>OY728141.1:1370062467-1372562467 GCA_963277665.1 Viscum album | reverse complement strand
CAGTTCCCTGTGGTTGGGGGTGGACCACCTAGTGGTAGTGGTGGTAGGACCTCGAAACGTCGTCCACCACCAGCTTCTCAGCCAACTCATCTTCCAAGTCCTCCTTCTCCCAGTGAACCACCATGTTCAGACCTCTTCCGCTGCCTCGGAGTTCCCTCTACTGTCGGCTGCTCATCTGCATGGTGGGTCGGGCAGTCACGAGGCATGTGACCCTGCCCACCGCATGCATAACACTGCCTTCTCCTTGTATATGTTGCTCTATCTCGTGTTCCCCACACAACCAAACATGTATCATGGGGTAACCCACCTGATGGTCTAGTCCACTTGGACCTCTGTGACATCTGTTTACTACCGACTGTAGAAGACTCTTCTACGTGTCGCCCTGTAGTGGGTCTCAATACTGGTAACTGCTCAGCCAGAAAAACCTCCACATGAAGGGATATATCACCCTCACATACGTCAGAATGCTGAGGGAGATCATCGAAGCCTTGATCACATGCTTGAGTCCCTACTCAAAGTTCTGGACCTTGAAGAATGGGTCTTGAACCATATCTGTGGAGAAGCGCAAGAGGTCGGTGAACCACGCTAAGTATTGTGCCACCGTCATGATAGCATGATGCAGATGAAGCAGCTCCCGAACCCACACTGCACAAAGGGTGTCTAGAACAAACTCTGTCCATAAGAGGATCTTGATGTTTGCCCATAGAAGTGATTCCTCATTATGCACCTGGAGTATGAGGCTCCACCATCTTCTTGCTGCTACCTGCAAGATACTCAAGGAAAAGAATACCATGAGATCAGATGGTGTCCCTTACAATATGAAAACTCTCACAACAACCTCCAGCCAATCCTCATCTGCCTATGGGTCTATCTCTTCACTGAACCAGGGTCTCCTATGGCACTGGAACTCATGAAACACACTCAGATTGTGTGCACTCTATACTGCTGGAGCTGGTGGTATCAGTGGCCCAGTAGTTATTGGTACCGCTGGTACCTCCGCTGTGATGGGGCCCTGCATAGAGGCCTCGTTGCATGGTGGGATACCATCTCGTACAAAACTCAGAACCCTGGATGGATGCCTATATGGGGACATCCTGAAAAGAAATAGGTTCACCATAATCAAAACAATATACCTGGTGAGATGACACAATGTAATCACGAATAAAACATTTTAATGGAAACACACACGCAATCAGTGTTTTTGTGCACTGAGTCAGGAATCAGAAGTCAGAGACCTAGTGTCTGGATACATCGGCCTCCACACCAACCCCGGTATCCCTAATCTTTTAAACACACCCAAAAAACATAACACTATTTCCCTTAAAAGAATTAGAGTCTGAGTCCTAATGTAGAAACAACTCTTATGATTCCAATTTTTCACGACCCATCATCAGGGCCCGTTTTGTGACTACACCTATCCCGCCTTCCATAGGCCAGTGGCTGGAAACTATCACCAAAGGTGAAACACTAATAAAAAGAGAAGGAATTTCCTTTAAACTAGTAACACCCAGCCTTATCACAAGTAGTAGAAGAATCATGTACTAATATAGAATGAAAAGTGTGCTGAAAGTAAGTGGTCCAGTATAAAACCCCACTGAACAACAAGTACAAGTACATGTAAAAAGGGAAAACAGCTTCTGTATTGTCCACCGAGGAGTCTTACCTAAAGGGAAGGTACAGATCTTGAAAAAATCGTCCCTGAGGTACGCCTTATCTAGTCCATCTCTGAGCATCCTTTTGTCTGTCTCCCTCAGCCTCGATCACTGATGACCGTCGTCTACATAGAACACAACAAGGTGCAGGCGAAGCCCATGAAGGGGTGAGTATAACGATACTCAGTAGAGACCCCAAGACCCCCAACCGTCTAACAAAATTCACCAAGGATAAACCCAAATACTAAGATACAAACACATAGTATCAACCATATCTAATTAGGTATTTTCCTATACATATACCTAAGTTACCAATCACAACCAGCTCCATCTATCGAGCCCAAGAACACCCAGTTCTACATAGGAATAAAGTAAATCATCTTGATAATAACATCACATAGTCATGACACAGCTCACACAGGTATTTAACTCAAGTATAGGGACATATATTATTAGATGTAGTCACTAAATAATCTCCTCTGTCGAACCCACATAGGATCCTGGAACAGTGTCAGCGCTGTCAAACCCACAGAGGATCCTTGTACAGAAGTAATCGCTGTCAAACCAATGGATGATCCCAGTCCAAAATCATCGCTGTCGAACCCATGGTGGATCATCGTCCAGTATCGCCATTGTCGAACCCATAGAGGATCCTGGTACAATAGTAGTTCCACGTAGGATCTTATTATCTCAGTCGCATCCAGTCATAGGGTTCCCGCACACAGCACACTCGATTCTTGGAGTGTCTGCACCTCGATCCAAGTGTTGATACATCAAATACCACAAAGTCTCGAGTTGAAGTATCTCGTAGTTCCGCCCCATCATAAGGAACCCAATGTGACAGACAGTGCGTCAATCAGATGCTTAGTCTGTGAGTTAATGGTGTTTCTGCTTTGGGGACCCAGTTGGATTTAGGATCAATCCAACCTGGCCATACCCCAACTATATCCAAACCTCGAGTGGGGAATTCCAAAAGAACCATCTCATTCCACGCTTTTCGTTGGTGCAGACGGTCATCAATAGGACACTCGTAACCCATGATATGGGCAAAAAGGTGAAATGGGTCAGAACTGGGTCCAGGTGCGGTCTGGCCCAGGCGGGCCGACCCGACCCTGTTGGTGTCGACTCGACCCCGATCCGGATCCGTACCGGGCTCCAACCCGATCTGGATCCGTACCGGGGTCCAACCCAGTCCGCGAGTCCGACCTGGCCTGCCGGAACCAGCCCGGCCCGCCGGAAACCGGTCCGGACCACAACGGGCGGACCAGCCCGCACGGAGACCCATAATGAGTGGCAGCCCGGCCCGCACGGCGGCCCGACCTATGTGTCGGGGAGGCGGTCCACCAGCGGAAGCCAACGGGTGGTCGCGCAGCATGGGGCCCTCTCTAACCGAGTGAAGGGTGTGGGGGCAACACCCCTCTATCTCCCCGTAACAGCCGGAGCATTGTGTCGGCCCGGTAGCCGTGGGACCCTTCGAGTCCCGCCTGTGGTGTGCCTGCCAGGCGCCGGCTCTACCGGACAGCCACCTCCGTCCACCGCGGCCCGCCTGGCTACCACTTTTTTGTGGTGCAACGGCGCCTCATCCCTCCGCCTAACTGCCACGACCCTCCTAGCCACAGCCCTTCCACCCACGCGGCGCGACGGTGTCGCGCCCCTTCGCTGTCCCTTTGGCCGCCTTTCTCCGCTGCAGCCCGCGATGCCCACTGCCTGGTATTCCTCTCACCACGACAGCGCCGACCTCCTCTGGTGACCTGATGGCCCTTGCGCCGCCTATTCCTTTCGCGGTCGGCCCGTCATCGGCCGACATTGCTCCTCCGCCGTCGTCAACAAAATAAAGAATATCGGAGGGGTGTCGGGCCATTTTTGTACTGCCTGTGCCCTCCGTTATAGGGTGGTAGCAATAGATGATTAATGAAGATCAAGAACGACGAAGAAAGAATATAGAAATCAATCAAAATGACCCCTATATCGGGTACATTATTCATTGATGGTGAAAAGGGAGTTTGGAGAAGACAAAGTTGAAGACGATGTCGTCGACATTCTTCATGGGCGACAGTCTCATTCCTCGATCAAAGGTTCCTCATTGGCAGAAGAGGAATTCTTCATTGGGAGGATAATTCTCCAAGTTCATCCAAGGCTCCACCAAAAAAATAGATTCAAACTAAAATGAAATAATAGATTTTCCAATTATTTAATTGTTGGAAGGAATTGAAAATATTTCAAATTTAATTAATTAATGTTCCTTTAATTAATCCAATTATAGTGGCACTTTAATGAAGAAAGTCCAAGAGTTTTCCCCCACTTATGAGTAGTTCAAGGAGTTAAGAAGCTCAGGTGGTCCCCACATTAATTATCCTCCAAAGAGAGTTTAAGCTCGGGTGAGCCCCAACACTATAACCTCTCATGGGAGGTTATGGTGTGGTGTCCTCCACCACTAACCACCCATTGGAGGTTCTAACCACCATAAATAAAAATAAACCACACTTATTTTTATTTAACTTTATTCTTAAAAACTCCAAAAAACTAACTTCTATTCTCGATCATCTGCCGTTGAGACGAAATCCTTCTTAAGCGAGTATTGGCGCTGCGAGTTCAACAGTGCCCTCAGATTTCAATTATGAGCACCGGTTCAAAAGATATAAAATCCTGCTCATACATTTATAGAACGTACCTGAACAAAACTTCAAAAATTGATTCCGGACACACTGGGGATCAAAATCATGAGTCGTAAATTTTCACGGACATGTAAAATTCCCATGTATTTAGGAAAAAAAATTCCACGGAATTTATGGTTCTTTACAATCTTGATTATTTTATTTTCCATGAAAATGAAAAAATTGTTTTCCGTATGAATATATTGTTATATGGAATTAAGAAGGCTCTGGGTGTGTGGAATTCCAGAAATGATCATTACATATAGAAGGATTGTTTTTAGTGTATTCAAAGATATTGAAGTATATTTTTACATATTGAAAGTGATTAAAGGATGACGGTGTTGTGAAATGTAAATTAAATAATCATTTCGGGGTGAGAATTTTTGTAGCTAGAACATCTCATTAAATTCATGAAAATTGAGTTTGAAAGGTAAATGATTTGAGAAATGATGTTTTCCATTATTTTACAGGTGAAGCATGGAAAAAATTGAATATTAATTTGGAAATAAATATATACCAAGGAGGTTTTGAGAGGATTCGTAATGGATATATAATATGATATTAAAATTTTTTTGCCTACCCTGATAAAACTGTCATGATATGATGGTAAAAAGTTTAATTTCAAAAATAGAAGAAGATACATGGAAATATTGTATACATTATAAATAAATAGTTTGATACTTTTTTCAAATGTAATGTGGGAAGGAATTAAAATAATCCCAAGGATAGCCACGTACATTTAGTAAAGAAAACATTGATATATAAATGGGATATTGGATATCTATTTATTGTAACATGAAAAATATCAGCATGTTTTATTGGGTTATATAGATATAGATCAAGCTAGTTCAAGATATAATATAAAATAAACAACATGATGTTCATTCTTTCATGGAAGATTATTTATTTCATTGAAAATCGTGAAAGGAGATACATTTTCATTTAGGACAAGGGAATCTAAATACATTGTAGCTACTCAATATTTTATGTAGTTATTGTGGATGAATAAGTCCCTTGAGGATATGGGATTTGACTTGAAGTCTCCTAACAGAATATATTACTATAATTTATGTGCTAAAAATATTAGAAAAAATCCATTCAATAACTCATCGACAAATCACATTGAACTGAAGTGTCATTTTATCAAGGTGAAGGTGGATAATGGTCTTTTGAATTTGAAATATGTTCCTATAGAACTATATGTTGTAGATAATTTGATGATGGCCTTACAGAAATAAGAATTTTGACATCATTGTTTAGATCATGGAGTTATGTAATCTCCCAACACTTGAATAAGTGTGGAAGAGGAACCCCAGGCCTTGAGTTATGATGTGATTTCCATTTTTATAATATGTTTTCTCAAACTTTTTTCATAATTCTATAGACTCAAAATTATGTTCATTTAAAATGGGGGATATGGTTTTTCCAAGTATGGGGGAGAATCTAATAGAAGGAGAATAGAAAAAATGCGTGTTAAAAATATTGTAATGATAATTAAATGTTTATATATAATAATAGATTTAGTTTTTATTGAATACTATTTAATAGTGGTCTTGAAGTGTAGGACTTTTCATGTCTAATAAATATATATTCTGAAATGATGAAATGATACAGCTACATTCCATCATTCTCCACTTAGATTTTAAGAAATAATTTTTCTAAAAAGTTAATGTTTTAAAAATGATTATTTCATGAATGAAGTGATTCTTTAATAAAATTTTCATACTAATATAGATTTTCACACTGATCATGGATCAATTGGGATAAGAGTACGTGTTGAGAAAATACATGGTCTATCTCTGGAGTTGTAGGATGTCAATTTTAGTTGAAGAATGATGTGCATAATAATTTTTCAATGAGATGGTTATATAAGGTTTAATGTGGTATCAATGTGTTATGATTTCCCTACATACCATATGGGTGATATTGCTGGGATAAAATCCCTCAAGGTGATATAGAATTGTTTTTTGTGTTGATTATTCCTCGTGAAAAGGTGGTGGTGAGAATTAAAGAGTCGTTAAGGGGTTGAAATGTCTTTAAATATTTTGATACCATGTAATTGATTCATAAGAAGCATGAAAAAATATAAAAATGATCTGAATATATGAAATAATTTCATGAATGAATTTCATTCATGAAGGATTCATAATAACATATATTTTATATAGAAAAGAATAATCAAGAATGTTTAAAGAGATAAAAAATGGACCTAGGATTCATAAAATATAAATGTTTCTTGAAAAATATGATAGTTTAAATAATGCTATGATAGAGTTTTGAAAAAAATGAATATTACAAAAATTAGATGTATTTTTCCAAATTTCTGTTGTAAGGAGGTATCGATCATGTGGATGTATGTAGAGCATTATCACACAAAAAATTAAGAATATTAAATATTGATTCATGTGAAAAAATAAACAATATTGTAAAGGATTATTGAGAAAATTAAATTTTAGAGAGTATTTAGATTTTAAATTATGATTGTTAAGGAACTAGGATGTATAGTGAATCTACTTAGAAAATAATATTATCAGTTGACATTAGTGGATTTGGTATATTTTTATATTTCCCATGTATACTTCTCAAACATTTCCCATTGTGGGTGAACAAATTAAAATATTTTGTCATGTTCTTGTAATAAATTATTGAAATAAATTTATATTGAAAGGGAGGAAAGTTTTATTGGTTTAATGACGAAAAAATATCTAATGGGGTATTTGTTATAATCCATCATTTCTTGATTAACCCCCCCCCCCCCCCGCCACACACAGAAAAGTTATTTAATAATGTTAAGATAATAAGAAACAATTCTAAATTTTAACAAAGGATGTTATAAATAGATTTATGTTTGGTATAGTCCATCTAAGTTACTAAATAAGTGTGAGAAAATGTGTGTAGGTTGTATCTGTATATTAGAGAGGAGAGGGGAAGCCTTAAAATGACATAATTTATTAAATTAGTATAATATAATTTTCATTTTCATGTGTATCAAAATTAATTTTTTTTCAATATTGGATTATGATGAATATAATTCCTTTCTTATAATTAAATGAAGACTAAATTATGTGTTTTTTTAATCATTATCTCTTACTTTAAATCTCACAACAAAACTTTGAATGATTACCACAATGTGAATGTATTTTA
Source organism: Viscum album (assembly GCA_963277665.1). Taxonomy (NCBI): domain Eukaryota; kingdom Viridiplantae; phylum Streptophyta; class Magnoliopsida; order Santalales; family Viscaceae; genus Viscum; species Viscum album. The sequence continues at coordinate 1,372,555,017 of OY728141.1, read as the reverse complement.
CTATTTAGGTGTCTAGAAAGATACAATAAATGAAAATGTAACCCATACGTGTAAAATGAATTAACATATAGTCTATATACAAATAAATTTTAAAATATTAGCATTTTTTATTTGTTTAATCCATTAATAAGATATTATTTAAATGAAAAAAAATCAATGAATTTCATTTTCAATACTATTAAAATAATTGACATTAAAATTGTCAATAAAGTAATGCATGTTGAATATAAACTTCTAAAAATGAAATAATAAATTTTATTTAACATTATAATTCATGTAACACTATTAGTCAAGAAAAAAATATTACTATCTTTTTTTAAATCATTATATTTATTTTTCTGCTGCTTGAATTAGAAATTTATTGCTTTTGAAAAATAAATAAGATATTTATTCCATCGCAAAAAATAATCAAATTCCATGAAAAAATAAAATCATCAATATTTCAGATAACTAATTATAACTAAACCTATCCTCCTTTTATTCCAATGAATAAATTTTAGAATTATTAAAAAAATGATAGAAACATTTTGAATTTATTAACTACTTAAAATAATGTTAATTCGATGTTAAATAATAATATAACCTTGTTTCTATTTTATATAGTTTTTTGAGGATGGGATGAATAGACTCATCCAATATAAATATAGAATGCGTGATATCGATTTGTAAATCATTATTATATTATTTTTAATCATAATATCCTGATTTACCCTTACTATATTGATATATTTTTACGGCAGTTACAATTCATTTTTTCAGAGAAAATGTGGAAATATTAACCAAATTTGTACATGACGATTAAAAAAATCATATAGTTTATCAAATTCATCCACTATAAGTGGAATAAATTAAATTATAAATAACCACAAAAAACACGGAGAATGTATGAATTCATAAAAAATGTATTTTTATGTATAAAAATATATTCATAAAAAAATGGAGAAAAATAATGAATATAGTGAAATTTATAATCATTGGATGAATAAAAATCAACTAATTACTTTAAAATATTATTTAAAAAAATTATTATTTATAAATAATTGAATTCAACAAAATTTTTCCTAGAAAATAAATTATTTTTTCAGAAGTCATCCTAAAAATTACTTTTATAAAATTCAAAATACCATCCTATGATAATTTGGGTATGTTTATTTTAAAAATATTATTCTTTTTTTTTCAAATAAAATTTATAAAATTGGATTAAATTAATTATAATATTCACTCACGTATGATGTTAAAAGAATATTTAAATAAACTTTATTCTTGAAAAATAAAATGAATTTACTAAATATTGAGAGATTACTTCCTAAAAATAAGGGAATAAATAATTTTCCCTAAGGATATTTTATGTAAATTTCAATATAAATTTAGTCATATTTATATCCTCCAATTCGGTGTCGAGTTTATAATTGTAATATTTTAATAATAATATTGTGTATTTCATATGTTGTTCGATTTTTATGTTGTACACACTATCAAACATAGTGTATTTTAAAATAGTGTGGTATTATAGTATTTTATTTTTGGTCATCCAAAAAGTACCTATTCAATCATGGTGAGTTTTTTTTAAAAACTGTAATGAAATACTGTTGGTTTTTATTTTCATATTAATCACCCATCATTAATGTATCACGAAATTCCAAATTTTGTGGATTTCACCCTCTTTATTTATCATTTCCCCTCCAGTCTCTACAAATTTATCCTAGGTGTGGAACTATTTTTTTGTTAACCAAATTGAAGAAAATATATTAATTTTTTATCCTTCGCCCTCTTCCTCTCTTCCACTCTAATTTATTGTTAAATAATCATGGTTTCCATGATTTATTTCCCTAAAGAATAGTGAAATTCATCAATTTAATGTATTTAAACAAATTTATTCTTTGGAAGGGGGAACATATTTTATTAATGGTTATTTTGATCATAATTAGTTTCATAAGGAAATAATTTTAAGTTATCTTGGTTTTTGGTATAAATTGTGATCTATTCATGTTCGGTAATTTTTTGTTGTTGGTTACAGAACAATAAAATGTCTATCATGACATTTTTTAGGATCATTATGTTTCTCCTAGGTATTTTAAGTGACATGATTTATAATTTATGATAAACAAATTATTGTTTTTAGACTATTTAAAATTAATCAATGTATATTTAGGTTATCAGTTTCAACACACTTAAGAATTGACCTAGTTGATGAATTTGATATTTTGAACACTTAAAATTAAAACCATAATATTATATAATATGTGGTTTAAAATTTATAAAGAGATATATATTGTACATAAACATCACTAGTGTAACTAATTTTTCTATTATGTTATATTATTCAATCATATTTAAATATGTCTTATTATATATTTTAGTATCATATCAAATAGTGTTATTATATAACTTATTAAATATATGATAACGCATTATTGAATTTAATACATCCATAAATTCATATATATTTTTAATTGATTTTTTTATTAAAATGGAATATCTGTTAATTTATTTATTGTTTTTATAAAATGTATACTTATAGATATTTATTATATTAATAAAAAACCTATTTTATGTTCCTGAAATATATTTTTTCATTTCCAAGAAAAAATATATTTCCCGAATATATATTATAATAATTTATAATGGTAAAAAATCATATTCCATCAAATTTATGGTTCAAGTAAAAGTCAATGAACATACATTATTAATTTTTAAGAGGAATTATCAGTGGTAATATACCATCTGGGATTGGGAGTAATATAGGGATTGATTTATTTATTTGGTCAACCTAAATATTTTCTTGTATTTATTATCGTCTACATTCATGAAATTTATAAAATTTTCTACCAAGGAATGTGTAACTTGATTACTTACTTGTAAGATAATGGATATTTAGATATTATTTTCCATAAATTTCATTTTGGATTAATAGAAATGTATTTTTTCCTTCTACTAAATACAAAGGAATGGAAAATTTTAAGTCCAATTGACTGGTTCTGATTTATTATTCAATAATATATGTCTTTTTCCATTATAATAGTTAAAATCATTTGACATATATTTTTCTAATATTAATGTTATCTTTTTTCAAAGTATTTACTCAAATAGAATTTGCTTTGGTTTCTCATTTTAATTTTCCTAATTCCTACATTTCCAATAATTTATATAACCAATCCTAACTATTAAATATTTTATGACATCAATTTTCATTCACATTTTAAGTTTTATCATGTTAATATCTATCAATCCAATTTTATTTATATTTCTCCCATAATGGTATATGTGTGGATGTATGTAATGTTATGGATTTGTGATTTTGTTGATGACCTAGATAAATAAAGGGTGTTTTAGTGTTTTTTTTTGTTAAAATATTTATTTTAAAAAAATATTAGTGATATATTACGTTGGTAAGGGTGTGTATGGCTTTATTAGAATATAATTTTAGACTATATGGTTTTTTAAGCCTAAGGAAATACTACTTCACTTGTGTCATGTTGATTTACTAATGTGAGATTTGACTAAGAGTTACCCTATTATTTATGTGATATTATGTATTATTTTTGTGAAAATGTTAAGGTCATATTGTGAATTTTATAATGTTTCTAGAGATGAATCAATGAAATTGTTTTGATAATCATTGATCAATTAACAAGGGTGTTATGGATATGTTATGTAGTTTATATTAGGAATAGATTTTATATATACATTTTAAGAGAGATATTATGTAATGTTTTAGTTATATATATATATATATAAATATATGTACTCCAACATTTATATACATAATGTTTCATATTTTACATAAGTTGATATTTCTTCATGATGAATATAAGGCCTCTGTGGTCACGCCCCTTATAAATAACATGATATATTTGATCTTTTACATGTGAAATAGAGGTACATGGGATTCTTGATATATAAAAAATATTGATATCATTTTCCATGATTTTCATTATTAAAACGAATTAATATTTCGTAATTCTACCTATTTTTCCATTTTTTATTTTAAATGATTTTTAACTATTTGAGTTAATTTCGAACATGTAAAAAATCACTACTAATTTTAGTCTATTATATATAAGTATAGAATTATTTAAAAATATAATTATTTCTCAATGTATATTTTATTAGTTTGAAATAAATTATTATAAAATAACTACCAAACACTATGGAGTTAATACATGTTAAGGGAGACCCAAATTTTGATTCAAATGAAGTGTAATTCATGGAACCATTTATATAATTTTTAAACCTAAAAATATATAGTTTTATTTTATAAAATATATTTACTCCTTCTAATTTTGTATTCATATTTTTCAATATTCTAGTTTTCTTGTTTTATTATTCAATTGTGCATTAGTAGGACTCCTCTCACTTGATAAAGGGCCATTAATGAATTATATTAATTAAATAAGAACCCAGTTACTAAGAGGAGATTTAAAATTCAACCATTCTCAATGATAATAAGCTTATTCAACAAATATGTGAATGAAATTAGACTATGATAGTTCATTGATGAATATTGAAGAATTCAATTTTGGATAACCATTATAAACTATAGACATCCCCCAATATATTTTTTTATCCTTAAATTTTTAGACCAATAATACTAGATAATAACAATTGGATAAGAAATATTTTATTATATATGATTAAAAAAATTATAGTTTTTTTGAATGTATAATTAATATACTCAATGAAACATATCTACTTTTTTAGAGAATTATAATAAAATTAAATATAATGGGGTGTATATTTATGTTTTAAGATGGAAAACCATCCATTTTCCCTAAAAGATACTGTAACGAACTAGTATAAAGTACTACCACTTATTTCAATCCCTATATTGTTATATATTTCAAAAAAAATCTTAGAAAACTATTTTTCACCCCCCTAAGTGAAAAATCAAAAAATAAAATCCAAAAATATTACACAAAAGTTTGATGTATCCAACCTTTTAGCATGTAAAATATCCATGTAGATAATTTGAAATTATGTTATTCAATGATTAAACCAATCAATACAAAAAAAAATCATTTATATTTGTTTGAATCAAAATTGAAGAGATATTAATGGTGTAGCAGAAGGATGAGGACTTATGAAAAAATGGGTGGTTTAAATGTAGTTATAGAAAAAATATTACGAAATATGATAATTTTGAAAATATGGGGAGGTCCTCTAAGATGTCAATTTTATCAATTATAATAAAACACTAAATGATAGCCAATGTGGAGAAAAATTTCATTCAACTGGATGTTCATATAGTCATGTAAAATAATAGTGAACTACGTGATTGTCAGAAATTCATCAATGTGATATGTATTGATGGAAACCATGACTTAAGGTCTTATAAACTATAAATTAGTATATCTAAATGGGTGGATTAATTTTTGTGGTGCATATCATAAATAAACTATATTTTAAAATTTATTTTTGTAAAATAAATTCCCTTGTGAATTTCATTAAGATTTTAATCAACAAGGATATATAAAAATTAACTATTTTAATGGACTTATAGTGTTCCCCAATTACAATATGGATTAAATGTATTTTTTAATAATAATAATACACAATTATAAAATAAAATCATCAAGAAAAATAAAAACGATAACTACTTAAGAAGCAAGACCTCTTGGGTACACCCTTAGTTGATGCATCGAGATAACAATTCTATCAAAATGATCAACATTGTACTCTTGTTGGGATAAATTTATGGAATCATGGAACTATTATAGTAGATATCAACCTTATATTTTGAAAATTTAGAGTCATATATTCTCACATTCTAAAAATAATTATATGTGGCCACTAAATACTATTTTGTAACATTGATATCACATGAGTAGTATTAAATGACGTGGAATTGTGGACATGGTGGGAGATGATGTGGAAAACAAAATAATAAAACCTAGATGAAAAATAATTGTGAAAATATTATGACCCTCATAACTAATATGATTTTCATTGTTTTTTTGGAATATAATATGGATTTTGAATGGAGATATAAACTGAGAGTGTGGGATTCCAATGCCTGGTGTGTCCAGAATTAATTTCAAAATATATATTATATATATAATCCAAGTGTATGTTTTCTTCTTGAAAATGTGAAATAAATTATAACTGAATGGTATGATAAATTTTTTTTTGTTCTTAATTGCGTTCAATGTGTGGATTTTACCCAATGAATGATTTGACCTTGGAATATGAGATAATTTATTGTTGGGTGTGGTGGTGGGTGTGCATTTAAATGAAATAATTGAATAAATTAATTTAGTTAATTACTTACCAGGACCTTATTTTTCTTCTATAAATATATTGTTAGATGAAAATACCAGGGATTACCACATAATGATAGATATTTATGGTATAGGATTAGAGAAACTACTATTTTTGAATTAATACCAGATCATAGATCACCAATCAATGTCTGACACAACATGAGGATCTCACTAATGTCAATGGCATATAATGGTTCTTTTCCTGTAATTGATCAAAATCTAGTTCGGACATTGTTTTATTTAGAATCCTTCTAGAATTTTTTATTTTTAAGATGAGTGTGAATGAATATAACATAGTATATATTTAGGGATCTATCGTATTACAGGTAGGGGGTTATTTTTGTGGTTCATTGGGATGAATTTTTTATTTGTAATGGTTCATAATTTCTTGTTATAACAAAAATATGTCTTGGAATACCTAAAAGTATGAGGTTCATTCATCTTTTGTCTATTACTTAGATTTCACCCATCATTCTTTGATCATATTAAGTAATTCATGTTTCCATTGGTCAGATGGATACCCTAAAATATATCTTTTCATACTCGTTTCATGGTGAAAGATGATGATACTACTGATCTTGTCATATTTTTATTATACATCGAGATGGGATTATGGTGATAATTGTTCAAATTGTTATCATAGGTGTTCTCACATAGATTAATAGAATGTGATTATAGTGAGTATTTAGGTAATGATTACTAATGATTTGGAACCCATAATCTAGCCAACCGATGATGATAGAAGATGAAATTTCTAGATCTATGATCATCGTGCACACCGGGTGGAGAATTGATGGAAGCAAAAGCATGATGTTCGTAGGGTAATAATTTAGGGTTCAATGAAATCTAGTAGAACACAACATATAATCAAGGATTACATGGATTTTGGGGCCCTGTCTTTGACCCTATGGTTCCTATAGAATTTAAATATCACACTTCGTGGGACCCTTGTCACACATCATGGGACTTGACCTAGAGTCTCAACATGTACCTCATAAGGTATATGGACATGGCCATGGGTACAAGGAATTGGATGCACCATTTACTCTCACATGCTCATTTCCATGCTAGTTGTACATAAGAAGAGTCTTATACTTGCATATATTCAAGAGTACACTTGCTCAGAAATGAATTATACTTAGACACGGAATGGGAACCTGAAATGATATGTGAGTACGACATGATTATGAATTGACATATCATGAAAAACTATTACAATCCATAAACTCAAAATAGAATTGTTTTGATCCCTTTTCATCTTAATTTTGGAAAATTATTAAATGGATTAGTTCCCTTGATTCACTCCACAGTGGTTATTATGGAATAATGTCTTAAACATATTATGTTGATTCATTCAGTTGAACATTAGTCTTAGATAGAGTTGTTGGATTTTTTCCTTTTGGACCGGAGTGGTATATATTATCATCATCTTCCCTAGGTAATGTTCATGATATATTCATGACCAACACTACATGAGCATTGATCCTCTACTTATATGGTTTTTCAATATTATTTTTTTGGTATACACCATGGCCTTGGGTTTCATCTTCATTTTTTCTATCACCCTCTTCAGACATATTGTGTGTACTTCCGAGGAAAATACCTAGGGATCATGACATATAAGGAGGGAATCATTGGTGTTGTGTGACTCAAGGATTCGGTTCTCCCAAACAAAGGTTATGTTGAAAAATAGAATAGGAATCCAAGGCGGGAATTATGTTATGGACATTACCTTGAGAATATGTGTATTTTTTGAGTATATGAAGATATTATTTTCATATGAAATATTGTAATATAATATTTATGAGATGAATTTTTATCATTATTTTATATTCTTAGATATTCTAGGGTTTCCAACAAGGTATTGTTATAGTCAACCCTGCATGGGATTTTCCTACACATGACAATTCTTATGAAAATGATCAACCAATTGACAGAGTCCTAGTGTGTAGAGACCCAAAGCTTGATGTAGATAGACATTACATTAATTTTTTGGAATACATAATACATAACTAAAACAGACACACAAGGAACGTAATATTTTAGTGTCTTTGGAAACTCGTAAAATAATCATCTAATCGTGGTGAAAGATCTTCAACATCACCCTTAAAGATCTTCCACTTTTTGTTTTCTTACCTAAAACCTTTCATTAAATCTTGGGGAAAAGAAAACATATAAAGGGTGAGCTCAAATGCTCAGTATGGGTAAGCATTGAGAACATAAAAGAATCCATAAACATTTGAATGCAAAAACATGAACATAAAATCGAAACATAAAAATCATGAGCAACGACATAAATATTGGAAGTACACAAAGAATAGATCATAAAGGAACCTTAGTCATGCTAAACTTGCATGGTAATAAAACATGTAATTGTGTCATCCATTAAGCACATGTTATGATTTCCATGGTAGCCAAGGCATTTCTTCCAAGACCATCTTAGTGGACAAAGTCCCATTCTGAATCGAGTTCACTCCTCGTTTCAGTCCTGTAACACTGAACCAGATAAACTTACCGTTACAGCCATGTCAATCTAATGAGATATAAATATTTACCCAATGCATTGGAGGGATATATAGGTCCCACCCATCTCATAATGAAATCATTCTTACATGTGCCACAAAATAAACATAAAGAATTCATTATAACCCAAATAATAAAATGGGTTTCATAAACATCATCCCATCATAACATAATCCATATAAAACAAATGGATATCATTTAATCATAAGAAAATTGAAACCATGTAAATCATTGAGACATTATACATGAAAAACACATATGAAATAATGTCATCTTCGATGGAAAATGGTTTTGATAAAACACTTGAAATGAATTCTTGAAGAAAATATCCTTTCTTCTTCAAAATCATTTTATTTTCACAAAATGCCATTCAATTTTAAAAGAAAAGTATTTTGTTGAAAATAGTCAAAATATCTTTTGGAGCGAGCTTCATAAAAATTAGGCGTTATGAAACCATAAAAATCTGTTCATGCCATATAAGTTAAAAATAACATTCCTCTCTTTTTTTTGTCAGAAAAGTCAAAAAGTTCCTCGTTTGGTAAAAAAAGAAATATTCCTATCATAACATGTTGTAAATTTCAAAAATGGGTAAAAAGGACATTAAAAATACACGAAAATATTTTTATAAAACATGGGAATGGATTATAACAATAACCCAAGTAAATACTTATGAATAAACAATCTCGGATAAGAACGAGATTGGAATAATTATCCCTTACCTTATATATGATATGATTCGTATATATCCAAACCTACTGTATAATGATTTAAATAATTTCATTTACTTATTATAGAATCATATTCATTTTTATTATATCATATATGGTTCACTTAGGTATTTATATTACCCGTTCATTTTTAAATTCCATGTTAAAGTAGCATTTTGGGTAAAATTGTTTCATTTATCATACGTTTTTGGACTTGTTGTTCATGATATTATTATTACTTATATCATGATTTACTTACTTCCAGAATTTAGAACATGATTTATATATCATATATATTCAGTATATATATATATATATAATAGATAGATAAATGAAATGAAACACACCGTTCATGGAGATGGTAGGTCGTACGTACGAATGAACGCTGTTTTCGTTTCCTTATCGAATTAAATGGAATTAAGAAGATGAAATACATATATATATATACAAATCCAGTATCATTATTATTTAATATATTTCATTATTATTCATTATATATACTTTATAATCATTCATTAATGGTTAACAAGGAGAATGAATCACATCGCATTGTGGAGACAGTAGTCCGTATGTATGCACGAGTGATGATACCATTCCCATGATCGTGGAATTGTATTTGAGTGTATGTAGACTATTTCAGAATCAATATCACTTTAAAATAATCAAATATAGTTATTATTTACACCATTATACCCATCCAAGTACGGTGGTGGTGGAAAATAGATTACACCATGTCGTGGAGACGGTATTCCGTACGTACACACACGCGGTGATTTCATTCTCCGTAGGATGGATAGATGGTGAAATAAAGTTGTTTCATAATTATAATAATATATAAGTATATTAGAGATACTGATTTTATTACCTCATTATGAAACAACAAAAGAAGAAGAAGTAGAAGAAGATATAAAGTTGAAAGAATCGGTAACAGACATCACCTCTTCTTTGAAGCGCCTCTTCTTAACCTCCCCTTTGAGCACGAATGATGGTATTTGAAGAAGTCCAGGACTTCTAGGATGTTTCTAGGGATGTGTAGAGGAGAATATTTCAGGGGTTGGCTGAGCTTGAAATATCAATGTGGTGTGAGGAATAGAGGGAGGAGTTTCCCTTTTATAAGGGAGAAGATGTGCATCTTTGGAAAAACTAAAAATATTATTTTATTATAAAGTCATATTCAGTTTTTAATAGCTCCAAATAGATTTATTTAGAATATAAGGTGGGTTTGGGTCTCAATCTTCTAATCGAATAGAATTTATAAAATTTTAGGCTTCTATTTTAACCTTATCATTTAGATTTAACTTTAAGTTAAATAATTTTACTTTTCCCGTGACTTCTTGTTTTCTTACACTATAAAGTTTATAAACATACTACAACAAGACAAACGAACTCCAAGTTTTTTATTATTAATATATACAACCTTATCTAAGTAATTTGGCCGATCTGTAGATTTTTATGAATAAAATAAAAATTAATAATATATTATTTTTTTAAAAAACTATTTTATGTCAATTTTGACAGTATTTGGTAATTGATATTTTTGAAAATCATAAAATAATGATTAGTTAGATAAAAGATAATTAAATAAATAATAATATGTCATATTAACCTAGAAAATTAGTGTAATCCATAAAAAGTCTCAAATTACATTAATTTGGGTATTTATAACATCAATTATGTCAATATTTCATTAATAAGATAATAACTGCATCATCATTATGTCAGAAATAAATTAAATTATTTAATGTCTAAAAATTATAAATAAAATACCATTATTTAGGAAATATTATTATATTTCTAGTGAATATTTATAGTCTAATTTATCTTATGTATAACCCTATATTAAAATTGTTTTAGTTATTAAACTTTGATTTTAACTATTTTAACTATTCTTTAAATAAAATAATATTAAATGTCCTCATCTAATCCAAGTGGGCCTAAATGGTCATATTTTATTCCTAAGGTTTTTTTGCTCTAATTAAACTTATCCAATCGAATTATGACATGTTTTAGGGTAATAATAATATCATTTTTACCCTTAATTACCCTATTTACTTTTAACTGTGGTAAAAAAGTAAAAAGGAACTATTCACCAAATATTATTTTCATCTAATTGAACCACAATTTAGTCCTTGATATTAACCATGTCTCTCAGATTTTTTAAATTCCACTCACAGAAGTGGTAAAATTATGTTGTATGTGAATTTACAAATTTCCCTAGGAGGTGGGTAATGGAAGGTGAAATGTTCAATAAAATTTTAATATATCTAAAATTATTATAAAATGACTCCAATGAATTAAAATGAACCTAAATAGGTATTATGAATCAATTTTTACTTAAAAGAAATTTTAAATAAAATAAATAATAATTTTAATAAAAAGTCGGTTTTTAAATAGTAACCCAGTGGTTTCACTATTCATCAAAAATTGAAAGTTTTCAGAAAAATAAAAAAAATTCCCCATAGGCTAATTTCGCTATTCCGAATCCATAAATGAAGTCCATTTTAAAAGATAAAATTTATAAAATTTTGAAAAGTGGGTATTAATATTCATAACGGTTTGTTCATAATAAAATTATATAATATATCGTTTAGTGAAACTTAGTATTACGTACTACACACGCTATCGAGGAAGGTCTTGATTGCGTGTAATGCAAGACAAGTCAGGTATTCATGTTGTGAAAGCTCCGTTTGGTTTTGCGTATAACATAAACAAAACAATTTTCATTTATACAATAAACAAAATCTATACTTAATGTTGAATAAAATAATTTCCACAAAACGAACTTGAAATTGTTTGTAATACGAGCCAAGAATAGTGTTGTGTATACTGCAAGCTAATATGGTGTTTCATATAGTAAAATCTAATCTTGGTGTAGTGTATAATAGAAGACATCAATGAAATTAAAAATAATATATCTCATAAAATCTTAGGGTGTTACATTCTACCCCCCTTCAAATGAATTTCGCCCCCGAAATTCTTCGGGGTTATAAATTGTTTACTACTCGAAAGATTCTTTAATTGAAACCCACGTCGTAAAAAGGAATACCAAAACAAATATTTAAAAACTAAATTATGAAATGTAATGGTTACCCAAATTAACTAATCAATGGGTTTCCACATGGGAGAACATAAGTGAAAATATAGATATGGAAGAGAAATATAAACATCATGTTCTGATGGAGAGTGGTAGAGAACAAGGCTATGAAAAAGCCAAAAATCCCAAAGCTATAGATTTTTGATGATCTAAGGTACCAACTGATTCATCAGATATAAGGGTACTAGGATAATATTTTTGGTTTTCAAGATCATTTCCCTAAAGTTGAAGATATTGGAATTAGAAGAAATACATTCTTCATTTTTGTTACAGTCTCATTGTTGGTCGTTTATTGGACAATTTCCACTTCATCTCTTAGAGAAATGAAGTTGAATTTGTCATTCGTGAAGTGGTAGCAGATCATGTGAAAGAATGATGGGTCATTCCATCTGTCTCAAATAAAAGGTTAGAAAAAGTAATCAAAAATACATAATTCAATATATAGTGAGATTAATCATATATGGTTCCTAAAATGGACTTATACATCTTATATCATACTGCTTAATATAATAAAACTGGTTTCTACTAAACAGGGACATCTTATAGGCCAGTGGTATGCGATAAAGGCATGTCGCACTTCAGTTGTGGGTTCGATTCCCATAGCCTTGTCCGACGCAACGGGTTGTCTACCATCCTGCAGGTTGTCCTTTTTCTAAAACTAAATTATTATAACATTCCATAAATAATATTGAAAAAAATTCTAGCCTTAAACAATTCTATCTGATGTCCAACATAATCAATTCCAACCTTTAAGCTTATCGAAAATACTTCTGTCCAATCTCATAGTGTAAAGAAAATGATTATTTGAGAGGTCACATAACAAGTACATGAATACCATCATTTATCCCCCATATATCATAAGATATATCTTGTTGGTCACATTCCAAACATTCAAAGGCCTTAATGATGTATTCTCTTGAAGAATGAATTCCCATTGCACCTTAGTGAAAACATGAATGTAGTTAAAAGTTAACACATTCCACATACCAAAATCCCCAAAATTCTATATACTCAAACCATGATATCACTTAGTCCTTATATCAATAATGAGCTCATGAATACTATCAAACATATTATTTTCTCCTTATCCATTAATTATGTGTATATCATCTTCTTTCCAAAATATTTGAATCACTTTTCATGGTTACCGGTACCATAAAATTATTGAAAACCACAATAGACTAATACAAAAATATTCCAATATACCATAAAAGTACCTCAACAACATTATTCATGAATACCATTAAATAAACACTTCAACCCATCCTCTTAAATGACTGTCATGGAGTAAGTCATTCCTTGATTTAGAAGTAACTTATTAGGTCAGGGCATTGAGTTGGGTAATGCCCTTGTTCTCGACAAATAAGACATTAAACTCCATAACAGTCTGTCACTGTATGACCCTTTTCTCCACACAGATAACATCTTCCCCTCTATTTGAGGAATTCCTCAAGGTTCTTCTTACCTTCTTTAGAAATCTCAATCTTCCTTTCTCTATGCTCATCACCATGCGAACATGCATAAAATTCCATCTTCCGCTTATTTGATGACTTAGAAATACCACCAAAGTTCACCTTGTTAATCATATATCGTGATGAATGATTCGGCATAATCACAATATCATTCTCTCTAGGTGTTACACAATTTTGTTGATCACAGTCACCAATTTGTCCATCGGAATCAAAGATAACTGAATTCCTTCTGGTTCCCTCCATTGACTAAAACCAGAAACCAGAGTGTAAGAAATAGTTAAAATAATGAGGAACCACATAATCATTAAAAGTCACTTATGGGATGTCTAAAATATCACACATTATTTAATCCATGAAACCATGGGTTCACCCTAGGTTATTCATGGCTGTAAACATAACTCTAGGACAGTAACCTATAGTTATACCAAACCTTATGGAAATCCCTAGAAATACCTTAGAAATATCAATAGGGATTTCACTAATTTTTTCGCATCCTAGATTCCAGAGGTTAACTAACCCTTTCTTTTGATACCAACAGTAGAGACCCAAATCTTGACATACATGGACATTACATTACTTTTGCGGAATACTTAATACATAATGAAAACAGACACACAAGGACTTTAATAGTTTAGTGTCTTTGGAAACTCAGAAAATAATCTTCTAATCGTGGTGAAATATCTTCAACATCTCCAATAAAGATCATCCATTTTTTCTTACCTAAAAACTTTCTTTAAATCCTGGGGAAAAGAAAACATATAAAGGGTGAGCTCAAATTCTCAGTAAGGGTAAGCATAGAGAACATAAAACAATCCATAAACATTTGAATGCAAAAACATGAACATAAAATCGAAACATAAAAATAATGAGCAACGACATAAATCATGGAAGTACACAAAGCATAGATCATAAAGGAACATTAGTCATGATAAACTAGCATGGTAATAAAACAAGTAATATTGGCATTCATTAAGAACATGATATGATTTCCATAGTAGCCAAGGCATTGTTTCCAATACCATCTTAGTGGAAAAAGTCCCATTCTGAATCGAGTTCACTCCTCCTTCCAGTCCTGTAACACTCAACCTGATTAACTTACCATTCCAGACATGTCTATCTCATGAGATATAAATCATTACCCAATGCATTGGAGGGATATATAGGTCTCACCCATCTCATAATGAAATCATTCTTACTTGTGCGATGAAATAATCATAAAGCATTCATCGTAACCCAAAGAATAAAATGGGTTTCATAAATATGATCTCATCATAACGTAATCCATATAAAACAATTGGATATCATTTCATCATAAGAAAATTGAAACCATGGAAATAATAGAGACATTATACTTGAAAAACACATATGAAATTATGTCATCTTAGATGGGAAATGTTTTTGATAAAACACTTGAAATGAATTCTTGAGGAAAATATCTTTTCTTCTTCAAAATAATTTTATTTTGACAAAATGCCATACAATTTGATAAGAAAAGTATTTTGTTGAAAATAGCCATAAAATCTTGTAGAGTAATCTTCATGAAAATGAGGCATTATGAATCTTTAAAAAATCCGTTCATGCCATATACGTTAAAAATAACATTCTTCTCATATTTTTGTCAGAAAAGTCAAAAATTTCCTCATTTGGTAAACAAAAGTAAAATTCCATTGAAAACATGTGGTAAATTTAAAAAATGGGTAAAAGGACTTTAAAAATACATTAAAACATTTTTAGAAAACATGGGCATGGATGATAACAATAACCCTTGTAAATGCATATGAATAAACAATCTCAGATAAGAACGATATTGGAATAATTATCTCTTACCTTATGTCTGATATGCTTTGTATGTATCCGAACCTCCTGTATAATGATTTAAATAATGTCATTTACTTATTAAAGAATCATAGTCAATTATTATTATATCATATATGGTTCACTTAGGTATTTATATTAACCATTCATTTGTCAATTTCATGTTAAAGTAGCGTTTTGGGTAAAATTGTTTCATTTGTTGTATGTGTTTGGACTTGATGTTCATCATATTATTATTACTTATATCATGATTGAATTACTTCCAGAATGTAAAAAATGATTTATATATCATATATATTCAGTATATATTTATATATATAATAGATAGATAAATGAAATGAAACACACCGTTCATGGAGACGTTGGGTTGTACGTACGCATGAATGCTGTTTTCGTTTCCTTATCGAATAGAATGGAATTAAGTAGATTAAATACATATATATATATATAAATCCAGTATCATTAATATGTCATATATTTCCTTATTATTCATTATATATACTTTATAATCATTCATTAATGGTTACCATGGAGAATGAATCTCATCTCGTCATGGAGACGGTAGTTCGTACGTACGCACAAGCGATGATACACTTCCCATGATCATGGAATTATATTGGAGTGTATGTATACTATTTCAGAATAAATATAACTTTAAAATAATCACATATAGTTATTATTTACACCATTATACCCATCCAAGTAAGGTGGTGGTGGAAAATAGATTACACCACAGCGTGGAGACGATATTTCGTACGTACGCACGCACGTTGATTTCGTTTTCCGTAGGATGGATAGATGATGAAAACGGGTTGTTTTATAATTATAATAACATATAATTATATGAGTTATACTGATTTTATTACCTCATAATGAAACAACTAGTGAAGAATAAGTATAAGAAGAAATAATGATGAATGAATAGGTAACAGACATTACCTCTTCTTTGAAGTGCCTCTTCTTAACCTCCCCTTTGGGCACTAAAGATGGTCTTTGAAGAAGTACATAACCTCAAGGATGTTTCAAGGGAAGTGGAGAGGAGAAATTTTAAGGGGTTGGCCGAGCTTGAAGGCTCAAAGTTGTGTGAGGAAGAGAGGGAGGATGTTCCTTTTTATAAGGGAGGAAATGGTCACCTTTGCAAAAACTAAAAATATTATTTTATTATAAAGTCATATTTGGTTTTTAATAGCTCCAAATTGATTCATTTCTAAGATAAGGTGGGTTTGTGTCGAAATCCTCTAATTCAATAGAATTTGGACAAGTTTAGGTTTCTATTTTAACCTTATCATTTAGATTTAACTTTAAGTTAAATAATTTTACTTTTCCCGTGTCTTCTTGTTTTCTTACACTATAAAGGTAAATAAACATACTATAACAAGAAAAACGAACTCTAACTTAATTATTATTAATAAATATTACCTTATCTAAGTCATTTTTCTAAACCGTATATTTTTCAGAATAAAATAACAATTATTAATATAATATTTGTTTTAAAAACTATTTTATGTCAATTTTGACAGTATTTGGTAATTGATATTTTTGAAAATCATAAAGAATTATTAGTTCAAAAAAATTATTTAAATCAGTAATAACATGTCATATTAACCTAGAAAATTAGTGTAATTCATAAAAAGTCTCAAATTACATTTATTTTGATATTTATAACATCAATTATGTGAATATTTCATTAATAAGATAATAACTACATCATCATTGTGTCAGAAATAAATTAAATTATTTAATATCAAAAATAATAAATAAAATACCATTATGTAGGAAATTGATTTATATTTCTAATGAATATTTATAGTCGAATTTATCTTATGTATAACCCTATATTGAAAATGTTTTAGATATTAAACATTGATTTTAACTAAAATAACTATTCTTTAAATAAAATGTTATTAATTGTCCTAATCCAATCCAAGTGGGCATAAATGGTAATATTTTATTCCTAAGGTTGTTTTGGGTCGAATTAAACTTATGAAATAGAATAATGAATATGTTTGGGTAATAATAATGTCATTTTTACCCTTAATTAACCTATTTACTTTTAACCGTGGTAAAAAAGTAAAAAGATACTATTCATAAAAAATTATTTTCATCTCATTGAACCACATTTTAGTCCTTGATATTAACCGTGTCTCTTATATTTTTAAAATTCTACTCACAGAAGTGGTAAAATTTTGTTTTATGTGAATTTACAAATTCTCCTAGGAGGTGGGTAAAAGAAGGTGGAAAGTTAAATAAATTTTTTATATATCTAAAATTATTACTAAATGACTCCAATAAATTTCAATGAACTTAAATAGGTATTATGTATCAAATTTTACCTAAAATAAATTTAAATAAAATTAATAATTATTTAAATAAAAAGTCGGTTTTTAAATAGTAACCCAGTGGTTTCACTATTAATCAAAAATTGGAAGTTTTCAGAAAAATACCAAAAATTCACCCTTGGCTAATTTCGATATTCTGAATCCAAAAATGAAGTCCATTTCAAAAGAAAAAATTTATAAAATTTTGAAAAGTGGGTATTACTATTCATAACGTCTTGTTCATAATAATATTATAATAATATATCATTTAGTGAACCTCAGTATTGTGTACTACACACGCTATTGAGGAAGGTCTTGATTACGTGTAATAAAAGCCAAGTTAGGGCTGCGTGTTGTGAAATCTCCATTTGGTGTTGTGTATAACATAATCAAAACATAATTCATTTATACATTGAACAAAATTTATACTTAATGTTGCGTAAAATAATTTCCAGAAAACGAAATTGAAATTTTGTGTAACATGAGCGAAGAATACTGTTGTGTATACTGCAATCTAATACGGTGTTGCATATAATACAATCTAATCTAGGTGTAGTGTATAATAAAAGACATAAAAGAAATTAAAAATAATATATCTCGTAAAATCTCATGGTGTTACGTTCTACCCCCCTTAAAATGAATTTCGCCCTCGAAATTATTCGGGGTTATAAATGGTTTACTACTCGAAAGTTTCTTTAATAGAACCCACATTATAAAAAGGAATACCAAAACCAATCTTTAAATAACTTAATTATGAATCGTAACAGTTACCCAAATTAACTTATCACTAGGTTTCCACATAGGAGAACATATGTGAAAATATGGATATGGAAGTGAAATATAACCATCATGTTCCCATGGAGAGTGGTAGGGAACATGGCTCTGAAAAATCCAACAATCACAAAGCCATAGATTTGTGATGATTTATGGTACCGTCTGATTCATCGGATATAAGGGCACTAGGAAAACATTTCTGGTTTTCAAGATCATTTCCCTAAATTTGAAGAAATTGGAATTATAAGAAATACTTTCTTAATTTTTGGTACAGTCTCACCGTTGGTTGTTTCTTTGAAAATTTCCACTTAATGCCTTAGAGAAATGAAGTTGAATTTGTCATTCGTGAAGTGTTAGCAGATCATGTGATTGAATGATGGGTCATTCCATCTGTCTCAAATAAAAGGTTAGAAAAAGTTATCAAAAATACATAATTCCATCTATAGTGATATTAATCATATATGGTTCCTCAAATGGACTTATAATTCTTATATCATACTGATTAATATAATAAAACTAGTATCTACTAAACAGGGACTTCCTGTAGGCCAGTGGTAGGCGATAAAGGTCTGTCGCACTTCAGTTGTGGGTTCGATTCTCATAGCCTTGTCCGACACGACGTGTTTTCGCCCGTCCTACAGGTTGTACTTTTTCTAAAACTACCTTATTAAAACATTCCATAAATAATATCGAAAAAAAATTCTAGCCTTAAACAATTCTATTTGATGTCCAACTTAATCCATTCCAACCTTTAAGCTTATCAAAAATACTTTTGTCCAATCTCATAGTGTAAAGAAAATGATTACCTGAGAGGTCACATAAAAAGTACATGAATACAATCATTTATCCCCCATATATCATAAGATATATCTTGTTGGTCACATTCCAAACATTCGAATGCCTTAATCATTTATTATGTTGAAAAATGAATACCCATTGATCCTTAGTGAAAACATGAATGCAGTTAAAATTTAACACTTCCCACCAACCAAAATACCCAAAATTCTTTGTACTCAAACCATGATATCACTTAGTCCTTATATAAATCATGAGCTCATGAATACTATCAAAAATATTATTTTCTCTATATCCATTCATTATGCGCATATCATCTTCTTTCCAAAAATATTTGAATCACTTTTCATGGTTATCGGTACCAGAAAATTATTGAAAACCACAATAGACTAATACAAAAATATTCCAATAAACCATAAAAGTACCTCAACAAAATTATTCTTGAATACCAATTCATAAACACTTGAATCCAACCTCTTCAATGACTGTCCTGGAGTAAGTCCTTCCTTGATTTAGAAGTAACTTCTTAGGTCAGGGCATTGAGTTGGGTAATTCCCATGTTCTCCACAAATAAGACATTGAACTCCATAATAGTCTGTCACTCTATGAACCTTTTCTCCACATAGATAACATCTTCCCCTCCATTTGAGGTATTCCTCAACGTTCTTATTCCCTTCTTTATAAATATCAATCTTCCTTTCTCTATGCTCCTCACCATGCGAACATGCATAAAATTCCATCTTCCTCTTATTTGATGACTTATGAATACCACCAAAATTCACCTTATTAATCATATATCGTGATGACTGATTCTGCATAATCACAATTTCATTCTCTCTATGAATTACATAATTTTTTTGATCACAGTCACCAATTTGTCCATCGGAATCAAAGTTAACTGAATTCCTTTGCGTTCCCTCCATTGACTAAAACCAGAAACCATAGTGCAAGAAATAGTTAAAATAACGAGGAGCCACATAATCATTAAAATTCACATATGGGATGTCTAAATTATCACACATTCATTAATTCATGACACCTTAGGTTCACCCTAGGTTATTCATGGTCGTCAACATAACTCTAGGACTCTATCCTATAGTTATACGAAACCTTAGGGACATCCCTAGACATACCTTAGAAATATCACTGGGGATTTCACTAAAGTTTTCGCATCCTAGATTCCAAACGATAACTAAACCTTTCCTATGATACCAAATGTAGAGACCCAAAACATGACGTACATGGACATTACATTACTTTTGCGGAATAATTAATACATAACAAAAATAGAAACATAAGGACCGTAATAGTTTAGTGTCTTTGGAAACTCGGAAAATAATCTCCTAATCGTGGTGAAAGATCTTCAACATCTCCCATAAAGATCTTACCCTTTTTGTTTTCTTACCTAAAACTTTTCTTTAAATCCTGGGGAAAACAAAACATATAAAGGGTGAGCTCAAATTCTCAGTAATGGTAAGCATATAGAACATAAATCAATCCATAAACATTTGAATGAAAAAACTTGATCATAAAATCGAAACATCAAAATCATGAGCAATGACATATATCTTGGAAGTACACAAAGAATAGATCATAAAGGAACATTAGTCATGATAAACTAGCCTGGTAATAAAACATGTAATTGTGGCATCCATTAAGCACATGTTAGGATTTCCATAGTATCCAAGGAATTGCTACCAAGACCAACATAGTGGACAAAGTCTCATTCTGAATTGAGTTTACTCCTTGTTCCAGTCCTGTAACACTGAACCGGATTAACATACCATTCCATCCATGTCTTTCTCATGATATATAAATCTTTACCCAATGAATTGGAGGGAGATATAGGTCCCACCCATATCATAATGAAATCATTCTTACTTGTGCCACAAAATAAACATAAAGCATTCATCATAACCCAAAGAATAAAACGGGTTTCATAAGCATCATCCCATCATAACATAATCCATAAAAACAAATGGATATCATTTAATTATAAGAAAATTGAATCCATGTAAATCATAGAGACATTATACTTGAAAAACACATATGAAATAATGTCATCTTAGAAGGAAAATGATTTTTATAAAACACTTGAAATTAATTCTTGAGGAAAATATCCTTTCTTCTTCAAAATCATTTTATTTTAACAAAATGACTTCAAATTTTAAAATAAAGGTATTTTGTTGAAAAGATTAATAGAATCTTGTAGATTAATCTTCATGAAAATGAGGCGTTATGAAACCGTAAAAATCCATTCACGCCATATAAGTTAAAAATAAAATTCTTCTCATATTTTTGTCAAAAAAGTCAAAAAGTTCCTCATTTGGTAAAAAAATGTAAGATTCTTTTTATAACATGTGGTAAATTTCAAAAATGGTTAAAAAGGACATTATAAATACATGAAAACATTTTTATAAATCATGGGCATGGATGATAACAATAACCCTAGTAAATACTTACGAATAATCAATCTCGGATAAGAACGATATTGGAATAATTTTCCCATACCTAATGTCTGATATGCTTCTTATGTATCCAAAACTCCTGTATAATGATTTAAATAATGTCATTGACTTATTACATAATCATATTCATTGTTATTATGTCATATATGGTTCACTTAGGTATTTATATTACTCGTTCATTTGTCAATTCCATGTCAAAGTAGCATTTTGGGTAAAATTGTTTCATTTATCCTATGTGTTTGGACTTGTTGTTCATGATATTAATATTACTTATATCATGATTTACTTACTTCCAGAATGTAAAACATGATTTATATATCATATATATTCAATATATATATATATAATAGATAGATAAATGAAATAAAACACACCGTTCATGGAGACGGTAGGTTGTACGTACGCATGAAGGTTGTTTTCGTTTCCTTTTCGAATTGAATGGAATTAAGTAGAAAAAATACATATATATATATATATACATAAATACAGTATCATTATTATATCATATATTTCATTATTATGCATTATATATACTTTATAATCATTCATTAATGGTTAACATGGAGAATGAATCTCATCGCATCGTGGAGACGGTAGTCCGTACGTACGCACGAGCGATGATACCATTCCCATGATTGTGGGATTGTATTGGAGTGTATGTATACAATTTCAGAATAAATATCACTTTACAATAATCACATATAGTTATTATTTATACCATTATACCGATCCAAGTAAGGTGGTGGTGGAAAATAGATTACACCACGGCGTGGAGACGGTATTTCGTACGTACGCATGTGCGTTGATTTCGTTTTCCATACGATGGATATATGGTGAAATAGGGTTGTTTCATACTTATAATAACATATCATTATATGAGTCATACTGATGTTATTCACTCATAATAAAACAACTAAATAATAATAAATAGATGAAGAAATAAAGTTGAAATAATCGGTGACGGACATTACCTCTATCTTGAAGCGCCTCTTCTTAACCTCTCCCTTGGGCTCTATAGATGGTCTTTGAAGAAGTCATGAACCTCTAGGATGTTTATAGGGAAGTGGAGAGGAGAAATTGTCAGGGGTTTTCTGAGATTGAAGCCTCAAAGTTGTGTGAGGAAGAGAGGGAGGAGGTGCCCTTTTATAAGGGATGAGAGGGGCACCTTTGGAAAAACTAAAAATATTATTTAATTATAAAGTCATATTCGGTTTTTAATAGCTCAAAATTGATTTATTTCAAAGATAAGGTGTGTTTGGGTCGAAATAATCTCATCCAATAGAATTTAGACAAGTTTTGGTTTCTATTTTAACCTTATCATTTAGATTTAACTTTATGTTAAATAATTTTACTTTTCTCGTGTCTTCTTGTTTTCTTACACTATAAGGTTAATAAACTTATTATAACAAGCCAAATGAACTCCATGTTGTTTATTATTAATATATATAACCTTATATAAGTCAATTGGCCACACATTAGATTTTTAAGAATAAAATAACAATTAATAATATAATATTTTTTTAAAAAACGATCTTATGTCAATTTTGACACTATTTGGTAATTGATTTTTTTGAAAATCATAAAAGAATGATTAGTTCGAAAAACGTTCATTTAATTAATACTAACATGCCATATTAACCTATAAAATTATTGTAATTCATAAAAAGTTTCAAATTACATTTATTTTGGTATTTATAACATCAATTATGTCAATATTTCATTAATAAGATAATTATTGCATCACATTATGTCATAAATAAATTAACTTATTTAATGTCTAAAAATTATAAATAAAATACCATTATGTAAGAAATATTTTTAGATTTCTAATAAATATTTATAGTCGAATTTAACTTATGTATAACCCTATATTAAAAAAATTTTAGTTATTAAACATTAATTTTAACTATTTTAACTATTCTTTAAATAAAATAATATTAAATGTCCTAATCTAATCCAAGTAGGCCTAAATGGTCATCATTTATGACTAAGGTTGTTTTTGGTCGAATTAATCTTATACAATAGAATTATGACATGTTTTAGGGTAATAATAATATCATTTTTACCCTCAATTACCGTATTTACTTTTAACCATGGAAAAAAAAGTAAAAAGTTATTAATCACCAAAAATTATTTTCATCTCATTGAACCACATTTTAGCCCTTGATACTAACTGTGTCTCTAGGATTTTCGAAATTCCACTCACAGAAGCGGTAAAATTATGTTTTATGTGAATTTACAAATTCTCCTAGGAGGTGGGTAAAAGAATGTGAAAAGTTCAATAAAATTTTTATATATCTAAAATTATTATAAAATGACTCCAATGAATTTCATTGAACGTAAATTGGTATTATGTATCAATTATCACCTAAAATAAATTTAAATAAAATGAAAAATTATTTAAATAAAAAGTCGGTTTTTAAATAGTAACCTAGTGGTTTCACTATTCATCAAAAATGGAAAGTTTTCAAAAAAATATCAAAAAATCACCCTAGGATAATTTCGATATTCCGAATCCAAAAATGAAGCCCATTTCAAAAGATAAAATCTATAAAATTTTAAAAAGTGGTTATTACTATTCATAACGGCTTGTTCATAATAGTATTATAATAATATCTCCTTTAGTGAAACTCGGTATTGCGTACAACACACACTATCGAGGAAGGTCATGATTACATGTAATGCAAGCCAAGTCAGGTCTGCGTGTTGTGAAAGCTCCTTTTGGTGTTGCATATAACATAATCAAAACATATTTCATTTATACATTAAATAAAATCTATACTTAATTTTGCGTAAAATAATTTCCACAAAACGAACTTGAAATTGTGTGTAACACGAGCCAAGAATAGTGTTGTGTATACTTCAAGCTAATACGGTGTTGCATATAGTACAATCTAATCTTGGTGCAGTGTTTAATAGAAGAAATCAATGAAATTATAAATAATATATCTCATAAAATCTCAAGGTGTTACATAGTGAGACCAAGAATAGGATGAGCTTAGTGAGCCAGACTAGCCTAGGTGTGTTATTTTGGTTACCTTGAAAGTAGTCCCCTTCTATATTTATATGTTATAATAAATTTTAGTTTCTATATTTTGGGATTGTATTTTGGACATTTTTCAATCATGTATTTTTTTAAAACTATGACAGTGGGATTTAGAAGTATTAATTCATTGTTTATCATCTTTTTAATGTTTCTTCATTTTCAGGACTTGATGATAAATGTGTGTGTGTGTGTGTAGGTACATTATGTTAAGGCCTCACATATGACTAATATTCCTACTCGATGCTAGACATCATCCCCTGGTAAATTGGTTGATGGATTTTGGTCGACGGGATATGGGGGCCATTGGGAAAGGTTGTGATAGAGTCGTATCAAAGACAATAATTTTTTACCATAGGAAATGTGTTAGTATGATTGGTTTTCATAAGTAGTGTCATGTGTTTCACTTTCATCATTCAGTCCAAGGACTCTATTGTTGAGGTGGTGGCCTACATATACATAAACCGAGAGTCTTTTCTTCTGCATTTTGACTTGGTATGTGTAAAAAATGGATGTTGCGAAAAATATTGGTATGTGCATCATATAGAAATGGGTTGTGTTTTCAATGTTCTTCTTGATTCATACCTTTAGATATACTTCTTAACCATGGTACAAGTTATCTGCTTTATAATTTCTCTCTAATGGTTTTCATAATGGATTTAGCATGAGGATAATGAGGATAAACCCCTCATTAATGGGGTTTAAATATAAGGACCTATTTTGGTGGAGTTACCCCAAGTTGGTGGACAACTATACCACTACCTATGAATAAGTAGATGATACTGGTAGAATCATCAGACCAGGTGTGTATGGTTAGCACACTTCATTAGTTTCAATGACATAAACCACTTATGTTATGATGTGAGTTTGACTCATAGATAGTTGAGGACTGACTTGAGCTTGTGATGGTTTTTTCTATCCTGTCTAGTTTCTAGAAAATCAGATTTCAGCCCTTAGAGAGAGTCTTCCCCTTGAATCTATTGGAAAATTGTGGTTTTTAGTGACCCATGTCTACATTGATGTGACTCTATAATGTTCAGTGTTTGAGCACCTTTTCAGGGAGAAGATATATGCATCTTCATTAAGGGATGATCACCTCCAAGGGATTTTTTTCATTCGAAGTGTAGTACGATATTTGTGAGTATTTAATGAGGTCCCCTAACCTCTCTTGGTACTGAAATTGATATTGTTAACGATTAGATATTTCAAGCTTGAACCATCAACCAATGATTGTTTTGATACATCCAAGATTGAGTTATAAATCATTGAATTCCAACTTATGATGGTGAGAATGATAATTCCTCAATATTCAAGAGTTCCCTGGATGAGTAGAAACATATAGTTGATGTCGGTGGTGGGAATAGAAGATTAGTTACATCAAAATCTGGAAGGTGGCATCAGACACATGGAACAGAACATGCAATAAATTTGATTTGGTTATCCTAGGTGATGGTTTCTATGGTTTAGGGCTCACAGAATGTGTCTATTTATCCTAGTGACATGTGGTTCTACTCATGTGATAGTTGAAAAAATATAACATGGGATTAAATAACCTATTGTATAGCTAATGGAGAGATAGTTGATGGGAAAACTAGACAGTGGAAACCATAAGAAAAGACATGTTAGAATACGAAGGATTTGGAATTGGAGACGGGAGAGAAGCTAGAGATGGGATATGTAATAACTTTTTTCCACCACTAACCAATGTTAGTCTGCACTAGGCCTATGTAGTTTGTTGATAAGGGTGGGAAAATTTGTAGGCGTTCAATTCTAATAACCTATAGAAAATATGTATTATATAAGGTAAAATACGTGTCTTTTATAATATGGATGTAGTACTGATAGAAATAGGTTCATGAAATCCAATGTTTTCACTTAACTGGTTTGAGACATAGAAATTCCAATTGTTCCCCCAGATTTACCATTACGGTTGTAGAGTCCTCCAGGTGGTGTCTCAGTGATCACACAATTCATATAATGGTATGACCTCACTCTTCTATGTGATAGTTTCTGTGGGGATATGATTATAGTAGAAATAATTCCTTATAATTTCATTTTAGATAAGGACTAAATTTATAAATTTTGTGCCTTGGTAAGATATTTCTATAGGAAAATGTGTTGTTTCTATAGTGATGGGATGAGGTTTTCATTTGGGAGTGAAAATGAATTGTAGATAGTGACGGATGGGCTCCTACACAGTAGTTTTTCATAGAATAGTAATCAGTTTTCTAACATGAACCTTATTGAAATGGGTTCTAAGAGTTTTTAGTTCCTTACAGTTTTACCGAAGTGTGATTTTATCTTTACTAAGGATGATAAAGGATTACCTCTCCACCGATAGATATATCTTTGTATTGATCAAAAAACTTGGGTGACCCGTATATTTGTGCCATCACATCAGATGCCTCCTACAAAACATCATCATATGAGGGTCTGATTAGAGGACTTACAATGGATGGTATTTTTTAGTTAGAGTGTTTCAACCCCATTAACCCTACTTTTATTTTAGATGATTGTAAGAACCCAAATTTTCTTTTTCATGTATTTCGTTCTTTTCTGGTCGTTATTTAGGAAAAGTGTAATTTCTGTAAATTTTTTAAGTACTCACCGTGTACATTGTTACCATAGGCATCTGTTTGCTGGCTGTGTAACGTCCACACACATGGTCATGTGTGGTGACCTATAGACCACATAAAGTGGAGTACGGAAACTACAAGTAAATTCTATGTACTTCAAAATTACATAACGTGTACTTTATTTTTTTCATTACATGTACTGGAGTCACGTCTAATCTCTAGAACTCCTTACTTCTAGGTCCGGTTCGTTTGAGAGAGCCAATACAACCGTGAATCTTCTCGGATCCCTAGAGAGATAATCTATTCTCTGAATTGACCATCTTTTATTATGTTGGGGTCTCCTTAGTAAGATCTTTCTACGCCTAGAGCATCTTTTCCTTATTTCCCCTATATCAAGAGTTATCATTGGTATATCATTTTTGACATTTTGTGTAGATCTACGTTGTTCGAGGGTGATTCATGGATTGAGGTTCACGTATAGCGATCTCCCAACACCGAGGTAGGTGGTTTGTGCATCTATGCTGAATGTATTTGAGTAATATGTGTAATTTTGTCCAATACCCTTGAATGGGGTATTGCGTGTTTACCGTTTAAACCCTATTAATTACCAGTTATGCTGGTTTGCGTGAGTAGATTTTATTTTGAAGTGAATATGGTTGAATTGCTATGCTTCTGATGTGGTTTCCATGAATGTTATTTTTATGACCATCTATTATTGTTTAGCCCTTAAGTATTCATTGAAATTTTCCCATTCCAAGTATTGTAGTATTGAGTGATTATTTTTTCTGACATGCTTGATATGCTGTATATTTTTTAGCCAATTAGTTTTTTAGGTTTAATTTTGTTGTGTTGCATTGTTATGCTCGTTTGACTTACCCAGGGCCGTGAGAACCTGGTGTAGTATACTATAAGGGGAATTGAGTGTGTGAGCTTCCTCAAAGAGTCTTTAACCAAATTTTACTAGAAGGGAAGTTGACCTTGGGAGCTTCCTCATAGAATCTTTAACCACTTTTGACTATAAGGGTAATTGACCATGTGAGATTCCTCAGATAGTCTTTAATCACTTTTGACTATAAGGGGAATTGACTATGGGTGCTTCCTCAGAGAGTCTTTGTTATATCCTCACAACTGAACTAGAGGGGATGGGCTGTGTGTACTTCCCATAGGGTTACCTGCTTTGATTGGATGTTTACTTGATATATGTTGATTGAATGATTTGAAACTGTATGAATGTTTACTATTGATTACTTCTTTGTTTACTATTGCTTTTATTTTTACCTGCCATATATATTCACTAACTATTAAGAAAAGTTCTCGTGGTGGTTACCTACTAAGATTTAGTCACAAATTTTTTTGCGTCATTCTTTTTTGCCCAAATATATTATATTGTTGCATGTATAGATTAGGGAAAGAGATATTCTACTTTAGGTACTTGATGGCTATGGAGTAGGAGAGCATGGGTACAATATATGGATTGTGATGCTGAGGATTTATTTACCTTTCTTTCTTTTGTACTTTCGTTTAGTACCATTGAATTACAACATTGTGATTTATTTGGTTGTTCTCCTAGATATATGTATCATGCATCATTCATATATATGTGTTTGTGTGTGTGTGTTCTCTAGTTTATTATTTCATTTCTTCCAATGTTTACTTTTATATGGATTATTACTGCTTGTACTATTGTATATTTTCTTTAATTCCACTGTGTTACTCTGCCAATGAGGCATAGATTCCCACTATCACACCCAAGGCCCTCACTACTAGTCAGAAGCCTCTGGAAATTGGGGAAATGCGCTTGAGGCCATGTGGGAAACTGGGTACTGGGTGCCTCTGAGCGGCTCCCGAGACCGGGACATTACAAAGTGGTATCAGAGGTGGTACCCACCCTTAAGTGTGGTGCACTACCTGCATTAAGATGTAGGGCCCATAGAGAGGATGTTGTGCTCTAGGGGGGGATGGTTTTAAAAACCCCAAATTATAAAGGGTTAAATGAATAAATGATATGACTCTTGTCAACAAGGTGAACCATTCTTTTTCAAGAGCCTACGTGATTAGAACTCCAGAGTTAAGCGTGATAGGATTAGAGTAGTGATCAGGATGGGTGACCTTTTGGGATGTTTCCCAGGGTGTGTGTGAGTGAGGACAAGTCACACTAGAAAGTTAAATTGTTGGCTTGTTGGAACTTTCATTAGTTATATGACCCATTCGGGCATGTGGGTGGTCCCTAGGTGGGGACCACGTGTCTTCGGGGAAACTGGTGGTACTTGGTGGGCCAGGACCCAATGGCCAGTTTTACATGGAGTGTTTTTGCTATCACCTAGACCTAGTAGTTACAAAGTGATATTAGAGGAATAATTTTTTTTGAAATACTATTTGGATCTTATAGACAGAGATAGGAATGAATAGTTACTTGGTAATAAGTTGTGTGTGGGAGTAGCTGACCCGTGTACTGGGGTGTCTATGCTCTCATCGGGACATAATTGTTACCAAGTGGTATCAAAGGAATTATTTTTTCTTGAAATACTACTTGGATCATATAGACAGGGATAGGAAGGAATAAGTACTTGGTAATAAGTTGTTCACGGGAGTGGCTAACCCGTGTACAGGGGAAAGCCAATATAGGTCGTTTATTGCAATTTTTCTGGTTTTTCAATTTTATGGTTGATTTGATTTTACTATTGGGTGACTCGTATGTATTGTTCTGTTATTATTGAGGATATTTAGGTTCTATTTATATTGCATCTCGATGATATGAGTGTATTCTATCTAATGCATCACATTTGCCATTTTTTGGAATCACATGTCATGCATTCATGCCATTCCATTTCAGTTGAATTAGTGATTGATTGTTATTGTGATAGGTGTTGTGCTAGGTATGAATGCTATTGTGATCGATTCCTTGATAGAATACATTCTATTTGATAGAGTATTAAATTGTTTAGGGTTTTTCTTTAACAAACGCCAAACATTGGTTCTTGAGGTGTTATGAGCCCTCAAGGACCGGAATTTGGTGGATCAGTGAACTTTTGTGCTTGTTTATAACATGTATAAAATGTCAATCATTGATTCTTGGGGAGTATGTATAGAATCCCGCCTTTTTATAACATAAAATTTCATTACATTACACAAAACTGAGGATCTTTAAGGTTTAGTGTCTTGGAAACTAGGAACATAATACATGAAAACAACATAAAACATTCTTCTTAAACACTTTAAAGGCTTCTCCTTATGTTCATCCTAGGTTCATTACTGCATCTCATTACCTGGGGACATAAATCAAAAGAAAGTGTGAGAAAAAGGCCCAGTAAGGTAAACAAGATGAACATTTTACATGTGAACTTGAGATACTTCAATAAGGACATGAAAAGAACTTTAAGGCATGAGAATGAAATCATGAGGCATTTCATAATAAAAATAACATTTTTCATAACTTGAATATGTGGCTGCAACATTTAATATTGACAATCATTTCGTTTCACCAAGGTCCATCCCCAAGGTGTCATTAAAAATTACCAAGGTTATTCACTAAGGCGTCGTTAAAAAATGGTCATCTCTAGAGATTAAGTATTTACCCAATGCATTGGAGCGCTATCAGGGCGCACCCTTAAATTTTTCATTATCATCATGTGATCCACATATATCATCATTGAACATTTCATAAATAACCCATATAGCATAAAATAAATGGGTCTCATTTCATAGTCACAACGTTTTAAAAACTGCTTTAAAGACATGATCTTTACGTCACTTTAAAACCCACAGAAAAGGAAGGTGGGTATCATGTATGTAAATACCAGAATTTAGAATAGAACATTTTGGTATATATGTGAATACCCCTGTAGAAGAAAGAGCTTTTAGTATTCACTTAATAATATAAAAGAACTTTAGAAAAAGAGAGAGACATTTTGAGACGGAAAGTCTGCAGCAAAACGGCTATGTTAGGAGGTTTTAGAAGACATTAAAAAGAGATGGAAAATGGTTCAAACATTCATAAATGTCCCATAAAACAGTAGATGTACAGAATAAGAAGGATACATGATCATGGTAATGAAATTTCAAGGACATACCATTTGAAATTAAAAACATGGAAGGAAGACAAAAATTAGATTTCTCTTATGAAAGTTCCGCAGCCTAACGGCGTTACTTAAAAATCAACAAAAATGATTTGAAAAGATCAAATAGGGTTTCTCATCATGTGAACATAAGAGTTAAGTATGATAGATATAGAGATAATTCCCCAACATAATTAAAAAATAACTTGAAAGACTTGACATGAAAGTAGAACTTTTAAAAGAATGAGACGGGTGAAAGAATCCCCTAAAAATTTCGGTAGCCTAACGGCGCCACTTAAAACTTCAAAAGACTGAATTGAAGAGATCAAATAGGGTCTCTCATCATATGAACATAAGAGTCAATTATTATATATATAGAGATAATACCCCAACATAACAAAAAGGAACATGAAAGAATTGACATGAAAGTAGAACTTCAAAACGAGAAGGGTGAAGAACCACTTAAAAATTCGGCAGCCTAACGACGCCACTTAAAACTTCAAAATACTGAATTGAAGAGATCAAATGGGGTATCTAATAAAATGAACATAAGAGTCCAGTATGATAGATATAGAGATCACACCCCAACATAACATAAAAGAGAATGAAAGAATTGACATGAATGTAGAACTTCAAAACGAGAAGGGTGAAGAACCACTTAAAAATTCGGCAGCCTAACGACGCCACTTAAAACATCAAAATACTGAATTGAAGAGATCAAATGGGGTCTCTCATCATATGATCATAAAATATCAGTATGATAAATTTATATATCATGCCCCAACATAATAAAAAGGAACTTGAAATACTTTACATGAAAATAGATTTTGAAAAATGAGAAGGGAGAAAGAATCTGTTACAAAAATTTCGGCAGCCTAACGGCGCCACTTAAAACTTCATAAAACGAAATAATGAGAGTAAGAGGGGATATCTCATTATATGAACATAAAAAGGGCAGTAATAGGAGTATAAAAGAACATCCTCCAACATAAGAACATGTAGCAAAAAAGGCATGACATAAAAGAGATTACTTGAAATGAAAGAGAGAGGTCGGATCCCTTACCTTAAAACACAACTCTTAAAACTCAATTGTTAGGACCTTGAGAGCTTGGGGCACCATGGGAGGACTCCTTTGGAGGTAATGAGACCAGAACTTCGTTGGGGGAGAGTGGGGAGTTGAATGGATGAGATTATGGCTTGGTATTTATAGGGAAAGTGAGCGGACATGGCATTAATGGCCAAGGGACACCTCATTAGTGGTTTTGGAAAAACCATGGGCTTGCCCATGGTATTTGCCCATGGTATTGGCCACTTGGGACACCTCATACCTTATCTTACTATTCATAAGTCGACCATATTGATTACATACTTAATACATCATTTAATGATGTCATTAGACACCCGTAACTTAAAAACTGTATTTTCACTATTCATCAAAAATTCAACTTTTACAGAATAATCCCAAAATTTCACCTTAACCAAATATCAACGCTCTGATTACAAATATGAACTCCATTTTATAAAATTATTTTATAAATATTTTTAATTTAATTTTTAAATAAAAACACTATTCACCGAAAATTCATTTTTTTCAGAAAAAACCCCAAAAATTACCATTGCATAATATCGGTGCTCTGAGTTCAAAAATGAAATCCGTTTTATAAAAATAATTTTCTAAATATTTTTAATTAAATTTTTAATTAAAAAACACTATTCACCCGAAAAAACTAATACTTGAATAATAATTTATGAAACCGTTATTTAACCATTTTATTGAATCACATTACATAATCAAGGTGCCTATATTATATTAATACTTTCTTTAAGTGAGATTACTAATCCATTTGGTCACATTACTAATCCTAAGCGTAAAATCACTATTCATAATTTACTATTCATCAAAAATCAAGTTGATCTTATTAGACTCAAAATTTCGTAGTGAACATAATTGTAGAAGACCATTTTTTGAAAATCATTACACATTTTTATTTATTTAAGGTTTATATAAACATTTTTAAAATATCCTTTCTCTAAAATTTATCAAAAATATGCATACTATATTTATCTGGACATTTGAAAATTCATAAACTTCATCATAAGAAGAAATCCAAATTTTTATTTAAAAC
The DNA here is from genome assembly GCA_963277665.1 of Viscum album. NCBI lineage: Eukaryota > Viridiplantae > Streptophyta > Magnoliopsida > Santalales > Viscaceae > Viscum > Viscum album. Next base: position 1,372,520,991 of record OY728141.1, on the reverse strand, counting down.
AAAGGATTACACAAGGCAATTACGGTCTCCTTACATAGCCCCTTATCACACCAGCATAGGACCTATGTGTAAGGTGTGCTAAGGAGAGAGAATCCGAGGGAGGCTCAGCCAACATCGCACGAGTCGTAATTTCTATCAGTTTGAACTTCTCGCGAAGGTGATCCCATTCTAGCTTCACACAATGATGTTCAGCTTGGGTTTGGTCCAGAGCAAAGCCCAGTGGTGCTACCTCCTTCCCAAGTTCTGTTAGATGGGCTTCGATCGGTCCAAGACTACTGGGTGAGGCCATCAAATCTTCTTTCTATATTAATTAACCAAGATTGGTTGTATTTAGAGATAGTAATCAAAACATTTATCTTCCAGCGGTCATATTGACCAATGGTCAGATAATAGTCAAAACCCAACAATCTCATTTTAATTATACTCATGTTATCAAATGAAACATTTGTGTTGAGTATAAAATATAATAACACATAAAATTAGGAAATAAGATTAATTCAAAATTTCGGGTCGTTACATTCTTCCCCCCTTAAGAAATTGCGTCCTAGCAATTTTTAAAATTGGGTTTTGAAATTTCATTGAAAGTCCCTCATCGGAAAAGGAGTCAGTAAAACTATTACTTTAAAAGAAAGAAATGGAAGTACAAAGGTCACCCGAGTTAACCCATACTAGGATTCCATGGAGGAAAACATGGACATGGAAGAAAAACAAAGGGTCAATTTCTGGGGGAGAGTGATAGAGAACATGATTAAGAGAACGTTAACCATAAGAAAATCCCAAACTTATGAGGTGTGTAAACGGTCTTTGATTACCAATTAGGCAACGTAAACCAACAACGTTTTTGTTTCACATTCCTTTTCATAATTGTTTGGAATTCATTTACAACATAAAACAAAAACATAAGAAAATATACCTATCTTCATGTACAGTTTCATCCTTTAATAAGTTTCTACCCAAAACTAATCTTTTCTCCAAATTATGAGCATTAAAAACTACTTGGTCTCATAAAAACACAAGAATCATCTTCATAATCCACAAAAGATTAACTATCTATTTCTTCTATCTTTAAACATTATCCCAAAAACAGAAAGGGTAAGGTAAAACAACTCTTCAAAAAGAAATAATCCCATAGGAATGGAAACTACTTTTAAATCTTCAAAGTTCCATGGTACTACCCAAAGTTCATCATAGTCCATTCCATAAATAACTGTCCTTAAAAAAAATACTCAAAATAAACCAAACTAAGATTGAAACCCAAATACAAGAAGGATTTGATAATATAGTCTTCCAAGGTAAACTTTATCATTCATCTCCAAACAACATCAACCACTCCTAACATCTTATAAAAAAGTAACTAACCTAAACATATTTACCCCAAGATAGGTTAATAATTTCCATAAGTAACCTAAATTACTATAATTCCACCTTAAATTCATCGATTCTTCAAAATACAAGTCAACCCTACTCTTCAATGAAAATACCGTAGTAATCTATTTACCTCGATCATATAGAGTCCCCAAAATAGTGAACATCTTCCAAAATAATAATCATATTTTAATCCCCTAATCATCCATGTCATATTAATACGACAATCGTCGCATTTGCTATCACATTGGTTTTTTGGACATGTTCTTCCATTTCCCACCATTAACTATGAAGAGAAAGCATAATTAGGGGCTTAAGTACTTAGCCAATAATCATGAAAAGGAACTGAAAGCATATAAGGATAACTTGTAGAAGAAAAGTATACCCTAACTTGTGATCCCCTAGGTTCCCATCTAGGTTATCCATGATCATGTTTTCTTATGTGAATCTTTATTTTATTTTATCTTTGTTCCTTTATCAATGGTTCATACTAAGCTTATGAATTTACCAAAGCATATCCCCCGGGAGTGTCATAACCAAGAGTGCAGCAAGGCCCATTGTGGTGTACCAGTTCCCGTTTGAGTCTATCTCAAAGCGGTGTTTTCGGGTTTTACCCCTATGTACATCTGTGCCAGAGCCACCTCTACCTGCTCGTATCCAGACAGGAATGTATTTGCTTGGCAACCCCTTACTCAATACTCACCAAAATACCAGAAAGATTTCCTATTTTTTAACTTTTCTATAGGGTTCTTCCTAGAGTTTTCATATCCTAATTTCCACAAATAACTAAACCATCTGTTGATACCAACTATAGCATCCCTCCTTTTTATAACATAAACTTTCATTACATTACACAAAACTGAGGATCTTTAAGGTTTAGTGTCTTCGAAACTAGGAACATAATACATGAAAACAACATAAAACATTCTTCTTAAACACTTGAAAGGCTTCTCCTTATGTTTATCCTAGGTTCATTACTGCATCTCATAACCTGGGGACATACATCAAAAGAAAGGGTGATCAAAAGGCCCAGTAAGGGAAACAAGATGAACATTTTACATGTGAACTTGAGATACTTCAATAAGGACATGAAAAGAACTTTAAGGCATGAGAAAGAAATCATGAGGCATTTCATAATAAAAATAACATTTTTCATAACTTGAAGATATGGCTGCAACATTTAATATTGACAATCATTTAGTTTCACCAAGGTCCATCCCCAAGGTGTAATTAAAAATTACCAAGGATATTCACCAAGGCGTCGTTAAAAAATGGTCATCTCTAGAGATTAAGTCTTTACCCAATTCAATGGAGCGCTATCGGGGCGCACCCTTAAAATTGTCATTATCATCATTTGATACACATATATCATCATCGAAAATTTCAGAAATAACCCATATAGCATAAAATAAATTGGTTTCATTTCATAGTCACAACGTTTTAAAAACTGCTTTAAAGACATGATCTTTACATCACTTTAAAACCCACAGAAAAGGAAGGTGGGTCTCATGTATGTAAATCCCAGAATTTAAAATATAACATTTTGGTATATATGTGAATACCCCTTTAGAAGAAAGAGCTTTTAGTATTCACTTAATAATATAAAAGAACTTTAGAAAAAGAGAGAGACATTTTGAGACGGAAATTCTGCAGCATAACGGCTATGTTACGAGGTTTTAGAAGACATTAAAAAGAGAGGGAAAATGGGTCAAACATTCATAAATGACCCATAAAACAGTATATGTACAGAATAAGAAGGATACATGATCATGGTAATGAAATTTTAAGGACATACCATTTTAAATTAAAAACATGGAAGGAAGACATAAATTAGATTTCTCTTATGAAAGTTCGGCAGCCTAACGACATTACTTAAACTTCAACAAAAATGATTTGAAAAGATCAAATAAGGTCTCTCATCATGTGAACATAAGAGTTCAGTATGATAGATATAGAGATAATGCACCAACATAATTAAAAAGGAAATTGAAAGACTTGACATGGAAGTAGAACTTTGAAAAGAATGAGACGGGTGAAAGAATCCCCTAAAAAATTCGACAGCCTAACAGCGCCACATAAAACGTAAAAATACTGAATTGAAGAGATCAAATGGGGTCTATCATCAAATGAAAATAAGATTCCAGCATGATAGATATAGAGATCAAACCCCAACATAAAAAAAAGGAACTTGAAAGAATTGTCATGAAAGTAGAACTTCAAAACGAGAAGGGTGAAGAACCACTTAAAAATTCGGCAGCCTAACGGCGCCACTTAAAACTTCAAAATACTGAATTGAAGAGAGCAAATGGGGTCTCTCATCATATGAACATAAGAGTCCAGTATGATAGATATAGAGATCATACCCCAATATAACAAAAAGGAACATGAAAGAATTGACATGAAAGTAGAACTTCAAAACGAGAAGGGTGAAGAACCACTTAAAAATTCGGCAGCCTAACGGCGCCACATAAAACATCAAAATAATGAATTGAAGAGATCAAATGGGGTCTCTAATAATATGATCATAAAAGATCAGTATGATAAATTTAGAGATCATTCCCCAACATAATAAAAAGGAAGTTGAAATACTTTACATGAAAATAGATCTTGAAAAATGGGAAGGGAGAAAGAATCTGTTACAAAAATTTCGGCAGCCTAACGGCGCCACTTAAAACATCATAAAATGAAATAATGAGAGTAATAGGGGATCTATCATTATATGAACATAAAAAGGGCAGTAAGAGGAGTATAAAAGAATATCCTCCAACATAAGATCATGTAGCATAAAAGGAATGACATAAAAGAGATTACTTGAAATGAAAGAGAGAGGTCGGATCCCTTACCTTAAAACACAAGTCTTAAAACTCAATGGTTGGGACCTTGAGGGCCTGGGGGCACCATGGGAGGACTCCTTGGGAGGTAATTAGACTAGAACTTCGTTGGGGGAGAGTGGGGAGTTGAATGGATGAGAGGATGGCATGGTATTTATAGGGGAAGTGAGGGGACAAGGCATTAATGGCCAAGGGACACCTCATTAGTGGTTTTGGAAAAACCATGGGCTTGCCCATGGTATTTGCCCATGGTATTGGCCAATTGGGACACCTCATACCTTATCGTACTATTCATAAGTCGACCATATTGATTACATACTTAATACATCATTTAATGATGTCATTAGACACCCGTAACTTAAAAACTGTATTTTCACTATTCATCGAAAATTCAACTTTCTCAGAATAATCCCAAAATATCACCTTAACCAAATATCAATGCTCTGATTACAAATATGAACTACATTTTATAAAAATAATTTTCTAAATATTTTTAATTTAATTTTTAAATAAAAACACTATTCACCGAAAATTCATTTTTTCAGAAAAAACCCCAAAAATTACCATAGCATAATATCGGTGCTCTGAGTTGAAAAATGAAATCCGTTTTATAAAAATAATTTTCTAAATATTTTTAATTAAATTTTTAATTAAAAAACACTATTCACCCGAATAAACTAATACTTGAATAATAATTTATGAAACCGTTATTTAACCATTTTATTGGATCGCATTACTTAATCAAGGTGCCTATATTATATTAATACTTTCTTTAAGTGAGATTACTAATCCATATGGTCACATTACTAATCCTAAGCGTAAAATCACTATTCATAATTTACTATTCATCAAAAATCAAGTTGATCTTATTAGACTCGAAATTTCGTAGTGAACATAATTATAGAAGACCATTTTTTGAAAATCATTACACATTTTTATTTATTTAAGGTTTATATAAACATTTTTAAAATATCCTTTCTCTAAAATTTATCAAAAATATGCATACTATATTTATCTGGACATTTGAAAATTAATAAACTTCATCATAAGAAGAAATCCAAATTTTTATTTAAAACAAAGGATTACACAAGGCAATTACGGTCTCCTTACATATCCCCTTATCACACCAGCATAGGACCTAAGTGTAAGGTGTGCTAAGGTGAGAGAATCCGAGGGAGGCTCGGCCAACATCGCACGAGTCATAATTTCTATCAGTTTGAACATCTCGCGAAGACGATCCCGTTCTAGCTTCACACGATGATGTTCAGCTTGGGTTTGGTCCAGAGCAAAGCCCAGTGGTGATACCTCTTTCCCAAGTTCTATTAGATGGGCTTCGATCGGTCCAAGACTACTGGGTGAGGCCATCGAATCTTCCTTCTATATTAATTAACCAAGATTGTTTGTATTTAGAGATAGTAATCAAAACATTTAGTTTCCAGTGGTCATATTGACCAATGGTCAGATAATAGTCAAAACCCAACAGTCTCATTTTAATTATACTCATGTTATGAAATGAAACATTTTTGTTGAGTATAAAATAAAATAACACATAAAATTAGGAAATAAGATTTATTCAAGATTTCGGGTCATTACAGTATGGTCCCACATGGATCGTAATTTGGCACTTGAAGGACTGTTTCAATGTATTTTGGGTTCAGGAGTACTTTCTGAGGCTTACTATATGAAAAACCCTAGAATACACATGTTGTAGTTTTGACTACATGCCATGTGTTCTTCTATTCTGGAAGAAACATTTCTTCTTAAGTATTGTCCATTTACAGTAGGTAAATTCCATGTAGTCTCTAACCGTGTCATAGGCCGTGTGGGTAGAGACATTAGATAGAGAAATTCTTGTGGGAATATGTCATTTATCGGTTGTACATACCGTGTTGTGTTGACCTTGTGTCCTCCCATATGACTAGCAACATGGACAGATAAAAACATAAGCTATACATGTTGTGTTAGTTTTGAACATGTTGTGTCGTGTGATCCTGAAATCCATCTGTGTTACTAACAACCCAGGTCAGTGAAATCCTCCATGTGCATGTTGGGTCTGTTCGGAACTCGCTGTGTACAGTCAGCCGTGTAACTGTCTGTGTTGCTAACAACACGAGTTACTGATGTCCGCCTAGTACACGTCGTGTCTATTACTAACACACCGTGTAGTTTCTTTCTAGAGAGAATTATGTGACTTACCCATGTAAGATAACTAGGTAAGGGAAAGCGGATTCATGTACACGTCCTATAGTGGACATACACACTGTGTATCTATTTTTTGTAAAACATGACATCTTTCTCCATTTTCTTCCATTCTAGTGTTTCTAGATTTTATTCCTTGATAATCATGATCTATGGTGTGCACTTGACCATGCAGTGTTAGGCCACCGAGACATCCTCAGGATGTCTACCAGTTATAGGGAAACGATCATACACTTGACATGGTTGATAAAGGACTTCCTGCACATCCTCCAGTTGTGCGATTTAGGGAATCAGCAGTCATGCCTGACCTAGGTGTCGATGCATAGTTCATGGAGGGATTTTTGAAGATGATGCAGACATTCCTCGGAGCTCCCATGCTGCCACGTCGATGGAATAATTGATGTGGGTCTTTCAGTAACAGCATCCTCCAACATTCTCAGGGGATGGGGGACCCCAGGCTATAGAGTCATGGCTAGAATCCAGGTTGACAATCATCGAGCATCTAGAGATGCCTCCAGAGTGGATGGTCATGAAATCTACCTACATTCTTCGATACTCCTCAATGATTTGGTGGATGAGATCTCACATGTAGGATGGATACTGAACGTGGATTGGTATGTGTTTCAGCACAACTTCTATGATTACTTCTATCTGGATACCTTGACGACCGATCGAGCACAAGATTTCTGGAGTCTAGAGCATCTTACTCTTTCTGTTATGGAGAATTATTCTTGATTCTCGAATCTGCAGTGCCTTAGATTCATTACACGGACAAATGAGTTTTACCTTGCATGTATGTTTGAGGATGTTCTCAGGCTGGAATTCTGATACTAGGTGAATATCTTCAGGTTGACTTCGATATCCTCTATAGTCAACAATGCACTGATCACGGAGCATAATATGAGGGATTCATGAGCTGTGGGCCAGGGAGGTTCAAAATCTAGGGTTAGTACTTCTATTTCTAATAGAAGAAAGCACTACAGGGAGACTGCATGAGGAGATCAGAGTAGGTGGGATGCATCTTCTTGTAGTGAGGTAGTGTGCTACCAATGCGGGAAGAGTGGGCATACGAGGACACATTACCTGAGAGACCAAGTGGAGTACTGGTCTTGTGGCAAGGTGGAGCATCTTCAGCAATTTTGTCAGATCTTCTCACCAGTAACAAGTGACAGGGGTTATTTTATGACTCTTGGTTTAGGAGCAGTACCACCAGTTACTCCACAGTCAAGGAACTAGAGTTCTTCCTTCCAATCGGGTCGAGGTGGAGGTCGTATGCAAGGTAGTCTATCACCAGGATTTCTACGACAACAGGGTGGATCATCTTAGAGTGGTTAGGCAGGGTCATAGGTTCATGGTACATGTCAGACATTTCTAGTGGAGAAGACCCTACAAGAGAAGGATCTCAGACCCTCTACAGTTCGAGGAACGATCCTAGTTTCCTCAGTTTTATCTTCTACTCTTTTCAATATGAGGGCTTCCCATAGGTTTATATTTTTTTTTGTTATAGAGAGCCTTGGTCTCTGTATCGATTCTTCTATTGATGTCGTGGCGTTCGACACACTGTTGGGGAAAATAATTAATAGTTTACGTCATTGCAAGGAGTGCCCTCTTGAGATTGGTGTGTGTCACTTCTTATGGGACTATTATGCACTAGAGATGATAGGATATGATTTCATTCTCGGAATAGACTGTTTAGTTCCCTTCCAAGCTGTTGTCGATTGCTATAGACATAGGGTGAGTTTCACGTCACCATATGGCAGATTGTTTATTCATAAGGGTGAATGGGATGTCCTGGTGTGCAGAGAAGGACCCAAAAATCATGGGTTGGGAGGAGTTATAGGACAGATTACTAGTCTATATCTAGATGACAGGGGGACATCGAAGTTAGAATTTCCTTCAGTAGTGGATTGTTTCAGGGATGTCTTCACAGAGGACTTTTTAGGTTTGCCATCAGAGCGAGAGGTAGACTTTTCTAACGAACATGTGCTAGGAGAGGTACCAATGTCCATTCATCCTTATAGGATGGCTACAACAGAGTTTAAGGAGCTCAAGAAGTAGTTGGAGGAGTTTCATGAAAATGGTTTCATCCAACCTAGTACTTCTCCATGGGGTTTTCATGTCCTATTTACGAAGAAGCCCGACGGTACCCTCAGGCTTTGTGTGGATTATTAGAATCGAAATTAGTAAATGGTCAAGAATAGATATCTATTTCCAAGTATTGATGATCTCTTAGATCATCTTTGAGACACCCAGGTTTTCTCGAAGATTGAATTGAGGTCTGATTACCGTCAGTTGCATGTTATACCTTCTGATAAACCTTTTACAGCTTTCCATAGTTGGTATGGTCAATATGAGTATGTGGTTACGCCGTTCAGTCTCATGAATGCACATGTATTCTTCATGGAACTGAAGAACCAAGTGTTCCATCCATACCTGTATTTTATGTGGTAGTAATCATGGTTGATATCTTCGTGTACTCTCACACTCAACACGACCATGCTACACATCATGAAATTTTTATGAGTACACTAAGAGAGAATTAGTTATATGTAATGCTCTCAAAATTCCTGTTTTAGATGGACCAAATTCACTTCTTGAGTAATGTTATCTCAGAGACAAGACTATCAGTAGACCTAGAGAATGTGAGAGCAGTAGTTTCCTTGGAGCATCCAAAGAACATCTTTGAGGTGTGGAGTTTTCTAGGGCTAGTTGTATACTATAGACATTTCAAATAGGACTTTTAATGCTTAATAGCACCACAAACGAGTATGACTAAGAACGGTGTGATCTTCTTGTTGTCAGATTCTTGTGAGTCATCCTTTTAGGAGCTTAATGAGAGGTTGAATTTAGCACCGATACTAGTTTTTATTGATACCTTCAAGAGATACATGCTTTACTATGATTCTTTAGGTATTTTTCTAGGTGTTGTGTATATGTAGGAAGAAAAAATCGTTGCATACAGGTATCGGGTGTTGAGGCCACATGAGAGGAATTACCCGAAACACAATCTTGAGTTGGCTACAGTTGTTCATGTCTTATGTTGATGGAGACAATATCATCTAGGAGTGAATTTTTTGGTTTTCACACACCAGAAAAGTCCCAATTACATCTTCACCTAACATGACTTGAATTTGAGACTGCAAAGGTGGGTTGATTACCCTCAGTCTTTTGACTATGAGCTTGCCTATATTCCATGGAAATGAAATGAAATAATTGATGTGTTGAGAAGGAGGACTCAGATACAGGTAGTTCAGAAGTCCATCAGTAAGTGTTATCTTATGGATCTGTTCTTTGAGATGCATTTGGAGGTGCATGATAGGCAGGAGAATACGTTTCTTTCTTCTGTAGCTGCCACCTCTACACTTCTTGATCGAGTGCGAATGAGGCAGCTATCAAATTTTAAAGGCCCAGTCTTACGGGAAAGTTTGTCAGGAGAGGATCGTATTACTAAGTGAACCATTGGTATGGATGAGATCTTTCATTTTCATGGGCGCATATGGGTGTCATCAGAAATACGCGAAGAGCTGATGTAGGAATTTCACTCCTCAGTTTGGGAAGTTCATCCTGGAATCACCAAGATGTATCGTAAACTGCACCACCAGTATTGGTGGCCAGGAATGAAGAAAGATGTAGTTGTTTTCATGATGAGGGGTTTCACCTGTTAGTAGGTGAAGGCGAGCATCAGCGACCAGCCAAGATTTTTTAGTCATTACCCATTCCTAAGTGGAAATAGAATTATGTCGTGATGGATTTTATGATAGTTATGATGACTCGCCTCAAGGGAATGATGCAGTGTGGGTTGTCATTGACAGACTCATGAAGGTTGCTCAATTCTTTCCGTTCAAGGAGACTTTTAGTGTTGATGAGCTGGGAAGATAGTACATCCACCAAATTTTATGTTTTCATGGAGTTCTAAACTCTATTGTTTCAGACAGGGATCCATGTTTTTCTTCTCGGGTATTGCAGGGAATACATAAGGTTTTGGGTACACCGGTACTTTTGAGTACAGCTTACCAACCCCAGATATATGGTCAGTCCGAGTATATGATTCAGGTACTTGAGGACATTCTTTGTGCATGCATCCTGAATTTTGGAGGTTCTTGGGAGATGCAAAAACCTCTTTTGGAGATTTCCTACAACAATAGTTTTCAATACACTATTCATATGGCACCTTTTGAGAATGTTTATGGTAGGCCAGGCTGATCACCCATATGTTGGCTGGAGGTTGGAGAGGAAGATATGTTGGGACCTCATCTGGTCTAGGAGACCACAAATTTGATAGGGATGATTCAGAAGAGGATGGCTACTACACAGTCTCGACAGAATCCTTATATTGATTAGCAGATATGACCTCTGAGGTTCAGGGTCAGGGATCAGGTTTTCCAATGTGTCACACTGAGGTTGGGAAACAGAAGTATTAGAAGATAGGGTATGCTTTCACCAGGGTACGTCGGGCCATTTCAGGTGTTGGTGAGGGTTGTGACGGTTTCCTATCGGTTGTATTTACCTCAGTGGTACCGGGATATGCACAATTGTTTCCACGTTTATTAACTTCAACATTACTTCTCAGACTCGCCTCATGTGTTTCAACCCGTGGAGGTTGAGGTAGAGGTGGATTAATCATTTTAGGAGCATCCTATCCGGATTGTTGATCATGGTATGAAGGTTCTCCTTGGTCGGTATGTACCTCTATTACAAGTTCTATGGCATCATGGGTGAGCATAGGACATGACCTAGGAGAGGAAGACAGATGTACAATAACAGTGGTTGGAGCTATTCGAGAGTTCTTCTTCAACACTGCCTTGCTTGGGAAATTCTGGAATAAATTCCATTAAGGGGGAAGTTTGTAAGAACCTGAATCTTCTTTTGCAGGTATGGATTTCTTTTCTGGCCGTTTTTTGAGGAAAAGAGAAATTTCAGGAAATATTTGAAGTACATAACAGGTACATTATGAGTACACTCTCTATACTGTGATACCACATGTGGCCATGTGTTGGACATGTAATGGACACACACATATTCGTGTGTTGTGACCTGGAGACCGCCTAAATCAGAGAATGGAATCAGCAAGTATACACAATTTACTTCTAAATTACATTCCATGTACTATCTTGTTTTTATCAAACGTACCGGGGTCACGTCTAATAACCAGAATTCCCTACTTCTAGGTCTAGTTCGTCTGAGAGAATACGTACTACTATGAATCTTCTTTCGAGCCCCAGAGCGAGCGGCTGTTCTCTGAATTGACCGAAGACGATTGCGTAGGGATCAGCTCAGTTAGCTCTTCCTTCACCTAGATCTGTGTTTCATGTTTTTTCCTCATTGAAGAGTTAACTTTGGATGAATATTTTTGACGTCTTTGCATATCTATGGTGTTATTGGGTGATTCAAGGCTTTAGGTTCATGTATAGCGATCTCTCGACACAGAGAACAGTGGTTTGTGCCATTATGTTGAATGTATATGAGTGATATGTGAAATTTTTTCCAATACCCTTGAACGGGTTATTTAATGTTTAACATTTAACCCTATTAATTTCCTTCTATTCTTGTATGAATGAGTAGAGGTTAATTCGATGTGAATAGGGTTGAATTTCTATGCTTTGGATGTGGTTTCCATGAATGTTCGGTTTATGACTGTTTGGTCATGTTTAGCTCGTAAGGCTTCCGTGATGTTTTCCCATGGCTAGTACTGTAGGATGGAGTAATTATTTAATCTGACATGCTTGATATGATTTAAATTGTGTAGCCAAGTATTTATTGAGGTTTACATTGGATGTGTTTAATTTCTATGCTAATTTGACATACACAGGGCCGTGAGAACCTGGTGTAGTAGAATATAAGGGGAATTGACTATGTGAGATTCCATAGAGAGCCATTAACATCTATTGAATATATGGGGAATTGACCATGTGAGATTCCTTAGATAGTCGTTACAAACTTTTTACTATAAGGAGAATTGACCATGTGAACTTCCTTAGAGAGTCTTTAATCACTTTTGGCTATAATGGGAATTGATTGTGGGTTCTTCTTCAGAGAGTCATTGTTATATCATTATAACTGAACCAGAGAAAATAGGCTATGTGTACATCCAAGAGGGTTTTCTACATTGATTTATTACATATATGATATGTGTTGTTTGAATGCTTTGAAATAGTAAGAATGTTTATTGTTGAGTACTTACTTATTTACAACTCCTTTTCTTATTACCTTCTATATATATTCACTGTCTGTTTGTCTCAGATCTTGTGGTGGTTGCCTACTGTGATTTTTCCTCACACCCTGTATGGGTCATGTTTTTTGGCCTAAACAGATTATATTATTGCAGGTATAGATAAGGGAATGGACCCTTCTACATCAGCTACTTGATTGTTATGGAGAAAGAGAGCATGGGACCTAGCTATGGCTTGCGATGCTGAGGAGTTATTTACCTTTCATTATTTTGTACTTTGGTTTAGTACTGTTGTATTCAAAAAATGTGTTTTTTTTTCTATTTTCCTAGACATATTTATCATGCATCATTCATATATATGCATGTGTCCTCCGGTTTATTATTTTCAGTCTTCCAATTTTTACTTTTATATGAATTATTACTGTTTTCACTCTTGTATATTTTATTTACTTCTGTTGTGTTACTCTGTCTATGAGGGCATAGTTTCCCCACTATCACACCCAATTCCCTCATTGCTAGTCGGCAACCTCTAGAGTTTGGGGAAATGCGCTTGAAGCCATGTGACCAACCGGGTATGGAGCGCCTCTAGGCGTCTCCTAGAACCAAAACATTACATAGATGATATATATGAGACTAAGGTTAGGTATAAACTTGCATCACCTAAACGGATTGAAAATGACAAATAAGTATTCACTATCGATTATAGGGGACCTATTTGATCAGATGATAGGGTCAAAATGATTCTTGATGATGATGATTGATCAAGGTATCGCCATTTAATAGTAATGGATGGGGATATAACAAAAACTACATTAAAATGAGATTACTATAACTGTGAGTACTTTGTCAAACCCTTTTTCATAAGGAATTTTATGACAGTGCTTTTGAGACTCATGAAACATAATATTAATCTTCTAATTGACCAGTTCATGATAGTGTTAATATATGATATCCTAGTGTATTGTGTCTAATGATGAGTATGAGAGATGGTTTCTATGATGTTGGGTGTACTTTAAGAGAACCATCGTAACGTAAATCTCTCAAAGTGAAAATTATAGAATCAAGAGGTCCAAATTATGAATATGTTATCTTTGTAGATGGTGTTGAAGTGGACATATTTAAGGTTGAGGTGGTTTTAGCATGTGATCCACCTAGGATCATGATATAGATATGAAGCTCCCTTGGGTTTGTAGTCTTTAATAAAATCTTTATACATAAATTCTCTTGGATATCAGCTTCCATTAAATCATTTTCCTAAAATATGAATCAGCTCTTGTGGATAACGTGGTGCCATATGGATTTCCCAGAGCTGAGATACATATTGTCAATAGATTTAATATTGAGATTTCAGGAGGAGGGTGTTGATAATGTAGTTCCCTATCATGCACCAAGAACCATGTTTGGATATGTTCTCTTGTAGAGGTAGGAAGTTATTACCTATATTTCATTTCAATTGATATCACATGAGATTAACTATGAGACACATGATCTTGATATTGTAGTCGTAGTATTCACATTGAAGATATGATGACACATCCTAATTGGAGAGTGGTTTAATTTAAATTATAAACACAAGTGTCTCTGGTGTATCTTCTCATAGAAAAATATTAACATGATACATAGAAAATGGATAATGTTTCTCTAGGACTCATTCATCAAGACTTTATTTACCCTTTGAAAAGATAACATACTAGTAGATACTCTCAAAAAAAGAAATTTTTCACACTTTCAAGTTTAAGTGTCTAATAAGTTAGCAACATTTTAGATATCCTATGTGAATGGAGATTTGGAAGCTTTCCTCCATTAAATGACTGTTACCCCTCAACTTCAATATCAAGTTATAGAGGAATCATATGGGGATATCAACTATGAGACCCTACATACTCAAATTTTCTATGTACAAGCCCCTGATGAATTTTATTATAGTGGGGAAATTTTATTCTTTTTAGAGGATGTCCAATTGTACCATTGATGTTATGAGAGGATGTTATGCGGTGTTTTCATATATATCATTTAATAGTACATATATGTGTGAAAAAGATGTAACAAGTCCTCCAGCTTTAGTTATGGTGGTTAAGGATGAAGAGGTGCACTGAAGAGTTTTTCTCTTGATGCCTTACTTTTCAGAAAGTGATGTATTACCAATGGAATTTTGTGGTTATAGCTCAACCCGTTATGTTTCCATAGTTGAAGTGTGATGTAATATCCATAGTCTTCATGGAGGGACTAGCACAAATTTTTAGGTGCACAATACCATATATGTGATCATATACTGACTCACCATGTCATCCCACTTACGTGCTATCCAAGAGAAAAGTTATGTTCAAAGCTTGGGGAACCTCTAGATGCATGAGATTGTATCACTCAATAATGTTCCTTAAAAGATCATTAATTACCTTGATTATTTATTCAAATATCAGTTATTATAGGGATTTTTGACTGATATTTGAACTATTCTATGTTTGAGAATGAATTTTCACCAAAATACTAGTGGACAGATTGAGCGGACCATTCAAATTTTTGAGGACATGCTTCAAGCTTAGAAATTGGACATTGACTATAGTTACGAGGTACACCTACAACTATTTTTGTTTACATTAAACAATAGCTACCATTCGACCATCAGTATGGAATAATTTAAGGGCTTGTATGGGTGACCCATCATGCCACCCCTATGATGGAATAACCACGGAGAGTTTGAAATTATGGTACCATAGTTAGTGGCAGCCACTACGGAGATGGTGAAGATCACAGAGGAGTCGATTAAGACATCAAATAGATGTGAGAAGTCTTATACAGACTAAATATGGAGGCCATTAGAGTTCATGAAGGGACATTGTGTGTTTTAATGGGTTCATCCTCAACATGGATCACGGTGGATTTGTTATATAGCATGTTATCTCCATGATTCCTTTTCACATTCAACATAATTCGTAGATATGTTTAGGTGGAATACCTAATTGATAAACTAAAATATTTAGACCTGGAATAGGATGTATTCCATGTGTTGAAATTCATGAGTTATTTTCATGATAAGTCACATGTTAATGAATTGTGTGTGGTTGATATCATTGATGGAGAAAATTTTTCCTGATAAAATGATATAGATTGAGGATATTCACGTTAGGGTCCTTTGAGGGAAATCAATTCCCATGGTGTGTGTCTAGTGGTATAATGAGAATCATTAAGATATAACCTATAATAAAGAGACCATGTTGCATTATCAATACCCACATATAATTGTATAGTCATTTGTTTTGGATTTTTAATATTTGAATCCTCATATTTTGGATAATGTAACGAACTTATTTTTTATATGTTTGGTTTTGAAATAATATATGGATTATTTATGGATCAAGATGGTGAGAATTTGAGGTATTCCAATTCCATGTTTTCTTATAGTTAAATTTTTAAAAATATTAAATTTATATTGTTTTTTTCCATAATAAGTGGAATAACATATAAAAGAATGCATTGACTGAAAATATAAGGTCATCAATGATTTTTTTGCATGGGATTTCCCATGTAATAATATAAAATTTCATTTTGATGGATGTTTGGTTTGGGAAATGTCATGATAATATGTTTTATTTATTTTACTAAATAAATTAACTATTTTAATTATTTCCCATGACCTGATGCTTGTCTATAAATATGTGTTTTGGGGAAAATCCTAGAGTTACACGCATAACCCATAATATGTTTTAGAGAGAGTTAGAGGAGCATCAATTGGAGAATGATGACCATATCATGGATCATTGATCAGTGTGTTCAAGACCTCAAGAACCACTCTAGGGATAATATCACGGAATCACACTTCACATAATATTGATCTAAATTGAGGTAGAATGTTTTTTTACATTGATTCTTTATTTGATTATTTCTATAATGTTTGAAATTAAATAGACCAGTAGATTGATTTTTGGATCAATCCTATTGTGTCTACTTGATTATCTTTATGGATTCTTAAGAGTAATTTTATATCTGATTTTATTTTACATTTACCATTCTCACATCAATGGATTGATGATAAAAAAACATAGCTGTGTTTTATTCATTTTTTAAAGTGTTTCTTGGAATTATCCCACAATTATTCATTCATTGTAGAAAATTATTTTTTTCATGTGGTCTGGGAAATACCCAGATGACAATCGTCTCCCACACATTTTCTATAACAATGGATTGAGACAAAAGATTCAGGTATGGATTGGTGATACATCATGTTGTAGTAATGGGAATGATAGATCTTATTCGAAGATTAGGAATTCGTGAATGGAGTTTAATACTGTGATGGCGGTGTGGGTTTGGTTAACATTTTCTTGAAAATATATACCTAGAATCTGGTCAACTAGAGATATAAGAGGATAATAAGCTCTAGATAGTCAATCCATGGTTACATCGAGAAAGGAATCAGCAGAAATGACAAAATGGATTAGGAGGAGGAAGAACCTTAGGTTTTGTAAAATTCTAAATAAAATGGCATGTAATCTGGGATTACATGGGATGTGGGTAACTATCTATAAAGCTATGATTCCCACATAATGTTAAATATCACACCATACGTGACCCTTGTCACACGGGATGTGACTCGTACCAGCTGCTCATCATGTACCTCATTGGATAGATAGACTTGTCTAAGAGTACATGTGTTTAGACAAATTGTGTACTATAACACGGTCATGGCTATACAAGGTGATAATGAAAGCTTATGTTTATGTGGACATGTTCAACATTACATACGTTCATAAATTTGGTTTATTTATATACAAACATGGGCATGGGACATGATACATAGGTAGGACCAGATACTAAAGGGACATTTCATTTACAACTTGTAAAAATTGTGTACTCCTTCAAGCATGGCTTAGAGCCCTTTTCCGTTTTACATGGAAAAGCATTATTAGGGTGTGTTCCATTGATTAATTTCTTGAGTGTTTTTAAGTAGTCACATCCTACGCATAGGATGGTGACCCCTTCAGTGGGAATTCAAAGATTGATGGGATTTTTTTGAATTCAACCATGATAACTAGAGTGAGATCCTATATCATTATCTACTATGGGTGGATTTATTGGTATCATGGTGGAAAACAATACCCAAGAGTTTATCCTCTACACATAGGGTCATACCACAATCCGTTATAGTTATAAATGATGGCCTTTGTTGTCATACTCATTTATGTATCATTACCTTTATAAATAAAACATGTAATTCTAGTGGTGATAATCTAATAGCATGACATCCTGGGTGGACCCCAACAGGTCGTTGTAACTCATGGTGTATGTTTTCTAGGATGAGATCTATGTGTAACCTTCAAGATGAAATCATATGACTGTATTAGTGTATAAAATTTACCTAGATATTTAATGTCTTCATGATTATATCTATATATTCTAATTATACGTATTGTTGAAATATACCATTAAATATATGACTATTATTTTTGATGTTATGTTCTTATTGATTAAAAGATGTCCAATTGGGTATTGCCATACTCATCCCTTCTTGATCATTTCTCTCATGCAACATGTCTTATGCAGCTGATCAACCCTTACAAGGATTCCATGTGGGATCAAGACAATGAGGAGATTAGTGAGAAAGACTGACCAAGGTGGGTTTTTGTGGTTACCTTGATATTTGTCCCTTTCAACTTTTTCAGGTGGGAGTTGTTATAAATTTCTTTTGGTTGGTTGTATTTGGACCTTTTCCTTCCCATACATTTTTTCATACCCTAATGGTGGGATTTAGATATATGGTTCATTTTTTATATATTTTTTTATATTTCATAATTTTATGTTCATGGGGATGCATTTCTCTCTGTGTGTGTGTGTGTGTAGGAACATTAATTTAAGGCCTCACATGTGAGTGATATTCCATCTCAGCACTTGTCACTAGACCCTAGCCAATCAGATGAAGGCATGGGGTATTCATGTCATGGTCACCATTGGGATGGGTTGTGACAACCCTAGTATCACATAGATAACGATTTATTTATTTTATAGTCATTGGGTACAATGAATCAGAACATGAAGGACTAAATAGTGCATCAGTCTTGGTAAACTAGATACATACATTAATATCTCATTATATTTGTTAACATAAAGTACAATACATATTGAAAGTAAATATTTCTTCATCCTCAAACTGATTAAAGAATACCTTCTCCAATTTCTATAAAAAAAATAAATAAAATTAAGGGTGATGTCATATGCTCTGTATGAGTTACATATAGTGGAAGTAATATTTTGTGTTAATAATACCTTATTAATATATAAAAGTTACTATTTGGAAAACGATTCTATTTATTAAGAAACATTATCATGAATAATAATATTGATAGAGTAAATGAAGATGAAATAATTCTATATAAATAATCAAATAATCTTCGAACATATGTCGAGTTGTTATTAAAAATAATTTCACAGACATTAAAAACAAATTTCATAATTATGGAATGTCTATTGTCCTATGTCTGAACTATATCACCAAGTCCTCATTCAAAGATATCTTAAAAAATCAATGTGCCATTTCATGACATCTAAAAAATTGATAATGGCTCATAAATATTACCAAACCTGTTTATCTCATGATCCCTAATATTTTATCATGGAGATATGTAATATAGTGAACCATATCTCATATAATATGTCTAATTAAGTCATTATATGAATAAATAATAAAACATAATCAACTAGACTTAACAATAAAAAATATATCCATATTGGGAGAACTACCATATGGGATGTCAACAAATTCCCCAACCAAAATAGATAATAAACCATCCAAATTATTAATATGGATGTAATCATTAGATTATATCCTCAGAAAATCATAATCTACAAAAAATAAAGTTGACATGGTTGAAAATATATTTAAAACAACCATGAAATATTCAATGAGGAAAATAAAATTTTCCTTTCAAAGTCACATATATAAAACCTAAAAATCTAAAAATTATTATGGTAGTCATTTTCATAAAAATAAAACCTTCAAAACATGTAATAATGGTATAAAAACATAGAAAAACCATGATGACGAGAAATTCCATTCATTTCACTATCATCAAAATCAATGATTCATTTCACTCCTTCTGTAAAAATAAAATTATTTAGAAAATTATAAGATGAATATTTTGAAACCATTTAGTATAAATTTAAACATTGCAAAAAACGAACCCAATTAAACATTATGGAATAGTAAAAATATTTTTTGATATAATTTATGAAAAATATCGATATAGAATAAAATTATTATTTATCAAGTTGCAAATTTTTTCCGGTATCATTAAAAACACAATATCAGTATCTTGAGTTTTTAAATAGAGGAAAGTGAAAGGAAACCATGTAATTTACTAAAATGACATGATGATGAGAAAATATTTTTTTATGATATAATATTTTAAATATCCTCCCATTATATACATTAACAGATAAAATCCACAATAATAAATAGATTGTGAAATTATCCATTACCACTTTGGTAATATTTCAATTTAAAAACATTTGTTTGAATAAATTGAATTTTGAAATGAAATACCTTGAATAATAAATTACCCATGATATAACTTATAAAATAATTTTATATTCCGTTCATAAAAATAAATATATGAACGACATCAAACATGTCTCAGCTAACGAATATTTAGATGCAGAACCCTTACCTTAGGTCTGACATCCTATGTACGTGTTTTATAATCCTGAATAATAGATATAGATTTGTTATAAATATATTCCAGAACAATAATATTATATATAATACCACATATTATTTATTTATTAACTTTTATCACTGATTTATTAATAAATAACTAACAAAATCATTTATTAGGTAGATAACTACTTCATTTTTTAGTTATGTGTTGGTTTTGTAGTGTGTATCCTCACACGTTGATCAATGTGTAAATATCTAAATATTTTTAATCCTAATAAAAATTATATATATATATATTCATTATATACACATATATATATTCTATAAAAGATATATTCAGAAAAATGAAATACACTGTTCATTGAGACAGAAGGTCGTATGTGCAGATGAACACTGTTTTCATTTTTCAGAAGGTATATTGAAAGAAAAGAAAATAAAAATTCACCATTAAAAAATTAATATTATATATATATTCATCTATATTCATTAATTAAATCCTTTTTTACAATACATAAAAAATTAAATTAAATATTAATCTCATCACATAATTGAGATGGTATTCCACACATACATATGAGTGATGTCATCATTTTCAAAAGAATTTGAATGTAAGAAGGTATATATAAAATTATAATTACAAAATAAAAAACATATAAAAAATATCATATATATATTCCTTACATACATTTTTATAACCACCCATATATAGTGTTTATAAAAAATGAATTTCACCGCTATGTGGAGGTGATAAGCCTTATGTAATGATGATTAATGTTTTCACTTTTCATAGGATGTATATTTGAAAAGAAATTACCATAATGATTAAATTATCAGAACATTTATTATGAAATAGTTATAATTTTATACTATTTAAAATATATTTAGAGTTTGTTTAAAAATAATTAAATTTGAGTGAGTTGGTAAAGACAATTACCATTTATTTGAAATAACTCCTTCAGATCACCTCTTAAGGGATCTAGGGTGGGTATTTTATGAATTGAGTAACTTCAATAACATTTAAATGGATGTCTATAAAATTCATTTGTTGTTTTTTATATACATGAGGCTCTTGGGGGTATATAGAATAGATGAGAGTTTGTTATGTTTTATAGTG
This sequence comes from Viscum album, assembly GCA_963277665.1. Classification (NCBI taxonomy): domain Eukaryota; kingdom Viridiplantae; phylum Streptophyta; class Magnoliopsida; order Santalales; family Viscaceae; genus Viscum; species Viscum album. The sequence continues at coordinate 1,372,499,665 of OY728141.1, read as the reverse complement.
TCTTAAAGGTATCACATAGAATTTATAAAAATATTTACTTATAAAAAATTCATTTTCATATGAATATGGAACAATATTTCCATTATTTTAAATATATCATAATATATGATTGAAATACAATAAAAAATAAAATATGGACTTTTTAATGTGATATTTTAAACCCTATCCTTTGGGTTTTTCTATTAGTTTTCCTATTTTAACATAAATTGTGATAACATGTTTTCACTCAAAGGGGTTATAATATAACATATAATGTAAAAATTATTTCATAAAAAGAAAATTTGTTGAAATTTTTTGTCATATGTTATCCAAATTATTTTCATTCATGCTTTAAAATAATTTAAAATAAATTAATGAATTATTATTTTCTAGGAAGGTAAATAATTTCACTATTGAAACATTTTATTTAATTTTACGTTAATGACATCAATAAATATATATAAATTGAATATGGAGATTTAAAACATTTATAATATGTTATATCCAATAATATAATTTTTGAGACACTATAATGATGTCAAAAATATATTACAGGTAGTGTTTTCCAAATAATACTGGTTATTTTTCTATTGGATTTATTTAAACTAAAGCTACATTATATAAGCCTTTAAGATAATTTTTTTATAAACAAAATTTTGAAATAAATGTAAATGATAAATAACAAATTCATTCTCAAAATAGATACTTTTAAATTATATTTCATATTTTTATCCTAGAAATAAGATTCTATATTTATTAATGTTGAGAGAGTGAAATTTATTTATTTTTAAATTAATTATTATAAAGATCCTCATCAATGAAATATGTCACCAATTAGAAGTATATATAATTATGGGCAGGAAATTTCCAAATTAAATTCATTAAATAAAATTAATAATGTTTCAGGGTTATCTTATTATCTTCTTCATAATAGTCTTAACTATAATGATCCTATTTACCCTTTACCGATGTGATAAATTGAAGCACAGTTACTATTAACAATTCATCAAAAGAAAAAGAGAATATTTTCAAAATTTAGGAAAAATTATTACAAATATGGAATCAATTTTTAAATATTAAATATATATAATGTGTATAAATTAATTTAACATAAAAGAATTATACCCAATGATAAACTGTTTTTCAAAAAAATGCCCTTTAAGTATATAAATTATTTAATACAAAGTCCCACAATAAAATTTATTCCAATAAATTTAATTTAGTTTTTATTAATATAATATAAATAAGTTTACTTCTACTCAATTTTCAATCAAAATTTAACTTTATAAATTCTTTTTTGAAATAAATTTTCCATTAAAAATTATTATTATTAAAAATTCACTATAAAATTAATCTTTAATAAATCCCAAAATATAACCCTAATTAGTTTTATCAATGAGGTTAAAATTTTTTTATATAAAAATATAAAATAGATTTTTTAAAATTTTTAGAAAATAATTATAATTCCAACATAAAAAAGAAAAATAAAACAATCAGTGAAGAAAATGTTTTTCTTAAGTATAAAATGATATTTCTGAAAATGAAGTACCTATTTATTATTAATAAATAAATTACATAAATATTTTTAGAAATATTCATAATATGTTTAAATTTATAATATATTCTAATTCAATGAATATATTTTAATGGTTATATAATAATATTTTTTCTTCCATTTAAACTCACTTTTTCTTATTGTGTATGCTATAAAAATTTGTTCTATTGTAAAATCATGGGGTGTGACATTTATACACCATAATAAATAAATTTATTCCTCATAAATTTGAACTTTTGATCATTAATCGTATTTTTTACATTTTAAAATTCATTTTTGGAAAACTATATCATAAAGAGATAAAAGAAAGCATTATCTTTAATATAATGAAATTTAAATACAAGGGTCATCTATAATAACACAAATATAGGTTTTCAAATATTATAACATTACTGGAATGTGAAAATATGGAAATGAAGAGAAAAAACACCCATGTAACAATAGTGAGTGATAAAGACCATGCTATTTGGAAGTTAATGACCACCAGACACTAAATATGTTATATGTGAAAAGATTATCAATTCCTCAAAAGTGATTATAATCAGGTTAAATGTTTCTATTAAGGATCAATTTCCTTGTATTTAAGAGTTTCATTGCTATAAAGATGGTTAAATCAAGAAGATATTAAAAATTAATATTTTTCCATATCAGAAGCACAAATACATCCCCAAGTTGTGCTTTGGAAAATTGTTACTTCACCTCATACTTCAATAAATGAATATAGAAGATTATTTTTTAATCCTTAATCACTAAAATCATCATATAACACATTTTGTAATCCATATAAGGATAAAAATATTTTAATAATATCTTTATATTTAGACCAACACTATAATTTCCACTACATGGTAAGACAATATAAAATGATTTTGATCAATCATGTGGAATAATAATCCATTTTACTTCAAATGTTACACAATAACACTATTGTATCAATATATATTATTTCACATAGAATAAACAAAACATCCCAATTAACCATAATTAATTAAATATAAATAATGTGTTATCCTTAATGGTGATCTCATTTCATTTTAGATACATTACCAAAATTTAATTTCATTCATCCAAAATAGTCAATCATATTAATCTAAATATAAAACCTATTGGTTACAAATACTTCAACCTAATTATGAAGCGAAAATATATCATTAATAATCAATATATATCACTATATAATCTTATAATGTAGAAAAAATCACTATAATTTCATTATTCACATTTAATCTCTATTCTATAAGACAATCTGTTGATTTACCATAAATATATTTAAAAATATGACCTTGTCAATGAATCACTTATTAACCATCAAGATTATATATATAAAACTATCCAAAATATTATAATAAACTATATACTTACCCAAATGCTTATATAAACCAAAATATACTACACTTCATAAAAACAAGTAAAAGCTCGAAATCACTTCAAAATCAATTCACATAAATCCTCAAAAGGGTTATTTATGCATTTGAAATTTTAGAACCCATAAAATTTTAAACTAATGTAATTACAAATATATCTTGAATTTTCTACACATGAAATATATAAGATTCATAATAATAACACAATACTAATTCTACAAATAAAATTACATAATATTTCAATAAATCAAAAAATAAAATAAACTGAATTAGAGATGATCTAAATCAATTTTTTAACAAATAATTATCCCATTAACAAGTTCCCAATTCAATCCAATCGGATTCATCAATTTTAACCATATATTTATCCTAATACAAAAAAATTAATCATTATATATCAATTATTGGAATTTAATATGTGATTTTTAAATGTAGGAGTTAACCCTTATATTAATGAATTGGATTAGATAAATTCCATATTCTCAATATGTAATATATTGATAAATAAAAGGTACTTTAGGATGAAAATCATATTCATCCATCAAACTAATAATTTTAATTTAAAATTATTCAATATAATCCGTTCATTTCTACATATAAAATATTTTATCATTCCATTAACACATTCTGTGGGGTGTCTCATTCAACATTTGTATCATTAAGTAAATTGAGCCATAATTAAACTATGGTATCCACTGCTGGATCTCCTAGTAAAATCTATATTTCTATTTTATGGTTATTGTGAGAGTTGGTTAGGGAGAAAATTAGTAATGATATAATTTTATAGCTAATTAGGAATAATACAGAAATCTTTCACTCTAATAATCATATCATTTGGTCTCTCGAATCACTACATTTTCTATATAATATAGTTTTAACATGATTTCTCCTTGTTTAATCCATTGACTACATCCCAAAATCATAATATGAGAGGTAATAATCATATATGGATACCAATATAATAGGTACCTTAAAATTTTTTATTATCTTATCCTCTACATAGACTAATACTCAATGCCATTGATAAGGTTATTTTACCAAATATATGTTTTCCAAAATCTATTTACCAACGTTTATATTAATCATGTTCTGATTCAAACATTAATGACAACTCCCCTATTAACCAGAGTAAGTGGTTATATTATTTCATTAGAACAAGATATACGTAATACCAAGATAAAGAATTAAATATATTTTTATTCTTTTTAAAATGGATAAACAATAGAATCTCTCTTTAAATTTCAAAAATAAAAATAAAAAACAGACTTAATGTAAATATTCTACATTTTCATACTCATTAAACCATTCATTCTTCCTATACTAGAGAAGGTAAATAAAATAAGTGTGATCCCGGAAGCTATTTAATTATTTTATAAATCAAACTCTATAATGATTAAATACTGAATAATTATTATGGAATGGAATATAACTAAAATTATATTCCATTTTATCAAAAAAAGTATAATGATGAATATTATATAAAGAGTAAATGAAGATCAAACGATGACATATAATTAAGAACATGAGAATGAAAGTAATCCATATATATAATTCAAAATAACTACATGGAAATTAGTAACTAATTTCATAATAATATGTTTTATAATTCTAGAATAATTTAACATTTCAAGGAGACCTCATGCGAATAAAACATAAATACCATAAAGGAATCATGCTAAGAAATTTACAAAAATGGGTTAGGACTTGATAAAATGAAATTAATTTATTTTCATAGGAGACATATCAATGAATTTAAGGGATATCCCATTACAATACTAACCCATCACATAATAATTCTAATACATTCATAATACGAATGAAAAATAAAAAATAATTAATCATGCATAACAAAAAATAATTGTTTGTATTAGGATAATATGTATACAGAATGTAAATACTTTACCCCAAAAAATCGATAAAAAACATACTAAAAATAAGAGGGATGGATTAATTAGATTATATATTTGTGGAAGAATACCATTCATTAATGTGTGTTTATAAACATGAAAAAACTTTTGAAATATTTGTAAACTATGCCTCAAGTAAAAAATATTATTTTGAAATAAATAATTTAAAATAAGAATAATTAAAAACCATTAATGATGTTTGTTTCTATAAAAACAATCCTTTTAGAAATATAAACTAACATTCATGAAACTCTATGTTCATGATAGCGGGGTATTTCATATATTCTTTTATCATTAAAAATAAATATTTCATTCAAACCATTAGTATGTATATCCTTGCTTTAAAAATGAAAAAATGATTTATTTTAACTCATTTTAAAAATAATATAAAAAAGGTGAATATGAAGTAAATAAAAAATTTAAGAATAGTAAAAATATTTTTTGAAACATTTTATGGATAATATAGTTATTGAAGAAAGAGATTATAGAATGGCTTTAAAAACAATTTCATGTTTACATAAAAACTTGATTTAAATAACATGATTATTAAAGAGAGTAAGTTGAAAGGAAAATATTTCACATTATAAAATAACTTGATAAGGAAAAAATATCTTTGTTTCATGATATAAAAATAAAATAATTCCAGTAATTAAGACATTAAAATAAGAAATCGTGAATGATGATGAGATTGTGAAAAAAAACCTTTCCACATTGGTAAAAAAATTAATGATAACCCCATGGAGGATAAAATTTTAATTTTATTTTAAAATAACATGTATTAATAATTTTACAAGATATTAAAAATAAAATGGGCATTATATAAACCTTATAATAATAAATAGGTGCAAAACTTCAAAAAAATTTCAATGTTACAATATTGAAATGAATAACACTTAACTAAGGTCTGACATCATTCACATATTTTTGAACCTCCTAGATAATAAAAATATAATTACTATTGATATATTTAATAATTATAATCATTTATATAAAAATATATATTATTTTATTATAATATTTTATCACCAAATGTTTAATAATTCTTTATTAAAATCATTTTTTAGATGATAACAGTTTTTAGGGTTCTTTTCATTCAGTAGTTTTTGTCCTTATACATTAATTATGGTTCCATAATATTTATAATGTTAATATTGATTTAAATATCACATATACATATAAATCCAATAAATGTGTCGATTAAAAAGGTAAACCTTCAATGGAGATTGTTTGTTGTGTATCAACATTAATGATATTTTTACATTTTAAAAGATAAAATGAATTGAATATAAATAATAATTCACCATTATATTATTATTTTTTCTTCATAATTATCATTTATATTCATTAAATAATTATTTATTACTATCCATTAAACTTTTAAATGAAAATAAAATAATATGGATTTGTGGAGGTTGAAGTCCACATATACGCCCAAGAGATGTTGTAAAATTTCAATGGAGTGGACGATAAGAGGGTATATATGATATTTAAATGAAATTATAATATTTATATCATAAATAAAATAATTTAATTAATTACATCTTTATAACCGTCATTTTAATGTTCTGATGTCAAAAACAAGTATACTGCAACATGGAGATAGTAAGTAATACATATTAACAAGTGATGTATTCACATTCAAGATAATGAAAAAAAGTGATATTAAATGGGTTTACTATAATAATAATAACATTATGGTATATATATGATTATATATATATTATTTTATATTGGTATTTATATATTTATATGAAGATGTAGAAGGATGAAATTTGAATGAGTCGGAAATGTTGATTACTAATTTTTTGAAAGAGAACATTTAAATATTCTATTAGGGGATTTATGGGTGGTATTTTTGAAATAAAAGATCTTCAAGATGGTAGTAAGGTATTTTTAATTAGGTATTATATATGGTTAGTTCATTTTATGATTCTCTAGTTTTTTATAGATGATAGGTGGTGTGGTGTATTTTTTAATGAGTAAAAGGAAACACGTGGAACTAATAAAAAGAGTTAAATATAGTAAAATCCCTTGCATGAAAATGTGGTTCAATGTGGTCATAATATATAATATATGATATTATATGTTTAAAAAAATCTACCAAATATATTTTGATAGGTTTTTGTGGTATTTTAAACCATATCTTATACTTTAACCCCTTTGTTAACTTCATTTTATCTTAACTAAGACAACATAATTTTTAATCTTTATGTGTTATAATTATATAAATATTATGAAAATTTGAAAAAAAAATACATTGTATGAAATTCTCAACTATATAAAATACAAATTTCTAACTTTGAATATTTTAATTATTTTTAAATAATTAAATAAAATGTTATTTTTAATAAAATATCAATAATACCATATTTGAGACTATTAATTTATGATTTCTTTAATGGACTCAAGAGAAATATATAATTCTTATAAAATCAATTATCACATCTAAAATAATTCATGGCAATAGATATAAATATTTTTCCATCATAACCCACTCAAAAAATATTACTTAAATTGAATTTATATAATGTACCTTTTCTATGTATTTAATTTATATAAGATATTCATTACGTAATAATTTATGACAATTATTTAATTAAGGAAAATTTAAAATCCATTTTCATGAAAAATATTTAGAACATATATGAAATAATATATTATATCATAAATCGTAATAATTTAATCATTTAAATAAAAAATTATATTTTTTAAAGTAAAGATGGTGACATTTTTTATTTATTCTTTTCTTAAAGTAGTTTAATTTTCGTAATCCATGTAATATAGATTCATGTGGCCATATTATTGTAAATACATTAAAAATTAATAATATAAAATCCTAATATTTGAAAATGTATGTTATTAGGGTTAATATTTTTTCTTTGTCATTTTATAATGGTCCATAATTCCTGGATTTAACCTTTAGTGGTGGGATAAATTTTACTAGGGATTCTGTTAATATTTATAAAATAATTGACCAATTTAAAAATTATGCACCATATAATTCCAAATATTTATTTTATTTTACAATATTAATGTTCTATTTATGAAGTAAATTAATTTCGGATAAAATCACAACATACAACCACAAAGAGTTTCTCAGAAATATACCTTTTCAATATATGTCTTTTATATTATATTCAACCATAAAAATTGTTTCCAATGAAATAAATTGGCTTTAAAGAATATAAAACAAATAATAATATTTTTATATCATTTAAAAAATTATATTTTTAAATTATTGAATAATTAATTTATTTATCAATGAAAATTATTATTTTCACTATTAACTAGAAAAATCAATCATTTATAAAACCCCAAAAATCACTATCTATAATTTTTATTCATTTTTCAAAATATATGGTACATTCTATAAAATAAATTTTCAAATAATTGAATATATTATTTGTAATTCTCATGAAATAATTTAAAAATATAGTTTTTAAAAAAAAATGTATTTTTGAAGTATGAGAATGTTTGACTGAAAAACATACATATATATATTATTAGTAAATAAAATAAATAAAAGCTATATACAAATTTTCATAATTTTTGTACCATATTCATTCCCTATTATTCAGTGGTTTGGTTACAATGGGAATATAATAATACTATGTGGTTCATTGAAGCTCATTATTACATGTTGTATATTTTATCAAACATAGAGTTCTTTTAATTTATCAACGTGTAAAACAAATGATGTTTTGGAGGTAATATATGATATTTAATTTGAAAAATATGTCAAAATGTGATTTAAGTGGAATTAACATAGCATTAAATTAACACATCCTAACAACCATAAGTGTTACATTCCCTAACACCCTTTTCTATTTTTGAATGAATGCTTCAAAATATGGTTAATACAAAATAGAAAAAATCCTAGAGTTATTTGGGAAGGACAAAGTTAATTTCTGTTTTTTCAAAAACATTTCATATGATTATTATTATTATAAATTTCTCAAATAACTTATATAAAAAATTTACAATTATTGATTGTAATTAATTTTATTTGATTAGTAAACTATATTTCATAGGAAATTAACATATGAATGTGGTGATATAGGTGACTTCTTTATTCCTTCAGCTTTTACGTAATTAGAAATAAAAAACTATTTTTTATTTAACATCAATGTTCTATCATAGGTTGTTTAATACATTAGGGAATCATTATCTATGTACTTTTTAGCTTATAATAATGTCCCACTAACTAAAATCTTGATATTTCAAATACTCATTTTGAACCGTAAATGAAATACTCGTAAACATGGATATGGTTATATTAAACATATCTTATCTTTTTTTTGTAGATATATGAGGACTGAAGGATACCCACCATTCATGTATATCATTTCCCAACAATAATGGTTTGTATTTCAATTAAATAATAACTATTGAAGAAGTGTATGAACCAATATAGTTGAAATTAGAAGAATAATGTGAAATAATAAAACACAATTGTGAGGAATATGAGGGAAAATGATAAAAATAGTATATCACATGAAATATATAAATAAAGTTTTTATAATAGAATAAAATTAAATAAATTATTTTTATAAAATTGTTCTATTTAGTTGGAAAAAAGGAAATATAAAGATGAAGTGGCCCTAGTGAAAAATTACATATTCATTCTCGTGAGAAGGGGGAAAATAAGACTAACTATGAGTAATGATATTTTGTTAGAATAAGAACAGATATTTGTTGAGGTGGTAAAGTATATGAATACAATACTTTCAAGAAATTTAACATATATTTTATTCATAATAAAAATTTTTTTCACTCCCAATATGAGACTTGAAGGATGAAAGACTTCATGAAAACCTCAAAGGAGGTTTTCATCACTTATATAGGAAGTACAATATAAATTGGTATTGTGAATTTATATCACATTTATCTTATTTACAATCTACATTAGTGAAGGGTTTATATCAAAAAATAATTTATCAAATGATGGAATTTTTTTTGAATCAGGGTAATGAGTCTATCTCCACTATGGATGTGATGGGTAGTATAGTTTGTGTTTATTATAGTAAACTAAATGATATAATGACTGGGTAATGATTTCTAAAGATTTCACACATCAAATTTAAAATTCACTAAATGAAGATGTGTAACTTTGTTATAGATACTCATAAAAAAAATTTCACGTGGAATCTAATGAAAAAGGAAAAACAAAGTTCACTTTACCTTGTGCCAACATCACATTAATTGATAAAGAAATAGAATCTAAAATTTAGTTGATAGATTTTATAAATGATTGAAACAGATCATATAGTTTATTATAGATGAATATCTAGAAATTCATATCGGGTATTATTTCATATATGTCTCAAGAATAACAATTTGGATTTACAATGATGGTTGGAGACATGTGTTTTCTTGAACTAGAATATGTTCCACTAAATTGTGAATGATGGTAGAGTTTTTGACCAGTGACTATTAAATGAAGAAATAGAGTATGATCTACACAATAGAGAAGTAATTATTTATTATTTGAATATGAAAAAATGGTGGAGAGAAATGAATAATTTTTTATCATCATGTTTTATTCTATATATTTTTAATAATCTTTTGAAATTAGTAATATACTCAAATATTTTATTTACTAACAAGTTTAATTTTTAATTTACCAAAAATGAAATGAATTATCTTATGATCCAACTTATTGATTAAAACTTTATATAGTCATGGCTCCCAAAAAATGTTAGGAATCACTAGAACTTATGAATGATTATTTTGATTATTGTTTTGTATAAGTGGTCTGATAGTGGTTGGATATATTATTTTGAAGATCATATTTTAAATGCCATACCAGTAGGATCATGTAATTCAACTAAACCTAATGGTAATTAAAATAATTTTAGAGTTTGATTATAGTGATATATTGACACCCAACCATGTACTCCCCAAATTTGGTGTATACCCCAAACATCAAAATCTTAAATACGTATTAAAGAATGTATTTTTAAATAAACCCTTGATTTTGTAACATCTTGGGATTTTGAATCTGGTTAAAAACCTCCACCATTTTAAAATTTTTAATTAGTGGGGACTCCTTTTTATTTTACATTGATTGGACACAAATTTTTGGAGTTATAAAAATATTATATCATTTTTTATGGTTTTAGAGGCTTTGATAGTTCCTCAGGTGTTCAGAAGGGTTCTGGGAGTGTTGGGCGCCTAAAAAATAAGTAATGGTGTTTCATGTCAAGGTGCACAGTTTGGGGTTAACCATGTGGAATATTCCATCTAACTGTACACACTAATTTTGATCTATCTCATGGTTTGGGTAAAACATGTGGAGGATTTTCTTGGCCATACGACTTTGTCTACTGTTTTTTTTCAAATAATTTTCTCAGTTTTTCCATGATTAGAAAAAACCTAACAGAAAGTCACAAGGGTAGTTCCATATAGTCATCACATAATCAGTGTTGCCAAAACGGGTTTCAAATGGTTCAAAAAACTAGAAAAGCTAAATGTTATGCACCTTTAAAGGTGAAAGATTACATTTTCCCCATCCCTATATATATTATATGCACTTTTCCCTTATCCTCTCTCATTAGTCGTGCACAATGAAAATGTGGAAACTCCTCCACATCTCCTCAGGGGTGTGGCCAATAATCATCATGAGGGCACTGTTTTGGTCATATTTGGGTTCATCAACAACGTAATGATATGGATTATCACACCCATATGTCTATTTATTTTATCTTTTGCCTCATGGAATAGAAAATCTGTCCAATCAATTTTACACTATTTTCAGGGAATTTCATGGTATTATCAATTTCTTCCAAAACAATTATAGTTAGATCCTAATATCATACATTCTTACATCTATGAGTTCATGTAAGGTGTTTCAGGCCTTATTTTGTGTCTCCATGGACTTTTTGTGGGTGTGTATTTTGGGGTATCACTGGGTATTTGAGAGAAACTGTTTTGTTTAATATCAAATTTATTATTTGATCTTATGGGAGTTCATTGAGAATGACCATGAAAAACAAATCCATGTGAGGTCGAGTTAGAGTTCATTGATAAGACATGTTTTTAGGTAGGCGTGTTTCATTATTTGAATTTATTTGTTAATTTAATTTTAGTTTTTTTATTTGGAAATAAACCAGTATTACATATTTATTTTAATTCAATTATTTTTATTAATTGTATTGTGTTGTTTATTGAATTAGAGATATGAAATTTAATTAAATTGAATATATTTTTCGATTGAAAGTGATTTAAATATATATTATTTCTTGTGATAAGATGATTGGATTCTAGTAATGGTTACGGGCTTGACCTGATAGATTGAGGTGTCAGGGACCTCAAGAATTAGTCGATCTGGTCTTCTAGTTAGGATAACCCAAGATATAGAATTATGTTGATAACTTGCTGGGTTTCATAGAAAATGGTTTCAGTTTTGAACCCATTAGGTTGCAACCATGGCCCAATATTAGTTGGATAGAAAGGCCATCAATTTGAGTGTCATGGACGTAGGGGCATGAGGTTCCGATTTTATGTTACTTAGGTATTAATTTAGTGATTTCTAATCACCTGTGATGGCCAAGCATCAATTGTAGTATTTTTCACATAGGTTGACTCAGATGATGAGGTTTATTTGACCACTCATGTTGGAAAAGACCCATGGTAGTGAAACCTATGGATTTATGTTGAGGGTGTTTGGTGTAGAATGCCACAGTGAATGGGAGGATCCTTTAGTTGATACCATTGAGTCTATTAGTTGAGGGGATGAGGCGCACTGTATTGAGTCCATTGGGCTGAGATATTTTTTTGATGATGAATATCTACATTCATCAAGACAGCGTGAAATGTGTAGATGATGATTTTTAATTGAGGTCGATATCGATGTTCCTCCGGATGTTGGGCTTTGAGCCGATGATTGCATTCGAGCTAGGGTCTGCATGACCAGCTTGGTTGTTCCATCAGGACGTTGGTGATTGGTTTGAGATACGACGTGTAAAAAGCCATGAGGTTATAGGTATATTAAACTGTTGTGGAACATGAGGGATCACCAAGGATTTTGACCTCATGGAATACCTTGGCCCATAGGCCAAGGATACTCTTCTATTTGGTGATTTTGGCATTAAAAAAGATGGCTTATGGATTCCTGGAGCTTTTTGAGAACTAGGTAAGTCCTTTTTTACTAAAAAAATATTTTTACTTACATTTTATTATAAATCACACCTTCATAAACATCCAAATTGGGTACACAAATATTGGTGTTATTCTAAATAGACTTGGTCTCACACCGTACACATGCCCTTTCAGACTCATGTGGAATTTTGGCTATATTCCTTAGGTAAGATATTAGATTCAAGAGATATATCATTTATCTATTTGGAATTTTATTTTAATGGGTCCTTTAGTTTTTCCCTAATCTAGAGTTTCTAATTTTCGATTCCTTTTTATATTAAGCATGTTATTATATATATATATATATATAATGTTGGTTAGCCATTGGTGACCAGTTTCTGTATATTTACATGTATGACCATTTTGGGATGCATGGATTGTTTTGGTTGTATAATTAGTTTGTTTCTATTTTTTTATTTCTTATATTTATGTTATATTGAATCCTCTATTATAATGTTTTGATTGTGCTTCCTCCATTGTCGGGTCTTGTTTGAGTCTGTTGAGTCTTTATTTACACTACATGATTTGTATTAACACATGGACCAGTATTATATAATCTTATGGTGCTATATCCTTCTTACATTCCCCTATTTACACCATCTCTACTAGTAGTTGACATTTGGAATTTGGGGGGGGAGTGTTTTTAAATCCACCTAGCCCGTTAGAACTGTTCTAGTGGCTAATCAGGTTGGGGACACTACAAAATGTATGAGATGGTTTCTTTTAACTATATTCATAGTATTAATATTATGTTTATGATATATTGGATATTAGGATATGGTCGTAATTGGATTAATATCTCGTTCCAGGGTGCCTCCATCCCCATTTACGAGGGATAGACCAAGTTCTAATGAATGGGAAATGATTATCTATATATCTCAGTTAATGGTTATTTTGATTTCCAACCTGAGTGGATTATATTAAATATCAATGGATAATTTTTATGATATGTGACCTTTTCCTGTTATGGAAAGAGACGAGAACATGGAACCTTATCCTCCTATGGAAATAGGATAAGATTGGTTTTTCATTTGTCTAGGAACAAAATAAGATGTCTAATTTTATGTATTCTTGTAACATGAAAACAATTCAATGTAAAATATTAAAATTCCTTATAAAATTTAATAATACATGTCTTGGAAATATATATATATATATATATATATATATATAATTTCATTTCACTTGGGTAATTTTTATGGCTCTTATAAGAGAAGGATTAAACTATGTCTTGGGTTGGTATTTATCATAAATTTGGGTGATGTGGTCGTCGGATTAGGGAAACATTGGTTGTTAGGACAAGCATGGCACAAGGAATATTAATACATGGATTTGTTAAGGGATAAGGACTCCATGTGATCTATATATTTTGTGCCATGGTTGCGATATCAAAGGGTAATGGTAGTGATGATGTGTTGAATGTTACTTATTTCGCAATTTTTATTATATATATGTTATGGGACACCTTAGAACATTTATGGAATTAAATGTGATTCTACTAGAAGATATTAATGGACAATTGGGAGGGTCATAAAAGGGTTCCTCTAGAGAATGTGTAGGTTTAGACCCATAATGTCCAAACATAACATGTACTCGTTTAGAGATAGGCTCAAGAACAGGTTCTAGTATAGGAGGGGTAGAATCTATATCTTACTAAATTTAGCCATTTCTTGAAGAGCATCTCAGAGTTAACTTGGTGTATGTGATCTAGATGATTGACAGGGGAGATCAGGGAGCAGATCCATCTATAATGTATATTACTTGATATTTATAGTTGAAACACCCACTACTTTTCTAGGTTATGGGAGGTCCATATGTAGCTATGAAATGGATCGAGGCAATACAGATGATATTTGAAAAGATATAGATTCTTATACAAATGAGGGTGAAACTGGAAACATATTTTTTTAGAGGACCAACAATGTGCTAGTGGGATATGAAGGTGAAACAGGGTAGACATGATCGACTAGTCAGTATGGACTTTTAGGCCAGGTTCATTATGCATCTCACTTGGTAGAAGCTAAGGGGGGAAAGAGTTCACAAGTTCTTGAGCATTAAATAAGGTGATATGTCAATCATGGAATATTTAGTGACAATCACTAAATTGTCTCACTTTGCACTCAGTATGGTTAGCGATGATCCTCAAGGGTGAAGGGCTTCAAGGATGGTTTACGGAACTCCATTAGGGTGTAGGTAGCCATTGTTAGGTTTTAATCATTCACATAGGTGGTGAACCATGTGCTTATAGTCATGGAAAAACTCATAGATAGATATTCATTGGTACTGGATGTTTCTTCAAGTGATTTTAGTGGTGATGATTTATCTTTATGAATGTGAGGATGAGATGGGTTCTAGTAGTTCTATCATCCCAAGGATATGAGAATACCTCATGAGAGTTTTTCATCAATGGTTTTATTTTAGTTTGGGAAGTTAGGACATGTCCGAACATTGTTTGAGTGGACTCCAAAGGAGAGAAAAGCATCCAGTCAATTCCAAAAACCATGAAAGGTTTTATAGAAAGCCATCACTGACTTCCAGTATTCAAGGACAGTGATTTAATCAATGCATTGAGATCGGTTCAAGAGTGGTTCAGGTTATGGTAGTCAAGCGTCAACAACACGAGGAGACATGGAAGAGATATTGGGACCCATGAACGGGGTCAGCTGTCAGTGACTAATGCAGCACCACAGGTAGGTCAGGGTTAAGGCAGTTTATCTTTAGGCCTAACACACACCGTATCGCTCCTCATGATTATTTGGGTTGTGAGCTCATGACCATTAGAGGATCGACTAGAGCGTATCCTAGGTTGTTGTTTCATTATGGATTTTCCTTTTATAAATGTTGGTTTTGGGTTCACTAGGTGCATGAGATTTGTAAATTTACTAACCAACCCCTGGTTAGCATGTTATCACTAGCTTGGGTGCATTTTTTATTTATATGACATGTGATAAAATATGTTTTATGATTGAAAATCAATATATGCGTGAGTATTAAGGTTCTTTGGAAATGGGGAATCAAGGAGATGATGTTACATGAGTTGAATAGGATTTTGGGCAGTGTTGTGGTTTGGTACCTGATTGAAGTGTGAGCCACCGATATTGATTTCTGCATCTTTTCAGATTCATGGCCTCATTGGTTCCATGTGGGAGATGGGAACAATGTAGACACCAATGTGGTGATGGATTGAGATGGGTGTAGGATAAGATATGGAGGAACATGATCAGGTTTTTGAGTGATGATGAATACTTGGAGTACTCTGAGATTAGGAATTCAATAATGGGATAGTGATTTATATTAGTTTTTGGGTCGGTTGTGGTCAGGGTTGGTCACTCTTTAGGTGGGGATCACTTTAATGATGTTCACTTCTACCCTAGAGACTAGGGAAGCTTTGTAATTTTTCAATCAGATGGGTATGTTTAATATCAGGGTCGTGTTTTTATTTTTGATTATGGAAGAGGTATGTTAATGTGGGGATATTATAACTTCTTGTTATACGGAATCGGGTTGAAAAATCCTCTTATTTAGAGATTTTGGAATTAGTGTGGGTTCCTATTTATTTTGTGTTGATCAGATCCAAATTCTAAGAGGTTCATCAACCATATTCCGTGTTTCAATTTAGTTTAGAGGCTAGGACTATGCCTTGGGAGTTCAGAAGAGTTATGAGAGTGTATGAGAACTGAAAACTATGTTTTTGGGTTGCATTTCAAAGGGCAAGGTTTAATGTAAACCGTGAGGCCTCTTCTTGTTTATGATGCACCCTAATTCTGAACTACCACTCAGTTTGGATAAACCATGTGGGTGAGCCACATAACCATGAAGATTTGGCTGTAGTTTTTTTATTGGCATCCACATGGTTTGCACATGGTTAGAGAAAATGATGTGGCATGTCACACAGGTAGTTCCATATAGGCAGTACCTCAATAATGTAGCCCACACGATTTTCACACGAGTTGAAAATTGTGTGAGATAACTGTGCAAACTAACAAAAGGTGAAGTATAATATTTTCCCCTACATTATTTATATACTTTCTGCATATTGTTTCCTTATTTTCATGTGTGGGTTAAATGTAGTTGAAAGAAACAATTCCTCCCCCACTTATCCTATAGGGTTCGGGCATGATTCGTCGTCAAAGATTCATTTTGAATGCAATCAGGTGGGTTGGAATCATAGTTGTATGCCTTATCACACCAAAATTTCAATTTTCTGTTTTTTCACATCAATGTCTATTAAAACCATATGATCCATTTTAACTTGTTTTTATGACATTCAATGAAATAATCAATTTCATCTAAACCACATGGATATAGAGCCTAATATTGGACACACCGATATCTTTGAGCCCCACGTAGGTGGTTCATGACACACTTTTTGTTTTTTACGTAATTATAGTGGTGTTGATTTTATCACATCATTGGTTATTTGATAGAGACCCATTTAATTATATTAAATTAATTCTATGATTTAATGGTATGGTGTTGGGATTAACCAATCCAAATTCTAACATGTGAGGTTGGGTTACAGGCCATTTACCTCCTTGGTTGTTTTATAAGGGGATCATTATTTTTTGAATTAATTTATTCATTTGATTTGAGTAATTTGTTAAATTAGAAATGAATAATTATTTCATATTGAAATGTTTTTTTTAAATTTAGTTTTTCGAATCAGTTTTATTTATTTGTTTTATTAAATTATAGATGTGAAATTAAATTACATTGAATTTATTGTTTGATTGAAGGTGAATTATATATATGATATTTCATGTGATATGCCCTCAGGATTCTTTGAAATGTGATGGGACTGGCCAAAGAGATTGAGGTGGCATGGCAATTAGGATTGAGACGGCATGGTTGTTTGGTTGGGATTGACCCAAATATCAAGGGATGATGATCATTAGATGAGATTCATGGATTTTGGTTGAGGCTGAGATGCCATCATGTTTCGTTCATGGATTGGGATTTATTAGAAGGAATGGTCATCAGTCTGAGAGAAATGGTCTCAAGGGATTGATGTGATGAATAAATGTGGCTTAAGTATTAATTTTGTGATTCCTTCTCACCCATGATGGACATTGTTACTAGTAGATTCATGTTCACTCTGGTTGACTTGGATGATGATGTATTTTTTAACACTTTTGTGTGTAGAGGCCCTGGGAGTGTAGATTAGGGATTTTTGTTTGGCATTATTTTCATAAAAATCAACCAAGATGGTGGGTAACCTTCAGATGGTAGCATTGAGGCTATCAGCTGGTGATTAAGGGTCATTGTATAGAGCCCATTAGGCCTGGATTATTTCGAGAGGATGGAAATAACTATTCCTTGGGATTTCATACAATGATCCAATAGTGATTTTTATTTGAGGGAAGATATCACAATGCCATTAAATGTCATGCTTTGAGCCGACAAGTGATTCTAAGAAGGGGACTGAGGGACTGGTAACATTTTCATAGTCATTCTTTAGGTTCATCAGTTAATTGTTTGACACATAAGGTTTCTAGAGACATGAGGTTCTAGGTTTCTTATTTTGTTATGGAACTTGAGGGTTCACCTGGGCATTTAACATCATGGGATACATGGGACCTATGCCCTGGATTGTGTCCTATTTAGTGATTCCAATGTAGGTTGGGGTAGGTGATGGCTTCCTAATGGTTGTTGAGTACTAGAGATTCCGATGTTTATTTAATCATTTTCTACGTTAAATTTGATAATAAATCCTGACTTCTTAAACACCAATTTTGTGTATGAAAACATGGTTGGTATAATATTGAGGCTCAGTCTCACATCATGCAGAGGCCCTTTGGGACACATGTAGACTATATGTAGTTTCATTCAAGTAAGAAATCAGATTCAGGATGTGAATCTTAGTAGCTATTTAAAATGGGATGTTGGCATGGGACATTGAGATCTTTCCATAGATAGGGTTTTCAATATTAGTTCCAACTTTTATTTTAGCATGATGTTTTGTATTTGTATATAATGTTGGTCTTCCATTTCATACCCCTTTATATAGATTGATATTCTTGACATATTTGGGATTCATGATCTTGTTTATAGATACAAGACATACATTTGGTTGTTTTTTTATTTCTGATGTTTTTGTTATATTGCTTCTTCTATTGTAAATTGTTGATTGTTCTCAAACATTGGTGTAACATCCTATATAAATAAAGAATATGACATAATAATATTTATTATTATTTGTGAATTAAATATAATTTTTAATATCAATAGGATGATATGTCTAATAGCATACTCAAAATACAACAATAGGGTTATTTAAGATGTTATGTTGCACATAACGTTGAGTTATACCGAAAAATAATAATATAATAATATTATTTCAAATAGTAGATAACCCCTAGCCATTGTACTGGTGATAATGAACAGAATGAACTAAAATATGATTACATATGTCTGTAATTTGTTTTTAATTTTATCTAATATATTTTAAAGGATTAAAATATGAATAAATCGGATTTTAAGCATAAAATACTCTAAAATTCATTAAAAGGTATATTTTCCACCTTTTGATGGAGAACATTTTTAAATCTAGTTTTTTCACATTTATATATTCTATTTGTAAAAATAGACTTCTTATTTATAAGAGCGATATCAATATTTAATTTCGGATTTTTTTTTGGAATATCTCTAATAATGTTCATTTGTGGATAAATAGTGAAAAATCCTAAATTTTAATTCAAAAAATCAACTTATTATAATTTATTTATAGGAGTATACATTCCTTTTTATTTGTTTTAAAGTGTAATTAAATTATATTTTTATCACTTCTTCCAATTATTGTCACTGAATGTAATTTTATTTTGAAATTGGACATAAACACTTTTCAATCTTTGGGTAGTTTTTATTTCTTAAAACACACCTTTTTATTTTGACAACGAGAATTAATTTTAAATTAATTTCTACAAACTTCTGTATTTTAAATATAGAAAAATTTATGTCATTTTTGGAATTAGGAGTTTCGTATTTTATAATAGAAAAATTTTATTTTTAAAAATAATGAATTGTAACTTCATAAATATTTTATTTACTAATGTGAAAGGATAAATATTGAAAATAAGGGTAAAAACTAATATTATAATAATATTTAATTACCCCAACACTTTTCCTAACCCTTTTGGATGATACATGTCCAACCATGGTCTTACTTGTGAAGAATTTGGGACCCCATGTAGGCACATGTAAGTGAAATTAAATTTCAAAAAAATAATTTAAAGATAAAGAAAATGTAAAAAAATATTTTAGTAAGAAAATTATATGAAGTTATATAAGTGCTATTTTCAACAATAAATAGTCATTAGAAATATAAAAATATTTCTTACATCATGGATGTTTATTTATAATTTTAAGATATTAAATAAATAAATTTATTTATGGCACAATGATGATGTAGTGATTCCTTCATAAAGAAAGGATTAAAATAATTGATATTATAAACGCTAAAATAAATTTTATTTGGTTATTTTGAAATAATCCATAAATTTTATGGATTATATTTACATTTTATCTTTGTATTAATTATTTTTTTAAATAAATCATGTTTTTTTGAATTTTTAAAAATGTCATGGAATAAATAATGTCAAAATGGGCATAGTTAATATTTTAAAATATAAAATATTTTTAAAAATATAGTAAAATTTCAAAATAAATCTATTATTTATCTTTATAGTAATCATAAGTCTAAAATTTTACTATTGACTCATTAATTAGATATTTTTCATGTTTTGGTAACAATTTTTATATTCAGTCTGTTAAATGATTGTTAAAACTGTAAGAGTAGTGGTTGGGGTTTGGCTTAGTGGTAAAAACCTCATAATCCTATATAAAAAAGGGGTATTAAAACCCCATTGGGTGTAGGGTACTGTAGTATTACAGTAGCATCGATGAAACTCTAGCAACGACGGTCGTTGTAGCGGTGGTAGGTCACTATAGCGGCAAGAGAGGCATTGTAGCAGTTGTGGGTACTGTGTAGAACTGTAGCAGGTGGTACTGTAGCGGTACTATTCATAGATTGGGCCTTGGGCTAAAAAGTAGGGCCTACGAGACTTGTAATTGGCTAAATGCCTACTTGGCCTTTGGGCTACATAATGGGTCTCTCTCTACCTAGTTTAAAATGGTATTTTCTTTGCTTTTATAATGAAAATGAGGCATTGGCCCCAACCTTTTAAAAAAAAGATAATATTGTAACAGTAAAAAAGGGTTAAATAAAAAAGATAAGTATTGAAAAAATATCCACTTCCTACAAAATTCTTATTGGATGACTTTATTTTGACTTATATTGATCTTATTTTCGAATTTAATGAGTTGTGGATCTTTTTAAACTAATTTTTTTTTATAAAATAATACTTTTAAACAGTCTAGAAGATCCCATCCTCCAACTTATAAAATGCCAACCCCCTATAACCCGTTACACACAACACTTGATCCCCTTGGAATGTCCTCAATCTACTCTAATAATCTCCCAATATCCCCCTATTCCACCTATAATCTTTCCCCTAGGTATAAGGCAATTCAATAAAGTCTTTTTCTAAAATCAAAGTGAGTTACCTGTTTTAAGAGGTATTGTCTTATCTAAAATTCCATTCCATTATTCTACATAATCACTCCCTATTATATTAATTTTATTTGATTATATAAAATTTTCTGTATTCTAAATATACTAGGTTTGTTTTTATGAGAATGATTCAAAAAAAACTTACACACACCTCCATCTAATGGATTTAGAACATACTATTTATTTGGACAGCAAACTAATACCTCACGAAATGATGATTATTTGATTTTTCCATAAAATATCTCATGGTGGCCATTATGATGACACTATATTTAAATGTGATATATATTATATTTATATTGTCTCTATGATTGTGTATTTTTAATTTATATCAATCCATTATGGTTTCCATAATGGGTAAGTACAGTAATATCATGTGAGGAAGTACAGACTACCGCCCCTCAAAATATTATGACTCATTGATGCTGTTAATGGAATGTAAAAAAGATAGAATTAATGAAATTATGTAACATATATAACCTATATATTATACTTGAATTATAATATACATATATATCATTTAGTTTTCATTATTTTAAAAATGAAAAAATGAATTTTGTGTGCATGCATACGTACAGCTTACCTTCTCAATGGACGGTGCATTTCATTTTCTTATATCCAAATATTATAGATAATTATTAATATATATATATATATATATAATGGATATAAATACATATATATAGGATATGAAAGATATTTACATCATGAATAAAATTCTAGACATAATGCACTTTTGACCACATGGACAATTTTTAATTATAACATGTTTGTTTACGACTATAATACTGAACATCGAGAAAAAGTCCAATGTGAACATGAATAATTATATAATTTTATAGAAAATTAATAAGTGGTATAAAATAAATCAAATCATGAAAATTTTTATGAAGTAATTATAGTTAACATATGTTTATTATTCAAGAAATTAAATAACGAACAAAAGTCGGACACAAGGAAATGGAACCTTTCACCCTCCTCTTTTAGTAAAAGGCTTCATCTTTGTTTTGTATTTCAATTTTCATTTTCATATATTGGGATATGACCTTCTATATCTTTATTTCTATAAATTTTTTGTCTAAGTGATGAGAGATTATTATCCTTCTCATGATTCCATTTTCAAAAAATTTATGTGACCCCATTAGGCTGCCGAATTTCATAAGAGACATCATCTCAATATATTTTTATGGATGAATACTTTGATTTATAAATGAATTTAATTTATATGGTGTATAACCCCCCCCCCCCCTTGTCTTTAGATTTTATTCAAAGGTAATCTTTTATCATAAAATCATTTTACTAAATGACAAAAATAATGAATCTTTTCACGTATGTGGTGACAATGACCTTTCTGGCGACGTGAGAATTATTTGATATTTGGATTCCTTAACAAGCCCTAATGTTTTTAAAAGGAAAATAAAATACATATTCCCTTTTTACATATATTGGTATTTAAAATGGTTTTTATAATGGATTTATTATATAGAAATGTTATATAGGGATTGCAATGTGGAAATTTTATCTTTTTTATGCTTTTTCATGGGTTTTGATTATGTTATGGTTCAACGAAATTGTTTACTTATAAGGGTGATTCTATGATAAACCTAGAGTGGGTGACCCTAGATAGCTCTCCAATGCATTGGGTAACATGACATAGGTAATTTTCAATGTTTCTCCAAAGAGATTTAGGGAATATACTCTGATGGGTAATCCAATCATAACTCCCTAGGTGACTCGGAATTCTATAATGTATGTTTGATATGGATTAAAAAAGTTACCTTTATGATTTAATCTTTCTATGTGTTATTCATAAATAATATGATTTCATGAGGTATATTAATGATCTTATGTTTTTTATGTATTTATGGACTATTCTTTTCTTTCTTTATTTTACAACCCATGCTGAGGTTTTTATGCTCATCCCAGGTTTTTGAAATGTTTTTCACTCAGTATAAATAAGGGTAATAGAAAGGAAGAATTCAATAAAATTTATATCAAGAAAAGAATTATTGTTTTCTTTTAGGATTTTTTATTTTATGAAAAAAAATGGATTCTGAGTAGATATTACTACTTTGTAATATATGATATGTAATGTAATATTTATTACCAATTTATCAAAAATGATAAACCTAAAAAGATCCTCAATTTTAATTACTGATTTACCTAAAGATTATGTAATTTTTTATGTCTCAGGCCTTATAGTAGTTATCATTGGTCGGTATAGATAACGTTGGAGGTTACGGTGTCATTTAAGAATAAGTTACATATCCATAATGTTTAAAATATTATAGAGTCATAATTATTTTAGATAAATTGGATGGGATTTAGATAACATGAATAAGTATATATTAGAATTTCCATCCTCATAAGATATTAAATGACGATTTTAATAATATAAACACAATGAACTTTTTGGTTTTAGTAAATGGATGGATCTCGGAGGCACAAATGTAACAATGTATATAAAGGAAACGGTGTGAGTTTTATTTATAAGAAACCGAATGAAATGGGAGCTGCAATGAAACATCTTATGGTTATTCACAACCATCTGTCTAGAGCTAGGATTGACCACCATAACCATTGTGATTTTTATAACGCATCATATATGTGAGAAACGAATTACAATGGGAGTTCATGTAATAACCATAAAGGTAATTATATTAAAAAACCTATCTGTCTAGGATGTGGAAAGAAACATCTTGGAAAATGATTCAAAGGGATGGGGATATTCTCAAGATGTGGTAATGAAGTTCATAAATAAAGGACATGTCATGGTAAAAGGAAGCGTCTGGTGGACTCTAGGATAGGGAAAGAAATTCATTCTAAATAATCAATTGAATATTTTAAATGTAGTGTTCATGGTCATTAGACCAAGAGTTTTCCAATGAAGATGGTTTTGGGAATGTGATAACTAGTATTGTACCTATATATGTTTACAAATTCACAATTCATTCCAAATGAAGCTGAGGAAACTGAAAATGACCTATGAATGTTATGGATTATTTCTTATCTCATGTTATTACATTACTAAAATCATAAGAAATTATGCATGATTTCGTTTATAGTAAATATCTATTAATGAAAAAGATAAAAAACTAGGATAAATGATCAGGAAGAATGTTTGATGATTAATATGTCTACATTTTATGAATTTATGAGTTTTGTTGGATATATGGATGATGATATGTTTACACGTATTAATGATAGGATTAATTTGGAATACTTTTTCTAGTATGTGTAATCCTAATGATTGATATTTGAAAATGTTATTCAATGAAGAATTATCATTACTTTTGTATATAGTTATAGAGAACCATTTGGGGTTATGTGATCCTTTAATTTGAGGAAATTACATGTTATTAATTTTTGGGATGAAAATGAAAGGTATGAGATAACATATGTGGTTAAAATGTGTTATGATTTTTTTGAGTAAATTATCACATTTTTTTGGAATTTTATAAAATTATATAATTTTTTTAAAAAGAAAACATGCAGACCATGTGATAACTCATCGTGTTGGACAAAGCTGTTGGAATTGAACCCACAACCAAAGTGTGATTGGGATTTATCGCCTAACACTAGTCTACATGAAGTCCCTGGTTATTATAACTAATTATTCTTAGTTAAATAATTTTATGGATCAAGTATAAGTTTATTTTGGGATATTATGTTTTAATAAATGGATATCCTTATTATGGAAAAAATGATTTGGTGATTATGGGATAAAAGATATTTTGGAAGACGTTCTCTCTTTTGGGGAAACACATTATGCAATTTTAATATTGAATACTATTTAATTTCATTTTTGGAGTAATGGTTGAAATTTTATTTTGGAATAAACATTGTTTTCAATGTGAGAAAATATAGATATGAGTTATTTATGGAAATGATTATCCTATCATAGAGAATATGTGACTTGGTTAATTACACTTCAGTACGAGCCTTTAAGAGTAGTTGGTGTTATTTGGAGAAAAAATGTTAAAATTTACTATGGAAGACTGTGTGATTAAATTCTTCTGAATTTTGGGTTTCAATTTTAGTTTCTATTATATTGAAATATATATGGTCAATTTTTTATTTAATGATATTTGTTGAACTTTTGGTGTTATTTGGTTAATTTTAGAGATTAAGAGTAGTATTTGTTTTTAAAAAAGATTATCCTTTGGGGGATTAACTGATATTGTACTAACTATTTTGGTTTTGTATAATGTTTTACGACATGTGAAATATATAGTAAATCTTTTTTGGATTATGTAAATCTCTAAAAGTTGATTCAAGCGCTTTAGGTGTGACCAAGTAAGCTAAAATAATCAAAATTTGGAGAAAAGATGGGATTTGTTTTTTGGAAACTTATTAAAGGATGAAACTCTACTTGAAAAGTAAGCATATTTACTTTTGTTTTTTTTTCAATCTCATAAATAAACTCTCCAACTTTTTTAAAGGTAACATAAAAGGAAAACATTTTATTTTCCTACTGGGAAACCAATGTTTGTTTATCCCATAACAATTTTGTTTTTTTCGTACTATTAACTTTCTCCAGATCATGTTTTCTATCACTCTCTGTCAGAACATGACACATAGTTTATCTTCCATATCAATGTTTTACTACATGGAATCCTAGTATGTGTTATCTCAGGTGAACATTTTTACATCCAGTTCTTTCTTTTAAAGTGATAGTTTTATTAAATCTCTTTTTTATGTTGGACATTTAATGAAGTTTCCAAGACCATTTTTAATATAGCGAGGAAATAATTCTCAAAAGGGGGGAAGGATGTAACATCCCAAGTAAATAAAGAATATGGAATTTTCATATTTATTAATATTTGTGAATTAAATATTAATTTTACTTTTTTGGGAATCCAATGTCTGATAGAGTACATAATATACACAACGAGTTTCTTTTTAATCTTACATTGCACATAACATTGAATTATACAAAAAATAAAATAATAATAATATTATTTTAAATGGTAGTAAACATATAGAAATTGTATTGGTATAAATGAATAGAACTAACTTAAATATTATTACACATGTTTTTTAAATGTTTTTATAGTTATCATATATATTTTAGAGGCTTAAAATAATAATG
Organism: Viscum album; assembly: GCA_963277665.1. Lineage (NCBI taxonomy): Eukaryota > Viridiplantae > Streptophyta > Magnoliopsida > Santalales > Viscaceae > Viscum > Viscum album. The sequence goes on along the minus strand of OY728141.1, from coordinate 1,372,473,060 downwards.
AATCTGATTTAAAGCATGAAATACTCTAATATTCTTGAAAATGTCAATTTACCGCCTTTTGATTGAGAACCCTTTTAAAATATAGTTTTATCACTTTTATATGTTTAATTTGAAAAATAAACCTCTTCTTTAAATTTGGGACATCATAATTTACGATGGGTAATATTTTGGTATATTTTTGATAATGTTCATTTTTTGATGAATAGTGAAAAATACTGGATTTTAATTCAAAATTGACTTTTAATCTAATTTATTTATATGATTACAATATCCATTTAATTGGTTCTAATCTAAAATTAGATTATATTTTATCATTTAATTCATTTTTTTCCATTGAAATTAATTTCACTTTGAAATTGGACATAAACATATGTTAATCTTTGGGTAGTTTTTACTTCTTAAAAACATGTTTTTTTATTTTTACAATGAAAATTAATTTTAAATAAATTTACAAAACATATTTTTTTGAATTTGGAAAAATGGATATTATATTTTTAATCAGGAGGTCCAAATTGGGAAAATATGTAACTTTTATTTTTATACATTATGAATTGTAACATCTACAAATATTTTATTTATCATGGTTAAAGGGTAAATCTTGTAAATAAGGGTAAAAAATAATATTATAATAATATTAAATTATCCTAATATATTTTTTAAACCTATTGGATGATACTTTTATGTTGATGGGAGTCTTTGGATCTATTTTGGGACCCCATGGAGGCACTTATAAGGGAATATGATATTTCATAAAAATGAATTTAATTTTAATGAAAATGTAACATAAACATATATCTTTTAGTTAAAGAATATTTATATGGATATATATATGTGATATTTTAAACTATAAATAGTCATTATAAATATTAAAAAATTTCATACATCATTTATTTTATTTATAATTTTTAGACATTAAATAAATAAATTTAATTATGACACAATGATGTTGTTGTGTTTGCTTCATTTATAAAGGATTCAAATAATTTGTACTATAAATGTTTAAGTAAATGTAATTTGGTTATTTTGATATCTTCCACTGATTTTATGGACTATAATTACATGTTATCTTTTTATTAATAAATTTTTTTATGATCAATCATGTTCTTTTGTCTTTTTTAAAAAATAATTATATGAATAGTGACAAAATTTACATAATTCAGATTTTAAATTATAAAATATTTTATTAAATATTATAAAATTACAATAAAACTATGATTTTTCCAAATTGTTATGATAAGCCTAAAATTTTATTTTAGAATCATTATCTGGATATTTCTAATGTTTTTGTAACAAATTTTATTTTCAATGTGTTAAATGCTTGATAAAATGGTAAGAGTTAAAAAGGGTTAAATAAAATGATTAGGATTAACAAATATCCACAACCTTTCCGATACTTATTGAATGATTTTATTTCAACTTATATTCATATAATGTTATAATTTAATGAGTTTTGGACCTTTTAAAAAATAAAACCATTTTATAATTAAATAATACTTTCAATCTATCTCAAAGAGCCCCTCCCACCTCTTATAAAAGGCCACCACCTCTAACTCATTACACACACCTCTCATGCCCCTTATATTGTTCAAAATCTTATCCAGTAAGTTAAAAATACCACTATTTCTACTATAAGAATTCCCCTAAGAATAATGAAATTCAAGAATCGTTTTTGGATCAAATAAAAGAGAGTTAAATGTTTTAAGAGGCAGTGTCTTCTCGAAAAATCAATTCCATTATTCTGATTCTTCAATTTATGTTCTATTAGTTTTCTTTGAATACATAACCACTACAAGATCCTAAATATACTAGGATATTTTTATGAGAAGGACTTTAACTACACCTACACACACCTCTATCTAATATATTTATATCATATTATTTCTGTGGACATCGAACTACTGCCTCACGAAATGATGATTGTTCAATTTTTCTGTAAAAACTCTCAAGGTGGCCATTATGATGGAACTATATATTTATGTGATATATAATATATTTATATTATCCTTATGCGTTGGTGTTTTCATTTATATTATACCTTTATTGGTTCAATAATTGGTAAATATGATAATTTCATTTGAGGAAGTGCAGACTACCCCCCCCTCAAAATGATATGACCTGTTCAGGATATACATGGAACATATAAAAGATATAATTAATGAATTTATGTAACATATATAAAAAAATATTATACTGTAATTATAATATACCTATGTAACATTTATTTTTCATTCCTTTAAAAATGAAACAAATTGATAGTACGTTTATTTGTACGTACGACTTATCGTCTCCATTAATGGTGCATTTCATTTTCATATATCCAAATGGTATGGATTATTAAAAATACATATATATTGAATATAAATACATATATACAAGATATATATGATATTTATTTCATGAATAAAATTCTGGAGATAATGGATTTTTGACCACATAGGGAATTTGTAATTATAACCACTTCGTTTATGACTCACGTACCGAACAATGACAAAATGACCAATATGAAATTGAATATATACATAAAAGTAATAGCAAGGTAATAATTGATATAAAAATAATGATAAAATTGAATAAGTTTCTCAAGAATTTATAATTAACTTATGTTTATTATTCAATAAATTTAAGAACAAGTGAGTCAAGTCTGACAAAAGTTAAGGGAACCTTTTCACTCTCTTATTTTATTCAAAGTCTTTATCATTGGTATGTATATTAATTTAAATATTATTATTTTAGGATATGTTATTATATATCCTTATTTCTATAAATTTCATGTCCAAGTCATGAGAGACCCTATTCTCTCTCATCAACTCATTTTCTGAATTTTAATGTGATGTCATTAGGGTGTTGAATTTTGGTAAGGGACTTCGTCTCAATGTCCATTAATTGAAGAATACATTAATTAAAAAATGATTTTCCTTTATATAGTGTATTTCCCTCTTTTAATATTAATTACATTCAAATGGAATCTTTTATATATGAATTCTTTTACTAAAAGTCAATATTAATGATTATTTTTAAGGTATGCAGTGATGACGATCTTTCCGCCTCCATGAGAATTATTTGATATTTGACATCATTAACAAGCCCTAATGTTTTTAAAAGTTAAATAAATACCATATACTTTTTTTAAGTACATTGGTATTGAAAATGATTTTGATAATAGATTGATTATGTCAATATATTTAAATTTTATATTGTGATTTCAATGTAGAAATGCAATCTTTCCTTTTTGCCTGTTCATGTGTAATGATTATGTTATGGTTCATGGGAATTGTTTATGTATATGGGTTGTTTATTGATAAAACTAGGGCAGGTGAGCATGAGAAAGCTCTCCAATACATTGGGTAACACTACCGTGGTAAATGTTACTATTTCTCCTAAGAGATTTAGGGAATATATGGTGATGAGTATTACAAACATAACTCCCTACGTAGCACTGAAATCTAGAATATATATATGATATGGATACCAAAAGTTATATTTATGATTTACTGATTCTATGTTTCATTCATTAATCTTATGATTTCATTATGTATTTTTAAGATCTTATGTTCTGTATGTATTTATGGAATAATGCTTTATTTCATTATTTTATAACTCTTACTAAGCTTTTTATGCTCATCTCATATTTTTGAAATGTTTTCAAATAGTCTAATGAAGGGTAAGATAAAGGAATAATTCAAGAATATTTATATCATGAAATGATTCTTGTTTTTTAAGAGTTTTTATTTTCTGAAAAAATAGATACTAGGTATAAGTGTCTACATTGTAATATTTGAGATATCATGTAATAGTTCTGAACTAAATCTCTAAAACTATAAACTTTAAAATATCATGAATGTTGATTCATGATTTATCATAATATTATGTAATTATTTAATGTCTGGGCCTTATGTTGGTATCAAAATGCATTTTAGAAAACTTTAGAGTTTATGGTGTTATTTAAGCTTAAGTGACTTTTACATAATGGTTAGAATATTAGAATGAGCCATAGTTATTTTAGATAAATTTAATGGGTTTAAGATAAATCGAATAAGTATATATATTAGTTTTCCCTCATAGAAAGGTAATATATTATGATTTTACTGATATACTTACATTGACCTTTTTGGTTTTAGTAATTGGCTATATCTAGCAGGCATCGAAGTAACAATGGATTTGAAGAAAACTGTGATGGTTTTTTGAATAAGAAATTGAATGAAATGGTATCTGTAATGAAAACTCTTGTGTTTATTCTCAACCAACTATATGGTGTCATGATTAAAAAAATAAACCTTTATGATTTTTATAACACTTTTTATATGCGATAAATGAATCCCAATGGGTGTTTATGTAATAACTATAAAGGTATGTATATTCAAAAAACAACGTGCCAAGTTTGCAGAAAAAACACCTAGGAAAATTCTTCGAAGGGACAAAAAGATGTTATTGATGTGGTAATAAAGGTCATAATGCAAGAACATTCCATTGAAAAATGAAGCGTCCAGTTGACTCCAGGAATGGGAAAAATTTCTTTCTGAAGGATCAATTGAATGTTTTAAATAAGGTGTTAATAGTCATTATACAAATAGATTTCCTACAAAAAATGTTTAGGAATTGTATTTGAATGATTGTACAAATTTATGTATACTAATTTCTAAATCCATTCCAATTGAAGATGAAAAAACAAAAAATAACCTATGAAAATTATGGATTATTTCTTAGCTCATCTTTTTAAATTAATGCAATTTTATGACATTATGCATGATTTTCATTATAGTAATGAAGTATAAAATAATAAGATGAAAAACCACGGATAAAGGATCATGAGGAATGTTCACTGATTAAGATGTATACATTTTAGAAATTGAATAGATATGTTGGACCTATGGATGATGATGTGTTTAAATGGATTAATGATAGAATTACTTTGGAAGACTTTTTCTTGTATGTGTAAACATAATTATTGATATTTGCAAATTTTACATAGGGAATAATTATCTTTTCTTTTGTGGATATAAATATAATGAACATTTTGGTTTATATGATCCTAGAATTTGTGAAAAAATATAGGTTATTACTTTTTGGGATGAAAATGAGAGGTTCGAGATAACATTTGTTGTTAAAATATGTTATGGTTATTTTTGAAAAATTATTCTCATTTTTGGGAATGTAATAAATTCATATAATTTTTTAAATAGGAAAACATGAATACCATGTGACAACCCTTCATTTTGAAAAATGATGTGGTAATAGAACCCACAACCAATGTGTGATTGAGATTTATCATGTACCACTAGGCTATGTGAAGTCCTTGGTTAGTATGACTAATCACTATTAGTTAAATAATTTTATGGATCAAGAATAAGTTGATTTTGGGAACTTATGTTTTATTAAATGTGCATCCTTAGTATATGTAAATTATTTTGGTGGTTATGTGATAAAGGTTATTTTGGAAGAAGTTCTCTCTTTTGTGGAAACAATATATGGCTATGAAAAATATAATACTATGGGATTTTATTTATGAGTAATGGTTGAAATTTTATTTTGTAATAATTTATGTTTTTATTGTCGACATATAGATAATTGAGTTATTTATGAAAAATTATTAACCTATCATAGAGAATTTATGATTTGGTTAATTAAACATCAGTTTGAGACATTAAGTGTAGTCGATGTTATTTGGAGATAAATGTTTATATTTACTATGGAAAATTGTGCAATTAAATTCTTCTTAGTTTTGTGATTCAATATTATTTTGTAATATATTGAATAATTTTATGGAAAATTGTTTATTAAATTATCTTTATTGATCTTGGGGTATTGATTGTTTTATTGTGGGGATTAAGAGTTTCATTTTTTTAAAAACATTAGCCTTTTTAGGTATTATCTAGTCTAGTACTAAACATTTTGGTTTTAGTTAACATCTAAATATAGGGAGAATATATAGTACATCTTCTATGGATTATGTTATTATATATAACTTTATTCTAGTACTTCATGTGTGACCATGTCATCTTGAATACACAACATTTATAGAAAAGATGAGTTTTTTGGTAGAAACTTATTAATGGATGAAACTCTAATTGAAAAGTAAATATATTTCCTTCTGTCCTTATTCAATCTAATAAATAAATTCTACAACATTATAAAATGGATCTTAAAACCAAAATTTTGTCCGTTTAATTTTTCTAATAGGAAACCAATGACTATTTAACCCATCAAAAGATTGTGGTTTTCTTGTTGTTAACTTTCTCCTAGTCATGTTTTCTATCAGTCTCCATGACAACATTACACGTAGTTTATCTTCCATATCCATGTTTTCTTACATAGAATCCTAGTATGGGTTATCTTGGGTGACCTTTTGTAGTTCTACGTCTTTATTTTTAAGTTATAGATTTATTGACTCTTTTTTTATGTGGGACTTTTATTGATGTTTTTGTGCTCAATTTTAAAATTTCAAGGATGCAATTCCAAAAAGGGGAGAAGGATTTAACATCCCAAGTAAAAGAAGAATACGACATCATAATTTTTATTAATTTTATTGAATTAAATATTAATTTTTCATTTAAGGGGTAACTATGTCTGATAGCATAGTCAACACACAATAATGGGTTTTTAGAAATCATATGTTTCATAGAACATTGAGTTATACAGAAAAATAATGTAATTATATCATTAATTTAAATGGTTGTTAACCCTTATCCATTGTATTGGTGGGGATGAACAGAAGTAACTAAAATACGATTATTCATGTTTTTTAAATGTTTTTACATTAATATAAAAAATTTTAGAGCCTTAAAAAAATAATGAATCCGAATTTAAGCATTAAATACTCATATATTTTTTAAAAGGAAAATTTATTGCATTTTATTGGTCAACACTTTTTAAATATAGTTATTTTCATTTTTATATGTTCAATTTCACAAAATAAACTTCTTCATTAGTAGTTGGACTCCAAAATTTAGTTGGGGTAAAATTTTGGTATTTTTTTGATAAAGTTCACTTATTTTGATGAATAGTGAAAAATATTGCATTTTAATTCATAACTACCTTTTAATCTAATTTATTTAAAAGATTAGACTATCTTTTTAATTGGGTTTTAACTGTAAAACAATTATATTTTTATAAATTAGTCCCTTGATGGTCATTGATTGTAATTTCACATATAAATTTTACATAAAAACATGTCAATCTTTTGGTAGTTTTTACTTCATAAAAACACTCATTTTGGTTTTGACAACATAAATTAATTTTCAATTAAAATCTCCAACTTCATTGTTTTGAAATTGGAAAAATGGATTCCATATTTGGAATCAGGAAGTCTAAAATTTGTATATTGATAACATTATTTTCAGACATTATAAATAAAAATTTCAGTAAATATTTTATTTACAATGGTTAAAGGGTAAATTTGTTAAATAAGTGTAAAAAATAATATTATAATAATATCATATTACCCAAAATCATGTCCTACCACCATTGGTTGATACCTGTCTGACCATGGGATTCTTTGGGTCAATTTTTGTACCCAATGGAGTCACTTGTAAGTGAATATGACATTTTATAAAAATTAATTTAATTTTATGGAAAACGTAACATAAATATATATCTTTTAGTAAAAAAATTTGTATGGTGTTATATAAGTGATATTTCTGACTATAAATAGTCATTAGAATTATAAAAGGATTTCCTATATCATGGTATTTTATATATAATTTTTAGATATTAATTAAATGAATTTAATTATTGAACAATGATGATGTAGTGTTTGCTTCATTAATAATGGTTACAAATAAATGATACTATAAATGACAAAATAAATGAAATTTTGTTATTATTATATCATCCCCAAAATTTTTAGATTCTAGTTACATGTTATATTTGTATTAACGTTGTTTTCTCGAATTAATCAGGTTTTTTTGGATTTTTAGAAAAGTCAGGACAGGAATAGTGTCAAAATTGAAATAATTCATATTTTAAAATATAAAATATTTTATTACATATTATAAAATTCCAAAAAAATATAAGATTCCAAAAAATAGTTATCATAAGTTTAAAATTTTATTATTAACTTTTTAATTTGATATTTATCTTCATTCGGTAATTATTTTTATTTTCAATGTGATAAATTCTTTATAAAACTGTAAGAGTAGAAAAGGGTGAAATAAAAATATATGGATTAAAAAAATATTAAAAACCTATCCTATTCTTATTTGAGGATTTTTTTTCGACTTATATTTATCTTATCATATAATTTACTAAGTTATGGACCCTATGAAATATAAAACCATTTTATAATAAAACAAAACTTTCAAACAATCCTAAAGAGCCCCACCTCACTCTTATAAAAGGCCACCACATCTAACCCATTACACACACCTCTCAGGACCCATGGATTGTCCAAACTCTCCACGAACAAGCACCCAACATCCCCTTATTCTTTTTATAATCTTTCATCAAGGAAGAATTATATTTATGATATCCCATTGGAACAAATCAAAGAGAGTTACACATTTTAAGAGGTTACATCTTCTCTATAATTCCATTCCATTATTCTACTTCTTCACACACTAATGTTTTCTCCTTCTTTGAATACATGAATACGACAGTATCCAAAATATACTAGTATTTTATATTATATGGATTAGAACTAAAATTACACACAACCCCGTCTAATAGATTTTGAACATATTGTTTTTGTGGACGAGGAACTACTCCCTCACAAAATGATGATTGTTCAATTTTTTTGTACCACCTCTCATAGTGGCCATTTTGATGGTAAATTATTATATGTGATATATATTATATTTTTATTGTCTCTATGCTTCTTTATTTTTCATTTATATCATAACCTCATAGTTTCCATAATGGGTAAATACAAAAATTTCATTTGATGTAGTGAGGACTACCACCCCTCATACTTATATGACTCATTTAGGATATACATGGAACAAATAAAAGAAGTAATTATTGATCATAAGTAAAATATTTAACATATATATTATACTTTAATTATAATATACCTATGTGTTGGAATCCTCATGTACTAATCATCTTTTAATGAACACAAATCCAATTCAGCCTGGTTAAATCCTGTAAATTATATCAAATAATGTGCATTGGTGTTTAAGTATTCTCATGCCTTAAGAAGAGCCATTAATGATCTAAATTTCTCTACATTATGTTTAATTACATTATACTATCCTTTACTTACATTTATAATGATCTTTTTGACATATGATTAAGTATAATTCATTATATTATCATCATTACTTAAGTCTGAATACAGCTATTTTGAAAAGTATGAGACATCGTGAGTCTGCCACCAGTTAGGTATTTCTGGAAAAGTAAACAAGACCCCATGAAGTAGACACCGTGAAGCAGACACTGTGAACCAGACACTGTGAACCAGACATAGTGAAGCAGACGCAGTGAAGTAGACACCGTGAAGAAGACACCGTAAACAAGACACTCTGACCATGAGACACTATAAACAACACATTGTGACTATGAGACACCATGACTAAAAGAAACCATGACCAATCCAGACACTGTGTGAAGGAGACATCATTTCCATGACATAATGTGAGACCATTTCCTAATATATTTTGTCGTTTAAAATCTAATCTCAAACGGTAATATTTGAAGACTTTATTGCACTGACGTAATTAATGTTTCCTTGTAGACATATCATGGGACAATATGAAGTATGAGATGTAGAAAACATGAAAACTGTCAACCCCAACACATGAAATCCAAGATAAAAGAGTAGTGTGACCAAGAAACACACGAAAGACGAAAAACAGTCATAGGATGACACAAAGAACAATCTGGTAGGCGTGAACGTGAGACAAATATACATTTTGGAGAATTGGCTCATGCAAATTTATTCTGCTGAAGAATACCCGAAGCATACTTAAATACTGAAAAAATATTCACACTTTCAAACACCACGAAGAACACAAGATGAATCTGTCTATCTTTAGATACTCATTTTTTCCATACAAGGAATCCAGTTTTGTTTCTGCTTCATCTCAGAATTCTAGAGCTGAAAAGAGAAACACTAAGAGCACTTATAAATGTATCTAAATATTACGGGTTTGTTGTGTATCATTTTATTAACTTTTGAGAAGAGTGTGTATTTGTATATAAACACACTTTTTCACCTTCATTAAACTGAAGGATACAAGATATCATTACTCAATCATTCTTTTACTCTTGTGTATACCCACTGATAAGTATGGAAGATGTCCCTATGTGTCATGGTAGTTTGTACACATGAAGAATAGTAGACGAGGTCCTTGTGTGGCCGGGACGGTCCTGTGTACTATTGTTAACCTCGATCCAGGGTGTGCATAATGTTTATTTATATAAACTTCATGGTGGCATGTGATCACCATGTGGAGTATTTTAGGTCTCGTCATGAGACTAAACAACTGGTTTCATATCTGCTGTGCAGCTAAATTTATTCCTCTCTATTTTACTTCTCTATTGTATAATTTAGAAATCACTAAATTAACATTGATAGTTTGTCTTCTAAGATGTTATAACTGTTTTGTCTTAGTATAATTGCATCAAAAGTAACATTAATAACTAATATTAAGATTATTGAGAATTAATCAATATTCTAAGAAGTTATTTAAACAGTATAACCTTGATTAATTGGGATGTATCTAATATATTGGAGAAATACTTTTACCGAATTTTTTTGTAGTTACTCAATTTACCCCTCCCCCCTTATACAATCTACTCCAATAAACATGTGGTATCATAGGTTCTTTATTAGGAATCTCTGTTATCTTATTCAGTTGTGATTATAGTTGTACTTTAAATATCATTAATTTTTTGTTATTTATAAATTTTTAGCTCTTTTAAAGCACTAAATTTTTTTGGAGAATAGATAGGAAGGTGCTGCAACAAATAGACCACAATTATTTAATGGTACCAACTATGCTCAATGGAAAATTAAAATGAAATTTCATTTAGATAGTATGAGTATTGAAATTTTTTCATCTAATATAGATTAATATAATATTCATTCTACAGATAGAATCACATGGTATAAACCTACCAAAACAACCTACAATAACAACTACAATGATATGAATTATTTATACTGCCCCCTAAAAGATGAAGAGTTCTATAGAAATTCTTCTTGTAAAACTGCCCATGAAATTTGGGATACCTTGTGTATCTCACATGAAGGAACGCCTACTGTTACTTTAATAGGACTTAATCCTTATACTATCAAATATGATAATTTGAAAATGAATCCTGATGAGAATATTTTTGACATGTATCTTAGGTTCAATGAGATTTTCAACATAATGATTTATCTTGGAAGAGAAGTCACTGCCAAGGAATAGATCATGAGAATTCTCAGATGTCTGCCTGACATATGCAGGGGAACCTCTGTCTCTATTAAAGAATCACGAGACATTAGCAAACTACCTATAAAATTACTCATTGGGAAACTAATGATGTATGAGGAAGAACTGAAAGTCAAAAAAGGAGGATGAGTATGGACCAAATAAAAAAAATTACATTCAAGACCACCACCTCTAAGCACAAAGACAAATGTAAACTAGAAGCTTCGGTAGAATGTTTCAATGATGTTCAATCGTCATCCAATAGTGATGAGGAAATGTCTTCATTATCCTTAAGATTCAAGAGATTTTACAGGAAAAAAAACATTTTTAGAAAACCCAACTTCAAAGGAAAATATGACCAAAAAAGAAATTGGAAGAAGGATTGGAAAAGAAGTGACAAGACTGATGAATTCATCAGCTTTGAGTGTAAGCGCAAAGGACATAACATGGCTGACTATCCAAAGAACAAGTAAAAAAAGAAATATTAGGATTAGAATAGGAAGTATAAAAAGTCCATGAAAGCAACCTATAGTGCTTTTGAGCACAGTTCAAGCGACTCATAAACATCACATGATGAACAGGAAAATAAAGACAATATGTGTTTTATGAAAAACACATCTGAGGTAACACTGGACTCCACTGTACTTGATTCATACTATTTTAATGATGAGAGTGTCTTTGAGAACATGACTAATGAAGAAATTTTTGAATCCTGTAACATTCTTGAGGAAACATTCAATGAACTAAAAGACAAATATAAACCATTGAAGAAACAACATGCCCTTACTGTGAATGTACAATCGAAACTCACAACTAAAAAATAGAAATATTCTCAACAGCTCAAAGAAAATAATGAATTAAAAATTTCTAATGAGTAATTGAAGAATGACCTTGATAATTTTACCAATGGGAAGAATACCCTTACTCAAATGCTAGGAAAACCAATTTCTCTTAAATACAACACTAGCATGGGTTATCAACCTGGAAAAATAAATCTTGGTAGAACAAATTTTTTTCATGATCTAGGACATATAGTTTTACTCCCAGTATTGGACACAAATCAACTAATTCAATTCATGATACATATTCTGTAGTTTCATGTTTTTGAGGACCAAATAATGTTTATTTTTCATACACTTTACTTAATGCATATTGGAAACCTATGAACAAAATATGGGTTCCTAAAGCACTTATCACTAATGTTACTGCACCCAAATAAGTATGGGTACCAAAATATGTTTTAGCTTGATAATTTTGTAGGAAATCTACATAAATAGTTCCTATAAAAGTCTATGGTACTTTTACAATGGATGTTCAAGGCACATGACATGATACTATTCAAGCATCAAGAACCTAGTAAAAATGATAAAGGACATGTCACATTTGGTGACAATGCTAATGGAATGATTATTTCTCTCAGCGAAATTGGTAACCCTAACTCAGTTTTAATTTCTAAAGTACTGTTTGTTGATGGATTAAAATATAATCTTCTTGGTATCTCACAATTATCTGATGATGGATTTCCTATTAAATTTGATAATGATTCTTGAAATGTATTTAATTCTAAACATGGATTAGTGTTTTATATTTTAATAAATAAAAATGTTTACAATGTTAAAATAGATTCTTTAGCTTCTCAAAATGCCTCATGTTTAAGTGTATTTTATAAAGAGACTTGGATCTAGCATAGGAGACTAGGACACTGTAACATTCACTTTACTAGAATGCTAACTATAAAAAGCATAGTTAAAGACTTACAAAAACTTGAGTTTCCAAATTAAAATTTGTGTAATCCCTGTCAAAAGGCAAAACAACACAAAATTTTCTTCAAACTAAAGAATGAAGTTTCAAATACTCATCCTCTCAAACTAGTTCTCATGGATTTGATTGGACAATCTACAGTTTATAGTTTTAATGGGATGCACTGTGTGTATGTTCTTATAGATGACTTTTCTAGATATACATGGACCTTCTTTATGCCTCACAAAAGAGAAGCCTATTCTTATTTTACAAAATATGCTAAGTCTGTAGAAATTCATAGTGCACTTAGAATTAAATCCTTAAGAAGTGATCATGGATCTAAGTTTGAAAATGAATATTTTGAATCCTTTTTCTCACAAAATAGTTATAGTCACAATTTCTCTGCACCTAGAGCACGTCGACAATATGGAGTTGTGGAATGAAGAAACAGAACCTTGAAAGAGATTTCTAGAATAATTCTTAGTGAATATGACCTACCTATTTATTTTTGGGTTGAAGGTATCAGTACAGCATGCTACATAATCAATGGAGTGTTGGTCAGACCCATTCATAAGTGAAATCATAATGAGTTATGGAACAATAGAAAACCCAAGGATAACTACTTCAATGTTTTTGGTTGTAAAGTCTATATCCTTAATAATAATGACAATCTTGACACATTTTCATCCCAAAGTGATGAAAGTATCTTTTTAGGATATTAATTTTCTAGTAAAGCCTATAGAGTGTTCAATAAAAGAACTAAATGTGTGGTAAAATATGTTCATGTAATATTTGGTGAAAAAGATACACATGAGACTAAAACCATTTGAGAGAATCTAGAGGATGATATATAAAATCAGAACATTAATCCAAAATCATCAGACCATTCTGTGAAAGAATATGTTAAAACTACCAGCACTAGAAATTCCATAGAATCAACTAACAATGAACCTGAATCTATTGATGAACCTAAATTCAGTAGTCCATCATTTTCTAGATTAGTTAAACTCTTAAGAAACGTCCCTTAGATGTTGTTATAGGAGACCTAGACAAAATAACTCATGTTAGAGCTTCTAATTGAAATAAGGTAGAAGATCAAGTCTTCTTGTAAATACATGATCCTAAAAACATTAATGATGATATCAGTGATGAATTTTGGGTGATGGCTATGAAAGAAAAACTTAATCAGTTTGAATGGAAGAAAGTCTGGAAACTTGGTGAAAGACCTAAGGACACATTCACCAAAGACACTAAATGGGTGGTAAAAAATAAGGCAGATGAAGCTGGAAACATAGTTAGAAGCAATTCTTGATTAGTTGCACAAAGCTATAGTCAAGAATAATGAATTGATTATGAAGAGACATTTTCACCAGTAGCTAGATCTGAATCCATCAGAGACCTTCTTTCCTTTTCTACACATATGAATTTAAAACTATATCATATGGATGTTAAAAGTGCATTATTAATTGGGTATATAGCTGATAATAATTTTTAGAACAACCCCTGGTTTTACAATCCCCCATTTTCCAAATAATATTTTTAAATTATCAAAAGCTTTATATGGTGAAAAGTAATATCCAAGAGTTTGGTATGATAGGTTGAGTACTTTTCTTATTTCCAATGATTTTACCAAAGGATTAGTTGATCCTTCCCTTTTTATAAAAATAATTTATAATGATGTTTTTGTTGTTGAAATCTATGTAGATGATATTATTTTTTATATTCAAAAAATTCTTTATGTGTTGATTTTTCAAAAATGATGAAAAAATAATTTGAAATGAGTATAATGGGTGAACTGAAATTCTTTCTCAGATTTTAAATTTTTCAGAATAATTATGGAATTAATTTAACTCAATGTAAATATAAATGATATGTTCTGAAATGTTTTGGATTAAATAACACAAAAAAGTAGTAACACTCCCATGAGTACCCCATGTAAGATGGATCTTGATAAAGATAAAAAATCTGTTGATCAAATCACATATAAAGGAATGATTGGAAGTTAACTCTACTTCACTGCTAGTCAACATAACATTATGTTTTGTGTGTGTATGTGTACTCATTTTCAAGAAAATCCTTAGGAATTTCATTTAAATGATGTAAATAGAATTTTCAAATACCTCATGCATACACCCATTCATTGACTATTCTATCCTATTGGACAATCATTTCACTTAGTTAGTTATTCAGATACTGACTTCGGTGACTGTAAGTTAGATAGAAAAAGATCCTATAGAACATGTCACTTTCTAGGAAAATCACTAGTATCATGGTCTAGTATGAAACAATATTTTGTTTCATTATCTATAGAAGAATCTGAAAACATAGTTGTTGGAAGTTGACGTGCACAAATTTTTTTGATAAACACACATTTCTAGATTATAGATATCAATTCAGGCATGTACATATAAACTGTGACAACACACTACAAAAAATGGGTACATTATAGGGGGTTATTTTTGACATTATAAGGGGTTAAAACCCCTTATAAAGACATTAGTGGCGAACCACCGCTAATGTGGATGCCTACATTCTTTAGAGGCGGTTTGGAGTAAGCGCTGTTAAAGTAATGGAGACTTTAGCGGCAGTTACATTAGAGGGGGTTTAAACTCCCTCTAATGTTAACATAATACACCAACAGTCTAACATCCCCCGCTAGATGGAAAGATTTTGGGGCGGTTTGAACCGCATCTAAATAATGCATTACTTTTTAGGTGGTTTTTATGAACGCCCGTAATGCTTTGTAATTTTTTTTAATGAACAACACTGACCCCACATCCTCCTAGCCTCCCAGTTCTTACCCTGAGTCCTCCCGTTCCCATTGCCATCCCGGTTCTCTTCCTCCCTCATGTTCCCTCCCTCATGTTCCCCCGCACCGGTTTTCTCCCTCCCTCCCATTTCTATTGCCATCCCAGTTCGCTCCTTCCCTCATGTTCCCATCCCTTCCATCCCGGTTCCCCGAGTCCCTAGCCTCCACTCCGCTTTCCAATCCCGCTACCACCTCCTGCCTCGAGTCCCCAGCCTCCGCTCTACTTGCCCCGGTTCCTATCTCTGCCCTGTCTCCTGCCCTGAGTTCCCTATCACCAATTACAGCTACTCCCGCTACCTCCATAATTCCCACGCTTGGAGAGTAAAATTTTACGGCCGGGATTCGAACTTTCACCTCATTAGAGAACCACCTCAACACTATCAACAACCAACCACTAAGGCAATCATTATTTTGATATATCTAGTGCACATTATTGTATTTATATATGTTTGACTGTTTATTTTATAAATATTATAAACATAAAATATTTACAAACATTTAAATAATAATTATATATATATATATATTATTTACTATATTTTTATGTATATGCAATTATATATATTCTATATTATATATTTATATATCACCTAAATACATTACACATGTATATATGTATATATTGTACTTATATGTGTGTGTGTGTGTGTGTGATAACAATAACATTATTAATTATTATTATTCTTATTACATCTATTTCTTAATCTATAAAAATTATATGTTGGTTTTATAAATACTATACAATGATTTTATGATTTATATCAAATATATATTATATTAAATAAATTTGTATTTTATATTTAAGTAACTAATTTATATTCTTAAATACATATTATATATATATCTCTATATTTAAATAATATGTATATATATAAGTATTTACCTAATATATTTATATAAGGTCTTTTAATACATATATTTATTATTATTTATATTAAAATATTTATTTATTTGTATAAACTATATAATATTATATAAAATTAATATATTGTTATTATATGAACTAAAATATAAACAAATATTAATATTATATGTAATTAATATTATATTGTATGTTATTAATATTATATAATATGTAATTAATATTTTATTATATATAATTAATATTTTATTATATATAATCAATATTACATGAAATACAATTTATAGAAAACTATACATAATATTATATGAAATAAAATTTTATATAATATACAATAAATATTATATGGAATATAATTTATAAAAATATTTATATAACTTATTTCAATACATATATTTATTATTATGTACATTGATATATATATATATATATATATATTATTATTTCAATAAATATACATTAATATAAACTTATTTGTATAAATTCTATTCCATATAATATTAATTTAATATAATATAAAGTCATAAACCTATTATATAAAAATCTATTTATTATTATTATTATATAACTTATAGAAAATACAATCTTGGGTTTTCATATTATATATATTTTAGATAAATTATATTTATGTATATATTTATATAATATGTTTATGCTTTTATATTATAAAGAAATAATATTATATAAAATACAATTTATACAAATAAATAATTATTAATTTACATAATATATTATAATTATATTTATGTATACATATAAATACAATTAAATGCAATCATATAAATATTTCATATAATATGTTCATATAATGTATTCAAATACATTTATATATTGTGTTTTAAATATATATATATATATATATATTATGGAAGTTTCTTTTTTTCAAACAGTGGGGGTTCACAACCCCTTTATTTTCTTAAATTAGAGGGGGTTTGAACCCCCTCTAAATTAAAGACATTATAGGGGTTTTTTAACCCCCTCTAAATTAATGACTTTAGAGGGGGGTTTGAACCCCCTATAATTTAAAGACATTTGATGGGGTTTTGAACCCCCTCTAATTTAAGAAATTAGAGGGGGGGGGGGGTTGAACCCCTTCTAATTTAAGACGTTAAAAGGGGTTATCAACCCCCTCTAATTTAAGATATTAGAGGGGGTTTTGAACCCCCTCTAAAATATAACTATATATTACAAAAATAATGTGAAAAAATTTAGAGGGGGTTCAAAACGCCTCTAATTTATGAAATTAAAGGGCTTCATAACCCCTCTCTAAATTCAATTATTAGCGAGGGTTGTACATAATCCCTCCCAAATTTTTATAGAAAATGGATTTAGAGGGGGTTAATAAACCCCTCTAAATTTGATTATTAGAGGGCGTTGTGGAGAACCCCCTCTAATATTACAGAAAATGAATTTATAGGGGGTTGTTCAGAACCCCTATAAAGAACCCCCTCTAATGCACAGTTTTTTTGTAGTGAAAAAAGTGCTATTAACATCTCTAAAAATCTTGTTTCACATTCTAGGACAAAGCATCTTTTGGAATTCATCGGTACTGAGTACCAGCTTACTGATATATTAACCAAACCACAAATTCAGAGAGAATAGACTACATCATACCTAAACTAGGCACGATAAACCTCAAATATAAATCATATTATTTCTTGTATTACTGTTTTATATCTTACTTTTTTAGGTCTTACTGTTATATATTTTACTGATTCATTTCTACAGTCTCACAGTTAGTGCATAGTGATTACTATATGAAAGTTACTATCTCACTGTATTACTATCTCACCGTAATGCTCAGTCACTTTCTCGAAGTATTACTGGCTCACCGTAACGCTTAGTTACTGTCTCACCATATTTCTGTCTCACCGTAATGCTCAGTTACTGTCTCGTCGTGTTACTGTCTCACCATAACATTCATTCTCAATCTCACCATAAAGATTCTTTATGATTTTTTAATTAAAAAACTTATCACGGTAATTATCCTTTTCACAATTTTGTTTATTGCACTTTAACTTTTTCA
The DNA here is from genome assembly GCA_963277665.1 of Viscum album. Taxonomy (NCBI): domain Eukaryota; kingdom Viridiplantae; phylum Streptophyta; class Magnoliopsida; order Santalales; family Viscaceae; genus Viscum; species Viscum album. The sequence goes on along the minus strand of OY728141.1, from coordinate 1,372,454,272 downwards.
ATGCTTGGTATTACTAAATGTTAAAATAAATGATGTATCATTTGTCATTTATTCAAGATTTCTTCAAGTCAGTCATTTGTCCCCTCACTTCGAACCTACAACCCTTATCTCTCTCTCGAACCTTCGATGGATGCCCTCGATGAAGCACCCTTAATCGTCGACTCCTAAGAAGCGCAGCTCAAAGAAGAAGAAGAGTGCACCCAAGATAGCACCTGAAGGACCTCTAAATTTGAATATAGAAAACTGATTTGTTGTACCCGAATAAGAGGATTTCCCCAATTGTCTTCATTCCAGTAAGTCTTTGGGTTTTAGAGTGTTAGAACCACATGTCTGGTTAGAGTGGTTTTTGAAGGAAGACAGACCTATCTATCCTAAGTTGGTAGCTCAGTTTTATCAATATGTTCATTTCTTCTTTGATTATGAAGATGGTTATGTCATGAGAAGCTAGATCAATGGGCATAGATGCTCATTCTCTTCGAGGTTAGGGGGTGAATGCCTTAGGATACCACATGAAGGAATTTTTGAGGAATATCAGAGAGGACCCCCACCTTCAACCGAATTCTTTAATATGGAGGATGCGCTGAAAGACTTAATTGGAAATGGAACCAAGAGGACAGCCATTGCTGGAGAACTAAATAGAGAATTAAGGCTTTTGTTCAGGTTTATTCAGAATCTAATTATCCCCAGAAAAGGTGATTTTGATGTTTTGAAATATCAGGATGTGTTTCTAATCCACCTTATGAAAAATGGTCATAATATCAACCTATGAAATTATATCATACACCATATGTGTGATCTGATGAAAGCCACATCCAAGTAAACTTCCCTATTTTACTCTTGGCTTATCTCAGCCATGCTTCATGCAAAAGGAATGGTTGGACCTAATGAGAAAGTAATTAAGGATTGTGAATTATACCTCTCAAGAGCCATTGTCATGAGAATAAATATAAATTGGAATCCTTGGAAAAAGGAATGGGTGGAACACAATGATAGTTTTTATGATAAATTCAATCCAGTCGAACATACTTCAAGGCCAATAAATATTTATGAGCCTAGTTTGGAACCAGATGAACTTGTTGAGTAATCTCCTGAAGAAGGCGAATGGGCTGTTGTGCCTCTTAGAGAAATGATTTCTGTTGAAGAAGACAGTAGTCCTGTTACTCATGAAGTTATTGAAGAAGAAGTCCCTGCTCCTAAAGATGTTATTAATCTGGAAGATCAACACGAGGTTGAAACAGACTTAGTTTCCAGTGAAACTGAAAATAATGACATGGAAGAACCTATAGTGGAAGAGCTACCTTGTATGCAAGAAAATAATCTTGAGGGACTCCATGTGGAACAATCTTCTCCTGAAATAATCCCATCGGCTGAAGAAAGGATGAAACTAACTTTTCTGCTAGCAATGCAAAAAACGGGTGAGTAATCAAGAGCTGTTTTGTGGAATTAGATCAAGAGCCTAATCCTCTTAGTTCTGAGAAGGATGCAAGTGTTGAGGGGGCCCAACCCCCAAATCTGGAATCCACTAAAGAACCAAACTTGATTTTTCCACGTCATGAAGACACTCGATATAAGTTCCCCAGTTTCTAGGATGTGGATATCTCTTAAAAAGTCTCAGAAAAAAGCCTTGATCATTCCTTTTTGTTCCAGTTGAAATCAGTATCTAATATAGCCCCTGCAATGGAACATGAAACCATATCAATACCTATTCCTGAACCTTCTTCAAACCATTCATCCTAGGTGAGTAAGGATTATCTAATGGAATTCAGTGCTACCCTCATGTCTAGTGTTAATAATGTCTTAGATTCCCAACTGGCTCTTGTGACACATCTAAGTGAGAAAGATGCCACATTATTGTTGGAGAAAGTTATTTGGATGATACAACCTAAAAATCATCATGATATTCGTGATATTATAATTGAAAATAGGCTGATTAGTGATGAAGTGAAGACTCTGAGAAATATGATCGATGAAATGCAGAAAGAGATGCAATCCAGGCTGATGTTTGTTTCTCCTCAAGTAGAACTTGTTGTTACTCAAACGCCCTAGGATGTTGTGTCTCAGATTAAACCTTATTTAGCTTCCTTAGATGAAAATGTTGCTGAATGTAACAAACATATCGTGAAGGAGATGAGAGAGCTAGTTGTAAATCTTATCAAACTCACTGATGAGTATACGTGATGTCTTTATAAAGTGTTGAACCAACTGAAATCTATCACCACCAATGTCAATACATCTAAAGACTCAGGTCAGACCTATAAACCTTCTTTAGATAGTCACATACTCAGAACAGTGGTCAAAGAAAAGCTTCAGACCGTTCTTACTAGTTTCAATATAGCTTCTCCCTCTGAAGTTGAAAAGAATAGTGATCGTGTTCTTGATCAATTCCAAATCCACTCAAAAATAGCTAATGATTCTCATAAAGATATTTTTAAGAATGTGGATTTCTACATCAACCGAATCTTCTCAATGATTGATACGACAAATCATTTCAAGTATCTTGTGGAATAACTGTGGATTCCTCCTATGACTCAAGCCTTCAAGACCCAAGTCCATAAGCTCACCGAGATCACTCGATTGATGGACAAGTTTATTGAAAACAATGATGATTTTGAGAAATCCATCCAGTATGGTGGGAAGGTTATGGAGGATTTTATCAAACTTTTGAGGCCCTATAATCATGTCCAGAGTACATCCATTGTTGCTCCTGAGGTTTTACCACTATGTCCTGTATTTCCTACCTTCACCTATGCCCTCGCCTCCGCTAGTATGTCGGTCAGCCAAGCTTTGAGTCAGATTCAGCCTATGATTCTTGATCAATAAATACCTCGATCTTCTACTGCACCTAATCCAGCTCTATCCATTTTTGAAGGCCTTTATTTACCATCTCTATCAACCACCTCACTCCTTTATTTTACCTCGACGTCTGCTCCAATGGTTACCTCTTCTACTACTACTGGTAATGGAAAAGATAAGTCCTTCCCCTGAAGAATAACAATGATTACTCCTTTTTTTGATAAGAATGATGTTTCCTTTTTTTCTGTTTGTACTGAACCATATTTTCATTAATGAAATTGGCACTATTCATGACTTCTCTTATTCTATCCTTTTGATAATCCCAATAGGGTGAGAAATATGTTAGACATTTTTCTTATCTCCATATCTATAGACGACTAAAATATATCCTTTAAATCAATATGATTTGTGATCATCAAAAAGGGGGAGATTGTTGGACTCCTCATGTACTAATCATGTTTTAATGATCATAAATCCAATTCAACCTGGTTAAATCCAAAAAAAAAATTATCAAATAATATGTATTTTTGTTTATGTATTATTATTCATTTAGAAGAGACATTAAAGATCCTAATTTCTCTACATTCAGTTTAATTACTTTATACTATCCCTGATTTACCGTTATAATGATTTCTTTGACAAATGATTAATTATAATTCATTCTATGATCATCATTTCTTAGGTCTTAATACAATTATTTTGAAAAGTCTGAGACACCTTGAGTCCCGAACCAAGTATGTCTTTATAGAAAATAAAACAAGACACAAAAAAGCAGACTTCATGAAGTAGAAATCGTGAAGCAGACACCATAAAGCAGACACTACGAAGCAGACACCATGAAGCATACATTGTGAAGAAGTCACAGTGAATCAGACACTATGTACAAGACACTGTGACTATGAGACATTGTAAACAAGACACCATGGCTACGAGAAACCATGACCAATCTAGACACCGTGTATAAGAGACACATTTCCATGACATACTGTGACACTATTTCCTAATATATATTGTCATATTAAATTTAATCTCTAACAGTCATATTTGAAGACATTAATGCACTAACATAATTAATGTTTCCTTGTAGACATATCATAAGACAGTGCGAGGTACAAGGTTCAGAATACATGCAACCTGTCGGCCCCAACACATTTACTCGATGATAAAATAGTAGTGCGACCAAGAAAAACATGACGGGAAAAAAAATGGTATCACAACACAAAGAACAAGATGGTGGGAATGAACGTCATACCACAATACATTTTAGAGAATTTTCTCATGCAACCTGATTCTACTAAACAACACAAGAAGAAAACTGAAATCCTAAGAACAACTTCACATTGTCAGACACCACGAAGAACACAAGCTGAATCTGTCTGTCTTGCAATACTCAATTTTTCCAAATGAGGACCTGAGTTCGGCATCTGCAATATCTCAGATGTCTAGATCTGCAAATACCAACACTCATAGCACTTCTAAACCTATGTCAATTTTACTACTCTGTTGTGAACCATTTTATTAGATTTCGAGCAGAGTGTGTATCTGTATAGCGACACACTCTTTCTCCCACATTAAACAGAAGGATATGAGATACCCTTACTCAAACATTTTTTTACTCTTGTGTATACCCATTGATAAGGGTATAAGAGGTCCATGTGTGGCCTGGTAGTTTGTACCCACGAAGAACTGTGGAAGAGGTCCCCGTGTGGCCTGGACTGTCCTATGTACTATTATTAACCCCGATACCGGGTGTAGATCAAGTTTATTTATATAAACTGCTTGGTGTAAGGTGATCACCATGTAGAGTGGATTAGGTCTTGGCATGTGACCAAACCACCTGTTTCATATCCGATGTGCTGCTAAATTTAATCTTCTCTGTTTTACTGCTCTATTGTATAATTCAGACATCACTAAATTCACTTTGATAGTTAGTCTTGGAAAAAAGGTATAACTGTTTTTTTATTAGAATTTCTTCAAATATAACATTAATAACTGATATTATGATTACTAAAAATTAATTAATCTTCTATGAAAATATTTAAACTGTAGAACCCTTATAATAGTATAAATTTGATTAACTGGGTTGTGTCTAATATTTTGGGGAAATACTTTTTAAAGATATTTTTTATTATTATTCAATTCCCCCCTCCCCTCTTGAGTAATCTACACCTACCAACACTATGTTTCATTTAGTTTTCATTCCTTTAAAAATGAAAAAAATGAAAACTACCGTTCATGCGTACTTATGGATTACCGTCTCCATGAACGGTTAATATCAATTTATTATATCCAAATGTTATGGATTATTCTAAATACATATATATTTAATCTAAATAATTATATACTGGATATTAATTATATTTAAATAATGAATAAAATTCGAGAAATAATGGAATTTTGACCACATGGGGAATTTTTAATTATAACAAGTTCATTTATGACACACGTACCGAACATCAACAAAAATCCCGATATTAACATGAATATTTATATGATTTTATTAGAAAGGTAATAAGTGATATAAAAGGAATAATAATACTTTAAAAGGTTCTAAATCATGTAGAATTAACTCGAGTTTATCATTCAAGAAATTAAAGAATGAATGAGTCAAGTCAAACACAATGTAAGGGAACCTTTCACAGTCCCCTTTTAGACAATGACTTCTTCTTTGTTATGTATTGTAATTTACAATTTCTTATGTTGGGATATGTTATTCACTGTCATTATTTCTATAAATTGTATTTCCATGTGATGAGAGACCATTTTCTGTTTCATCAATGCATTTTCTGAATTTTAATGTGACGTTGTTAGGATGCCAAATTTTTAAAATGGACTTATCTCAATATCCATTCATTTAGCCATATTTTTATTTATACACAAATTTCATTTATATAGTTTATAACCCCCATTGATTTTTAATTTAATTCAAATGTAATCATTTATCTATGAAGTGTTTCAAAAAATGCCAAAAATAATGTTTCTTTTTATCATACGCGGTGACAACGACCTTTTCGCAGCTGCATGAATTATTTGATATTTGGATTCTTTAAAAAGCCCTAATATTTTTAAAAGGAAAATAAATACCATATACACTTTTACATATTTTTTTATTTAGATTGTTTTAGAATGGATTTTTTATGTCAATATATCAAAATTTTATATTGTGATTACAATGTGGAAATGTTATCATTCTATTATGCTTGAACATATATTATGATTATTCTATGGTTTTTGAGAATTGTGTATCTATATGGGCGGTTTCGTGATAAACCTAGTGAGTGTGAGCCCAAGATATCTCTCCAATGAATTTGGTAATGTGAAAGTGGTAAACATTATTGTTTCTCCTAAAAGATTTAGGGAATATACTATGATGGGTATTCCAAACGTAACTCCCAATGTAGTTGTGATAGATAAAATGTAAGTATCATATGGATGCCATGAGTTATATTTATGATTTATTATTTCTATTTTTTATTCATAAATATTATAATTTCATGAGGTATGTTACATTGATTATGTTTTGTAATTATTGATAGATTAATGTTTTATTTATCTATTTTATTACCCCTACAATGCTTTTTATGACCATCCCATTATTTTGGAATGCTTTTCAAAAGTTATAAGGAAGGGTAAGAGAAATTAATAATTTAAGAAGAAGTATATCCAGAAATGAATTCTTGTTTTCTTTTAATAGTTTTTATTTTATGAAAAAATGGATAATGATAAAAAGTGTGTACTTTGTAATATTTGAGATGTAACGTAATAGTTATGACCTAATTCTTTTAAATTCTAAACCTGATAAGATCATTAATATTATTTTATTATTTAACTCGAGATAATGAAATGTTTTAAGGATGGGGCCATATATTTGGTATCAATGGTCGGTTTACATAACATTAGAGGTTATGGTGTTATTTATGAATAAGTGACATAACCATAAGGGTTAGAATGTTAGATAAAGTCATATTTATTTTAGTTAAATTGAATGGGTTTAAGATGACATGAAAAAGTAAATTTTAGTGATTTCTATTGTCATACAATATTATATGATGATTTTACTAACATACACACACTGAACATTGTGGTTTAAGTAAATGGATGGATCTAGAAGGAACCAATAAAAAAATGAACGTGAAGCAACCCATGAAGGTTTTCTAAATAATCATCTGAATGAAATGGGAGATGCAATGAAAACTATTGTGGTTATTCTAAACTAACTATCTAGAGTCATAATTTACCACATGATATTTTGGGATTTTTATAATGCATCATATATGCAAGAAATGAATCCCAATGGGAGTTCAGGTAATAACAATAAAGGTAAGAATATTCAAAAACCAATGTGTGAAAGATGTTGAAAGATAACCCCAGGAAAATTATTCAAAGGTATGAGAAATTCTATAGATGTTGAAGTGACGATCATAAATCAAGAACATAGAATGGAAAAATGAATCATCTGGTTGACTCAAGGAAAGGAAAATAATTTCTTTCTCATGGGTTAATTGAATGTTTGAAATTTGGTGTGCATGGTCATTATACAAATATATGTCCTACAAAGAAGGTTCAGGAATTAGATCAGTAGGATCATACAAATATAACTTTACAAACTCATAAAACCATTCCAATTGATGACGAGGAAACTGAAAATGACCTATAAAAGTTTGGGATTATTTTATAGATCATGTTTTTACATTACTGAAATCTGATGACATTATGCATGATTTTTTATATGAAAGAGGTATATTATAATAATATAGAAACACATGGATAATGGACTGGGAATAATTTTAGATGATTAATATGCTTACATTTTACGAATTGAAGAGTTACATTGGATCTATGTACGATGACATGTTTAAATGTATTAATGATAGGATTACTTTGGATGAAATTTTATAGTATGTTTAAAACTAATGTATTATATGTGAAAATGTTATTCAAGTAATAATTATCTGTTCTTTTGTAGATATAGTTATAACGAACCATTTGTGTTTATATGATCAATGAATTTGAGGCCATTACACGTTATTAATTATTGGGATGAAAATTTTAGGTATGAGATAACATTTGTAGTTAAAATAAGTCTTGGATATTTTTGAGGAATTTATATCATTTTTTGGGATTTTATAAAATTATATATTTTTCAAAAAATGGAAACATGCAATCCATGTAAAAACCTATCGTGTCAGACAAAGCAGTGATAATCGAACCCACAACCAAAGCGCGCCTCAGATTTATCACCAACCACTAGACTATGTAATGTCCCAAGTTAGTATTACTAATTATTTTTTGGTAAATAATTTTATGGATCCACAATAAGATGATATTGGGAATTTATGTTTTATAAAATGGATATCATTATTATTGGAATATTATTTCGTGATTATGTGATAATTGTTATTTTTGAAAAAGTTCTCTCTTTTTGGGAAACACTACATGCCAATGGAAAATAGAATACTATGGAATTTCATTTGTGGAGTAATGGTTGATGTTTTATTTTTAAATAATATATGTTTTTATTGGGTACATATGGAAATTTGGGTTATTTATGGAAATTATTAACCTATCATAGAGAATATGTGATTTGATTAAATACAAATCAGTATGAGAATTCACGAGTAGTGGATGTTATTTCGAGATAAATGTTATGATTTACTATGGAAGGCCATGTGGTTAAATTCATAGGAGTTTTTGGTTTCATTGTTAGTTTGGATTATATTGAAGTATTTTAAGCAAAATTATTTATTTAATGGTCTCTATTGAACTTTGGGTATTATTTTTCAATTTTAGAGATTAATCCTGGTATTTATTTTTATAAAATATTATATTTTATTGGGATTATCTGAACTTTTACATACCATTTTTTTGGATAATATCTAAAGATATGGGAAATATATAGTACATCATTTTTGGATAATGTGATTCTTTAGAAGTTGATTCTAGTGCATCAGGTGTGACCAAGTCATTTTTAATACTCATCATTTGGAGAAATGATGAGTTTTTGGTAGAAACATATTAAAGGATGAAACTCTACATGAAAAGTAAGTATATTTCCTTATGTCCTTAGTAAATATCATAAATAAATTCACCATCTTTATGAAATGGAACTTAAAAAAATCATTTACTTTTCCAATTAGGAAACCAATGATCATTTAACCCATTTCAATTTTGGGGTTATATTATTGTTAACTTTATCTTGGTCATGTTTTCTATCACTCTCCATCAGAACATGACACTCAAATTATATTCCTTAATCATGTTTTCCTAGATGGAATCATAGTATGGGTTATCTTAGGTGACCTTTGTATTTCTCTTTCATTCTTTTGAAGTGATATTTTTATTGACACTTTTTTCCGATTTGGGTCTTTTAATGATGTTTCCGAGCCCAATTTCAAAAATTATAAAAAAACAATTCAAATAAAGGAGGAAGGATGTAACATCCCAGGTAAATAAATAATATGGAATTTTCATATTTATTAATATTTTTGAATTAAATATTAATTTTAATTTCAGGAGGATGCTATGTCTGATAGCATACACAACACACAACAATGGGTTTTTTAAAATATTATGTTACACACAACATTGACTTATATCCAAAAATAATATAATATTATTATTATTTTAAATGAAGGTTAAATCATCACTATTGTAGTAGTGGGCATGAACAAGACTAACTACAATCTGAGTACACATGTTTTTAAAATAGTTTTACTTTTATCAAATAAATATTAGAGGCTAAAAATAATAAGTAATCTTATTTTAAGCCTGAAATACTCTAATATTCGTTAAAAGGTCGATTTACAACTACTTTATGGTGAACCCCTTTTAAATCAAGTTTTTGTCACTTTTTTTTTAAATTTGAAAACATAAAATTCTAATTTAGAAGTTGGACATAAAAGTTTACGTTGGGTAAAACTTTTGTATTTTTCTGATAAAGTGCATATTTTGATGAATACTGAAAATACTACATTTTAATTCAATGTTTCATTTTAATCTAATTTATTTATATGATTATACTACCATTTTAATTGGTTTTAAAATTTAATTAGATGATATTGTTATCATTTAATCCAATTTTGGTCATTGAATGTAATTTCACATTGAAATTGGTCTTAAACACATGTTATCCATTGGTATTTTTTAATTCTTAAAAACACGCTTTTGGGTTTTTACATTGGGAAATAATTTCAAATTAATTTTTTCATCTTCAGTGTTTTGAATTTGAAAAAATGGATTCCATATTTGGAATCAGTAGGTCCAAATTTTGTAAATAGTTAATTTTTATTTCTATACATTATGATAGTTACATGTTATATTTATATTAATGAAGTTTTTTTGAATCATTCATGTTGTTTTGGATTTTGAAAAAATGCCATGATATGAATAGTATTAAAATTGACATAATTCATATTTTAAAATTTAATAGAATTTATTAAATATTATAAAATTCTAAATAAATATACGATTCATTAAGGTAGTTACAATAAGACTAATATTTTATTATTGACTAATTAATTGGTTATTTTTCATGTTTTCGTAACTATTTTGTTTTTAGAAGTGTCAAATGCTTGATAAAACAGTATGAGTAAAACAGGGTTAAAAAATATAAGGATTAAAAAATATCTACAACCTTTCCAATTCAGATTGGATGATTTTATTTTGACTTATATTCATCTTATATTATAATTTAATCAATTATTTACATTTTTAATGTGAAAAACATTTTATAAAAAGATAATACTTTCCTAATTTCCTAATGATCCCATCCTCCATCGTATAAAAGGCCACCACCTTTAACCCATTACACACACCTATGAAGCCCATTATCTTGTCAAAACAATGATATAATAAGCCCCAACACCCCTGATTCCTCCTAGAATAATATCACAAGAAATAATTCAATTTAAGAAAACCTTTTTTTCTCAAATCAAAGATAGTTACACATTTTAAGTGGTTGCATCTTCTCAAAAAATCTGATCTATTATAGTACTTATTAACTCCCTATTTAATTAATTTTATTGGATTACATGAAAAATCTGTTATCATAAATACATTAGTATGTTTTTATGATAAGTATTCAAAATAATCTTACACACACCTCCATCTAATTGATTTATAACATAATTTTTCTATGGATTGTGAACTACTACCTCCCGAAGCAATGATTGTTAGATATTTCCATACCACCTCTCATGGTGGCCATTATGATGGCAATATATTTATATGTGATATATATTATATTTATATTATCTCAATAATTTTGTATGTTACATTTATATCATACCTCTATCGTTTCCATAATGGGTAAATAAAATAATTTCATTTGAGGAAGTGCGAACTACAACCCCTCAAAACGATAAGACTTGTTCAGGCTATACATGGAATTTACAAAGGATGGAATGAATGATCATATGTAACATATATAACATATATATTATACTTGAATTATAATATACTTATGTATCCTTTAGTTTTAATTATTTAAAAATGAAAAAGAAATGAATGTAGTGTTCATGACTACGTATGACCTTCTGTCTCCATGAACGATGCATTTCATTTTATTATATCAAAATGTTATGGATTATTATAAATCCATTTATAATGAATATAAATACATATATAATTGATATATATTATATTTAAATCATGAATAAAACTCTGTAGATGATGTTAATTTAACCCCATGGATAATTTGAAATTATAACAAGTTCATTTATGACTCATGTACCGAACATCAGAAAAAAATGATATGAACTTGAATAATTATATGATATTTATAGCAAGGTAATAAGTGATATAAAAGAAATAAAAACATGAAAAAGTTTCTAAAGAATGTAGAATTTACTTAACTGTATTATTCATGAAATTAATGAAAGAACGAGTCATGTCGGACACAAGGTAAGGGAACCTTTCACCCTCCTCTTTAATTCCATGACTTTTTATTTTTTATATCTTTTAATTTAAATTTTATTATGTTTTAATATGTTCTTTGATATGATTATTTCTATACATTTTATGTCCAAGTAATGAGAGACCATTTTTTCTCTCATCAACTCATTTTCAAGATATTAAAGTAACACTGTTAGGGTGCCGAATTTTCATAAGGGAACTGGTCTCAATATCCTTTCATTGAGGAATAAATTGATTTATTTTTGAATTTATTTTATACTGTGTATAAACTCCCTTTAATATTTATTTCATCCTAAGGGAATCTTTTCTCTATAAATCATTTTACTAAATGAAAAAAGGAATCTTTTTCTCACCAATGTGGTGACAACAACCTTTCCGCCGTAGAATGAATTATTTTATATTGGGCTTCTGTAAAAATCCCTAACATTTTCAAAAGGAAATTAAATACAATATACTCTTTTTATGTATTTTGGTATTGAATTTTTTTTGATAATGGACTGATTATGTTAATATATTGAAAAGTTATATTATGATTACAATGTAGAAATTTTATGTTTCGTTTTTACATGTTCATGTTTTATTATTTTGTTATGGTTATTGGGAATTTTTTATGTATACAGGTGGTTTTTTGATAAAACTAGGACTAGTGAGCCTGAGATATCTCTCCAATGCATTGGGTAATGTGATAGAGGTAATCGTTAATGTTTCACTTAAGTGATTTAGGGAATATACTGTGATAGGTATTCCAAATGTAATTCCTTATGTATCAGTGAAATCTGCAATGTAAGAATCATATGGATGTCAAATGTTACCTTTATGATTAATGATTTTTATGTTTTATTCATAAATCTTATTATTTCATGTGATATGTTATAGAGCTTATGTTTTGTTTGTATTGATGGAATAATGTTCTATAACATTATTATATAACCATAAATGATATTTTTATGCTCATCCCATGTTTTGGGAATGTTTTTCACCGGGTATAAGGAAGGGTAAGAGAAAGTATAATTAAATAAATTTATATCAAGAAAACAATACATGTTTTCATGTAAAAGTTTTTATTTTATGAAAAAAATGGATACTGATTAGAAGTTTATAAACTGTAATTTTTGATATGTAATTTATCTTTTATGAACTAATTCTCTAAAACATCAACCCTAAAAATATCCTTGATTTTAATTCTTGATTTAACTCAAGATTAAGTAATGTTTCATGGCTGGGTCCTCATAATTTCAAGGTTTAGTTCAGGTCTATCAAGTAATTATTTTTTCTAAATGTTATGTATATATACTCATATTAGTATTATATAATCACTTGAGGGTATCGCCTCCTCACTTTTCCATCTTTACACCCTTGTTTCTAGTCATTAGCCTCGGGTTTTGTGGGAGGTTCGCCTAAGGCTAGTGGAACCCGGCATGAAAGCACTATTTGGGAGGATAATCTGTGCAAGGACAATAAAAAATTTTGTATTATGTTACTATAGAATATTTTTATTCAGTTTAAGGAAAAGAATTATTTATAGATTAGAGTTGTTAAAAAAAAGTAACTGATTAAATTTTGAAACCAATGTGGTATCCCATAACTAAATATCATTGTTCAATTTTAATTTCATGACTTGTATTTTTTTGATTTTTTTAGAAATTATTTTTGAAAATTATGAGACCATGGGTGTAACTGTAAATAAAATATTTACATAAGAATAATTTTATATTTAAATCATAATAACTCATTGACAGTAACTCAGATTTGATATCTAAGATAATAATTGAGTTCGTAAGGGGGTATTTTCATTGGGTGGGGCCTAACATTGACTGGCGTTGATAGAGGGTGAAAGATAAATTTTGGACATTGATGTCATTAAAATATCTAATAAAAATTATTATACAGAACATTATCTGTTGATGTAGTGGTGGTTTTCTATTATAATAATTGATGCTAGTGGAGTTCATGGTTATCACCATAACCCTTTAATTCCCCTGAGGAAAATTTAAGAATTTATCCCCTTACAACAATGGCCAGGGGATCAATGATCAATGATGACACAGCTCTTCATTCTTCATCAAAAACTGATCTAATCATCAAGGTTTGGGGCTGATCTATTTGTGATTTATTTTCCACTTCATATAATCAAATGATTAAAGAGGGCTGACCCACAAATAAGTTGATCTATGGATCATTCATTCTTGTAGGGGGAATAATTATTTACGAATTAAATGGAATAGAGCATTGTGATTTTTTTCAATTGGTTTCTTCATAATCCATCTAAAATGAATAGATCAGGTCCTAATGGACGAGGCCAAAATTAGTTCATTATGATTTGATGTGCTGAATACTTCCCCCTAAATCTATTGTCTTCATCATGTGATTTTTCCCTTTCAAACCCTATACAAATGATCAATCGTTGCTCCCACGATCCATGGCACAATGATCAGAGATCGAAGGTTCTGGTTCACAATGACATTGAGGAGGTGTGATGGGAGTGCATCATGTAGGTGGTGACACATGGTGTAGGGTTCGACGAATTGTATTCCATTGGCAGTGAGGGCAGTGCGCAACCCGGTGGGAGGTTGGGTTCCAGTGGGGCACACAACTGTGGTCCAAAAAGACCACACTAGAGGAGGATCCTACGGAGGCACATACCACGATCAGTGGAAAGGTGCCTTAGAAGGAGGATGAAATGGAAGCTAATATAAGATATGGATTAGAGTCCATGTTATAGAAGGACCCCAAGGGAGCAGTGTAGTAGGACCAGAGGACCAGGACGTAGGGTTGTAAGTGGTCAACACATCATCCATATTGATCGACACCACATTACATAGCAGTGAGCTAAAGGATTCAGACCACATGCAGCGGGCTAGGATGGATTGGGCATACCAAGGCCGACTAGGTTGGTATATGAGGGGTGAATTGGGTCGGGTCAGGTTAGGTCATTGCAGTCTTACCAGGTCAGATCATACGCAAACTGGAACATTATTACAAAATTGGCCATATCTTTTATATCGTGTACCCATTTGACGAGTCAATAGTAGAATTTGGACCCTTTCGATGAGGATGGACTTTCTAGGTACTCTACGTGAGTTTTAGTGGAAGACAGTTTCTGTCTTAATATCTTGAGAACTAGGTTCTGCAGAAAAAAGCACTCTATGAGAGGTATCATGTGGCTGGCTATGAATATGTGTCTTGGGGGACTACTTGACCCATCAACACTCCATGTGCCATCGATGCTCGATGATCAATCGATGCTTCATACATCATCCACATCCATGATTCCATCAATACATCATACTGTACTGATGCACCATGCGCCACTGATTCTTTATGTTATAATGATGCTCTGTGGTCTATTTATGCTCTATTTTCCATCAATGCTCCATGCACCACCGACACTACTTGTATCCTGGAGGAGGAGATATCCAAAAAGAATACCCCACTTTTCATGATTTAGATTTACACCTGTGGGACCTGATCAATATTATTTTACTTCTTGTGTTATTTTTGTTGTATACATTGTGTGTTTCGTTTTTCAATATATCAGTTGATTTCTTTATAGTGTAATTCCTATATTTCTTATATGTGTACATTTTTTGTTTCAAAATCCATACTAAGTATTTTTTTACTCACTCTTACATAGGATATTCCCACACATGTCATGTCTTGTGCATATGATCGATGATTTGATATAGCCTTTAGTGGAAAGGGACAAGGTGGTTCTTAGAGGGACTCAGGATAGATGGGGTTTTCTTCAATTACATTAGATAGGGGTTTCTTTCCCTT
This sequence comes from Viscum album, assembly GCA_963277665.1. Lineage (NCBI taxonomy): Eukaryota > Viridiplantae > Streptophyta > Magnoliopsida > Santalales > Viscaceae > Viscum > Viscum album. Next base: position 1,372,438,789 of record OY728141.1, on the reverse strand, counting down.
CCCTTTTGATAGTGTTTTTAGAAAATGAGATTCCGAAGATTTTACATTCCCTTTTTGTTTGAGCTTCTATTCTGGAATAATTTAATTTTTAGTTTTTCATTATGTTATACTATGTTGTTGGTATCTTAGTGGTGTGCATGATTGTTTGCATAATGTTTTAAGTTCAACACTTTTGGGCTTGGAGATGGATACGTGTGTACAGGTACTTAGGAAAATGGCTCCCATTTTTGGGATATGCCTACTCGGTGCTAGTTTCCAGCCCCTAACCTATTTGAGGAGAGGTTTGGGTAGTCATAACATGGGCCCTTGGGGACAGGTCATGACAGAGATGTATCGTAGGGGTGAATTTCTACCTAATGTATCTAGAGTCATTGAAATTGGTTTGGGAAAACAAATTTAAGTGTTTTGTGTTTGGATTTTAGACCAGTGACTTATGTGTTGGTGTGGCGGCCAACATATCCATACATAATGACTCCAATTTCTTCTTTTCGACTCAGTACATAAAAACAGTTTTTGTAGGAAAAAAATAAATCGTACATGTTTCTTATGGGATTGAGTCTATTCTAATTTACTTGTTGATTCAGTGTCATCTCACAATGTATACTCTATAGATTGTTGTACATATTGATCTATATTAGGATGCCTCCACTTAGAGAGTCAGTAGGGTTTCTGATGCTTGATGATGCTGATGATCCACCCAGTGATGAGGCATCCGTATAGGGGAAATTACCAGAGATAGCACTTTCTATTTTTTTTTATAAGCGATACCACCTCCTAGAGAGCAGACGTTACTACCAACATTACTGATAGAGGATGAGCACATGAAAAGTGCATTTCTTGTGTTCTAGAGGTAGAGACCTCCTCAATTAATGGTGATCCAGTCCCCCAGGTAGCTGAGAATTGGTTGGATGTGGTTACACGTGTATTCCACATAGTGAGGAACCCTTTTGACCAGATGGCAGTCCTGGTCCTGAGTCTTCGACATGGAACAATGGGGAGATGTTGGAGATTAGTATTCCAGATGCATGAGGAGAAAACCCTCACATGAACAGAAATTGAGCATTTATTCAGGAATGAGTTGTTCCAAACAAAATTACGCACCATCTGTATATTTGATCTACTACATCTGTAGTAGGGCTGCTGAACAGAAGCAGATTACTCATCAATAATTTTAGATATTCTCTCAACTCCATGGACTTGGTGCATGAACCACTCATCAAGGATCGAACCATCGACAAGGTGATATGTCACGTGATCAAGTTATACATGATATCCCTTAATATTTAGTCATATGTTGGGGTACCAAAGGGATCTATTCTTATAGATCTATTTACAACAGAGCAGAAAATGACAGATGGAGATAACACCTAGGCTCAGGTAACTGAGTCCTCGACAGTAGGTAGCCAACATCTGATGTGGGGATCTGACAGTATCAAAAAATTTAGGGGATGAAACAAAGACAAGGGGTCAGCGGTGTGAGGTACCAAGGGTAGAGCAACTCAGTAGAAGGATGGGTTGTGATACTCATGTGGCACACGAGGACACATGGATATATATTTACTGAATCACCATAAGGATGATCAACAGATTCTCAAGGGATCTTTGAGGTAGATGTGAAGGATATAATAAGGTGTTTCACTGGGGAGTGGAAGTTTTATCATAGTTGGATAAGTAGAACGTTGTTGGAGATGGTTTTTGGTACCTCCACCACCACCCACATGTGGTCTCCCATGGGTCTAGTGAGCCTGTGGCTAGGGATGAGGCATCCTCAGGTGATGGAGGCTTACAACCTCAGTCCTCCAGAGATTATTATAGATACGATCTATCTCTTTTTCACCCTAGAAGCTATTTTTATAGACCTAGGTTCCATTCACACTATTCTCACCCTGACATTTTTTCGAGACATGTAGATTTCCGTGGGACTATTGACTCAACCCTAATTGTAGATACTCCAATGGGAAGAGATTTGGTGGTCACACACTGGTTCCAATAGTGTTCCCTTACTCTTTGGGTGAAAATTTAAATTGGAATATCTTGGTGGTAGCGTCGAGGACTTATGATGTCATCCTTGGTATGGAATGGTTATCCACATTCATTTCCCAGATTGACTATTTTTGCCACACAATGTGTTGTGTCCATGAAGATGGGACCCAGATTCCATTTTTTGGTGAAAAAGAAACCAGAGGAGTTCATGATGGACTCACACATAGGTAGGTGTAGCAAATCAAGCACCATTTGTCTTGAAAGACCCTCAATTTAGTAGATGACATGAGTGGTTAGTTTCCTGTAGTAGTGGATGAGTATGAGAAAATATTTCTAGAAGATGTTACATGATTGCCTTCTTGAATAGTGGTGGATTTATTTGTTGATATTTCCAATGGGGCGACATCAATATCTACGCCTTCATATTGGACAGCTCCTTTGGAGCATCGTGGGTTAAATGAAAAGCGGGAGGACTTGAGGAGAATGTTCTTCATGAGACCCATTATTTTACCCTGGTCAGCCCCAATTTTGTTTTCTAAGAAAGAAGAAGGGAGATAATGATTATGTCTGGACATCTAGAACCTAGACCAGGTGAAAATGGAGAAAACTTATCCACTACTGGGGATTGACAACCTCTTTACGAAGATGAAGGGAGTGAGGTGGTTCTCAAAGATAGACATGAGATCTGGCGATCACAAGCTTCGAGTACAATTTGAGGACATCTTGAAGACTAACTTCAGTTGTCAGTATGACCTATATGAGAACATAGTGATTCCATTTTTCATGATTAATTCCCTATTAGTTTTTATTGGACTCATGAATTGGATCTTCCATTATATCTTATACAGGTTCTTCGTGGAATTTATTGATGAAATCTTGATGTACTTAGTGTTTGAGGAGAAGCATCTGGTATACTTGAGGATGGTATTAGACACACATATAGTGCTATAGATTTATGGAAATATATTGAAGTGGTGGTTCTAGATTATCGAGGTACACTTTCTAGGACAATTCATTTCAGAGGCTGGAGTTTCAATAGATCCAATGATGATTAAAGTTGTGCTTGCTAGGGAGCCACCCAAAAAGTTATTGAGGAGTAGAGATTCCTAGGTTGGGCTGTGTAATATTTCAGGTTTTTATCGGTCATTTATAGTGTATCAGGAACCTCTATGTCCTTTACATGGATAAGGAAACCATTCATGTGGATATATAAGTGGAAGTAGTTCTTTCAAGAGTTCAGGTAGTGGTTAAAGAGCGTTCCCATCATGAGATTACTGAATGTGGCTGTTGAGTATTTGGTGTTCTTTTCCGCATTAGGTACAAGGCTTAGTTTTCCCGGATACAGGTGAAATTGGTGATTACCTTTCGTTTGTTTATTAGAGTTATCATGAGAAAAACTACGCAACCCATGATATGAAGATGGCAGTGGTAGTATCTTCATTGATGATGAGGTGACACTTCCTGATGGGTGAGAGATATACCATATACTCTGACCAATAGTGTCTCATGTATATAATCAATGAAAATGATTTGAACCAGAGAAATATGTGTTGGATAGATTTCTTCCAGGACTATGACTTTCAGATAGTCCATACTTTTATGAATGTGAACATAGTAGAAGATGTTCTAATCCATTGAACGTGTTCACAAATACTAAACGAGGAATTAGAGTAGTTAGCCACATTGCAAATATCCTTTTTTGATAGAGATGAAAAATATTATCTTCAGTCGATGGTAGTTACCTCTACACTCGTGCATTGAGTTCTAGAGGCACTAAATTGAGATACCAACTATGAGACATTACGTGCTCATAATTCCAATGTGCATGGCCTTCATGGATATTTGAAAGGTGGGGATCACCTCATTCTCTTATAGGAAAAACTGTAGTACTAGTGACGTTTTAAGAGGAGCTCTTGTGGGACTTCTATACTTCCCCGTTTGTGGTATATCCCGCTGTGGAAAAGATATATCAGGGCCATCAACATGGGTTCTGGTGGCTGGGTATGAAGAAAGCCATGGTAGAGTTCATTTCTCAATTTATCGTATTTCAATAAGTGAAGGATTAGCAATAGGATCTAGCATAATTGACTCAACCCCATCAAGTTCTAGAGTAGAAGTGGGATATGATATCCCTGGACTTTGTGATGGGTTTATAGCATACATCTAGGGGACATGATACCATCTAGGTTATCATTGAAAGACTCACCAAGTCAGCCCACTTCTAACCGATCTGTTAGCATAGTTTAGTAGAGAGATTGGGACAACTCTACATGTTGTAGACAGTTTTCTTTTACTGAGTTCCATTAATGATTATCTCATATCATGATTATCACTTTAAATCATTACTGTGGAATAGATTGAAGGAGGATTTTGGGATTCATTTATGCTTGTGCATGATATTTCATTCCCAAATGGTTGGCAAAACATAGAGGACCATTTATGTTCTAGGGTACATGCTCCATACATGAATCCTCAAAATTGGTATAGTTGGGAGGACCACCAATCTCTGGTGAAGTTTTCATATGAAAATAACTAACAGTCCACTATTGGTATGGCACTATTTGAGGCCTTTTATGGATGACCATGTAGGTTACCACTATGCTGGAAAGACCCAAAAGAGTTAGCACTCATGGGTCCAGAGTTCGTATGGGCTACCAACAAGAAGGTTCATTTCATCCATGAGAGAATGAGTACTAAAAAGAGCCATCAGAAGTCAAATTTTGATATGTAGTATAGGCCTCTGGAGTTCATGGAGGGATACCAAGTGTCCATTCAGGTCTCACCTTGATGGAGATTGAAGAGATTTGTTCAGGGCTGAACGTTGTCTTTGAAATACATCAGCCCATATAAAATTATATATATAGTTTTCCATGTTTCATACAACCTATATCTACCCCCATAATTGTTCCGTGTGAATGATTTGTTCCACATGTCTTAGATGACGAGATACGTGCATGATCTGTAACATTTTGTTGACTTGGGAAAGATTTACATTGATGGTGGGATGACTTTTTTTGAGTACTCGATGGAGATCAGGGGTCAACTATTGGGGATCATTCATGGTTGGTCGATATCTTAGGTGAACATTCAAGGGTAGCACTGGAATCTCAAAGAAAGCACTTGTGAGTGGGATGCTCAGATTCATTCTTAGAACTCTCACCATATTGTTGAGTAGCCCTTGTTTTGGCTTTCTAGGATGTAAAACCCAATGTTGGGTAGAATTTAGTGACTTGGATATTCCTGATTATCTTTTTAGAAATTATTTTGGAAAATTCCAATATTATACACTTAAGTGTCCTATTATTCCGAGGTTCCGGTTTTCTAGAATGATTTTTTAAGAAATGATGAATTTTTAATAGATTTTGTGCTCAATTTTTCTAAACAAGTGTAATAAATCATAAAAGAAATCCTAGATTATAAATCTGAGGGAACCGTTGATCTTAGAGATGAGGCATTCCTCTTGGTGAGACCTATCATTAGTCGACATGGGTCATCTGTTGAAAAAGTCACAAAGGTATTACCATTAATAAAATAAGTAAATAAAAAAAATTTAGTTACAAATCCTAATAACTCATAAATGGTATCTTGGATTTGAAATCTGAGACCACAGTTGAGTTTGTAATGAGGGTTTTTCCTTAGGTGTGGCCTAACCTCGACCGGCAAAAGTCGAGAATGAATGTCATATTTTTCCTGGGGTCATCAGAAAAATATCTAATAAAAAATATTTTATTCAATGTTACGTGTTGATAGAGTGATAGATTATGCTTTTAGTAATCCATTTTAGAGGAATTCATGGTTATCTATATAACCCTATAATTCTCAATAGGTATGGAGTATGAATCTATCTCTTGATGATGAATGTCAGTGGATCAAGGATCAAAAATGACACAAAAATTTGTTCTTCATCATCGCTTGATCCAATCATAAAGGTAGGATTTCGATCTCCTTGTGATCCCATTCACCCTCATAGAATCAAAGAATTAATACAGTCCAACCCATGAATAGGTTCATCATATTTCCAGTCATTCTTGCATGGTGCATAATTATTGTGGGATTAAATGGAATAGATCTTTGTGATTATTTTGTTGTTATATTTTTTCAGATTTCACTACCATTAATAAATCAAGGTAAAAAAGGCAAAGAAATGTTCATTGGATGTTCATGTGCTTAATCCCTCCCCCGTAAATCTATCTGGATCTTCATTAATTCTAATATCATATAAAACCTACATAAATGATCGATCGTTGCGTCCACAGTTCATGGTGGAATGATATAAGACTGAATGTTTTCATCCATGAAGGAATTGTGGATGTGTGACAATAGCATACCATGAAGGTTCCGACTGAAGGTGGGGGGCACGATGAATGGACGGCTTCTAGAAGTGTGGATGATGGTGAGGGAAGTGCGTGGGCCAATGTGGCGTATAGTCGCAGTCCAATGGAACCCCATCAGAGGAGGAGACCATTGTGGTGTCTGGGGTAGGTTGTGGTTCTGAGGTAGTGTCGATAGAGGAACCTACGCCAATAGGGCCATGGGAATTGAGAGACCTTAATGTGGTGCCATCAGCATTGAATGTGGCAGCCAAGTTTACTGGGAGTGCAGCCTAGAGTTATGCATTGAAGGGGCCGTCTTGCATGCGGAGAGTCAGGATGAGTGAACTGGGCCACTTCGGTAGTTCAGATGCCCATCAGGCCAAGCCGTTTCGGCTAGCCCATAGTAAGTAGGATGGGTTAGGTCAGGCTAAAGAGGCAGGGTTAAGATTCACATACAGTCTTGCACTCGACCTGGATCAGACCAGACCATTTTTACAAAATTATCCATATCTTTCAAAAAATTTGTCCATTTGACTAGCTGTTTGTGGTGTTGGGACCCTTGTAATGAGGTGATAATTTTGAGTTACTATATGTGGGTTTTGGTGAAATTTAGTTTAGGACCTAAGGGATTGAGTGGTGGGTTTTCCCAGAACAAGCGCGCTACGAGCGCAATCCTATGGCTGGGTATTACTAAGGGAATTAGGGGACTATTGGACCCATTGACACTCTATGCACCATTGACACTCCATGAACCATTGATTCTCCATGAACCATCTATGTAACAGATTCCATCACCACTCTAGATTCCATGGATGAAATGTGAACCACTAACACTCTATGTTCCACGAAGCTCCTTTTCCATCGATGCTCCATGAACCATCTATGCTCTGTGAGCCACCAAAAATTCTAATGCATGGATACTAAGAGATCTATGTACTAAAATTGAAAAAACCTTATTTTTGTGCATTATACATATGCCTTTGTGAGGTGACTGTATCAACTATACTTCATGTGTTTTCCATTATGGTGTTCTTCCTTTGTTTCCTTTTGGGGTGTACTTCATGTATTTCTTAGTGGTGTTTCTTTGTGCTTTTAGGGTCCTTATAGAGTGTTGTTTTACTCAGAAGTTAACAGGATATGCTCACACATGTTATGTATTGTGTTGATTATTGATGCATTCATGGAGTCCTTGGTGGAATGGAACCAGGTGGTGCTAAGATAAAGGACTGATAGATGAAGTGTGCTTCAGTGACATAAGACATTGGTTTCTATACCTACAATTCAGATCGGTATCATTGCAGATGATATTTCATAGCGTGTACATTCTATTTTTTATAGGGATTTTTTTCTAGATATGTTTATTTCTTATTATTTGTAACATTGTACACTTTTTGGTATCTTAATGGTATTAAATCATGTTTAATTAGTGTTTCCATCTTAGCACTTTGGGGCTTAGAGATGGGTGTGTGTTTGTGTGTAAATTTACATTGGAAAATGCCTTTAATTTGTGGGATATTCCTATATGGTGATAGTCACCATCCAATAAACTATTGAAGGTTGGATTGGGGTAGTCATGGAATAGGCCCCTCGAGAAACGTGGTGACATTTAATATGAATAAATTTTTATAATAGATATCATAGCATGACAATTGGTAACTAAAATTGAAAATTATTTATAAACTACTACAATTTAACATCAATGGACCAACCATTAGAAAGAAAATAACATTATATTAATGGAAAGATGTATTTGGAGTTTAATATCTAAACATTAAAAAATGGGGTTTGAAAGGAAAATTATGTGTTCCTGACAATAATGAATAATGTGAAATTCATTTTTTTCACTACTATTGATAGGTGATCAACTGGTTACATCATTCTTTGACGAGTGATATTTGTGTATATAAGTGATAACAATAGATATTTAAAAATTATAATCTGGGAGTGACTGTAAGACATTATATATTTATTCCTGATGGTATACTAGTTTTGAGTAATAGGTAATTAGGACCTTTCATATTCTAGGTAGAATTATTTTATTATTCACGGGTTGTGTGTCTATTATATGTCAGCGATCATTGGTATGTAATTATATGGGAATTAAGGGGATATTTTTATTTGTGAGTAAGATTCACTTATCACTAATTTGTGTTCACAATAAATTTTAAGCACATCAAATTGATAGATTTATGTTAATGTATCTATGAATGTGGGGGAATCATATTAATTCATTGGACTGGGCCCCAAACCACATATATGACATGTATTTCGATATATAAGGGTTGATCACAATATTTTGTCTTAGGTTGAACAATCACCCTATATATAGGTATATAGATTTTTGTTATTAGGATTTTAGACACTAAGGCTATTGAAGGAGTGAGTTATATAATCTTGGATATATGGTATTATATTTATTTTAGGTATCACATTATAAAACAGATTAATTAGAATGTGTGTCAAATATTGTTTATTCATTTTGATGGTGCATTGTGATGAAAATATAATACTTATTATCTAATATATTGGGAATCGTCATATAGAGTAAATTTTTATTTCTATTTCTAGAATACCCTCTCTTGTTCTTTTAAATTGAAAAACAATTATGGGTTTTTCCATTCAATTGATGGTTAATGAGGCATTTTTTATTTACTATAGAATGAATTTTTTTAATAAATTAGACAATATCTACCCATATTTCTTTGAAATTTTTTCCACAAGTCATCAACGTCTAATCAATAGGGAGGCATGTCAGAGTGAACTCAACAGAAACAGATTGATTAGTGAGTTGGTGTTTGCTCTCAAGATACTAATACTTTTCATCTTTTTTCATTTTGGGACCATGTAATTATATTTTCTTACATGTTTTATTGACCAATGAAATTATTTTTAACATTAAAATCTCAAAACATCATTACATATAGAATTTTAATGAAATATATGTTATATGAATATTTTTTATGTAAAATAAATTCTCAAACAAATTATTGATATATTCATTGGCTTATAAATTCCACATGTAAATATTTTTTCAATTCATAAACTCAATAAACCATAAGGCCATAAAATTATATGGACATTAGTGAAATAGATTCAATTCTATATAAAATTACGAAATTAATTAAAAAATAAGGAATAAAATTAGTCTTTTCAATTCCAATTAATGATTTAATTTTCTATGATTTTATGCATACCATATGAAATCATATTATTCATAGTTAATCATTGGGGATAATTTTAATTCATGTTTTTTGAAGGAAGGATCATTGGACCCACCTGAATTGTTTTCATGTGGATTTATGAATCAATATATCATAGGAGAGGTATTTTACATTATTGGAAAAATTTATATAATAATGATCATAAATATAAGTCATATCTTTAGATATTATGTAAATTTACAATCTCATTAATCTTCTCAATTTATTTTAAATTACTTACTAATATAATAAATTTTCATTATTTCAGTTCAAACAATTTTTTATCACATTGCTTGAATATTATTATTAATTCACTAAAATGATTTGCTAATATTATAACCTCATTTAGAATAGGAACTCTAAACCCTTCAAACTATTATTTTTTTATTGGAGCATATATATTGTGATGTTGATGTGGTGTGTGTTACTTATAAAACATTATTGTTTGATATGAATATTTTCTACTGCATTAAATCGATTTAGGCCAAAATAGGAAATATTTTATCTCTATATGATTTCAAAAATAATAATTTTGTTCATTATTCAAACCCATTAGAGTTCATTAAATGTATTATAGGATATAAAAATACAATTTGTATTCTCATTGCTAATAAAATCATGTTTTTTTATTATTATATTGAATGTATGTGCTTTACAGATGGAAACAATTCATGATTATTATTGGATGATAATATTAATCTTGGAAAAATGAAAAACATGTATCACTAGATATGGAAATGTGGTTCACATGTAACATAACATTTCTATTTCATTACAATAAATATAAATAATGGAAAAAAAGAATAAATATGATGAAATGAGGTAAAATATTATATTTCATTGATAATTAAATTGTGATAAAATTCCTTGAAAAATAACCATAATGATTAATTTTAATAGGTTTATTCTTTTCATATGTAGGTATATGTGGGTGAGGTATTTTCAATAACCCTTGAATTAAATATCATTCATGGTATTTAAGATTATAGCCTTCTATTTGGATATTTTATTAAAATTTTATCATTATACACAACTAACCCATTATCCTTAGAACAACCTTTTCAAACATTAATTTTATTGCTATAATTTGATTTCTAATGATGCGATGTAGGAATTTTTAATCCTTAATTACAATGTTTATATACATTATAGTATTCATAACATTAATTATAATATACTGAGAGATAATAGAAATTAAAGTTTTTATGGTATATCTTCTATGTGAATGAATACAAATAATAATTTTAATATTGTGAGTGGAATGGGAGAGGGGATTTTTAAACAGGGACATAATGTGGCATTGATTTACAATGTAATGGTTTATTAGTTTTTTTAGAATTGTTTGGTTTGATTTTATATTTAGGTGAATATTGAATTGAATACCTCCCCTTTTAAAATATTTATTCTATTTGAGTTGATATTGAGATATATTTTAAGGATATGAAAAAGGAAATGTGTGGGGATTCTTCATTACTCTAAAATATGATCAAATTTATTTTAGTATTTTCATTTTCTACAGAATGTAGTAACAAATAATTAAAATTCATTTTTAGGATTTTGATCGAATATAAGTCCCTGATGATTTTTTTAATATATATGATCTATGATGATAAATTCGCATTACAACTCTTTCCACTGTGACATGCACACACATAATAATATAAAGCCTGAAATTAAAAAATAATCACAGTAAAACCCAAAAATATAACGGCACAATATTTATCATAAATTCAATTTTTACTGATATTTTCATGAATAAAATATTCATTTAAGCTAATCTATTTCTCTAAAATAGTTTTTATTATTTAATATTAATAAATTATATAAATACAAAATCATATATTTTTGATGAATTATAGTCTATAACAGAGAGATTTGGACTGAAATAGCTACAACATTATTATTAAATAGTAATTAAGATACTACTTATGGTAAAACACGTTTGACATAGATATATTATATTTAAAATCATTTCTAGAAATATCATATAATTACATTGTGATTTGTAAAATATCAAGCTCTATCTTAAATAAATGAGTACCTGATGTTAATAAAACTATAATATGATGTGATGCATTGAAGAAATATAAGTTAGATGAAAACATAAAGGTGTGTTGTGAATAAAAAATATGGTGGATTTAATGAAATATCTATTATGGAATAAACATTAATATTTTAAATTAATTATTTTTGAATAATTATATATTTTTATTATTTTGATATGAAATGAAATATTGTAGAATGCTTTTTCAGGAGAGATCTATGGTTTTGAGGAATATTTCTCTAGAACACTTGAGTAAAATTTATATAATAATTAATATTCAGTAATAGTAATTTGTACTTTTTTGAAATTATCAGCTATTTTAATGTATTCAATCTTCATTGAGATAGATAATTCATCTATGATTTATTCCATATTTATCATTTGTTTTTTCACTAATATAATGGTGAGTTAATAGTAAGAAGAGGGATATTTTTTGTAATTACTAGTATTTACATATTTATTAGTTTTTTTGAATTACTATAATATTATGAAAACTGTTTATGTCATTCCATATATATTCATTGATAATTTATTGAATGAGGGATGAAAAATAGGTTTATTGATTGATTTTATTTATGGGGGTATCCTTTATTCATATTTTTCACTTCATAATGATAAATTTTATTAAGGTGAAATTCTAGACGTTTTAGTATTTTCACCTTTTGAATAAGAAAGTGATCATTTTTTGTGGTATATTTCATAGAAATGCTGTCATATAAATTAATTTTTATCCTTTATTTATTTTTATGATTATTTTACCTTATTTTATTTGTCTTTTTGTTATAAAAAATAATGTATGTGGAAAAAATGGGTGTTTCTGAGTTTGATCACGATTTGAAGTAATTATAGAGAAACATTATGAAATAGGAGTGAAATTTGATTATATAGATTTTCATAGATGGAGAATGGTTTACAAAACCATGATAACAAACCATGTGGGTTCTTAGGTGAGGTAGTGCTGACCTGCATAGTTAGAATGGGTTTTGGGAAAATTTACATACAAACAGTATGATATACCAATAAAATTAAAATTTTGGGGAGTCTATTTTTTCCTCCTTCAATTTATGAAATCACTCCCATACTTCTCCAGTGCATCAAATTATGTGCCTCTACCTATACATAAACCATATTCTCTCTTATATCATGTCTACATTTTTTTATAATTCAGCCTAATTCAATATAATCTTCCATCCCATTTATTTTTCGTATACATTCAGTTGATTTTCACTCTTCTTTAATCTCTTGGTGACATAGTGTTAGGGTAGACCAACTCTATTGCCTTAGGTTTTGGTATTTATGGATACATTTACACTATTTAAAAACAATAATAAAATCATAATTGTATTTTTCTCATATAGTAAAGTATAATTTCATATAATAGTAGGTGGTTTCATGTGTTACACTTGTTATATAAAAAATTGAATTTCGATGTTATTTGTAATTTATGTTTTAAAAGTTTAAAGCTATTTTTCATTAGTATTTGTGGTTGATTTCATATCTTATCATGGATTTAAAATGAAATTCCATTTATTTGATAGCTAAAGGGGTTTTTAAGGAATGTTTTTCAATTGAAGAAAATAAATCTCTTATGGGATACATATTGAATTGAGTTTATATATATAATACAAAACAATAGAAATTTTAAAAGAATAGGGGAGTCAACGTATCAAAATAGTGAGTAATATTTTTAGAGTTACTTTTCTATTTGTTCACACTAACAAACATAGTATATTTGTAAGAATTCCATGGTTTCATGGATGAGAAAACCAAAAACAACATACTAGGGGATTTACTCTGTGCCTATTCATCATACATAGTGTCCCTTGATGTGAAATGTCCTGAATCAAGTAAAATGAATGATCATCATTATGTTTGGAGCACAAAAATCGATTTCACATTTGTTCACATATTGATATAGAGACATTTCATTTTTATAAACCATATATAACCTCGTTCTCTTAAATGTTTCATATTTATAAAATACTTAATTTTGAATCATTTTTCATTACTAAAAAATTGATAAAAAATTATTATATTCAAGGTATTAGAGGACAAAATCCAACTTTCATATAATTTCACTCAATATAAAGAATTTATTTATATCTACTAAGGGATAAATGTAGAAGACATATTTTTATCATAAAGGCCTAGTTTCTCTCACAACATAAATGCACCTTGTGGTTGAATGCAAGCAATGTGTTGGTATATTTTGGTAATGGAATGGTGGAATATGGGAATGATGGATACTCATTCTGGTGGAATTCAATATAATTAATACTTCAAGGTGGGGAATTGAACCTCATGTGACCCATATATGTGCCTCCCATTTTTTTTAGTGTTTGGGATTGTTGATATAGATCATCTCACTAGTTCGTTATCTGTATTGATTCTTTTATACACTAGTATATGTGTGACATTCCATTTTGAAATATATTGTTTTGATAAGATTTTTTCCAGAAATGGTTTATTATTTATATTATGTATTTATATTTATTATTATGTTATGGTACAATAATAAATTGTTGGTAGTTTAAATTTCCCTTTGATATTGACTCCCAGTGTTATGGAATGGTCATGTCATAACCCAGGCATGGAAACTTTGATGTTTTTAGTTTAGAGACCCATTCCCAGCGGAGTTCTATGGTACCGATGAAATTTTTTTATTGTCTATTGAGATTGAGAAAGGCCATTGGGGATTTCTATGGGATGGATATTATGACCAACTATAGGTTGGATAAGGTTGATTCATGAGAAAACCGGTATCATGTTTAAGCTATATTACATTAGACGTCTTGATAAAAAAATATCAATTATTTAAAGATCAAGGAAGATGTGTAAATGGGTGTTTGGGAAACAATCCTAGTATCATCATTTTGGATTTTTAGGAATATTTTGAATTTATTATATTTGTTTTATCCTTCCTTATTTTGTACGATACAAGGGTTATGATCATTTCTTGTGATAAGTGTATTTAATTCATACATTTTAGGCTGTTTTAATGAATTTATTTCCTTATTCAATAGATTAATGTTTAAGGTTCATGTATTTTTTTGACTTATTTTGTGATATTTGGAAAGTTGAAATTGATATTTTTAAAAGTTACAAAAATAAAATAATATTAGAGATAAAGGGTACATAATGCTTTGTCATGAATATGGGTGGCATGAAAAATGAATATTAAAGGTGAATGGTAACATTACATAAAGGCAGAGGAGAATCTAGAACAGGGAAATGATTTTTTATGTCTTGTAAACGTTAAATGAGGTGAATTAATAAAGAGAGAATCCATCACTCCTATCATTTAAAGTCATGAAATAATACACACTATGAGAATACATTACACCCCATGAAAGAAAATTCATGATGTGAATGTATCAAATTCAGAAGGACTTCAGGGAAGTACCACAACCACAAAATACAAGACATGAAAAATATATATGTCATGAACCCATTGGAAATAATATATTTATATATGCCTGGAGTGAGGGTTTGGACATGATTACTATTTCTTTGTCCTTTTTTTCATTCACAAGGGGGCTCTTATCGATGGAGTCTAATAGATGACCACTACCAGAGGCAAGAGTACACAATCCAAACCCTTCCATCATTGTAGTTATTCAGTTCCATTGTCTTGTGGGTATCCATGATGTTAATTATAATTATATATAGAATTATATAGTTTGTTTCATTATGTTAGGTGATGTGATCGTATGGGGAAACTGTTGGTTAGGGATTATTCATAATTAACCATAGTTTTTATTAAACATGTTTTCCTTAAATTTTTTTTGTTGTATTAAATTATATAGTATTATACAGATACAAAATATTAGGACACCAAAAAATATATTGTTTTCTTATTAATTTATATTACATTAATCATCCTTGAAACCAATTAAAATTCCAAACATTAAAATTGAACAAAAACTATAAAATTAGAAAACATGGATCTCCCAATCTACTAAGATCATCACCCCCACTACAAACACTATAGAGAAGAAACAAAATTCTAGTAAACTAGAAATAAGTATAGAAATAATTAATATAAAATTGTGAGTGTAATTTAGTTGGGTATTATGTGAATTAATGAAGTCATATTTATTGGATGTAATGGGTTCTTTGGAATAGTAATGTGATCGCTGGAATAACAACATGATTGTTAGGAATATTATCCTGACTATTGGGAATTAGAACATGAGCTTTGATATAGTAATTTTACCTCCAAAAATAAAGTATAATAAAAAAATATTTATCAATATTAATTTATGTAAATATAATTTTTATATTTCTAAAAAATTAATATCATTACTATGAGACTCAAACAAAATAAAAGAATATTTTCCTGAACGATATTTTAAATTATTTTTTAAAAATAATTAATATTTTATTGATAATTAAAATTATCTATTTTAAAAATTTGATTCGATAAAATCAATTTCTTATTTTAAATCATCTCATAAATATTTATCATGGTTGGTTTTTTTTGTAATTTTCTAAAATGCATCAATATTCATGTGAATCCAAAAAATATAGTTTTTTACATAACCTGTGTAGCTCGGTTAACATCATTAATGTTTTAATAATGACATAATACATTATAGTAATTTCGGATCATAAAATTTATATTTTATTTCAAAAATGGTTTATTAAAATATAATAAACTCAATTTCCAACACAAAATTGAACTTTCCAAAATAGAAAGTGAAATGTGCTCCCTTAAAATAACTTATCTTTTTTTCCACATTACTTTTTAACATACTAATTAATTCTAATTAGAAATGATATTTAATGTATTAAAATCATTCTATTATATTAATATATGATTTATACTATATTAAAATAATTATTACATTTTTTTCTTTGGATATGTGATTATATCCAATATTCTATTCTGAAATACTCATCTCTTCAAGTAAGAATAACTCCTCGGCCTACCCCTGGAAAACCACTCTTCCCATCATTTAAAAAGATAAATCTATAAAAAAAATTTCAATACAAACACTCATAAGCTTTCTATAAGAATATGAATCTAGTAAATGGGAAGTTATAGGGTCATATAAGATGAGTTACACTAAAGAATAAGTAACTTCTGATCCACTTCTCCCCCATTTTATTTCATCTTCCTCTTATATTTCATTTTACATCATCCCTTTCACAACAAAACATTAAAAATAATAAATTAAGAATTATTTTTACATTATATTAATTATTTTAACCAACTCTAAGTATCAAAATACAATATATATATATATATATATTTAAAGGTAAGGTCTGAAGCCTCAATTTATTATTTAAAGAAAATACCTCTTTAGACTAGGCAGAGGGAGACACATTACATAGCTCGAAGGCCCAAGGCCAAGTGGCCTGAATACAAGGCATGAAAGCCCTTTTTTTCCAAAGGACCCCTCGTGGAACAGTACTACTACAGTACCCGCGCTACTACAGTACCTGCTACAGTACAACCACTGGTACAGTACATGATATAGTCCCTCCGCTGCTACAGTGTTTTTTCTACTACAGTTAGGCCACTACTACAGTACTTCTACAGTGCCCTGCTACAGTATTGCTACAGTACCCAGAAATTCTCCCATGCTCGTATTTGATCCTGGGTCTTTCGGATGCCAAGAAGGAGCTTGTACCACTAGGGTACAGGCTCGTTGGCACAATATATATATATATATAAAACTATTACATCACACTATCCCTTCAATGTCCCGTCACGGGTTGATTAACCACCTACAAAGACATTTTTGTGTCATCACATATAACCATCATCATGGATTAATATTATAAAATATGTATAGTATATAAATATTTAATTATATTAATTTTAGGAATCTTTAATTAATTATAATAATGTATACATTACATTTTAGAAAATATATAAATAAAAGTTAAATGGGTATTTTTTAATAAAATCATTAATTTAAAACACTTAAATTTATTCTATAGAAATTATGAAATATATTTCAATTATTATAATTGATAAATATTTTTATAAATTACTATAATACTCTTTTGGATAAAGGTTTCTGTAAATATATTTTTATTATTTAGGAGGTATAAATATGATGAAATAAGGAGGGAGTTAAAGTAATGGGATTAACGAACCCAATTCTTTTCATTGGTTTATTATTTCTTCAAAGGTATGAATGTTTATATTATGTTTATTAATTTTTCTTTTCACTTTAACATTCTGGATATACATGTTCTGAAAATTTGAAAAAAAAATCTAATAAGATACATTTTATTAACGTGACTTCAATTTCCAAAGCATCATATTTTACTCCTCTTGAAATAATTCATGTTCACGCATGAATAATGATGTATTATGTCATCATATGATCATGTATTCATTTGGGAACCATACATTATATAAATTAATGTATGATTTATTAAATCCTTATGAAACCCGTTTGATTCCTTATATTTACTTCACGACTTTAACTGATATATATTCTATGTGGTATGAATGATTATGTAATTGTTATGATGTGGTGGGTGAGCCTAGAATTATATGACCTCTAATACATTAGTTAATGAAATTAATATCATGATATGATGTGTATAATTCGTGATCATGATGTTACCATGGTTTATAATGATGATGTTATGATTATGCACCAATGTTATGCATGAACATGATGCTATCTTTGTAAAAAACTATGTGTGGTATTTTACGACTAAGACATGCTGTTTCATTTTTATGAATTTCCAAATTCCATAATTTTTTATATTGTTTCAATTATCTTGTTAATTATGATCTTATGTTTATATTATTATCATGATTATGCTCACCCAGGTTCATTTTTCTTAGTCATCCTCTTATTGGGATTTTATCTCACCCCTTATTATTGATGTAAATCTGTGGGTGATTACTTGTACTAAAGAGAACAAGAGGGAAAAAATATATAGATAAAAAATTAAATAATATTAGGATTTTATTTAAAAAAAATGTTTTTTATGAGTCTAATTTTACCAAAAAAACTAAAAAGTTCGATCCAGAATTAGTAATGATAATAGTTTGTTTACCTTTAATATGATGTAATAGTCGTGAAACAAATAGGGTCATTATAGTTGGCATCATATCATAGTTTTGTTAGTTTGGGAACAATGATTGGATAAAATTCAGGAAATTTTTTAGGTTACGACTAATTTTATGTAATAAACCAAAAAACATTATTTTTCAAAAAATTTAAACATAGGAATACCATAAGATATTCCTTTAGTATTTATTATGAAAAAGAATAAATTATTTATTCATGCTTGGTTGAAATACATTTTGTTCAAATATTTTATATTATAGAAAATGTTGGGAACTTGGAGAAATGATAACGAAAAAAATATTGGGGGAAATATAATGATTTCTGTAATGACATCCCCAATTACATGGTAGTGGAGTAAAAAACATCATGAAAATTCTTACCCAGTTTTCTTGGGGAATAAATAATAACCTAAATCATGTGAAGAATATATGTTCACCCAATCAGGATCAACTATCCATTGAGTCCATTATGCAACAACCCCCAATGATTTTTAGTGGAATTTATGATCCATGTTAGATATAAGAGTGTGTAAACTAAATGTAGAATATTTTATTTGGAACCCTTGTTCAGAGAAGAAGATGGTTACTCTTGAATTTTTTTTTCGCGATAGAAAAGATGCTAAATGGTGGGAATTGATTAAGAAAACAATTTCAAAAGGATTAAATGTATGTTATGGTGTGTGAAGATGTTAAGGAAATATTTCTCATAATGTATTTAACTCAAAATATTTGATCAATAACGGAGAGATAATTTATTGATATGATGAAAAATGAATGGTTATCGTGACCCAAGGTTATCATACATGGATATAACATCATTTTATATAAATATTCAGTATATTAGAAAAATAAATTCCTATGTATAATAAAGATTATTTTCTTTGGAAACATGGAAGAAAAATCTTCTATCATGGTGAAAGATCCTCAAAATATCTCACTAGGATCACCACATCTAGTACATCAACCAATAATCCTTCTTCATAACCTGTTTGAAGGTAACATAAAAATGGGGAGAGCTCAAATTTTCAGTAAGGGTAAAGAAGGGAGATATGTAAGCATAATCATGAGAATAAGTGTATGAGTACGTGATCCTAAAAATAGAAGATTATACTATTCAAATAAGAGATCATATACATGAATCATGGAATAAATAATGAATGTTCATAAGGAATGATTAATAATGAAATATAGAACACAATACATGAAAGGATAACATTGGAATGACATAAATAATTATGATAGACACGTATGAAATTAATATGAATTCCATTATAGCCAAGGTATTAACGCAATGACAATCTTGGTAGTATAATTTAACTCCTCATAAAATCTTTCTAGTCATAGATCACTCTGATGGCCATCATAGTAGTACGCTTTCACTCCACATACCATCTTAGTAGTCATGATTCACCCCTATAACCATCATACTAGTCAAGGTCCATTACCAATACCATCTTCATCTGTCTCATGATACATATATATCTTTACCCAATGCATTGAATGGAGATATAGTTCTCATAGGTCTCATAATGATATAATAAATTCATGTTCCACGAGATCAAAAATTAACATATCATAATCCATGAAATGAAATTGGTATTATAAGCATGTAATCATATCATAACATGTTGAAAGAGATAAGTTTCATAATAATTTCATCATAAACATAACCTGTGGAAGGAATTGGTTTTTAAAAGTATGTATCTCGTAAAAGATAAATCGGGTTCATAATCATCATTCAATAAAAACATAATCCATTCAGAGAAAAAATATGAATGAAAAAACCGAATAATTTATCTATAAAGGAATGAGTAACACCAATGTATGTTATACTAGGTGGAAAATGATTTTGAATGGTCTTTTTCAAACATATATTGAAAAAAATATCCTTCCTTCTTTGAAATTTTTTTTATAACATAAAATAATTTTTAATGTTATTTATTTTAAGTATCTTTTAAAACATATAATGGAATCCTTGACAACAATAAAATAATTTTAAAATAATTTTTCCCTGAAAATTATTTCCAAGGATCTTTTGAAAAGAAGTTGGTTATCAGGGTTTTTGAATACAATATATTTCTGAACAAAGAGAGAGGCAGTCATATGTTACCTAAAAGTATTATTTTAAGTACAAAAGAGTAGAATAAATTGTAATAAAACATAATGATATTGGGAATAAACATAAAAGAATAAAACTCATGGGTAGTATTGAGATATGGATATAAATATTTCATAAAAGGGAAAATGAACATAAAAAATCTTGAAAAGTGACAAGATTGTCTCAATAAACTCTTAAAAAATGGTAACATGCACTACTAAAAATAAGGCTATTAACGACCGCCATTGGCGGTTGCATCTGCTCTGTCGGTGTAGGGCAATAGCGACCGCCAATGACGGTCGCTATAGGTGGCTGAAATGCCGGCGTATAGCGACCGCCTTTGGCGGTCGCTACACTGGAAAAGTTTTTTCAAAAAAAAAATCATACCGAAAGAAATATATATATATATATATATATATTAAATAAAAAATATATATATTTTTATTAAATAAAATATTTATATATATAATATTAAATAAAATATTTAAATTTATATATATATATATATTAATGAAATATATATATATAATATTAAATAAATTATTTTTCATTTTTATATATATTTATTAAATAATATATATATATATATATATATTAAATAAAATATTTTAATATATATATATAATATTAAATAAAATATTTTTCATTTTTTTAATGAAATGTACGAATTCTGTTTTTTTCTTCGTGGTGAAAAATCAGAGATAAAACAAGATAACAATCAGAAAAAATGGAAAACAATTTCAAACATCATAATCATAAAGATCATCATAAACGATAAATGTGTTTCAACGATCTGAGCAGGTCCATCTATTTCAATCTTCTGCTTCAATAAACCTACAATAAGACAAAAAAACAGCAAAACAAAACAAACGTAAATTAAAAATAATTATTCAGTTATTATATACATATAATAAAATTAAATCTGACATCAAATCATTGTGTTATAATAATTTAAAACCCCCAATTTACGAAATGCTATCATTTCATGACATTCGGCCGTTTTTGGTGTTTTATGACACTGGAAATGCCTTTCCGGTCACCACGGTCAAATGGAACCTCTGATTGATGTGTCGTCTGCCCGACCATTACAAAAATCTCACAACGGCTGTTTTCGTACGGTTTCATGGAATTCTGAGGTCGTTCAGGTGGTTTTGACCCCCCAACGCGCCGTTTTAACGCGCACTGAGCTGCTGAAAACGACACACTCAGATGTAACGCGCACATTGCACATTTGATGGGCGTGACGTCTCCTCCTACATGTCATGAATAATATTCCTAATGTTTTCGTGTGGTTTCAGGTCATTCGGAGCACGTTTGCTCCAAATTCGACCGTCTCGCACCGTTTTTGGTGGTTTGTGACACCTAAAAAGCATTTCTGGTCACCGCAGTCAAACGACACCTCCGATTGACATGTCGTCTACCCGACCATTTCAAAAATCTCACAATGGCTGTTGTCGTATGGTTTCATTGCATTCTGAGGTCATTCGGTTGGTTTTGACCCCCAAACGCGGCATTTTAGCGTGCGCCGAGCTGCCGAAAACAACACACTCGGACGTAACGCGCGCACCGCACCTCCGATGGGCGTGTTGTCTCCTCCTATACGTAACGAATAATATTCCTAATGTTTTCGTGTGGTTTCATGTCATTCAGAGCATTTTTGTTCTGAATTCGACCGTCTCGCACCGTTTTTGGTGTTTTCTGACACCGGAAACGCGTTTCCGGACACTGCGGTCAAAAGACACCTCCGATTGATGTGCCGTCTGCCCGACCTTTTCAAAAATCTCAGTACGGCAATTGTCATACGATTTCATGGAATTCTGAGGTCGTTTGGATGGTTTTGACCCCCCCAACGCGCCGTTTTAGCGCGCGTCGAGCTGCTAAAAATGACACACTTGGACATAACGCACGCACCGCACCTCTGATGGGCGATCAGTCTCCTCCTACACGTCACGAATAATATTCCTAATGTTTTCGTGTGGTTTCAGGTCATTCAGAACAAGTTTTCTCCGAATTCGACCGTCTTGTGCCGTTTTTGGTGTTTTATGACACATGAAACGCGTTTCCGGTCACCGCGGTCAAACAGCACCTCCGATTGACATGCCGTCTACCCGACCATTTCACAAATCACACAACCGCTGTTTTCGTAAGGTTTCATGGCATTCTGAGTTTTTTCGGGTGGTTTTGACCCCCCAACGCGCCATTTTAGCGCGCGCCGAGCTGCTAAAAACGACACACTCGGACGTAACACGCGCACCGCACCTCCGATGGGCGGTCCGTCTCCTCCTACACATCAAGAATAATATTCCTATTGTTTTCGTGTGGTTTCAGGTCATTCAGAGCATGTTTGCTCTGAATTCAACCATCTCGCGCTGTTTTTGGTGTTTTGTGACACTGGAAACACGTTTCCGGTCACCGCGGTCAAACAGAACCTCCAATTGACCTGTTTTCTGCCCGACCATTTCAAAAATCTCACAACGGCTATTGTCATATGGTTTCATGGAATTCTGAGGTCGTTCAGGTGGTTTTGACCACCCAACGCACCGTTTTAGAGCGCGCTGAGCTGCTGAAAACGACACACTCAGACGTAACGTGCGCACCGCACCTCCGATGGGCGCTCCGTCTCCTACTACACGTCACGAATAATATTCCTAATGTTTTCGTGTGGTTTCAGGTCATTCGGATCACGTTTGCTCCGAATACGACCGTCTCGCGCCATTTTTGTTGTTTTAAGACACCAGAAACACGTTTCCGGTCACCCCGGTCAAATGACACCTCCGATTGACGTGTCGTCTGCCCGACCATTTCACAATTTCCACAAAGGCTGTTTTCGTATGGTTTCATGGCATTCCGAGGTCTTTTTGGTGGTTTTGACCCCCGAACGCGTCGTTTTAGCATGCGCCTAGCTGCTGAAAACGGCACACTCGGACATAACGCATGAACCGCACCTCCGATGGGCGCGCCGTCTCCTCCTACATGTCACGAATAATATTACTAATGTTTTTGGGTGGTTTCAGGTCATTCGGAACACGTTTTCTCTGAATTCGACCGTCTCATGCCGTTTTTGGTGTTTTGTGACACCGGAAACACGTTTCCAGTCACCGCGGTCAAATGGAACCTCTGATTGACGTTAAGTCTACCCGACCATTTCCGAAATCGCACAACAGATATTTTCGTACAGTTTCAGGGAATTCCGAGGTCATTCGGGTGGTTTTGACCCCCCAACGCGCCGTTTTAGCACGCGTCGAGCTACTGAAAACAACACACTTGGACGTAACGCGCGCACCACACCTCTGATGGGCACTCTGTCTCCTCCTACACGCCACGAATAATATTTCTAATGTTTTCGTGTGGTTTTAGGTCATTCGGAGCATGTCTGCTCCGAATTCGACCGTCTCGTGCCGTTTTTTGGTGTTTTATGACACTGGAAACGCGTTTCCTGTCACTGCAGTCAAATGGCACCTCCGATTGACGTGTCGTCTACCCGACCATGTCACACATCGCACAACGGCTGTTCTCGTACGGTATCATGGCATTCTAAGGTCGTTCGGGTGGTTTTGACCCCCCAACGCGCCGTTTTAGCCCGCGCCGAGCTGCTGAAAATGACACACTCAGACCTAATGCGCGCACCGCACCTCCGATTGGCGTATCGTCTCCTCCTACACGTCACGAATAATATTACTAATGTTTTCATGTGGTTTCAGGTCATTCGGAGCACGTTTTCTCTGAATTCGACTGTCTCGCGCTGTTTTTGGTGTTTTATGACACTGAAAACGCGTTTCCGGTCAACGCGGTCAAACGACACCTCTGATTGACGTGTCGTCTACCCGACCACATCACAATTCACTCTCCCTTTGATGTCGTCTGATTTCAGGCCATTCGGACGTCGTTCGGCCCGTTTGGACCCCCCCCCCCCCACGCGCGTTTATGGAGCGCACACAACACTTAAAGAACGCATAATGAGCCCTACCGTGCAGAAAGCACGTCCGATTGATGTGTCGTCTACGCGTATACGTTGAGAATAATAATTAGATTGTTGTCCTGTTATTTCAGGTCAATCCGAAGTTGTCCGCTATGAGTTTTACTGTTAGACGCCCGTTTTGGCCTTTTATGACACCAGAACGGCGTTCCCGGTCACCGCGGGCACACGACATGTCCGATTGACGTTCCATCTACTCGACCACATCAAAATTCACTCACCCTTTGATTTTGTCTGATTTCAGGAAATTCGGACGTCGTTCGGCCTGTTTGGACCCCCCACGTGCGTTTTTGAAGTGCGCACAACACTTAAAGAATGCATAATGAGACTTACCGCGCAGACCGCATGTCCGATTGACGTTCTGTCTGCGTGTACACGTCATGAATAATAATTATATTGTTTTCCTTTGATTTCAGGTTAATCTGATGTCATCCTCTATGAGTTTGACCATTAGACGCCCGTTTTGGTCGTTTATGACACCAGAATGGCGTTCCCGGTCACCGCGGGCACACGGCATGTCCGATTGACGTTTCGTCTTCTCAACCACATCAAAATTAACTCACCCTTTAGTTTCGTCTGATTTCAGGCCATTCAGACATCGTTCGGCCTATTTGGACCCCCCCACACGCGTTTATGAAGCGCGCGCAACACTTAAAGAACGCATAATGAGCCCTACCGCGCCGACCACACGTCCGATTGACGTGCCGTCTGCGCGAACATGTCACGAATAATAATTAAATTGTTTTCTGTGATTTCCGATCAATCCGATTTCTTCTTATATGAGTTTGACCGTTTGATGCCCGTTTTGGTCGCTTATGACACCAGAACGGCGTTCCCTGTCACCGAGGGCACACGACACATCCGATTGATGTGCCGTCTACTCGACCACATCACAATTCACTCACCCATTGATGTCGTCTTATTTCAGGCCACTAGTACGTCGTTCAACCCGTTTGGACCCCCCCACGTGCGTTTCTGAAGCGCGCACAACACTTAAAAAACACATAATGAGCCCTACCGCGCAGACCGCACGTCCGATTGTCGTTCCGTCTGCACGTACATGTCATGAATAATAATTAAATTTTTTTCCTGTGATTTCAGGTCAATCCGATGTTGTCCACTATGACTTTGACTGTTAGACGCCTATTTTGGCCGTTAATGACACCAGAACGGCGTTCCCGGTCACCGCGGACACACGGCACGTCCGATTGACGTGCCCTATGCTCGACCACATCAAAATTAACTCACCCTTTGATGTCGTCTGATTTCCGGCCATTCGGGCATCGTTCGGCCCGTTTGGACCCCCCACGCGCGTTTGTGAAGCGCGTGCAACACTTAAAAAACGCATAATGAGCCCTACCGCGCAGACTGCACGTCCGATTGACGTGCCGTCTGCGCGTACATGTCACGAATAATAATTAGATTTTTTTCCTGTGATTTTCAGGTCAATCTGATGTTGTCTGTTCTGACTTTGACCATTAGATGCCCGTTCTGGCCGTTTATGACACCACAACAGCGTTCCTGGTCACCGCGGGCACACTGCACGTCCGATTGACGTGCCTTCTGCTCGACCACATCACAATTAACTCATCCTTTGATGTCGTCTGATTGAAGTTCTGTCTTCGCGTACACGTTGTGAATAATAAGTAGATTGTTGTCCGTAGTTTGGGGAAGGCTTTCTGGGGTGCGAGAGGGTTGTCCGGGGTGCGGGGGGGGGGGGGGGGGCTGTCCGGAGTGCGGGAGGGCTGTCCGGGGTGCGAGGGGGCTGTCCGGGGTGCGGGAAGGACTGTACGGAGTGCGTGGGGCCTGTTCGGGGTGCATGAGGGCTTTCCGGGGTGCGGGGAGGGCTGTCCGGAGTGCGGGGAAGGGTGTCCGGGGTGCGGGAGGGCTGTCCGGGGTGCGGGGAGGGCTGTCCGGAGTGCGGGGAGGCTGTCCGGGGTACGGGAGGGCTGTCCGGGGTGTGGGGAGGGCAGTACAGAGTGCGGGGAGGGATGTCCGAGGTGCGGGGGGGGGGGGGGGGGGGGGGGGGGCTGTCCGGGGTGCAGGGAGGGCTGTCCGGAGTGCGGGGAGCCCTATTCGAGGTGCGGAGGGATGTCTGGGGTGCGAGGGGCCTGTCCGGGGTGGAGGGGCTTGTCCGGGGTGCGGGGAGGGCTGTCCGGAGTGCGGGGAGGGCTGTCCGGGGTAGGTCGGGGACTACAAATAGTGAACTCATCTCATTATCAAAAACAAGTTTAATGATTTATATTAGGAATCACGCATTTTTTTCAAAAATTTTACAGAACATGCAATTCTAAACATTGAAGATTAAATGAACAATAAATATTCAAATCAATAATCAGTTTCATAGTTACTTCTCAATTCTTGCAAACAAACCTTTCATGAGGCCAAAACACACATGATACCGCCATATCACAAAAAAACACACTAGAAACCCAACATAAATATCAATAACAACCCTACCATTAAAATCAGAAACACAACTCGTGAATATGATGTGTCATGCGTGTTCATCACTGACCTCCATCAGGTGGGCCAGGGGCCTACAACAAATAAACATTTTCAATATTTTCATGAGAAAAATAAAATAAAATAAATAAATAAATACAGTATAATCCTTCGTCGTGTGATCCCCTGCACCATCACCTGGACGCACATATTCCTGCAGTGCTCTAACCTCAGCAGCTAATTGCGCATTTTCCT
This sequence comes from Viscum album, assembly GCA_963277665.1. NCBI lineage: Eukaryota > Viridiplantae > Streptophyta > Magnoliopsida > Santalales > Viscaceae > Viscum > Viscum album. The sequence goes on along the minus strand of OY728141.1, from coordinate 1,372,411,433 downwards.
CCTCGGAAGCCCGTAGCCATGCCTCGAAATCTGACAGATGTTGTGTCCTCTGAGCTACAACAGGACCAACAACCACAACGCGTGACACTACAGAACGAGGAATCCCTATTACATAGGTCAAACTATATCCATGTCTGTCCTGACCAATGATGCGATGAAAGATCTCATCCCTTCGCATGGGAAGCTGTCGCTGGTCCTCTGGATTTTGTTCTAATTCAACATCAAATTGAGCCTGTGAAATATATAAATATACATACATATATTAATAATAATATTTTATGTATGTATTGGTGATGAGTACAAGCACTTACTATCAATGACGCAGCCTCTAGATCATTGCGATCACGAGTCCTCATCCACACCGACATTTTATCAGTTGCTGCACTTTTCTCCCTCAACTATATATGAATAGAATATAAACACAAAACCGTATTAATTAAAAAAATTAAAAAATGAATAATAAATACCTCATGTCGGATCTGACACACGTGACGAGTCCCGAGCCTATGAGGTGGTCCCCACAACGCCTAATTCTCAGAATGGTGTGTAGACACCTCCTACATTCAATTCATTCAAATATCGAAGAAATCACACATTCTTGAAAATATATATACCAAAATAAATATACAAACCACAACACCCTCAGTAGACCAACATGAAACTAAATCACGCCACTGAGCTGGGAGGACAGCTCTCGGGACTTTTTCTACAATGTTTGGGGCACCCACATTTGGTACCTAGTGGTCCCTCTTGAATTTTCCTTTATAGTCTTTCCACATCTTACGGCATTTGCTAATACACACTGGATGAAACTAATCGGGACATACATTCAAATTTTTCTATTAAAGAAAAAAATCACATATGTTATTATTGTTTATACATAGGGAATACAGTAAAATGGTCTTCTTACCTGAACCTCCCTCCAAAGATGATCTAATGTGTCTTGAGGGATAGAAGCCCAGTCACGCGTGGTCAATGGAAATCAATGCGGATCACGTATGATATGAACCAACTGACGAATAAATGCAGGGGAATTCTGTCCCACAGGATGAAATACCTCATCAAATGAAACATCAAAATTCGTGTCGGAATCCCATGATAATATGCCACGACCAGGGCCTCTCCTGCGAGAGGAAGAAGCAGTCGAGTCTGATCCTGTTGAAAAAAATTTTATATACAAAATGACAGATGTTATAAATATATATATATGTATGTTTATTAATTACATAAAAAATAGAGATAATGAACTTCTAACATACCTCGACCCTAAGATATAGATGCCTCAGATGGATGATGTGGATCTTCTGCCTCTTCCCCTGGCATGCCTGCAGTCATGGAAAACATTAGTAAGGGGACTATCCAAAGTGCCAAAATGATAAATTGGATTGTTTTTAAAAAAAATCAAACTTTTACGGTTGTTAATCAAAAAAAATAGGAATGAATAATAAGTTATGAATGAATTTTAAAAAATCAGAGAGTTCACAAAACAGATATACAAATTATGTACAAAACCAATCAATGCATAGCCAAATTTCAAATTGAATTAATAAAAATTCAAACAGAACATGAATCAAATGAAGAATACCTCAATGAGAAAATACACCGACAATAACATCAATATAACATGAGTTAAATGACATTAAATATTTATTAATGAATAAACTTCCAAAAGTGAGGATTAAAACTTACAAGGATTTATAAAATGTTTAGATAATTTATGATATCTTAGGATGAATAGTGGGGAAACAATTATACCTTTCATTAAGCATGAAAATCCACAGTTTCTCCTTCAACAGCCACTCTGACCCAATAAATATCTTCTTCACGTTGAACTACGGTATGTTGATAAAGATGTTGGGAAACAAAAGGAACAGTCTCGGGTTCATCTTGTTCAAATACAAACACTCCTCACCGAGACATTTTGACAACAAATTGCCAACTTGGATTCGAAGGCAATGTAACGAAGAATACTTGTTCCGCTTGTGATGTCAAAATGAAAGGTTCATTATCAACTCGTTCATTTCTGTATAACATATAGTTAAAATTCACCAATGAAAATTGATATTGATCGACTTTACATCCACGCACTGGATTAACCCAATTACACTTAAACAATGTGTACTTCAACCCGTGTGTGAATACAACTTCAATGATGTCTATCAATTGACCACAGTAATAACCAGAATCGACAAATGGACAACTGATGCCAATGTTTTGTGTTTCTCTTCTGTCGTCAACATCTTTAATGTGAAATCGAAAACTATTAGCATCTATAGATTTATAACGACGAGCCATTATAGATGGACCCTCAGCAAGTTGGATAAATTCTTTAGTTAACGTGGGGTCCCCTAACTCCCTCAGCTTATGAACCTACATAATTCATAGAATTAAATAATGATATATGATTAATGAAATTAGTAAAATACTTCACTCATAATGAAAAACAATTTATATGTACATAATCCTTGAACCAATCATGGAATGACGCATAATGAGACTGTTTAATTTGCAACTCAGTCACACGATGCATCTCTTCTTTTATATAATTAATGTGTTTTCTACAAATGATAACGCAATTTTTAAATGATCAACTTATGCAAACAAAACATGTAAAAATTAAACAATAAAAGTGATAAGATACTTACTACATTAATGGTGAAACTGATGGAGTATTGAACAAGATATATGGATGCCCTTGTATCCACTCGATGTTGTCCATATCATATGTGGTTCCTTCTCCAACCGGACCATCCTGAATCCGAGAGGGCTTATCTAATTTTGTTTCAACATCCGTATGATATTCTGCACAAAAAGTAGTACACTCATCCATCAAATAATCATTGGATATTGAGGCATATGGATGAGCTCTGTTACGTACAAATCCTTTCAATGTACTCAAGTACCGCTCAATAGGATACATCCACCTGAATTACACTGGACCAGCAACCATTACTTCATCAATTAGGTGCACTGTAAAATGGACCATAACATCGAAAAATGAGGGGGGAAATAGTTTCTCAAAGTGACAAAGCGTAAGTACAATTCAGTCCTATAAAATTTTTAAATCACTCATTAGTTGATTTCATAAACAAAGCTATCTAAAAAATTACTCATCTCAATCAATGTATGAACAACATTGGGGGATAAACAATCAAAAATTGCGATTGGAATCAACTGTTGAAGTAGTATGTAATTGTCATGACTTTTCAACCCTTGCAATATCTTGCTCGTCAGATTCACACACATTGAAATATTAGAAGAGTAACCATCCGGCACCTTGAGCATCTTAAAAATGGAAAGAAATGTCTATTTCTCCTTTGTAGTCATTGTATACTGTGCAGCAGGCATATATGCCTTGTTTCCATCTGCTAACTGTAAATGAAACTGTTTCCTTAAACCCATTTCTTCCATATCACGGTGTGCATTAACATTGTCCTTTGATTTCCCACTTACACCTAAAATGGTCCACAATATGTTATCAAAAACATTTTTTTCAATGTGCATGACATCCAAATTATGCCTCAGCATGTTAGTTTTCCAATACGGAAGACTATAAAAAATACTTTTCTTTTTCCAATTGTGACTGCGCTGCCTACCCACAGCTCTAATATTACGTACCAGAGGAGCCACCAAAAACAGAATTTCATATACCGTGTGGATGTTTTCTTCCTCAAACTGCGATAACATTTAGACTGCTGACATAATCTTTGGTGCTGGGCTGAACTCTCTAGAACCATCAAATGCCACTCTGTCCTTTCTGAACCTGTGCTGAGGGGGTAGAAAATGTCTGTGACCCATGTATGCCCATTTTTTGGAATGCTTAAGCCATACATATTTTTTACTTTTGTTGCAACAAGGGAAAGACAATTCCCCTTTCGTACTCCAGCCTGATAAATTTGCATAAGCTGGGAAGTCATTGATTTTCCACAATAACGCAGCCTACAGTTTGAACATTTCATTCGTTTCACAGTCATAAGTCATCACACCATCGACCCAAAAATCATTCAACTCGTCAATCAATGGCTGAAGGTAAACATCAATCTTATCCCCCGGACATTTAGGTCCATCAATAAGAGTGGAAAGTATTATAAATTTTTGCTTCATACAAAGCCACGGAGGAAGATTATACAGAACCAACACCACGGGCCATGTGCAATGAGTTGCACCAACCATAGACTTGAATGGTTTGAAACCATCTACTGCCAATCCCAATCGTACATTACGAACATCTTTGGAAAAGTCGGGATGCCCCTTATCAGAATCCTTCTATGCATGAGAGTCTGCCAGGTGGGTTAACATATCACATTCATGAACTCTTTCTTCATTCCATCTCATTAAATTAGAAACTTTAGATGAAATAAAAAATATTTTCAACCTTGGTTTAAGGGGAAAGTAACTCATTTTCTTTATGGTAATCGGTTTCCCCTATATCACAATATGACTTTGATGAGTCTGATTTCCCTTGTTCTCTTTCCACCTGGAAGCAACACAAACCGTACAAATATCCAAATGGGAAGTTTCCTTTCTAAACAACATACAGTTGTTTGTGCATGCATTTATGCTCTCATATGTAAAAACTAAGTTCTGTGTCAGCTTGTGAGCATGGTAATACAACTCCGGAATCTTAGCTTCGACAGGAAGAACCTTTTTAAATAACACCAACAGCATGTCCAAAGATGTGTCTGACCAATGATTTGATGTCTTCAAATGCAACAACTCCATGATAAACGACAATTTATTGAAATAAGTTCATCCAGGATATAATTGTGTTTTTGCATCATCAATTGCTTCATAAAACCTCCTCGAATCACGATCTACACCAGAGAAAAGATTTATCTCACCGGTCTCAAGATTCTGGATGTCAATTCCTTCAGGATCCAACCCACGTACCATTTCAGTAAGCATTTCAGGCATTGGATCATACATCCTTGCATCAACATCCATCTAAACGGTATACGTATTTTCACAACGAATATATTCTTCTCCGTGACGAGTCCTACTCTTATAATTTCTCAGAAATCCATTAAAGAATAGGTTCTCCCTCACACTATCTCGTGTGAATTGATATCTGTTAGCACATTTTCTACATGGACAACTAATATAGTCAGTTTCAAATCCTCTGGTGAAGTCAATAAACTACATAATTCCATTGAAATACTCTCTAGACGTTCGATTTAGAAGATCAATGCAACTCTTATCCATAATAAGATCCCTATAACAAACATTTACACAAGACTTATTACATTTTCATTTTTCATATCAAATATATTTAGAATCAATACTAATTAATTTTTTGTCGACAATTTATAAAATAATAATTCAAGTGAAATCCCATGTCATACCTGATTGCGCTACAAACCTGGAAGCGAGGGGAGCTGAAGGCGGTGCTGCGTGAGGAGAGGCAGTGGTGGGGAGCCGGAGCCAGAGCTGGTGCGGCGATGGAGGGGATGAAGATGAAGGGGACGGGGACAGGGGTTGGCAGGGTGCGGGGGGGGGGGGGGGTGTTAGGGGTGCTGTGGGGAGGGACGAGGGGGCGGAGGGCTGAGGGCGGAGGTCGGAGGGGCTGGAGGCCGAAGACCAGATGGCGGTCGGAGGGCTGCTGGAGTCAGGTGGCGGGAGGCCTGAGGGTAGAGGGAGGCCGCAGGGCGGCCACAGGGCAGAGGGCGGCCGCAGCCAGATGGTGGAGGACGGCCGGAGGGCGGATCGATGAGGGCGGGGCCGGTGGAGGGCGGCTGGAGGGCAGTCGGAGGGCGGCCGGTGTGTGGAGAGTGGTCAGAGGGCGTCTGGAGGGTGACCAGAGGGTGGAGGGTGGCCAGAGGGTAGACTGAGGGTGGCCGGCGGAGGGCGGCCTGCCGGAGGGCGGGGCGGCGCAGGGCGGGGCGGCGCTGGGCGGGGCGGCGCTGGGCGGGCTGACGGAGGGCGGGCTGGCGCAGGGCGGGCCAGCATAGGGCGGGGCGGCGGATGGCGGGGCGGCGGAGGGTGGGGTGGCGGGGAGGGCGGGGTGGCAGGGAGGGCGGGGCGGCAGGGAGGGTGCGGCGGCAGGGAGGGCCCGCGGCGTCGGGGAGGGAGCGGGCGACGGGGAGGGCGCGGGCGATGAGAGGGGGGAATTCAGGGGGGGAGCTTCGCGAGAGGATGGGGCACGGAAGCCCCCCTTTTTTCAAGGAAATTTTGGGACCGCCATTGGCGGTCGCTGTAGGTTAAGGGGATCAAAAGCCCATATTTCTAGTAGTGATGGGATCATAATCATTATATAAGAAAAGAAAATTATAGTAAGATTAAAATATCCTGAAAACATTATTCTTAATGATAAATCATGCAATATAAAAGTATATAAACCAGGAATAAGGGTTTAGGTACATAATAAAACATGTGTATCAATGAAGGAAAATTGAGACAAAACGTTTTTAACAATTTGGTAACATTTAAACCACAAAACACATAAATAAAAGTTCATAAAATGGATATTTTGATACCCATAATTTTAGATATAATATATATATAATATATTCATGGCTTGTACATAAATTGAAAAATATGAATGAGTGGAAAATGTAGCATGTATCTCTATAAAATAAAAAGTGAGAAAAATCCCCTTACCTTGTGTCATGAATATCATCTTACTCGCTTGAAAAACCTCTATAATAAATATATATGTGTTATAAATATTTTAAATAACTTTATAATTTTATCTAATTCAGTATATTTCATTTTTTATGAACTTATTTTACCCAATTGTTATCAATCCTTTGGTAAGGTTTCACTTCGGGTAATATTCACTTTGTTCATAGCATGTTTCTTAATTTGTTATATCATTCATCCTTATAGTTATATAATGATTCCAGAATGTAAAAAGTGATATAAATATCATGTATATATAGTATATTATTATTTTAATAATATATAGAATATTTATTTATGAACTGGAAAACACCATTCATTCAGACTGTAGGACGTATGTACACATGAACATTATTTTCATTTAATTGTCGTGTTTAGAGAAAACAACTAAACGAAATATATAAATTTTTAAATATATATCATTATTATAGTAGCATTATGATATCATTTATATCTTAAATATTTAATAATACCAACTTTAATACTATCCATATAGTGTATGAATGAATCATATCACATTGAGGGGGCAGTAGTACACACATTCTCAAACAAAATTATCATATCTACCTAATATGGAAAGAATAAAGTTATATTCTAAATAAAAATTAGAGAAGTTTAATGACATTATAAGCATAATATATATCTTATATAAATATATTTTCCATCATAATTACTACATAGTGAGGTGGTAAGATAAATTGAACAATCACCATTTAGTAAGGCAGTAGTTCACCGTTCACATAAATATTATGTTCATTATCAATTATATGGATGTGTGTGTATGTGTGGGTTTAATTATAATCCTATAAACATACTCTTATATTGAAGATACCTTGGTTTTTATACAATAATTATCAAAATAAAGTGTATGGGGTGGGGAAAAAATAAATGAAAGGACCTGAGATAAGGAATTACCTCTTGATCGAAAAACTAATCTTTGTTTGTGCCAAAAGGATTACTGGGATTTACTTCTACCTAGGGAAAAATTATAGGAACAATATAAGGATATTGGTAAGTTTATTTGAAATTTATTGGAAATCTATACGGGGTTTTATAAGTGTTTGGAAGTTTGATTGGTGGTGGCAATTTATTGGCAAGAAAAAAAACTCACTTGAAATTTGTTGAAACAAGGTAAAAAAATTCATACCAAACCAAAAAAAAACTCAAGATGGATGTTTTTAAGGATATCTAATGGGAGTTGGACAAGTGTATAGGTCTTATTGTCCCTTAATTTAAAGTATTATTCCCTAATTAAGCTTAATTTGGTCTCAATTGTTATAATTATTTTTAATCACTTGTACTAATCAATTTGGTCGAAAATGTACATGGAATTATTAGAATCAAAATATTTTACTAAAAAATGGTGTAGGAATGTTTTTATAAATAAAATTAATAGAATTGAAAAAATAAATTTTAATTCCAATCTAATAGGCGGGGTGAAATAAAAGGTATTTAAAGTTGAAAAAATGTTCACAGGTTTGTTACAATTTTATAATAAATTTTAAAGGGAAATTGATTATAGTGAATTAAATATTATTAATAGATATAACGTTTATCTAATTTGACCTCTGAAAAAATTTATAATATCATTTAACTTTAATAATTAATTAAACTAAATAACTTTTTTTAACTAAAAATAAGTATTTGTTACTATGAAATAAAAATGATGTTTATCAGGAAAATTCCGTAAATTTACACTAAGATACTTTTAACATTATAAATTAAAATATTAGTTTTATTTTATCAAATTAAATATCAAAATGTGTAAAAAATAATTTTTATTATTAAAATAGATTTGATCGTGAAAATTTTATTATAAAGCCAAAGAGGACTTTACTACAAATCATATATTTCATTATCAATATTTTTAATTTATATTATAAAATTATAAAAAAATATTTGAAAAGTAGTTATTAATTTTCATATTTCTATGTTCATCGGATATGATATAATTTTCTAATCAAAATAATTATATTACTAAAATATTGCTTTTTAGAAACCTTGTGTTGAGTATGATGTATGCTATGTCGATGGTTGGTGTAGCATATTCCTCGTCCGTGTTTCATGTAATATGTGCCGATTTGGTCTCATTTTAAAGGAATGTTTGTATTAATTAATTTCAAAACAAAATTTAATATTCAATTTATTCAATAAAAAATTCTACAAAAACCATGGTGTTACATTCAACCCCCACCCCCCCCCCCCATAAAAATAATTTCACTCTCAAAATGGGTAAATCATGTAAAAAAATGAGGATAATTATTCTTTATTATATCTGGACATTCCCACATAACTTCTTATAACTGTTGATTTCTCCATGATACGTTGACAAGGTGAGTGGTTTTGCTTTGTATAAGTTCCATTGATTGGTCCAGAATTTCAACTGGTTTTTCATTGTAAGACAGATCGTACTCAAATGGAATGACCTTTATGTTTAGTACATGTGAAAGGTTAGGTATGAAACTCCTCGAGAGAGATATTTGGAAAACATCATGGACTTTATAGAGAATTTGAGGATGTTACAGGAAAAATGATACCATCTTGATATGACTAGGAATCTCAAAGAGAATGATATACTTAGGGTTTAGATTCACATTCTTCTCATGTCTCCGAACATTCTTCCAGGGTGAGATTCATAAAAACACTTTTTTCACCAAATAAAAATTCAAGACCACATCGATGGTTAACAACACAAATTTTCAACCAATGTTGAGTTACCTTTATATGCTACAAAATGGTTCTAAAATTATCAACCATTTCATCTAAAATCCCTTGTCCCAAAAACATTATTTTTCGAACATCATCCCACCATGTAAATAATCTACACTTATTATCATATTGGGCTATATAAGAAACCATCTAAATGCATCAGTAAATTATATTATTTTATGAAAACTCAACTAGGGAAAAAAATTTATCCCAAAACCTTTTTAATATAGGGAACAAGATCTCCACATATCTCTTGCGGTTTGAAATGTTCATTTAGACTTACTATTTTTTTATGATGATAAGAAATGTTGAATCTCAATTCTGTGTCAAGTGATTTCTTACCATTTTTCTTGAACATTGTGGTAAACCTAGGATCTTGATCTGATACATTGGAATGTGGTACTCCATGCATCATTACCACATCTTTAATGTATATATAGGAAAGATTATCGAGAGGTAATAATTCCCTAATAGCGATGAAGTGTGTTGACTTACTAAGGTGATCAACTATCACACCTACATCGTTAAACCTTTTATGTGATTTGGGTATTTCAATAATACAATCCATAGTTATGTTTTCCCATTTCCATTTTGGTGTGGTTAATGAAGGCAACACCCCCTTTCACTTTTTCCTTTCATCCCTAACTAGCAGGCATACCAAGCACCGAGATACAAACTAAATGATATCTCTATTCATGTCATCCCACCCCAAAGTATTCCAGAAAGTCTATATAAATCTTTGTACATTCTAGATGTATAGATAATGATGAAATATGGGCATCCTCTAACAGATACTTCTTCAAATGTTGTATGAAGAAAACCCATATACTATTCCTAAACATCATCATTCCTTCCTAAGAAATGTTAATCTCTGGAAAATTTATGTCTTTATTTTTCATGTCTTCATCCTCTATATTTTCCTCCATAATCTTGACTTGGATAGAGGGTTTTAAATTCATTTGATAAAGTTAATATTTTTCTTTTCCTTTAGGATTTCTATATCTATTCATTGAAAATCCTAAAATATTATATCTTTTGTGATCCTCAACATCAATAAGCTAGAATGTTTCTTAAGACTCAAATTATCTGCCACATTATTATCATTCAAAGGGTAGTAATGTATTGGTAAGTCATTATCCATTACCAAATCTAACCATATTCTCTGGTATATGTTCAACTACTTCTATGTGAATATATATCTTAGACCTTTTATTAGTATATATATAACAATTATCTCCATAAAGTTAATCCCCCATAACATTAATGAAAAAATTATAGCTACTATCTCCAAATCATGATTTGGGTAATTACATTCATGAATCATCAAATGTCATGAGGAACAGGCTATGACCAATCATTCTTCTTAATAACACATCTAAATCCCATCTTGGATGTATCACATTATATTACAAATCCTTCATCACTACATGGAAATGTAACATAGCATCACTAAACACCCATCTCTTCAATTCCATGAAATGTTCTTCACGTTCTTCTGTCCATAAGATTATCACACCTTTTAGAGTTATCTTGGGAATAGGATTAGATATTCATGATAAATTCTCGACAAAACATTGAAAATATCTAGCTAAACCAATAAATCTACATATCTCAGTCACTGTGGTTGGTCTAGGATAGCATTCAATATCTTCCATATTTGAGGCATCCACTCCTACTCCATCTCTTGAGATTATACGACCCAAAAATGAATACTTTTGTAGAAAAAAATAACACTTTTTTAATTATTCATATATATTCTCCTTATATAGGGTCTTTAGTACAATTTTCATGTGATCTTACATATTTTAAATGATCATTTAATAAATTATATTACCATCTATATTGACTTCCACAAACATATAGAGGTAATATAAAAAGAATCTATTTATTAAATCCATGATGATAATAGGGGAATGAATAATAACCAAAGGATCAATATTTATTCATAGAGTCTGTACATCTTACAGAATTCCATATTTGGTGTATCCACTTTTTTGACCCTCAGTTGACGATATCAATAATGAAGGTCAATCGTCAAAAAACATTGTGCTCTACACACTTGATCAAACAATTCATCAATACGAGGATGATGATACTTCTTCTGGATTGTGATCTTATTAAAATCTAGATGTTTATTATCACTCAAACAATTTTATATAAACATCCTTCTTGAATGAGAAATAAGACCCATAAAATGGATGTAATCTCCCAAGGATGTTAATAATTAACTACACATGGATGGATGCTCATAGTGGGTGTGAAATATTAAACATAACTTTTCTTCCTTGTCAATTAATGTGGGATTTATGCATAGAAATCCAATCCATGCCTAAGATGACATCAAAATCGACAAAAAAATAATGAAAATATTTTCATGAAGCACAACAACACAAAATTCAACCAGATAAGAATCATAGACATGAGATGAAATCATTTTACAATTATGGGTTTCCAGTGCTAATTCTACAACTACTTTTTTGAAGGAATCATATCACCCTTAGAAAATTATTTTGAATTGAATGAATGAGTAGATCTAAAATCAAATATGACATTATTTAATCTTGAGTGTATGGTATGTTTAACTTTCATAACATCATTTTCACACCCCTCATCAGAAATATGGAATTCAGGACATTTCCCCTTACCCCTCAGCTTAAGAGGTTATTGACAAAAATAATTATCACTAGCCCTTGGGTTTAGGTACTGGACGACATGATGTCCATTATCCTTACTCTTGTAGAACTGAATTGCGGTAGGTTCATTCTTTGAATCTTTTTCCACATCTTTAATGATATCTAACTTCTTACCATCACTTTGGAAATCAATTTTCCAATGACATTATTTTATGCACTTCAAAAATTTATTATACACTTTAACAAAATTTCATCCAGGCTTCTACCCACATTTAGATTATAATGGATATCTAATTTTATTTTCTGTATGGTTTTTATATTTTCCTTTAAATTCCATATTTCTCTTACTTTCAAAACTATGAGATTGACACCTAACTCTAACCTCCAATTTCATCCATGATTTCACAAAAAACAAAATCATCATATCTGCTATAGTTTCTAAAGTCCAGCAGCCTTCTAAGTCATAGATTTACGCCACCTATCTACTTTAATTTCTTGTTGAATGAAATTTTGTGATGAATACCAAAAAAGTCCAATTAAATTACCCTCAAAGGTAGCAATAGATTCATCATCCATTTTATTTAACTCAGGGAAATATTTTTCAATCATGTTATGAATAATATGAGGAGATTACTTATTGAAAAATATGTTCGTGAACTCATCCCATTACATGTATTCAATCTCATCTTGCTGCCACATATTCATGTTTATATTCCACCATTGATCTGCTTCATCTTCTAACCTATATATAGCTATAATAACATTTCCATGCTCTAAATAGAGAATAGAGGAGAGTAAATTTTCAGTGGTAATAATCAATTGTTTATTAAAAAGTGGATTACATGACCCTCTTAAAAAAGTAGGGTGTGGACTCATGGATGACTCAAAAAAAAAAATTCCTTCCCTTTCTCACTCGGGATACCACTATGATTCAAATCTTGAGAATGTTGTGTGAGCATAACAATGAGTTTTTTCATTCTATCTCCAAAAACATTTGATTTCTTTGAAGGAAAATTATTTCATTGTCCACAATAATCACCATTAATGTAGTTACTTTGGGTTTGAAACAATGACTAAAAACACGGGAATTTTTTTTAAATAATTATCATAATGAGGAACCACATAGTCATGGAAAATCACTTATAGGATTTCCAAATACAAACCCTTCCTTAGTCTAAGAGACCATATGATTGTACTATCTTATTCATAGAAAGGTCTTACTAAATCCTTTAGAATAGATCATGATGTGTTTGTGAATTCCCAAAACATATCCCCTAGTAGTGTCAAACTAGGTGTGTAGAAAGACATGTTGTCGTGTACCCGATTACCCTATGTCCGGTCCAGAACATATGGTCAGAGTTGTTACCCCATGGTACATTTTTGTCAGAGCCACATCCAGTTGTAGTATCCATACATGGATGTATTTCTTGAAAACCTCTCACCCTGTTCTTTACCAACATTCAAAGACATTTTACTAAATGATTAATCATCCTTATACTTATTAATAAACATGTTATTAGGGTTCTCACTATTCATTTAAAATTTTATTTTCCATAGTTTAATTAAACATTTCCTTTAATACCAACTATAAATTCCCAAGCATATAATACATAGATATTACATAATTGAAGATTAATATGCAGTACCTTACAAAAAATCATGCCTAAGGACCATAATAGTTTAGTGTATTTCGAAACACTGAAATTAAATCATATATCATGGTTAGACATCTTCAATATGTCCCACAAATATCTCCACCTTTAGTAAATTTGTCTAATACCTTTATTTATAACCTTGATAATGGAATCCTAAGAAATGGGTGAGCTCAAACACCCAATAAGGGTAAAAAGGGTTATATGTAATCCTAATCATAGGAATAAGGATATTAAATCATGATCCTAATAATAAAAGTTCATACCCTGCATATCAAAGATCATATACAAGTGTTATGGAATAAATTTTGGTTCTTTATTAGACATGAATAAAAAGGAAATAGAGAACAGATGCCATTAAATCATAACATAGGAATGAAACATGGAATTTAGGAAGACACAAAAGCATATAATATTATTTACATGGAATCCAAGGTATTTATATGCAGACCATATTTTTAGAATATGATCAATCCCCATAAGATCTTGGTAGTCAAGGTTCACTCACATGATCATATTGGAAGCATGAGTTCGATTTTCATACCATATTGGGAGTCATGGATCACTCCCAAGGCTATATTAGTGGATAACATTCAATTACCATCTTATTCTCCCCCATGAGATATAAATATTTACCCAATGCATTGGAGGTAGATATAGGTCCCACCTGTCTCATAATGAAAGCATACATACATATTCCACAAGTTCATAAATAAACATATCATAACCTAAAAAAATTAAATGGGTATTATCAACATGTAACATATAATAACCTATGGGATTATAAAGGTTTCATAATCCTTTCATTATCCAAAAAACATGTGAAATAAAGAAGGTTTCAAAATCATATAACCTATGAATGAGAAATGGGTTTTCATAAACATCATGCCATAAAAACATAAAACCTTTTGAGAAATATTACGTATGTAAAATTTTAATAATTTATCCATACTAGAATTTGTACCACTAATGGATGATATCATAGTTGGGAAATAATTTTGAAAGGTCCTTTAAATTTATTTCATGAGGAAAATATTCTTTCTTCTTTGAAAAAAATGATTTTTATAACATAAAACCTTTTAAAAATCATTTTCATTGAAAATATCATTGAAAAAATATTTTGGAATCGTTGAAAAAAAACATTTTTTAAATCCTTTTTTTCGTGTATATTATCATCATTGATCTTTTGAAAACAATTTTTATAAAATTTTTGAAAACATGTTTTTCAATACAATAGATTTTCTACCGAAGAGAGAGGCGGTCAGATTTTACATAAACTGGTAATCCTAAGTAACAATTTGTTGAGAAAATGGAACTAAATCCTAAGAATATCTAGAATAAACCTAGAAGAAGGAAAATCATGTGTATTCTAAAGAGATGTATCAAATGATTTCATCAAAGAAAACATAAAAAATATCAACAAGCGATGAGATTTTCTCAATAATTTGTTATAACTTGTTAATTTGGGATCATACTCTACGTGTAAGAAAATAAAATTACATGAAGCTTAAAATATGATGAAAAGTCATATATTAATGATATAACGTGTAAAATATAACTATATACACCTCAAAAAAGTGGATAGGTTCTTAATAAAACATGAGTCTCAAAGAAGGAAAATTGAGAAAAAACATTTTAACAAATTTGTAATCTTTTGAAACCTAAAACCCATGAATGAATGTTAATAAAATTTATATGATTATACCCATATATTTTTTTATGATAAAAATTTAATACAATCATCAGAATTATACACACAAGGAAATAGGAAAGAGTGGAAAACATAGTGTGTATCTTATAAAAATAAAAAAGTGAGAATAAATCAGCTTTCCTTGTGTCTTGAATTTCTTCATACTCTCTCAAACACCCTGTATAATAAATAAAAATATATTATATATATTTTAAATAACCATATAATTATATATAACACCTTATATGGTTTTATTATGACCAAATATTACCTTCTTGTTAATGTTCCAATGTTAAGGTTTCACTTCAGGTATTATTTGCTTCGTTCTTTGCATGTGTCTTCATTTGTAATATTGTTAGTCCTTATAATATTATAATGATTATAAAATGTGAACCATGATATAAATATAATTTATTTAAATTATATTTACAATATTATAATTTATATAATATACAAGTATGAAATTTAAAACATTGTACATGGAGATGGTAGGTTGTACGTACGCATGGACCCTATTTCCTTTTAATTGTCATGTTGAGAAAAACAAAGTAAAAGATATGTATGTATATATATATAATTATCAAAGTAAAATTATGATATAACATATATTCACTAATACCATTTTAAAAATAATCCATGTAGTGTAAGAAATAATTATATTGCTTTGAGGGGGAGGTAGTCCACACATCCTCAAATGAAATTATCATATTTACATAAGATGGAAATCATAATGATATGTTATAAATTAAAATAAAATAAGGGAAAAAATATAAATATAATTAATATCATATATAAACCTATTTTTCATCATAATAAACTCTATGTGAGGCAGTAATGAAAATTGAACAATCATTATTTAGTGAGGTGGTAGATGGTCGTACACCGAAACAATATGTTCATTATCCCTTAAGTGGAGGTATCTTTAGCTGTAGTTTGAATCAATAGAATACCATAATTATATTATCTTGTTGACACAATTTTTTTTACAATAACTATTAAAATAAACTGGATAGGTGGAGAATGAAAATAAAATAAAGTACATGAGAGAAGATGATACCACTTTATCGGGTAACTCCTTTTTGTTTGTGTCAAAAGGCTACTCGAATTGCCTTATTCCAAAGGGAAGGATTTTAGATGAAGATATGGATGTTGGGATGTGTATTTATCATGTATTGGTAGATCATAAGTGGTTTTATAGGTGTGAGGAACTTGCAGAGGGGTTGGCGTTTTGTAGGGAAGGAAAAAGAATCACTTGAATTTTTTTAAAAAAATTTAGGTGTACACTAGTTCATTCATAAAACAATCATACCAAAAAAAATAAAAAAATGGTGGTTTATTACCTATATATGTACATAAAATGGGTGTTGTATAAGAGGCTAGGACATTTACGCTCTTAATTTTATGTTTTAGTCCCTACTTATGTTTAATGTTGCAAAATCGTTGTGAGTAGTTTTGATCACTTTTACTAATAATTTTAATCAAAAATTAACATGGAATTATTAGACTCTAAATATTATAAAAAACATTATTTTAGGAATTTTTCTATAAATTCTTATCACAGAATAAAAAAATTATGTTTAATGCTAATCATACAGACGAGATGAAATAAACAGATTTTAAGGTAGAAAAATGATCAAAAGTTTGTTAAGATTTTATATTCAATTTCAAAGGAAAATTTATTATACATTATTACATAATATTAATAGATTTAATATTTATATATTGTTACATTAAAAAATTATAATATGATTTTGCATTTAAAATTAATTAAACAAAAAGGAATTTTTAACTAAAAATTAGTATTTTAACTATTCATCTAAAAATAAATTTCTGAGAAAAATACAAAAAAATAAACCAAAGATAACATCAACCATATAAATTCAAAAATGATGTTTATTTTATCATATTAAATTTCTATATGTGTCCAAAATTAATGTTATTATTAAAATAAGTTTATTCGAAAAATATGTATTTTGAAATATAAAAGGACTTTAAAAAAATCCATTATTATCAATATGGTTTATTTTTATAAAACTTTTATAAAAAATATTATAAAAGTTGTTATTACCATTTATATTAATTTAATAGCTAGGTTATAACTATATATTTTTAATAATTGTATCATTAAATCAATTTTTCAATGAAATAATGTGTTGTATTTGAGGTATTCTAAGTCGGCGTTGTATATACCGTACGGAATGTTAGTGTTCCATGTAACATACAATGATTTGGTTCCATGTTAAAGTAATGTATTAATTAATTAATTTCATGAAACAAATTAATATTTAATTTATTTTAAAAAAGGTCAACAAAAAATATGGGCGTTATAATGGGAATCTGTCACGGGGTATGAGGAAAACATCTCAAGGCCTTAAATATATGCCTCTGTTTTTTTATTAACAACACAAGGAAAATAGATAGATTATATATTATCTCATATCCACACCCTATAAAGGATATAGCTATCTGAGACTTAGTGATTTATGAAGAAGTGGTTTGATGTGATCTCAAAGTAGCGATGAGGTTTATATAATTTTCACATGGTTACGAACATATAATATAAGAATGCTATTTTTATGTGGTGGGTCAAATTACAATGGATTAAATTTGATCCAACAACCTATAAGATATAAATATGGGAAGAAGAATCATTAGAATTGTCACAAATGGATGGGTAAATTCTTCATGTGTAGGAGATACAGTGACCAAGATCAGGAATATCAAATAGACCTGAAGAAGCTGATCATGAAGATGGAGAAAATGGGTTCACCTTTTAATTAACCACCTATGGTCAAATTCTACAAATATTGGTAACAAGGTCACTACACATTATGGAGAACTAAATATCTTTTCTTAGAGGGTATTCAGCATCATCATCCGCTAAAAACAAAGGAGATGTGAATTCTTAATTCATCCCAACTTCAAAAGTGGACAAATAAAACAAATTCATAAATGGTATGAACCAAATTCACTCAATTTAAATAAGGGAGATATTTTGATGATTTATTTACCTAAGAGGTATATAAACTATATGTTCATAGTGATTTCCTTAGGTTTTTTTTAATTCTCTTTAATCTTCATGGTTTCGATGAATATATAATTCAATGACAACATTGATGAATTTATAGTATCATTTATCCAAAATATTCTCATTTACTCCATGAGAATGTAGGAATATGAAGATAATCATTGGATTTTCCTAGAAAAATTAAGGAAAGAGATAATATATGATTAGTTTAAGAATCTTTACTTTTGGATGTAGTACGTCTGACTCATGGGGAATGTGATCTCATGTGATGAAATTTTTGTGTACGCTTAAAAAAAAGGCCAGTGAGGAATGGACCAGACCCACTATAGTCACAAAAACACACATGTTTTTCATATCATGGTTCTTCCAACATATAGTTTGAATATTATTAGGATTTCCCCCCTAGATGTGTTAACATGGAAATGGGTAATGTATGTCAGAATTAATGAATGCGAGGAATGCATCATGAAGCTCATGAAACGAATAATAATTGCACCCATAACCACACTACCAGCATGTGGAGAAAGATTTTTGATATATTGTTATTCTTCAATGAAATTCATAGGTTTTTACTCCTGAATAAAGATAAATTGATACCCTATTCCTCACTACGGTTGAAGACCCTTGAGAATAACAACATGATGAATGATATGGACCATGTAGCCAGGATTTTTCCGTGAAAATATGGAATCAATGCATCTATCATGGGAATTGTGACATATATAATGATCACAAGATCCAAATATATATTCCCATAAAAAGTAATCAACATACACAAAAAGATATGGTTAGAGGCAATCAAACACAATGACGGCTCTATTCACTACCATCGGGGAAATGAGAACAATGTAGATGATTATCTCAGAATAAAGGAACATTCCACTATATATATGATGATGATTTACAAAGACCCTTTATTCATGAAAATACAAAGTATGGAAATGGAAATCATAAGAATGAGCAATATATGCTACCTTTGTCAAATGATTTCCCATTCATCCATCCCATATAAGGTCAAGTAAGCACAAATGGATGATCTTGAGCAATAAATGAAGGTGAGAGCTGTAAAGTAAGGGAAGATAGATGAGTTCCATATCAATGATGGTGGTGTGATTCAGTTTGGAATAAGGATTTTTGTTCCTTCATCACATAAGATAATGAAGGATTTATTTTATAATAAGCATAGCATGCCTTTCTCCATCCATCATAAAATCATCAAGATGTACATTGATATTTTAGAAAACTTCAGCTAAGACAACCTGAAGTAACAGATTTTTGATTATGTATCATGGTGATTAGTTTTTCATCAAATTAAATAAGAGTGACTGAATTCCAAAGGGATAATTCAACTATTTTATATACCTTCATGGAAAAGGGAGATCATAACTCTAGAATTTGTCACTACTCTCTCGAAAAAAACCAAAGGAATCAACATGATATGGTTTGAGGAGGATCCACTGAACATGATTTCCCACATTATCATTATTTGGTAATATTTATCGATTCACAAACTTTCCATGATATATGTGAAGGAAGTTGTGAATCTTCATTGGGTACCACATTCAATTATATTTGGAAGTGATCCATGGTTCACTTCTAAATTCTGTAGAATTTTTTAATATTCTTTAAGAATTGAATTGAATTTCATCATGTCCTATCACCACCAAAATTAAGTCCAATCAAATTTGACTATTTAGAATATTGAGGAAAGGCTGAAATCGTGTTCAATTGAATTCTTTTGTGGATGGTATTAGTGTCTCCCATTGGTTCAGTTCTCATTTCACAATAGCTTGAACTAAAGTTTTCAAATGGATATATATGAAGCACTATATGGTAAGCTACGTAGGACTCCAACATGTTAGGATAATGTTGGTTAATTAAAAAAAGGGACCATAACTATAGGTACTGTAGCAGTGGTGGCACTGTTGAAACGGTAGGCACTGTGGCAGCGACATGTAACTGTAGTGGAGGAAGGGCACTGTAGCAGTAGTGGGAACTGTGCGAGACTATAACAGGGGGTAATGTAGTAGTACTATTGATACAATGGGTATTGGGACAAAAATTTGGGCCTGCGAGGCATGTAATGGGCTAAATACCCTCTGGGCCTTCGGGCTTGCTAATGGGTATCCCTCTAACCAGTTAAAAGAAGTCTTCTTTTTTCATTAATAATAAATGAGTATTCGTCCCCAACATTTAAAAACATATAGGGACCATAACATATATATGAGATGATAAGGATTGTTCAAGCCATCCCATGACATATAAAAGCTGCTCATAGTCAACAAAAGAGAAATACAAACCAATATTCAAGGGACATTGAGTTTTATATCAGAGTTAATGTCTTCTATCAAATATCACCATGGAAGGGAGTCATGTGATTTTTAATGAATTTAAATCTTATCCCATGGTACATTTCCCCATTATAAACTTTTAAATTATATGAGTGGTTGAAAATTCTCTTGCACATCCACCAAATAAAGATGAACATCATGATGTAGGAGAAATATCAATCATGAGGAAGTACATATGTCATCCTCACATGTAATAAATCTATAGATAGTGCAATTGTAGAATACACTCACATAATAAGAACTATCGTTCTTGATCTTGTAAAATAGGGACAAATTTCTATAAAACAAGACTACTCACCTTATCAATTTATTTTCAAGTAACTATAAATATGAAGAGGTTACTCGGGAACTAGAGGTAAAATTGAAGAAGTACCCTCACAAATTCTAAACAATGAATACGTGTTGGAATTTTTGGGTTTAAATTTAATATGCGGAGAGGGTTTTAACGCCATCGTGTTTTAGTAAAATTTTCTCTCTGAATAGTTCTGTGTTATAATATAAAATATAATATTATACAAAAACAAAATATAGAGAAAACAAAAAAAATGCATTGTTTCATTACGAAATACTGTTACATTAATTAGTAATGAAACCTTTTAAAATCCCAAGAAAAATAACTTTTCAAAAAATTTAAAATATATAAGAAGAAATGATAAAATACTGATCGCCCTATTCTACTAAAATTATTTCCTCTAAATGAAACACTATAGAGAAGAACCAAAATAATAGTAAAGAAAGAAAAATCATAAAAAATGGAAATATTTAAACTTTAAATGAATTGAGCAGAATGTTATGTCAATGAATAAGGTAGTATTTATATTAAGTAATGTGACTTTTGGAATAGTAATTTTTAAGTTGGAATAGTAACCCAATCGTTTAGAATATCAACATGACCATTAATGTGGTAATTTTACCTAAAATAATAAATTTTAATAAAAAATTAATCATTTTTAATTTATATAAATATATAATTTATAATTCTATAAAATAAATATCATGGTCAATATACTCATTGAAAATATATGCACAATTTTAATAAACTGTATTTTATGGTGTTTTGTAAAAAAAGTAGTTTTATAATAAAAATTAAAATAAACAATTTTAGAAATATATTATTATAAAAATAATATCATTTTTTAAATTATAACATCAAAATTATCTAGGTTTTATTTTTTTGAAATTTTCTAAAATACATCAATATTCGTCTAAATAGTACGAATTTACTTTTCCAATTAACCACCTTAACTAAAATTTCATTTTTCATGATGTAAAAATGACATAATCCTTTCAATAACATTATGTTTGGACACAGAGTATTTACTTTTTGTAGTTTTTTTATTAAAATATAATAAATTCAATTCTGAAACCTAAAAATAACTTTCCAAAACCTTGAGTCAAAAGTGATTCCTTAAAATAACAATTATTATTTCTCTCTACATTCCTTTTTAATAATCTAATGAATTACAATTATAAATTTGACTTAATGTCTTAAAATCAACATATTATATTAATATATTATTTTTATTCTAAAAAATAACTATTATAAGTTTTCTCATTCATATATTTTTGTCAACATTTTTTTCGAAAATAATCCCCTTCTCAGGTATAAATAACAATTCTATATACCCTTGGATAACCATTACTCACACCCATTCCAAATACAAATATCTAAACCATTATTCGTTATTATGTCTCTTAGGAAAAATAGGGTCATTCTGGATCAATCCAAATCCAATCATCAAAGAGTTATAGTGTCGTACAAGATAAGCTACACTAAGGATTAATAATGTACAGATCCACTTCACTCTATTTTTATTTCTTATTCCTATTCTATTTATTTTTTGCATAAAACTTTCACAAAAAAATTATAATAATTAATTAATAATAAATTTAAAAATATACGTATTATAATAACCTACTTTAAGTGTCATAATAATATCTATATAAATTTTGACCTTCTTCTTCCCAATCTCCCGACAATGTCACATCAACAATTGGGTCACCACCTACGAAGGCATTACCATGTCGACACGTATAACCGTCATAATAGAAAATTATTATAAACTGTATATAATATATAAATTTTTTATTATATGCATTATATTCTACTACTATTAATGATACTAATGTGTACATTACATTTTTTAAAAATATAAATGTAATAGAAATGAGATTTTTTTGAAAAAAAATCAATACAAAATGATTCAATTCAATCAATATAAATTAACTATTATAATCCAATGATTATAATTGATAAATAGTTTTATAAATGATTTTAATAATCTTCAAATTATATGTTTTAATAAATAATTTAGTATTATTTAGGTGGTATAAAAATGGAATATTATGGTGGGAATCAAAGTAAGGGGATTCTAGATCACAATTCATTTTGTAGGCTTATTATCCCTTCAATGGTTTGAATATTCCTACTATTTTCTTCAAATACATATTAAATTATAATTTTGTGGTATGAATGTTACAACCATTTCATAATCGTTTCAATGTAAAACTTTTTTTAAAAGTGAATTTATTTTCCAATGAATTTCATTTTACTTATCTAGAAATTCTTCTTGTCTACTCGAGAAAAATGATCAATTATGTTAATGTACAATTTATATTATTTATTTTAGAACCAATTTTTTTATTCATGAATGGATTCATTATGAAACCCTTATAAAACAATTATCTTCCCTAGGATTACATCATGACATTTTTTATATATGTAATATGTGGAATGAATGATTAGGTAAATGTTATGATGTTATGGGTGGGCCTGTAATTATATATCCCTCCAATTCTTTTATTAATGTAATAAATTTCATGACATGATATGAATTATTATTGGGAATGATTATATATTTATTTATAATCATTATTTTATGATTATTCACATATTTTATGCAGGGACACGATGCTATATTTTTTACAACTATGTGTAGTATTTTACCACTAAGACATGATGTTTCATTTTTATGAATTGGCACATACCATGTGTCATGAACTAGATATAGTATCCATCAAAACCAACACCTGACCTTGCCCATGGCATGTCCCAAATGGAATTTCTGATCCCCATGGGCTAGAATAAGTTCCCAGGTATCATAAAAAGTAATTTGGGAATTATTTACATGAATTTATAAGCATTAAACATCAAACAAAGCCAATAAACCAAATTTGGATTTTTCAAAAAAAATAATCATTTAACAAAATTAAAAAAAAAAATTAAAACAATTTTTAATGACTACTAAAATGGATCAAAATCATAAATGGACAGCCCAAGAACCCCCACACGGCCATAGGAACCTCCCCCAATCCATCTCCTCAACAGTACATCATGATGGAATGCTAAAAACCCGAACCATTGGCACAAAAGGTGTACACAAACCTGTGGAAAAAATAATCAATTATACATACACCCAATGGTATAAGTAGGGTGTGATCCAAATACATGTAGGATATCACCACTAAGATATTCCATGTGATAATCATTAAAATTTGAAAATCATTGAATTTTTCATAACATTTAATACTAGTAACAATTTCTAAATGATACAACATTAAATAAAATTAGTTTTCAAGTGGTTATTTTAAATAATAATCACTTTTTAAATAAAATACCAAAGATAATAAATTGTTAAACCATAAATATTGAATTTCAATGGTAATAAAAAATCATCCAATGATCATAAGTATTAATAAATGACCCTATCCACTAGCTCGTTGTGGGTCATAGGTACCTTGTATCTCGGTGAAAGTAACAACCATAATATATATTCTCATGAACAAGGGACACTGATACGGTGAAGACAATTATCTTAGTGGTCCCCCATCATTGTTTAGTTAGTTTTTTTAGCATCAATCTTACTACATGAAACTGAGGCCAAACCCCACGAGAGAACTTGCATACTCGTACACATCCACCCACCTAGATACCTAGGATTCCTTTTGTGCACAAACTAGTTAAAAAAGCCATGAAATATAATTTTCAAGTGAAAATACCACATCCACATCAAAAATTCCCCAAACAATTATCATTTATACAAAACAAGTCACATAATCCACTTTTTCATTCAAATGATTTTGGAAATCAAACTCACACCAAAATAGCCCTCAACACTTTTCACATCTCTTTAACTCTTCATATAATCCTTTAAAAATGTTATAAATCCTTTCCAAGATAGTATAATTAACATAACATCCCTATAAAATATCAAATATTACTTATTTTATGAACAAAATCTATTTTTTCACATCACACTCACACAAAATATCCCACAAACATGTTTTTCGCCCACATCACAATTTCATAAATCACCTTGAGAAATTAAAAAACATTATCCAAACTGTTAACAACACAACCGACCATTTTATCATTAAAAAATAATTTTAATAACATTCTCCCACCAAAATAGTACATAAACATCCTTTGTACATTTTGTGTAACTCATTGAATCATTTACAATTTTCATAAAACCATCCCAAGGGCTATAACCATGTTTTGCATACAGACCCATTTCAAAACCCTCCTTCAAGGCCAAAATCACACCAATACCAATACAAAACATCATTGGAAGCCCTAGAAACATATATTAAACCACTATAAGGTGATATAAAAGTACCTCAAATAATACATCAAATGATACACATGAAAAACACCCATTTTCATAAAACAACATGAAGAAGTATAATAAGGTTTTAAACATAAAACAAATTAAAAACACTATTTTAAACCCAAAATCAGACCAATAACCTAGCAAAAAAGAATTTTCCGACCAAAATACATTTAATAAACCACTTTCATATGTTATAAACTAATCCCAAATATTTAAACAAGGGTTACACATGATAAACACATGATTTGAAGAAAAAGTGAAACAATTAAATTATCCTCATAAAAAACTCCAACAAAAATGGTCTTCAACCAATTAACTACATATAAATTACACTGAAAATAATAAAATAATTCATGAGAACTCATCAATAAATTATTACACATGGAATCACCAACCGAATTTGTGGAAACCCTCAAATCATGGTACGAAACATCAATCGCACCACCACCGTACCCCAAGGGAGATAAATCTAGCCCTATAAGACAAGATTTGAACCAAAAGAAACCAATTCAAACCCTAGGTTCTAACCATAAATTCTGTACATTATTAACTAAAGGAATAGTAAATAAAAACCAAAGTAAGATGAGCTATACTAAGAAGGAATCATCTTCCATGAAGAATCATGAAGTTTTCCCACCAAAAACCACATTAATGATGGGTTACATGGGATATTGAGGTAGCTTGGAGGCTATCCATAGAGGTAGGGAAAAACATTGTGAAGAGAGGGAAGGATTTGGTTAATTTCCACAAGATAAAAATTTTCAAAACACTAAAAAATTTAATGAGTTGGACACCCTACATGGTTTGGCTACACGATTTAGTAAACCGTGTGGCCAAAACATGTGGCATATTCTAGAGAACCGAAAAGTAATTGTTTCCTTCAATTTCATGGGGTATAAGGGGGAAACCAAAAGCAAGGTATAAGACAAGGATAGGGGTCAAAAATCTCCCAAACAACACAATTCTCACACCAATGAACATCCAACTCAATGGTACAACCAACCTCAACAACATACCCCACAAGTGGTGACACTAAGAGTGTCAATAATAAAATTCCAAAACACAACAACCTCATACCATCCATTTGAAATAAGAGGAGTAAAATTACCACAAAATACCCCCATGAAGAAGTTCATATATCAAGAACATAAGAGACACAAAATTTTTGAACCCAGAACACCCAAAAACCAGGAGAAAGCTAAGAACCATAAGAGAATTTAAACCAAAGAATTGAATTTAAAATCATGGTGCGACAAATCTCCCAACCATAAAGGTTTCCACTCTAAGAAATCTACAGAAATGCCAAAACTAAAACCAAACCCAACTGAAAATCCATAGTGTACTCATTTTCCATGCAACGCCCCATAAGGCCCAAACACCACTAGTGATAAATTAAATAATGGATACTCTCCTAAACCAAAACATACACCACTTCCCTGAAAAAATCAATCACACTCATAAATTATCCCAAAATATAACTCCTCATAAACAATCTAAACAAAACTCCATCAATTTATCCAAACAAACAACAAAAACAAACAATGTAAAACTTACCTTGATTTAACCAAACCATTGGGCGTTCTCCAATCCCAACGTCACCCCAAGGAAGATATAGGTATTTAGATCGCTCCAAACAAGACTAACTACCGCCAAGCCAAGACCACAGACAAATCTGAGTTACTAGTATGGGGAGACACAAATAGATCCCCACCACGACGGACAACTCGAATTTTTAGGAGACATGATCAGGGTACTAATAGGGTGAGTCCCGAACAGACTTCCTGTTACAAGGGGTAGACTCCTATTAGACCTTTACAAAACGACATACATAAAATTAAATGTCGGTATCCCTTTAAGAGAACAAAAAATAATAATCATCCAGTATGGTCCAGCATATAAATACACCAACATTTAAAGGGTTTTCATGACCTCGTAGGTAGATCGCATGGTTTGGGAGACCATGCATTAACAATAGGGATCCATCTATCTCCATTGTTTTTGGGGCATGTTTAATACAAATCGTGACATCAACATGTCAATTCAAATCTCAATATTTTCTCCAAATAGTTCTCTGTACAAGGGTTTGAATGAACTTGGGATTTCCCCTTACTACGCCCCGATTTCACTCTGATGGCTGGAGCACAATTCATTGAATCATCTTCAACCTCGTTTTTAGGCTTTGGAAACACCTATGTGTAACTTCTTCTTCTGGTGATACAACCAACTACACTGCAAACCCCGATGGATTTATGATGACATAACACACTCCAAAACACACTTCACCCAAACTCGACATTTCACTAAAACAATGGCTTAGAATATGTACACACATCACAATTTGTTTCTATGGGTGAGAAAATATATAAGGAAAGGACACATATAGACACATTCCTCTAAAATAGTTGATTTTGATGTTTTATCAAGGGAGAAATAATCCCAACACAACCGAGACTCCTAGAATATTTCAAAAAATTCACCTTTATAGTCAATGAGCACAGGAAACCACAAGGCATCACTGAACATAACCATTGTGACTGATAGATACAATAATAGGAAAGATACCTTATTCTAAGTCCCAAAAAAACACACAATATGAGAACATGTCCATAATATCCATTCATGAAAAGATTTCCCACACGAGTGGTTCAAAGTGTACTCTTTCTTTGAAGAGACTACGAAGGACCCAGAGGCCCTCTTAGACACCATCCAGACACTCATCCACACTAACAACCCCATACAACTTCCACCTTTGACGAATTAGTTAGCATAAAAAACTAAGGTATTTTTCAAACTTCCCTATGCAATATCCCATGACAAGAAGATCCAAAAAATCAAGAAAATAAATGGTGTAGACTAAATGTCCAATTATCGATAAAATGATTCCTTATATTTATCATATGGAGGGCCATCCATGGAGAAAAAATCCAGATTATACTTCAGTCACGCGCCGACCCTTAGTGGGGGAATACCTTATCCTTCGAGAGAACCCAAGGACCCAACCAAGATGGTCCATTCATCAAAACGTTTCACAATCCAGATAAAACACATAATGGGAACCACCGTAATGTCTTCCCAAACTTTTATTAGAAGAGACCATTAACCAGCCCCTCAACCCAGCTTACCGTCCAAACAGAAACCCAAAACATGGTTCAAACAAGATGGGCTCTTGGTCTCAAAACGTCCTATAACATCATCATTTTCAAAAAAAAAACAACACCCACAATCCCAAACCAGTCATTAAGACACTGTGTTGTCCATTAAAAATATTTCATTGAAGACAAATAGTTCAGCTGTTAGCATATCCACCAATGGTACCCCATGGACCTCACATATGCATGTTTCCATGCCACACCAACACCCTCCTCATTCCCATCCCAACACTCATCCTTCCATGAAATCAACCACCCATCATTCCATATAACCCCACACATGTGGTTGCTCATGAAAAATACCATAGAATAAAACAATATTCTTTCCAATTTCCAAAATCAACAACAATCAACCAATACATCCTTTTTTCTTAAGATCACTACCCACAAAATCAAAATCTCTATTCATAGCGTACAAAAATTTTCAGAAAGCCAACCCCATTCATATAAGCACTCACTTTGAAGTTATCCACATCAAAATAAAGACATTTCATCCCATTACAATACCTTTAAATAGTTTAGAACACTATACTGGAAAGACTATTTTCAAAACCAATGTTAACATAGTTCCGGCTTTCACAAGAGATGCAAACACGCCATTTTCCATTTGAAAACCATTCTGAAAATTTAGATCCATCATTTTAAAAATCAAAACATTCATTATTTATTAGAAAAACATTTCACAAAAACATTACACTTCTCAAAATCAGGTCACCTTTTCTGTAAAACAAATCTTCAATGTTTTCAAAACTAAAGAACCCATTACAATGCCAGAGAAAACAAGTTTCAGTGGGTGAAATAGAAATATGGTTGGCGGACAAACACCTATCACTTCACTATCACAGAGAGTGTTTGAGGGAATTTTCCCTGGCACTGCATGGCATTCCAGGCCCTACGAGCTCACTGAGACCATTAACCCAACACTCTTTTCATTTCCCCTAATCATCATCAAACCATGAGAAGCAATGGAATCAGAAAAATATCGACTTCCTCTTGAAAGTAAAATCCCGTTATGAGGTGTGATGGCCAGACACACTACAAATAATTTGAATTTCATTTCCCGACAATCCTGGATCTTGACTATCCTAACTCATACCCAAATAAAATGAACCAAATAGTTAACATTAACCTCCTTTGATACCATTTTTTCATGAACCAGATCTGGTCGCCATCAAAACCGGCATTAGGCCAGGCCCGTGGAAAGTCCCCAAAGGCATTCTTGATCCCAATGTGCTTGAACATGTTTGTGGGTACCATAAAAAATAATTTGGGAACTATTTACATGAATTTATAAACATAAAACAATGAAAGAAACCAATAAACCAAATACGGTTTTTCAAAAACAATCCATCTTTTTCCGAATGTCAGAACTGAATTAAACAATTTAAAATATTTTTAAAAACTACTACAATGAAAAAAAAGGGTAGCCCAAGAACCACCACATGGAAAGAGTAACCGCCCTCAAGCAATCTCCACAACACCACATCACGATGGACCGCTAAAAACCCAAACTATAGACACAAAAGCTATACCCAAACCTATGAAAAAAATACCAAATTATAATCACACCAAAGGTGTAAGTATGGTGTGAGCCAAAGCCCAGTAGGATACTAACACTAAGAGATTCCATGTGATAATCATTCAAATATGAAAATATTTTATGTTTTCATAACATAAAATACTAGTAAGAATTTATAAAAGATGACACCTTAAATGAAAACATAATTAATGTGGGTTATTTTAAAAAACCATCACATTTAAATGAAATAACAAAGATATTGAATTTTCCATCCAACCATACCATATGACGAATAAAGAAGTAATCATCCAATGATCACAAGAAATAATAAACAATCCCTAGGAAGTAGCTTGTGGTGGGTCTAAGGTACCTAATATATCAGTGAAAGTAACCATCACAATATCTGTTCTCGTGTACAAGAGCCTATAGTTGGGAAAATACCCAAAACCTAGTGGTCCCATATCACCATAATCATAGTTTAGTTAGTGTTGTCAGTGTCAAACTTGTTACGTGAAACTGAGTCCAAACCCCACAGGATCACTAGAATACTAGTACATATCCACCATCCTATATACTCGAGTTTCTCTCTTCTGCTCAAACAAGTTGAACAAGCCATGAAATGTAATTTTCAAATGTAAATAACACTTCCACTTCACAAATTCACCAAAAATCCCCCATGAATACCACACAAGTCACATAATCCCCTTTTTCATCCAAATTCATTTTGAAATCATACCCACACTAAAATAGCCCACAACGATTTTCACATCTATATAACACTTTGAATAATACTTTAAACAATTTTCTAAAACCATTGAATAAAATTCCAATCCTCATTACATTCCAAAAACATATCACTTAATAATTAATTCATGAAAAAAAACTATTTTTTTCACATCACACTCACACAAAACAGCACAAAAACATGTTTCGCACCCTCACCACAATTTCAAAAATCATCTCGAAAAATTACACAACATTATCAAAACGTTTTAAATCACAACTAACCAATTTAAATTTCAAAAAATCATTTTAGGAACATACACCCACCAAAACAGTACATAAAAGTCCATTGTAAACTTTGTGTAACTCATTAAATCATTTATAATTTTCATCAAACCATCCTAAGGGGTATAACCATGTTTGGCCTACAAACCCATTTCAAACCCCTCTTTAAAATAAAGAATCACACCCATACAAATCCAAAATATAATTTGAATACCTAGAAACATTTATTAAACCACTATAAATTTCTATAAAATTACCTCAAATAATTCCCCCAAATAAGCACATGAAAAACACACAATTTCATAAAACACCTTCAAGAAGTATAACAAGGTTTTATACATAAACACCATTCAAAAACACTCTTTTAAACCCGAAATCACACCAAGAAACTACCAAAGAATATTTTTCAACCCAAAAAACATTTATTAAACCACTTTTATATGTTATAAACAAAACCCAAATAATACCACAAGAGTTACACATGAAAAAAAACCCAATATGAAACAAAAGGTAAACTATAAAATTATCCTCTTAACAAAATCCATCAAAAATGGTTTTCTCACAATAAAAATCATATAAGGAACATTGCAAATAATTAAATGAAGCATTCAATCTCATGAATAAATGATTACACATGGAATCACCTACTGAATGTGTCGAATCCCTCAAATCTTTGTGTGAAACCTCATCCTCACCACCACTGTACCATGAGGAAGTTAAATCCAACCCTAGACCACAATATTTGACCCAAAAGACACAAAATAAAAACTATGTTCTAACCATAACATCTATACATGAGTAACTTCAATAAAGGGGAAATAAAATAAATGTAAGATGGGAGAAGCCAAGAAGGAATCATTTACCTTGGAGAATCTTGACGTTTCTCCACCAAAAACACAATCAAAGATGGTTTCCATTCGAGATTGAGGGATAATGGAGGATATCGATGGAGGTAGGGAACTAAATGAGGAAGAAAAGAGGTAGATTTGGTTTATTTCTGAAAGGAAAAAGGTTCAAAACAATCAAAAATTTATTGATCTTGACACCCTTCATGGTTTGGCTGTATGGTTTCGTATACCATGCGGCAAAACCACGTGGCCTGTTCTGGAAACCCAAATAGTATTTTTTTGCCTCTAATTTCAGGGGTTCTAAGGGGGAAACCATGGAAGAATGATTTGAAAAGGATAGGGGAAAATGTTTCACAAAACAAAGCACTCTGTTCAAACCGAAGCACATCCAACTCAAGGGTACAAACCACATCAAAAACGTCCACCACAAGTGGTTCCTCTACGATTTTCACAAATCCAACTCCAAAACAACACAACTTCATACTATCCCTTTGAAAAAAGAGGATTCCATGTACCACAAAAGACCCCCATGAATAGGTTCATTGATCAAGAACACAGGAGACACAAAAATAACAAACATGGAAAACTCAGAAACCAAGATAATTCTATGAACTAAAAGAGGATTTGAACCAAATAATATAATTGAAAATCTAGGTGGGAGACCATGCCTTAATCCATTGTTTCAATCATAATTTTTATGATAATTCTATGATTTTGTTCTGATGATGGTTGTTATTCTCACTCATGTTAATTTCCCTTATTCATCATCTTAATGGGATTTTTTCTCAATCTTTTCATTAACATATATTATCAAGTGATTACATTCAATATGAAGAACATGAGAGGGACAAATAAGATAAATAATAAGGAATTAAATACTATTAATGTTTTATTTTGTAAATTTTTTTATTACCCAAATTTTTCAAAGTCACTAAGACATTTGTTCATAGCCATTTGATCATAGCCATTGTAATGTAAGAAAAATTAGGATAAGTGTTGTATTTCTATATTCAATCCCTGTTTTCTATTTCTAAAACACAATTTATGAATTTCAATTCTCATTCACCGGAATATTTATTATCATTCTAATGTGATTCAAGGAGTATTTTTTATTGAATTTATTAATTTTCCTTCTCTGTTTTTACCATTGTGTGAGTTATGTAAATGAAGTTGAAATATGGTTTTGGATCTTCTAGTCCTATTATTTAACCAAGTAGATGACTATTAAAATGGCACAATCATATGATTAGTATTGGGTACCCAGTCCAAGGACCCCTACTGACCTAATTCAAACATTAACATAAATGATCCCAAATTCCATTGAATTCCTTGCAGATGAACATGAAAATAATAGAAAATAGAATACCTCATCTATTGATTTAAAAAACCTATCTTTTTTGAATTTTTCTACTTCTCCAGTCAACCAATGAATTTCAATTTGGATTCCAAAAAATAATTTAAATCATATGGATCGTACTTGTGGGTTTGGAATTTGGGAATTTTAATTACTACCTTTTTAATAATATTTTTTGAGATTAATAAATTATTGAATTTTTGTATCCATTTAAGAAAATAACAACACCCTATGTGATGTCAAATAGTTCGCTCTTTTTAGGGACATTTGATGTCATATTTAAATTAATTTCTAATCCTGAAAATTGTAATTATTTTGATTCATTGTTTTAAACTTGGTAATTTAATGATATTTTCTCCCATAAAATTCCATTAATATAATACTATACTCATGGAATAAATAAATTTGATGGTATTACATTCGATCCAGAGTTGAAGAATTCTTTTCAAATGAATCTAAAAGGGTACGTACATATCGAGAAATTACATATCATGGCTATAGAATTGACTAAAAAATACCTAGAGATGTTCATGCATGTAGATTATGGTAGTCCATAGGGGATGGGAATTCATCCATTAACACTAGTGTGTCTAGTCACCAAACCACAATATGAGATTAATCCATCTTTCATAGAAATGATTCTAAACTTAGTCAAATTCATTGGGCAGTAAAACAAGAATCTCGAGTTTAACATAGTTACTTTTATTAAAATCAACAATATATTTCAATTTAATAATGTCTCAATTAATGTGGTAAGGATTAGGATATTTAAATTATCATGTATATAAAAATAAATATAATGGATTCAAATCCACTCTTCCAATTCCATTACTACTTGTGATGAGTTGGTGATAAATTTCATAAATTTATTTTACAATAAATCTAAAAAAGGAACATTAGATTTGATATTCTAAATTTAACCATTTTGAGGATGAGTCCCTCTATATTTATTCAGAATGTTTCAATTATTTCACTAAAAAATTACATCATCATGGTATGGAGATATAGTTATTGATCCAAATGTTTTATAAGTATATACCATAAGAAAACATTTCCACTACAGTTGTTCCATCAGAATGAAAACCAAGTTCAATAATATAGAATCCCAAAATTTTCATGTATATTTATTTCTTTAAATGGAAATTTTATGAGTCCGCGATAATTGACAGGGCATGATTTTTGAGGCCTAGTGTGCTCGGGATGAATTTCCGAACTTCTTTTGGGTACGTTCAATAAAAGTGCGTGCAGATTTTTTTACCTTTTGAACTAGTGCATGAAATTGAAATCTGAGGGTACTGTTGAACTCAAAGCATCGGTATCCTCTTAAGGGGACCATCACCTTGACTGCAGTAGGTTGAGGGTGGACGTTAGTTTTTTACATTTTTCTTAATGAATAAAAATAAAATAAAATCGTGTAACATTTTATTTTTATTTTATTTTGAAACTCCTTGTGGATGTTGAGAGCTCGGGACCACCAGAATTAAACCTCCCTTTGAGGTTATGGAGTTGGTGACAACCGAACCTGAATCCTTCCATGAGAGGTTATGGTGGTGGGGACCACCTGAGACTTAAAACCCCCTTGAACCCCTTTGAACTCCCTCTTAATGGGGAACAACCTCTTTAGCTCCCCCAATTAAATTTTGCCAACTCTCCCCTTAAATTAATTAATCCAATCCATCAATTAATTAATAAGGATAATTTGAAATTATTCCAACCACTTAATAGATAACATAATCTATTATTTTGGCTACATCCCCATTTTGGCGGAATTGGGGAGGAAAGAGAACATAGGAGAAAGCTCTCCATTGAAGAACAGTAACGAAGAATGCTAACAACGACTTTGACTTCTTCCATGGGACATTCATTGATGAGGAACATGTTCAACATCAACGATCCGACGATCGAGGAAATGTCGACATCAGCAAAGTCCTTCTATTCCGAATGACATTGTCTCCTTCCCCACAAACAATCTTCAAAAAATCAAATGAACGCGATGGGGAGGGTGTTTGAATTATTTTCCATTACCCATTCTTGATATTCATGTTCTTGTTGATCCACTTGTTACTGCACTAATGTGTAGGGTCCGGGCTAAACAAACATGGCCCGACCCACTTTGTAGTTCTTCTTAAATGGTGTATTTTTCATGATGAAATAAGGTGACTTTGGTGATGGAGAATGGTGCCGGTGATTGGAACCAGTGAAACTCGAGAACTACTTACAAAGGCACGACATTCTGCCGCCCCGCAGTGCTCCGTCGTCTATGGCCATCGCCGCCCTAAAGCCTCGCCTCGCTGCCGCACGACCACATCTCGCTGCCCCGGCCAAGCCACCCCATGGCTGTTGTGTCCTCCACCCTCCAGGATGATCCACCCCGTCCGAGACACTCCGGCCGAGGAACCTCGCATCCTCACGGCACCCCCCATGGCCGAGCTTCCACATGCCCATGTGGCACCCCAGAGGTTGAGACATCCTGCGCCACCGCGTCACCCCTAGGGCCGAGCCACCCCGCGCCCCCTGTGGCACCCCCACAGCCTCACGACCCTCATGGTATGCCAGGCCAGGCCCAGTAGGCCGAACCGCCATGCGGGCCGGGTTGACCTGAACTGGGTCGACCCAATCCGAGTCGGGCTAGGTTCATCCAATCGAGTCATTTGATGAAATGTCAGTTGTGTCGAAACCCTTGGAGTGAGACAGTCCCTTTGTTATACCCCATTATAGTTTTGGATAAAGTTGGGGAATGGTCAGGTTGGATTGAGCATGAATCTAACCGGGACCTCAGGAAAAAAAGTCTAATAACTTACAGACCGTGCGTTTGAATGACGTGCTATCTATTTCATTGAGACCCTTATGATGTGGCAGTCAATTGAGACACTTATTTTTGAGGCTTCATGGCAGTTTGAGTATTGACCAATATCTCGTGGAGTGGATCCTCCAAGAGATGAGTGAGCCATGTGCGGGAACCCAATAGCAAGCTATGACGTGAAGAATGTAGAGCGATCATGTCTGGGATAGCTATTAGAGCGATCCTGTGTGGGTCATCACCTTGCAGTTTTGTGTGGTTCAGCACCTAGAGTGATCCCGTTTGGGTCATCACTTTGAGAGATCTTGTGTGGGTCAACACCAAGTGATCCTATGTGGGTCATCACCTAGAGCGATCTTGTGTGGGTCAGCACATAGAGAGGACATGTTTGGGCCCGCACCATACGATCCTGTGTGGGTCAGCACTTAGTTATCCTGTGTGGGTTAGCACCTTGTGATCCTATGTGGCTACGCACCTAGCGATCCTGTGTGGGTATTACTCTTATTAGATTTATATGATTAAGTAGTTACATCTAATCATCTTTATTACTGTACTTAAGATATACCTGTTGGGAGCTGAGTTCGTACTTGAGCGGTACATTCCTTGTGGTAATACCATGGTGGTATTCTTCTGTGTGGAGTACCTATGTGGTACTTACCCTCACGGGTTTCCTTCCTTTGCATAACAGTTTATCTTTGGGCATATGGGATTCACTCTTTGTTTCCCTCATGATTTAGATGGGTTTAATTAATAACATAGGTATATGTATTGGCATATACCTAAGTAGGGATATTAGTTGTTTTCATCCTTTTTGGTTTATTCTTTGTGGAATTTTTGAGACCTTAAGGTTCTCGTGGTCCCTAATTAGTATCATTATACTCACCCATACATGGCTTATGCCCGCACTTCATTTTGTTTGGTGCAGAAGATAGAAAGCGTTGACTGAGGATGAGGGTATCGGGACTAGAGGTAGCACAGAGGTAGACGTTAGAGGAAGAGAACTATAGAGACTACCGTTCATGAGTTGTACCTAACCATCAGGTAGGATCTGTGGTGGATGATTTTGGGGCTGCTTTTCACCTATCAGTTGTCTTGTACATTCCATATTCCTTGTAATTTCTGGTTTTTCTTGTATTCTCGAACCTTTTTCTATTACACTTAGTCTAATTACTATTGAGTATACTAGAGTTCGATTCTTGTTGTGTGCATGGTTTCATTTTCTTATATGTTTTAAAGACAATGAAATCCTTGTTATATGGAATACACCTTCAGTGCTAGTCGTCAATCCTTGGCCTATGGAAGGCGGGCTTGGGGTAGTCACGACACATGCCCCTGGGGACGGGTCGTGAGAAATTGGTATCAGAGGAGTCTGTTCTACCGTAGAACATAGGACTCTAATCCTTCATTTTAATGGAAATACTGTTAAGTGTAGTGAGTGTGGTTATTATTTTAGAGAATCCATTGTTGGTGTGGCAGCCAATGTATCCATACACTGGGACCCTATCTTCTGATTTTTGACTCAGTGTACGAAAACACTGATTGTGCGTGTGTTTTAAAGAGTATTCTTTGTGAACTCGTTGAGTTAGCTCACAAGGTATAACTTCTTGACTGTGGCACACCTATTTATTTTCAGGATTCCTCCACAAAGATATCCTACTTGGGTTTTGAGAGTAGTTTGCACTGATGGACCACCGAGCGATGAGGCCTCATAGCAAGGCCCTCTTCTAGTAGAGGCCCCAGTGGAGGCACCAGTGGTACCATTACCTATTGGGCCAACAATGACAACTACCCCAGTAATAGAGAGTGCATGATGCTTGAGTGTGTTTCATGTGTTCCAGAACCAGAGGCCACGCATGTTCAGGGGAGAGATGGACCCACAGGAGGCTGAGGATTGGCTAGAGGTCCTAGTGAGAGTCATCCTATTGGTAGGGACACCAACTAATCTCATGGTGATTTGTTCCACCTGCCTTCTACAGACAGAAATTGGCAGATGGTGGAGCTTGATGCTAAAATTTCATGACAAGGTGATTCTTCCCTGGAAAAACATCGAGATCCTGTTTCGGGAAGAGTTTATCCGAGAGACTCTTCACATAGTGCACATTCAATAGCTACTTCATCTGCAGCAGGGCACCATGACTGTGGCTCAGTACTCAGTGAGGTTGACTTACATCTCAGGCTACTCCACTGATATGGTGCGTGATCCATTCTTTAGGGCCTGGACCTTTGAGCATGGACTTATGTGGGAGATCATGGCTTCGATGATCTCACTCAATATCCCGATGTAGGCGGGGGTGTTAGAGAGATCCCATTAAGTAGAGAGTTTCCTTGATGAGCAGTCACCAGCAGCAAGACCCACTACCAGTCCCCATGTAGATGTGTCCTTTATAGCATGTAGGAGATAGATGACACAGAGGACCGACAAGACCATACCAACAGGTGAACGACTCTAGGATTAAGATTTGGTTGTGCGGGGCACACGAGCCAGAGCCAGTCATGCCAGGAGAGGGAAATGTTACGCATGCGACAGGTATAGTCACATGGTTTGTCACTGTCCGACCCGTAGTAAAAATGATCAAAAGATGATCAAAGGACCTACAAAGCATAGTCAGAGGTTCGACAGAGGATGTCTGCAAGGAGAAGGCAGACGTGACAGAGGAGCTGGTCGTGCAGCTGGTGGTGGGTGACGATTCAAGATATTACTGCCACCACCACCGGGTGGTATACCCTAATCACAGGCAATAGGAGGATAGGGTCGATCTTAGATCCATGAAGCTGAGACCAACAACAATGGTGCTCCAGAGATGATACAAGGTACGATCTTTGTCCACTCCACCTCAGCTGTAGTACTTATAAACAAAGGTTTCAGTCATTATTTTATTTCCACTACACTCATTCGGAGCACATAGATTCCGACGGATCCGTTGGCTCGATACATACGGATGGATACTCCTATAGGTGCGGATTCGACGATTATGCACTGGTTACCATGGTGTGATCTTACTCTAGGACGTGAGAGCTTCGGCTAGGATCTCCTAGTAGTAGTGTCGAGGCCTTACGATGTCATCTTGGGTAAGAACTGGTTATCTACATTCCATGCTCATATAGACTATATTAGGTGAAAATTGCGGTGTGTCTAAATGGATGTTACGTGTTTTTCCTTCACTAATGAGAAGGGAGACTTTACAGCACATGATGGACTTACCCATAGGAGGGTGCAACCGATTACTCATTAGTTGGCTAGCCTTACCCTCAGAGTAGTTGATATGGAGAGTTCGAGTTATCCTATAGTAGTGGACCAGTATGCGGATGTCTTCCCTGATGATTTTTTGGGTCTACCTCCTCACAGAGAGGTGCCCTTTTACATTTACTTGTACCATGGTATGACACAGATATCTACACCAGCAGATTGGATGGCTCTTGCAGAGCTTCTTGAGCTGCAGGTACAACTAGAGGACTTGTAGGGAAAGGGATTCATCCAGCCCAATGTTTCTCATTGGGTAGCCCTGGTTTTGTTCACCATGAAGTCATATGGGAGATTGATACTTTTTCTCGACTATTGGTGCCTGATATAGGTGACTGTGAAGAACAAGTACCCACTTCCGAGTATTGACAAACTCTTTGATCAGCTGAAGTGAGCACGATGGTTCTCGAAGATAGATCTTATATCAGGCTATCACCAGCTCAGAGTACGAGACAAGGATGTGAATAAGACAACATTCAGATGTCGATACAACCATTATGAGTTCTTGGTTATGCTATTCGCAGTAACCAACACTCCAGCAGTGTTCCTGGGACTCATGAAAAGGATTTTTCATTCATACCTAGATTACTTTTCAGTAGTTTTCATCAACAACATACTAATATACTCAACTACTGAGGAGGAGCATGCCTATCATTTGCAAGTATTACTGGACACACTCCGAGGGCACCAGCATTATAGTAACATCTCTAAGATCCAGTTTTGGACTCAAGAGTTTTATTTTATTGGACATGTCATATCAGAGGCTGGAGTTTTAGTGGATCTAGTGAGGATTGAGGCGGTAAATGCTTGGGAACCACCTAGGAGTGTGACATAGGTATGGAATTTCATGGGTTTGGATGGATACTACTGGAGGTGTGTGCCAGAGAACTACAGAGTTGCGACAACACTTTCAGTGTTGACAAAGAAGGGGCAACCATTCGTGTGGTCGGGGAGATGCAAAAAGAGTTTTCAGGAGTTGAGGTAGAGACTGACTAATGCCCCCATATTGAGGCTTCTATAGGAGGGCGTAGGGTACGTAGTTTACTACGACTCATTAGGGACTAGACTTGGATGTGTCCGGAAGCCCGGAAGAAAGAGCGAGCAGTGATCACCTATGGTTCATGACAGCTGAGACGACATGAGAAAAACTACGCTACCCATGACCTAGAGTTAGCAGCTGTAGTCTTCGCTTTTAAGATTTGGTGACATTACTTGATGGAAGAAAATTTTATAGTGAACTCTGATCACAAGAGTCTATGGTATATCTTCACTCAGAGGGACCTGAACCGGAGACACTGATTTTGGCTGGAGTTCCTCCTAGACTATGACATCGAAATATTCTTTACTCTTGGGAAGGGGAACATTGTAGTAGATGCACTCAGCATGAGTTTAGGTATACAACTGCTAGGTGAGGCGATAGAGCAGCTATCCGCTTTGAAGATATCCTTTATGGATCAAGATGGAGCATCTTTTCATCAGTCTTATACAGTTACTCCCCCACTTCTTCAGTGAGTCAGGGAGACACAACATGGGGACACTGACTATGAGACTTGATGTGCTCAGATATCCACCAGATAGGAACCTTATGGATTTTCTAAAGGTGGAAAAAACATAATATTGTTCAGAGGAAGTACCATGGTACCAGTGTCACTTCGGGAGGAAGTTTTTAGGGAGTTACATAGTCACATCCAAGAGTGGTGAAAATGTACTAGGATCTCTGATGATAACACTAGTGGCTGGGAATGAAGAAATCAATTGTAGAGTTTGTCTGGCAGTGCCTTACTTATCAGAAATTGATGGCGGAATAAAAGGTACCAATGAGATTGTTTCATCCATTAGTGCTTCTAGAGTGGAAGTGTGTTGGGATATCCAAGGACTTCATGACATGACATAAACATACTTCCATAGTACATGACTCACTTTGGGTAATCGTCAATCGACTCACCAAGTCAGCCCACTTCCTACCGATCAGCGAGTAGGGTTCAGTAGAGAGCTTGGGAGGCCTCTATGTGCAGAAGATTGTGTGACTACATGGGGAACCCTCAATGATTGTCTTCGATCATGATGCACATTTTAATTCCCAGCTATGGAAGGGGTTACAGGTGCCTTTCAGGATACAACTTCATTTGAGCACTTCCTTCAATCCTCAGACAGATGGCCAGACTGAGCAGACCATTAAAACACATGAGGAAATGTTGCATGATTGCATCCTCGACTTAGGTCATATATTAGACGATAAAATTCCTTTGGTAGTGTTTTCATACAACAACAGATATCACTCCACCATTGGGATGTCACCTTTTCATGCGTTGTACGAGAAACTTTGCAGATCACCATTGTGTTGGACTGACCCAGGAGAGTCAGTATTAGTGGGACTAGAGATTGTATAGGCTACCATAGAGAGGGTTCAGATCATCCAGGAGTGGAAGGAGACTACACAGAGCAGGCATAAGTCTTATGCCTATAGGAGATAGAGACCTCTAGAGTTCGTGGATATTGACCACATCTTTCTACTGGTCTCACCTCAATGAGGTTTGTGGAGATTTGGTCGATGTGGAAAGATATTTCCAAGGTTCCTCAGACCCTTTTAGGTCCTTAGCATAGTTGGAAAGGCGGCATACTGCTTAGCTCTTCCACCTCAGTTTCACTGGGTACGTGATGTTTTCCATGTATCCTAGCTGAGGGGATACGTGCACGACCCTTTCCACATCATCGACCACGGAGAGCTGGACGTGGACGATGGGGATAATTTTATGAAGGTTCAAGTAGAGATTGAGGATCGATAAGAGTGGGTCATTCATGGGTGTTCGATACCTCTGATGCACATTTGTTAGAAGCACGAGAACCTCCAGGTGAGAACATGGAAGCGAGAGGCTCAGATGCGTTCTCTCTACCCCACACTTGATTGTTTAGTTTGAGTTGTGGATTACATGGAAGTAAATCCCTGAGGTTGGATTAATGTAAATACCTTTAATTTCCATGTATTTGTTTTATTCAATAAGAATTTTATGAATTCGTGAAAATTGACAGCACCTAATTCCGAGGCCCGGTGTGCCCGGAATGAATTTTGGAAGTTTTTTTAGGGTACGTTCAGTAATCATGGGGGTGGGTTTTTGTAAATTTCGAACCGTACTCTGAATTGAAATCTGAGGGAACCATTGAACTCACACAACTGGTATTCACTTGAAGAGACCTTCACCTCGATCGTAGTAGGTCGAGGGTGGATGTTAGTTTTTCACTTATTTGTGAAAGAATAAAAATAAAATAAAATGGTGTAACATTTTATTTTTATTTTATTTTGAAACTCTTTGAGGATGATGAGAGGTGGGGACCACTATAATTAATCATCCCCTTAAGGTTATGGAGGTGGGGACAACCGAACCTAAAACCTCCCATGAGAGTTTATGGTGGTGAGGACCACCCGAGACTTAAAACCCCCTTGAACCCCTTTGAACTCCCTCTTAAGGGGGAGAAACCTCTTGAGCTCCCCCACTTAAATTGAGCCAACACTCCCCTTAAATTAATTAGTCCAACCCATTAATTTTTTAAAGAGGCTAATTTGAAATTATTCCAAAAACATAATAGAGAACATAATATATTATTTTGGTTGCCTCCTCATTTTGATGGAATTGGTGAGGAAGGAGAACATTGGAAAAAGATCTCTAATGAAGAA
Organism: Viscum album; assembly: GCA_963277665.1. Classification (NCBI taxonomy): domain Eukaryota; kingdom Viridiplantae; phylum Streptophyta; class Magnoliopsida; order Santalales; family Viscaceae; genus Viscum; species Viscum album. The sequence continues at coordinate 1,372,368,547 of OY728141.1, read as the reverse complement.
TGCCAACTAAGAATACAGACTTTTACTCTGACTTCTTCCATGTGACATTTTTTGACGAGGAACATCTTCAATGTCAATGTACCGACGACCGAGGAAATTCTAAAATCTCCAATGTCCATCACTATAACACCCTGATATTTTATGAGAAGTATATTTTTTATGTCTTATGTTATGATAAACATCAATGGAATCTTTCACTACACACAACACTAGCTTTGCATGCATTATACGCAAAAGGAACCTTCCTCGATATCGTGTGTTGTACGCAATATTGAGTTTCACTAAACAACAATATGTTATTTAAATATTATATAAACTATCCATTATGAATAGTATTAACTAAATTTTTAATTTTATAACATTATTATTCATATTAAATAATTCTTAGAACATGGTATGAGAACAAAATAAATTTTTCGAGTAAAATAATTATTTTTCAAAAAATGCAGTTTTACCCCCTTTTGATGGCGCACCCACATTAAATCTAGTTTTTGACATGTTTTAAGTTCAATTTGACAAAATAAAATTCTTCTTTGGAATCAGGATATAAAAATTTACTTTGGATAAATTTTTCATATTATTCAAATATCTTTAATATTTTAATGAAGAGTAAAAGCACACTATATTTTAATTAAAAACAACTTTTTTCATCACAATAATTTCTATGGTTAAATTATAATATTTAATGGTTTTGATGTATAAATATAATATATTTTTACCGTTTAAAATGATGTATTTCATTACCATTAATTTTACATTGAATTGATAGGTAAAAAAATTTCAATCTTTGGCAATGTTTTATCTTTTAAAACTCATTTTCTTAACAACGGGATTAATTTTAAATTAATTACTGCAACTTATGTGTTTTTTATTTTGAAAAAATGGATTCCTTATTTGAATTTAGTGGGTCAAATTTTTTTTAATATGTTACTTGTATTTTTTTGATATTATGAATAGTAACTATGGTAATTTTTTACTATAGTTAACGGTAAATCTGGTAATTGAGGGTAAAAATAATATTATAAAATTACCCTAACACTTGACAAAATACTATTGGATAAATATAAGTCGACCCATATAACCTAAGGGTCTGACTAGATTCATTTCATGGAATTTTTACCATGAAAAAATATTATTATTATTAAAACCAAAGAAAGTGACAACATGTCAATGTCTTAAATCTTAGAAGTGTAATAATATTAATTTAGTGATAAACTTAATAAAACATTGTATATAAATAGTCCCAAAAAATATAATAAATGTATATACATAATAGGAATTTATTTATAATTTTTATAGATTAAATAATTATGATTAATTATGACACAATAGTGATGTTGAAATTATTTTATTGATTGAAATATCAAATAAATGTTTTTAAAAGTATTAAAATAAATATTATATGAACTAGTTAATGTTCTCCACTAATTTTCTAGATAAAAATTACATTTCATGAATCTATTAAATTTTTTTGTTCGAACATATCTTCTGTGTATATTTTATTTAAATTCAAATAAATGAATACTGTCAAAAATGACACTATTGTAATTTTATAATAATTACATATTATAAAATTATTTATAAATCACAAAAATATTTAAAAATTATAAATTAAAATTTATGTGGTCCAAAATGTAATAAGTTATACAGTTATGGGAAATTCACAACATATATGTAATTATTTATAATGATTTAAAATTTATAATATTATTACCACAAATAAAATTAAATAGATTATATAAGGATAAATCTAGTTGATAATGTTTAAAATAAATTATAAACTTGTCTTAATTTTATTTTTTGATGATATTACAACCCTATGTCATCTAATATTCATATTTGAGTCATTTTTGGAGGTTTTTAAGTGGGTTTGGAATTTATTATAAATTAATATTTATTATAATTCCAAAGGTGCCCCTCTCCTCCCTTATAAAAGGGCACCACCTCCCTCTCCACTTTACACAACATTGAGCCTTAATGCTCGGCCAAACCCAGACCATTTCCCTTCTAAACCTCCCAAGAAACATACTAGAGGTCCTTGTCTTCTTCATAGACCAATTTTAATATCCTAAGAGGAGGTTTCAAAGAGGAGTGTTGAAGAAGAGGTAATATCCTTTAACGATTCTTTCAATTTCATTTCTTCTTATACTTACTCTTCTTTTGTTGTTTCATAATAAATTAATAACATCAGTATCACTAATATACTTATATTTTCTTATAAATATTAAGCAACCATATTTCACCTTCAATCCATCCTACGGAAAACGAAATCACCACGCGTCCGTACGTACGGAATACCGTCTCCACGCCATGGTGTAATCTGTTTTTCCACCTCCACCGTACTTGGATGGGTATAAAAATGGAAAAAATCAATATATATGATTATTAACTGATATGTAATCTAAAATATTATACACCATACACTTCAATACATTTCCACAGTCATGGGAATGATATCATCGCTCATGCGTACATACGGCTTACCGTCTCCATGGTGCGATGTGATTCGTTCTACAAGATTTTCACTAAACCATGATTATATAAACTAATTGAATGAATAAATACGATATATATTATACAAATACAATTATGTAAATGATGTATCTATATCCCAAAAATAGGATGAAGAATTTATTCGATAAAACACGCATAAGAACATAAAGCAATAAACACCCGAATAACAAGTAGCAATGATATATTACTAATATGAATATAATAATATGACCATATATGATATCATAAAAATCAATATGATTTTGGAATATGTCAATGACATTGTTTAAATCATTATACAGGAGGTTCGGAAGCATACAAAGCATATCGTATGTAAAGTAAGGGAAAATCACGCAATCTCATTTTTATCCGAGATTGTTTATACATTAGAATTTACTGGGGAACATTTATCATCCACATCAATGTTTCCTCAATATGTAATATTATTTATTTCCTCATAAAATTGTTTAAATCCAATTTTACATATTGTTGAATTTTTAGTAAATTATATGAAAGGAATCTTTTGGTATTTTCATTACGATATACTTTTTGACTTTTTTGGCCAAAGTATGAGAAGAATTTTATTTAACTTATATGGCATGTATGGATTTTTATGATTCCATAGAACAGTATTTCCATGAAGGTTCCTTTAAATATTTTCAATTTTATTTTTAATTAACTTCTTTTAGTATAATATGTTATGACATGTTAAGAAACGAAAAATGTTTTTAAGTAGAAAAGATATTTTCCTCAAGAATGGAGTTCATGTTTTTTTATCAAAATTATTTTCCATATAATATAATATAGGGTTCTGTTTCTATCCCTATTATTACATTTATTTGATTATGTTGTGATGGAATTATTTTTCGGAAGTCTGTTAACTTATATGAATTTTTTTCAGATGTCACGATGTTTAAAAATCCTATTTTTATTACATGGGTTATGCTATGATGTACGATTTATGATTTTGTGGAACACATAAGAATGGTTTCATTATGAGATGGGTGGGACCTATATCTCCCTCCAATGAATTGGGTAATGATTTATACCTCATGAGATAGACATGGCTAGAACGGAAAGTTAAATCGGTTTAGTGATATAGGACTGGAACGATGAGTGAACTCATTTCATAAATGAACTTTTTCCGCTATGATGGTCTTGGAAATGAGTCATGACTAATAAGAAATGATTTTCTAAGATTTATGTGTGTGTGCCATAATGTTTCATGTTTTAAGTTATGATTATTGGGATTACATTTCACTTCTATGATTTATCCCATGTTATGATATTATGATCTCTTTTGCAGGTTAAGATTTTAAAAATGTTATGTTCTTATAAAAATGATCTGATTGATATTTCTTTTGTTTACCCATACGGATCATTTGAGCCCACCCTTTTGTATTTTTTCTTTTCCCCATGTCAGGAATAAGGGTACTAAGTAGGATATGCCAAAAGGGAGTCTAGATATGATGAAATAAATCGGAGACAAGGTAGATGCTTTATGAACCAGTTGTTTATGTTTCCCAGTTTCTAAAGACACTATACCTATACGGTCCTACTATGGTTTTGTTATATGTTGTAATAATTATGCTTCAATTCTGAAGTAATAACAATGTATGTAAAGTATGGGTTGTTATAGTTGGTATCAGAGGAAAGGTATAGTCAACCTTTGGAAACTATGATGTGAAAGCCTTAGTAAGAACCCTATAGATATGTCAATGCATAGAACATAATATTAGTAATTTAGAAATGGCCATGAATAACCTATGATAAGACATAAAGTGTAAAATTTTATTACTGATTATGTGGGTTTCCTATTGTAATTAGTGTTTCTCACACTACGCTTCTTGGTTTTAGTCAATGGCTAGAAGCCGAAGTGACCATGTTAATGATGAATGTGACGAATAATGCAATGATTTCCCCCCTAAGTTACCAAACATTATCGGAGCTTGAATGAAAAATCTTGTATCCATACTCACACAACTTTCTCAAGCTATGAATCATGCATGGCTTCCAAACAAGCAAAATAAGGAGCAACATTCTGTGGAATCCTTCATGAGGCGGCGTCCACCTTCATTCAGCGGGTCTTCTGATCCATTAGTGGCTGAACAGTGGATCAGTACCACTAAAATGATATTTTCAATTATACAATGTTCTGAACATGAGAAAGTCATCTTAACAATATATTGTTTGAAGTTGAAGCTAATCAATGGTGGAATCTTATCAAGCATATGAGTCAAAAGGATGAAATTGAGTCCCTGGTATGGGACGAGTTTAAGAACTTATTTTTCAATAAGTACTTCCCTCGTATTCTTCAAACAAATAGGGAGAATTAGTTTCTTGAACTGAAGAAAAAGGATGATGAATCAGTTGGTACCTACTAAGAAACTTTTACAAGACATCCAAGGTGTGCTTCTGGAATTATTATCCAACATTAGAGTAAGATCGATCGATTCTTTATTGGATTAAAACCAAGTCTTTGAAGGGCGTTATCCATAAGGGACTTCAATATCTACAAGGAAATTGTTCGATGTGCTCTCAAGGTTGAGATGGAGATTTCAGTAACCCATCAGTCATATGGGTTTGATAAGAAGAGGAAAATGGAATTGAAAGGAATATCTAATGACCACACTGAAAATAAGATGAGTTTTTAATTATTCTCAAATTGTGGAATGAAACATAGAGGGAATTGTATTAAAGGGACAAGAAAATGGTTTAAGTGTGGATAATAAGGTCATCAGGCAATTGAATGTCGAAATAATGGTAAGCAGATGTCTAATGATGGGAACAAAGAAAGGGATACACGTAATGCACTTCCAACACTTCCATGTTTCATGTGCAAGGATATGGGGCATTATGAGAATAAATTCCCAAATCCAAGTGTTGTTGATGATGATCAACATCAAAAAACTCTTAAGGACAAAGATAAAGGAAATTCACATACAATTACAATCAGCGATGTGGAGTATGATAACGAAGTGGTGAAAGGTACAATTACAATCCACTCTAAAGTAGAAAATGTTTTATTTACTTCTAGATCCACCCACTCTTTTATTTCTGAATAAGTTTCTAAGGGTATCGCCGTATTGCCTCAACAATTATATGTTGAGTGAGCTGTAAAAACTCCTAATGGTACAACGGTCACATCAAAAGTTTACAATTCTTCTCCGATTGAAGTTTGTGGGAAAGTGCTTCCTACAAATCTTGTGATCCTTCCTATAATGGAATTTGATGTGATTCTTGGCATGGATTTTCTTTCTTTATATGGAGCTCATATAAATTTCCAACGAAGGGAAGTAACATTTCATATTCTAGATCAATCTATGATTATAATCGATGCAAGGATGAACATGACCTTCTAGTGGAAATTTATTCCATCTTATGGGTCTTGATTCCACTAAATGAAGGTTATTTATCTCATATTGTTGGTGAGAAACACACGATTAAGAATACACCCATTGTACAAATGTTTGATGATGTCTTTCTATAGGAATTTCCAGGTCTTCCTCCAAATAGTGAAGTTGAGTTTTCAATAGAACTCATACCAGGTGCTATGCCTATTTCAAAGACACCTTATAGAATAGACTCAATTGAGTTGTATTAAGGGAAGAAGAAAATCCAAGAGAATCTTGATAAGGGATTCATATGCCCTAGTGCGTCACCTTGGGGAGCACCTGTTCTGTTTGTTATGAAGAAAGATGGATCAATGAGGCTCTGCATTGATTATTGAGAACTTAACAAGATCAGTATTAAGAACAAATATCCTCTCCCACTCATTGATGACTTATTTTACCAACTACGTGGAGCTCAAAACTTTTCCAAGATCGATCTTTGTTCAGGGTATCATCAATTAAGTGTCATAAGGGAGGATATACCAAAGACGACTTTATGTAAAAGGTATGGACACTATGAATTTATAGTGATTCCATTTGGACTTACTAATTCCCCTTTTATCTTCATGGATATATTGAATAGATTATTTAGAGACTATCTTGATCAGTTTGTGGTAGTCTTTATAGATGATATTCTTTTCTATTTAACGAACAAGTAAGAACATTAATATCACCTGAGAATTGTATGAAAGACACTAAGAAATGAGAAGATTTATGCCAAATTTACCAAGTGTGAATTTTGGCTTCAAAAAGTCTCATTTTTGGGTCACATAATCTCAAAAGAGGGGATATCTGTGGATCCAGCAAAAATAGAGGTTATCGAAAGATGGTAGAGAACAAAAACAGTAACTGAGATCCAAAGTTTTCTTGTCTTGGCTGGCTATTATCGATGTTTTGTGAAATATTTTTCAAGGTTGTTTAATCCACTCACCTGGTTGACTCGAAAAGGAGTTATGTTCATTTGGACGGAGGAGTGTGATGAAAATTTCAAGGAGTTAAAACGATGTTTATCCAGTGAAACTATGCTCACACTGATTTGTAGTGGAGAAAAGTTTGTGATCTACAGGGATGCATCCAAGAAGGTATTGGGGTGTGTTCTCATGCCAAATGATATGTTGATAGCTTATGCCTTATGACAGTTTAAAATCCATGAGCAAAATTACCCAGCTCATCATTTAGATTCAGATGCGGTAATCTTTGCATTAATGATTTGGAGGCATTACCTTTATGGTGAATGATGTGATATTTATACTGATCATAAAATTATAAAGTATATTTTCACAAAAAAGGACCTGAATATGTGCCAAAGAATATTGTTGGAGTTTATTAATGATTACGAATGCTCAATGAATTATCACCCTGGGAAAGCAAAAAAGGTGGAAAATTCATTAAGTCGACAAGAACATGCTAGCTTATCCATGATGAGGATCACAAAAGGTCCAATATTTATGGATTTACAAAGGATTGATATTGGAATTATAATAGAAGGGGGAAAATCATATCTTTCTCAAATGAATGTTCAACCATCTATACATATGATGATTAAAGAGGCACATAAAGAAGATGTGGAGTTACAAAAGAAGGTGAGAAATGTTCCTGAATTTCACATTGATTGTGATGAAATAATAATGTTCAAGAATCAGGTTTCTGTTCCTCCCATACCAGAAATAAAGGAGCTACTTGATAAGGCTCATAGTTCTTCATTCTATATTCATCCTAGAAGAACAAATATGTATAGGGACCTGAAAGAGTATTTCTGGTGGGATGGCATGAAAAGAGATGTTGCTGAATATGTCTATCAATGCTTGGTTTTTCAGCAAGTTAAAGTCGAGAGACTGAAGTCTAAGGGTATGTTACAACCATTACCCATACCCGAATGGAAATTGGAAAACATCACTATGGACTTTGTCACCGGACTTCCTAAAACATCCAAAGGAAATAATGTTATCTGGGTTATAGTTGATCGTCTTATAAAGTCATCACACTTAATTTCTATTAGAGAAGATTTCTCTCTGGATTAGATTGCATGGAATACCACTTTTGATTATATATGATTGGGATCCAAGGTTTACCTCGATGTTCTCGCGAAGTCTTCAGCATACTCTAGATACAGAGTTGAGTTTCAACACTGCTTATCATCCGCAGACAGACGGTCAGCCTGAGAGAACAATTCAAAATCTAGAAGACATGTTAAGAGCTTTCTCTATGTATTTCAAAGGTGGTAGGGATCAACACCTACATTTGGTGGAATTTTATTATAATATTATCTTTCACTCAAGTATTCAGATGGCTCCTTATGAAGCTCTCTGTGGAAATAAATTCTGAACTCTAACTTGCTGGGATGAAGTTGGGGAAAGGAAGATATTAGGACGTCATCTTGTTGATGAGATGGAAGAAATGGTCCGATCTATTCAACAACACATAAGAGCAGCTCAGAGTCAACAAAAAATTTATCCTGACAACCGAAGAAATGACCTAGAGTTTGAAGTGGGTGATAAAGTGTTCTTATGAATATCTCCTTGGGAGAGAGTAATTAGATTTGGAAAGAAGGGCATGTTGAGCACTATATATATCAGTCCTTTTGAAATACTGGATCATGTTGGGAAGGTAGCTTACCTATTTTCACTTCAACCGAATCTCTCTCAAGTTCACGATGTGATCCCTGTATCTCTCCTGAAAAATTACATACCTGATCCTTCACATGTACTAAGCTCAGAAGTTGTAACGCTGAAGCAAGATCTTTCTTATGAAGAACAGCTTATAGATATTCTGGATCATAAAAAAAAATTTCTACGGAACAAGACCACTTGTTTGGTAAAATTTTACTGGAGGAACCACCAATTAGAAGAAGCTACATTGGAGCTTGAGGGTATAATGAGGGAGTGGTATCCTCATCTGTTTGTTACGAGGTGACGAATTTCGAGGGCAAAGTTCCTTTTAAGGGGGTAGAATGTAACACCCTAATATTTTATGAGAAGTTTATTTTTTTATGTCTTATGTTATACACAACATCAAATAAATCTTTCACTACACACAACACTATCTTGTCTTGCGTTGTAGGCAAAAACAACCTTCCACGATAGTGTGTGTTGTACGCAATATCGAGTTTCACTAAACAACAATATGTTATTAAAATATTATATAAAGTAGCCGTTATGAATATTATTAACTAAATTTTGAATTTTATAAAATAATTATTTATATTACATATTTTCTATAACATGGTATGAGAACAAAATAAATTTTTCGGGTAAAATAAGTATTTTTCAAAAAATGTTGTTTTTCCACCTTTTCATGGCACACCCACTTTAAATCTAGTTTTTACATGTTTATAAGTTTAATTTGACAAAATAAAATTCTTATTTGGAATCATGATATAATAATTCACTTTGGATAACTTTTTCATATTATTCTGATAACTTTCATATTTTAATGAATAGTAAAAACATGCTATATTTTCACAAAAAACAACTTTTTTCATCGTAATAATTTATATGGTTAAATTATAATATTGGATGGTTTTAAATTATAAATAGAATATATTTTTACCATTTAATATAATTTATGTCATTACCAATAATTTTACATTGAATTCATAGGTAAAACATTTAAATTTTGGCATTGTTTTAACTTTTAAAACCCATTATCATAACAAAGGGATTAATTTTAAAATAATTACTACAACTTATTTTTTTTGAATTTTGAAAAATTTATTCCATATTTGAATTTAGTGGGACCAATATATGTTAATAGGTTACTTTTATTATATTTATATTATGAATAGTAACTACAGTAATTTTTATTTACTACATTTAAAGGTAAATCGGGTAATTAAGGGTAAAAATAAGATTATAAAATTACCCTAACACTTGCCAAAATCCTATTGGATTTATAAAAGTAGGCCCATATCACCTAAGGGTCGGACTAGATTCATTTAATGGACTTTTGACAATTAAATAATATAATTATTATTATAACCAAAGAAAGTGAAAACATGTCACCCACTTAAATCTTATAAGTGTAGTAATTTTAATTTAGTGATAAACTTCATAAAACATCGGATATAAATAGTCCACCGAAATCTAATAAAAGTATCTAAATCATATCAATTTATTTATAATTTTTATGGATTAAATAATTTCCATTATTTATGACACAATAGTGATGTTCAAATTATTTTATTGATTGAAATATCAAATAAATGATTTCAAAAGAATTAAAATAAATATTATATGAACTATTTAATGTGCTACACTAATTTTGTAGATAAAAATTACATGTTATGAATCAATTAAATTTTTTAGTTCGAACATATCTTCTGTATATATTTTATTTAAATTCAAATAAATGAATAGTGTCAAAATTGACACTATTGTAATTTTATAAAAATTACATATTATAAAATAGTTTAAAAAACACATAAATATTTAAAAATTATAAATTAAAATTTATATGATATAAAATTTAATAAAGTATAAAATTATGGACAATTCAACACTTATAAGTAATTATTTAAAATGATTTAAAATTTAGAATATTATTTCCACAAATAAAATTAATTAGATTATATAAGGCTAAATCAAGTTGATAATGTTTAAAATAAATTCCCAACTTGTCTAAATTTTATTGGTTGATTCGATTAAAACCATATATCATCTAATATTTGTATTTGAGTCAATTTTGGATGTTTTTATGTGGGGTTGGAATCTATTATAAATTAATATTTCTTATAATTCCTAAGGTTCCCCTCTCCTCCCTTATAAAAGGGCACCACCTCCCTCTCCTTTTTACACATCATTGAGCCTTTAAGCTCCACAAACCCCTGAAAATTTTTATTCTCAACCTCCCTAGCAACATACTAGAGCTCCTGGTCTTCTTCAAAGACCAATTTTTGTGTCATAAGAGGAGGTTTCAAAGAGGTGTGTCGAAGAAGAGGTAATATCCTTTACCAATTCTTTCAAATTCATTTCTTCTTCTACTTCCTCTTATTTTGTTGTTTCATAATAAAGTAATAAAATAAGTATCACTAATATAATTATTTGTTATTATAAATATGAAACAACCATAATTCACCTTTGATCCATTCTACAGAAAATGAAATCACCGCACGTGCGTATATACGGAATACCGTCTCCACGTCGTGGTGTAATGTGTTTTTCCACCACCACATTACTTGGATGGGTATCAAAATGGAAGAAATAACTATATATGATTATTAAGTGATATTTATTCTAAAATATTATACACCATACACTTCAATACATTTACAAAATCATGGGAACAGTATCGTCGCTCGTGCGTACGTACGGCTTGCCGTCTCCACGGTGCGATGTGATTTGTTCTACATGATCTTCACTAAACCATGATTATATAAACAAATTGAATGAATAAATATGATATATATTATACAAATACCATTCTGTAAATGATGTATCTACAAAATAAAAATTGGAAGAAGAATTTATTCGACAAAACACGCATAAGAACATAAAGCAATAAACACCGGAATAACAAGTAGCAATGAAATATTACTAATAAAGAAGATAAGAATATGACCATTAATGATATCATAAAAATGATTATGATTCTAGAATTAGTCAATGACATTGTTTAAATCATTATATAGGAGGTTCGGATGCGTACAAAGCATATCAGACCTAAGGTAAGGGAAAATCTTGCAAACTCATTTTTATCCGAGATTGTTTATAGATTAGAATTTACAGGGGAAAATTTATCATCCACATCCATGTTTCCTCAATATTTAATATTATATCCATCCTCCTAAATTTTTTTAAATCCAATTTTACTTATTGGTGAATTTTTATTAAAATATATGAAAGGAATCTTTTTTCATTTTCCGTACGATATACTTTTTGACATTTTGAGCCAAAGTATGAGAAGACTGTTTTTTAAACTTATATGGCATCAATGGATTTTTTTGATTCCAAAGAACATTATTTCCATGAATCTTCCTTTACAAATTTTAATGTTTATTTTTAATTAACGTCTTTTAGATTAAAATGTTACGACATGTTAAGAATCCCATTTTTATTACATGAGTTATGCTATGATGTATGATTTATGATTTTCTGGGACACATAAGAATGGTTTCAATATGAGATGGGTGGGACCAATATATCCCTCCAATGAATTGGGTCAAGATTTATATCTCATGAGATAGACATGGCTGGAACGACAAGTTAAACTGGTTCACTGATACAGGACTGGAACGAGGTGTGAACTTGGTTCAGAAATGGACTTTGTCCGCAATGATAGTCTTGGCAATGAGTCTTGACTAATATGAAATGATTTTACTTGATTATGTTTGTATGCTACAATGTTTCATGTTTTAAGTTATGATTCATGATATAACATTTCACTACTATGATTTATCCTATGTTATGAAATTATGATCTCTTTTGCAGGTTATGATTTTCAAAATGATATGTTATTATGAATATGATATGATTGATATTTCTTTTGTTTACCCTTACTGAGAATTTGATCTCACCCTTTTGTATGTTTTCTTTTCCCCAGGTCTGGTAGAAAGGTACAATGTAGGATATTCCAAAAGAGACTCTAGGAATGATGAAATAAATGGGATACAATGTAGATGCTTTATGAACCAGTTGTTTATGTTTCCCAGTTTCTAAAGACATTATACGTATACGGTCCTACCATGGTTTTGTTATATGTTGAAATAAGTATGATTCAATTATGAAGTAATAACAATGTATGTAAAGTATGCGTCATTATAGTCTCTTCCCAATGACATTGTCTCCTTCCTCATGGACAATCTTCAATGAGTCAAATGAATGAGGTAGGGTGGGTGTTTGAATTATTTTCCTTTTCTCGTTCTTGATATTCTTGTTCATGTTGATCTGATTTCTACTGCACTAACGCGGAGGGTGAGGGACAAACAATCATGGACTGAACCCTCCGTCATTTTTCTTAAATTGTGTATCCTTCGCGATGAAGGAAGGTGACTTTGGGGACTACGACGACTGCTGGTGATTGACACTGGTGGAACTCGAGAACAGCTGAAGAATGCACGACGTCCCGCCACCCCGTGACCTCATCGCGCTGCCTCGTGGCCTCAACTCGCCGATGTGGCCAAGCCACCCCGCAGCACCCGCAGCCTCCGCCCTCCCAGCCGAGGCGCCACGTGGAACCAGTAGCCTCCGCCCTCCCGGTCGGGCCACCCTGGCCAAGCCCCTCCTGCCGAGTCGCCCCGCAGCCTCGCTCCCTAGAGGAACCCCCACAACCGAGCCTTCCCGCGCCCTCACGACACCCCCCCCCCCCCCGAATGAGCCACCCTATGCCCTCCGCCCTCCCGGCTGAGCTGCCCTACGACCTTGTGCCCTCACAGAACCCCCTGTAGTCGAGCTGCCCTGCACCCCCGCAGCACCCCCGCGGATGAGCTGCCTTGTGCCCATGCGTCACAACCACGGCAGAGCCGACCCACACCCCCGCGACCTTCTAGGAATTTCCCCATAGTCCAGGACACCCAGCGAGTCGGGACTGGTCGAACCAGGCTCGGTTAGGACCAGTTGGTCTAACCAAGTCAGACCATACCCGGACCAGATACCACCCTATACTTTACATGGGCCATAACTTTGGCACCCGACGTCCATTTGACGAACCTCCAGCAGTGCCAGAAACCTTGGAGAGAGACGGTCCTTTCTTTGTACCCCACTAGAATTTTGGATAATATTGGGGAATGTTAGGGGTAGATCGATCATGAATCCAACTGGGCCCTCAAGAAAAAAAAGGCTAATAACTCACAGACCGGATGTCTGAATGATGCGACGTATATTGCGTTGAGACCCCTATGACATGGAGGTCCCTTGAAATGCTTCTTTGTGGGACTTCATGGAAGTTTGATTATTGAATGGTAGATTTTGGAGCAGATCCTCTTGGAGATGAGCGAGCATAGTGCGGGAACCCAGTAGCTGGTAGTGACGTGAAGAATGTAGAGCGATCCATTGTGGGTCAGCACGTAGAGCGATCCTGTATGGATCAACACCTTCTGATCTTGTGTGGGTCATCACCTAGAGCGATCCCATGTGGGTCAGCACCTAGAGCGATCCTGTGTAGGTCATCACCAAGAGATCCAATATGGGTCAGCACCTAGAGCAATCCTATGTGGGTCAGCACTTGGAGTGATCCTATGGGGGTCAGCACATTGCGATCCTACGTGGGTCAGCACCTATAGAACTTATGTGGTTCATCACCTCAATATCATATGTGGGCCAGCATCGGGAGATCCTATGTACATCTTCTTTTTAACAGAGTAAGATGATTCAGTAGTTACATCTAATCATCTCTACTACTATACTTAAGATATACCTTTTGTGAGCTGAGTTTGTACCGGAGCGGTACATTCCATGGGGTAATACCTTGGTGTTATTCTTATGTGTGGCATACATGTGTGGTACTTATCCTCACAGTTTTTTCTTTTGTGGAATTGTTGATCTTTGGGCTTAGATATGGACTATGTGTTTTCCTCATGTTTGAGATGGGTTTACATGATAAATTAGGTATATGTATGGTCATATTCCTATGTAGGATTATCAGTTGTTTCCATTATTTGTGGTTTATCCTTTGTGGATTTTGTGAGATCTTGATGATCTCGTGGTCCCTAGTCAGTATCATTATACTCACCCCTTCATGGGCTATGCCCGCACTTCATTGTGTTTGGTGTAGACGATGGAAATTGCTGATTGAGGACGAGGCTACCAGGACTGGAGGTAGCTCGGAGGTAGACGTTAGGCATGGCGAACCGCAGAGACGGTCATTTGTGATCTGTACCTACCCTTCAGGTAAAATCCATGGTGGACGATCCAGGAGCTTATTTTCACCTATCATCTATGTTTTATATTCCAGTTATCCTTGAACTTTCTAGATGGGCTTGTATTCTGGCCCCACTTTCTTACTGCACTTACTCTGATTACTATTCAGTTTACTTGAGTTCGTATCTTGCTGTGTGTTGGTTTCATGTACTTAAAGGTTATAAAGGCAATGCCTTCCCCGTTATAGGGAATACGCCTTTGGTGCCAGTCACCAGGCCCTGGCCTATGGAAGGAGGTCTTGGGGTAGTCACGGCACGGGCCCTAGGGAACGGGTCATGGCAGATAAAATATATTTCTCTATTATACTCAAATTATTTATGACATATGTTCATATTTTATAAATTTCAATTTTATTAAATGATAAATTAATATATGTATTTATGGTATCCGTTTTTATTTTTTTATATGGAATAATACTCCATCAAAATTGACATGTGAATCCATCTGGAGGAAATTTTCAATAATATTAAATGAAAAAAATTATATTCGATCAGAATATCATTCATGATGTGGAATAGAATATTCATGATATATACCATGTTTCGTATTTTGAACCCACGTTTTTAAAGAAAACAAATCTGAGTCCTAAAAAAGATCAAACTAATGAGTTTCTTGACAATAAGAGTCAATCCTTACAATGATCCTATGATACAATTGGTGTGTGTATTACTAGAAAATAATTATATTATTTTTTTATAACTATAACTCTAACATCAATCAAAGGGGATTTTTATTCCTTAATAAAAGAGGATGGAAATAAAGAATTGCATGGGTGAATCATTTAGTTTAATAATAAAAAGCACCATGACTCAAAATGACTTCATGCTAACCCTCTAAAAGAAGTTTTAATTGGATATGATTTAATTAGAAATGTGTTTGATGTTTTTTACACCCAGATAAAGATATTACATCATCACAGTATTTGAAAATAGATTCTCAGAGATTGTTAATTTCAAATAGGTTATAGTATCGAATGATCATTTGAATTCCCAATGTATTGAACATTTTATTTACCTTAATATCAAATCATTGATCTCTATCTTGAAGCTCAAAACATATAATGAGCTCATAGATTAGATGATGATGATATATATTTCTTAGGTAGTAAATTCAATGATGAATGGTGTAGCTACTATATAGGTTTGAATTAGTACTATCCCTAATGAGATTAATAATAATTGTGATAATATGAAAATATTGATTATGGGTTGATCTAGGAACTTATCTCAGTTTTCAGCACCACATGATTTTGATGTGTAATAACCCATTTTATATCAGCATGGAAGGTCTAGGAAGATAAGGCCTTCATGTGAACCACCTAATGAACAATTTAATTTCTACATGAATCAAGGCCACCTATAGTAATTTTATAATACTACTCACTCTCTATAAAGTGTCTTGAACTCCTTAACTCCACGTGATCTGATTTCCAATCCAATGCATCAAATTTAGATAGGATTCAATATCTAGGATGTATATATAGGATTGGAACATCATTTGATATTATTTAAATAAAGTTAACACCCCAATACATTTTAGGGATTCATTCTCAGACTAATATTTGGTAGTGGAATTGTCTGGAGAAAACCCCCATGGTTTCAGAAATGGTGAATGTTCTAGTGAGAGGTAACCAACAAATTTCATCCTCTATTATGATATAATTTTTTTTGATATAAGTCATTATAATACAATTTTTAATAAAAAATTAATTGAATTATTGAAGAATTCATTATCACTCATTCTATAAGCAATACATATTTATACACCCCTTTAGATGGAGTGGAGTTTCTGATATCTTTCCTACATTTTTTGACTCTCAGAAGTAAGGAAAGAATATGACAGAATTATTAATGAATTGTACATTATTGATATCCTTATCAATATGTATTAGATAGTATTCATTATTGATAATATGAATTTCTTTTAGGTAACAGGGTCCCTTAAATCACTTGATATGAAATCTCTCCTGTTTTAAATATGTGAGACCCGCATTCAAGCCATGGTGGACCAACCCTTACTACTGTTGAAAGAAAGGCATGTTTGATATATTATCTCATGGATATGGTAGATGAGGGGAATCAAAGATATTAAAATAGAATTATTATATTGGAATTTATATTGGTATTTACAATTTACATAATTGGTTAACCTCTTGAATTGTTAGATTAGATTTATATCAAATTAGTTTACGTAACGCAACATATTTCTTTTCCTTCTAATATTTTTTCTCATGTAGAACTAAAGTATTTAATGATTCAAAATGATGAATTAGATGATAAGTGTTCTCTTTAGCTGAGTTTGATCCCTTTGGCATCTCTAATTCTCTTTATTGGGAGTGTGAATGGGAACAATCTCTTATATCCCATTTATGGGAATTTAAATAAAGTAACCAAAAGAATAATACCCCTTTACCCTTACTGATTACTTTTGAATAAATTTAATGGGGTTTCATGGGATTAAAAAATATATCCATGCTTCCAATTTCACCATGTAATGCTAATGGAATGTAATGTTCTTAGGATTACATTTCAGATAATGTGTGGTCATTTTGAGTAACCAATAACTCCTTTCATGTAAAATAATGATCAATGAGTTTTTATGGAATTAATGATCATAATATTCCATCAATATAAATATTACATAATTGTAGTATTTGGGGATGGAAGCCATATCAATTATAATATTATGAAGACAATGGCCACAATTATTGGCCAATTTTTCAAACCCTCCATGATCAATAACATTATGACAAACATTCAATGTGACAACTTATATGTTTAAGAAGATAAATATATGGTGTCTTAATAGTTGGAATTAGTAACATATATGGATTATAATATGGTTATTTCAATTATGTTATAATAGGTGAAGAATAATTTCAATGAAATTAATTGATTTATTGAATTACAGGATAGGTATTATTTGTTTATCATGATTTTCTATAGGTAGTCATTGACCTAGGTGGAAATCATTTTGAATGAGTTCCAATTTACATGGGATTTATAAATCCATAAAATAAATTATGATTTAAAATTCAATTAGACCTTAAACATAATATAAATAATTCCAACGAGTTTTCGGTATTATTTGGTATATTATGATTCATGTAGAATGTTATTAGAATATTTTTTGATGCATAATTATAATGTGGTATCCTATACCTATCAACATCTTAGAAAACCTTAGTGTAACATTCCATAAATGATGAATATATTTCCATGGTCATATAAGTGATCATCTTACACTGGAATTTAAACATTCTAGAATAATTCTTCACATTATCAAATAAGAAAATCATAGTTTCTTATTTTTGTCAAAAGGATATAATCCTCTAATTGAGGAGTTGGGTCTAATATCTCCAAACATCAATTTTGATATTTCATAAAAATCATATATGGGTAATTCAATAAAAGATTATATTAATATTATTTTACAATATTATTATCCAAATGAATGATTTGAGGAATGAATACAAATGGGTCTTTTAGTGAGATACACATTGAGGTAGGGGAGGTGAAAGATGGACTTTTTCATAGATGCATTTTTTGACGCCTCCTCCCCCCGTTGATCTCATTTCATGGGAGAAATCATAACATATAATGTTTCAAAATATATTAGGATGATTTTATTATAGGGAGACAACGGAAGAATAATTATTATATCTATAAGGATTTCATTGATTTCATGGGTAGGAATTTAGTTCCCACATTTTTTGGGAATGTGGTTGTGGATGATTTTCATGGTCATATTGGGGTTTTCACCCCTCCACATCAATTTTTTATGTTTTGATATGTTGATACTAGTGGTCAGGAATGAAGAGATATATAGAAGACTTATTTCCTCAGGGTTATACTTTTTATAATGTAGAGTTTAAACACCCAAACCCAATAGATTACTACAAAATATTACTCTTCCTAATGGGAAATGATCAATATTTTCTATTTATATATATCATTATTAATCATTTTTATACACCTATGAGAGGAAAAAATATATGGGGCTTGATCTAATAACTCAAAAAATCTACCAACATTATACCCATCAATTAAAAAAAGGATATATGAAATTATCATGGAGTTAATCTAATATTTCGTGAGGCTTCATGGTGTGATTCATTAATTATGTCAAAGAAAGAAACTAATTTGATATATTTATTATATAAATAAATTAAAATTTTAATGGGATCCTAGGTGAAGATGATAATAGCATACCATCCATAAAATAAAGGGAATATAAAATAGTAAAATTAATTTTTGTAAAATATAAAACAAGTTTGGATTCCCAATATTATATATTTGTGGGATATATGTATAGTATATTTTAAATTTTTATATAAACACTATTAAAATTAATATATATATATAGGTATTTGGAAACTTTTGATGGTTATTATGGTTCACTATGTCATTCAGATCCATGGTGGACAGAGGTATGTTCGACCACATCTGTGGGGATTTCATTAATCATGAAATTAAATAGAAGATTAAAGACATTAGATGAAAATTTTCAATGATATTATTTAATGATAAATATTATGTCAACCTCCATTATTTCCCCATCATGCTATACATTTGTGAGCAGTATTTTCTAAAATTATCACCCAATACGGTCCATCAGTAATGAGGGTATAAGGGAATTCTTGGTCTGAGTTATATGAATCCCTTTGTAAACCATGGTTGGTGAAGGGACGATCATAATAGGATGGATTCTATAAATCATTTCATGAAAATACATATTTATTTTCATGGACCTCTATTTAAAAAATCTCAACCTCATCTATCTCATGTGATTCTGTATGAATATATCAAATTTGAATAAGCCATTTCAATTTTCGAGTGATCAATTCAAGCACATGATTCCGAGGATAATGTGATATAAGGAAAATCACGGTTTGGTTTCATTTTTCATGGAACCGTGGATTATGTAATAATCATACAAGGGTATAGAAAGATTAAATGTGATAGAAATGGATTTATTTTTTTAGATCATGCATTAGGTAGACATTATATAAAATTAATGTGATATAGGTGGAATAACTTTTAAGGAAATGATTTAAATTTATGATTGGTTTTACAATTATTTTATTTGTATTTAATCTACCATTATTTTCTTGTTTTTATATTTGAAATTTGGATTTTTCTTCACATATTTATTTGTTTTATATGGTATGAACATGGATAGGAGTAAATATGTGAGAATAATGTCACACATTTATAAAATATTACTATGAGATACAAATACTTTATGAAAAAATTTATAAATTTTATGTGCGTACCATCTGAGATCCCTTGTGATTTGTTGCAAAACCCACATTGCAAGAACATAATTTTGAAAACATTGATTATCCTAGAAAATATATAGTTAATAACTTCTTTAACTCCATATATTTATCTTCAATCCACATCATTTCTCACCTTGTGAATAAAAAAACTTCTCCAATGAAAAAACTATTTTTTCCTTCTTCAATAACCCTATTTATTAGAGGATTTAACTTTGGGTCATCCGGATTAACACATAAAAGTGTCACCAAAATCTTCTATATTATGTTTCCTTCCGTTTTTCATGAATTTCTCTCAACTCTACCATCATGGTGACTTGTGGATAGGGTTGGATGATTCTTTTGTTTAGGTTGTTAGAATTTATGGATGGTTCTTATTAGTTTAGGACTATTTCTCCCATCCATTATTGTTTTCCACCATACATGAATGGTTTATCTTGTGTAAAGGTTTATTGTAACAAATGCGACTAATATTTTAGGAAATAATTATAATTTTAATGAATTATAAATGGGTTTTAAATTGTTTAATTTCATTTTATAGAAATATTGATTTACTCTTTCACATTTCATGGTCATTTGAAAACTTTTTTCGCATTATTTGAGTAAAAAATTAGATTCTATGGAATGGTTTGGAGTTGAAAAATATAAATGGATTATAATATATTGAATGGAAAAATATGGAAATATAATGTGATATGCTAGAAATAGAAAATTAACATGGGATCCTAGATATAAAATTGATGAAGAATAGATTAAGTGTCCCTTTTCGGTTAATTCATCGTGAAAAACATATTAGATATTTATGATTTTGTTTGTTTTATATATGTGTATCACCCTATCACCAGGCTATGGAATCAACTCTATAAAAATTTTTGTATGAGGATTCAAGTGTCTATAGAAATAACATAGATTGGACAGTGAATTACCTCATATGTTTTTGAGTGCTCAATTGGTTATCCATTATTTCAAAATTGCATAAAAATATCATGGGTCTCAAAATTACGTTAATAACATTGAGATATCCCATGTTTCATATTAACAGAACATTTAGTTTTTTGACATTAATATTGAGTTCCAAATAATTCATGTAGGTTATTTGAATTCATAAATTTATAATGAAATTTGTACAATATAATAATTTTTTATATGAGTTTAATTATTATGTTTATAAAATAGATGTTATGCATGAAATACATGATTGGATTCTATAAGGTTAGTATTTTAACACCCTAACATCACCCATTGGGTGTATATTGTCTTTATTATGCAATATTATGGTAATGAAAATGCACCATATGTTGGTGGTGGATACTCATGATAGTGGACCTTATGTTGATGGTGGATACATGGTGGGATGTTAAACATCATTCCATAAGAAAATGGGTTTCTCGTTCTATATAAATTTTCGTGGGTTCATTATTTTAAATTAAATAACATATTTTACATCGATAATGATTCTTTTTTTTCATTCATATATATAATGGAAAATATTTTTTTAATATTTTATAGATGAAGTTTATCCATGAAGTAATTTATTACATCTTATTTTTTATTTTGGCTTATTAATATTTCATAGGCCTCAAAAAAATTTGGTTGAATATATTTTCGGTGGATCTTGACTAACAATGTTATAAAAACATAATATTAACTGTATTGTTAACAAAAATTAATTATTCTAATTGGGAAAACCATTTTTAATGTAGTTTCACAATTACCATAACCATTTTCTCAATCTACATGGAGTGGGAAATCCCATTGGGCCTTATTATCGGCCGACTCATGTCATCACTAAAAAGGTGGTCATTATTATTTTGTAAATTTTGTAGATATCTATAATTAATATTAATCAGTCATGATATTACATGAAAATATTTTAAATTATAGTAATTGTTTTTAGTAATAAAAATCCAAATGAAGTGACATTTAGTGGCGATCACGTACCTGATAGCCTATGATAGGGTACATAGTGGTCAATCTGGTGGGGTAGTACCCATTAGACTACCACATGGGGCTGTATAAGGGTCCATTATGAACAGGGGTTTCCTAAAATAATTTTTTTAAAAAAATTCAGTTAAATTGTAATTTGTTTTTTAATTGTTTATAACCACTTTATCATTTAATCTTCTATATTTTCCAAAAGTTTTGTACCCCCTATTTCTGGTATGTAATCCTTAATTGATGATTTTCACAATTATAAAGTATAATGGTAAAGAATTTCATATTTGTTTGAACACTAAATAAGTTATTGGGGCTAAAGTAGACGTGCACAAGCAGTACACGGTTTTTCTAACCCGTGCAGATATCCTAGGAGAAGTTTTGTGTAGTTACAGTTTTGAGGTTGAAGCTTCGGAATGGATTGAGAACAATAATGGAGACCATACTAGGCTCCCATATAGGTTTTTATTATAGAATTACCTACCACAGGGTAAGTGCATGGTTTTTCTAACCATGTGGTCTAACAATGCGTGGAGTCAAAAAAGAAGACCCAATTTTTTATGAACATTATTTTTTTCTCTAATTTTCACTTTTTGGCTCCAACGCATCCATAAATCAATATTTTACTCCATTGAATGCTGTAGAAAATATAACAAATGCATTGGAGCCATATCGGATTTGTCCCATGGTGTTTTTAAGCCTGATTCTCATGGTAGGTGCCCGATCATCATCATTTTTTTCTTGTTTTCATAGATCTCCTTCTCCACTCTTCTCATTTTTTTAGATATACACCCACTATGTCTAGTTATAATATTTGTATCATCACATAAATATAGATCTAATTTTCTTATTGATAGGCGAGGAGATCTAATCTAGATTCATGTAATCTTGACCCTGATTCTTGATGTATGTCTTCATTCCTCCACATTCCTCTCACACTTTCACAGATCTAGTTAGATTTTCTTCTCCTATCTTCTTGGTTTCCGATATCATAAATTATTAATAGAAGATATATGATTTTGTATTCCAACTAATTTGTGTTTGGGTAATGATCTTGTGAACTGAATAGATCTAAAACCATTTCTTAGAGATCTGAATCGACTTCTTGTGTGATATTTATCCATTGTTGAGTTTCATCAGAACAATTAAATTTGGTGGATTAAATCTCATATCACATTTTTAGAAATGATTATATTAGTTTAAAATTCCTTAAATTGAATGAAATTTATTGTGAAATCTTGGTTTAATACATGGAATAAAACTTCTTTAGTGAGGATTTTTAGTTTTGGTGATATTGTGTAATCTTAATGAATTGTTGTGAATTTTTTTTAGTTTCTGGAATTAAAGATGTTGATTTTTACTTGAGTATTTTTTTGGAATATCTAAATGGATTTTTTAATGTTAATATAAATAATAATTGTTTTTTATTAAAATGGATTGGCTTATAAAATTTTTTATGGAAAAATGGTTTTCAATAAAAAAGAAGGTTTTATTGAAAATATGTTTTGAAATGATCCTTGGGCTTATTAGTGAGTGGTTTCACATATCATATATTTGTATGGGATGAGTTAAGACATTTTTCATGGTTTCAAAGTGTTAATGTCACACATGATATAATTACCTTTTGACGACCTAGTAGATCGATGAAAAACTGCCCATGGCTATGAAACTCTCATAATGAAGAATGCATGGTTAAATGTGTGAATAAGTGGAACAGAATGGTTTTTCCCAAAATTTAATGAGAAAGGTTTTTAAATCCTTATATGGTTATTTTCCTAGAAATATGAATTTATGGGAAAATTGGTTTAAATATCACTTGTTTACTTTTTGGTTTAAATGGGTTTGAATCTTTTTTATATTTATTTATAACCTATTTTATGAAATGGTTTTATGTCAATTGTTTTATTTAAATGTGATCATAAATCAATCCTAGTGGCTTTAGTAGGGGAGTCATTAGGGAAATCCTACTGTGTTTTATACTTATCAATTCATTGTATCTTTGGTGATTTTATCGATGTTATCTTCCAGGATAGGGGAAAAGGTAATGCACCCCACGTTTTTAGCACCACTTCATTATAATTGGGATTTTTGGTGGTCTTATAGCATGGAGATAATGGATCCTGGAGTCTTATGGTATTCATAGAGTCTTTAGTTATCCTTCCAATATTTACTTTGATAGTTTATTTGTGTTCTGTAGTTGTGTACTATGATGTTTTTTAATAAGAATTAAGAGGTTGAATTGAATTTCATTGTTCATGGACCATTAGTGAGATATTTGGTTATGGTTTTTTGAGTTAATCATTTTATTATTAAATAGTAAATCATCCAAAAATATAATATGAAACCCTTGGGCATTTATTTTATGCCTTTGGCATCTTGAAGATGTCACTCAAGGCCATGTAATTGCTTATAGTACTCTCAAGCTAGTGAGAATTATTAGGTCATTACAAATGTTATCATCTTGTTAAGTCATTTATAACAATTATTCATTAGTTTTCATGGTCTTGGAGTTTAAATTACTTATTATATACTCTTGGGGATGGAATCATAGAATAGATTTGGATTGTTAGAAATGAAATGTAAGCATAAAATGATGTAGCTAACCCTTTTATACTGAAATTTAAGTTATGAGGGAGTTGGGTACATAAGTGTTTGGAGACACTACATGGATTTTGAAATCTCATTTCCATGGGTTTAGCTATTGAGACAAGAATGAAATGCATTATACGAATGAATTCCCACTAGTAGTCCATAAATCATTTGATGTAATGATTTATGTTGCAGAAAGGTGTTGATTTTGAAAAAAAATTATGAATTATTTTCTCAAATGAATGATTTGGAAAAAGGAAATGCTTACGGTATATTAAAAATGGTTAAACATTCAAAAGGAATGTTGAATGTTTTCAAAAAGTACTGAACATGAAAAATGTAGTTTTTTTAAAACAATGTTGTCATTGTAGATGTCATAGACTTTGGAATTATATGAAATAAATTTCTAGAGAGTTGGACTTACAAAGTTAGTTGTTTGTCCAGAAAAAGGCACCCGGTAGCTATCGTAGGAACCAATATAATGAAGATGCAGAGAATGTGTTTTCAAGTGAACCATAGTTTAACCAAGAACTAGTTTAGATTATCGTTCAATCATTATAATTAATGGACATGGAGAACTGGGGGGATGAGCCGAGGTACGTAGATCATTCCATAATGTTCCTGTAGAAGAATCCACCAATATTCTGGGCTGATTCTGAACTGTAAAAGGTGGAGTTTTGGATAAATAGGATGAATCATTCATTTTATTTCATAATCACACCATTAGAGCGAAAATTTAATATGTCCACATATATGCTTGAGTATCTTGCATGCCAGTGGTGAGAACAAGTTTTGTATGCTAAAGTGGACCAAGGCATCACTTATGAGGATTTTGAAGATTTTTTAAAAAAAAAATTCAATCCTCACACATTAAAGATTCAAATGATGACATACTAATTTATCCTTAAGTAGTAAAACCTCTCTATCATATAATAGCTGGCTAAATAAAACAATATAGATACATTTTCACCAGAAGCAGTGGAGAGTGTGTCCTTGAGTGAACGCATCTTCGAATCAGGGATAAGGAAAGAAATTCGATCAAAGATCATGGTTCTATGTATTACTGATTATAATGAGATGGTGATAAGATTCATGTTGGCTGACCAAGATATATGTAGAGCTATGGTAGGAGGATGTATTATGACCCATACAAGAAATTGTGGAATATCCAATTTTGGAAGGAAGCGAAATAGAGACACCTATTTCTAAGGTGGGATTAGGAATGAAAATCAGACATTTGGATCAGTAAATCTTACCCGAAGACCAACTATCCATGTAGGATGCTGAAAATTTAGTTCCTTTACCACATAAATCATCATTCTACATAACCACCAAGAGAATTCCATAGTTCCAACCATATGTGTGAACTTAAGCAGTTTTGTTGCGGTGCTCTAAGGATGGGTGCTTGAGATATTTCTCAAGTGTCTCAAGAATCATATGCCTCGACAAAGGGGTATACAGTAGAACTATACTCCTCAATAGATAAAAAAAATCCATGGTGGTTATATGAATACCATGGCTTCTAAGCAAGGGAAATCGCTGCAAGGGAATAAAGTGAAGAGTGTTGCAATGAAGCAATTGTAAGGAGTTGAGAAGATGATTTTCGATGATAAGGATGGACCATTTATAGTGAGATGTATGATTATTTTTAATTATACCATTGTACTTGTGTTTTTTATACTGTTTCATCACATTCCCTTATATTTTCTCATATTTATGACCTACTTTGTTTAAAAATAGAAATGATTCCTTCTGTGTTAAAACTGAAAACTCCTCTTGGTGAAAAATAATTTCAAACCACTATGAGTAGAGCATGTGGTATAAATGTTGATGTAGTTGAGATGAAATGGGACTTCTCAATATTAGAACTGGATTTCTATGATTTAATCCTTGGTATAGATTGGTTGAAAACATTCACAGCTCACATTAACTATAATAAGAGAACATTTGGTTTCATGGATAAGGATGGCATCGGGCATCTCTTCTAAGGAGAGAGGGTTGTAAAAATGGTTCAATGATCTTGTTAGCACTAACATTATGAAGAAAATATAATTAGTCGACTCTGTTGACTTTGGAATCAATGAATTAGATATGAAATATAGTTTTCAATCATTTGTGGATCAATTTATAGATGTTTTTTCATGGAACATCTTAGGGTTAACACCTCTAAGGATGTTGAGTTTACAACTGATCTCTTTCTAAGGAATAGTCTTATTTCCCTCCCATCTTATAGGATAACACTGACATAGTTAAGGAAAATGAAACTAAATTTGGAGGAGATAGGAAGTCAAGGTTGCATTCAGCCGAGCACATCTCCATAGTAATAACCAGTCTTGTTTGTGATGAATAAAGATGGATCTCTTCGGATATGCGTTTATTATCATTAGCTTATCCAAGATATAATAAAGAACATTTTTCCTTTTCCATTCATTGATGACCTATTCAATAAATTAAGGGTATACCAATGGTTATCTAAAATGATTTGCGATCAGGATATCACCAATTGTGAGTATTGAAGAAACATATTCTAAAAACATACTTCTAAAGAAGATATTGGCACTACGAATATGTAGGAATTCCTTTCAGTCTAATGAATGAACCAACTATCTTCATGGATTTGATGAATCTGGTATTTCAATGATATCTAGATTATTTTATTTTAGTGTTTGAGGATGAAATCTTCAAGTATTCAATGATAAGGGATGAAGATGGGAAACACTTAGAGAAAGTGTTGGGAATCTTTAGAGTTCACTATTTTTATTCCAAATTATCTACATGTGATTTTTGGATACAAGAGGTATTATTTCTTAGCCATGTGATTTATGAAAATGTTTTTTCATTGGATCCTGAAATAATATAATTTTCTATCTCATGTTAATCAATTAATTATTTATCTGATATAAAGTGTTTTATTGTTCCATATGGCTACTACTAAAACACTAGTAATGACTTCTCATGACTGGTCTCACCAATGAAAACTCTGAAAAAGAACAATTTTCCATTCCAATGAACTAAGGAATTCTATATGTCATTCCAAGAAATAAAATTTCATCTTACATCGGCACCTGTATTTATTTTTCTAAAACCATGACTATGGTATGTGGTGTACTATTAGGATTCAGGATCGGGGTTGGGATGTGTTCTCATTTAGGAAGACTATATTGTGGCTTACGGTTCAAGGAAGATAAGGGTGCATGAGATGAATTTACCAATACAAAATTTTGAGTTTTCTATGGTATTTCAAGCTTTTAATACTTTGAGACATTATATATATTGTGATAAATTCACTATGTTCATAGATCAAAATAAAATGAAATAGAATTTCTCACATCAAGATCTAAATATGAGGCCATAGAGATGGATCAAGTATCTATAAGTGTATTGAATTGATGTATACACTAGGAAAAGGGAATTTGTTGGAAGATGCAATGAGTAAAAATTAATATGATCCGTTGGTGAAAGAAGCTTCAGATGAATAGAAGTTGATGTCAGTCCAAGATGACATCCATGTGGAATGTAAATAACGATATGATGTTGTCATTTTCTTTTCAGCTACTCTTGTTCTTAATTTGGTAATTATGGTAGAAGAGGAAAAGAAATATGGTGTAAAATGCCTGGTTATGAGTTCTAAACTCAAAGGTGGGGAGACCATTGAGGATTGGAAACATGAAGGGAGTTCGGTTTTATGCTTTAGATATCAGGTGTGTGTACCTATGTCTTTTCAGGAAAAACATCTTTATACATACAACCATTCGAAATGGGTTGTACATATTTGTATAAAGATGATTTATAAGGAATTAATGGTGTAGTTTTGTTGGAGTGGCATGAAATGGAATGTGGTTGAGTTTATTTCAAAGTGGTTAACATGTCATCATGTAAATATATACCATCATCGACTAGTAGGTATGTTGTAGTCTTTACCAATCCTAGTTTAGAAGTGGGAGCACATAGTGGTGGATTTTGTTATAGGTATCCCAAGAATGGTCTAGAAACATGATACCATATGGTTGATAGTGTATCGTATTACCAAGTCATCCCATTTCATCCCTATTTGTGAAACTCATATAGTTGAATATCTATTCAAAAACTATATCAAAGAAGTGCTATTGAGATATGGAATACCTGTTTTGATCATGTCATATAGAGATTAGAGGTTCACATCTCATTTCTTGAAATCCTTACATAAATCCCTTGGGACTCAATTGACTATTAGAATGGCATATCATTCAAAGACATATGGCCATTTTAATTTTATTATATAAGCATTGAAAGAAATGTTGAAGGACTGTGTGATAGATTTTTTTGGATCATAGGAGGAGAATGTACACTTAGTTGAATTCTCCTAAATTAATAGCAATAAAACCTCAATATATATGGCTCTTTTTGAAGCGTGGGATGGGAATCCTTGTCATTCTCCACTATGTTGTGTGGAAAGAGGATAGAATTCACTAGTGGGGCTCAGTCTTGTCTATGAAAAAATAGAGAAGATCCATTTGATTTGAAAGAGGATGTAAATAGCTTATATTCATCATAAATATTATGAGGATCATAGTCTATGACCATTTTCCTTTATAGTATGTGATCATGTGTTCTTGCAGATATCTCCAAGGCTTGGACATTATCGTTTGGGGAAGAAGGTCATGTTATCTCATAAATACATATTCCCTTTTGAGGTACTAGAATGGGTTGGGGAGGTGAAATATTTGTGGGAATTACCACCATAGTTTAGTTCAGTACATAATGTGTTCAATTTATCCAAGTTGAAAAAGTATCAGCCTGATCCTGACCATGTCAGCAGATATGATCACATTTACCTAGAGTCAAATGCTTCATTGGTATATATCTCAGTGTGGATTGTGGATATGAAGGATAATGTCATGATTGGAAAAATCATCATTATAGTGAGGGTTTTATGGATACATGGTCTGATTTAGGAAGAGACATTGGAATTCATGAAGTTAATGAATGTGAAATGGTTGTAAGACATTCATAAAGGCAGTGGTTTTTTATTTTATGATGATAGAACAACCAATGGTGGGGAGAATGCAATACCACCGGTTTCTATTATGTAAACTATAAATGATGAATTTCATGGTTATAATGTGTATGGGTGATGTTTAGGAGATTTGGGTTAAATTAAATATGTTATTGGGTCTAAATTAGATGAGCATAGGTTGCGTATGTTTTATCTAAACAGTGAGAATATCCTAAGAGATATTGTATGAAGTTGTAGATTTGATGTAGTGGATTTAGTATAGTTTGAGAACAGTTAGGGAGACCATGTGTGGAGGCCACACAGATGATTCCTTAAATAAGTATCTATCCCATGGTTAGCACATGTTTTGACAAACCGTGCAGTCTAACTGTTCACAGAATCAAAAACATGGTCATATTTTTAAAGAACATCCTTGTTTTGGCTCAAATTAACTTGTTTTTTATTCAAAATGTCCCTAACTCGATATTTCACTCTATCTATGGTTTTAAAACCTTTCACAAACATGTTGTAGCCATCTCAGAGCCCTCTTTGTGTTTTCAAGCCCAATTCTCATGGTAAGTGCCTGATCTTCGTTGTTTCTGTCAATTTTTCATAGATCTCCATCTTCTCTCGTCTAATTTTCATATATCTACTGCTTTTGTGGTTTTGAATAATATTTATAACATCTAATAAAGATATATATGGTTTTTTTAATGTTAGAGAAGAAGATCTATGCCAGTTTCTTGTAATCTTGACCCAAATTTTAGTGGTTTGTCATCGGTCTTCCTCATTCCTCTCGCGCTTTCTTAGATATACATAGATCATCTTCTCCTATACAAATCAATTCATATATACATTATTATTAGGAGTATATGTATGATGTTAGATTCCCAATATGTTTTTTTCGACGATGATCTTGTGGGGATAAGTTATCTATATCTGTTTCATGGAGAATCATCCCGACTTCTTGTGCCTTCTTCATCTGTTGTTCAGTTTTGTCAAAAAAATCAAGGTAGGTGGATACAATATCATCTCATTTTACTATAATTTACGTTATTAGATTCAAATAGATTAAATTTAATGAAATTTAATGTTAAATCTTGGTTCAGGGCATAGAATAAATCTTCTTTAGTGACGATTTATCATTTTTTTATATTGGGAAATCTTAATAAATTGTTCTCAAAATGGTTTTTTTTATTTTTAAATGATTATTTTCAATTGTGGATTTTATTGAATCTATAAATGGGTTTTTTGGAATTATTTGTTTCAGTAAAATAGAATTTTATGTTAATTTTTTTGTTTATAAATGGTTTTGATTGAAAAATGTTTTCCATAAAAATGTGGTTTTATTTAAAAGGTGTTTTGGCATTATACTTGTGAATATTGGTGAGTGAGTTAATATTGGATATAAAAGGATTAATTGAAATTTGAACATGTACATGGTTACAATGGGTTAATGTCACATGGGATATATTTACCTAGTGATGGCTAGGTATATTGACATGAAACTTCTCATGTATATGGAACTTTCAAAACCAAGATTTCATGGTTGAATGTCTGAATAATTGGAATGGAATGGTTATGAAAAAATGTTAATTAGAAATGATTTTAAATACTTGTTTGGATTTATATGGAAATATGATATGCTGGGAATGTTGGTTTAAATATAACTTGTTTACTTTTAGGTTCAAATGGTATTGAATCTTAATTATATTTAGTCCTAATTTTTTTTCGGAAATTGTTTTATATAAACCGTTTTATTTAAATGATCTAACAATTATATCCTAGGTGAATAAGTTGGTAATTCATTGGGGAAAGCATAATATGTAATGTAAACACCACTACATTGGATATTTCGTGCGTTTTCATATTCTATCTTCTGAGATAAGGGCTATTGTATCATATCACATGTTTCTAGCACTACTTCGTGATACATTGGTTTTTAGTAATCATTGAGCATAGAGCTAGTAGAGCCTTCTGTTTTATTTTATTCCATGATTATTTAGTTTTCTATATTTTATTCAATTTTATGGTTTCTTTTTCTTCCACTATTTATTACTCTGAAGTTTATTTAATAGTAATTAAGTGGCTGAATTGTATTTAATTGTGCATGCACCATTAGTGAGCTATTTGGATATTTTATGATGAGTTATTGGTTTTATACTAAAAGGGTAAATCGTCCCCCACTTTCATTTTAAATCATATGTATTTATTTATAGATTTTTGAATCATGGGGGTGTCTCTTAAATCCAGGTAATGGATTTTTGTACTCTCAATACAATGAGAATTAACAGATCATTTCAAAAATGATGGTGTAACCATCTCCATCCTTATCAGTCACCCTATCTTATTCTTATATTACATGTAAGATTACAATGGTTGTTTTTTCATTTAATTGAGTTATGTAATACAATTACTTCTCTATTTACATATTTATCTCTTTAGTATGACATTAAAATCATTAACCACAATTATTTTTTTATTTAAGAAGTGATTCATAAACATAAATATTGAATCATGAATGGATAAATGAAATCATTCATATACATCAAATGAATACATAGATAATGTGTACCATAATATATAAATCAATGTTCCATCAATATACATGAATTGTTTATGAATATCACCTTTGAGGCCACCAAATGTTGTATATAAAGAAGAGGTATCCATGAGATGCTAAATTACCTGATGCTGAAGTGGCATCTGCCACCATCTATTGTGTTACGGGACCTCATTTTTTAATGTAGGTAGTATTTGAGATCTATGGGTTGCAGAGTATCATACATGGCCCATAAAATCATACATGTATACTATATTAGAGATGTAGGACCGTTTATGTGGACATCGGGAATGTTCTACAAATAATTTTTAGTTGCTCAAACATTATATACCATGATAATAGATCTGAGCAAAATCATTCATCTTTTTTAAAAATGAAATCCCTTGTATTAATCAAATGAGAGTATTCATTTATAATATCCAATTTATAAGGATTTTTCGTGTGACAATTTTTATCATTAAACTAGCCAAATGATTGTATACGATATCAAAACACCCATCATGTGATTTGGTAATTATACAGTACAACATATCAATGCAACCATCAAATGTTTTCAGCCAATGGTATAACATGATTTGTTCATTTTTTTTGATATAACCATACTATAAAATATCACTAAATTATAGTTGGTGATATAGCCATTATGAATTATATATATTTTTTCTTTAGGGAATGTATCAGTTAATCTCTTACAAAAACTAATTCTAAAATGATATAAAATAATTTTCATGATGTATTTTATCATATATAATAACCACGGAAACCATTTTATAAATATGTCTTGGATATCTTCTTAACCACTGTTATAATGATATTATTAGCAAAACTATGTTTCAAATCATAATTAATACCTTATGAATAACTATATAAAACACATTTCAATTAAATATAAAACAATTTTAGGGAATCTATTAGAATAAAATTAAATCCCCTTTATTTCAACCCAATAGTGTGATGTCATGATACATTATATAATTGATAAAAAAATATGAATACCGAGGTCTATAATGTTAAGAAATGTCTGAATTTATCAAATCATCAATGAAACAAATGTTACAAATGGATATGTAGTGTTTGCCATAAAAATTATATCCCATTTTTGGTATCAACCAGTTTCATCACATTCTATTATTCATTCTCCTAGGTTACATTTTTTATGATATCACAAGACCATTTCATAAAAGTTACATCAATCCCATATATCCAACTTACATCTTCAGAAATGTTTGTGTATAGGATTGTCATGTGGATGAATAAATAACATTTAATTCACTACTACAAATGGGAATATCATATGTCCCTTATCTAAGAAGATAATATTATTATTTTTACTATCTACATATAACCAATCACTCCTCTATCAATCAGAATTGAGGTCCCAAAAGTAACACTCATAATATGAAAGTGAAAACCATATTTTTAATGTCCCAGTCAGTGAAATGAAAAACTCCATACCAAAAAACCCCATAATTAGCTAATACATAAGGAATTTATACAAAATGTATCAATATATGTAGGATGTAATTTAAAGTATCCCAACAACAGTAGTTAGCGGTGACTCAAAATATGGTCAAAACACACTTAGTATACAAAAGGTAATGTATATGACATAATGTTTTATACCTTGTAGGACATCTAGTGAATATGAACACATTTTATGCCTCATTAGCATATTTTTTTAAATCTATATAGGAATCATCGTGATAGAAACTGTAGCATTTCAGTATAATCTATAATACTCTATTAAAACATCCATTCGGGAAAACACATTTTAATACATTGAAGGATCAATTAACATTATGTTTCATGAAATGTATATTAATACACAAACATATATATACATATAGACAAAATAATGAAATGTTAAAGTTGACATATCATATTATATGATGCATATTTTTTTAGAACAACCATTTAAGAACACATAAAATAAATACATAATCACACACACACACACATAGATTTATATATATATCATATCAAATATCATAGATCATTACATTGACCTTTTGTTTTCAACACTTTCTGAGGATTTGAATCTTATAAAATATATGAGTAATTTATTTCACATGGGTATATGATCATGAGATCAAACCCTCCCACTAAATTAATTATTTTTTAACATCAATAAATATATTAATTTTAAATATTTTTTAGATATTTTAATTATATTTCTAATATAAATTTCCATGAACATATAGAAAGACCTAAATTCAACCCAATCAACTGATATGATGTTAAAAACATCTTATTACTTTAAAAATAATAATATATGAAAATCATAATAATTCATTTATATTCTTCCATTAAATTTTTTATTGATATATTTTAGTATGTAACGTCACTATTTAAATTATAGTATACTAATTTATCGTAAACATTTTTAAGAAAATGTGACATTCACCATGTTATAGAAACTAAATGTAAATCATCATATGTCTAGATTAACATAATTCTCTATAAATATATTAGTAGATTAATTAAAATAAATATGTTCATTTTATAATAACAATATTATCCAAAATGGTGATATTTAGGTTTCAAAGTAACTAATTTTTTCAAATATTTTTTTCAACCACATAAAATCAATTATTTATGATATTACAGGAGGATTTCCTCATTTTTTGGATGAGTATAATATTTTATTTGATATCATAGATCTTATCTTTGTTAAAATATGAAATTTTCTATCATCATATATACAATATTAAATTTATAATATCATACCATTATAAAAAAACACATTTTTGATGGGAACTTGGTATTATTTAATTTTACAAGTATATTTACAAATAAAAAATTGTTTCCTGATCATAAATGCTTGTCTCTGTATTTGGAGAATTGTTACTTAAAATTAAGAATTTATTAACTAAAATATAAAATAATGGGTTGTGGAAACACATTCAATTATATATAAATAAATATATAAACAACTACTTCTTACTTCATCAAACATTTTTTTACTCATATAATACATCAAAAATATGTTATTAAATCCGACGAATTATCGACTTTGTTTATATATTATTTTATCTCATATTTTTAATAAAAACTCCATCATTGTACAAAATTAATCTAATCATTAATGGGGAATTATATTGTGATAAACATCATTTTCATTTAACCATATTATATTAAATTTTACTAATAAATTTTCCATTTTTTATTTTAAAATAAAAATTTGCCACTTGAATGAAAACAATAGTATATACAACTTTATCACTTGATTTTGAACACCATTGTATTTATAAAACTTAATAACAATATATTTTGAATCATATACCCTTACAAAAATTAATTGATTTTAATAACACATTTAACTGACATAGACATTCCATAATGTTTCCAAAACATCTTTCAATTTCCTAAAAAAATCATTGCTAGGAAATAATTACCCTCACCCCGAACTGCACCAGTAGGTTTCAACAGCCTCAATAAAAATAATGAATAATATTTTTTGGACTCTCAAAATGAATTAATTCATCTTGTTTGAATATTTATCCACAATATATTTCTAGTGGAAATGAAAACATAGATATCATACTATCAGTCCATCTATCTGCAAAAAAATGTTCATATGGTGTAATTATTTCACAAATTCATTAAAGTTATTGTAATATATCAATTAATTCTAATTTAATTATTTTATAATCTATAATTACAGTAATTGAATCCTCCATTATGACCATAACATTTAGATACCCAATCATATTGAGCATATTGTTGTAGTCTAAAACTTCTTATTTTATTTTTAATATCATTCCATTTATAATATAATTTTAACAATAAGTTTTTCTCATCATCATTAAGATTCACCAATTTAACAAATATTAATCTAGGGTTATCTTGAATTTATTTCCATAGTGAATATAATTTCCTTAGTATTTATAAACTCTACTAATGTTTTAATACATAAGAGTTTCTTACATTATGTTAATTATTTTAATTGTCTTAATCTAGAAGTTATATTTGATTGAGATGAAACTATTTATCTAGAAGACACTATTTTTTCAAATTGGTGTTATATTTTAAAATCATTTATTTTTGAATTTTTCTGTATATTCATTAGTAAAATGATGACATTTATTAAATCATTATATCCATTACTCAGATATGATCGTAATTTAATCATGACATATACTAATTTTTGTATAGATATTTTCCAAGAAAATATATAGTAGTAAGTAACTATGGATGATTAAATATATTATTATTAGATACTTGAGTCTGTATCACATTATCCAAATCAATCATATGTTTATAAAATCAATAATATTTTTCTTCCATTATAACAATTTTGGTTTCGTTGATAAGTGAAACTCAATTTAAATTCAAACAATAAGGATCCAAAATGTATGGGTTAAGTCATTACATACATTCATTACTAAATGAATTCCATGAAAACCTAGCCATTATAAATGATTTATTTCATGAAAAGTTAAAATTTTGATGTAATATAATAGTTATCAATGGAAGGGGATTTATTCTTACCATATAATATCATGTTATCAAATTTATGTATGATTTATTATATTTACTTACTTTTTAATCCAATTTATTCAAGAAAACACATTATAATCATAATATTTTTATCTCTTTAAACAAATCACTATCTATGTTACTTAAACTAGTTACAATTCCAATATATTTTAACATACCCAAAAACGTATCATTTATATGGTAGATGAAAATTTCATTTAAATTGTAAATATTATATGAGATTGATAATATCTACATGCATAATCCAACAGACACAGATATCTTTCTCTCACCACTATAGAACTAGTAATAAGTCTATACGTAAGAGGAATGTTCAAACCAATGTCTCTCAATAAAGGGACATATTACAAAATAGAAATTCCAATTCGTTATAACTCAAATACATAATCTGAATAAATAATATTCAAAAAATATATCCAATAACATTAACTACACACCATATTAATGGTTATTGGAAAACTATACCCATTATCATATATAGCCTGAAACTAACAATAAACATGATGAAAGTCTCTAGAAGTTGTTCAAAATGATTAAAATTAAGAATACATAAATTCATCATTCGAAAAATTTATGTCTAATGTCAAAAAAATGAATAAATTTTGATGAAATTAATAATAACATATTTAAATACATTTTTAAAATTTTTGAACACATCATTCACCAAAACATTTTTATTTGATTAATTAATATTCCAAATATTTCTAGTTGAGTGGAATATTTAAATTATTAAAAAAATTCAATTATGAAACTATCATTATAAAAAATGTAAAGATATATTCCAGCCTATATTTTTTAATTTATAAAGTCTTTAAAAATTACTACTATTATTTCTATAAAAACATTTTAATACTATGTAAAAATGATTCCTATATAATTTTGAAAATTCCAGGTAGTTTATGTTAGGTAATTTAGAAATTTTAGTCAGACAATAATGTAATAATTTTCTACTATATTTGTAGTGTAATTAGAACTTCATCATAGTTTAATTTATTACAAAAAAAATTATTTCTCATTTTAGAATTAGTAATTTATGTTTTTTAATTGTTGTAAGCTGAATAATATTTTGTTTATGTAGGTATTTTAATCCATTGGGTGATTTAATTTGGTTCTTTCAAAGACGTGTAAACTATTTCTTTTTTAAATCAATAATAAATAAAATTAATTATTTTACAATAATTTTTAGTGAATCCAAAATTTATGTTTGACTTATATTAATATTTCAAATAATATTTTTATAGTTTTTCCTGATGATAGAATTGTTATCTTGGGAAAAACGGAGCATCATTGTTAACAAATTGGTAATATTAAATATTATATATCTTGCACCGGTATATTTTATGAAATATTGTAATGA
Source organism: Viscum album (assembly GCA_963277665.1). Lineage (NCBI taxonomy): Eukaryota > Viridiplantae > Streptophyta > Magnoliopsida > Santalales > Viscaceae > Viscum > Viscum album. The sequence continues at coordinate 1,372,330,613 of OY728141.1, read as the reverse complement.
CTCTTTAATGGTTTCATAAATGGGAATACTAATGCAGACAATAAATTTGACACTTAGGAATTACCCTATTTGGTGTAGAAGTCCTCATATCATCAGGAATTTTTCATAGTGAAATCACTAGAAAAAAATTATAGAAATAAAAGAATTAAAATAATTTATTTCATTTATTATCTATTAATGTTTTAAACCAAACATTTCTCCTACCAAATATTTATAACAGAAAATATTTTTGGTTATCTATGAAACCATAGGTAATTGATTGGATTGACTATACCATCAACACAAGTGATGTTGTGGGGAAAATAAAAAACAAACAAATGTGGAAAATCAAGGAGCCAAGGAGGAATATAGTAGATCTAATCAATGAAACCAATAAGGATATAATGTTGACCAAAACTCAATCAACAAAACAAGTAAGTTATTTTTGTTTATTGTATTATTTTACCTTTTTTATCTCCATGATTTTCATGAATTAATTATTTATTATTTAATTCACATATTTTATAAGTTAAATTTCCATTTATTACTTATCATCCTGGAATTAGGAATTTTTTAATTATTCATGATAGGAATTTGAAGATTTTATTATCCTCTCCATTCATCGTGTTTAATAAATGATGGTAAAATGATCATAGCCTTCATTGGATTATATTTTTTGTGTTTCATGACTTTTTTGACATTCAACATCAAAATTTATATTTTTCAATGATTCTAATTCACATGGGTACCAAATTATTGTGAAATCACTATATAATTCACCGTTTCAATGAAAAAGTATATTGGAGCGTGTGATTATAGTTATTAACTATAAATAGGGTATAACAACCCCACTCTTTATTACCCAATTAAATAAGATTTATTATATAAAATTTATCTTAAGACAACTTTGAAGATAGAGAGGTCTAGTTTATTGGAAAATTAGGGACATTACATGACAACTTAAGACATAAATATGCAACATCTTTATTTAAATCTTCCTTTACATGACCACAAAACTCCCTCGTACATAGCATTGAAAGGGATAACTTGGAGACATTCATGTTAAAAGGGTGACCTATAAAGCCAAGTAATGGAGTTAAAAAGGAATAACATGAATAATACACTAAATTTTTGTCAATAGCAATATCAATGGAGCATAAAGGAAATATAAACACAAAGACATGATATACCATGATAATCATAATAAGGAAATGTGGCAATAACACATAACAAGATATTATAATGATCCAAGGATATTTTCATATAGATCATGAGTAAACCCTAATTTAAATTTTATTAGAATGAGTAAACCCTCATTGAACATGATTTATCATGATTGTAATCTTTACCCAATGCATTGGAGTGCTATTAGGGAACACACTTCGTAATCATTTCATTTCCTGCCTACGTGTGCCATATTGATCATACAACATGGAATCATTGAACATGATCATTTCTTCCCTAATAAAAAAATGTTTAATTAATAAATAAAACTCTATAATCAATAAGTAAATATTAATAATGGTTAACAACCTTGGTAGGGAAATGGGAATGGTATTTATTACACAATGATTTGTTCATAGAAATCATGGTACAATTTCGGAAGCCAAACGGCGTGACATAATAATTCATAAAAATGGTTGGTGAGATAGAAAGTTTTATCTCATAATACTTAAATTAAATTTAATATAAATGGGTAATATCGATAAATTAACTAACATATGTAATTAAATTTATAAATTTAATATAAAATAATTTCTAGAATGTAAATGAGGAGAGGGAAATCCCTTGCAGAATATCGACAGGGTAACATGTGTACATGGGGGAATTAATGAGAGGGAAATGGGTATCTAATCATTTGATAATATGGAGGTAATTATAGGTTAGTTTCTAAATCATACCCCAATATTTTTAATTGATAATAAAAGGGTACAACAACATAATAAAATGTAGACAAAATTGAGAAAGGGGGAAATCCCTTACTTGGACGTGTGATCCCAAATGCTTGAGAGAGGTTTGAGAGAGGCTTCAATGTAGATTGATGCACCTTTTAAGGATTATATATAGAGTATTTAATGGGGTTTTCAGGCTCCAAATGGTTTTAGTGAAGAGGAATGAGATATTGAGTGGGTTTATATAGCAAGAGAGAGGGAATTGCTAATTGCTTAGGTTTTGGACACTACACATTAGATTAACCAAAACCACAAACCATAAAATGTTTTATGACCATGTTTTTTGCCAAATTGATGTTTAAAACATTAGTTTATAAATACAATTTGATAAATTATTAAAATATTTGTCTTTCCTGGGTGGAGGTGAGTCACACTCTCAAAGAAATCATTTTAAAATGTTAAAATGTTGTATAAGTCTTTGAGGGTCCACTAAGTCTTTGTAAAATAAATAATACAAACATAAAATCACATTATTTGAAATATAAAACATTTATTTTATGAATAACCCATTTATAGTATTTTATTTCATCCATTTTGGGTCATTATGATGTCAAAAAATTCATTATATATTTAAATGGTATTTAATTTTTTCAGAAAAAAATGACTACCACAGAAAATAATGAAAAATTCACCATTGAATAATTTCAACATCATGATTCCAAAAATAATATTTCTTTTATCTATATAATTTTTTTAAATATGTTTCTTTTCACTTTTAAAATAAAAACCAAAATTTATGGAAAATTCATGGTTTTCACATAAACTGTTTTCAAACCATAATAAAAATTTCTATTGTATTAATAAAAATTATAAGATAATTTATATTTTATGATAGATAATTTTTTTACAATAATATTTTAATAAAATATTATTTTATTCAAAAATCCATTAATTCATGAAAATAGATATCTTAATTGAATTTTTACTAAAAATACAATTTGTGCTTTAAAACCCGTTTATAAAGTACCAATAATAAAATCATTGTAAATTATTTATTCTATAAAAAACTAATGAATGTAATCATAGTGTTATGTTCTTATTAAAAAACTTCTTAAAACACTCTCATAAGACTTAAGAGTATGGTGCAAGTTGGTGACATACTCTTATTGGCGCTCGGATAACATCACTCGAGAGGTTATCTCAATTAACTTCAACATCTCTCGTAGGCGATTCTGCTCTAGATTAACGTGTTGAATATCTACTTGGGATTGGTCAATATTGAAACCCAGTGATGCTACCTCCTCTACAAAGCTTTGATAAATTGGCTTATTATAGGGAAATTTTACTTGATAAGGCCATTACATCCTTTGTCTGGTTAAATTGGATATATTAATTCCCTATATTTATACAAATAATGTGGTGACTACTCAATGACTATATTAGAAATAGTAAAAATTCTTATCAGTATTTTAAAATCATAAAACATACAGCCAAATACGTGCATATTATTTATATAACTATTTTACATAAGAAGATATTTAATTATATCAATAGTAACTTTCATTAATAAATGTTTGGGTCTTAACAATCTTCCCCCTTTAAAAAATTTTCCCTCAAAATATCATTTTCTTACACTAAAACAGATAAGAGTATCTATGCTTCATCACTTCCACTGATTCCCACATTCCTTCTTCAAACATAAGGTTTTTCTACAACACCTTGATGAGGGGAATTGTTTAATTTTGAAGAACATTTTATCTACAATCTATGATATTCATCATATGTCTTCATATGAGAGGTAATTATCTAATGGTACCACCTCTGGATTGAGTACATGTGTTGGGTTAGGTATGAACATCTTCAAGTGTGATACATGGAATACATCATGTACTTGAGACATGTTCGTTGGGAGTTCTAGTCAAACTTCCACTTCTCCAATGCGATCAAGGATCTCCAAAGGGATGATGTACAATAAACTATGCTTTCCCTTCTTCCCAAATATCATAACTCTCTTACATGTAAATACGCAGAGGAATATCATGTCTCCAACATCAAACTCTCGGTCTTATTGCTGATTATCATCATAGCTTTTTTTTACTTTGAGCAGCATTAATGTGCTACTATATGGTCTTAACCTTCTCCACCATTTCATCTACCATTTCAGGACCTAGGAGTTTTTTCTCCCCAACATAATCACAAATTTTCGGCATTCTACATCTCTTCCCATATAGGTCCTCATAAGGATCCATTAGGATTCTTGAGTGTAAACTATTCTATAAGATAATTCAATAAGAGGAAGATGTTGATCCCATCCTCATTTTAAGTCTATTAAGAATGATATCAACATTTCTTCAGGTGTTTGGATAGTCCACTCATATTGGCCATCAATTTGAGGATGATAATCCATACTGAAGTTCAACTCAGTATTTAGAGCACGTTAAAGACTCTTCCAATACATAGAGGTGAATCTTTTATCTTGATCGGATACAATATATAGTGGTACTCCATGTTTCCTTACCACTTCTATAATATATATCTATACCAGTTTATTCAATGATAATTCCTCTTGAATTGAAATTAAGTGTGAAGCCTTTATAAGACAAGCCATTACAATCCAGAGAGAATTGTTTTCTTTGGATGTCACCGGATGTCTAGAGACAAATTCCATGGTGATGTTCTCCCATTTACATTCTTGTCCAGGTAATGGTTGTATCATCCCATTAGACTTGTTCCTCTCAGACATCATTGGTTGACATTACAGAAACATTGACGTATAATCATTGATGACTTTCTTTGTGATGTCCCCCCAATAATTCTCTTGGAGATCTCAATAAATCATTTTGTTTCATCGGTGAGAGGATAAACTAGAACTATGTAAATCATCCAAAATTTCATTCTTTAACATTTGATTTGTTAAAACACATAGTATGGTCCCAAATCCCACAATTCCTTCTTCATTAACATTAATCTCTAAGGATTTCTTTTTGTTGATAGTTTCCACTTTCTTCTAAATTATCACATCATCCTTTTTAGCATCATTTATCCTTCCAAAAATAGACGGTTGATCAATCATTTGTGAAATGATTGATGATGTTCCCTCCTTTATAATTCCCATGTCCATATTTATCAAATCATGGATGATTGGATCATTTTTAATTCTCATAAATGATAGAATGGTCAGGTCCGTTCTACATAGAGCATCTGGAACTTTGTTCTCTTTCCAAGGGTGGTAATGGATGGAGCAATCATTGTATTTGATCAACTTCCAACCATCTTCATTGGTGCATATTTAACTCTTTCAGTGTGAATATATACTTTAGGATTTTTTGATCCGTATATATTTCACACTTATCCACAAAGAGGTAAAACCGCTAAATTTTAAAAAATAAGATTATTGAAGCTTACTCCAGATCATGGTTTAGATATTTTTTCTCATGACCATTCAATTTACTTGAATCATAGGAAATGACTTTGTCATTTTGAATCAACAGATAGCCCGTGACTTTCTTATACGCAGCACTCAATAATAAAACTAGTTCTCCACTTATTGGTATTGTGAGAATGAGTGCAGTGATAATATTCCTACTCAAATCTAGTATTCTCCCTTCACATTCATCACTCTAAGAAAAAATGACTCCCTTATGATTTATCTTGGTAAGAGGGTTTTACAATCGTGAGAAATTTCTCACAAATCGGTGATAATATCTAGCGAACCCCATGCTGCTACAGATATCCATCATCGATAATGGCATCACTCATCCCTCAATTGATGTTATCTTGGAGGGATCCAAAGATATTCCTTTTCTTGTGATGATATGACCCAAGAATGAGACCTCTTTTAACTATAACTCTTAATATTTGTAATTTTCTTATAGCTTCTTATTTTGCAAGGTCTCTAGTATAGTGCATAGATTCTTCTCATTATCCTCCTTAATTTTAGAGTATATTAGAATATCTTACAATAAATTTTTATATAAACAATCTATTAATCAAGTCCATGGTGATTTTTGGAGCATTAGTGTGTTTGAAATGGATTACTATGAATTCATAGTGTTTGTATCTTGTACGAAACACAATCTTTGGGATATCCTCTTTCTTCACCCTTAATTGGTAATATCGCTACTGGAAATCTAGCTTGGATAATCATTGTTCTCCACATAAATGATTGAGAAATTAATAAATTCAGGTCTGAGGATATTTTTTCTTTATCGCGCTTTTTTACGATCACGAAAATCAATGCAATGGTGCATTAACACGTCCTTCTTCCTGACAATGAGGACTGGTGCACCCCATGGTGATGAACATGGGTGTAAAAACCATTTATCCGGATTCTCCTATAGTTATGTATTTAGTTCCTCAAGATCCTAAAAATCTATTCAATACAAACTCTTGAATATTGGCATCGCCCTAAGTATAAGTTCAATAGAGAATTTAACATCTCTTCTTGGGAGAGTTCCGTGAAATTCATTGGAAAACACTTCAGCAAATTCACTCGCAATAGGAATGTCATCAATGATGTTTTCTTCCTTAGACTCAATCATCTGATCAAGATATGTGTGCTCATAGGGCAATAATATCATCACATGAGATGATGGTGTTAAAGAAGATTCATCTACCTCCTTGCAATTATACAGTATCAGGGGTCGATTCGACATATGGAGATTGATTTCTCTCTCATAGAAATTTATGTTGGATATACATTGGGATAGCCAATGCATGCCAGGAAATGCATCAAATTCTAGAATACTATGTATGAAGAGGTTCTACAGGATGTTCAGTCCATATATTGTGATAGAGGATGATTATATTCATGGGATGTGATGATTGCCCCATTTTTTGTTCTCTCTAACATCACTACTTCCACGATTTTTAGTGGTGTTGGGATTGTTCTACCAATATTTCGGGATATAAAAGAATTCATAGAACTAGAATCAAAATGTGAATTCTTTAATATTTAATAAATAACTAGAATACATTTCACCACTTCATTTTTGGGATTCTCTTCAGCGGTACTGATGGAAAAAGATCTCCCTTGCAGCCATGGAGTTTTTTGTTGCCTATGAAAACCTCTAGCATAGGGCATCGATTTCAAAAGTGTTCTGGTTTATTGTAGATGAAGAAATGAACAATGCGTTGAGGGTTGAATGGAGTATTCCTCTCCTCTATCGTAGAAGCTAGTTTTCTTTTTGGTAGTTAATGGATATGCTCTTTTCCCTTACACAACTAGAGCATTTCCTCAACCCCTTTATGAAATTTAATGGGTTCTTCTTTCTACACCCTTGGCAACTGGGGTGCTATAATTTCATAGAATTGTTGGATTTATCCAATATACTGGAAGACATAAATTCCACTATATAGTTCTTATCCACATGATACACCTTGAGATTCTCTAATCTTCATTTTGAAATTGAGGGCACAACAGACAATATTCTCATATATTTCAACGTCACAAATCACTAGAGCATTCCCTATTCTATGTTTTATCCCGCCAAAGACGGGGCCAACCATTTATTCAGAGGAATTGGCAAAGATATAGTCATATCATGTAATCCTTGTGATGTTTTCCACATACACTCTGATAGATTTGATGTATTTTTTCTTGAGGGAAATGAAGTCACTTTTTATCTTAAGTCAGACGGTGCAAGGAAAAATATTTATTGATAAATATTCTCAAGAAATCAATCCATTCTAATGCTTAGATCTCCTTCACATTATTCTAATTTTAAATCAATGTAAACCATTTATCTACCTCACCCTTCATATGATAAGTATCTATAATAAACTTCTCTTGTTCAGAACTGTGTAGGATAGAGAATATCTTTTCAATAGAGTTGAACCATTATTCATCAATTTAGGGATCAGATGATTCATTGAAAGATGAAGGCCTCTGTCTGATTAAGATCTCAATTGTGACTTGTTCTCTCTTGGGGGGGGGGGGGGCTGAACATTCGTTTTTAACTATGTTTCTATTAAAAAAATGAGTTAACTAATAGAATATATTTGAAAAAGTTTGTGATTATAGTTCCCATTGGATTGGGTAACTCATTGGAGCAATCATCCCATTGATCTTCAAATTAGTTGTTATCCTGAGTCATACAATTACCACCCATTGGATGAAATAAAATGAATTTAATGGGTAAAACATAAATGGTAATATAAATACAATAGAGGATAACTTATGAATTTCTATTATTTCCTTAGCATATGAATTTGTAGGCTTCAATCTATGTTATCCATGATCTACTTCCAAACATATTTTCTTAAGAGCATTTTTTAATCAATTACCAATGGTTCATAATATAAATATGAATTTACTAATTCATATCCCTTGGTAGTATTGAATCCAAGAGTGCAGAAAGGTCTGTTTTCGTGCAATAGTTCCCATTCGAGTCTAGATCAATGCGGTGTTTTCGTGTTTTACCATAAGATAAATCTCTGTCAGAGCTGCCTCTATCTTCTCATATCCAAACAGAGATGTTTTATTGATAAAAAAATTAATCAATAATATACAACATTTAGGGATGTTTTTATTATACATATTCTTATCTCTAAGGCTTTCACTAGGGTTTTCTAATCATTATCCCAAAAATAAATAGACATATCCTTTGATAACAACAATAGAGACCCTTCTATTTATTACACTCCTAAGCAAGATTTATTACATAAATATGCACTTAATATAACTCTGAGGATCGATAGGACTAATGTCTTGGTAAATTAGGAACATTACATAACAACTTAATACATAAAAATACAACATATTTATTGAAAACATATTTTACATGACCACAACATTTCGTAGTACTTATCTTTGTAATGGATGAGCTGAAGAAATACATGTGAAAAGGGTGAGCTATAGAGTCCAGTAAGGTAGTAAACAATTCATAATAGAAAAAAGACAATACATGTAAGGGAATAGAAATATCAATTAAGAATAAGAGAAACATGAACATAAAGGCCAGATATAGAATGATTATCATAACATGGAAATGTGACAACAACACTTAACATGAAATTAGCATGATCCATGTTTCATTGCACATAGAGCTTGAATAAACTGTCATTGAACATTTATTAAAATGAGTAAACTTTCATTGAACATGATGTATCATGGTACTAATCTTTACCCAATTCACTAGACCACAATCAGGGTACACCCTTCTTAATCATTTCACTACATGTATAAGTGTGACACATGGACCATAAAACTAAGAATCAGTCAACATTATAATTTTCAAAGTTAAAGTAATGTTTAATTAATACATGAAAATTTATAATAAACATGTAAATGTGCGTAAGGGTGGATACCCTTGATATGGAAATAGGCATTGTATTCACTACACAATGAATTTTTCTTGGAAAATATTGGTGAAATTTCAGCAGCATAATGATGTAACATAATAATTCATCAAAATGGTTGATGGGAGAGGAAGGTGTATATCATTATATTTAAATGAAATAAATAGTAATAGGGTCCTATAGTTATATTTCCCATCATATTTAATGGAATTAAGATGAATAATAAAAAAGAATTTCATGAATGTAAATGAGGAGAGTGAAATCCCTTGAGAAATCTTAGTATTTTAACTGGTGTACATGGGAGGAATTAATGAGAGATAAAGGTTTTTATCCTCATTAAATAATAATTAGGTTAGTATAGGGGAGTTTTTATAGAATACCTCAACATTTTTAATTGAAAATAAAAGGGTACAACAACAACAAAAAATTCGGACAAAATGAGAAAGGAAGAAATCCTTTACTTGGAAGTGTGATCTGAAAGTCCTAGGAGAGGGTCAAAACTAGGATTCATTTTAGATTGGGGAACCATGGGAGGATTATATAAAGAGTATTTCAGGGTTTTGTTGAGTTCCAAATGGTTTTAGTGAAGTGGAATGGTAGATTGAGTGGGTTTATATAGTAAAAGAGAGGGAATTCATTATTATTTAGGTTTTAGACACTACACATTAAACTAATCAAAACCAAAAACCACCCCATTATTTTTCCCATGGTATTTTCCCTAGTGGAGTTGAATAAATTATTTTATAATTAAAATTTTGGAACATATTAATTTATTAGGCTTTCTTTTGTGAAGGCTAGTCACACTCTCAGAGAAATCATTTTAAAATGTTAAAATGTTTTATATGTCTTGGAGGGTCGACAAAGGATTTGTAAAATAAATAAACCAAACAAAAAATCACATTATTTTAAATTTTAAATATATATTTACCAAAAAAAATTTATAGAATTTTTTTACCTCTCCATTGGGTCATTATGATGACATAAAAACATTATATATTTAAACAATATTTAATTTGTACCCAAAAATTCGATTGTCTCAGAAAATTATTAAAAATTAACAAATGAAAAATTTCGATGTCCTGATTCCAAAATTAATTTTTATTTTTTTTATATATTTTCATTTTATCTTTAAATATAAAATCCAAAATTTATTGAAATTTCAAGGGTTTTGACAAAAACTATTTTCAAACCTTATTAAAAATTACATTTGTATTCAAAAAAATTATAATTTTTTTAATAAAAACTAACTTAGTAATAATAATATTTTATTAAACTATTGTCACATAAAAACTAATTAATTCCCCAAAATATACTTATTAATTGAATATTAACTAAAAATATAATTTTTGCATCAAAAACCCTTTACAAATTTACAATAATAAAATGAATGTTTATTCATTAGTCTAAACAAATCTAATTCACATTATCATATTTCTAGGCTATTGTTACATCAACCCTTATAAAAATTGAATAATACCTAAGGGTAAGGTGCACGATGGTGATAGTCTCTTGGGTGGCTCAGATAACATCACTCGAGTGGTAATATCTACTAACTTCCACTTCTCTCATAGGCAATCTCATTCAAGCACAACGTGTTGAACCTAGGCATGGTCTTTGTAAAGAGAAATGGCCAATGATGTTGAATCAATTCCGAGATCTAATAAATGGGGCTTAGTATGGAACAATTCTAATAGTTGAGGCCACCTCTTCCTCCATCTCTGTAAATTGATTTTGTTAAAGCCCTGTATTTATACTAATCATGTGGTCACTCTTCAATGAATATATTAACAAAAATAACACTTAATAATGGTATTTTAAATTCAAAAAATAGTAAACCAAATATGTTCATATAATTTATATAAAATTTTTACATACAATACATATAATTAGATCAAGAGGAATTTTCATTAATAAAATTTTGTGTTGTTACAAAGGGTGGAAAGAAACCATAAGGTAATGATGTTTTAGGTTTGTTCAACCCATATCAAATAATTCTGGTGAGATTTCCAATATATCATATGGAAGTGATAGTATTGATGAAGACACACTAATAGAGTTTAATTACATGATACATCCACTCTACACATCATATAGTTTGCAAGAACAGATTTTTTATGGACTCCTCTTAGTAGTATTGTAGAGACCCGGATTTTTCCCTATAAGACTTTGCAATATTTCTACATATATTCCCAATGCTAGGAGCTAAGATGGCAAACAATTCTGAGTCCCGGTGTGCCAGAATTAATTTTTTATAAAAATATTAAGTATTCTTATACAATGCACGTTTCGGGGATGGTATTTCCTTTAAACGGTAGCCCATATCATAAATCTGAGGTCTTAGTTGCATCCGGAACATGCCGTTTACCCTAGGTGCGGTGTAAACATTGCGGGTGTGGGCCTGCTATGAGAGAAGTCACCCAGGCGAAAATAGTCATTTTGAAATAATTACTTAGTGATTTTTATCACTGGCGTTCTCTTCGAATAAAATTTAGACGAAGTCTCAGAATTGAAATCTGAGACTTCTGTTGAATTTGGAATGGGGCATTTTTCCTAGGCGCGATATAAAATGAGAGGGCACGGTAGGTTCGGATTTAACGCTAAGTGGATTATTCTATAAATAGAAAAATATGAGTTTGGAGTTAGGGTTATACCTTCCCTCTCCTCCCTCTCTCTCTCTCTATCTTCCACTCTCTCTCAACTATTCTTTAGCATTCTTCTCCGTTCATCACTGAATCAAGGAGTGCCCTCCACCGTAATCTTGGATGATCGAAGAAGGAGCATTGTGGACAAGCCACCAACGACGCACTATAGATTTGATGTAGGATTTTTAGTTAAGTTTTTCACCTTCATCGATTTCTTGACTCTTCATCAAATTTTCCTTTTACATTCTAATATTTAAGAATTAGGACTATGGAAAAAATGAACACTTCCATCGTCTGAGCCCTGTTCTAAATCATACATTTGACGCGTTCTTTATCATTCATCATCTGAATTTTCAGATGCACTAAAACCTTGATTTATTGTCGATCGAGGGAAGGAGCTGTGAAGGCCTCTTCCCAAGGATCCCAAATCCACCTTCAGATTTGAAAAATGGCCACTGGAGTGGCCATGGTGGCCAACAAAATCCCAGCTCCGGCAACGGGCGGTGGCCGAAAGTCGGGGTGGCGTAGCGGTGGAACCAGACAAAGTTTCACTGGAAGCGCGAGGGCTTGGATAGGTGGCACTCGGCCGGTGTGCAGCGCACAACAGTTGACCGGCTCAGGCGAGGCCGAGGCACGGTCGAACAAAGGAGCACTAGGGGGTGCGGTCATGCCGAAGGTGTTCCGGCATCAGGTAAAGAGGCGTAGTGGGTGGCCGGTGTGTGGCGGTGTTGGGTGTGGCTGGAGTTGCAGTCTCGGGTGCGGCCGGGCAGAGCCGACTGTCATGGCAGCGGCGTGGCGGAGTGGGGAGCTGAGGACCCTGGCTATCCCAGCGAAGGAGCGGGGAGCCGAGGTGGATGCGGTGCAAGTGGCAGGTCGTTGTGGTGCGCTCGACCGGCGAGAGGGTGTCACCCTCGGGTTGTCGCGATCGGGAGGATCCCCGAGGTGAAGACCTCGAGGGAGCCATGGAAAAGGACCTACAACTCACGGGTCCTGCTGGTGCGGTGCGTGGACAAAGAGACCGGTCGCTCGGCCAGTCAGTGGAAGAACCAGACACTAGGGGTCTGGTGGATTCGAACGGGCCCTGGACAGCGGGTCACGGTGATCGGGGCCGGACCCGCAGCTGGGTCGCGGGCCGGCGGTCTGGACCATGCTGACCGGTCTAGACCGCCTCGTATTCCCCCCCCCCTTTGTTCAAAGGGGCGTATCTCTTAAACAGCGCTCCCTTTTGACACGCCGTCGACGGACATGGGATCGTCTAATTGAGGAGGAATATTTTATGTGGGTTTTAGAAATTATGAGCTCGAATCTCGACGGTGGGTGACCCAAAACACATTAAGTTAATAATAATAAATTATTATTAGAGTTTGCAACATATGTATTTGCGAGGCTGACATCTTTTTGACGCGCTGTCAGGGGCCCTGTGTCCCTGGAGTTGATACTGTCCTTCCAATGTTGGTTTGGAAATCTTGCGGTTTGGTATTGTTGCTCTGTGGCACAAAACACTTAATGCGAATAATGATTAATTAAATATTCTTGTGCCAGACCTAACTCTTTCTTGGGATGTCTGATTGATGTGATGTTAGCGGCAGCATGACCCCAGTCCTCGTGTAGACTTTTGAGACACTTTTCGAAGCATTCTGGTCGGAGACAAGGTGTGGGCCCCACCAGGCCTGGTTCACACATTTTACAGTGAAACACCAATTTTTAACCCGACATTCGTTTGGGGTGTTTGAGCACTTTTTTATGAGTGTTCTTCAGAGGGGATTGCGATGACACAATCCACCCGCCTAAATTTAGGCCTGAGGCATGGGCCCCACGAGGAGGCTTTCAGATGTATGTAGCATTTTTATGACTTATGCTTCATAACTCTGTTCAGTGAAAATGAATAGCCTACACCTCATGGTCCTCTCTATGGAAAGCAATGGCATGATCTGCGTCACGTGTTTGGGGGTTGAGGTGTGGGCCCCACATGGCCCTGTTTTCATAATGCAGGGAGTTGCATCTTCTACATCCGGAGTCCGTTTTAGGCACCGTTAGCGGCATTGTGACCCAGGAATCGAGAAGACGTTTCCCAAGGTGGTTTTAGACATTGAACCCGGAGTTCAGGCATGGGAACCATGGGCCGTCTTTTAAGCTATGTGTAGCGTACTGTGACTATTTCATATGACGTCCCTTCAGGGCGAGTAAATAGTCCATCCTTCATGTTTTTTCATGAAGATAGCAACAGTGTAATATTTTTGGCGGTGTGGAGCCTCTTTTGAGATCTCATTAAATGTGGAAACTTGAAAGGGAATTGGTTGGAGGTCCCTTTGAAGCACTTCGTACCAATGCTCTATAGTGATGTTAGTGACACCCAGTGATGGCACGGGGAGTGCGAAGTTATCAGAGCAGTTCTGGGATTACCCTCCCCCGGGGCTGGGCAGTGGGTTAGACGCCAGTATATCAGGGTTTACCCTCTAGAATGGTTGGGCAGTGGGTTTCCCGTTCACCTTAGGGTTTACCCTCTAGTAGGGTTGGGAAGAGGGTTACCCATTCACCTTATGGTTTACCCTCCAGCGGGGATGGGAAGTAGGTTACCTGATGACCTCTTAGGGTTTACCCTCCAACGGGGCTGGGCACTAGGTTATCTAATGACCTCTTGGGGTTTTACCTCCAGATGTACTGGGTGGTGGTTTACCCTATGACTTCTTTCATACTCATCCCTTTCTATGAGGCTAGTCGGTGACTTTTCTCCATTGTTACCGGAGCAGGACTCTTGGTTTTATGGTTTAGCGATGAGACATCATTGTCGTACGGGACTATTGGGAATCAATGTTGGATATCATTTGAATTGTTTTTGGATTTTCTAGTGCAAGGCTTGGAGATGGAGATCCCCTTACACACTCATTCGGGTTTCTTGTTGAGATCATGTATATATTTACACCCTACTTTTTTCCCACCCCTTGGGTTCAGTTACATTCCTTTTGGGAGTGGCGAAGACTCACGTGGTATGCCACATGCTTTCCGTGACTAGATCCTCTTGGTTGGATGTGTCCACTACCTTTCTTCTATTGGGTTGAGCTACACTCTCTCTACTGTAATCTTACACTATTATTTGTTCAGTCTACTGCTCACCGTTTTAGTATATACTTTGTTGGTCCATCGAGATTTTGGGGAATCCTACTGAGTATCTTTATACTCACCCCTACTTGGGCTTTGTCTGTACTTGGTGTGCCCTGGTAGATGACAGACAGGTTGATCGAGACTATGGTGGAGCGTAGAGGACACAAGAGCATGGGCTTCATTCAGTGGGCATAGTAAGATTTTAAGGTGTGAGACTAACCACCTGTTTACTTTCATTTACATGTTGTCGGGTTATGACAACTTTCTAGTTGGACATGTGTTTTTCCCTTTTCTGCTCAGTTTACTGGTCAGTCTACTTTTCAGCACTTTACTTGTTCTATTTTAGAAGATGATGCATAAATAAGGTTGGGATATAGTTGTTTGTAATTTGGTTTCATTTTTTACTATGCACTTATGCATTGAGTGGGTTGTTTGTGTGTGTACATGTATATAGTCAAAGGCCTCCTCGAAATTTTTTTTCACCTTCGGCGCTTGTCGCCAGCCCCTGGCCACTGGAGGAAGGCATTGAGTAGTTTCTTCTTGAGACCGGTAGGTTCGGGTCGTGACAAAGTGGTTTCATAGGTAGTTCATTCCTTGGTGAAATGTTCTGACATCCCAGAAATGGAATTGGGTGAGTTTTTGGGCAATGGTGTCAATGTGTCTCATGAGCGGCTCTCAGGCCAGGGAGTCTAGTGATGGTGTGGCAGCAAACGTATCATTTCATGGGGACCTAGATTACTTATTTTTTGACTCGGTGTATTGCGACACATATTTCAAGGAACATTGGTTCGTGCATCATATAGGATAGTGTCTTTGACTGTCATTCTTGAGTCAGCTCCCCATCGTTGTTAATATATATATGCTCAATTGATCACGATACTCCTTGATCAGATTCAAGATGTCTCCGCGATGATAGAAAGACATGATACTATCTGTGGTTTGTGATGATGATTTCGTGAGTGACGAGGCCTCTATTCAAGATCCATCATACGATTACCCTTTCTCTTGGAGGACTGGCAATAGCACCTCCACCTGTGGAGTAGCAGATTGTACCGGCAGCGAAGGCCGATGATGAGCGCAGGCTGGGCATGCTACACGAGTTCCAGTGTCAGAGACCACGGAGGTTCCATGGTGATCCATACTGTTAGATAGTAAAGGGTTGTCTAGAGTCAGTGGTTTGCGGCTTCAGGCTTGTTCTGACAGTGACAGGTTGATGGTGGCTTTGAGACCCAATTTTACTACAAAGCAATTTGGCGTTAGTAGAGCCAAGGATACTCAGATGCACGATGAGTTGGTACTCTCGTGGGACGACTTCTCTCAGCTATTTCATGAAGATTAATACCTCTCATACTTACGATTATTTTTGTTTAAGGAGCTGTTGGGGATTTTGTAGGGAGTGATGGTAGTGGATGAGTACGTGATTAGGTTCACAATCAATACTAGGTACTATTTGGACATGGTCAATGATGGAAAATTACGGGCACCGAAGTTGAGTGATGTCTCTGTAGAGGATATTTGTATCGGCGTAGTGCCATCGTGCATCCTCACCCATCATAGGGCGCTGGAGAAGGCCCTGGTGATAGAGAAATTTCTATCAGAGGGACATCAATTGGTGAGTCCTTGACACCGGAGATCTCCCTTTGATGAGACTCTGGTACATGGTCGAAGACAACATAGAGCACTGATACAACCTGTGGATGGACTATTGTTATGATTGTGATGTGTGAGGTCACGTGGCATGAGACCACTCGACCAAATGTGCTGAGTTTTCCAGATAGTTGGTAGATGCACCGCCACGACAGAGGCAGTGTCATGATTAGAGAACTGCCGGGAGGGGATAGGGTGGTCCACATAGAGGCAGTGCTGGCAGAAGAGTAGAAGAAACGGGGTTGGCAGACGACATTTCGAGGTCCTTCCACCACCACTAGGCGGCCCATGCCAGGCTCAGGGAGCTGACGAACAGAGCCACGAGCGACTGTGTGCTATGGATGTCTACAATCATGCATCGCATGAGATGATAAGTGGTACACTCGGTGTATTTTTCTACTTTTCATAATAGAACATGTTATACACAGTGTGAGGTACTCTTTTCATATAACTCCACATTTGAGGGGTTACTGAGGGTGACACAGAGTGTCGGTGTAACCCAGTGTTGGTGTTGTTCGACGTATCATAGAATGCATGAAAAAGAGGGGTTCTTCCCCTACTGAGACGCATTTTTGTGATGCGATAAAAACCACGAGGGAGAGTCACCACCACAAAAATAATATAGTATTGAGGTGTGGTGAATTAATCCCTCTAACATATGAATTTATGGCAGGGTTGTGCAGTGGAGAGTGTCAGAGCACGTCCAAGATTTTCCAGTGGGGCTTTTCTGCTTGACCTAACATTGCTTGAGGTGCCACTAGTGGGTTTGGAAGGGCATGTTTTGTGGATTAATCTCCTCCCAATAGGGGAAAAGACATGTGGGGTATGCCATGTTCTTTCTGTGTCTAGCCTCTGGCGGTTGGATAAGTTTTCTATCCTGCACCGTTTGTTTGTACCTTATGTGCTCAACGTCAATATTGATATTGTTATCATGTACAGGTTGAGGTGATGGACACCCCATAAACAGAACTACGTGAATCACCATGTGGTGCTGGTGGAGGTAGTCTTTGCCATGATAATGTGGAGACACTATCTTCTGGGAGAGCGCTACTTGGATTGCTCAGACCACCATTGTCTCAGGTGCATCCTCACCCAGAGAGACTTGAACCTGAGACAACTTTTCTTGTTGAAATGTCACCATGACTATGATTTCACGGTAGTCTATGTTCTGGAAAAAATGTTAGTGTTGTAGTAGGTTCGCTTGGTAGAAAGTCCCTGACTCTTCAGGTGTAGGAAGTCTCGTGGTAGTTGGCTTCCCTGTAGTCGACCCTATTGGGCTAGGAGGGTGAAACTTTTCTTTATTCGATGGTGTTGACTCATCCACTTCTGGAGTGTGTAAGAGAGTCTCGTTTGTGGTGCACTGATTGTGAAACCTTATGTGACCGGATATCCTTGGGTGTTTCACTAGATGGGTATGCTGAAGGTGGGAATCATGAGACCATGTTCTTGGAACAAACCGTGATTTCAGTCATGACATGGAAAGTAGAGGTTTGGCCGGGGTAAGTCCTCTGAGTTTTTTTGGACCATTCGAGAATAATGCAAGAGATTGAAAGGTTGCATGTCGTCTTTCCCTACCCACCCAATAGTAGGAGTGGGTGCACGGCGTCTTCCATGTGTCGCAGCTGATTAGGTGCGTGTATTTTTCGATGCATGTCATTGAAATTACAAGACCTTTTGAGTAAAAACCATCCCTTTGGTTGACGTGTTGTACCTGCATGGTGTTGTGCAATTTTTCGTTGGAGCAGGAGAACTAGGTGTGAGCTCTGTATCCCGAGTGGGTTTTTTCCCCTTGTTTTTCTTTCTGGGGGAAAAATATTGAAGGAGGGAATAGTGTAGAGACCTTGTTATTTTTCACTATAAGACTTTTGAATAATTCTACATATATTTTCAGAACTTAGAGCTAAGACGACGTGCGATTATGAGGCCCAATGTTCCAGAAGTAATTTTTTTTAAAAAAAATTAAGTATTTTTATACTATGCATGTGGAGGGGTTGTGGTTTCTCTTAAAAGGTAGCTCAGATCGAAAATCCAAGGGCACAGTTGCGTCCAGAACATGCCGTTTACCCTATGTGGGGTGTAAGAATGCAGGCAAGGGCCTGCTATGAGAGAAGTCACCCAGGGGAAAAATCATCATTTTGAAATAATGAATTAGTGATTTTTATCAATTTAATTTATTTCGAATAACATTCAGAAGAAAGCTCAGAAGAGAAATCTAATACTACTGTTGAATTTAAAATAGGGCGTTTTTCCTGGGTGCGATATAAAATTAGAGGAAACGATAGTTTCGGATTCCGTGCTAAGCGGATTCTTCTATAAATAGAAAAACATGAGTTTGGAGATATAGTTCTCCCTTCTCTCCCTTCTCTCTCTCTCTCTCTTCCACTCTCTCTCAACTGTTATTCAGCGATCTTCAACATTCTTCACCGAATTGAGGAGTGATGTCCACCGAAATCTTGGAGGATCGACGCAGAAGCATCATGAACATGCTGCCAATGATGAAAGGCCGTTTCGAGGTAGGATATATGGTTAATTTTCTGACCTTCTTCGATTTCTTGAATATTCATCAAATTTGTTTTTTACATTCTAAAATATTAGAATTAGGGTGATGGCCAAACAAACACTTCCATCATCCGAGCCCCGTTCTAAATCATATGTTTGACGAGTTCTTCGTCATTCGTCCTCCGAATTTGTAGATGTGATAAAACCTTGATGGATCGTCGATCGGGGATAGGCGTTGTGAAGGAATCTTCTCGAGGATCCCAAATCCACATTAGGATATAAAATCTGTCTAAAGGAGTGGTCATGGCGGTCAATGGAAGGCCCCGAACTGGCAAGGGGTGGTGGCCAAAGGTTGGGGTGGCGTAGCGGTGGAACTGGACGGAGTTGCACCAGCAGCGCTAGGCCTTGGCGAGGCAGCACTCGGCTGGTGTGCATTTGCAGCGGTCGAGCAGCTCCGATGAGGTCGGGGCACGGTCGAACCGAGGAGCACCAGGGGGGTGCGGTTGAGCTGGAGGTGTTCGGGTGTCGGTTAGAGAGGTTTCATGGGCGGCCGGTGTGCTGCGGTGCTATGTATGGCCCGAGTGGCGAGCTCGTGTGTGGCTGAGTGGAGCCAGCTGTTGCCGCGGCGGCATGGCGTAGCATAGAGCGGAGGACCCGGGTTGTCCCGGTGGCGGATCAGGGAGCCCAGGCAGCCGGTCACATTGGTGCATGTGGCCAACATGAGGGAATCATCCTCGGGTAGTCGCGGTCGGGAGAAACCCCGAGGCACTGACCTCGGGGGAGCCACAGACAAGGACCCGTAACTCTCGGGTCATGCTGGTGCAGCGCGCGGACAAAGAGACAAATGATCGGCCGGTCGGTGGAAGAACGGGACCCTAGGGGTCTGGTGGTTTCGAACGGGCCACGGCGAGCTGGGCCATGGGTTTGCGGTCTTGACCAGCCCATTTTGGGCACCCTTTTGTCCAAAGGGACTAATATCTGAAACGACGCCTCCATTTGACGTGCCATCGATGGCCTTGGGTTCGTCTCAGCAAGGCAGACTTTTTGAAGTGGGTTTTGAAAATTTTGAGTTCGAATCCCGATGGTGGGTGACCAGAAACTCTTTAAGTTAATAATAATAAATTATTTCTAAAGTTTACAGTGGACGTACTTGCGAGCCGGACGTCCGTTTGACGTGCCGCCAGAGGTGTTGTGGCCCTGGAGTTCAGACGGTCCATCCGAAGTTGGTTTGGAACCCTTGTGGTTTGGTTTCGTAGCTCAGTGGCATGAAACACATAATGAGAATAATAAATTAATTAATTAAGTAATTAATTATTCTTGTATCAGAACTAACTTCTATTTGGGATGTTTGATTGACACACTGTCAATGGAAGTGTGACCCCAATACTTGTGCGGAATTTTTGAGATGCTTTTTGATGCATTCGGGTTGGAGACAGGGTGTGGTACCCATAGGGTCTAGTTAACACGTTTTATGGTGAATCTCCACTATTTTCACCTACCATCCATTTGGGGTGTTTGAGCTCTTGTTTCTTAGTGTTCTTCTGAGGGGATTGTAACGGCGCAATCTGCCCGCCTAAATTTGCACCCCAGTTGTGGGCCCAAGAGGCGGCTTTTGGGTGTATGCTGTGTTTTTATGACTTTTACTTCAAATTTTCGTTCAGGGAATTTTAATATCCTACATCTCATCATTACCTAAAAGGAACTAAAGGGCATGATCTACGTGACGTGTTTCAGGGTCGAGGTGTGGGCCCCATAGGGCCCCGTTTGCATAACGCGGTGAGTTGCAGCTTCTGCATCTGGAGTCCGTTTTAGGAACCGTCAGTGGCATTGTGATCCTGGCATTGAGGCAAAGTTGACCAAGGTGGTATCAGGAATTGAAGCAGGAGTAGTGTTGTGGGCCCCACATGCCGTCTATTAAGCTGTGTGCAGCATACTGTAACTTTTTAATCAGATCTCTGTTCGATGAGAGTTAATAGATTATCTTGCATGATTTTCCGCAAGGATTGAAATGTTGTAATCTGTTTGGGCTTGTAGAGACTCTTTTGAGATCTCATTAAATGTGCAAACATGAATTGGTGTTGGTCAAAAGCCCATTAGATGTACTCTGAACCAATGAATGGTAGCGATGTTAGTGACACCAAATGATGGTACGGGTAGTGCAGAGTTATCAGACCAGTTTTGGGTTTACCTACCAGCGAGGATGGGCAGTGGGTTACCCGTTAACATTAGGGTTTACCATCTAGTAGGGATGGGCAGTGGGTTACCCGTTCACCTTAGGGATTACTGTAACACCCTGATATTTTATGAGAAATATTTTTTTTATGTCTTATGATATACGCAGCACCAAAGTTATCTTTCACAACACACAATACTGACATGGCTTTCATTACACACAGTCGCGACCCTCCTCGATAGCGTGTGTAGTACGCAATACCGGGTTTCACTAAACAACGATATATTATTATGGACTAGCCGTTATGAATAGTATTAACTACATTTTGAATTCTATAACATTATTATTCATCTTACACATTTTCTAGATCTTGGTAAGAGAACAAATTAAATTTTTCGTGTAAAATAAGTATTTTTCAAAAAATACAGTTTTTCCGCCTTTTTATGGTGCACCCACATTAAATATGGTTTTTTACATGTTTATATGTTGAATTTGACAAAATAAAATTCTTATTTGGAATCAGGATATAAAAATTTACTTTGTATAAATTTTTTATTCTTTCTGATAACTTTCATATTTTGATGAATAGTAAAAATACGCTAATTTTTAATTAAAAACAACTTTTTTCATTGAGATAATTTATATGGTTAAATTATAATATTTAATTGTTTTAATGTATAAATAGAATATATTTTTACCTTTTAATACAATTTATGTCATTAGCACTAATTTCACATTGAATTCATAACATTTCAATTTTTGGCAATGTTTTAACTTCTAAACCCCGTTTTCTTTACAGTGGGAATAATTTTAAATTAATTATTGAAACTTATGTATTTTTAATTTTAAGAAATGGATTCTATATTTGGAATCAGTGGGTCCAAATTATGTTAATAGGCTACTTTTTATTTTTGGCCATTATGAATAGCAACTATGGTAAATTTTATTTACCATAGTTAAAGGTAAATCGGGTAATTAAGGGTAAATATAAGATTATAAAATTACCCTAACACCCACCAAAATCCTATTGGATGAATAAAAGTCGACCCATATCTCCTAAGTGCCAGACAATATTTATTTCATGGACTTTTGACCATGAAATAATATAATTATTATTAAAACCAAGGAAAGTGACAATATGTCACTCTCTTAAATCTTTTAAGTATAATAATTTTAATTTAGTGATAAAATCATAAAACATCAGATAGAAATAGTCTCCGGAAATATAATAAAATTATATACATCAGATGAATTTATTTAGAATTTTTATTGATTAAATAATTTTCAATAATTATGACACAATATTGATGTTGAAATTATTTTTTTATTAAAATATCAAATAAATGGTTTTAAAAGTATTAAAATAAATATTATATGAACTATTTAATATGATCCACTAATTTTCTAGACACATAGGACATATTATGAATCTATTAATGCTTATATTGTGAACATATCTTCTGTATATATTTTATTTAAATTCAAATAAATGAATAGTGTCAAAATTGATAGTATTGTTATTTTTTAAAAATAACATATTCTAAAATTGTTTAAAAATCAAAAATAAATTTAAAAATGATAAATTAAAATTTATATGGTCTACAATTTCATAAAGTTTCAAATTATTGAAAATCCACAAAACATATGTAATTATTTAAGATAATTTAAAATTTAGAATATTATTACCACAAATAACATTAAATTGATAAATAAGGATAAATCATGTTGATAATGTTTAAAATAAATTCTTAACATGTCTATTTTTTTTTGTTTGATGAGATTACAACCCAATATCATATAATCTTCGGATATGAGTCATTTTGGATGTTTTTATATTGGTTTGGGATTTAATACAAACTAATATTTCTTATTTTTCCAAAGGTTCCCCTCTCCTCCCTTATAAAAGGGAACCTACTCCCTCTCCTCCTCACACCAATATGAGCCTTCAATATCGGCCAACACCTTCCCATTTATCTTCTCAACTTTTTTAGAAACATCCTAGAGGTTCTGGTCTTCTTCGAAGACCAATCTTAGTGCCCTAAGAGGAGGATTCAAAGAGGTGTGTCGAAGAAGAGGTAAAATCTATTACCAATTCTTTCAAATTTATTTCTTATTATACTTATTCTTATTTATTTGTTTCATTATGAAGTAAAAACATCAGTATTACTAATATAGTGATATTTTATTATAAATAAGAAACAACCATATTTCACATTTTATCTATCCTACGGAAAACGAAATCACCGCGTGTGCGTACGTACGGAATACCGTCTCCACGCCGTGGTGTAATCTGTTTTCCACCACCACCTTACTTGGATGGGTGTAATGCTGTAAATAATAAAAATATATGATTATTGTAAATTATTATTTATTCTGAAATAGTATACATACACTTAAATACAATTTCATGATCATTGGAACGATATCATCGCTCGTGCGTACATACGGCCTACCGTCTCTAAGATGTGATGCGACTCGTTCTACATGATCTTCATTACATAATTATTATATAAATGAATTGAATGAATAAATATGATATATATTACACTAATACTAGTATATAAATGATATATCTATATCCTATAAATAGTAATAAGAATTTATCCGACAAAACATGCATAAGAACATAAAGTAATAAACACCCGAATAACAAGTAGAAATGAAATATTACTACTAAGAAGATACAAATGTGACCATATATGATACCATAAAAATGAATATGATTCTGTAATAAGTCAATTGAAATTATTTAAACCATATTACAGGAGGTTCGGATTCATAAGAATCATATCGGGCCTAAGGTAAGGGAAAATCTCACAATCTAATTTTTATCCGAGAATGTTTATACTTTGGTATTTACTGGGGGGTATTTTATCATCCACATCCATGTTTCCTCAATATTTAATATTATTTATATCCTCCTACAATTGTTTCAATCCAATTTTACACTTCGGTGAGTTTTTAGTAAAAGATATGAAAGGAATCTTTTGTCATTTTTCATACGAGGTACTTTTTGACTTTTCCGGCCAAAGTACGAGAAGAATGTTTTTTAACTTATACAGAATGAATGGATTTTAGAACATTATTTACAAGAAGCTTCCTTTACAAGTTTTCAAGTTAATTTTTAATAAACTTTTTTTAGTTTAAAATTGTATGACATGTTAAGAAAGGAAAAATATTTTTGAAGTAGAAAGGATATTTTCCTCAAGAATGGAGTTCAAGTGTTTTATCAAAAATATTTTCCATATAAGATAATATAGGGTTATTTTTATATCTCTATTATTACATTTATTTGATTATGTTGTGATGTAATTATTTTTAAGAAGTCCTTTATCTTATATGAATTGTTTTATGATGTCACGATGTTTAAGAATCCCATTTTTATTACATGGGTTATGCCATGATTTATGATTTATTATTTTGTGGCACACATAAGAATGGGTTCATTATGAGATGGGTGGGAACTATATCTCCCTCCAATTAATTGGGTAAAGATTTATATCTCATGAGACAGACATGGCTAGAATGGTAGGTTAAACCATTTCAGTGAAACAGGACTGAAATAAAGAGTAAACTCGGTTCAGAAATGGACTTTGTCCACTAAGATAGTCTTATAGATGAGTCTTTACTACTAAGAAATGATTCTCATTGATTATGGGTGTATTCCACAATGTTTCATGTTTTATGCTATGATTATTGGGATTACATTTCAGTACTATGATTTATCCCATCTTATGAAATTATGACCTCTTTTGCAGGTTAATATTTCCAAAATGATATGTTCTTTTGAATATGATGTGATTGATATTCCTTTTGTTTACCCTTACTAATAATTTTGTCATCAAACATTTGTATGTTTTCTTTTCCCCAGCTCAGGAAGAAGGATATTAAGTAATATATGCCAAAAGGGACTCTAGATATGATAAAATAAAAGGGAGATAATGTAGATGTTTTATAAACCAGTTGTTTTTGTTTCACAGTTTCTAAAGACATTATACCTATACGGTCCGTTCATGGTTTTGTTATATGTTGTAATAAGTGTTCTTCAATTCTGAAGTGATAACAATGTTTGTATAGTATGGGTTGTTATAATTACCCTCCACCAAGGCTGGGCAGTGGGTTACCCAATGACCTCTTAGGGTTTACCCTCCAGCGGGGCTAGGCAGTGGGTCACCTGATGACCTCTTGGGGTTTACCCTCTAGCTGGGCTGGGCAGTTAGTTACCTGATGACTTCTTTCAAACTCATCCCTTTCAATGAGGCTAGCCAGTGACTTTTCTGGATGGTTACCGGAGCAGGACCCTTGGTAGTAAGTTTTACCGTTGAGACAACTTTGTCATATGGGGCTGTTGCGCCTCAGTGTTGGATATCCTGTGAACTGTTTTCAAATTTTCTTTGGCGGGCTTGGAGATGGATATCCCCTTACACACTCATTCAGGTTTCTTGTTGAGAATATATATATATATATACACCCTACTTTTTTTCCCACTCCATGGGTTTAGTTACATTCTTTCTAGGAGAGGAGATGATGTGGGGGTTATGCCATGTGCTTTCTGTGTCTAGCTCCTCTAGGTCCGGTGAGTCCACTACCTACCTTCGGTTGGGTTGAGCTGCACTCGCTCTATTGTACTCTTACACAGTTCTTTATTTTGTTTACTTCTCACCATTTTATTTCCTCCTGTGTTGCTTCCTCGAGATTTCAGGGCATCCTAGTGAGTATCTTTATACTCACCCCTGCTTGGGATTTTCCCACAGTTAGTGTTCCCTTGCAGATGATAGGCAGGCCGATTGAGACTATGTTGGTGCATAGAGGAAACACGAGCTTGGGCTGCCTTCAGTGGGCGTAGTAGGATTTTCAGGTGTGAGACTCACCAGCTATGTACATTATTTTACCTATATCGGAGTTGTGGAAACATTCTTGTTGGTGCATGTTTTGGACTTTTCTTCTCAGTTTACTGGTCTCTCAACTTTTCAACACTTTACTTGTTCTGTTTTAGATGTTGATGCATGACTGATGTTGGGTTATAGTTGTTTGTACTTTGGTTTCCTTTTATACTCTACACTTCAGCATTGAGTGGGTTGCATGTGTGTGTACAGGTACATAGGCAAAGGCCACCCCTAGATTTATTTACATATTCGGCGCTTGTCGCCAGCCCCATGCTTATGGTGTAACACCCCAAGATTTCATAGTGTGTTATTTCTTTAAAATAATACAATAACTTGCACTACACGCAACACCGAGTTCAAGCACACCATGAATTACCAAACAAGCCGTTCAAAAGAGGTTATGAATAGTATTAACTAAATTTTAAACTTTATATAATCCTTATAATTTTAGAATCCATATTATGAGTTTCTTAGACATAATACAAGAACAGATTCATTTTCAGTATTGCACTTTTATAAACTTTTAATATTGAAACCTTTTTAAATACAATATTTTAAACTTTTTCAATAAATGGGGACATCAAAAAAAATTAATATGAAACATCCCAAGCTTCCATGGTACGCTTTCCTTTGAATAATACAGTAGCGTGTGTTGTACGCAACTTCGAGTTCTAACACACCACAACCAATCAAACTAGCCGTTATGAATAGTAATACCTACTTTTTGAAATTATATATATTTTATATTTTAGAATGGACTTCATTTTTGGATTCGGAATATCGAATTTAGCCTAAGGTGAAATTTTGGTACATTTCGAATAACTTTCATATTTTGATGAATAGTGAAAATTACTAAATTTTAATTAAAAACAACTTTTTTAATCAAAATAATTAATAGTGATAAATTATGAATTTAAGTGGTTTTAAAGTATATTTAGAATATATTTTTACCATTTAATATAATTTTGGTCATTGGACATAATTTTATAATTAAACTGAACATAAACAGGTGTCAATCTTTTGATAGTTATTATCTCTTAAAAACACGTTTTTTGTTTTGATAGCGGGAATTAATTTTAAATTTATTTCTGCCACTTCTGTGTTTTGAATTTAGAAAAATGGATTCCATATTTGGAATCAGGATGTTCAAATTGTGTAAATAGTTAACTTTTATTTTTAGACATTTTGAATAATTACTGCGGTAAATATTTTATTTACCATGGTTAAGTGTAAATCCGGTAAATAAGGGTTAAAAAATAATATTATAATAATACTAAATTACCCTAAAACGTGTCTTAACCCTATTGGTTGATACATGGTTGACCATGGGCATCTTTGGGTCGATTTTGGGACCCCATGGATCCACTTGTAAGTGATAATGACACTTTAGTTTAATTAAGATAAAATGAATACAAAAATGACACAAGCATATATCTTTTAGAAAACCAATTGTTACATAGGGTTATATATGTTGGATTTAAGATTATAAATATTAATTAGAAAGATAAAAATATTTCCTACATAATTATATTTTATTTATAATTTTTAGACATTAAATAATTTATTTTATTTATGACACAATGATGATGCAGTAATTACTATAATAGTGAAAAATTAAAATAATTGATATTATAAATACACAAATAAATATAATATGAAACTTTTATTGAATTCAACTAATTTTATAGGATAATATGATATATTAGGATTGATTTAATTGACTTTTTTCGAAGTAATCAATCTGTTATGAGTTTCACAAAAATCAACTATTGAATAGTGTCAAAATTGACATAAAAGAGTTCTTAAAACAAATATTATATTATTAATTGATATTAAATTCATAAAAATCTAAGGTTCAGACAAGAGACTTATATCATGATAGGTGCATCATTAATGGACCACTTGGAGGTCTCTTGGTTGTATATAGTAAGTTTATTAACCATATTATATAAAAATACAAAGAGACATTGTAAAAGTGAAACTAATTAACTTAGAGTTAATACCTAAAGATAAGGTTAATATAAGTACCCAAACCTGTCTAAATTCTATTGGTTGAGTGTTTTGCGACCTATCCCCACCTTAACCTTTGAATAATCAACTTTGGAGCCATTATAAACCGAATATGAATTTATTATAAATTAATATTTATAGATTTTCCAAAGGTGCCCCTCACCCCTCTTATAAAAGGGAACTCCTCCTTCTCATTTCTTCACACCTTCAAAGCCTTTTGGTTCGGCCAAACTCTGCCCAAATACTCTCCCAACATCCATAAATACAACCTAGAGGCCTTAGTTTGATCAGAAAGCCATCCTACGGAGCCATTTTGATCAAATCAAAAGGAAGAAACCGAAGAAGAGGTAATGATTTCACCACCCTTTTTCCAAGTTCCTTCTTCTTCCACTTCTTCTTACTTTGTTGGTACCATTCTAAAATAATAACTCCTGTATCATATATATACTGTGGTGTTATTATAAATATGTTACAACCATATTCAGTATTCTATCCACCCTTTGAATGTCATGTCACCATACGTGCGTACGTACGGCTTACCGTCTCCACGTCATGGTGTAATTGTTATTCAATATATTATTATATGGATGGGTATAATAATGATGTGTAACTCATGTAAATAATAAATATAACATTTTAGTGATTCATTATATATGATATACCATTCATTTATATATTATTTTAATATCAAAAGAATGATATTGTCGCTCGTGCGTACGTACGGACTACCGTCTCCACGAACACGATGAGATTCATTATCCATCATATCCATTAAAGTATAATTATCATTTTCTGATTTAAAAATGATGTTTAAGGACTTGATATCATTCTGGATATGAATAATATACAACCTATCCATTACAAACATGGCTTATGTAATAAAACATATAAAAGAAAACGAGTAAGTTAACACCCGAAACAACGATAATACTAAGACATTATTAACAAAGCAAAGTTAAAATATCATATACGATATGATATTAATATATATGATTCTTGTATAATTTAATAACAATTATTTCAATATTATACAGGAGGTTAACCTACCCCAACCAAGTAAAAGTACAGGGTAGGGGATTTTCTTATCTCACATTAAATTCCGTGAGATTTCCATTATTCGCCACTAAATTATTGAAAGTGGTGTATTGTGTACTGACATTTGATATATATATTATCATGATTATCTTTATATTCATGTTATTCTGTAAATAATTTTGTTGATATTAACTTTTGGCCATACGACTCAGTTGATTAACATGCTAAGGGGTTTTCATCTCACTCTTTATTTCCGTGAGATTCATGCCATATTTCCACTATTATCTTTTGTGTGGTGTATGTACTGCCCATAATTGTATTCTTTGTGTAATACACTTTACCTTATGTGTATTTACATTTTCATTGTATGATACCTCTTTCATGGGTTGTATGTTTCATAAGTTACCAAATTGATAAGGGTTTACTTCATAATCTCTTTAATATCCGAGGTTGTCTTTACGTAAGTATCTATAGGGACATATTTACTATCCATGTCCATATTTCATAAAAGAGTTTTCAAAGGGATTATTTCTAAGGGAACTTTTACTAAAACATCATTTTAAATGTTTTAAATATTTATTCTTCTAAATCATTCTCATTTATGTCCGCGTTTTCAAAATGGTTTGTAAGGATTTATTTATATGAAAATGAATGTTTTAAAAGTGTTAATTCCATTCAAAAGTTTCAAAGTGGTATGGGACACTTTGATTCAAAAATGTATTTAAATGCCTTGCTTTCTAAATTGTGTAACATTAAAATGTTTTCATGAAAAAGGGATATTTCTCTCAATAATTTTTAAAAAAACATTTTCATCTATGTCAACATCCTTTGATGGATTTTAAGATTATTTGAAGTTGATCTATTATGATATAAAACTTCCATATTGTAATGAATTTTTGTGATATGTTTGACTGTAGATGTGTCATTCATGGTTTATAAGTAATGTATTGACATTTCGTATGCTAGTTCCAATAAGAATTTTTATGTTATATTTCAACCTTTACTTCATATGAATGTGTTGGAGAAGTATGTTCCAGGTTGGGGATTGGTTAAAGTAAGCCCTCCAGGTTGGGGACTGGTAAAAGTAAGCCCTCCAGGTTAGGGACTGGTAAAAGTAAGCCCTCCGGTTTGGTCTCCGGTTATTAGAGGCACTCCGGGTTGGTGTCCGGTTATTAGAGGCACTCCGGGTTGGTGTCCGGTTATTAGAGGCACTCCGGGTTGGGTTCCGGTTACAGTTAGCCCCAAGGTCTTGGGACGAGGCCTTGAAAAGAAATTAAAGTTTAGCATTATGCATTCCATCATTATGAAAGTGGTTATTGATTTTTCATGTGATTATTCGATTATTAGAATATCCATGTGAATAATTAAATGGAATTATTTCATTTTACTTTTTCCATACTATGTTGAAGTTCAAGTTTAAAAAGCTTTTGTTTTAGTAATGCATTGCCTTAAATGTTTATGCTTATGTTGAATGTTCCGCTATATTGTTATCCTTACTGGGCATTTGAGCTCACCCCTTTTCTATGTTTATTTTCCCCAGGATGTGAAGAAGTAAGTTATGAATGACCTGCAGGGATATTATGATGGGATAATAGAGTGGACTGTGGAGATATTATGTTTTTGTAGTAGTTTTTCATTTTAGGATGTAATGTAAAACTTATGAATATATCTAGTGTTTCCAAGGCTACTAAACCAATTGGTCTTTCGAGATTTGATCTTTCTTGTGATCATGCCAATGTTATGTAATAATGCACCGACTCTAGGTAACTGGGGTCGGGGCGTTACAATTGGTATCAGAGGAAGTTTAGTACAAACCTTGGAAGCTAGATTTAGATAAACTCCGATTAGAGCACGTAGACCTAAGATGAACTTTGAGGATTAGTATAGAATAACTTCCTAGAATTTTGGTATTGTAGAGATTTTGTGAGTTTTCTGAGCAATACATCCCTGTCTGTATATGAGCAGGTAGAGGCGGCTCTGGCACAGATGTACCTAGGGGTAAAACCCAAAAACACCGCTTTGAGCTAGACTCGAACGGGAACTGGTGCACGACAACGGGCCTTGTTGCACTCTTGGTTACGACACTCCCGGGGGATATGCTTAGGATAACTCTCATTTTCTTTACAAATCATTATGAAGGGTTTATGAGTATATACTTCCTCAAAAGAGACATTTTTATGATTATGGATTATATCCATAAACTATTTAATTTATGTTATGTGTTTTAAAAGTTTGGGATTAGGTATTGTTATTCATAAACTAATCTAGTGTATGACAATGTTTAGAAATGGCGCCTAGTAGATGGAATGAGAACTCCAGTAATGCACATGATACAAAGAGAAAGAAGGATCATATATTTTATGGTCTTAAGCCATAATTTACAAGAGAAATAGTCTCGCATGTATTATCATCATATGAAGAAATAATATCATGTGTTGATAAGATAAGTAAAGAGTTTACTGAGTCCTATGGCTTTGAAGGGAATCAAGAGAAGAAAAGGGTGGAAGAGAGAAAGATGGATAAAGGGAAGAGGAAAAATAAGAATTTTCCCATATGTGGTAACTGTGGAAAGAAACACCCTGGAACTTGCCTGAAAGGAATGGGAGTTTGTTATATGTGTAGAGGAAAAGGGCACAAAGTACGTGACTGCAAGGGTAAGAAAATGGTTACAAATGTACAATGCTTCATTTGCAAGGAGTTTGGACACTATATGAACCTATGTCCCAGTAATCAGAATATGCCGCAAATGATGTTATTGGATAATAATCAAGTTATGATACTACCACAAATGAAGAGGAATGATTAGAGTTCTTATGTTGATTATGTCAATTGAGTGTTGTATCAACAATGTACTTGTTATAATAATTATGGTGTATATAAGGATTGTACTGCAGTACTATTTCATTAAGGACTTGAGATTGTGTGGAACAAAGAAAGGTGACTCAACAGTAGGATAAATTTTTGGAAAATATATGGTTGAGAGAATGATAAACCATAATATAGTTCTGATACCGAGTTAGTGATTTTGGAATAATACATGATTGTTTTGGATAAATTATATTGGATATTCTTGACTACCTTGGAACGAATTAATGATCTGTATATTCCATTATTATTGGGGTTTAAAACATTTTTGGATTGATGAGGTATATCCATCATTCTATATGGAATAAGGGAGCATGAATGTAATCAATAAGGAATATGGTAATTCAGGATGTTTTAGTGTATTAAAAGAATACATGATGAAGGTATTCATATGCTATTACATGATAAAAAGGATCTACATTATGTTTAACTTCCTTATAAATGTTGGACTGTGAGTTTGGTCAGAAATATTTTGGATAAATTCTAGTTTGAGATTAATTTTGGATTGCCATAAAAGGACAACCCGGAGGTCGGGCGGCAACCCGTCGCGTCCGGCAAGGCCGCGAGACTTGAACCCGCAACCGAAGGGAGACAAGGGTGTATCACCTACCACTGGCCCAAGAGATGTCCTGGATTAAATAATGTAGTTTTTTTTAAAAGATCTGGTAGATGAATTATAAATTCGTTTATTTTGAAACCCTATACGAATAGTATAAATAGAATTTTTTTTACGCGTGAAAGATGAGTTTGTGGTAGAAATTTATTAATGGACAAAACTCTAATTATAAAGTAAGTATATCTCCTTATGATCTTATCCAATCTCATAAATAAATTCCTCAACATTAAGAAAAGGAACGTAGAACAAAAATTTTGTCCTAGATGGTACCTTAAATCATCACAAATTTATGGCTTTGGGATTGTTGGCCTTTTCATAGCCATGTTCTCTACCACTCTCCATCAGATAATTGATGGTTAGATTTCTCTTCCATATCCATATTTTCCTACATGGAAACCTAGTATGTGTTATTTTCGGTAATCTTCATACTTTCCACTCTTTATTTTAAATAGAGGCCTCATTAATTCATTTTTCGATGTGGGATTTCAACTAAGATATTTTGAAACGTCAAAAATGTGTTATCCAAATACCCTATATTTTGTTGAACCGATGGTATTTCAAATCATCATAGATTCATGAGTTTAAGGAACTCAATTTTGTACTTGTTTGTGATTGATGACCTCAATCACTACCTATAAATATTTACGATTTTCCTCCAATTATATGTCTCTAATTGCCACCAATGTTCTCCTAATCGAGATCATAATTTGGTGGTGACCCTTTCATATCTCATTTCCTCATTTTAAGACAAACATTTAGTAACCCAATTTCCGATGTGGGTTTTCCCACAAATATATTTTTTATTTTCAACCTTTTATTTTCGAAGAACAATTTCAAATTGCGAGGACGCAATTTATTGAAGGATGGGAGAATGTAACACCCCAAGATTTCATAGTGTGTTGTTTCATTAAAATAATACAATAACTTGCACTACACGCAACACCGAGTTCAAGCACACCATGAATTACCAAACAAGCCGTTCAAAAGAGGTTATGAATAGTATTAACTAAATTTTAAACTTTATATAATCCTTATAATTTTAGAATCCATATTATGAGTTTCTTAGACATAATACAAGAACAGATTCATTTTCAGTATTGCACTTTTATAAACTTTTAATAGTGAAACCTTTTTAAATACAATATTTTAAACTTTTTGAATAAATGGGGACATCAAAAAAATTTAAAATGAAACATCCCAAGCTTCCACGGTACGCTTTCCTTTGAATAATACAGTAGCGTGTGTTGTACACAACTTCGAGTTCTAACACACCACAACCAATCAAACTAGTCGTTATGAATAGGAATACCTACTTTTTGAAATTATATATATTTTATATTTTAGAATGGACTTCATTTTTGGATTCGGAATATCAAATTTAGCCTAAGGTGAAATTTTAGTACATTTTGGATAACTTTCATATTTTGATGAATAGTGAAAATTACTAAATTTTAATTAAAAACAACTTTTTTAATCAAAATAATTAATAGTGATAAATTATGAATTTAAGTGGTTTTAAAGTATATTTAGAATATATTTTTACCATTTAATATAATTTTGGTCATTGGACATAATTTTACAATTAAACCGAACATAAACAGGTGTCAATCTTTTGATAGTTATTATCTCTTAAAAACATGCTTTTTTTGTTTTGACAGCGGGAATTAATTTTAAATTAATTTCTGCCACTTCTGTGTTTTGAATTTAGATAAATGGATTCCATATTTGGAATCAGGATGTTCAAATTGTGTAAATAGGTAACTTTTATTTTTAGACATTTTGAATAATTACTGCGGTAAATATTTTATTTACCATGGTTAAGGGTAAATCCGGTAAATAAGGGTTAAAAAAATAATATTATAATAATACTAAATTACCCTAAAACGTGTCTTAACCCTATTGGTTGATACATGGTCGACCAGGGGCATCTTTTGGTCGATTTTGGGACCCCATGGATCCACTTGTAAGTGATAATGACACTTTATTTTAATTAAGATAAAATGAATAAAAAAATGACACAAGCATATATCTTTTAGAAAAACAATTGTTAAATAGAGTTATATATGTTGGATTTAAGATTATAAATATTCATTAGAAATATAAAAATATTTCCTACATAATGATATTTTATTTATAATTTTTAGACATTAAATAATTTATTTTATTTATGACACAATGATGATGCAGTAATTAATATAATAGTGAAAAATTAAAATAATTGATATTACAAATACCCAAATAAATATAATATGAAACTTTTAATGAATTAAACTAATTTTATAGGATAATATGATATATTTGGATTGATTTAATTGACTTTTTTCTAAGTAATCAATCTGTTATGAGTTTCACAAAAATCAACTATTGAATAGTGTCAAAATTGACATAAAAGAGTTCTTAAAACAAATATTATATTATTAATTGATATTAAATTCCTAAAAATCTAAGGTTCGACCAAGAGACTTATATCATGATAGGTTCATCATTAATGGACCACTTGGGGGTCTCTTGGATGTATATAGTAAGTTTATTTACCATATTATATAAAAATACAAAGAGACATTGTAAAAGTGAAACTAATTAACTTAGAGATAATATTTAATGATAAGGTTAATATAAGCACCCAAACCTGTCTAAATTCTATTGGTTGAGTGGTTTTCGACCTATCCCCACCTTAACCTTTGAATAATCAACATTGGAGCCATTATAAACCGAATATGAATTTATTATAAATTAATATTTCTAGATTTTCCAAAGGTGCCCCTCACCCCTCTTATAAAAGGTCACTCCTCCTTCTCATTTCTTCACACCATCAAAGCCTTTTGGTTCGGCCAAAATCTGCCCAAATACTCTCCCAACATCCCTCTCTACAACCTAGAGGCCATAGTTTGATCAGAAAGCCAACCTAAGGAGCCATTTTGATCAAATCAAAAGGAAGAAACCGAAGAAGAGGTAATGATTTCACCACCCTTTTTCCAAGTTCCTTCTTCTTCCACTTCTTCTTACTTTGTTGTTACCATTCTAAAATAATAACTCCAGTATCATATATATAATGTGATTTTATTATAAATATGGTACAACCATATTCTGTATTCTATCCACCCTTTGAATAACATGTCACCATACGTGCGTACGTACGACTTACCGTCTCCACGTCGTGGTGTAATTGTTATTCAATATATTATTATTTTGATGGGTATAATAATGATGTCTAACTCATGTAAATAATAAATATAACATGTTAGTGATTCTTTATATATGATATACAATTCATTTATATATTATTTTAATATCAAAAGAATGATATTGTCGCTCGTGCGTACGTACGGACTACCGTCTCCACGAACGCGATGAGATTCATTCTCCATCATATCCATTCAAGTATAATTATCATTTTCTGATTTAAAAATGATGTTTTAGGACTTTATATCATTATGGATATGAATAATATACAACCTATCCATTACAAACATGGCTTACATAATAAAACATATAAAAGAAAACGAGTAAGTTAACACCCGAAACAACGATAATACTAAGACATTATTAAAAAAGAAAAGTTAAAAGATCATATATGATATGATATTAATATATATGATTCCTGTATAATTTAATAACAATTATTTAAGTATTATAAAGGAGGTTAACCTACCCCAACCAAGTAAAAGTACAAGGTAAGGGATTTTCTTTTCTCACATTCAATTCCGTGAGATTTCCATTATTCGCCACTAAATTATTGAAAGTGGTGTATTGTGTACTGGCATTTGATATATATATTATCATGATTATATTTATATTCATGTTATTCTGTAAATAATTTTGTGGTTATTAACTTTTGGCCATACGACTCAGTTGATTAACATGCTAAGGGGTTTTCATCTCACTCTTTATTTCCGTGAGATTCATGCCATATTTCCACTATTATCTTTTGTGTGGTGTATGTACTGCCCATAATTGTATTCTTTGTGTAATACACTTTACCTTATGTGTATTTAAATTTTCATTGTATGATACCTCTTTCATGGGTTGTATGTTTCATAAGTTACCAAATTGATAAGGGTTTACTTCACAATCTCTTTAATATCTGAGGTTGTCTTTACGTAAGTATCTACAGGGACATATTTACTATCCATGTCCATATTTCATAAAAGAGTTTTCAAAGGGATTATTTCTAAGGGAGCTTTTACTAAAACATCATTTTAAATGTTTTAAATATTTATTCTTCTAAATCATTCTCATTTATGTCCACGATTTCAAAATGGTTTGTAAGGATTTATTTATATGAAAATGAATGTTTTAAAAGTGTTAATTCCATTCAAAAGATTCAAAGTGGTATGGGACACTTTGATTCAAAAATGTATTTAAATTCCTTACATTCTAAATTGTGTAAAATTAAAATGTTATCATGAAAAAGGGATATTTCTCTCAATAATTTTTAAAAAAACATTTTCATCTATGTCAACATCCTTTGATGGTTTTTAAGATTATTTGAAGTTGATTTATTATGATATAAAACTTCCATATTGTATTGAATTTTTGTGATATGTTTGACTGTAGATGTGTCATTCATGGTTTATGAGTAAAGTATTGACATTTCGTATTCTAGTTCCAATAAGAATGTTTATGTTATATTTCAACCTTTACTTCATATGAATGTGTTGGACAAGTATGTTCCAGGTTGGGGAATGGTTAAAGTAAGCCCTCCAGGTTGGGGACTGGTAAAAGTAAGCCCTCCAGGTTAGGGACTGGTAAAAGTAAGCCCTCTGGTTTGGTCTCCGGTTATTAGAGGCACTCCGGGTTGGTGTCCGGTTATTAGAGGCACTCCGGGTTGGTGTCCAGTTATTAGAGGCACTCCGGGTTGGGTTCCGGTTACAGTTAGCCCCAAGGTCTTGGGACGAGGCCTTGAAAAGAAATTAAAGTTTAGCATTATGCATTCCATCATTATGAAAGTGGTTATTGATTTTTCATGTGATTATTCGATTGTTAGAATATCCATGTGAATAAGTAAATGGCATTTTTTCATTTTACTTTTGCCATACTATGTTGAAGTTCAAGTTTAAAAGGCTTTTGTTTTAGTAATTCATTGCCTTAAATGTTTATGCTTATTTTGAATGTTCCGCTATATTTTTATCCTTACTGGGAATTTGAGCTCACCCCTTTTCTATGTTTATTTTCCCCAGGATGTGAAGAAGTAAGTTATGAATGACCTGCAGGGATATTATGAGGGGATAATAGTGTTGACTGTGGAGATATTATGTTGTTGTAGTAGTTTTTCATTTTATGATGTAATGTAAAACTTATGAATATATCTAGTGTTTCCAAGGCTACTAAACCAATCGGTCTTTCGAGATTTGATCTTTCTTGTGATCATGCCAATGTTATGTAATAATGCACCGACTCTGGGTAACTGGGGTCGGGGCGTTACATATGGAGGCGGGCTTGGGGTAGTTCCAGCTCAAGACCAGTAGGGTCGGGTCACGATAACTATCTATAATTTACATGGAGTGTTAAATATATCCTTCTATGTGGGGAAATAATTTGACATGTGACTATTTTCCATAGAGTATGTATTTTATTTGGAGTATAGACCTATTAATAAAGGTGACACCACATGATCATGTCAATTGGGGAACACCCCTTACACTTCTATAAGTGAATGTTAATGGATATGTGAAACACAAAGAGTGTTCAAAATAATTCTATATGATGGTGATTAATTTTTGTGTGGGAACAAATGGAATAACCCTGACCATATTCAGTGGGACATGCATTGTGTTTCTTGTAAATTATATGTAGTTAACGTACAATATTTTACTGTGCATATATCATTCTTCAGGGAAATTTTTTTTCTCCACATGTAGTCTATTTTGAGGGTAATTCAACAGGGGTTGTTATTCTAGCCTTCATTATGGAATTTCGGATAAAACGTGAGTTTGTATGAGTGGGAAAATTCATCTAGTAATTCATAACTAGTGGTTGTGATCAACATTGATCTTTATAAGATTTAAGTATTGGTACTAACCTTAATCATTGTCATATGGATTCTCCCATATCCTATATATTGGTAAATCTTGTTCTCCCCCACAATATAAAGAGTTGGAGTCCTCAATAAATGTAGTTTTACTCCTATGTCGTCGATCTCCTACTAGAAGTGTGTCCTCGACAAGAGATAGTTCTACCTCTATTATGGACGGAAATAACTATTAACATGCCCTATTATTCCGATTCTTGTGAAAGTGTTCATGTGTATAGACATATTTGAATATTAGTTCTACTTATTCATGTCTCAAATGAGATCAAACAACATAACAAGAATCGATGAGTGGGTTATCATGAATAAAAATTATATTTGATCCTCAATAACAATTCTAGGTTGTAAATTATTGTTTGAGATCACATTGATATACCATTTATTCCTTTGATAATATCAAAATTCTTTTTTTATCCTCCTGACATTTTTCTTTACATATGACATCCTCTCTACTGATGAAAGTGCTTGATTATTTTGGGGATGCCATACTGGTTATCACTATACACATACATATAAGGGATCGTCCCACAATTCCATGTATAATATATCTTTATTACATTCAATAGAGTTATAGGTAGACTAATATATGGTGGTTATTAGTTATTATACTAATAACAAGGAACCTTCTAGTTTTTCATCATGATAGAAGTCCCTGTTTATTAGTAGGTTTTATGATTTTATGGATTTGGGTTAGATTTTATTGGCTTTCTTTTTTCCTTTGATTTCCAAATTTTTTTAAATTATATAAATTTTTTTTATATATTCCAATACACTATCAATTTTTTTCCATTTCTCATTATATTCTTATATGGAGTTGTGTGTGAGTGTACATATACTTTACAATAAGTCCTCCCATGTGTGTTGTTTTATTACATGACACTAGTTTCTAGAATTAACACTATTGGAAGTGATCCTGGGGTGTCACTGATTGCTTACTACCATGTAGATAGGTCTCAATGATTCAGATCATTACAGCTTTGTATCATAGAAGGACGTCATCAGACTGAAGAATGGAGATATTTTAACAATGAGAATTAGTATGGGAACTATGGATATAGTGTTAATGTTTCTTGATTAAATATCTCATTATAAGGATCCATCTTATGGTATAGTGGTGGACATATCAATTTAACCTAATATGATAACATGATTATTGAATATGTACCAGTATCAACTTGTTTCAGAGGAATCATCAGTATGATCATTGAATAAGAATTGGTTTTTGTTCCAGGTACTTACCATGTCATCTATAAATATATGTTCTTTAAATTTGGAATATGTTGTCAATAAAAAACATTCCAGGATTTACATTTCCTGAAACATAATGTAACAACCATAAACTGTGTCAACTATTTTTTCCTATATTAATTTAATATTATTGATATTCTTTATTTCACAAAACACTGAAAAGAGTCTTTTAATGCACTGGGTCGGGATTATGTTATGGCCAACACCAACTTAATAATATACTTCATGAATCATAAAGGTTATCTTTCGTTACATGCTACAAAAAGATTATCATTCTCTATATGTAAAACCAGCTTGGATTGTAATACAGACATTACCAAGTTTTTAAAAACAATAATATATAATTAAAATAATATTATTTAACATAAAAAGATATAACTAAGAGGTTCTGAATAATATTCACTAATATATGAAAAAATTTGGTTTACAAAAAATATTAAATGAATACATTGTTTTCAAATTGAAAAGAAATGGATATCACCACCATTTAAACCTAAAGGAAATATTTTTATAGAAAACAATTTTGTACTCAATTAATTATTGTAATCATAAATTAAATTAATTTCAATTAATGATTGAAATTAATTAAATAATAATTAAATATTTTTAAAATAAATTTTTTTATATTCACCCAATATATTAGAATATCAAAAGATATAAACAAACTCAATATTTCACATAAAAACCACATATTTTTTTAAAGGCACTTTACCACATTTTAATTGAAATTCCTATTTTAAATCCTAATTTGGCACATTTACAAGTATTATATTTCAAAATAAATTTTTTAATTTATATACGGTGTGAAAAATTATCTTAAGAATATTTTTTGGTATTTTTTGTGAAGTTTTATTTTTAATGAATAGTGAAAAATACTGAAATTTATTTCAAACTATCCTTTAATCTAATTTTTTCATAGTAATAAATTATATTTTATTTTCCATATAAAATAATATCATACCAATTATATAAATATTATTCCATTTTAGATATTTGGAATCATTTTCACATAGAAATTGAATGTATAAACATAATAATCTTTTGATTATTTTTACTTTAAAAACATACATTGTCATCCCAACTACAGTATTAATTTTAAATTAATTTTTCCCAATTCCATGATAATAATTTGGAAAAATGGATTTCATATATGGAATCAGAATAATTTATATTTTTTTTATATGGTAAACTTAGTTTTTTTACCAAATTTTTTTTGAACGCAATTAAAATTAAATAGTGAAATTCTTGTAAAATCATGTTTTTCAATTGAATAATTATTACACTTAATAGACCAAATGGCTGAAAAACTTTTAAAACGCAAATTGTATGTATATTATTCATCCATTAAAAATCCAGTATTTAGTTTTTC
Organism: Viscum album; assembly: GCA_963277665.1. NCBI lineage: Eukaryota > Viridiplantae > Streptophyta > Magnoliopsida > Santalales > Viscaceae > Viscum > Viscum album. Next base: position 1,372,289,320 of record OY728141.1, on the reverse strand, counting down.
AGGTTTTTTGTTTCTTTGTTTTGGTAAAAAATATTGGTATAACAAACATGTTTTTAAAAATAACATGTGAGCCTTTTCCTCCCCTATAAAGGCCACTAACTCCCCCACTTCCACACCCCTATTAAACCACTTAGGTTGTCCATGATCAAAAAATTACACAAAAAAACTACTTTTAATTCCTCATTTTAGCATCCCCTTAGTCATAAATAAATCCAAGGACAATGTTTGGTGAAAACCAAATGGAGTTACCCAAATAAGAGGTAGCATCCTTCCTCAAGCTCCATTATTTTATTTTCAATATCCCCCATTACATATCTTTATTTAATTATTATAAAAAAAAACATGTATCAAATACACAGTGATATATTTTTCTTTTTTTTACATACACTTATATACAATTACATTTAAGCGGTAATGAACATACAGTTTATCTGTACGACATACTATGGCCTCAAAAAATGATGAGTGTTCATTTTTCCATTACCACCATTCATTGATGGTCATTATGATGGAAACCATATTTTAATATTATGTATATATTATACATATTTTTTATTTTGGATTCTGTAATTATTTTACATTTCGCATCTTTATACTTTCCATTTTGTGAAAATACAATAATTTTATTTGAGGAACTGCGGACTACTGCCCCCTCGAAGCAATGTGATTCATTAACACACTACATTGAATTTATGAAAGATGTTTGTAGGGAAATTATATAATATATATGGAAAACTAGTTCTATTTTATTTATATTATATAAATATATAAATATATCTCATTTTCATTCTTTCTTTTAATACGATAATAAGACGTAAACAATGTTCACGTGTACGGATGACCTACCATCTCCATGAATGGTGTATTACATTTCATAATTTTATATTATGTTTATTATTATTATAAAAATATATTTAATATAAATTATATTTATATCTTGGTACACATTCTTTAATTCAGGATATATATAAGGACCGAAGATATAAAAAATTAAGTCACAAGTGAAAATGGGAGAAAATATTAACCGAAGAGAAACCTTAACCAGAAATTGTTAACAAGTGGGTAATATAATGTCGTAATGAAACCATAAATGGTTTTATATATAAGAATATAATTCCTTGATATATTTACAAAAAAAAATTATTTATTATACGAGATTTTTGAATGAGTAAGACAAGAGTCATGACAGAAGGTAAGGGAATTTCATCTCTGTTTTTATTTTGGTGAGATACATGGTTTACTCCCCACTCATTAGTTATGTGTTGTGTTTATACTAACCCGTAATTAATTCTATAATTATTATACTTAAAGTTTTTGGGTATTTACATATCTAGTTTTTGATATTTCATACTTTGGGATTATGTTTCAAAAGATACCCATTCCATAAATTACTTTTGTCTCAATTTTCCTTCATTGAGGCACATATCACATTATGGGCATGAATTTTTCCATGAGGTGTATATAATAAAATTTAAATAATATATTGTAACTCCCTAGTATTTCATATCACATTATCTCTTTAAAGTAATTCAATAGCTTCTGCCACACACAACACTGAGTTTGAGGACACCACGACTTACCAAACTAGTCGTTCAAAAAGAAGTTACGAATAGTATTAAAATAATTTTAAATTTTATATACTACATATACTTTTAACATCCATATTATGTGTATATTAGACATAATATAAGAACAAATTCAATTTTTTAGATATCAGAAGTATTTTTCCAAAAATAAAATTTTACAACCTTTTAATGGAAAACCCATTTTAAATCCAATATTTGAAACTATTATATATTCAATTTGATAAAATAAACATTTTATTTAGAATATGGGCATAAAAATTACGTTTCTATGTTTTTTTGGGTGTTTTTCTGATAACATTAATATTTCGATGAATATTGAATAATACTAAATTTGAACAGAAAATAACTTTATTGATATAAATAATATATACTGTTAAATTATGAATTTGAATGATTTTGAAATATAATTAGATTATATTTTAATTACGTAATCAAATTATTGTCATTATAACTAATTTTACATTTAAAATTGACAAAAACACAAGTTAATATTTTGATAGTTTTTACTTCTCAAAAACCTGATTTCTGGTTTTGAAAATGGGAATTAATTTTAATATAATTATTAAAACTACTATGTTATTACTTTTTTAAAATAGATATAATTTTTTAATTTTTAATATCAAAATTATATTTGGGTTAATTTTTTGTATTTTTCTGAAAACATTAAATATTTGATGTATAGTGAAAAACACTTCGTTGTAGATAAAAGCTGACTTTTTTATTTAAATAATTTTTTTAAGATATAAAATTTTCTTAATGTAAATATAGAAACATAATACATATATTAGTCCAAGTTAATTAATTAGATACACTTTACAACAATATTAAACATATAAAAATTTATTGGACTTTTTAACATTTTTTACGTACCTTCTAGGCACATTGGCCAATTTTTTTAAAACAAAATTTTACCCCTTCTATGAATTGAATTTAAAAATGTCAAGTGACATAGTTGACAACATTAATTAAAATTTTGTTCAATAAGATAATAAAATTGTTTGTGAATAGTAAATTTTGGATTTTATTTACCATGGTTAAATGTAAATATGGTAATTAAATGGTAAATTGATATTACAATTACCCTAACACATGTGCTAATTCTATTGGATAACTGTATTTCAACCAAAATAAAAATTAGGAATAAAATAAGATACTTTTTGTTCCACATGGATTATATTAGGACATTTAATATTATTAATTAAAAAAAAGATTAAAAAGTGTTAAATTAAAATTTTTCTAACTAATTTTATTTATATAGGGTTATACATAATATAAATTCATCTTTAACTATTCATTAGAAATATAAAAATATTTCCTATGTAATGTTATTTTATTTATAATTTTAGTACATTAAATCATTAACTCTATTTAAGACACAATGATGATGCAGTAATTACCTTATTAATGAATAATTAAAATAATTGATATTATAAATATAACAATAAATATAAATTTACACTTATAATGAATTACACTAATTTTATAGGTTAATGTGTCATTTTATTATTGATTTAATGTATTTTTAAGAAGTAATCATACTTGGATGACTTAAACAATAACCAAAAACTAAATATGGTCAAAATTGACATATATGTGTTTTTAAAAAAAATACTATATTACTAAATGATATTATATTACTAAAAACCTATGGTTCGGCCAAATGACTAATATAATGATTGATATGTCATTAAAGAACCACTTTGGGTTATCTTGGAAATTTATAGTATGTTTATTAACCATGTAATATAAAAATATAAGAGGACATTTTAAAAGTCAAAGTATTTAACTAGGAGTTAAATCTAAAAGATAACGTTAATTTGGTGACATAAACTTTTCTAAAACCTATTTTTGAGAGGATTTTGGTACAAAATCACCTTATACTCCATTTAAATCCATTTTTATCCATTATAAACTAAATATTATTTTATAATAAAATAATATTTCACGTTTTTTTAAAGTGTCCCTCAACTCTCTTATAAAATGGTACGTCCCCTTATCTAAAATTCACACCTCCAAAGCCATATGGTTCAGCCAAACCCCTCTTAAATATACCCTCAACTACCCTCACTTCATCCTATAGTCATTACATTGATTATAAATCCATCCTCAGGAGCCTTTGTGATCCAATCAAAAGGAAGCACCCGAAAAAGAAGTAATAATTTAACCACGACTTTCAAAGTTCTTTTCTTCTTCTACTTCCCCTGTCTTTGTTATTACCGTACCAAAATAATATCTCCAGTACCTTATACAAATTTTGATGTTATTATAAATATGTTACAACCATATTCATTATTCAATCTATCCTATGAATGACAAAGTCACCATACGTGCGTACGTACGACTTACCATCTCCACGTCGTGGTGAAGTTTTTTATTCCACACTTCATTATTTGAATGGGTATAATAATGAGTTAAATTTATGTTAATAATTAATATAATATGTTAATTATTTTTTATATGAGACATACCATACAATTATATACTATTTTACCATTTATAGAATGATACTGTCAATCTTGCATATATACGGATTGTCGTATCCACGAACACGATAAGATTCATTTCCCCATCGTAAATATTCAAGAATAATTTTAATTTTATATTTATAAATAATGTTTAAAAAGTTAATATAATTCTCTATATGAATAAAATACATCCTATCCATAAAAAACATGACTTACATAACATAACATATTTTTGAAAATGAATCAGTTAACAATTGAAACAATGATACTACAAAAATATTATTAACATAAAAATATTAGAACATCATATATGATATCATATTTATGAACGTGGTTCTTTTATAATTTTAAAAAAAATTAACTATTATACATGCGGTTAACGTACCCTTGAATAAGGAAAATTATAAGGTAAGGCTTAATTTTACAATCTCTTTATTATCCGAGGTTGTTTATACGTAATAATCAACTAAGAATTCTTTATCATCCTCATCTGTGTTTCATAAAAATGTATCTCAATTTTTTCTTAATATTTTCTAAAGTATGGGTTAAAGTCATTTATACCCATTTTTAGATTTTTATAAAATATTTTTAAAGGAATCATTCCATCATTTTCCAAAAATGGTAAATTATGACCTTTTCAAAAAATTACGGTAAAAATGGGTTTTTAACATATACGGAGAGTGTGCCTATTTTATTCCATTATAAAACCTTCGAAGAATACCTTAAAAGATTATAATAATACTTCCAAAATAAATTTTTTCTTTTATAATTATTTTAATTTTAAATTATTTCAAAATTAAAAGAGATATTTCTCTCAAATAGTTTTGATTTCATATATGTCAACACCGTTTGATGGATTTACCCTAGTTTGAAGTTGGTTTATTATGATACCATCATCCATATTCTATTGAAGGTTTTGTGATATGTTTGTCTTTGGATTTTTTATTTTTATACCAATTTTTGTTTATAAATAAAGTATTAACATTTCGTTTTCTAGAATTAATATTGATGTTTTTGTTATGTTTCAAAATTTTCATATGAGGAATGCATTGGAGTCAGTAAGTGATTGGTGGAGCCCGCTATAGCTCCTCGATGCATCATTGAGTCTAATGAGACAAACTTGTTTTTTGGAAAAAGATCTTGGCTAAATCTTATTTTTTCATGGCACGAGCACTTCACCATGTTTTTATGATGTCTGACATTATGCATTCAATCATTATGAAATTAGCTATTGATATTACATTTGATTATTTGACTATTGAAATATCCTTGGGAATGTGAAAATGGAATTAATGGATTTATCTTTTCCATATTATGCTAGATTTTTTGTTTAAAATTCTTATGTTATAGTCTTATGCATTGCCTACAATATTTTTTCTTATATATGAATGTTTCAACTATATTGTTATCCTCACCGAGAATCTGAGATCTCGCCTTTATTATATTTTATTTTTCCCAGGATGTGAAGAAGTATATTATGATTTACTTATGGAATAGGCTAAGGGATATGAGTGTGTTCAATACGGGACAAAATGTTGTTGTTTTTCCATTTCATAATGTAATGTAGAACTTATGTATGTATCTTTTACATCCAAGGCTACTAAATTGATCAGTCTTCTGGACTTGATCACTTGTTATAATGACAATGTTATGTAATAATGCACCTACTCTGGGTAACTAGGGTCGTGGAATTACAGTTGGTATCATAGGAAGATTTGTATAAACCTTAGATGATATATTTAGAAAAACTCTGAATAGAGAACATTACCCTAAGATAGAATTTTAGGATTATTATATAAGAACATCCTAGAATTTTGGTAATGTAGATAATTTTTGTATTTTATAAGAAATACATCCTTTTCTGGATACGAGTCGGAAGAGGCAGCTCTGGCACATATTTATATATGACTAAAAACTCAATCAAGGTGTTTTGGGCTTCACCTGGGGTATCATGGTACATGAAAATGGACCTTGCTGCACTCTTGTTTACTAAATCCCAGGAGATATGCTTAAGATAATTCACATTTTCATTACAAATCATTATGAAGGATTTATGCGTAAATACTTCTTCAATGAAAACATTTTTTGTATTGTTATTGATTATATGAATAAACATTTCATTTTACATTTTGAATTTTACATGTTTGGAATTATGAATAGCCATTCATAAACTAAACTAGTGTAATCCATTGTTTAGAATTGGTTCCTAGTAGAAGGAATGTGAACCCCATCAATACGCATAATCCAAAGAGTAGGAACGGTCATACCTTTCATGGACTTGATAAAACATTTATAAGTGAAATACTCTCCTACAAATTCTCATAATATGAATAAATATTATCACATGTTAATAAGATAAGTATATAATTCTCTAATTCATATGGAGTTGAAGGGAAGGAATTGAATAAGAGGGTGGTAGGGAGAATGATATATAAATGGAAGAACGGAAAGAAGGATTTTACCATATGTTATAACTATGTTAAGAATCATCCTGGGAAGTGATAGAACGGAATGGTAGTTTCTTATATGTGTTGAGAAAAAGGACACCATGCTTGTGATTGAAAGGGAAAGAAAAAGGTTTCAAATATAAAATTACTCATCTTTAAGGAGTTGGGACACTCTGCGAATCAATGTCCAAAACATGAGAGTATATACCCCAAATGATGCTATTGTATAATAATCAACTTATGATACTATCACAGATAAAGTGGAATTATTAGTCATATTATGATGTTATTAAATAATAGTGTCATTTGAGTATAGTATAAATGATGTACAGGTTATAAGAATTATAGAGTGTATAAGGACTGTACTGCAGTACTATTACATTAAGGATTTGAGATTTTATGGTACCAAGTAAAGTGACATAGTTTCAAGTTAAACATTTTTTAAAATATATGGTTATGATAAATAAAAACCTTAATATGTTTCTAGAACATAAATAATTATTTCGGATTAAGATATTATTTATTTGGATAAATTATATTTCATATTCATGACTACCATGAATCTAATTAATTTTTTGTTAATTCCATCATTGTAGGAGTTTACAACATTTTTTGGATATAAAGTGTATATCCAGTATTCTACAAGGAATATGAAATAAAGAATATAATCAATATGTTTTTATGGTAATTCAGGGTGTTAACATGTCTTAATAGAATACATGATTAATATATTTACATGTTATTACATGGAAAAAAAATATTCATTATGTTTAATTTCCTTTTATATTTTGTACTATGAGTTTTGACAGAAGTATTTTGGATATGTCTAATGGTTGGAATGAATGCATTTGGAAATTGGATTCTTTTGTTTAAGGTTAAAACAATTCATAAGATTTTTTTTTCTATTATAAAAAGGACAACCCGGAGGTCAAGCGAAAACCTATCACATCCCGAAAGACCTCGAGACTTGAACCACCAACCGAAGGGAGATAAAGGTGCATCACCTACCACTGGCCAATGTGATGTCCTTGTTTTTATAATGTATTTTTGTTTTTTTATCATCCATTAGATTAATTATAAATTCATTATTTTTGGAACCCTATACTATTAGGATAAATAGAATATTTTTTAAATTCTATTATATTTTGAGTAAAAGATGAGTTTCTGGTTGAAGTTAGTTGACGGATGGAACTTTACTGGTCAAGTAATTTTTTTCTCTTCGTCTATGAAGAAATTAATTCTTAAAATTTAGGTAAGGGATCATAAATACAAAAATGTGTTATCCTAATACCTTATGTTTTGTTGAATCAATGATATTAATATCATCATAGATTTTTGGCTTTAAGGCCCTCAATTCCCCATTTATTGTTCACTTGTTTTGATTGAAGTCCTCAATCACACCCTATAAATATTTTATTTCCTCCAATTATGTATCTTTATTTTCCACCAATGTTCTTCTATTTATGGTAATAATTTTTTGGTGACTTTTTCATTTCCATTTCCCTCTTATTAAGACTAACTTTTATTAACCGTATTTCCGATGTGGGTTTTCCACAAAGGTATTTTCAATTATTAACATTTTATTTTCGAAGAAAAAGTTCAAATTTCAAGGATGCAATTTATTGAAAGACGAGAGAATGTTACACCTCAGGATTTCATAGCACATTGTCTCTTTAAAATAGTTCAATAGCTTACGCAACACGCTACACCGAGTTCAAGAGCACCATGACTTACCAAACTATACATTCAAAAATGGGTTATCAATAGTATTAATAAAATATTGAATTTATATACTCCATATAATTTAAACATCCATATTATGTATTTCTGATAAATAATATAAAAAATTCAAATTTTCAGATAAAGTAAGAATTTTTCAAAAAACACAATTTTACCACCATTTAATGGAGAACCCATTTTAAATACAATATTTGACACTATTATATATTCAATATTAGAAAATAAACATAATCATTAAAATATTGACATAAAAATTTTGTTTTGAAAAATTTATCGTTATTTTTCAGATAACTTTCATATTTTTATGAATAGTGAAAATTACTAAATTTTAATTGAAAAATACTTTTTAATCAAAATAATTTATAGTGTTAAATTATACATTTGAATGGTTTTTAAGTATAATGTGATTATATTTTTGTCATTTAATCCAATTTTTTTCCTAGGAAGTAAGTTTTCATTTAAATTGGACATAAACACGTATAAATCTTTTGATAGTTATTAAATCACTAAAATCCACTTTATGGTTTTGACAAGGGGAATTAATTTCAAAATAACTAATTCAACTCATTTTTTTGAATTTGTTAAGATATACATAATTGTTGAAGTTAGTATATCAAAATTATCTTTGGGTGAATTTTTTGTATCTTTTCTGAAAACATTCAATATTTGATGAATTGTGAAAAAAAAAACGTTGTAGATAAAAAACGACTTTTTCATTCAAATAATTATTTTTAAATAAATATTGACATTAAATTAAAAAAATATACATAATAAATATATTATTTGAATGTAATTCATTAGAGACATTTTATAATAAGAATAGACGTACTAAATTTTATTGAACCTTTTAACATCTTTTACCCACATTCGAGGCACAATTGCAAATTTTCATAAAACATAACATTACCACTTCTGCGAATTGAATTTCAAAAACAAGAGAGATGCGTTTGACAACATTATGTATTATTTGGTTCAATAGGATGTAAATAATATTTTTTGAATACTAAATTTTGGATTTTATTTACCACAGTTAAAAGTAAATAGGGTAATTAAATGTTAAAATTATATTATAATTACACTACCACATGTCCTATTTCTATTGGATAACTTTATTTAGACCAAAATAAACCTTAGGAGTAAAATATGATCCTCTTTGATCCACCATGATTCGATTAGGAAATTTATTATTATTTTATTTAAGGAAGAGTTAAAAGTGTAAAATTAAAATTTTAATAAATAAAACAATTCTAATATATGATTATACATGTGATAAATTCGACTATAAATCTTTATTAGAATCAAAAAATGATTTCATACATAATATTATTTTATTTATAATTTTTATAAATAAATAATGAAATATATTTTTGACACAGTTATGATGTTGAAATTACCTTATTAATTAAATATTATAATAATTGATATTACAATTATAACAATATATGTAAATTGATACTTTTGATGCATTAAACGAATATTATAGTTTACTATGACATTTTAGGATTTATTTAATATATTTTTTCGATGTAATATAGTTTTTTTGACATTCTCAAAAACCAAATACCAAATAGTGCTAAAATTGACATAAATAAGTTTTTGAAACAAATACTATATTATTAAATGATGTAATGTTCCTAAAAATATAAGGTTAGTCCAAAAGACTTATAAAATTATATATATGTCATTAAGAACCACTTGGGGTTCTCTTTTCATTTTATAATATGTTTAATAACCATTTAATTAAAAAATACAAGAGGACATTGTAAAAGATAAAGTATCTAACAAAGAGTAAAATTTAAAAGATAAGGTTAATATGGTGACCTAATGTTTTCTAGAACCTATTGGTTTAAAGGATTTATTTTCATCCCCACCATAGCCTAGAAATAAATATATTTGGAGCCATTATAATCTGAAAATGTTTTTATAATAAAATAATATTTTAGGCTTTTCATAAAGTGACACTCACCTCACTTGTAAAAGGGTACATCCCCTTCTCATGATATATCACCTCCAAAGCCATTTGGATCAACCAAATCCTACTAAAATAACTTACCAACTACCCTAAAATTATCCTAGAGTCCTTACATTGATAAAAAATCCCACTTAAGGAGTACTTTTGATAAAATCAAAAGGAAGCACCATAAGAAGACATAATAATTTTATCACCTCTTTCAATGATCTTTGCTTCTTCCACATCCTCTTTATTAATTGTTTCCATACCAAAAAACAAAATCCAGTACCTTATAAATAATTTAAAATTATAATTAATATAGTGGAACTATATTAATTATTCTATCTATCTTATGAATGAAAATGTCACAATACGTGTGTATGTACGACTTACCGTCTTCACATCGTGGTGTAGTTTGTTATTAAACACTTCATTATCTGGATGGGTATAATAATGAGTATAATTGATTTTAATAATAAATATAATATGATAATTATTCTGTACATATGATGTTCCCTCCAATTAAAGATGATTTAACCATCAATAAAATGATATTGTCGCTCGTGCGTACGCACATATTACCGTCTTCACGAACGGGATAAGATTCATTTCCTCATCGCAACCATTCCAGAATAATTCAAATTGCATGTTTAAAAGTAATTTTTAAGAACAAAATATCATTCCAGAAATTAATATAATACATTAAATCCATAATAAACATGACTTATATAACAAAATATATAATGAAAAATGTATCAGTTAACACCCGAATCAATTAAACTAAAAAAATATTATTAACAAAAAATATTAGAAGGTAATATATGATATCAAATTTAGGTATGTGGTTCATGTATAATATAATAAAAATAATTTAACAATTATATAAGAGGTTAATGTACACTTGACGATGGAAAATGACAATTTAAGGGTTAATTTTACAATCTCTTTATTTTTCGAGGTACTTTATATGTAAACATCTACTAGGAATTCGTTATCATCCTCATACGTTTTTCTTAAAAATGTATATTAAAACATTTATACTATTTCCTAGAATATGTATTAAAGCCATTTATACCCATTTTTTAATTTTTTATAACATGTTATTAATGTAATATTTTTGTGTTTTTCCAAACAATGTCCTTTATGACCATTTCCACAAATTAATGTAAGAATGTTTTTAACATATATGGAGAGTGCAGCTATTTCTTGCCGGTATAACTCCTTCAAAGCTACCCTTATAAAATTATAACAATATTATAAAATTAAAAGTTTTATTTTATAATTATGTGACTTTTAAATATTTTCAAAATAGAAATAAATATTTCTCTCAAATATTTTAGATTTCATCTATATCAACATCCTTTGATGGATTTTACAATTGTTTGACCTGGATTTATTATGATATAATATACCATATTGTATTGAATGCATTGTGAAAATTTTAAGGGTGGATGTGTTATTTTTATATCACTCATGGTTTATGGTTAATGTATTAAAATTTCATATTCTTGTGTTAATATGAATGTTTATGTTATGTTTCATCATTTTCATATAAGGAATGCATTGAACTTAGTAAGTGGCGGGTAGAGCCCGATATAGCTCCTCAATGAATCAGTAGGTCTCATGAGACAAACTACTGTCTTAGAACACGACTTGGACAAAATATTATTTTTATTATTGGCACGAGGCCATGACTATGTGGTTATGATGTCCGACATTATGCATTCCATCATTATGAAATTAGCTATTGATATTACATGTGATTATTCAACTAGTATAATATCCTTCTGAATAAGTTAATGGAATTATTTCATTTATCTCTATTTTATTATGAAGAAGTTTAAGTTTAAAAGTATTATGTTTTATTCTTATAAATTTCCGTAAAATTTTTATTCTTATTTATTAAAAGTTTCAACAATATTGTTATCCTTGTTGAGCATCTGAGCTCACCCCTTTATTTTGATTTATTTTCCCAAGGATGCGAAAATGTATATTAAGATTAACCTATTGTAATTGGCTCGGGGATATGAGTGTTTTGTAAATTGGGGATTTTTTTTTTGTTTTTCCATTACATAATGTAATATAAAACTTATGTATGTATTTATTACTTCCAAGGATACTTAACTGATTGGTCATTCAGACTTGATCTCTTGTTATCATGACAATGTTATGTAATTATGCACTGACACATGGTAACAAGGGTTGGGGCATTACATATATCATAAATATAATTCTTTTCATGATATATTATTCTTCATTAAATTTCATTTTCTTATATGGGGTGTGTGGTTCAATGTTACCAAGTTTAAAGAGTTTTTGTAGAAAAAAACTCATCGCTTTTCGAGATTTTTTGTGATTATAATTACTTTGATGAAATATTGTAATCTATATATCAAGAAAATTCATTAAATTTATTGTCCACTTGTTATTCATGATATATTAAAGAAATTTTAACCATTTTACACTCTTTCTTACATAAAATATATTTGATAGTGTTTTTATATATTTGTATCTTTACCCTCTCTTTAGTCAAAAATATATGTTCCTTCAAACAATGTTTTAAAAAAATAAAAGTTTCCAAAAAAATTATTATATTCTTCTATGATTTTTAAAATACATTTTTACCAATTTTTTTCCTTTTTTAAAAATAATTTTTAAAAAAATGAATCTTCGCGTCATTTTTAGGACAAGGAAAATTTCTAAAAATTTTACGGTAAAAAAGAGATGTTTGGCTTCAATAAATTAACTCGATGTCGTGATATTCATTCAACTGGTTCTTGTTTTACAAGACTAATATTTTTTCATTAAAAAATTTTATCAAAATATAATGGCATTTTTTTCATGTGGGTTTCTATGAATTTTTTTAAAAGGTTTTAGGTTTATAAACATTTCAAAGTAATTTTCAAATCTTCTCTTATATGCTTTTATATGGAAAATTTCAAGGAAAATATTTAAATAATATATGTCTTTATTTATAAATTTGTAAATCCATTTTATATAAATTTGTATTAAATATTGTTTAGTATTTAATTATAATTTTTTAAAATATTTTCAAATAAATTGAATTCAAAACGTTTTCAAAATTTATTTACTTTTTCAAAAGTAATTTCAATAAAATGGTTTTCAAAATTTTTAAATCACTCTTTATATGTTTTCAATAAGTTTTCAATGTAAAGAGATATCAAATTATTTTCAAATCTCCTAATGTAATTTTTCATTTTTATTTTCATGAAATTTTTTTGAAATGTTTTTCTGTTTTAAAAATCATTTTCCTAAGAAGAAAATTTATTTTTTTCAAAATAGTTTTCATAGGTTAGATGAATTTGAAACCCACATTTTTTAACTTCCTGTACCAATTTCATTTCATGTGTTATGATATGATTGTTTATGATTGTTTGGCACATATATTTATAATTTAATATTGAGATGTGTGGGACATATATCTCTATACAATTCATTGGTTAGAGATTTATATCTCATTAGATAGGCTAAGATGGTATTGGAAGTGATCCTTGACTATTGAGATGGTTATGGGAGTGAACTATAACTACCAATATGGAAATAAGGGTTGACTCATGATTATAAGATGGACATGTGATTGAACCATGACTACTAATATACGATGGCGATTGAACCCATTCTACTATGATAGACTTGGCAACAATTCCATGACTATTAAGGAAGTCAAATTATATGCTTATGTGTTTCCCAAAATTATTTGTTTATTCCAATGTAATGATTTCATGGATTATGTTAATTATTTTTTTATGATTCGAGTCTTATAAATGACCAAAATTTATTCCATGATTCTTATTTATGATATTTTATATGAAGGGAATGATCATTTATTTTATTGATCCTATTCTCATAACCTTATACTCCTGACTATGTTTATGTATCTCCCATGTTTACCCTTAATGAGTATCTAGTCCCACCCATTTTAATATTCCCCTCCCAAGGTTATGAATATATATTTCATGTGTGATTTGTCTGAAAGGGTTTCTAATCTTGGAGAACCATGTGGGAGATAATGTTGTTCACTTATATACTATTGTATATGCCTCAATGTTTCCAAAGGCCCTAAACTACTATGGTATTTGGGTGTCTATTGTATATTGTTTTTTTATTATCAAAAAGGTATTTTATATCTATGTGCATTATGATTGAGATGTTATATTTGGTATCGGAGAAAATGATTAGTCATCCTTTAGAGAATAAGATGTGAAAAAATTATTAATATCACTAGTTATATTTCTTTTAATATATCTTGGGATGTATCTATGGATAAGTATAATAATGTGTTAATTTTTAAGAAAATATCTTCTAATTTTGGTAATTGATAATGATTTTTTTCCTTGAAATGAATCCCTATCTAGATAATACATGTGAAAGTGGTTATAGAACAGATGTACCAAGGATTAACAACTCTCTCAAGGTGTATTGGACCTAACGTGGTGTAAATTGTTACATGAAAACAAGATATACTACACACATGGTTTGACGCTCCCAGGGTATATGATTTGGAAACTCACAAAATCTTTAGGAACAATCCTGAAGGATGTAAATAGAACTTGGAAATGAATAACCTAAGATAATCTTAAGTTGTCATGGTTCAATAAAGGTGTCATAATTTAGACATAATATAAGTGGTTTTCATGATTATCAGATTACTCACAACGATAATCATTTCTTACTCATATTCATCCTCGTTTCAGTCAATGGAGGGAACCAGAATAAATTTTATTAACATTTAATGTGATGGGAAATTTTTTAATGAGAAACTATATTAAATGATCACTATAGTAATGAATTTTATGATCATTCCAAATCAGTTTTCAAGGAACATGATAAAAAATGTGTACGATAACCAACTCTCAATATCACCAAGTAATAGAAGCAAATGTTTTTTTGAGAGTTCGTGTAAAGGTGAACATGGATTATTGATGATTCGTTTTCCTTTGTGTAAATATTGTGGAATGAATTACTTAAGAGATTGTATTAGCAGAACAAGAAGGTGTTTTGACTATGGAAAAGGACCCAAGGAAAGTAACTGCAAAAGAAAAATAAATGGTTCAGTTAAGGAAATGGATTTTAATATTAGCCTCTCTAAGACATCATATAAGGTATAATCCTTTCAGTGTGAAATAAATGGTCATTTTGGAAATCGATTCACTGAAGGGAAATATCTCCAAGAGAATCTTCTAGATGGTACGATTAATAGTTATATTAATAATGATGATGAGACTACTGATGAAATTTGAATTGAATGTGGTATTAAATAATAATATGACTTAACCTTTTATTTCTTATGTATGAAGTGGAATAATCAATTTTTTTTTGAATTTTGATTCAGAAATTATTTTATATGAATGATGAAATAAACAAGCATTGTTCTATTTTGGTTTTTTTCTCGATATTTAAAAGTTTATCATGAATGTTTTTGATGGAATGGTTAAGTGATTTAATGAAAAGGGTTATGTTTTGACTAAATGAAGATAACCCATAATATGTTATTTATTTTATGATAATGTTGTTTACATTGGAAATAAGTAAGGACACATCGTCATATGGTTTATATTATTATTTAAGAATTTACAACATTTTTAAATTTAGTGAATAGATCCAACAGAATTTGGAATAAGGAAAGAATAATTTTTTAAATACAAATTTATGGTAAATTAGGTCATTCCCACATTTTAAGAGAATAAACATTGATCATATTTTCTTATTTGGAATGTTGCATTGAAGATACAATTTGTGATATATGGGGGTCAATGTAATGCTTATTTCATGGAATTCCCTAGACCACATTATATTTTCATCATTTAGAAGGGTTTAAAGGTAAGAAATTCATTAAAATTTTAAGGTAGTTTTTCTGAGGAAGTATTAATGTATTGAAATTGTATTGAAAACAATGGTTAAAAGGATATTTAGTGATTAAAATTTTTAGATGTGCATCATATTTTGAAAATTATATTAGTGTTGTTTTAGAATGTATACTCATATATGTAATGTCACTACTAATCATGTCTCTAAAGGCAGCGGGTCATGAACACATGACCGAAGGACGATAAGGGATTCATGCAAACTATTGGTCTCCACAATATAATTGTTAATGATCAATATTTTATATCAATAAAAATTAATTATGAACAATTAGAGTTAATCATAATGTTTATAGATTATTGTATGAATGATATTGATTTTGATGAATAGTTAGAGGAAAATAGTTGTATATTTCGGACTTTTAGTTCCCTTAAGATCATCTAAAAGTGTATTTTAGTACTTTATCCATAAAAGTTAATTTATGGACACATATTCTTTTTTTATTGCATGAATAATAAATTGATAAATGAATTAAATTAAATAATTATTTTTAATAGACATATATCAAGTAAGTATATTTACTTATATTCATGGTGAATAAAAGAATTACTCAATGTTAGAAAAATTGTCAAAAAATGTGTCCTAATACCATTTTTTTAAGTGATTTACATTTAAAACATCACATATTTAAGTCTTGGATTCTATCAACATTTCATTGATCATTCCCTTATTGGTGATTGATGACCTTATTCACTCCCTATGAATATTTACCCTTTTACACCATGTCAATTTTCACATTTTACACATATATTCCTTTATATAGAAACCTGTTTATTTTTTACTTCCAATAACCATTATGTTTCCAACATTCCCTTTTTAAAGGAAGTTTTGGGATTTATTTTTACAATGTGGGTATCTAAGAAACAAAATTCAAATTATTAAACCATTCATAACATAAACGAATTAAATTTGGGAAATTCAGTTTATGGGAGTAGAATGTAACACACATAGATTTTGTGAAAATTGATTTTCATATTAATTTAAAAAAAATTATATTGTTCATTTCACCCAATACAGAAAATAGTTTTCTAAATAAAATATATTTGGATTGTGTTATAGGTAATACCAAGTTAATTGTATTCTAAAATAAACATAATGGTCATATTTATCAGTAGGATACACCATGGTGACCTTGTGAAATATGAAACACCAACATGGATTGCGATACACGCATTTCCATGTTTTAAAAAACAACAATATATTAATAAAATATTATAATTTAACTTAGTAAGATATAACCCATAAGTTGTGAATAATATTAAATAACTTATGAAAATATGTGGTTTACAAAAAAAATTTGAAATGAATTCAGTGGTTATAAATTGATTAGAAATAGATATAAAAAATAATAGAACATAATAAAATTATTTTTATAGATACATATTTTATACACACAAAGTTGTTTTATACGAGTAAATTAAATTAAATAAAATTAGAGAATTATATTAATGAAATATATATTATATTTTCAATAAGATATTTTTAATATTCTTTATATATATTTGATAATCATATGATAATAACTGACTCAATATTTCACATAAAAATCAAATATATTTATAAACGGACTTTTGCAAAATTTTAATTGATAACCTATTTTAATTACATTTTTTGGGATATTTCAAAAATATTATATTAATAATAAAACTTATAATTAAAACATAAACATAAAAAGGTTATTAGGTTGAATTTATTATAATTTTCTATGATGTTTAATTTTTTAATGAATAGTTAAAAACCGTATTTTAATTCAAATCAGTTTTTTTGTCTAATTTAATCATAGTGTTAAATAATATTTTAACTTTCTTTAAAGTCTATTTATATTAATTATTTTTTAATTAATCCAATTTTTATATTTGGAATCAATTTTACAATGAAATTCAATATAAAAAATAGATAAATTTTTATCATTTTTACTTTAGAAATTGGTACTCTCATCTCGGCAATGGAATTAATTTAAAATTAATTTATACCAATTTTATGATTATAATTTGAAAAAATTGGATTACATATTTATAATCAAAATAAATTTTTATATCTAATAATATCAATATTATTTTTTTCAAAAATATTTTGGAATGAAATTATTATTAAATACTGTGATTAAATAAAAATAAAGGTTAACAAGGGTATAAACCTCAAACAAAAGTGGCCAAATGACCTATACACCTCTATAACACTCATTTTATCAAAATTACTCTTTCATTATCCATCGATTATTTTTTTTCTTTCTTTTATGATATTTTTAAGAAATAAATTAATACACATAACTATTTTAAAAAATTCCAAGTGTGTCATTCCCCCCCCCCTATAAAAGGGCACCACCTCTCCCACTACCTATATCTGACAAAACACTTAGGTTTTTCCAATATCTTATAAATAAATATTACAAAATAATTCTCTTCCTCCTTGTTTCCACACTTCGGATAGAAAAAAATCCAAGGAATCCCTTTATTGAAAAGAAAAATGAGTTACCCAAATAAAACGTACCATCCTTCCTCGAGCTATTCTATTTTATTTTATTTATCTAGCCCCTCCGATTTCCTTTTTCAATGATTATACAACAAAAAAATAATAATCAAAATATACTGATGTGTTTTTATTCAATGGTTTCAAAATACACTTACAAAAAAATTCATCTAATGGGTAACAAATATGCTATTTATGTGCGGAGTGAACGATCGCCTCATGAAATGATGATTGCTCATTTTTACATTACCACCTTTCATGGCTGTGAATTTTATAACACCAAGAAATTATAAAGTACAATGTTGTATTCAATAGTGTGTATGACATATGACACTAAACACATAAACGAATATAACATCCCAAGACTCGAATATATATTTACTATTATAAAAAAAATCAACACATAATATTGCTTATAATGCATGAAATGCCGAGTTAGCCTGTATTACCTGCAAGAGAGACCTTCCATGATAGCTTGTGTTACACTCTAGACTGAGTTCACCAAATAACAATGTATTATTATTATTATATTATTTAATATGATATGATATTTCCTAACCATTGTGTTTGTAACTATGAATAGTACTAACATATGAAAATATATAGCTTATATAAATATAAAATGAATTTATTCTATAACAATTAATGTGAAATAAAATTAAGAACCAATTGGATAAAAAAATAAATTTTTTTGTTTTTATTCTTCCAAAGGTGTTTTATCTTAATTAACATAACAAATTATAATTAGTGAATGATTATAATGAAACAAATATGTTATATATTCAATAAAATATATTTCATATTTATCCATTACATTTTATATTCATAATATATGCACAAACCATATTTCACACATAATACATGTAATTTTTTATAAGAAATTTTATCACCTTTTAATGGGGGACCTATTTTAAATATTAATTTTGATACTCTAATAAATATAAATTGATAAAATATACTATAATATTGAATTAATAATATCAAAAATATTATATGGTTCCTTTTTTTAATTTTTTTTTGAAAAAAATCGTTTTTATGAATAGTGAAAATACTACAATTTAGGTAAAAACATCATTTTCATTTAAATATTTAAAAATGTTAAATAATATTTTTATAATTTTTATAAAGTCAAATTACATAAATAATACATATATTAATTAAATTTATTTATTTAGAATCAATTTCACCTTGTTATTGAATATAAAAAATATCAAAAATCTTTAGATCATTTTTCTACGAAGCCATTAAAACCTGCTGTTTTTTTTTAAGGTTGGGGCCGAAGCCTCATTTTTATTATTGAAACAAAGCAAAAACCTCTTTAACTGGGTAGAGGGAGACCCATTACATATCCCGAAGGCCCAATGGGAATTTAGCCCATTATATAGCCCATAGCCCAATTTTTTGGCCCAAAGCCCATTCTGTGAATAGTACTGCTACAGTGCCCCCTGCCACCGCTACAGTGCCGCCATTGCAACAGTATCAAGGATGCTACAGTAGCACTACAGTGCTGCTATAGTAGCTGTGGCCAATGGGTCTTGAACCCCCATTTTCCATGTAGAATTATGAGGTGCTTACCACTAAGTCAAACCCCAACTACCCATTAAAACAGTCTGTCTCCATGATTAGAATTAATCAAAATTTTCCCACATATATGATTTGAATATAGAAAAAAATGGACATAAAAAATTATAATTTGGTTATATTTTGTGTCTAATAAGATCAACATAATTTTTGACCCAAATTTTTTGTGAATGTGAGTAATATAAATTATGGTGATTATGGTGTATTTTCTCTTAAAATAGTCTAAAACCTAAATTTAAGGTCCCAATTGACCTAGATACTTTTCCAAAAACAAAATTTATGTCTATAACGCTTCGATTAAACATACATTATTTTTTTATGGTTTGAATACCTTTTTAGGTAACAATATGTGTACACCTAACATATTTCAAAAAATTCCATTTGAGTCATTTTCCTTCCCTATAAAAGGTCACCACCTATCCCCCTTCCAAAAACCAATCATGACACATTGGATCATCCAAAATATAACCATGTATTCTTCCAGCTGACATAATATAATCTTAATAGAAACCCCTTTGGATGAAATAAGTTCAAGTAATCATTTGGTTCAAACTAAAAGAAGTTACCCGATTTTGAGGTAATGTCTTCTCTCAAAATTTTTAGTGTCATTTACATTATTTAACCACTATAAATTTATTAATATATTATTAAAAAAACAAGTATTTTAAATATAATATTATTTTTTATGTTAATATTTATATGTAAACATTTACAGACCTCTCTCAAATGGGTAACGAACATACTGTTTTTGTGTAAGGCGAACTACTACTTCATGAAACGATGATTCTTCATTTTTCCTTTTCAAACATTCATTGTTGGGAATTATGATGGAAAAAATGTTTATATAAAATATTTATGATATTTATTATTCCATTATTATTATTTAATTATATTACAACACTTACGCTTATATTTTCCATTTTTCATTAACATGAAAACATCGGCTGAGGAAGTGTGGACTACCTCCCCCTCAAAGTGATGTGATTCTTTCACATGATCCTTGAAATCTATAAATGATAATTATTATTGAAAATATTAGACATTAGAAATTCATATATTCTATTCATGACATAAATACCTTTATATTAATATATATATACATGTATATCATTTTCATCGTTATACTTTCAGACACTAAAAAGTGATAATTTTAATTGAGGGCGTGTGGACTACCGCCATCACGACATAATGTGATTCCTTTTACATCATGAGATTTTTATATATAAGAATATATATCTAAATAATATGGTATTAATAATATTATTTTCATTTTGTAAATTTGTAACTCTACTTACCTTCTATACAAAACAATAATTAAAAAATGAGAATGTTACTCATTGGGACTTACGACTTACAATCTCCATGATTGTAACTTTCATTCTTTTTACACAACCATATTTAATTATAAATATTAAAACTATAATTGATGTATAAATACGATAATAATATAATTATAAATATTTTGGAGATGTTATATATTGACCCCTTGGACTATAGTTGACCAACCAAAGTTGTTTTAACACATAAACCGAATTTGGTCAAAACACATTATGTAAGCATAATAATTTCAGTAGTTTTATATAAAATAGTAATAACGGAAAAAAGTAATAATAAAATTAAAATGTTTATCAATAAATTATAAAATTAACATAAGTTTGTTATATAAGAAGTTCTAGGTCATTCTCAAAAAAGGAAATTCAAGGCAAGGGATCCCCATGTCAATATTTACATCATTAAGATAAATGTCATGGAAACCACATACATATTTATTGTTGTGTTTATACAGATTATTTTGATATATAATATAATTAATATTTTTATCTTCTTTTAATATTGAAATTTCATTTAATATATTTCCTTACAAAGGATTATAATTTAAAATGTCGGGATGTTTTATGGGACACTTAGGAATGTTTTATTATTACTTTCCTCAAAAATGATATTAATGATATCTCAATGGATTTTTCCTTCGAGGAAATTAAATAACCATTATTCAATAAACCATTTTTTCCTTCTGTGGTTATTTGTGAACATTTTCATGTTTTAGAGTCATTTTCTATAATTTCATAGTCAATGTGATTTTAAATTGTTTTAAGGAAAACCCAAAATCACTTCTCTCTTTAGTCAGAGAACCTATTTTATTCTAAAACTCAAGTTTTTTTTAAAATGTATTGAAAAATTTTTTAAAAATGATTTGTTAAATACATGTATACCTCTTTTTTTCTTTTTACAATTTTTTCACAACATTATTCTTATCTCTTTATGAACAAGGCATTTTCCTTACATTCATACCTTTCCAAAGGAAGGTTTTTTACCTAGTATGACATGTATAGATTTCTCTGTTGTAATTTATATGACTCTTCACCATCATGTTTAAATGGTTTTTTAATGAAAATGTTATTAAATAGGAATATAAAAATGATATGTATTTTCAAAACAAATATATATTTTTATAAATAAATGTTTCAAAAGATCATTTTATAATATTTCCATTAATCAATGAATACAAACCTTTATATTACAACACTTGGGGTATGCTGTATTAATACAATCCATAATCTTTATATGTTTCTTTTATTACTCATTTGGGAAATTATAGTATTCACATTCACTTCCTTGATTTCTTTTATTCCCTTGAAATATTAAATATCCTACGATCACTGAATATTCCCTAATTATCCATATCATTCATCATGGATATTAGTATTGAAAATACTATATAACATTTTACACATGGTGTATACATTGAAAATTATTGGATTATTTTGGTAATTATTGATAGTTACGTATTTCTTAATCCATATGGATATTTGATAAAGAACATTGTTAAATCGATTGTTCGATATATGAGGAAATTTTTCGACTAGTATGGCATGAGTGGGTATAATTTATAGATATCCCCTCCATGCATAAGTAGTCACATGGGATGATTAATATGGTTAGTTTCCACAGATATGTTTTACCCAGCATTTTTTAATACATCATGTGACAGGTCTTAACTGTAAAGTTACTATGTAACAGGAAAAATGGTGTCTAATAATAATTAATTTTTCCCATATTTATTTAGATATAATTCACCCTTGTGAATTTGTGTTGAAAAATATATGGATGTATTTCATTTTCAGGCTTCAGTTATTATTCACACATGAGATTTTTAATTGACATATATATGGATACATTCATTATCATTTATTTTAATGGCTTGTGTTTCTAGTTATTATCATTCCTTGTTTTTTATGAACATCTATTCAGTTTATTTATTATATTGAATTGTGTTCATTTATTTTTAATTCCATGTTGACAATTATCAATGATTCATTGTTGAAACAAATTTACATACACTTAATGTGCATTTGAGCTAAAACTTATTATTTTTCATTCCCTAAGAATTCAAGATGATATGAAAGCAATGCACGGATTTACTAAATGGATTAGAGTTACCCTTGAAATTATTTATTTAGATATTAGAAAGAAAAAAATTGTTTTAATTATCATAGTCATTTATAATATGAGAATTATTTATGTATTTGTTTTAGAAAAACTACAAAATTGATCAGTACTTTAAGGATTGATTCCTTGTAATCAGGCCAATTTAATTTATAGAAGACACTAGTTTTAGGATTATGAGGATGGGTCTCTATAGTTGGTATCAAAAGGACATTTATTAGTATCCGTTGGATCTTTTTTTAGGAAAACATTGGTTAGAGAACATAACCCTAATGTTGAATATAATATAAGTATAAATGAACAACCTAGAGATTAGGTAACATATAAATAATGTGGGTATTCATATAAATACATCCTTGTCTAGATACTACAAGTAGATGTGGTTCTATAATAGATGTACCTAGGAGTATCAACTATGATAATGTTTTTCAGGCCTGACATAGGGTAACTTGGTATATGAAAATAGGTCTTACTTTTCCACTGGTTTGATACTCAAGGGGGTATATGCATAGGATAATTGAGATTTTATATACAAACCGTTATGATAGATTTGAATAGATAATGAATATAAATATTCTAGGATTAACCAATGGTGATTAAAATTTAAAATAACATGTCATGATTGTGATGTCTTATATATAATTATACAGTTTTCTCATTATAAAAATTGTTTCTCACTCAATTATCCTTCACTAATAGTGGTGCAGACACGGACCTCCCCGGTTCTATTCAGTCGGCCGGTGTGCCGGCTTCCATCCTTCCACGGTCAGAGAAGAACACGTCATACCAAGAATAATTTGCGTAGGGATCAGACGGTGATTGGTTGTCCCACACCCACCACATTATACCAATAGTAGACAGTTCATTCCAATGTAATCAATGTGAAACCAAGAAGAACAAACAAGACCAACCAATTTGACAACCTCTACCTTGATTTTTAGTTAGAGACGACATGAGGAAGGAGAAGAAAATGTTGAAGACTTCGACATCCGTTGTTCCCGCCACATGCTCTTGATCCGAGCTCGAGAGTTGTCATAGTCAGTGGTTTGTTCATCATTAGAGGATAATTCTATAAAAGCTCTCCCCACAAGTTCTCTATTTTCCAACAAACCCGAAACAAGAGGTGAAGATCCACTTAATTATGATCATGAATTAATTACAAGATTAATTAGAAGTTTTCAACTAACATTAAAGGAGAGTTTTGATTGTCCCCAAAACCATGTATTCAAATGGTATAATTCAATAAATATAAAAGTTATAGTTTTTTTTATTATTTTTCATTTAACACACCCATGAAAATCCGAAAAACAGTCTTCCACCCTCAACTAACTACGGTCGAGTTTAAGGTATTCTTAAGCGAATATCAGTTGTGTGAGATCAATGGTGTCCTCATATTTCAATTCCGAGAACCAGTTCACAAGTTAAAAAACACCGCTCACAAGTTTATTAAACAACCCTAAAATAAGTATCGAAATTCCTTCTAGGCACACCCGGTATCAGAATTACACAACATCAAATTTTGCGGACTCGAATTATTTACATATAATAAAACATATCACAAAAAAAAATTCTGAGTCCTTACATAAATGCTCTTGTTCAAGGATGTTTTTTAGATTAAATCATGATTTACTATAAATTTTTGGAAAATTATGTGGGCCATGAGAGAGATCTTCCAGAAAAATTGAGATATTTCGGATTTTTATTGATTGAAAGAAAATATAATTTCTTGATTTAATTATTTAGGTTTATGGGAAACATAGTCTCTAAATATGGAATTGTTGTTCAGAATGAAATTTTTTGTAGTTTTGATATGGGAGTACCCACATAATGTTTTTATATTCAAATATTCATTTGATTTGTGGGGTATTACTTTTGGTTCATTAATTATTTGATTTTATTTTCCTCTCTAATGAATGCACTCACATATAATTGAGTAATATTCGTGTGGGGTTTGAAATTTTAGGATGGATTTGATGATTCGAACCTCCTATTAGTGTATAAGCCATTGGTGAATCTTCTAGATGATATGTAGTGATATATGGTATTTTATTATATATTAGGTTTGGGATTGGGCTATGTTTTTTTTCTTGATGATATCATTTTTCCCAATAGATATAGAACACATAGAAAACACAAAAAGAAATGTCCCACCAATGTTCTCGAGGTCAATTTTTTGATTTGTGCTCAAAAATTTTGTTGAAAATACATATTCATATAATTTTTACCATATATTCTCATCACTAATTCGTGTGTTATATCATATATCGTACATATTTGAATCTCATTAGAGATAATGGGTGGAGAAAAAAAATTATTTGAATATCAAAATTTTCAATACATTCTATAAGTGGAATTTATTTGACGTTTCTTTGATTAGGAAACATATGACCTACGTCATCAATGAATCATCAAATAATGTAATTTGATAGTTCAATTTTACATTATAAATTTGAGAGTATGATGGGTTAGGTATAAAATTATTATGTTATGTATTTATCTGACATACTCTCCTCTTAATATAATTATTCAAGAGCATCAATTCAATGATGAGTTCTAAAGAATTATTTATTGAAAATATGGAGAGGAGTCCATCAGTTATTGGATATTATCTTGTGAGGGTATCATATAATTTTAAAATAATAAAATATTCCATTTTCTAGGATAAAATATATGATGGGGCCTTCCATTATTCCTAGTGGAAAGTACCCCGTGGAATAGAATAGATGTTCTATGACATTCAGGGATGATTTTAGTGGTCGTTTATAATATGATACATTGTTGATTATATTTATCATTGTTATACATGTCAGTAGGTTATGGTTTATGTTGGCCTATATATATATGTGGCCACTATATCTTACTATAATGGTTTTAATTATCACTTATCATGTCATATATTAACGTTGATCATACATCATGTCAGATCAAAAGTTATGTTAAATCATTATCTCGAATATATGATCATTTCAATAATATAAATATTTATGTCTAAAAAGATTATAGCTTATTATATATGAGTAATTATGGGTATTAACACTCTATGACTTTGTTGAACTATGAGATAGACAGAAGATCAAAATCTATCAATGTATGAGTAACTAACACTGACAGACAGATGACACACAGACATGCATTTGACTCACCGACGCAGATGATTCGCTATTGCATATGACTCACCAGAGTAGATGACTCACTTTTGAATTTGAATCACCAAGGCAGATGACCAAATATCTTTCCAAGTGACATATCGTTTCATGGTTCTACTGATGCCTTGACACATCGTTTGTTGAAATGAGTCATTGATAAATAAAATGTCTCACCGACATAAGGAAGGATGCACTATTAAAAAAAGTCACCGATGTAATGAATCACTAAAATATGGAAAGACCGATACAATTACATACCAATGGGTTGAGTCACCAAAAAGGGAGACACCGACAGAAGGAGACACCAACGGACCAATCATTGACATACTGTTTAAATCATCATTTATTAATAACATTTCTAATGGTCCTATTAATTACATTTAATGATAATGACATATTTTATAATATTTTGTTGTAATTTTAGTAGATATTATGATTTATGATGAATCTATGCATGTATAAAGAACATACTCTTTATCGACCCTCAAAAATGAGAATTATTTTTTAAGAGAGAAGAAATATAGAATAGAAATAATGTGGTGTGGGCATGACTTTTTGTAAGGGAGAAACATACTGACGAACATTTGCAACCAATGTGAAATCAAGAAATAAATAAGAACACACAAGGAAATATCAACTAAGATGAACATCAAATTGACAAAATACATCAGCATATAAAAGATGGAGAAGAATATACCTGAAGAACCATACTTGTTCCTGGAAACCAGAATACGACACTCTATTTTTCTGTCAATATTCAAAAGAAGACATAGACTTCATCTCAGCTACATATAAAGAGTTAAGATCAGTATCTCAAGACACATAGAGCCCCTTAAATCCATTCTCATAATTTTTTCCCTTGTTGTGTGAATTTTTACATAATTTTGATTAGTGTGTGTATCTTTCTATCAAACACACATAGTCTATTTTATCAAAAAGAAGGATAAAATATATCCCTCCAATCATACCTTCTTACAAAAATTTACTCCCATAGATAATTATAGTATGTGTCCTTGTGGGACCTGGTAGTTTTTACCCATGAAGAACTTTGGTAGAGGTCTTTTGACCTAAACAACCCATGTGCTTTTTTGAACCCCAATCCTGGGATTGGATCATACTATTTTTTAATTTAAACTGCTTGGGGCAGTTTATCACCAAGTGGAGAGGATTAAGTTTCTTCTTGAGACTAAACCTCTTGTTTTATTTCAATTGTTTTTTACCTATTAGTTTAACTCTATTTTACCAAATACTTCATAAAACTAAATTGAACTCTCATAGTTAGTCCTATCAAGTCTTTATAACATTATTGACTTATTATATTAGTTACAAAATATATATTAATTATCAAATCGATATAAATATGAACTAATCAATCTTTTGAGAAATTAATCAAACTGTCAATATCTTATAAATTCATTATTCGCTAACAGGGAAATTAAATTTTAAATATTGGGGGAATATAAAATAACACTTTTTAAAAAGAAATTTCTATATATAATCAATTAAACTACCTCTTGAGTAATATACACCCGCCAACATTTTTGTCAGAGGTTTTTGTAATTTTCATTTTTCATTGTTTTTCAAAAAAAATCAACTGTTATTATAGTTGTATTTCAAATATCATAAAATTTCTATTAATAGAAAATTTTTATTTGTTTAAAATATTGTTATATACTTTTATTTTGGAAAATAGAGTGAATGTTTCTGCTACTAATATACCTCAATTCATTAATGGAAAAAATTATGCACAATTGAAAATTAAAATGAAAATGCACATAGAATGTATGGGTTTTGAAAATCGGTCTTAAATTGTAGAAGAATATCTGAATTCTGTTACTTCTAGAGCTACATGGGATGAACCAACTATGAATTATTATAACAATAATTGAAAAGACATGAATGGCTTATACCACTCTTTAGGAGATTAATAATTTAAATAAACATCTTAATGTAAAACATCCCATGAAATTTGGGATACTTTTTATGTTTCACTTGAAGGAACTTCTAGTGTTAAGAAAATAAAGATTAACACATATACTATTAAATATGACCATTTTAAGATAAATCATGATGATATTATTTCTGACATGTATCTCAGGTTTAATGAAATTTTGAACACTATAATCTCTTTGGGAAGAGATGTTAATACCAAATAACTAATTATGAGGATTCATAGATTCTTACCTGATAGATGATGATGAACATCTATCTTAGTTTGAGAATCATGTGACATTAGTAAATTACCTATCAAAGAACCCATTTGAAAACTGATGATGTTTGAGGAAGAGATGAAAGTCAACAATAAAGAAGAAGAGGAACCTAATAGAAAATTTTTAGTCATCAAGACTACTACCACTAAGAATAAAGAAAAATAAAATGTTCAACCCTCTATTGAAAGCACTAGTAATGATGAAACAACATATGTTAGTGATGAAGAGAATGCTAACCTAGCCAGAAGATTCATGAAATTCATGAAGATGAAGATGTTCATTTTGTATCCCAATTATAATGTAAGATATGATGACATGGGAAACATGAAAAAAGGACTAGAAAAGAAATGAAAAATCATAGGAGATTGACTTCTATGAATGTAAGAGGAGTGGACAAGTAAAAGCTACCTATCCAAAATTAAAATATAAAAAAATAATGAAAACAAAGACATGAAGTATAAGGAAGCTATAAAGGAAATATGGATTACCTATAAAGATAGATTTAGTGATTCAGTATCATATCATGATGAAAAATATGTCATGGAAAATATGAATTTTATGATAAACTAATTGGAGGTGACCCAAGATTCTCTTACCCACAATTCCTATTATTATGAATATGAATTTTATTCTGAAAAAATGGCAAGTCATTAATTATTTGAATACTATAACATGATATAAGAGAAATTATATAGAATAAAAGATAAATATAAATCATTAAAGAAAAAACATACTCTTACTATATCTGTTAAATTTTAACTTACTACTGAAATGGGAAGGAATGATCATTTTCTCAAAGAAAGTATTGAATTAAAAATATCTAATGAGCCATTGAAGAAAGATCTAGAAAATCTTACCAATGGAAAAAATAGTCTTACTCAAATTATTAGTTAACTGATAGCTCTGAAGTACACATATGTTATTGGATATCAGCCTGGACATAGAAACCAATCCAAAACACATTATGTAACTATATCTGGAAAATATGTTCTTCTACATAAAATACAAAATTATGCAGCTAGTTGCAGTTCAAAAATCTCTTTTACTACATCTATATTTTCTAGACCAAGTAGATTATATTTTTCAAATATGTTACATAATTCTTATAGGAAACCCATAAGGAAAATGTGTGTACCTAACGAATTGATTACTGAGGTTACTGGACGCAAACACGTCTAGGTACCAAAATCACTTTTTCTTTGATTATTCTATATGAAATATGTTTGAAGAGATCCTCCAAGAGACAGTGGTACATGGAAAATGGAGGTTCATTAAATATGACAAGATATTATTCAAGCTTCAAGATCCCAATCAAGATTGGTGGTGGATATATCACCTTTGGTGACAATGCTAATGGAAAAATAATTAGCTTAGGCCATATTGGTAACTCTAACTCAATTTTAATTTCTAAAGCTATTTTTTTATGTATTGAAATATAATTTTCTTAGTATATATCAATTATGTTATTATGGATTTCAATTTAAATTTGAAAATGACGTTTCCAATGTTTTTAACTCTAAAAATGAATTAGTATTTTCTACTTTAAGAAATGAAAATCTATATTATGTTAAAATAGATTCTCTTTTTTTCTCAAAATGTTTCTTGTTTAGATTCCTTCCATAATGAGTCTACGATTTGGAATATGAGATTAGGAAACTGTAATGTACACTCTCTTGGAAAACATACTCGAAAAAGACTAGTCAAAGATCTACGCAAACTAGATATTGTAACTATTTATGTTTGTAATCCTTGTTAAAAAGGTAATCACCACAAGATATATTTAAAATTAAAGAAACAATATTCAACTTCTCAACCATTACTGTTAGTTCACATGTACAAGTTTAGAATTTATTGAAATTATAGTTTAAATTGGAAGCATTATTTTTATGTTCAAGTAGATGAGTATTCTATATATACTTAGACATATTTTTTAGCTCACAAATGTTAAGCATGTTATTACTTCACAAATTTTTCTAAAATATTGAGAAATATTAGTAGACTTAGAATAATTTGATTAAGAGGTGATAATGTCCATGAGTTTGAAAATCATGAAATTTAATCATTTTTATTACACAATGGTTATATTCAAAACATTTCTACTCCTAGGACATTTCAGCACAATGGAGTTGGTGAATAAAGATATAGACCCTTATAAGAGATAGCCAGAAAAATTCTTAATTTTTTTTAAAGTTGTGTCAGAAGCCTCATTTTTGTTATTGAAACAAAGAAAAGTCCTCTTTAACTGGGTAGAGGGAGACCCATTACATAGCCCGAAGGCCCAGTGGGCATTTAGCCCATTACATAGCTCGTAGGCCGAATTTAATGGCCCAAAGCCCATGATGTGAATAGTACCGCTACAGTACCCGCACTGCTATAGTACCAGTCACTGCTACAGTGCCCCTGCCGCCGCTATAGTAGCCCTTTCACCGCTATGAATATAGATTACTACATAATTAATAGAGTCTTAATTACACCTATCCTCAATAATACGTTTTATGAGTTGTGGAACAATAGAAAACCCTATGTTAGTTAATTTAATGTTTTTCTCTGCAATGTCTATATCCATAATACAAAGGGAAATATTGAAAAATTCACATTCAAGAGCGGTGAAAGAATCTTCCTAGGTTACTCAACTTATATTAATGCCTATAAAGAATTCAATAAAAGGACAACATGTGTAGAATGATCTCTTCATATCAAATTTAATGAAATATATCCACATAAACATATGATATATCTAGACAACCTTGAATATGAGAAGTCACTTTTTGACATAAATGATAAATCATATAATCCTCTTATCAAGAAATATGACAAATCAAACAATTCATGAAATTCTTCATAATCTGAACAGAATGAACACAAACCTATATATGAACCTAAAAGTACTACCCCCTCATTTACTATACCAACTAGAACCCTCAATAACGATCTTTAAGATGTTTTTGTTGGATTCTTTGATAACGAGATTGAAAATATAGATTCTATAAGAAATCTGGTGGAAGATAAAGCTTTCTTGTCACATCCTGAACCTAAAAACATCAATGATTCAATTAAAGATGAATTTTGGGTGATGGCTATGCAAGAATAACTTAACCAATTTGAAAGCAATAATGTTTGGAAACTAGTGGATATACCCAAAGAAACTCTGACCATAGGCACAAAGTGCGTTTTTAGGAATAAATTAGATGAATATGGTAATATTATTATAAATAAAGAAATATTTGTTGCACAATGATATATTCAAGAATAAGGCATTGACTATGAAGAATGTTTTTCACATGTTTCTAGACTTGAGGCCATCAAGAATCCTTCTTGCGTATATTTCACATCTAATTTTCAAACTTTACCAAATGGATATTAAAAGTGAATTCATAAATAGGTATATAGTTGAGGATGTTTTTTATGAACAACCCCTAGTTTTACAAACCCTCTTTTTCAAAATCATGCTTGCAAATTAATGAAAGCATTGTATGGTTTAAAAAACTCTCCTAGAGCTTAAAATGATTGACTAAGTTCATTTCTCATCAAAAAAGGTTTTATAAAACGAATTGTTGATCCTATTCTATTTATAAAAAGAATTTCTAAAGATGTATTAGTAGTTAAAATTTAAATTAATGATATTATTTTTGGATCTTTAATAAATTATTTAAGTATTGATTTTTCTAAAATGATGCAACGTTAATTTGAAATGAGTAATTTGGGTGAACTTAATTCTTTATTGAATTTATGAATTTTCAAAATAAAGAAGGAATCATATTAAATCAATTTAAATTCACAAATTATATTTTCAAATTATTTGAATTTGTTAGTATTAAAATTAATGACACTCCAATGAGCACTACATGTAAATAGGATCTTGATGAATCTGGTCAATTTATTGATCAAACCACTTATAGAGAGATGATTGGAATTTATCTCTAATTGACTGCTAATAGCCCATATATTATTTTTCATGTGTTTATGTGTGCTCGTTTTCATTATAATTCCAAATAAGATCACTTAAATGATGTTAAAAGTATGTACAAATACCTAAGAAATACTATCAATTTTGGATTGTCTTACCCTAAAGGACAATCATTTGATATTTTGATGTATTCATATGATGATTTTGGTGGATGAAAGTTAGATATAATGAGAACCTATAGAGCATGTCACATTTTGGGAAATTTTTTGATTTCATGGTGTACTATGAAACAAAATTATCTTGTATCATATACTTACGAATTATAATACATAGCTCTTAGTATATGTTGTGCTCCAATTTAGTGGATGAAACACAGTCTACTAAACAATGGATAACAATTTATACATGTAAATATATATTGTGCCAATAAAAGTTCTATTAACATTTCTAAGAACCCAATTTATCATTATGGAAAAAACATATTGGTGAAATACATCAGTTTTTTGGGAGATCATTATCTAAAGGTTGATATCAATTTATAATTTATTCACAATGAATATCAGCTTGCTGACATATTCACTAATCCATTGAACTCTGAAATAATGAATTACATCGTACATTATTTAGGAATGAACAATAAATAAGACCTTGTGTTGCTATTCCTTTAATCC
Source organism: Viscum album (assembly GCA_963277665.1). Taxonomy (NCBI): domain Eukaryota; kingdom Viridiplantae; phylum Streptophyta; class Magnoliopsida; order Santalales; family Viscaceae; genus Viscum; species Viscum album. The sequence goes on along the minus strand of OY728141.1, from coordinate 1,372,255,814 downwards.
TTTTACGTTATGTTATCATATTTTTCTTGAAACCACTGTCATGGTGACACCTTTGTCATGCTAACACGATTTTAATGCTGACACCATTAGTTCTTTGAAAACCCTTTAATCCTGACACGTATGACTTAATGTTTTTATACGTTTTATGTTTTTATCAAAAGAACAATGTTTCGTTAATATTGATGATCACAGTTGAGGTTTTCATGATTTTCTAATTTCAAAATCCCCAAATGAATTAAATTTGAATCGATATACTCAACTCCTTCAACACTACTCTCTCCTGGATGACACTCCCTCTCATTTCCCTAAACCATCCCCCTTATGATCTCTATACCGAACTAATTTGAATGCGCATGTGAAGTGAGATATTGAAGATAGTGAGTCAAGTGATTCTAAGAAACGAAAAGGTGAATCAGGTAGATCTTCACCTCATGTAAATCCTAGTCTAGAAAACCATCTTTTAACCACATATAAAGAAGTACCGATGAAAGGGATCTTAGAGATAATTTCATTGTTATTAAAGGTGCACCAAAATCAAGGATGGCTTGATTAGTTCACGGAAAATGACAGTGTATCCTACCCGAATCTGGTACATGAATTATATATGAATATGGAAAATTTATTAGAAGGAAGTGATGTATCTTGGGTCCATTTTATTTTAAATGGGAATAGAATATACTTATCTTTAATACATTGGGTTGAATGTCTTATAGTTCTTTGTGAAGGAATTTTTGATGATTATCGTGGTACTTCTCCAATTGAATGTGAAAACTCTTGTTATGAGTAACCAATGAAATAGATAACTAGAAATAAAGAACATAGAAGAACTATTGCATCGGATTTAAATGACAAGTGATTAATTTTATTTATGTTTATTCAACAACACATTTTTCCCACAAAAGGAGACTTCACTACTCTCAAGAATAAAGATTTATAGATGGTGTATTTTCTTCAGAGAGGATTTAAATGGAATCTGTGCAGATATCTGGTTGTGAAGAAAAATGAGATGATAAATCCCGATTGTAAGTCAAAATATATTTTTTATTAATGAATTATTTCTTCAAAGCTAAAAGAGAAACGAAGTGTATGTGAAGTTGATGATGTTTTAGTTAGTGAATGTAGTGCAATATTTTTATGTTCTGACATCTATAAGAGAATAAAAATTAACTGGAACCATTCGAGGAAAGAATGTGTTGGTGATAAGATAAATTGTATTAAATTTTCAATACAATTTATCATCTAGTTAGACCAAGGAATCTAGCATATCCTAGACTTACTCCAGATGATCATGGAATCTATTCATCAAATGATGAGGATGAGCCAACTACTCTTATTGGAGATGTGAGAACACTATTTGATGATAGAAGTGACACAAACACAAATGGACAAACAAAATTTGTTTCTATTATACCTCGATGTACACCATTAGACTTACCTTATCATGAACTTATTTACCAATCCACTGGAATTGAAGAGACTGATGTTGAAGGACGTGTAGAAAATGTCCGTGAATTTAGTATAGAAGAACATGAATAAGGGGAAGCTGGTAGTGGTAATTGTTGTTCGGAATCAGGTAGGGAAGAATATTTTTTGAAATTTGATGATGAAAATGGAAATTAAAATGTTGAAAATGACGATAATGAAGAAATTAGTGAAGGTGGAAGTTATACTGAATCTGATCATCTTGAAGAGAATCTAGATGATGTTAGTATAGAGATTATTGAAGCTAATACTGGTGTATCTGTTGAGTGTTCTATTCCAGATGAAAATTTGGCTTCAGTTAAACTAGTTTCTCAAGCTATGTATACTATAAAAAAAACTCTACATAAGTAGATGCAACCTATAAATGAAGTATTAATCAAGGGGGAGTTAACTACCCAGAAAGATGACATCGAAGGGTTTCCCCAATAAAGAGTTTTATAAGACAATGAAGATCATGAAATTAGAAATGTAAGGATTGATACTCACACTCCTCTAGAATATGATATAATGGATGAATGTTATTGGACTCATGGGTATGTGTCACTAGTATTAGACAATTAAGATTCATATGATGAAGTATTTTCACTTAATGCAGGGAACCTGTGGCTAAGACCTCCTCCAAGGACTATGTCACTAAGGCTGATTTTGAATGATTGAAGCAAGAAATATTGTCCCCTATAAGAAACTCTATAAAATCTCACATAGGATATGATACTGACAATATAAGGAAAGATAACACTAATATGAATGATAGTATGAATGCTATTCATTCTATGGTTGATGGTAAAAATCAATATGGAACTTCTAGTTCTACTCCTGCATCAACCATTGTATCTCATGATGATGATGTTTCAGTTTATGATAGGGTGATTTAATTAATTCATCGAAATTTGATTGCAACTATAGAAACAATTGTGACATGTAACACTGAACCTGGTAATCAGATGAAGAAGATAACTATTGACATCAGTTCTTTATCCAATTTCTTAAGAAATATGAAGTAAAGTGTCATGAAATGAATTGAGAATCATATTTCTCATTATAAACCCCTTGATTTTCCAATATAAGAAAAGTGGATGAGGAACATTCCTCCTCTCTTCTTACTTCAACATCTTCTACACCTGTTCATCATTCACAATCTATGGATATTGCGACTGTCAGTTCATTTTTGAATGAAGAGTTGCAATATTTGATTTTCAGTGTTTCCATGGTTGGGGAAAATTCAGATAAGGTTCATGACCATGTGATGTATTATACAGGGAGTTCTTCATAGACTCATTAAAAGATGACCAAAAGTATTAATGTGTTTATCTCTATCATCATCATAAAGCATCAAAGGAGTAGTCTATTTAAGATTTTCCCCACCATTAGTACTATTCCTCCAATGATAATGACTTTTACGAATCAGGTTCAGAAGCTGAGAGAATTGACTCACCTGTTGGAAAAAATCATAAAAAATAATGTTGATTTTGAATATTCAATGAAATATGGTGGTGAAATCATTGAAGAGTTCATAAATATGTTTAAACCATATCTTCATGTCCAAAGTGAAGCCATTGTGGTGGCCCTTGATGCACCACTTAGCCTTACTGGTTCAGTTCCTACTCAAGCTCATATGTTAGTTTCTCATGCTTTATCTCATATCAGACCCATCATTATAGATCCATTTCATCCTCATCTTATTTCACATCAAATACCTAACCTAGCTTCTATAGTCCCTGAAGGAGTGCCTCTACCTCATCTAAAAATCCATTCAAACCCTTCTTATTCTCAACCTAATCTGACTATGGAACCATCCATTGATATTTTTAATAAGGGGAAGGAACTCGATGACCCTACTAAGTATCATGTAGTGATAATTTTTTTGATAGGGTTGATTTCTTGTACTTTTTGTACTTTAGAGTAATTTACTTATGAATGATATTTCACTATTTCTCCTTTTTGATTTTCTTTTTTTTTTACCTTCCACTTTTTTAAAATCCCAAAAGTTAGAGAACATTATTTAGCATTATTAAAAGGTGGAGAGATTTTTTAAGACTTATTAGGTTTTTATGCATTATTTTTACTTATATAGTTCACTTCCCATAATTATTATTTGTCGAATCTTTTCATCTTTATGGGAACTCCAAATTAGATTGTTTACTTTAATCATTCTCTAATGGTACAAAATAATTCCATTATTCGTGATCATCAAAAAGGGGGATATTGTTTGCTCATAGATATTTTTTTTCTACTATATCTAACTATAATGGTTTTAATTATCAAAAATCATGTCATATATTAACATATATCTTTCTTCATGTCAGATCTGAAATTATGTCAAAGCATTATCTTGAATATCTGGTCATTGCAATAATATAAATATTTATGTCTTAACATGCTTATAACATATTATCTATGTGTAATTATGGGTATTAACCCTCTATGAATTTCCTGGACTATGAGACAGACATAACGTCTAAAATTATCTATATATTTGTCACTAACACTGATAGATAGATGGATCAATGATAGACATATGACTCAGTGATTCATGAGACTCACCATTTCATATGACTCACTGATGCACACGTCTCACCGTTGAATATGAATCACCGATGCAGATGACCGATCGTTTGTCCAAGTGACCTACTAATGCATGGTGATACCGATGCAAGGAATCACCATTAGTTGAAATGAGTCAGTGATAGATCAACTATCTTACTGACATAAGGAAGGAATCACCGTTGAGAAAATTCATTGATGTAATGGGTCACTAATATATATAAAGACCAATACAATGACATACTGATGGGTTGAATCACCGACAGAAGGAAACACCCCTAGACGAGTCACCAATAGTATTTTTAAATAAGCATTTATTAATATTGTTTCTAATGATCATATTTGTGACATTTAATGATATTGACGTATATTATAATCATCTGTATGACTTTTAGTAGACAATATGAGGTAATATGAACATATGGATGTGGAATGGACATGATCCTTGTTGTCTATAAAAAATAAAAAGTATTTTTAATGAAAGGAAACATACATAAGTGAAATAGTGGGGTGTAGTGCTTGCTTGTGTCTGAAGAGAAACATATTGAAGAAAATCAATAACCACTGTGAACTCAAGAAAAAAAGAAGAACTCAGAATGAAATATCAACCGAGATGAACAAAAAATTGAAAAATTACATCATCATGTCAAATAACGAGAAGAATATACCTATGAAACCATACTAGTACCAAGAAGCCAGAAAACAACACTCTGTTTTTCTGTCATCTTCAAGAAGAAGACTCAAAAATCATCTCAACTACATCTAAAGTGTCAAGAGCTCCATCTCAATATGCACAGAGTTGTATAAATCATTTCTAATATCTTTTTTGTTTATTTTCTTCATTTTTACATAATTTTCAGTAGTGTGGTTCTCTATCTATTAACTGTACAATGTCTCATGTATCAAAAATAAGGATATAAGATATCATTCTAATCATACCTTCTTAAAACTCTTTAATCCCACAAATAAGTGTGAATGTGTTCCCTGTTTGACTTGGTAGTTTGTACCAATGAAGAACTTTGGTAGAGGTCTTGTGGCCTGGATAGCATGTGTGCTATTGTGAACCCCGATCAAGGGTGTGGATCAAACTATTTATTAATTTAAAAAACATGGTGATAGGTTGTCACCATGTGATGAGGATAAAGTCTCTACTAGATATTGAACCACTAGTTTTGTTTCTGCTATTTTTTTACCATTTAGTGTTACTCTGTTTTATCACATATTTCAAAAAACTATCTTGAACTCAGATAATTAGTCTGAGAAAGTGTTTATAATAGTATTGACATGTTATATTTTTTTAAAAATCATTATTAATTATCAACTTGATATAATTGAGAACTAATCAATATTTTGAAACATTAATTGAACAATCTTGCACTTATAAATTCACTACTAGATAAAAATGAAATTTAATTTAAAATATTGGGGGAACATCAAATAATTCATTTTAACAGAAATTTTTTTAGATACTCAATTCACCCCTGTTGATTACTCTACTTCGAAAAAAATTTTATCACTCCATACCATTGTATTTCTTAATCCCATTTATTATAAAACATGTATTTTGTATGATATTTGGTTTGATTTTATAGTGGGTTGTGTCTTAGCCTATATGGTTTGTATCTATTATGGGTATTGATTGATCGACTAAAAAATTGGATCAATTTATCCCCATTAATAATACAATATTTGTTGAGGACTTTGAAAGTCTATATATTAATGTGTTCATCATATTTCAGTGAGTTTAATTTTTTATAGTTTTTTATAGTGATTCACAGATAATGTATTTTTTTAGGGGCCTATAGGATGAAATGAAATCTCAATCGATTTTGAGAATGACATTTCACCTAAAGTTGAATATTCAAACATAATGTGAAATATATATCTTTGAGAAAATTCATCATGCTAGCTTTCATGAATTTGCTGGATCTTGGGATAGCCACCTAAGAATGGATTATTTTTCCTATAACAATAGTTACCAATGTTTAATCCCAATGGATCCCATTATTCTTTATGTATCCTATTATGTAAATTTATTCTATGATTGATGAAGATTAGGGAATCTTCTTTAGTGAGGAAAATAGTGTTCCATAAGAAAACAATACAAATTCAATAGATTCATCATAGAAATGTGAGGTCACAATGATTTTATAAATCCAATATTAATCACTATTAACTCCCTTTGGTGTTTTTAGTTTGTGGCCATTCGATATTAATAGTTTCACCATGGTTGGGTCACTAATTTCATGAAAAAGGGAATTTATCCATGACATTCATGTTACCATTTGAGGTTAGAGAAAAAATTCAATGTGGATTATCATTTATTATTTCCACCATAATTTATGTTGATTCAACCATGTTTCACATGTGGAAGCTCAAAAATATCTCTCTAACCCATGTCATGTATAAAACTATTAGGAGCACAATATGGAATCTGATTTATCCAAAATTGAATATCCACTTCATATTACTAATTCTTTTGAAAAATAATTTAAATGAAAGATGAATATCAATGGGATGACCATGATACAAACCCAATATTTGAATTTTAAATATAAATGGAATACTGAAGCATGAAATTGGGATTATAAAATACAAATGGTAAATAGAATTGGAATTTAAAATGATTTATAGAATAATTTATTGAATCACAAGTGAGCCTGAGTAGTTATTGGGTGATTAGTATACGTACGGTAAGACTATGTCTCCATGACAATGGATGTATTGATAAAAATTCTAAGTAAAACAATATTATACATGATTTTCCCCAACTGGGTATTTATTGATTATAACATGATGTCCCCATCCTTATGGATGTGAATACATGTCTTGTGTATTGAAGATTTACTAGGTAGATTGGGGATCTTATATCTAGGAACAAACTACCCCTAAATTGTATGGACATTGTCCCTAGTTTTGATTTTTTTTCTCCATACAAACAACTACAGGAATATTTTATTCATGTTGTTCGGTTTCATTTAAATGATCATAGGAATATTTTTTGATTTATTTTCTATATTTTTATTTTTTAAAAATATTCGACAAAAATTTTGAAATAATTTTCCCTTACTTATTTTTTTAAAAAATTTATTATGAAATGTATTCATATTATGGATCTTTTTATGGAACATTAAGTAAAATTATACTAGGAAATTGTTTCTCACACCTAACCTTTTATATTTAATTTTTTTTATTTATGTTATTTCAGGTCGAGGAAAAGGGAACACACCCCTTGGGGGTATATTTTGAGATAAATTTTTGGTACCATGGGGGATGGTGGTGGCCTATAGAATAATTATCCACCCATTTCATAGAGTCTGTTGGAAACCATTATGATGTATGTCATTTCATTGATATGGATGACGTAACACACTTGATCTTTAGCTATTTTCAGGCGATACATTTATCCTTGAGATGTTTTTGGAACATTAACAATTCATTACTTTATCTTCTACAATTATATATTAATTGTTTATATTAAAGAGAAATAAGTACTTTTAACTATTTTTTGATGCCTTTTCTCATGTCTCCAACAATTGGATATCAAGAATTCTCCACATGTTATTTTAGTACTATCTGGGGTACCATGGTACCGAGGTATTTTGGATGGATATTGAAACATCTAATTCAGAAACATTATCATTCCATTATAATCAATGTTCATATTTCATGTTCATATGGTTCACTACATAATCTTTCAGTGCCTCAAAAATCATTACCTGGATATATGGTTAAATAGTCATTTGAGAATTATAATATTGTCCCCCCATTAATCAATATTTCCTTACCCATCCTTTTAAAATCAAAAAATGTTACATCATTTTGATCCTCATTAATGATATGTTAATATGATCATTTCAACTCAAATTATTGGCCACCTTAATCACTTTCCCATGGTGTGAATGTATTGAGTAGTTATAATCCTTAATCAACTCCAACCTTCTTATTTGGTTAATATTTATCCCATTTTTAGAAAATATTTTTTATTTTTTTACCATTATATATATATCACATTTATCTTTAATGATAATTCATCCATATAATTAATGAAATAATTAACATAATAATTTATAAATCGTGAGAAGGTAAATTTATCCCATTAACAATCACTTATATTTAGGAATGATCTATCACCATATCATTCTGAATGAGGAAACATTTGATTCCTTAATTTTATGAATATCAAAAAGATAAAACACCTTCTCCACTAGAGGGAAGTGTATGAACATGTAATCTAATTGAACATATAATTAGTTCCCTGAAAATTTCACCATAATTATTTATTGAACAAAATCTCACTCCCTTTAATGTTGACATTGTGAGTGTATTATAAATTCATTATATTTTCCCTTCAATTCATTGATAATATCCATCGAACCTGATAAATTTAATATTTTAGTTTCTATGGTTAGTATGGTTCCATATCATTGACATATTTATTTGATAGATACACCTATATACACTATCAAGAGATTATATTATCCAAAAAGGATACTTTCAATAACCAAGAATCACACAGGGTAAATTTTTCATACAACTTCTCCTTCTATAAGGACTTCATTAAAATCGTTATGTGATATTTCTGATATTCCTTTATCAATAAATTTATAATAATATATTCTATAAATACCACTATAATATTTTCATCATAATATCCAAATATTATTTTCATTAAATTGATAAAAATATAAGGGGAATTTGAGATACCAAATGGCATCACATTAAATTGACATTATCTATTCCTTGTACAAAATGTTTTATTCGGTGTATTCCCCTTTATGGACAACAATTGATGATTTCTATAGTGATAAATTTTTTTGGAAAATTACTGAGACTTCTATATTTAATAAACTAATTTATCAGTATATATTTTAGGATACTTTTTTTATTTTCAATTAGTTAACTTCTCAATACTCAATACAAATTCACATTGATATAACTTTTTTTTACAAAATGTTTAGGTTGATCCCAAGGAGGTTTACTTGACCAAATAAGTCTATTATTATTGTTCTATGGGGGTTTCCTCTTAAATTTCAATAAATTAATTTAGTATACTATATACAGATACTTGGAAAGAGGTGTATCACTAGTTATGAGTTCTATTTAAAATGAAACGTCATGATTTGTTGATATCTAGGCACCTATTCTCTAAATAAATAAACAAAACACCATACAATATGAATATATTTGTTTTTTTAGTTTCACCCCATCCATATTTGATAATACCCCTAATGAATATGAAACATAATCCATAAAATTAATGTGATTCCCATAATAAATTAATTTTTACCATCACATTGATAAATAATTAAATGTTTGTTCAAAATATCTAATGTGACTTCTCTCCTGTGGAAACTGGTATTGGATTTGTGTAATGAAGAAAATACATTCCTATGATATCCATAATTTCTACTATATTGAGATTAACATGATATGATAAATTTTCTTTCCCATAATGGTAAATTAGGGAAAAATAATTAGCATGAGATGTAGTCATCATATAATTATGTGTTTTTTCTACTAATTTTTCATCTAATAATTGATGATGTGAATTAACATTACATGATAATTTTCATGACATATATGAATTCATATAAAAATGGAAAAATATGTTACATAAATATTTGATTATGGATGTAACCCTGTAAAATATAACATTAAATATTCAATCCAATAGAAAAAATAAATTTATTAGAACCACTATCAAGAATATTTCATCAGGGTGATCAAAAATGAGAAATTATTCCTAGGATTTCGAAATCATGAAATTTTATTTTCATTAAATGGAACCTTATATTCATCCTATATTAGTTATGCAAATTATCTATTCAAATCCTTCATAATGGTTCATAAATAAAAAAGAGAATTAATCTAAACATATACTCCATTAGTGTCAAACTAAGTGTATAGTAATGGAACACTCAGAATGAACCAGAATGAAGGATGATATATACTCAACCAACTATTTTTCAGGATATTACCCATGTAAGCATGTAAAAAAACCATATCCAATCCATGTATACCAACATGGATGATTTTAATTGAAATATAAACTCCTTTATTTACCATAACATAGAAAATTCTCCAATAAATATGATTGTCCTAAGGGTTCCTAGTAATGTTTTCTCATTCCATATTTCAATGATAACTAAACATTTATTTAGTATCATCTATATGACACATAATATTCATTCAAAACAAAATTATTTCATTTACCTGGGTGGGAAACATAAGAAAGGAACATCTTTGATTCTTAGTTACATTAATCAAGTGATATATCTAATATCACTTAAAAATAACATGTGTAATATGTCATGAGAACATGAGAATAACATTTAATAACATCCAATACATATCATATATAATAAATTTGATACATGGTATATTGATGGGTAGTTCATAAGACATGAATCATAAGGAAATCAAATAAAATAAGTGATGAAAGGGAAACATTTTGATAAGAAATAATCTTTATTCTAATAGAGAATCATGGAAAATCATTTACTTATTCAATTATCACTTCCAAGACTATGATAGTAGATTAGATTTACTCTCTATTCCATCATATATTTATATAATGTTAACTACCAAACTATCATACTAGATAGAGTAACATACTAAATAGAGTTCAAATCCTCATTTTATTCTTTAATATACAATGAGATATCCATATTTATCCAAATCATTGGAGGGGTATGTAATTTTGTTGCCACCCTTTATATGTTCTTATTCCACTCATATTCTTTCATAATATTTTAAAATTTACCTCATATATTTTTATCCATGGAAAAGATATGAATTTCTTAAATATTTCAAAATCTACCATAGAATTTCATAAAGAAAATAAATGATTTTTATATTAATCTCATAATAATTATAATTAACCAACTTGTCAATTAAAAAAAATTCAATCGATCGTATCCTCAGTAAACTATAAGAATAATTGAACGATTATAGAGTTAATGAGTGCTCCTCTAAAATTCAAGTAGATTTTTTTTAATAATATAATCTTTTCATTTTCGAATCACATATTTTAACTAAAAAAATATCCAAAATCTTATGGAAAATGTGTTTTGATAAAATATTTATATATTTTTTTTGAATAAGAATCAAATACTTGAGGTGTTATAATGGAGAGAATTTTTTTAATCCATGTACTAAAATAATGATTTTTTTACATTTTATATAAAATAGTAAAATGTTATATTAATGGAAACATAAAAAAATTTATTTTTAAAAAATTAAATTTAATATATGTGTAAAAATGAATATAAGGAATTGTATTATAATATTAAATAGTCCTTCAAAACCTTTTATAAAATGAGTTTATGGAATTTAAATTAATTTTGACCAAAATGATAAGTAATGTTAGTTTCCTGTCAAAATGTTCATTCAGAAAATTGAGTATGTGATGAGACTAAAAATAAAATGAATGAGTATATTATAAATAAATAACTAGAGGAGTTTAAATATCATAATATTCTTTAGTGATAGATAATGAAATTAAATCTTTAGAAACATAATCATGAACTAGCCCAAGAAACTATTAGATTGTAACATAAATTCATTACCACATGGTTAAATTCTAAATAAAACAATCAGGTAATAAAGAAAAATAAATGGATATTAATATGAAAATAATTTTTATATGAATAATTATAAAATTCATTAATTTTATGTACATACACAACATAAAATATATAATATGTGCATAGGGCTTCTATCTCATAGAAATAAAATTGTGATAACAAACCATTACCTCATGTCACATCATTATTTATATGTTTTAAAAACTCATGCGTAATTAGTAAAGATTTTTTATAAATATATTTTATTACAATACTCATATATTCGATACCATATATGTTTTTTTAAAATATCTTATCACCCTTTTCTTAACAATTTTTTATTGAAATCCAGATACCGAGTGATAATTGCTCTATTTTTCATACATGTTTCAGTTTGACAAACTTATCAATTATAATTTGATAATTAATACTTAATCAACAAAATATTAAACATGATTTTAATACCATGTATAATTATATATACTTATCGATAAAATATAGATATATGAATATGAATTATACCATTCATGGAGATGTGAGACCATAGGTACACAAGAAAGTTAATTCTATTTTCCTATGTATGGAATGAATCAAAGGTAAATAATAATTATACATTAAAAATTTTATTAATATAATAAAAAATTATATGTTCATTAAATCTATCATGATAACCATTCATGTAAATTAGTGATGAAAAATGGATCACACTATTATGTGGAGATGATAAGTTGTAAGTATGCACAAGTGATGCTTTTTCATTCCCTATGATAGAAAGAAGGCAGATAATGGTTGTTTGATAATAATAAGAAAATTTTAATATATTAAAGATAAAAAATTCATTGTTTATGAATGTTTACAATGGATATAGAATAATTTGAATAAAAAATAAAATATAAAATGCATGGTTAAGAGTTATACCTCTTCGTTGATAACCCTATTTTGGATTACTCTTATAACAACAAAGGGATGGAATTTTGGTAATAAAAAAATCTCCAAGATTTAATGAAGAGATCTATTAAGGTGTAATATTAGGGACTACATTTTCTGTATGGGTCAAAATATGTTAGTAACAGAGGGGGAGAGGTTCCATTTATAATTTAGTGTATAGGAACTCTCAGAATTTAAAAATATTTATATATATTCATTTTAGTGATCATCAAGAAAAATGCATAAAAATGGACACATATTCAATTTTAAATTGTATATGATCTAAATGTCACCATAAAATGAAATTTAGATAGAATTTTGTTTCACTTTAAAATATATCATTTTAATCAACCCCTACTTTTCAAATTTTAACCATAAAATCTATATATCCAATTTCAATATAAAAGAGTTATAATTTTATATATAAAGAAAAAATTTGATTTTAAATATTTATGGTGTTTCATTATGAAAATTATCTTATCCATCTTGTCCATTTTAATGAAATTAATGAATTTTTAACATTTTAATAACATTTTATTTTCATGAAATACCAATTATGTGATTTTTCACAATATTGATTTAATTTTACATTAAATAAGATAAGTATACAATTGAATTTGAAACTAATACTATAATGAAACAATTAATGTGTTATAATAATCAAAAAAATCATTTAACATAATAATTCACAAATATTTTATTAATTTTTATAGTTATAACTCGTTTATTTTATTTTTCTATTATTTAAACTAGATATTTTTTTCGAACATTCATGAGAACATAAGGAAATAGTTTAGTCCATAAATATAAAAAATAAATTTCCATGAATAAAATATTAATCTTTATATTAGGTAAACATTTATAAATTAACATATCCCATTTATACACTTAAGTAAAAATTTTAGAGATATTTAAGTCAAGAGTGAGAAATTTTGTATTAAATATTTTATTAAATTATTAAAAAGTACATAATCAATGATATATGTAACCATTTGACCATGTACTCAAGTCATGGATGGAAATAGGTAAAATATTATCGTTCCATCGGATAATGGAATGTTATATATAAATATTAAATCTTTAACCCAATGTTTTTACGGGTTGTTTTATGTTTTATCCTTATTTATGTTACAAAAAATTAGTGTGGTTATTATTCATATTAAAAAAAAGTATATATTTGAAAAAAAAATTCATCATGATTCAAAATATTGAATCGATTATTCAAGATTGAATTTTAATAATTGGGATAGATTAGTTATAAAATAAGAGTGCAAATGGAGATAAAAGTACAAATCTATATATATTCATATATAGATTCCTTAAGAGAATTTTATGTATGTCAAACCATTTTATTAAATATATAAAAATTATATATAATTAAAAACATTCTAAAATAGTGATTAATTTAATTTATTATGAATAATTTTTTTTCACATAATTATTTAATAATAGTAAAACAACTCTCTTTTTCTATCAAAATATTATTTTTTCACATATATAATGAATTTATAACCAATAATTTGATTTTTTTCATGTGTAAAATATGTATCTTTAAAAATTTTGATTTTTCTATTCATATTATCCCATTCATCATATCAAAAGTAAATTAATAATAAAATTTCAATAGTATATAGTTGTTTGTTTATACTCGATTATGTGTGCATCACAAGATATTAAAAAAATAATATTTACTTGATGAAAATATCGAAAAATATCATGTTGTTACTTCTATCATGATTATACTTATTTATTAAATGTTGAAAATGAAACGGATTCTTTATGTGTATAAATTATTAGTCATATTCTTATTATCATTGGTTTTATGACAATTAATATGATATATTTTTTTAGGAATGATATAAAAGTGAAATGTATATGATGAATACAAATAATTATACAAACATTTATGACGTGGTAATTATTTTATTACTCATAGAATATATAAAATTGAACAATGATTAATGGGATAATGAATTAGTTATTTTGGATGGTCTTACATGTTAATAATTTATTGAATCATTTAGTTAAAACATTTGAGTTTATTTAAGAATTTTTCTTGTGAGGTTAGACGATTCATTTATTATACTAGTTGATAAATTATAGTACTGTATCATTAATATAGCATTCCATACATATACTATTGAATAATGATCTAGTTTGTTTTAAATGAATTCATATTATCATGACAAATATATTGAAATTAATAATATAAATATAAGTAAATATATTATAAAAATCAGTTTGAAAGGTAGATAAAATGGAACCACAGTTTATCGGTCTTCTATTTGAGGTTCATTTTTCTAATCATGGAAATGTGATATCCCAGTTAGTTTTTTCCATAGAGAAAGCCCAAACCAAAATCCCACAAGTGATGCTTGAGAGATATAATCAATAGAAGACACCAAAAAACATGGAAATAACTATGAAATCCCTGAAATATGAATGAAAACACTCCATAAAAAACACTTTTTATATCTTCATTATGTCATACTTTGAAATTTTTGTGGGGTAATTATGTTAAAGTCACATGATATAAACAAATAATTATCAATGTAATAAATTATTTATATATCACATATGTTTATATAAATTTATCATTGATTAATTTAATGATTCTATATAGTTATGTGTGATAATTCGTTTTAAAGCCCCATTAATGTAGCAATATATTTAATAAAATTATTTTTATGTTTAAAATTATATTTTATTAAGAAAATATTTCTTTTTAATTATGTTATTCTATATTAAAATGATTCTTTATAAACCAATGATATTGATAAAAATAAAATTTTATTGACACTTTAAACATTATTTCCAAATTTTATAATGACTAATTTCTAAATTTTAATATAAAAATATGTGACCAAATTTGATATAATTTTATATGGTAAAATAGTCTTTTTTTTAAAAAGGTTCTTATAAACATTCTGTATCATTATTTTATACTAAATAAATTTACCATTTTAAGATAATGAAAATAAATTGATGTTTAAAAATATTAACCAATATAATAAAAATTATATAATTAGAAGTTGATAAAAAGAGCAAAAAAACTGTTAATCTATAAATAATATTTTCATATAAAAAATTGTGTAAATTATATAATTTAAATTAAAATGTAATATTCTAAATTGATACATTTAAATTTATTTTATTAGGTTTAAAAAATTATTTATTATATAAAATTTATTTAATAATGGTCATCAATTATTTTTTGAAAATAATAATATTTATTGTTAATTTTTATTGAAAATTAGTAAAGCTAAAAATGAGTAACATCATGAGGAACAAATTTTACTAAATAATCAAAAAAAATTAAACCTTTTATATGAATTTATTACTATTTAATTCATACCCACATGTCTCACTGACCATTTCTCACCTGAATCAGACAAATATAATGAACATCCATTATTACACCTCCCCAACCATTCACTAACATGGAAAAGACACTCTTTTTCACCTATAGAAGAAGGTCAAATCCACCAACATCAGGACAAACCTATTCTGCACTATTTACTTGAACATTAACCAAGTGTAGGTCACATATAATATCTTCAGACATTTGTTTACAATTTTTTTAAATAAATTTTACCAATTCCTAAAATTCCCTTTATCTCTTTCATGTGAATACCCAAATCATGGACATATGTTATATCTACTAAACACACTTTTTTTCTTTATTATTTTGTTATATCATGATCCAATACTTTCATAACCATATTAATATTATTTCATTTTTATAGATTTTATACTTTATTGTTGCTATATTCATCATATAACCAATATATATTACCCCCACATTCATTTGAAAAATTAAAACATCACTCATTCCTACGTACAGACTACAGATTTTATGGAAAATAAATTTTTTTCCATCACTAACGTACATGGATGGTTTTAAGAATGGGTTTAATTAATAAATAATATATTAGATTAATGACTATTATTTTCTAAAAAATAAATTTGGAATTATTATAAGGACTGGACCATAAAACATTACATAATATTGAATTAAATGAATAATTCACATTGAAGATATTTTTAGGTTTTCAGTTTTAGAGAATTAGGCCATAACTATTACATAACAACATGAATATTACATGTAGAAACTACTACTCAGTGTCCATTTTTTCATAAAATAAAATATCTTAAAAAGAAATATGTCTAGTTCTATGTTTTAGACAGAATGAATTTTCCTTGATCCCATCCTTGACCCTATTAATCTTTAAGTCATGTGGAAAACATTTCAAAAACAATGGATGAGCATACAAAGATCAGTAAGGGTTATAAAATAATGGTGGAAAACATTATCCCATCAATAAATATAAATCAACCAAACCATACTCTTCAATCATAACATTCCATTCGAAATCATATTATTAATGAATAACACCCCCAAATAATAAATCATAAAGGTTACTTATGGAATCCATATCAAACATACATTTTAGCTATTATAGCTACGTAGGGTGTTACACTGGGAATACTCCTCACAGTATAGTCCCTAAATCGCTTAAGAGAAACATTATGTTTACCTCCATCACATTACCCAATGCATTAGAGAGCTATCTCGGGCTCACCCATCCTAGGTTTTTTCATGGAACCACCCGTATACGTAAACAACTCGCAATAACCATAATATAATCATAACACATAACATATGTATAAAGTAAAGATAACATTTCCACATTGCAATTAACAATATACCATTTAATGATATTGACATAATCAAGGATTTATCAAACCATTTTCAAAACCATTTTAATTATTTAGTAAAGATATTTTTGAATCAAAGTGACCCATACCACATTGAAGCTTTTAAAATTTTTATTACATTAATGTAGTTATAAATAAATAATCAAAAACATTTTTAAAACATGGACATTAAAAATAAATATTTATAATAATAAATAATTAAAACATTTAAAATGATATTTTTGTTAAAGAGTTTTTAACAAAAGGATAGACTCTTGAATACAAATAATCGATGAATAAAATTTAATCAGAACATTATAATATCATGAGAATAAATTCATTCATGATATAATATGACAAAAGACAGTGTATACACCACATAAAAGTTAATTGGTTCATAACAACAATGAAGTCTCAATGGAAATGTAAATTGAGATGAAATCCCTTATAAAGACGGTATCCATAAATTAAGGATAAATCAATCACATAATTATGTGTGAAAAATATAAATACACCAAATATTAGTGGTTATTATGTGTAAAAAAATCAGATATAATTAACACATATTCATAGGATGACATATTCAAGAAGTACAAGTTTAACCAAAAGAATTGAAATTGGGTTAAGAAGTTCCCATTGAAAAATTCGAAAGCCTAACGACATCACTTTAAATTTCAGAAAATGATTTGATAAGATAAAAATGGTATCTCGTCACTTGGAAGTAATGTTTATATCAATAAGGATATAGATGAACATACCCCAACATAATAAGATGCAAATTAAAAGACATAAAAAAAGTAGTCTATTAAAAAGAGGAGGGTGAATGGTTCCCTTACCAATTTGGTAACTTACAAAACATACACCACATAGAAGAAGGATTATAAAATGAAGATGAAAATACTCTTAAATGAATGTATATTACACAAAGAGTACAATAATGGGCAGTACCCACACCACACAAAAGGAAATAGTGGAAAATATTGCATGTATCTCACGGGAATATAAAGTAAGATGAAACCCTTTACCATGTTGTAATCAACTGAGTCGTATGACAAAAAGTTAATACACCACAAAATGATTCACATAATACCATGAATATAATTGGAATCATGATAATATATATCAAATGTTAGTACACAATAAACCACTTTCAATGAATAAGTGGTGAACCATGGAAATCTAGACGAATTAATAGTGAGATAAGAAAATCCCTTACCTCGTGTCCGACTTGACCCGTTTGTTCATTGTTATTCTTGAATAATGAACTAAAGTTAATTTCTACATTATTAAGAACCTTTTTAATGTTTATTATCCTATTTATATCACTTATTACATTGTTATAAACATTATGCAAGCATTTGAGTTAATAATGGTCGTTTGGTCGACATTTGGTTCTTGAGTCAAAAATGAACACCTTATAATAACAAGTTGTGCATGTGGTCAATAGTCCATTAACTCCAGAATGATATTAATGATTTAGATAACATATAACTCATATATATCCAGAATATATATGTATTTATAATAGTAGATAACATTTTGGAGATAATAAATGAAATGCACCATTCATGGAGACGGTAAGCCGTACGTACGCATGAACACTACTTTCATTTCAATTTCGTGTTTTAATGGAATTAAAACATAATGATACATAAGTATATTATAATTATTGTATAATATCATGTATAATTCATTAACTCTATCCTTTATACATCCCACATATGGAATTAACGAGTCATATCACTTTGAGGGGGTGGTAGTATGCACTTCCACAATTGAAATTATAGTGTTTACCCATTATGAAAACCATAAAGGTAGGCTATAAATGTAAAATATAGAAGCATATAAAATTATAAACATAATATATATCATATATAAATACAGTGCCATCTTAATGGCCACCATGAGAGGCGGTGGGAGATAATTGAACAATCATTGTTTCGTGAGGCGTTAGTTTGCCATCCACAGAAACAATAGGTTCTTCACCCATTAGATGGAGGTGTGTGTAAGTGTAGTTAAAATCATTCTCATAACAACATCCTATTATATTCAGGATAATGGTGTTGTTATTAAAGAAAGGAATAAAATGAGTTTTGTGGTTGGTGAAGTAAAAGAAAAGAAAAAAAGTTAAGAGGAATTGTTACCTTTAATTTGGGTAACTTCCTTTGGTTTGAACCAAAAGAACTTCTTGAAGTGCCTTATGCCTAAGGTAAGGCTTCTAGAAGGAGGAGAAGGATGTAGGGAGCATAATTGGACAGATGATGGACGAGCCAAAAGGCTGGAGTGGTGTGATGAATTGGTTATAAGTGGGGTACATTTATAAGGGGGAGAAGGGGCTCTTTAGGAAAGTGTGAAAACACTACGGGAAAAATGCCTTTTTGCGACGGGAATCAATCATGTCGCAAAAAGTACGTCTAAGAGGTTATTTGCGACTGGGGTAACAGCCCGTCGCAAACAACCAATTATTTGTGATGGGATTTTGTCTCCCATTGCAAAAAGTTTGGCGCAGATAGCGCGCCAAACCGCGAGATGGTTATTTGCGACCGTGGGATCCCACCGTTGCACAAACTGAAGTATTTTCGACGAGTCCCGTCACAAATACTCAGCGGCGGTTAATAGCTTTTTGCGACGGGATGTTGTCCCCTCGAAAAAGGTATGTCTGTAGGGACTATTGGCGATGGGACCCGTCGCAAAAAACATTTTAACCACCGATAGTAATAAATGCGGGCGTAGGTATTTGCGACGGGTCCCATCGCGAAAGATACTATTTGCGACAGGTACCCCGTCATAAATAATCTAACCTATATATACCCTCATCAGTTTTTCCTCTCATTCCACTCAATTCTTAGATCATGATTCTCTCTCAACTCTGGATTGAGAGGGAAAATTTTTCTAAGTTAATTATTTGTGTTTGCGAAGAAGTTGTGAAGCCGTCTACATCAATAGAAAATCAAGCTTAAAGGTATTTATGTTTTATTTAATTTATCATTAATTATCTCCTTTTTTATGGTAATTTTTATTATTGTTGATTAGTTGTAATTAAATTAAATTTTATTTTTTTGTCATTAGTATTTATTTGTACTAATAAATTTAAATTTTTAGTACTAATTTTTAATAAATATTAGTAATTAATAATTATTAACGATAATTAGTAATGTATATAATTAGTTTGTAGTAATTAATAATAATTGGTAACAAATAAAAATAAATAATAATAATTAGTAATAAATATTAATAATTATTAATATATAGTAATAAATAGTAATAATGAGTATTAAATAGTTTTAATGAGTAATAAATAGTAATAATGTGAAATAAATAGTAATAAATTATCATAAATAGTAATAAATTGTAATAATTAGTAATAAATTGTAATAATTAGTAATAAATTGTAATAATTAGTAATAAATTGTAATAATTAGTAATAAATTGTAATAATTAGTAATAAATTGTAATAATTAGTAATAAATTGTAATAATGTGTTTTAAATAGTAATAATGAGTAATAAATAGTAATCAATTATATTAATTAGTAATAAATTTTAATAATTAGTAATAAATTGTAATAATTAGTAATAAATAGGAATAATTAGTAATAAATTGTAATAAATTGTAATATATTGTAATTAATTGTAATAATTACTAATAAATTGTAATAATTTCTAATAATTAATAACAAATTGAAATAATTAGTAATAAATTGTAATAATTAGTAATAAATTATAATAAACAGTAATAAACAGTAATAATTAGTAATAAACAGTAATAATTAATAATAAATTGTAATAATTAGTAATAATTAGTAATATATATTAATAAATACAAATAATTAGTAATAATTAGTAATAATTAGTAATAAATACAGATAATTAGTAATAATTAGTAATAATTAATAACAATTAGTAACAATTAGTAATAATTAGAAATTATTACTAATAATTAGTATTAATTAGCAATAATTAGAAATAAAATGTAATAATTAGAAACAAATTCTAATAAATTGTAATAAATTTTAATAATTAGTAATAAATTGTATTAATTAGTAATAAATGGTAATAATTAGTAATAAATTGTAAGAATTAGAAATAAATTTTAATAATAAGTGTTAAATTGTAATAATTAGTAATAAATTGAAATAATTAGTAACAATTATTAATAAATAGTAATAAATTGTAATAATTAGTAATAAATTGTAATAATTAGTAATAAATTGTAATAATTAGTAATAAATACTAATAATTGGAAATAAATACTAATAATTCGCAATAATTACTAATAATTATCAATAATTACTAATAATTAGCAATAATTACCAATAATTAGCAATAATTAGAAATACTTAGGAATAATGAGCAATAATTAGTAATAATTAGCAATAATTAGTAATAATTAGTTTAAAATAGCAATAAATAGTAATAAATAGAAATAAATAGGAATAATTAGGAATAATTAGTAATAAATTAGTAATAAATTATAATAATTTGTAATAATTAGTAATAATTATTAATAATTTGTAATAATTAGTAATAAATTGTAGTAATTAGTAATATATTGTAATAATTCGTAATAAATTGCAATAATTAGTAATAATCAGTAATTATTAGTAATAAATTGTAATAATTACTTATAAATTTTAAAAATTAGTAATAAATGTTAATAATTAGTATAAATACTAATAATTAGCAATAAATACTAATAATTGGAAGTAATTACTAATAATAAGCAATAATTACTAATAATTATTAATAATTATAAATAATTAGGAATAATTAGCAATAACTAGTAATAATTAGCAATAATTAGCAATAATTAGCAATAATTAGCAATAAATAGCAATAATTAGTAATAAATAGCAATAAATAGGAATAATTAGTAATAAATATGAATAATTAGTCGTAATAAGTAATAATTAGGAATAATTAGGAATAAATAGTAATTAATATGAATAATTAAGTGTAATTAGTAATAAATTGTAATAATTGGTAATAAATACTAATAATTAGCAATAATTTGTAATAATGAGAAATAATTAGGAATACTTAGCAATAATTAGAAATAATTACTAATAAATAGCAATAAATAATAATAAATAGGAATAATTAGTAATAAATTGAAATAATTAGTAATAAATAAGAACAATTATTAATAATAGTCAATAATTAGGAATAATTAGGAATAATTAGTAATAAATATGAATAATTGATAATAATTGGTAAAAATTGTAATAATTAGAAATAAATTGTAATAATTAGTTATAACTTCTAATAAATACTAATAATTAGCAATAATTAGCAATAAATAAGAATAATTATGAATAATTAGCAATAATTAGAAATAATTAGTAATAATTAGCAATAAATAGTAATAATTTGTAATAAATAGCGATTAATTGTAATAAATAGGTATAATTTTCAATAATTAGCAATAATTAGCAAAAATTAGGAATAATTAGGAATAATTAAGAATAATTAGTAATAAATAGGAAAAATTAGTAATAATTAGTAATAATTAGTAATAATTATTAATAATTAGTAATAATTAAATATAATTAGTAAAATATAGGAATAAATAGGAATAAATAGGAATAAATACGGATAAATAGTAATAAATTTTAATAACATGGTAAGATTTCCAGTAGATTGACGACACTCCTTTTGCTTGATGACTTTTTTCCTTTAAACTCTCACCGAATAAAAATATTAAGAAACATTTGCTGCTATATAGGAATATTCAATCCTGTATGCACGAGATTGGATATGCATTCGTAGGATCATAATTTTTATAATGTTTTCAGGCGGTGACAGTTGGAAGAAGACAATTCATCAACGAAAAGGGGCTCTTTTGTCCAACAACTCATTTACCTGCATCATTTCACACTGAAATCACAATGAAGAACCTGGTGGGAGGTACGTATATTCATTCTCATATTCATGAGAATGAATATGCACACATCCGACCTGATTCATCATTGTGATTTTAGTATGGGAAAGATGCACGTAAATGATCCCTTAGACAAAAGGGTAGTCGTCAATCCACTAGAAATTGTATTGCGCTTAATTAACGGTAATTATTAAGATGTAGTAGTAATTATTAAATTCTTTTTTCAGATAGTGTTTTTATGATTTCAAATTATTCAAAATCATCGATGAATTTATATTTTGTAGAAAAATATGTAACAAGGAAGTCAACATCAGTCATTATTAGATGATCACGCTTTGATAAATCAGCTTAGAAATCCAAATTGTTCTGGTTTAAATCCTGTATATATTGAGGGTGTTAAAGCTTTCTTAGCATTTCCATCATCAAAACCAGAATATGTTTCAAAATGTACAAGTAAGTATCCTTGTAAAAAATGTTCTCGCAGAACGTTTGACACATTTGACATGTTGGGGGACATTTATTGCGGTTTGGTTTTCAACCAGATTATATTTTTTGGTATCAACACATTGAACACCCTTCCAAATAACATACTAATAACATGATTCTGGATCCATCACGGTTCCATAATTTAGTACATGATGTTGCAGGTCCATCTGTTCAATAAACTGAAACTCACGATGATATTGATTTAACACCGAAGTTGGAACCATTCGAATTTTATGAGTTGTTGAGGTATGATAAGGATGCATTATATCCTGGTTTCATGAAAAGTAAATTATAAGCAGTTGCAAAATTTATGGATATTAAATCATATAATGCAATGTCAAAGAATTGTTTTGATTAGATATTTTCTTTGGTTATAACACTATTACCTAAAGGAAATGTGTTGCCTACAAATTCTTATGAGTGAAAGAGGTTGTTTCATAATCTAGGCCTTAGTTTTCAGAATATTCATGCATGTGAAAATGATTTCATCTTATATTCTGGTGAAAATGAGTCGTTGGATAGTTGTCCCACAAGTGGAAAATCAAGGCATAAAGAAGCTCAACCAGGGATGTTTGGATCGATTCCTATAAAACAGTTGAGATATTTCCCATTTACACCTAGGCTGCTACGTTTATTTATGTCTCATAACACATCGTCAATGATGTCATGGCACAAAACCAATATTTCAACCGGTAAAATCATGAATCATCCATCTAATGGTGATTCATGGAAACATTTTGATCGTCTACATCCGTCTTTTCCTTTAGAAGCCCAAAATGTGCGATTGGGTCTTTCTACTAAGGGTTTCTATCTGTTTGGTTCTTATGGTAGTAAGAATTCATGTTAGACAATCTTTATAACTCTGTACAATCTACCTCCATATATGTTGATGAAAGATCCCTATATCTTTTTGACTTTATTAGTCCAAGGACATCCAAAAAAGAATATTGATGATTATTTGAAACCATTTATTGATGAGTTAAATGCATTGCGGAGTAATAGTGTTAGTAAATATGATGTTGCTGCGAAACAAAATTTCACATTAAAAGCTGCATTGATGTGGACAATTAGTGACTTTCCATCATATGTCATGTTATATGTCTATATTACACGTGGTTACAAAACATGTCCTTACTGTATGAAAGAAAACAAATCTTTTATTCTCATCAATGGAAAAAAAACTTTCTATTTTGACTATCATCGTATATTTCTTCCAACCGATCATTGTTTTTGAAAGAACAAATCTCATTTCAGAAAAGGAACAATTGAAAGGGATGGACCTCCAAAAATGATCTCAGGTATAGAGTTAAAATCAGTTTTATTTTCATTACCTCCCATCACATTTGTGCCAATAGTAAACCAACAAAAAATTAATGGCTTTGGGAAGGAACATAATTGGATAAAAGAAGCATTTGTTGGGATCTCCCATATTGATCTGATTTGTTGGTCCACTACATGTTTGATGTCATGCATATTGAAAAGAATTGTTTTGATAATTTATTTCATATAGTTTTGGATACACCAGGTAAGACCAAAGATAATATAAAAGCAAGATTAGATCTTGCCCAAATTTGCAGGTGACCAGAACTTGAACTATTTGAAAACACAAGATCCTAGAGGTTAATGAAGCCAAAAGTAGATTATACACTGTCCAAATAGAGTCGCTTATTATTTATCCATTGGATTGCAGATTTGAGACTTCTAGATGGATATGATTCCAATTTGGATAGATGTGTTAAAAATGATCATATTCCCAGATTAAAAAGTCATGATTGTCACGTTATAATGGAAAGACTTATGCCAATTGGATTCATAGGTTTGTTGAATTTTGTGATTTAGGATTCGATTACAGACATATAATATTTTTTTTGAGACATTTGTGCAGCGGCAATAGACTATGATGCGCTAAGAAAATTGGAATAAGATGTTTCTATAATTATATGTAAACTGGAAAAAATCATTCTGCCTTCTTTCATTGACTCAATGGAACATCTGATATTACATTATCCATATTAAGATAAATTTTGAGGTCCAATACAGTTTTGATGGATGTACCTATTTGAGATATGCATGAAAAAATTGAAGAAAAAAGTACGTAACAAAGAATCAGTTGAATGCTCAATTGTTGGAGCTTATTTGGAAGAGAAAAGTGCTTTTTTTCTCTCACTATTTTGAATATAAATATCCCTCAAAAACCCGCATGGGAAGGAATGAGGAAAATGTTAATGATGAAATGGAAAATAGATTATCAGTTTTTAATTAGTCAAATCTTGGCTTCGGTGGAGTTCAAGAACGATGGCTTTCAGATGATGAACATCACATAGCTCATATATATGTTCTGCTAAACTGTGAAGAAATGACAGAATTTTGTACTGTTAGTGCTTCTATCACTTAGTCTATAATTTCTATTACAGTATGTAAACATATTTTATTTATAGGTTATATGATAATCATATTAAGAAACAAATTCCAAAAATCAAAGCAGTTGCTCTTGATGAACAAAGAAAAAAAAATTTCTCAATGGTTTCAAAAACTGGTAACATAAATTATTGAAGGTTTAAATTCAATTTAGTTTAATATTTATTATATTGGAATTTGTTTTACAAATTTTCATGTGTCTCAACATGTTGATAAAATTGATAAGCGACTGTGAATATTGAGTAACCCACCATTCAAAATGGATAAATCTTATAATGCATATGTGGTGAATGGTTTTCAATTTCATACACGTGCATATGGGGAATAAAAAATTAATGAAAAGTGGAGTTTGTTTCAGAGGATCACATCATAGAGAAACTGATGTTGACTTTTATGGCATTTTGGATGAAATTATTGAGCGATGTTATCTTGGACAGAATTACATAACGGTGTTTAAATGTCGGTGGTTGGATACTAAGAGAGGCTAGTGTGTTCATCCGACTCACAGAATCATCGATATTAAATATAAGTATTCTTTCAGTAAATAAACCATTTTTACTCACTCAACAGGAACATAAAATTTATCGCGCAATGTACTATGCTACTTCAAGAGACCAGAGTGATTGGTGGAGCAAAATAAAAATAAAATCCCAGAAAAATCAATCTAATCAAACTGAATGTGGTTCCATAGAAGTAGAAGGAATTGAAATTTTTAAAGATACTACTCAAAATCCATCTCTTTTTCAAAAAACGTAAATATCGATGATGACACCCCACAATTATGGTTCGATTGTGAAGAAGATGTTAATGATGTTACTAATGAATTTTAAATGACAATGGATGGTGAAACTGAAACTCATAGGGATATTGAAGATGTCAAGGAGGAATATGATGACATTGACATCCTCAGATATGAAGATGATGATGAAGGTGAACATTGACATAGTTAAATGCTGGTTATAATCATAACTAATAAATATCTATATATAATAGTTATTTTCAACTATCTACTAACAACAATCACTTCGGGTTTCATATGGACTCTGATCTATTTCATGAGTGAGAGGAGGTTGAGCTACCTTTTGATGTGGGGGATGTGGGATCATCTGACCCTCAGCATACTGGTGGTTACAGAGGTACGTGTAGGGGGCGTGGTTTAGCATGAATGATTATTCCTGAAACTATTCCCGAGTGATGTTCAAGTCTTGGCTTCGATCCACACACACTGAGGTATGGTAACATATATATTTTATTTATCTTTCATTAATTTATTTATATATATACTAATTTATTGATTATTTATTCTTTTTTCAAAGTTTTGTGTATGTAGCTGTTGGACAAGGGAGCGCTATCTTGCACAATTAATTTTTTCAGCCATGGATCACATGGGAACAGATTCCTATGGATGTGCAGCTCGGCATGTACAATCATTGGCTGGTACGTAAATAAATAATATTTATTTTGAAATTTATTTTATTAATAAATTGATATTATAAATTATTTGTAGATTTTATGGTATCCCATCGGCGATACCATGTGTGACACTATCCATGCAGCATGGTAGGTGGCTATGCTTGAGAGTTTGCATCAGTTTTTTCACAATTTAAGAAAGATGACCATTAAGAGAGCAGAAGTGACAATATTTTCTTTTTCGTGTAGAGCCCAACGACCAAAGTAAATTTTATCTCAAGTTTGGGATGGATTATTGGCACACTGGTTGGGTGGGGGATTTCAGAGGAGGTCTTCATTGGGTCTACAGAACTAGGGGAGACAGGAGGTGACACATCGAGCTAGTAGTCGTACATTCAGTACGCATAGAGAGCATCTGGTAAGTTTTTTTAAAATATTTTATATAAATTTAATTATAAATATTCTATTTTATATTCATATAGGTAGTCAAGCATCCCGATATTACTGATTACGATGTTTATCGGAGGATGTATGGGGATCTAGCCACCAGAGACATTATAGGTGATTGCCAACATCAGATTGTAGTTAGTCTTATTTTTTTCAGTTTGACAATTAACTTCATATAATATTTTCAAAATTTTAATTTTAAATCGGAATTGAAGGAGTCATATGAGGCTACAACCTCTCAGACATATGCTGAGGTTCAGGATGAGGCGGCTGATCAGACCAATTCCCACCATTTCGATAAGGCGACATGGATGCAGGCGAATCATTATGGCTTTGAGAAGGGCCGAGTAGTGGGTATCAGCTCTCATGTGACTCCTGGTACTTATTATGGTACTACTGCGATGTCGGTGTCCAACTCGATAGGAGCTCGGGGAGAGAAATCATCTTCTTCCTCACAATATCAGGTATAGTTCTCAACTCAGAATTACCTTATATAGAGTTTACAGAAGAAGCAAGAGAAGATGCGTCAGCAGCAGCAGCAGCAGAAGTCGCAGCACGACGAGGAGATGTGTCGATGGCAGCAGCAGCATCATGAGGAGATGGAGTACATGCGCCGTCTGACTCATTGTAACAACCCCAGATTTTATGAAAAATATTCTTTTTAATTTCACTAATTTCTTTTGTTGTACGCTACACCAAAAGGAGCTTGCACAACACGCATCCTTGACTTGCCTTGCATTACACGCAATCTCAACCTTCCTCGATAGCATGTGTAGTACGCAATACTGAGTTTCATGAAACAATGATATGCTATTAAAATATTATTAAAACTAGCCGTTATGAATAGTAATAACCACTTTTTAAATTTTAGAAAATTTAGCTCTCAAAATGGACTTCATTTTTGGATTCGGAGTATCGAATTTAGCCTAAGGTGAAATTTTGGTACTTTTCGGATAACTTTCATATTCTGATGAATAGTGAAAATTACTAAATTATAATTTTAAAAAACTTTTTTAATCGAAATAATTAATAGTGATAAATTATTAATTTGAGTGGTTTTAAATTATATTTAGAATATATTTTTACAATTTAATACAATGTTGGTCGTTTGTTGTAATTTCACATTTAAACCAGACATAAACAAGTGTCAATCTTTTGATAGATATTGTTTCTTAAAAACACGCTCTTTGTTTTAACAGTGGGATTTAATTATAAAATTAATTAATGCAACTTCTATGATATGAATTTGGTAAAATATACTTCATTTTTGAATTCGGAATATGAAATATAGCTTAGGATGAAATTTTGGCATTGTTCTGAAAAACATCAATTTTTGATGAATAGTGAAACTACTAAGTGGTAGTTAAAAAAATTAATTTCTCCATAAATCTTAATTTTACCGCTTCTGTGAATGGAATTTCAAAAATCCGAGAGACACGGTTGATGTCAGTAAGTAAAATGTGGTTCAATGAGATGAAAATAATTTTTGGTGAATAGTAACTTTTTACTTTTATTTACCACGGTTAAAAGTAAATATGGTAATTAAGGGTAAAAATGATATTATTATTACCCTAAAACATGTCCTAATTCTATTGGACAAGTTTAATTCGACCAAAAACAAGCTTAGGAATAAAATATGACCATTTAGGCCCACTTGGATTAGATTAGGACATTTATTATTATTTAATTCAAAGAAGAGTTAAAAGAGTTAAAATCAAAGTGTATTTACTAAATCATTTTTAATATAGGGTTGTACATAAGATAAATTCGATTGTAAATATTCATTAGAAAGATAAAACGATTTACTACATAATGGTATTTTATTTGTAATTTTCGACATCAAATAATTTAATTTATTTATGACACAAAGATGATGCAGTAATTATCTTATTTATGAAATATTGACATAATTGATGTTATAAACACCAAAATAAATGTAATTTGAGACTTTTTATGAATTCCACTAATTTTCTAGGTTACTATGATAGATTAGTATTGATTTAATCAAATTGGTTCGAACATATAATTCTGTTATGACTTTCAAAAAATCATATATCAAATAGTGTCAAAATTGACACAAAATAGTTTTTAAATCAAATATTATATTATTAATTGTTATTTTATATCTAAAAATCTAAGGTTCGGCCAAATAACTTAGATAAGGATATATATATTAATTATAAACAATTTTGGGTTCTTTTGGCATGTTATAGTAAGTGTATTAACCATATAGTGAAAGAAAACAAAAAGACACGGTAAAAGTTAAATTATTTAACTTAGAGTTAAATCTAATTGATAAGGTTAAAATAATACCATAAACTTGACTAAATCCTATTGGTTGATAGGAGTTCGACCCATCCCCACTTTATCTTCGAAATAAGACCCTTTGGAACCATTATAAACCAATTTTGACTTTAATAAAAATAATATTTTGAGATATTTCTAAGGTGCCCCTCTCCTCCCTTATAAAAGGACACCTCCTCCCCCTCCTCCTCACACCAATTTGAGCACTCAAGCTCGGCCAAACCCTGCCAAAATCTCTTCTCCACTTCCCTAGAAATATCCTAGAGGTTCTGGTCTTCCTCAAAGACCAATTTTAGTGCCCTAAGAGGAGGTCTCAAAGAGGCGCTTCAAAGAAGAGGTAATTACCGTTACCAATTCTTTCATCTTTATTTCTTCTTCCACTTCTTCTTCTTAGGTTGTTTCATTATGAAGTAATAACATAAGTATCACTCATATACTGATATGTTATTATAAGTATGAAACAACCCTATTTCACCATCTATCCATCCTACGGAAAACGAAATCACCGCGCGTGCGTACGTACGGAATACCGTCTCCACGCCGTGGTGTAATCTATTTTCCACCACAACCTTACATGGATGGGTATAATGGAGTAAAGAATAACTATACATAGTTATTACAACATCATATTGATTCTGATATATTGTATAATCCACTCCAATTCAATTCAATATTTATGGAAATGATATCATCGCTCGTGCGTACGTACGGACTACCGTCTCCACGACGCGATGAGATTCATTCTCCATGTTAACCATTTAAGAAAGATTATAAAGTATATATAAGAAATAATAATGAAATATATGACATTATAAAGCTAATGGATTTATTTGTATATATATATATGTATGTCATCTACTTACTTCCATTTCAAGATAATAAGGACAGGAAAACAGCGTTCATGCGTACATACGGACTACCGTCTCCATGAATGGTGTTTTTCGTTTTATTTATCTATCTATTATATATATATATATATATACTGAATATATATGATATATAAATCATATTTTATATTCTGGAAGTAAGTAAATCATGATATAAGTAATAATGATGTCAAGAACAACAAGTCAAAACACCTACGATAAATGAAACAATTTTACCCAAAACGCTTCTTTAACATGGAATTTACAAAAGAACGGGTAATATAATGTCAAAAGTGAACCATATATGATATCATAACAATAAATATTATTCTGTAATAAGTCAATGACATTATTTAAATCATTATACAGGAGGTTCGGACACATACGAAGCAAATCAGACCTAAGGTAAGGGAAATATCACAATCTCATTTTTATCCGAGATTGTTTATACTTTGGTATTTACTGGGGTGTATTTTATCATCCACATCCATGTTTCTTCTATATGTAATATTATTTCCATCCACCTACAATTTTTTTAAATCCAATTTTACCCTTCGGTGAGTTTTTAGTAAAAGATATGAAAGGAATCTTTTGTCGTTTTTCATACGAGGTACTTTTTGACTTTTCCGACAAAAGTACGAAGAATGTTTTTTTTAACTTATACGGAATGAATGGATTTTTAAAACATTATTTACAAGAAGCTTCCTTTACAAGTTTTCATGTTTATTTTTAATAAAATTCTTTTATTTTATGACATGTTATGAAAAGAAAAGTGTTTTTGAAGTAGAAAGGATATTTTCCTCAAGAATGGAGTTCAAATGTTTTATCAAAATTATTTTCCATCTAAGATAATATAGGGTTCTGTTTTTATCCCTATTATTACATTGATTTGATTATGATTTGAGGAAATTATTTTTATGAAGTCATTTACCTTATATGATTTGTTTTATGATGTCATGATGTTTCAAGAATCCCATTTTTGTTACATGTGTTATGCGATGATGTATGATTTATGATTATGTGGAACACGTAAGAAAGGATTCATTATAAGATGGGTGGGACCTATATCTCCTTCCAATGCATTGGGTAAAGATTTTATATCTCATGAGATAGACAGGGCTGGAACGGTAGGTTATACCGGTTCAGTGAAACAGGACTGAAACGAGGGTTACTCGATTCAGAAAGGGACTTTGTCCACTAAGATAGTCTTGGAAATTAGTCTTGACTAACAAGAAATGATTCTATATGATTATGTGTGAATGGCACAAAGTTTCATGTTTTAAGTTATGATTATTGTGATTACATTTCACTGCCAGGATTTACCCCATGTTATGAAATTATGATCTCTTTTGCAGGTTAAGATTTCCAAAAGTTATGTGATTATGTATATGATGTGATTGATATTTCTTTTGTTTACCCTTACTGAGCATTTGAGCTCACCCTTTTATGTTTTCTTTTCCCCAGGATATAAAGAAAGGTTTTAGGTAAAAAAAAGGAAGATCTTTATAGGAGATGTTGAAGATCTTTCACCACGATTAGAAGATTACGTTCCGAGTTTCCAAAGACACTAAACTATTACGATCCTTGTGTGTGTTTTTTTGTTATGTACTAAGTATTCCGCAAAAGTAATGTAATGTCCAAGTACGTCAAGCTTCGGGTCTATACAGTTGGTATCAGAGGAAATGTTTAGTCAACCTTTGGAAACTAGGATGTGAGAACGTTAGTGATATCCCTAGAGATATTTCTATGGTATGTCTAGGGATGTCCCTAAGGATAAGTATACGTATAGGATATAGTCCTAGAACTATGGTAACGATATTAGATTAAACCAAAGATGTTAGATATTTAAGTTACTCCCCCTTTATTATGATTTTTGCCTCTCACACTATTCTTTTTGGGTATTAGAAAATGGCTGGAAACAAGGTGATTCACGATAATGGAGGATATGATGGACAATGGAATGATATTCTTCATGAGCAACAAAATGAAATGGGATTTGGAAGTCCAAACATCATTATTATGCCGAATCAGCAATCTCATAATATGATCAATAAAGTAAAATTTGGTAAGTTTCCTGACTCGGCTAATAAGAGAAAGATGGAGTTTCATGATGATCATAGAGGAAAGAAAGTTCAATTTCCCCTATGTAAATCATGTGGGAAGAGGCATCAAGGAGAATGTTTCAAAGGAACTGGAAGATGCTTTGGGTGTGGAAAAGAAGGACACAAAGCAAGTCAGTGCAAAGGAAAAGGTTCAGTTAACACCAGGGATGAGGATAATGGTATTGCTACGACGTCAACAATGGTTAAATGTTTTAAATGTGGAATGTACGGGCATTATGAAAACCAATGCCCTAAGGGAAAGTCTCATGAAGATAATCAGTATGGTCGTATAGGAAGTATTTATGTGGATGATGATGAAGAGACTACAAATGATATGTGAGATTAAAGAATTGTTGAAGCTCGGTCAATGGTTTAAGAATGTAGTGGAATGATTACATGTTTATCATGTGTAATGTTGTATAAGTAATCTCTTGGTACTATGGATTAAAGAGACATGTAAGGATTGTTACACTGTTGTCTGATTAATGTTACCAGTATCCATGAAAGTTTATTCAGATATTTTTGGAATGTAGATGATATGCACATAATGAAGGGATAAAGAGAAAATTAAATGTTTGATAGTATTCATGAGCTCATGATTGATATAAGGACTAAGTGATATCATGGTTTGATTATAAAGAATTTTGAGGATTTTGGTATGTGGAAAGTGTTAACATTTAACTGCATTCATGTTTTCACTAAGGTTCAACGGGTATTCAAGAGAATACATGATTAAGGACTTTGAATGTTTAGAATGTGACCAACAAGACATATCTTATGATATATGGGGATCAACGATGGTATTAAATCTATGGTAATTGATTTCACTATATTATGAGAGTGGACTGCAGTATTATGGGTAAGCCTAAAGATTGGAATGGATTATGTTGGACATAAGTTAGTATTGTTTAAGGAGAGAAGTTTTTTTTCGATATTATTGATGGGATGTTATAGTAATATAGTTTTAGAAAAAGGACAACCTGCAGGACGGGCGACAGCCCATGGCGTCGGACAAGGCTATGGGAATCGAACCCACAACCGAAGTGCGACTGGCCTTTATCGCCTACCACTGGCCTATATGAAGTCCCTGTTTAGTAGAAACTAGTTTTATTTTATTAAGCGGTATGATATATGAAGTATAAGTTCATTTTTGGAACCTTATACGATTAATCTAACCATAAGATGAACTTATAACTTTTCAAACCTTTTGTTTTAGACAGATGGAATGACCCATCATTCTATTACATGATCTGCTAACACATCACGAATAACACATTCAACTTCATTTATTTAAGATATGAAGTGGAAATTGTTAAAGGCACGAACAACAGTGAGATTGTACCAAAATAAAGTAAGTATTTATTCTAATTCAAATTCTTTATCTTTAGGGAAACGATCTTGAAAACCAAAAATGTTGTCCTAGTGATCTTATATCTAATGAATCAGATGGTACCTTAGATCGTCACAAATTTATGGCTTTGTGATTGCTGTATTTTCCATAGCCATGTTCTCTACCACTCTCCATCAGAACATGATGGTTAGATTTCTCTTCCATATCCATATTTTCACCTATGTGGAAACCCAGTAATTAGTTTATTTGGGTAACCATTAAGTTTCAAACTTTTGTTTTTAAATATTGGTTTTGGTATTCCTTTTTACGATGTGGGTTTCTATTAAAGAAACTTTCGAATAGTAAACCATTTATAACCCCGACGAATTTCGAGGGAGAAATTCATTTTAAGGGGGGTAGAATGTAACAACCCAAGATTTTATGAAAAATATTCTTTTTAATTTCACTAATGTCTTGTGTTGTATGCTACACCAAAAGGAGCTTGCACAACACGCATCCTTGACTTTCCTTGCATTACACGTAATCGCAACCTTCCTCGATAGCATGTGTAGTACGCAATACTGAGTTTCATGAAACAATGATATGCTATTAAAATATTATTAAAACTAGCTATTATGAATAGTAATAACCACTTTTTAAATTTTAGAAAATTTATCTCTCAAAATGGACTTCATTTTTGGATTCGGAGTATCGAATTTATCCTAAGGTGAAATTTTGGTACTTTTCGGATAACTTTCCTATTCTGATGAATAGTGAAAATTACTAAATTATAATTAAAAACAACTTTTTTAATCGAAATTATTAATAGTGATAAATTATTAATTTGAGTGGTTTTAAAGTATATTTAGAATATATTTTTACAATTTAATACAATGTTGGTCATTTGTTGTAATTTCACATTTAAACCAGACATAAACAAGTGTCAATCTTTTGATAGATATTGTTTCTTAAAAACACGCTCTTTGTTTTAACAGCGGGATTTAATTATAAAATTAATTAATGCAACTTCTATGATATTAATTTGGTAAAATAGAATTCATTTTTGAATTCGGAATATGAAATATAGCATAGGATTAAATTTTGGCATTGTTCTGAAAAACAGCAATTTTTGATGAATAGTGAAACTACTAAGTGGTAGTTAAAAAAATTAATTTCTTCATAAATCTTAATTTTACCGCTTCTGTGAATGGAATTTTAAAAATCCGAGAGACACAGTTGATGTCAGTAAGTAAAATGTGGTTCAATGAGATGAAAATAATTTTTGGTGAATAGTAACTTTTTACTTTTATTTATCACGGTTAAAAGTAAATATGGTAATTAAGGGTAAAAATGATATTATTATTACCCTAACACATGTCCTAATTCTATTGGACAAGTGTAATTCGACCAAAAACAAGCTTAGGAATAAAATATGACCATTTAGGACCACTTGGATTAGATTAGGACATTTATTATTATTTAATTCAAAGAAGAGTTAAAAGAGTTAAAATCAAAGTGTATTTACTAAATCATTTTTAATATAGGGTTGTACATAAGATAAATTCGATTGTAAATATTAATTAAAAAGATAAAACGATTTCCTACATAATGGTATTTTATTTGTAATTTTTAGACATCAAATAAGTTAATTTATTTATGACACCAAATGATGCAGTAATTATATTATTTATGAAATATTGACATAATTGATGTTATAAACACCAAAATAAATGTAATTTGAGACATTTTATGAATTACAATAATTTTCTAAGTTACTATGATATATTATTATTTATGTAATCAACTTGGTTAGAACATATAATTCTGTTATGACTTTCAAAAAATCATATATCAAATAGTGTCAAAATTGACACAAAATAGTTTTTAAATCAAATATTATATTATTAATTGTTATTTTATTCCTAAAAATCTAAGGTTCGGCCAAATAACTTAGATAAGGATATATATATTAATAATAAACAATTTGGGGTTCGTTTGGCATGTTATAGTAAGTGTATTAACCATATAGTGAATGAAAACAAAAAGACACGGTAAAAGTTAAATTATTTAACTTAGAGTTAAATCTAATTGATAAGGTTAAACTAATACCATAAACTTGTATAAATCCTATTTGTTGATAGTATTTCGACCCATCCCCACGTTATATTCGAAATAAGACCCTTTTGAACCATTATAATCCAATTTTAACTTTAATATAAAATAATATTTTGAGATATTCCTAAGGTGCCCCTCTCCTCCCTTATAAAAGGACACCTCCTCCCCCTCCTCCTCACACCAATTTGAGCACTCAAGCTCGGCCAACCCCTGCCAAAATCACTTCTCCACTTCCCTAGAAATATCCTAGAGGTTCTGGTCTTCCTCAAAGACCAATTTTAGTGCCCTAAGAGGAGGTCTCAAAGAGGCGCTTCAAAGAAGAGGTAATTACCGTTACCAATTCTTTCATCTTTATTTCTTCTTCCACTTCTTCTTCTTAGGTTGTTTCATTATGAAGTAATAACATAAGTATAACTCATATACTGATATTTTATTATAAGTATGAAACAACCCTATTTCACCATCTATCCATCCTACGGAAAAAGAAATCACCGCGCGTGCGTACGTACGGAATACCGTCTCCACGCCGTGGTGTAATCTATTTTCCACCACCACCTTACATGGATGGGTATAATGGTGTAAAGAATAACTATACATAGTTATTAAAACATCATATTGATTCTGATATATTTTATAATCCACTCCAATTCAATTCAATATTTATGGAAATTATATCATCGCTCGTGCGTACGTACGGACTACCGTCTCCACGACGCGATGAGATTCATTCTCCATGTTAACCATTTAAGAATGATTATAAAGTATATATAAGAAATAATAATGAAATATATGACATTATAAATCTACTGGATTTATGTGTATATATATATATGTATGTCATCTACTTACTTCCATTTCAAGACAATAAGGAAAGGAAAACAACGTTCATGTGTACGTACGGACTACCGTCTCCATGAACGGTGTTTTTCATTTTATTTATCTATCTATTATATATATATATATATATATACTGAATATATATGATATATAAATCATATTTTGTATTCTGGAAGTAATTAAATCATGATATAAGTAATAATGATGTCAAGAACAACAAGTCAAAACACCTACGATAAATGAAACGATTTTACCCAAAACGCTTCTTTAACATGGAATTTACAAAAGAACGGGTAATATAATGTCATAAGTGAACCATATATGATATCATAACAATGAATATTATTCTGTAATAAGTCAATGACATTATTTAAATCATTATACAGGAGGTTCGGACACATACGAAGCAAATCGGACCTAAGGTAAGGCAAATATCACAATCTCATTTTTATCCGAGATTGTTTATACTTTGAGATTTACTGGGGTGTATTTTATCATCCAAATCCATGTTTCTTCAATATGTAATATTATTTCCATCCACCTACAATTTTTTTAAATCCAATTTTACCCTTTGGTGAGTTTTTAGTAAAAGATATGAAAGGAATATTTTGTCATATTTCATACGAGGTACTTTTTGACTTTTCCGACAAAAGTACGAAGAATGTTTTTTTAACTTATACGGCATGAATGGATTTTTAAAACATTATTTACAAGAATCTTCCTTTACAAGTTTTCAAGTTTATTTTTAATAAACTTCTTTTAGTTTATTACATGTTAAGAAAAGAAAAGTGTTTTTTAAGTAGAAAGGATATTTTCCTCAAGAATGGAGTTCAAATGTTTTATCAAAATTATTTTCCATCTAAGATAATATAGGGTTCTGTTTTTGTCCCTATTATTACATTGATTTGATTATGATTTGAGGAAATTATTTTTATGAAGTCATTTACCTTATATGATTTGTTTTATTATGTCATGATGTTTCAAGAATCCCATTTTTGTTACATGTGTTATGCGATGATGTATGATTTATGATTATGTGGCACACATAAGAAAGGATTCATTATAATATGGGTGGGACCTATATCTCCCTCCAATGAATTGGGTAAAGATTTTATATCTCATGAGATAGATAGGGCTGGAACGGTAGGTTATAACGGTTCAGTGAAACAGGACTGAAACGAGGGTTACTCGATTCACAAAGGGACTTTGTCTACTAAGATAGTCTTGGCAATGAGTCTTGAATAACAAGAAATGATTCTCTATGATTATGTGTGAATGCCACAATGTTTCATGTTTTAAGTTATGATTATTGTGATTACATTTCACTGCCATGATTTACCCCATGTAATGAAATTAAGATCTCTTTTGCAGGTTAAGATTTCCAAAAATTATGTTCTTATGTATATGATGTGATTGATATTTCTTTTGTTTACCCTTACTGAGCATTTGAGCTCACCCTTTTATGTTTTCTTTTCCCCAGGATATAAAGAAAGGTTTTAGGTAAAAAAAAGGAAGTTCTTTATAGGATATGTTGAAGATCTTTCACCACGATTAGAAGATTACGTTCTGAGTTTCCAAAGACACTAAACTATTACGATCCTTGTGTGTGTTTTTTGGTTATGTACTAAGTATTCCGCAAAAGTAATGTAATGTCCATGTACGTCAAGCTTCGAGTCTCTACACTCATAGTTTAGGGATAGAGTTTCCTCCACCATCTCCTTCATCTCCTCTACCTTCTCCAAAAGACAACCCCCCATTGATTTTTTATATTAAAAACATTTTAATTTAACATTTGTTGTAATATGAACGATTTACTATTTCTCTCTTTTATATCAGTGTGAATATTAAATAATTTAATTTTTAATATTTCATGATTTTTTTTGTGAATATTGAGAATTTTAATAATTTTTTTTGTTTTATTATTTAAATAATATTAATATTATTGTTTCATTAATCATAATTTTATTAAATATATTTTTTCAGTGTTATATTTTTTAATGTTTTTTTATTTTACTAAAAATAATAATAATATTTGAAGATTTTTATATATTTTTTATGAATATTGAGAATATTAATATATATTTTTTATTATTTTAATATTATTAAAATTAATTTTTCAGTAATCACAACTTTATTCAATTTATTTTTTAAAATATTTACATATTATTTGTGACGGGATCTGTTGCGACGGGTTCCCATCGCAAATAGCCAAAATAATTTTTTTTAAAAGTATTTGCAATGTGATTACTGTCCCTTCACAAAAATTATTTGCAACGGGCCCATCGCAAATAGTCTAAATGAATATTTTCAAAAATGTATTTGCAACGGGATTACGAGTCCGTCACAAACAAGTTTATATATATAAAGTATATAATCAGAGACTTATTTGTGATGGTGAAGTTTCCCATCACAAAGAATATTATTTTCCAAGGGCCCATCACAAATAATATTTTTTTTGTGTTAAAATTTTCTGCAATGGGCTATATGCGATGGGACCCCATCGCTAATGATTATTTGTTACATGATCCCTTTGCAATTAACACGTTGCAAATATTTAGAATTATATTAGTGAAATATTATTTTATTATATTATGATATTCAATTTCCAAAGGTTGAACAGAAATTAATGTCAAAGATAAGATGACTCATGCTCGAAATAAAATCATACAATAAGAATTGGACAGGTTTTGGATGTTATTTTAATATTTATAATCTTATTTATTTAAATCATTTATTAATGTGGTATATACTGCATCATTATTGTGTCATAAATAATTTAATTTATTTTTTGTCTAAAATTTATAAAAAATACCATCTTGTTGGAAATATTTTTACCTTTCCAATGAATATTTATAGTCAAAATGATAACTTATATAACCCAATATAAAAATTAATTTACTAAAAGAAATTTATTTGTGTCTTTTTGCCTTTACATTTAATTAATTAATCTTAAGTGTCATTATCACTCGTAAGTGGCTTCATGGGGTCCCAAAATTGACCCAAAGATACCCATGGTCGGCCATGACTCATCCAATAATATTAGGACAAGTTTTAATATAATTTCGTATTATTATGATAATCGTTTTACCTTGAATTACCCTATGTACCTTTAACAACATTAAATAAAAGTCAAAATTAACTATTCACCATAAATTATTTTTATCTTATTGAACCAAATTTACATACTAATAACATCCATATAAGTCATATTTTTAAAATTCAATTCACTGAAGCAGTAAAATTTTATTTAATTGAAAAAGTCAGTTTTTTTGACTACTAGTAAGTGGTTTCACTATTCATCAAAAATTGATGTTTTCAGAAAAATACGAAAAATTAAGCCTAATATATATTTGATATACTGAATTCAAAAACAATGTCTATTTTAAAAATTCAAAACATAGAAGTTTCATTATTTAATTTACAATTAATTCCTGTTGTCAAAACAAATAGCGTGTTTTTAAGAAATAATAACTATCAAAATATTGACACTTGTTTATGTCCAATTTCAAAATGAAATTATTTCCAATGACAAAAATTAGATTAAATGGTAAAAATATATTATAATTACACTTTATAATAATGAAAAATGATAATCTAACCATATAAATAAATTATATTAATAGGCACATTTGAATTAAAATACAATATCTTTTACTATTCATTAAAAATGAACTTTATCAGGAAAATATCAAAACTTTATACAAAGTAAATTTTGATGTCCCAAATCTAAAGAAGAATTTTATTTTTTCCAATATAAAATATAAAAATTAACATAATGAGATTTAAATAGGGTTCACCGTCAAAGGGGGTTAAATCGTCCTTTTACTGAATATTAGAGTATTCATGCTTAAAATTAGATTCATTCATATTTTAAGCCCCTATCATTTTATTGGATGATTGTTAAAAAATTTAACAAACATATATAATCATATTTTAGTTAGTTTTATTCGTTCCTTCCAATACAACAACTAGAAAATAACTACCATTTAAAATAATAATAATATTTTATTAGTGTGAAACATAAGTTTTCAATGAAACTCGTTGTTGCGTATAGGGTATGCAATCGAACATATCATCCATTATAATGTAAAATAAATATTTAATTCATAAATATTTAAAAATACGAAATGTGTTTATTCCTTATTTATCTAGGATGTTACAATTATATTAAATATACGAAAAATAAGTATTCATTATAAATTCAATTATCAAAAAAACCATAAGATGAGGGAAAATGAAATTATTATTTTAAGAAATATATTAATCTCATATATATTATTCAATTAAGTATTATAATATCTAATTTATTAAACAAGTAATTCCTATATATCTTTTTTATTCTTTTTTATCAATGGGATTATAACCAAATCAATTCATTATTATAAATTAATCATATAATTTTTATGTTTTGGTTCGATTGAACATATAAATACGAAATACTATATTTTTCAATCACATAATTCCATAAAAACATAAATAAATTTGTG
Organism: Viscum album; assembly: GCA_963277665.1. NCBI lineage: Eukaryota > Viridiplantae > Streptophyta > Magnoliopsida > Santalales > Viscaceae > Viscum > Viscum album. The sequence continues at coordinate 1,372,213,914 of OY728141.1, read as the reverse complement.
AATAATACATATATGAAAAAAATATTTACTTCTTTTTTTGGAAAGATAATGTGAATATTTAACTTATTATTAATATAACAACATGGTTTTTATAAAAAACTCGCAAAATAACTCTTTATGAATTTCATTCTGACAAACAATACACTTGGATTTCATGAAAGTAAAATGGGAATTTATAAATTATAGATATAAATTGTTCTATTATATTGAATAATTTTCAAATTTAAATTATTATGTCAATAAATAATAACTAACATCGCCAATATGATAATTTTATGAAAAAAATGATATTAATCCTTTCTAATGATGAAAAAAACAATAACTAACAAATATATGTATAATGATTTTTTAAAATTAATACATAAAAAAATAAATAAATAATAATAGTTCTATAAAATGAGTAACTAATATGGTTTTGTTTTTAATATAATATATTAATGCACTTTTTTGAAATAAAGAATTAATTTGAGGGTTTCTTCATTACAATTTTAATTCCCTAAGACATATTCTATATTCCCCAACATATATTATTTCATGTTGTGTATATAATTTCTTAAAATTATATTCAATCATACTTTTAACCCAAATAAATATTCTTTTAAATCAATCTTATGTTACACCTTTTATTGTATTTCTATTCAAAAATAGAATGATGTGTTATAGAATATCATCTAAATTCCTCCTCATTAGGTCAGGATTTCATATTTATGAAATAATATTAATTCAGATTGTCTTCCTAATTATCCCAATAAATCAGTTATTCATAAATAATATTTAATATTTTAATTTAGAATTTCATTAAACAATATATCCTATATATTATTTTTATTCATATATTTACCATGTTATAAGTGTGTTTTCTAACTCAACAATATTTCACTGAGATATAAGGTTTCTTTATGAACTATATTCTTGTCAGATCCATATATTGATTGATTTTCTTTATCATATGAAAATTAAACATCTCTCTATGTAAAAAACATTATTTTTAATTCTAATCATATCCATTAGTGATTTTCATACTCATATAAAATAATATTGATACGAATAATTTTAATCCACTTTAGTGAAATTTTCTCCCACCATTTCTATATAAAATAATTCAAAAAAAATTAAATATTATGAAATAAAAACATCTATTATATCTTATGATATTCATTTTTATCTTTGAAACTTCAAAAAAGGAAGCATTATTACTCTTTTAACCAATGTAGTTGACAATAATGTTACTAATATTTTTTTCAAAAACCCATTTCCTTTCAAGACAACATATTTTTTTTCCACTCAACATTCTCTTTGGAAAAAATAATAATACATTTAAATATTCATTATTATGTTATTTTTTAATGTGTTATTTAAACAGTTATTTTATGTTACCACTTGAAAAATGGTTATCAAATGTGGTTTTTGATTTTATCTCATCATGAAAATGTTATGTTTTATTATATAATTGTTATTTTTATATTTTTCATTACATTTTACATTAAATATCAAATTTTATGTCTCTATTGGAGTATTTCTCCATGTATTACCCAATACATGTTATTATATTATTTTTCTTTTGGGTTATTAATGTCAATAAATCAAAAAAATCACAATCCATTCTTATGTTGTAACGTTGAAAGTGTTCTTAATATGAAAGTGTTTTTAATATATGTAGACATCCTTTATTGTTCATATGATTCCCTAGTGATATTCCTAATTAATACCATCCACCTACTTTCTTAATATGGATTATTATCATGATAATAAATGTATTGTCTATGGAAAGTACAAACATCTTAAATTGTAATAATTATAAGAAATATGATTGTTAATTAAGAGGGATTGATTATTATTTAATTCATGAAAATCAGTATTTTTACAAGTAGATTTATTTTTAATTCATTGAATTATGTGTGGTTTGAAGTAATATAATCTTTCAATTCATTGTTAGGTCCTAGGGGATAATATATTTTGGGTATTTTATGTATTATTTTCGTATATATTAACCTAAATTTATTATGGTGATGACTATACAAAAGATGACTTGGATTTGGCCTCAATAATAAAATTATGATCATTTTTATTATTGGTTTCGCCACATTAATTTTTTTGTTATCCATGTGATTAATTATAGTGTAATTCTATCCATGGATTTATTTATAGCACATTTGATCAGTTATATCAATCTATTTTATTCTTCTTTATTTCATTCTTTTTCTTTGATAGAATATAATATTCATTAACCCTTATTGATAATTTGAGATAAACATTATAATTTTTTTTCATTTCCCAATGTTTTGATAAATTTTATTAAACATGAAATGTTTATAAGGGGTTTTATAGGAGACATTAATAGGATATATTATAGACATAGTGTGTACTAATATGTAATTGGAATAAATGGAAAAATTTCAGTTATATGGGAAGAATCTGGGTTTTTTTAGTTTATGGTATTCTGTGAAACTTTTAAACTCTAACAATAAATGGTTCTTTATATGAATGTGACCCAATATTATTTCGATGATATATTATTTGTTGTTTTTTTCTGATTGTGTCTCTTCATTTTATTGAAAATAAGGTGTATAATACATGTATTTATTAGCTCCAAATCCTCGATTAAAGGTCTAAGGATCCACATTTAATATCTATTTATGGATTATATTACATAATATTTTAGTAATAATATATTATTTAGGTGTTAATAAACATTTTTATTATTATGTGAAATGATGGTAAGGAAATAAATGTCAATATGGATAAAAATTAATAACTTTTACGAGTATAAATAATTTTGTAAGGTATTGAATGGTATGTAATTATATATTTTTTGAGTTTTATGATTGTTTTAAATTTTGATATCATGTGATTCTATAAATATTTTTAAGATACAATAAAAAAATAATAAATAAATTATTAGTGTAAAATTTTTTTTCAAAACATTACTGGAATCTATATGTATAAATATAAATATACCGAAACAAGATAAAAGTTTGGAAAATTACCTATTGTGTAGTATCCTATAAATGGATTCTATCTATTGATATATTAAATTAGATGGAACTTCTATAATAGATAAACCTATGTGTAATAATACTAATAATGGTTTTTTAGTGTTAGCTTGATCTTTAGTCTGTGAAAAATATGTTTCCTAACTTCAAAACTAGTTTTGAACACAAAGAGTAACATCATTCATGAATCAAATTGTCTTTATGAAACATTATGAGTTATTAAAGTTGAATATGATATTGTAATGTGTTTCCTATTATGTTATATTACATAATAATAATAAAACATAGATATCATATATTAAATCATAATAATTCACAATTTAGGTTATTTACATCACTTTGGAGTTAAATATTCTATTTTTATCATTTTCCTTTTCATGAATTTATTATATTTGACTTTAGGAGTCATCAATTTTATTGTGTTTCATATAAAAGATAAGGACCAGATGAACTGGAAAAATATTGAATATATTTGGAATATTGATTATTTCTTCAAGAACAATCAAATGAGGTGGGAGATAATGTAAAAAATATAAATGTTATTTATAAGCATTAATATAAATTGATGAATAACCATTTTAACATATTTCAATTTCTAAATTAAAAAAAAGAAGTGAACAATAGTGTCTCAAGGATGATCACTAGCTAATGAATACGTGTGATTGAATATTCAATTTCCAATGGTTCAATAATATCTGTAGAAGCATCAAGGTAAGTGCCTAAAAAAAGTTGTTAGCTGATTTATTTGTGGTGAATAAATTTTATAAGGAGATGATAGTCTTGAAAAAACAAAGGGTATAGTTAACGTAATGGAAGAAAATAATATTCTTTTTATGATAACCCTTTAAATTCAATTTTTTGAATATAAATAGTATTGACATTGTTCAAAATAATTCCATTTCTTATGAAGGAAATATAATAACTATATAAGAATAATAAGTGAAGTATATCCTGATAATTAAGTTACACATATCAAGTACACATTTTTATAAATGGACTATTAGATTTGGATTCATACCAATCAATTATATAAAGTATGTAATCTAAGAGAGAGAAAATCAATATAATAAATATAATATATTTAATTATAAAAAAAAACTTCTACTTGTGTGATTATTGCATCCCAAATGTAATTTTTTTGAAACTTTTCATTGGAATGAGCTTATTATTCTTCATTTCGATTAATTTTATATATATTTTGTTTAACAACCCTATATTATTCAGTGGAAATTTCATTCTTATTAATATGTCATAATGAACTACTATGTACTATGTTACCCTTAAATTATATGTTTTTCACTTCTGTGATGTGAATTTTGAAAATCTGACATACATGGTTTCGATCAGAATGTAATTTGGAGTCTGATAAGAAAAAAATATATTTTTTGGTGAATAGTAACATTACCTTTTAAATAGTAACATACCATTATGAATATTGATATAATATAATGAATAGTAACCTTACCTATGATAGTATATAACTAATAATCTAGTGGAAGTATGATAAACCTATTCTTTGGTACAAGTAACGAAATGTTTTAAAACTGTTGTTTTCAGAAATAATTATTATTTTAATTATATATTATATTAAATATATATAGAAAATTATTTTTGAAAAATGGACTATATTTTTGGATTCTACATGTTGAAAAAATTTTGGGATGAATTTTTGGGATTTTTTTTGAAATTCTTGATTTTTTTTACGAATAGTAAAATACCATAATTTACACAATAAGCTAAATACACTAATTATAGAGTCATTAATTATGTTATGATGATGTAAGAACAATTGATTAAGATCCACATGATAAAATTACAATTCTTTTCCATAGATGAATGACTATTTCTTATCTTGTGGTAAATAATTAATTGATGAATATAAAATTGAAAAAACCCCTCCTAACTCCACTATAAAAACCCCACATCACTCCCTCTTCTCTTCATTCATCTCAATCCTTGTGCCTTCCCCAAATTCTGTCCAAATATATTCCCAATCTTTTCTCCCACGTCCCGAAATCCATGGTATCACAAAACGACCAACACCTCCCCACTAAGGAGGTTCTCAATGATATTAGGTTAAAGATGTAAATTCCACTTTTCAATTAATTGTTTTTCCTTTCAAGTTCATTTGTTTTCTTTTTCTTTTATTACCACTCATTATCCAAATGTTTTGATGACTCCAGTCCCGTAAATGTACTATAATGTTTTAATGATAGTGGAATAAGTTATCATCCTCTCTTCCTTTTACCTGCTTTTATACTAGTAGCAAGAACACCATCCGAGATGTGTCAATTTACCACATTCAAGGACGATGGGCTTTCGATTTCTCTAATCATTCTCAATTATAGTAATGAAACCATTCTTGTTATGGTTGATCCAGATTATTATATATGTAATATACCATATGTAAGGTTCTGTAATCCCTATGTACAAATTTTACTATATTATAATTTAAAATGAGTTTGTTGAAATCAAAACCCACAAAATAACTGAAACAGTTATCATGCAAGTTCTATATAATAATTCACCCTCATAAAATGTAACCAAGATATAAAAATGAACAAAAAACACCTATGGATGATCATAAAAAATATTCTAATTCAATTATGGATATTTACACCCATTCCACATGAACTCCATTACATATGAACAAATGAACCAATTATGAAAATAGTGAATAAAAACACTTCGGTACGATGAAATTCAATATAATATCTTATCAATAAGGGAATAAATGAACTAAACATAATTATGGTGAATTAAATATATTTCTAATAGGTTCTGAAATTGGTTATTAATAATTATAATTTCATATTCTAGGATATTAAGTACAAGAGAGGAACACGTTTGGATTTAAGGTATGGGTTTTTTCACACGAACATCCATTTTCTTTTGGGTTACATTTATTGTCTAATTACATCAATTAAATTCTGGAGTATTATTATCTAATCCTCATAATATCTGTATTAGTGTTCTATATATGTTTACCAACTATGACCCTTCCTTATTTTCTGGATAGTTACATGTTTTATATTGGACTTTAAAAATTGTTTCCGAAATACAATCCTGATCCAAGGGAATTTCTATAATTTTTACATATTTTGAAGGGAACTCTATAAACTTTATATGAAAACCCTTATCTTTATCAGATAACTCATTTAATTATGAAAATAATATCTTACTTCACTTCAAGTTTTATTTAATTATTTTTTTTTCCAAAAGATCCCTTATTTTCAATGTAAAAGTGTATTTATCTCAAGATTTACTCGAATATTTTATAAGAGTATCTTCTTCTATTTCAACACTCTTGTTGATTATTATGTATTATTGGGATTATTATTCCATGTTATCATATAAAATAGTTAATTTAATTTTATAAGATTATTTTGGCTATTGATGAAATATCTTAAAACCATTCATCAGTTTACTTTCAATGGTTAGTGTTTTTGCTTTTTGTTCTAGGAAAGCTATTTACATTTCATATATTAGATTCAATATGAATGTGTTTGTTGTTTATTTTTATCCCCATTCATATGATGATGGATTTGGACATAGTAAGTATTCGGTGGGGCCCTCTATATCCCCTTGGTGCATCGGTAGGTATCATGAGACAAACTACGGTCATGGCACAAGGCCTTGAATGAATGATTATTTATGGTTTTGGCACGAGGAATTGAAATTATGGTTATGTTGTCCTTCATTATGAATTCCCTCATTATTAAAATAGTATTGATGGTTCATTTGGTTATTCGACTAATAGAATACCCATGATTATGTTATGTTATGGAAATATTTACTCAGCTCATTTTTCATTCATATTATGTTCATGTTTATTTTAAGATTCATTTGGTTTCAATTATTCACCATGTCTAATGTTTATGTTATCTTCCACTTTCTTACTTAAACTTACTATGCATTAGAGCTCTCTCATTTATTATGACTCATTTTCTCAGGGCATGAAGATGTTTATTATGAATGACATGCTAAAATAACGAAGGATTTATGTATGTTGTCTAAGGAGTTAATATGTTGTATTTATTTTCAAGTTGAATTGTTTAACTTTTGTATGAATCTTGTTACCAATAATACTAAACTACTCGGTTGTTAGGGATTCTTATTCCTTGTTTGTATTCTAATGAATTCAATTAAGTCACCGGATCTGGGAAACTGTGTTCGGGCCTTTATAGTTTGTATCAAAGGATTTTTAGTATAAAACATGGAAACTAGATTTAGAAATTGTAGATTACAGGAACATTCCCTAAGATAGTCTTTGAGGATTAACATACAAGAACTTCCTGGTATTTTGGTAATGGATAGATTATGTGGATATTTCAAGCAATACATCCCTATCTGGAAACAAGATGGTAGAGGGGGCTCTGTCATAGATATACCTAGGAGTGAAAGCTCTGACATGGAGTTTCAGTCATGACCTGAGGTATCCTGGTACACGACAATGGGCTTTGCTACACTTTTGTTACGACATTCCCAGGGGAAGTTCTTAGGATAATTTACATTTTCTTTACAAGCCATTATGAAGAAATTAAATATTAAATTTTCATCAAAGATACCAGGTTTGAGATTATGTAATTGGGTATGTGTAGAAATTATATTTATGCTAATATTTTCCTATATTGGGATTATACATTATTATTCATACCCTAATATATTTATTGAATTTTTTAAAAATGGTTCCTAGTGTAAGGAATGGAAATCGTATGAACGTGTGTGTCTCCTGTAGGGATTTCCCACTGATTCTAGATAATGATGTTGGCTCTTGTGTTGTGACTAGTGATGAAAATCTTTTAACTATACTTAGACAACATACTAAAGTTATGAATAATAACCTTACTCGTATAGAGAATCCAGATCCACCACATGGAGAATCTATGTATGATTTCTTTATGAAACAACAACCTCTCTTATTCAATGGTACTACAAACCCATTTATAGAAGAGCAATGGATATGTTCCCTAGAGAAGATATTTCTCATATTGGGATGTAACGAAAGAGAGAAGGATGTCATGGTAGTTTATCTTCTAATGGGGGATATAGATCAGTGGTTTTCATAAATCCAAAACACAATGGAGGAGGAAGAAATAAAATAGATGGAATGGAGGTATTTTAAGGAAATCTTCTTAGAAAAATATTTACCTCACGAACAATGAGTTGATATAGAGAGGTAATTCTTGAATCTGAGGCATAAGGAGGATGAAAATGTCTGCTAAGTATGAATCCAACTTTACATGGCTAGAAAGGCATGTTGTGGACTACATACATAATCCAAGGATAAAAATTGATCGATTCTTTAATGGATTAAAAAAATTCATCTGAAGGGCTATAGTCTTATAATTTTTCTTATCATATGACGATATAGTCTCAAGTACTATCAAGACACAAAATGAATTCTCTAAGTGTAATGAATTTGAGGGAAATAAAGAGAAGAAGAGGGTTGTTGAAAACTCTAGGAAAGTCAATATGGAAATAGGAAAGAATGTAAGAGTTGAAATTACATCATGTAGTAATTATGGGAAGAAACACCCTAGCCCTTTCCTGAAGGGATTGAGAGTCTGTTACAAGTGCACAGAAAAAGGCCACTTAATTCTGGATTGTAAGGGGAGGAAAGAAGCTACCAATTTTATTTGATACAATTACAGGGAGATGGTACATTATGCACATGAATGTTCTAAGTGTCTCGGAAAAGTTCCCCAATGAAGGCTAAGGGAGCAAGGCCAAGCTTATGCGGTCCCAACTGCGGGGGTAGATGTTCCGAACAATGTGGTGGCAAGTACATTGATTATTTCATCCAATATAGGGAATACATTATTTGATTTTGGATCATCACATTCATTTATATCTTCTCTCTTTTCTATGAAAATTAGATATTTAAAATTTTATTTAGCAAAGGAGTTATCATTCAAAACCCCTGGTGGATGTATTGTTGCAACAAAGGCATGTAAATTAGTCCCCCTCATGACACATATACATGCTTTAGTTTCTAACCTTATAATCATACCAATGGTTGACTATGATATAATTATCGGTATGAATTGGCTATCAAATTATCAAGCGAAGATCTTTTGCATGAATAATGAAGTTGCAAAATTTGAGAATGGTGTAGAATACCTTATTTTTAGATCAGAAACCTCACCATTGATTCCCATATAGATCCATGCCCAGTAGATCTACTGAAGTCAATTAATGGGGATGAAGGGAATGAAATAAATATGGGCGAGGAGATGAATGTACAAATAGAGGACATACCTATTGTAAAATGAATATGTTGATGACTTTCCAGAGGATTTACCCAGACATCCTCATGAGCAGGAAAATGAGTTTTCCATTGACTCAATTCCTAGTTCAAAGACCATATCTAAGACCCCTTATAGAATGGCTAGTCATGAGTTAGTTGATCTAAATAAACTACTAGAGGAATTGTGTGATATAGTATTTATTCAACCAGGTTTTTCTCCATGGGGATCCCATGTCCTCTTTGTCAAAAAAAAGATGGATCAATGTGGTTGTGCATTGTTTGCAGGGAAATCAATGCTACTACAATAAAGAATATGTATCCTCTTCCACGAATTGATGATTTATTTGGTCAACATAATGGATCCCAATATTTATTGAAGATCGATCTTCGATCTGGATATCATCAGTTGCTTGTGATGAAAGAAGACATTCCAAAAAACAAAATTTCGAACCTGGTACAGGTATTATGAGTTTACCGTAACGCCTTTTGGACTAACTAATGCACCACATATTTTCATGGATCTAAGGAACAGTGTTTTGAAGTAATATCTTGATGAATTAGTAGTGGTGTTTTTTGATGATATCTAGGTATACTCTAAAATCCATGAAGATCATGTAAATAACATTCCCACTATTCTAATAGAACATAGAAGAAATAAATTAAAATGGAAGTTTTTCAAATGTGATTTTTGGATCCAATCAGTTTTCTTTATGGGCCACATTGTCTCTACGGATGGAATATCTGTAAATCCTACAATGTCAATTGTTGTGAAAGAATGGACTACTTCAATGAATGTAACTGAGGTATGTAGTTTTATAGGATTAGTCATTTTTTATCAGTGTTTTGTTATGAACATCACCCATTCAGCCAACCCAATGACCAACCACACACTAAATGGGTTTATGTTCGTATGGAAAATGGAATGTGAAAAATGTTTTGAAAAATTGAAGAGGAGTTTGGTGAATGCTTCGATCCTAACCCTACCATAGGGTAATGATGGAGTTTTTTCTATAACGTTGCATCAAAGAAAGTACTTGGTTGTTTTCATATACAGAATGATCAAGTGAATGCCTATGCATCTAGGAAGCTAAAAATTCATTATCCAAACTATCCTACCCATGATCTTGAGTTACCAGTGGTAATCATTACTGTGAAGATTTGGAGACATTACCTCTATGGAAACAAATGTGACATATATACTGATCATAAGAGTTTTAAATATATATTATCACAGAAAGAACTCAACATGAGGAAAACATGATGGATTTAGCTACTCAAATATTATTATTTCACAATAAACTACCACCCTGGGAAGGAAAATAAGGTAGCAGATGCTTTGACCAAAAAGGATCCGGGAGTTATGAACAAGATGAGAGTTGAAAGGGATCCTTTTTTCATAGATCTAGTAAAGATATATATGAAAATTATGAAGGAATGTAAAACATCACAACATTATAAAATGGTAGCCAAAACAACATTACTGGAATTGATACAATTTTCTCCGGCTGTTGATGTGTTGTTTGAAATGAAAATTAAAGCTCGATATGATGGTAAGTTGACTGAAATTGTATATGAAGGTGGCATTTTGAAATTCAGAAAGAGGATTTGTGTTACTTCTATTCCCGAGCAAAAGAGGTAACTATTGGAGGATGACCATAGCTCTAATTTCTCTATAAACCCTGGTTGCATGAAGATGTATAAAGATCTAAATAAGAATTATTTTTAGGAAAACTTGAAGAGGAAGATTGCTGATTATCTATCGAGATGTTTGGTGTTTCAACTTTTGAAAGATGGAAGACAATGTCCTGGAAGAGTCATGAAACCCCTTTCTATTCCTATGTGGAAATGGGATGACATTACAATGGAATTTGTCATGAGACTACAAAAGACTCCAAGAAACAATGATGTGATATAGGACATTGTTGACCATCTTTCAAAATCAGCATATTTTCTTACTATAAGAGAAGATTCACCACTTGAAAATTTAGTCAAACTATATATTAATGAACTTTTAAGACACCATGATACACTTTTATCAATTGTTTCATATCATGATCCTTGTTTTACATAAAGATTCTGGAAAGGTCTTCCAAAGGCCCTAGATACTGATATTCCTTTGAGCATTTCCTACCACCCCCAAACTAATGGACAATCAAAATGGACTATTCAAACATTAGATGACATGTTGAGGTATTGTTCGCATGTCTTTCAAGGCATGTGAGATTAGTATTTACCACTTGTATAATTTTACTATGACAATAGCTTCTTTTCAAGTATTCATATCTAACCATATGAACCGTTGTATGGATAGATATGACGTACACCAACATGTTGGGATGATGTTGGAGAAAGAAATCGCGTAGGCCCGGAACATGTTGAGGAAACAATGGAAAAAGTGAAGATTATCGAATCCAATATCAAAATAGCTCAATGTTGGAAAAAGAGATAAGCTGACAACCGAAGAAATGATTTAGAATTTTAGGTAGAATATCAGGTCTTGTGAAAGGTATCTTTATGGAAGGGTATTCTACGGTTCAATAAGAAGGGAAAATTACATCCCAGGTACATCAGACCTTTAGTAATTCTATATCAAATTAGAGTTGAACTTATGGTTTGGAAATACTTCCACGTCTTTCCAAAGTTCACATTGTGTTCCATGTTTCAATGTTAGGAAATACATGCCAAACCCATCACATGTACTCACCTATAAAGAAATAGAACTTGAGCCCGATATGTCTTGTTATGAAGCGCCTATCAAGATTCTAGATAAATTTAAAAAATTATTGTAAATCGAACGAATTGACTAGTAAACGATCTTTGGAAGAACCATAATATGGAAGAGGAAACATGGGATCCTGAGGAGCTTATGTTGAGGAGATACTCGATTATTTTTAGATAATTTTTTTGAGTTTTGAGGATGAATTTTATTTTAGGAGGGTAGAATATAACAACACAATATTTTTCAATGGAAATTCCATTCATATTAATATGTAATAATTAACTACTAAGTGCAATGTGACCCTTAAAACATATGTTATTCACTTCTGTGATGTGAATTTAGAAAATATGACATTCACCATTGCGATGAGTATGTTATTTGGAGTCCGATAAGAAAAACGTAATTTTTGGTTAATATTAACCTACCCTTATGAATAGTAACATACCCTTATGAATTGTGATATACCCTAATGAATAGTAACATTACTTATGATAGTATATAAATAATAATCATGTGGACATACAATATACATATTCCTTGGAATAAGTAAATAAATTTTTTAAAACTGTTGTTTTTAAAATAAATTATTATTTTATTTAATAACAATTTAATCACTTTTAGAAAATTATTTTAGAAAAATGGACATCATTTTTGGATTCTACACGTAGAAAAATGGTTGGGGTGAATTTTTGGTATTTTTTTGAAATAATAATTTTTTTATGAATAGTAAAATACCATAATTTACCAAATAAGCTAAATACAATAATTATAGAGTCATGTATGATGTTATACTGATTTATGCCCAATTGATTCGGATTCACAACATAAAATTACTATTCCTGGTCATGGAAGAATCAATATTCCTTGTCTTGTGGAAAAATAGTAAATTAATGAATATAAAATTGAGAAATCCCCTCTCCCCTATGATATAAAACCCCAATCACTCCCTCTTCTCTTCACCCCTCTCAATATTTGTGCCTTCTCCAAATTTTGTCAAAATATCTTCCCAGCCTCCTCTCCCAAGTCCATCATGCCTTGGTCTCATAAAAATACCCAAGCCTTTTTAAAGACGATTTTAAGGACGTTTGGTTTAAGGGGTAAATTTCACTTTTAAATTTATTGTTTTTTCTTTACGTTCATTGGTTTTCTTTTTCTATTATTACCTCTCATTATCCAAAAGTTGTGATGACACCAGTACCTTACATGTACTTGAATGTTTTTTGGATAGTGGAATAAGTTATCATCATTGTCACGACCCGCCTTCACCAAAAGGAGGGAAGGGTCAGCAGATTGTCAGGCCCTTCCTTCTTTATGTTGAAGGAGAGATAATGACCCCCAAAACCCGCCCTCAATAGGTCCCAGAGTGGAGACTAGCACCAAGGGTATAGAATCACACACTAAATGGAAGGCATTTCCCTCATTCTTTTAATAGGATCGGGAGATAAGATGTTAAATCCTAAAAACACAAAAAGTGGAAAGTAAAAGTAAATCCAAGAACCATTCCCAATGCATGTTACAAAATTAAAAACCACAAAGTACAAAGTGACTACAAGGGTAAAGTACCAAAGAAAGAAAAACAGCAACTGCAACTACCCCTAATGTTCGAGCTAGTATGGTCCTGCAGGATCCTCGAAGTCCTCCTAGAAACCTGAAAGTAGTTATATATACATAGGGTGAGCATACAAATACACTCAGTAGGAAAAACCAAAGACTCTCATGAACAAGTGGGGGAACGCACAAAAGTCCCGCGAGAAAAGGAGTAAACCAAACACCTATCAAGGTAAACGGTCCACCCAAGCCTCACCAAGGGACACTCCCCAAATAACACAAGTTAAGTAATATGTATAATAAGAGCACATCGATGTTTGGGTACCCCGCGCCACTTTCCCACTGGTTATTGAAGACATCATACGCATCGAACCAATCCTACCATTCTCACCACAGTCCCACTGCCACACCCCGCCCGCACACACCTGGTCCAAAACCTCATGCAGCCCCACTATCAAACCCCGCCCACACACACCAGGGCCACAACTGTCACATGTAACCATGCCTGCAAACACCTAGGAAAGAACAACCACCGCCCCGCCTGAAGACACATGGGCTAGAAGATCCACTGCCAAGCCGGAAGACACATGGGCCTCATCCTAAAGATACTTGGGGAACTACCTGCCCGCACACACCTGGGCCATAACCACCACACTACCCCGCCCGAAGGTTCTTGGGCTAATAATGGACCTCAGGCCACCATAGCCTACCTGAAGATACTTGGGCTATCCGTGAATGGGAGCAAAAAATGAGCTAATAACCAGCCACTAATAATAGTGTTGGAAAAACACCATTCCCCCTGAAATGGGGGTGTTCAGCACTAGGTTCTCAACTTTGGTGGGGAGCGAATAAAAAACACAAAACTAAATATATATATATATATATATATATATATATATATATATATATATACGTAACAAGCACTCTCCCATGTTTAGGTTCTTCAGCCAGCCTAAAGAACACAAACAACCCTCAAGTCCAAGTCACAACTCTCTCCAACAAAAACCATTTGTCCCATTCCTTTTCATGTTCAGTAGTGATTTTTAATTAAGATCTTCACCTACTTGGGAAACTGGTAAGCATAGGAACAAGTCTAGGAAAGCAAACAGTCAAGCATTAACTACAACATCCAAACCTGGTTCTCTCGTAAATCCACAACAACCAAAGAAAACCCCAAGATACATCCCCATGTCCAATATCCAAGAGCCAAAAGCTTTCTCAACAACAGAGGATTCTACCCCAATTCATGATATAAAAAAGGTAACCACCCGATCTTAAAATTCACAACCACTGAATCCATAACAACAGGGGATCCCATCCCCACCCACATCACCCAACAAATGGCCCGTGAAGTAAAAACAACCAAACCACCTCCACTAAGAAGGCACATGCCCGTATTTTCAGATTAATAAGATTTAACATACTCCATGATTTCAATTTCCGTGTGCATTAACCGGGGTTATCACAGAAAGGATTCATCTTGATGCATCAATTTATTCAGCCGGATATACGTGATTAACCAATTTCTTTTCCACAGAATGAGTTCACAACTACAAAAAAAGCCATTTAAAACATCACTAGTGGTTAATTTGTGTAGAAAGAGAGACCACAAACGGCTCTGATTTTCAATAGGCGTAAGCCCGCAGAATTGAGAAAAGTAGATCATAAAATAAAGCAGCATCATCAATCACAGCCCCCCCCCCCTAGTTCTTTATAGAATACATTCATTATATTTATTTAGGTTTGGTTCATCCAATTATATAGAATCAAAATAATTACCACCCCACATGATACACAAAAAAGGGAGAGATGAAGGAGAAATTCCCTACTTGTTGATCAATGATCGATGCTGAACCTGGGCGCCGAATTCCACGGATAGCGATGCGGCTCGCCTGAACAAAAAGAGGTTCGTCTGAACGAATGGTACTACTAGAACAGGGTGATCGAAAAAATAGGAAACCCACGGTGAACCCTTTAGTTTATAATGGCAGGGAACGGTTGAGATAACAACGAGCAACTGCGTAAGGAGTGGTTCGTGGGTTGACCACGCAGCCCCACACGTTATTAAAGGGTCAGGTGGTTAAAACCGACGCACAAACCAGGTTAATTCATTAAATATTTAATTAAAACATTTATGGTAATTACCGGGCTCTAAAACAATCTTAACGGGGTCAAATATGGTTTAAAACCCAATTTGCGCAAAATGAGAGCGCTACAGGAAAAAACCCCGTGGGTGTATGTGAGAGCCACCGGTAGTTGAGAGCCACTGGTGGCTGAGAGCCACCGGTAGCAGAGAGCTACCAGTAAACTGCAGCGACCGGTAGACAGAGCTACTGGTAGCTACATCTACATGTAGACCGAGCTACAGTTAGGCCTGCTACTGGTAGGCTATGGCTACCAGTAGGCCTACCATTAGGCCAAACTTCACCGAGATTCCTAGACCAAAAAACCCAACATGAGATATAAAGTAATGGACCCCAAAAACTCGGGCCATTACATCAGATTCCTCTTAAACAAATCTCGTATCGAGAATCAAAACAACCCAGAAGGAAAGAGAGAGTCCGAACAACCACCTCGAAAGACACCTCTCAGTAGTGAGCCTCATTGTTAACTAAGAACGCCATTCTCTCAAGAACCAAGCAACATACCATGTCAAACTGCCCAGCCATGTGCATTGGGGAGTCTCCTTCCCCATGTCAAAATACTATCTGCTTTGGGCGGCACTGACTCGCCCGCACGGGTTTAATCGCATCTACATTAATGCATCTTGATTAGGGTTTGGGTCCTCCCCTCCCAATAGCAAGGACTTTTCACACACATTCAAATGAATGAAAACTAGTATTTAATAGCCAACAAGGTAAAACATTCTACCACAACAGTTATAAACTGAACAGTACAAAACTCAAAACAACTATGGGTACTGGGCACACATCTATGCTTCCCTCTCCCACGTACTCTCCTCAAGCCCACCATGTCTCCATAACACACGAACCAAGGTGATGGTTTGCCCATGGAGCACCTTCTCCTCACGATCCTCGATCATCACTGGTCTTTCCACAAAATTCATGCCATCCTCGATGGCTAGATCTCCCCAATCAAGGACGTGTGAATCATCATGCAGGTAACGATGAAGCTGGGACACATGGAATACATCATGTATCCTCAGTAGTGGCGGTGGTAGCGCTAGATGATAAGCCACTTCACCAACCCACCGCAGCACTTCGAAGTGTCCGATGAACCTCCGAGAAAGCTTACTCCCTTTTCCGAACCTCCATTGTCCATGCCGAGGGGAGACCTTCATGATCGCGTGGTCTCCAACCTCAAACTCCAAGGGCCACCTCTTGGAATCAGCATACGACTTCTGTCGGTCCTGGGCCACATTCATCCTTTCCCATATGAGCTGAACCTTCTTTGTCGTGCTCTGCACCACCTCAGGGCCAAGGATGTCGGCCTCTCCTACTTCGGTCCAACACACAGGTGAACGACATGGCCTCCGGTAAAAGGATTCAAATGAGGCAATTCTAATGGTAGAGTGATAGCTATTATTGTAGGAAAAAATCTACCAGAGGCAAGTATCGCACCCACAGTCCTCCTGAGTCCAGAACACATGCCTGCAGCATGTCCTCCAAGGTCTGGATGGTGCGCTCTGTCTGTCCATCTGTCTGGGGATGGAAAGCAGTGATAAGGTGCAGTTGGGTGCCAAAAGCATGCTGAAAATCCTCTCCAGACTCAAAAGGTAAACTGTGCATCCCTATCTGAGACTATAGACCTCAGAACTCCATGAAACCGCACCAACTCATCCATGTACTTTCGTGCCAAAGCATCCACTGCACTCGACTCCTTGATCGCCAGAAAGTGAGCCGATTTCGTCAACCGGTCCACTACCACCAAGATGGTGTTGTATCCCCCTTGGACCTTGGGTTGCCCCGTGATGAAATCCATCGAGATTTCATCCCACTTCTACTCGGGGACATTTATAGACTACAGTAGGACTCCTGGAACTCGGTGTTCAGCATTCACTTGCTGACACACTAAGCACTTGGCCATAGAATCATCTACAGCTCGCTTCACTACGGGCCACCAAAACTATCTCTACAGTTCCTAGTACATCTTGGACACCCATGGTGTACTAATAGGGGTGATTTGTGGAACTCACTAAGAACCTTTCCGCGCATCACCTCTGGAACAAACAGCTTTCTCTGGAAAAGCATCCGGTTTTGGCCATCCTCCGTCCATCCTTCCGGAGCATTGCCCTGGTCAACTCGGCCGCGCATCACTTCGCACTCTGGGTCTCCCCACTGAGATTCCTCCACATGTGGAAACAGAGACGAATGTACTACCATCTAATACAGGAAACCTCTACCGCTATCCATCCTCGCATCTAGGTGTAAGGCAACCAACTCCTCCATTGCCTTCCAGGTGTCTGCCGACTCTCGGACTGCATCCTTCCGTGATCTCCTGCTCAAGGCATCAGCCACTACATTCCCTTTCCCTAAAGTGTAGGATATCTCGAAGTCGTAATCCTGGAGGAACTCCATCCACCTCCGCTGAAGCAAGTTTAGGTCCCGCTGGGAGAAGAATTTCCTCCTGATTTTTTGATCTGTAAAGACCACAAATCCTTCTCCGATGAGGTAGTGCCGCAATAACATCAGTGAAAAAATGATAGCTGCAAGCTCTAAGTCGGGGGTGGCATAATTACACTCATGAGGGCATAACTTCCTAGACCCGTAAGAGATCACCCCTTGTCACTGCATTAACACACATCCCAGGCCTTGTCTGGAAGCATCACAGAACACCTCATACGCCACCCCTTCTTCTTGTAATCTCAGCACTAGGGTACTAACCAACTTCTCCTTCAGATAGCGGAAGGCTAACTCACACTGCTCACTCCACACGAAAACCTGGTCTTTCTATGTCAGTGCTATCATAGGGGCTGCAACTCGGGAGAAGTTGGGTATGAACCTTCGATAGTAACTCGCCAGCCCGAGGAAAATACGGACCTCTGCCACCATCTTGGGTGCTTCCCAAGAAACAACTTCCACAACCGTTGATGGGTCCACCGCTACCCCCTGCTCAGACACCACATGCCCGAGGAAGTGCACTTCTCGTGTCCAAAATTTTCATTTTGACAACTTCCCATAGAGCTGATGCTGTCGGAGGACCTCCAAAACCGTCCTCAGGTGCCCTGCATGGTCCTCCTCTGATCTCGAATAGATCAGGATGTCATCGATGAACACATCCACGAACCGATCCAAGTACTCCTGAAATATGGAGTTCATTATCCCCATGAACACAGGTAGGGCGTTCGTAACACAAAAATGCATGACTACAAACTCGAAGTGCCCATATCTGCACCTGAAGGCCCTCTTCGGGAATTCTCCCTCCTTCACTCTCAGCTGGTGGTACCCAGACCACAGGTCAATCTTCGAGAACCATCATGCCCCTTTCAGCTGGTCGAAAAGATCCTCTATCCTCAGAAGAGGGTAGAGTTTCTTAATCGTCACCTTATTCAGCCTCTTGTAGTCTATGCACAACCTGAGACCACCATCTGCCTTCCTTTTGAACAAGACTAGACACCCCACGGTTACACACATGGTCGAACATAACCTCTCTTCGTTAGATCATCAATCTGAATCCGTAACTCCCGTAGCTATGAAGGTTACATTCAGTAAGGATCCATCGATATCTGACGATCACCAGGCTTCACGTCTATCCCAAAATCGATATCCCGTTGATGGGGTAGAGTCGTCACCTCCTCAGGAAAGACATCCATAAAATCACGGAATATCTCTGGCACCTCCACCATTTCAGCATCTATTGACTCTACTGACAAATCATCTAACAAGTAGAGGGGGGTCCTCTCGCCTACTACCCTTCTAACTACTCCGCTCACCGGTGATGGTAACACGTCGGCAGCCCATGTTTGAGAACACAAACCTTCCTCGTAAGAATTCGATGACGGTATACACAGAGAATAGCCATTAGATGCCTATGATTACATCATATGGCTGAATCTGTAGCACATGATGATCCCTAACAGACTGATGTGGCTCTATCATCAGTTTGCATCCTCGACAAACAAATAACAAGTTGTTATAACCTTCGACTTGTGTGCTAAACTCCAGGGGCACTGAAAGTCTCTCGGCATCTAGACCCAAGGCACGGGCTAGACTGGGTGCACTAAAGGAGTGCGAAGCTCCAGTATAAAATAGGGCATAAGTAAGGGTACTGAACAAAATGACCGTACCTCGAACAACCTCCGACCCTACTAGAACTGTTTACTCCGTGGCGTGTAACTGTCCATGCCCAGCTCCTCTGCCCCTCGGCTGTCGGCCACCTCCCTAACCATGCCTCGGCCGAGGTCTCGGAGGAGCGCCCTGAGGTCGGTCTCCTCCTCCTACGTCTGCCCTCGGAGGAGCGGGAGCTCACTTTCCCTACTGCTGCTCCTGCAAAGGCCTGGCTGGAAGCTGCGGCTGGGGCGGGTGCTGGGGTTGTCTGCCACTGCCGTACTGTACCCAGTCTGGGTACTGACTCCAGAGATGTCCATGGCTCCCACATACAAAGCACCACAGTCCCAGGCCCGAAGGAAAATGGCAAGGACGAGGGGACCAGAACTGGAACTGATGTAGCCTGCTCCCTACTAGTCGGAACCTGGAGGGTCCTGACACTGGAGGCCTTGTGCTGACGGCCTTCCCCATCGATGGTCCCAGCTGGATCCCCTCTCGTGACACACCTCCTAGAGCGTGAATCCTCTCCACCACTTCGGCCTTCTTATGGACCTCCAAGTACGTCAAACGGGCAAAGGGGTAACAATATACTAGAGGGAGGGTCGGATCGCCTCCTCTAAACTTTTTTCCTGAGACTCCTCGTCGGGAAAGAGGTCCGAAGCAATACGTAGGAGGTACTTGAACTTGATTCCTAGATCTCTCACTGACATACTCCCCTGCTGGAGGGAGAGTAGCTTCTATCTATTTTACACCTTCATCGTCGAAGAGAGGAATTCCGCCTGGAACTCCCTCTCGAAATCAGCCCATGCCACCGCAGCCTCCCTCCTCTCTCCTAGGTAAAGCATCCACAACTAACACACCGCTCCCCGCATCTGACTGATGGCCAGAGGAACCCAGTACTCGGTCGAATCCCAGATCAAGCCGAAGGCTGTCACTAGCTCCTCTAGCCATCCCTCCGTCTTTATATCAGAGGCGCTACCCTCATACTTCTCGAGGGTCTGTTGTTGGAAGGCCTGAAGTGTCTTCTGCCACTAGTCGACGTCCTCCTCTCGATCTGCTCTCTTCCGATCGGCCAAGGTATTATCTGGGGCCTCAATTGCCTACAACAAACGTGGTTGCCTTCCAGGTGCCATAGCTACAAGGTAAACAAAGAATGCCTAAGCCCACGTAGTGCAGAATATTGTTCTTAAAACATCTTAAATTTTTTATTTATTCTTAATTCCCAACACACCCCAGAAAAATGAGAACACAAGTCATTATGATGGATGTACCTTTCCTAGGGTCTCTACCCTACAATCAGTGTGGCCTCACTTGGTCGTTTGGTAGGTCCAGAGTCCTTGCATTGGATCATGGGGCCCCTAAAATCTCATGTCCTAGATGGGCTTCTCTGGCCTAATTCACGCACCAAGGTCACCCAGCACTATTTCCCTACCATCCAATGCAATCCTCCCTGTGCCTAACTCCATACTCCATCCAATATCTCAACCTCCTATGATATCATTCTGTCACGACCCACCTTCCCCAAAAGGAGGGCAGGGTCAGCAGATTGTCAGGCCCTTCCTTCTTTAATTTGAAGGAGAGATAATGACCCCTGAAACCTGCCCTCAATACGTCCCAGAGTGGCGACTAGCACCAAGGGTATAGAATCACACAATAAATTTAAGGCATTACCCTCTTTCTTTTAATAGGATCGGGAGATAAGATGGTAAATCCCAACAACACCAAAAGCGGAAAGTAAAAGTAAAGCCAATAACCATTCCCAATGCATGTTAAAAAAGTAAAAACCACAAAGTAAAAATTGACTACAAGGGTGAAGTACCAAAGAAAGAAAAACAACAACTGCAACTGCCCCAAAGGTCCAAGCTAGTATGGCCCCGCGCGATCCCCGAAGTCCTCTTGGAAACTTGAATGCAGTTTTATATACATAGGGTGAGAATACAAGTATACTCAGTAGGGAAAACCAAAGACTCTCATGCACAAGTGGGGGAACGTACTAAAGTCCCATGAGAAAAAGAGTAAACCAAACACCTAACATGGTAAAATATCCACCCAATCCTCACCAAGGCACACTCCCCAAATAACGCAAGTCAAGTAATATTTATAATAATAGAACATCGATGTTTGGGTACCCTGTACCACTTTTCCACTGGTTATTGAAGACATCCTATGCATCGAACCAATCCATCCATTCTAACTGTAGTCCCACTGCCACACCTCGCCCGCACACACCTGGGCCACAAACTCACGCAGTCCCACTGCCAAACCCCGCCCGCACACACATGGTCAGAACTATCTCACGTAACCACGCCTGCAAACACCTTGGCCAGAACAACCACCGCCACGACCGAATACACCTGGTCTAGAAGATCCACTACCACGCCCGAAGACACTAGGGCGTCATCCCAATGATACATGGGAAACTACCTGCCCGCACACACCTGGTCCATAACCACCACACTACCCCGCCCGAAGGTTCTTGGAATAACAATGGACCTCGGGACACCACAACCACCCCAAAGATACTTGGGCTATCTAGGAAAGGGAGTAGAAAAGGAGCTAATAACTATCCAATAATAATAGTGTTGGAAAAAACACCCTCCCCCATGAAATGGTGGTGTTTGGCACTAATTGCTGAACTTGGGTGGGGTGTGAATAAGAAACACAAAATTACAAATATATATATATATATGTAACAAGAACTCTCCCAAGTTTAGGATCATCAACCAGCCTAAGGAACACAAGCATCACTCAAGTCCGAGTCACAACTCTCCCCAAAAAAACCATTTTCCCATTCGTTTTTATGTTCATTAGTGATGTTTAATTAAGATCTGCACCTACTTGGGAAACTAGTAAGCACAGGCACAAGTCCAGGAAAGCAAAAAGTCAAGCATTAACTACAACATGCACACCCGGTTCTCTCTTAAATCCACAACAACCAAAGAAAACCCCAAGATATAGCCCCATGTCCATTATCCAGGAGCCAAAAGGTTTGTCAACAATAGAAGATTCCACCCCAATTCGTGATATAAACAAGGTAACCACCTGGTCCTAAAATTCACAATAACTGAATCCATAACAACAGTGGATCCCATCCCCACCCACATCACCCAGCAAATGGCCCGTGAAGTAAAAACAACCAAACCACCACCACTAAGTAGGTCCATGCCGGTATTTTCATAATTATAAGATTAACCACACTCCATGATTTCAATTTCTGTGTGCTTTAACCGGGGTTATCACATAAAGAATTGATCTTGATGCCTCTATTTATTCAGCCGGATATACATGATTAACCAATTTCCTTTCCACATCACGAGTTCACAACTACAAAAAAATCCATTTAGAAAATCTCTAGGGTTTCATTAGTGTACATAGAAAGACCACCAACGGCCATGATTTTCAGTAGGTGTAAGCCCGCACAATTCAGAAAAGATGATCATAAAACAGAGCAGCATCATCAATCATAGCCCCCCCCATAGTTCGTTATAGAATACGTTCATTATCATTATTTAGGGTTGGTTCATCCAATTCTATATAATCAAAAGCATGCCCACCCCGCATGATACACAAAAAAGGGATAGACGAAGGATAAATTCCCTACTTGTTGATCAACGATCGACGCTAAGCCTGGGCGCGGAATTCAACAGATAATGATGCGACTCGCCTGAATGAAAAGCGGTTCATCTAAATGAAGGGTACTACTAGGACAGGGTGATCGAGAAAAGAAGAAACCCATGGAGAACCCTTTAGTTTGTCAGGGCGGGGGACAGTTGAGATAACAACGTGCAACCACGTAAGTATTGGGGGTCGTGGGTTGACTACACGGCCCCACACGTTATTAAAGGGCCGGGTGGTTTAAACTGACGCACACACCAGGTTAATTCATTAAATATATAATTAAAACATTTATGGGCATTACCGGGCTTTAAAACAAGCATAAAGGGCTCAAATAGGGTTTAAACCCCAATTTTCACAAAAAGGGAGCGCTATTGGAAAAAACCCCGTGGGGTAGGCGAGAGCCACCGGTAGACTGAGCTACCGGTAATCTGCACCCACAGGTAGACCGAGCTACCGGTAGACAGAGCTACCAGTACCTACAATGATCGGTAGACCGAGAAACTGGTAGATAGAGCTACCTGTAGGTTGCGACTACCGGTAGACCGAGCTATCGGTAGGCCTGCTACCGGTAGGCTATGGCTATCGGTAGGCCTACTGTTAAGCCAAACTTCACTGAGATTCCCAGACCATAAAACCAAACTTGAGATTTTCACAAAGTAATGGACCCCAAAAAGCTTGGGCATTACAATCATCTCATCCTCTTACCTTCATTTATACTAGTACACCATCTGAGATGTGTCAATTTACCACAATCAAGGATGATAATCTTTAGATTTCTATTATAATTCTCAATTATGGTCATGAAACCATTATTGTTTTGGTTTAATCAAATTATAATATATGTAATATTCCCTATTTAATGTTATGTAATCCCTTTGTACAAATTCTATTAAGTTATAAAGAAAAATGAGTTCGTTGTAATCATAACCCACAAATTAACTGAAACACATATCATTAAAGTTCTATATATTAATTCATCCTCATACAATGTTACCAGGTTATATAAATGAAAACTAACACCAATTTATGATCATAAAAAATTATTCTAATTCAATCCTGGAGATTTACATCCATTTCACATGAACACTATTACATAATAACAAATGAACCGATTATGAAAATAAAGAATACAAACACTGCGCAATGAAAAAGTTCAATATAATAACTTATCAATAAGGGAATAAATGATCTAAACAGAATTATGATAATTGAAATAAATTTCCAATATGTTATGAAAGAGATTATTAATAAGTATAATTTCATATTCTATGATCATAAGTTCCAGAGCGGAAAACGTTCAGATTTAAGGTAAAGGTTTTTCCACCCGAACATCCATTTTTATTCAGGTTACTTTTATAGTATAATTACACCAATGAAATTCTGGTATATTATTTTTTAATCCACACAAAATATGAGTGAGTTTTTTCTATATTTTTACCAATCATAACCATTCCTTATTTTGTGGATAGTTTCACATTTTAAAAGGAACATTCAAAATTGTTTTCAAAATAAAAAATCGATCCATGGAAATTTCTCCAATTCATACATATTTTAAAGGGAACTCAATAATATGTTTTGGAAACCATTATCTTTAAATAATCACACTTTTTAATATGAAAATACTATTTTACTTTACTTATGGTTATATAAATATATTTTTCCAAAAGGAACGCTTCTTTTCAATGTAAAAGACTATTTATCTCAAGATTTAATTGATGATTTTGAAAGAGTATATCCGTCTATTTCAACACTCTTTTTGATTATTAAGTATAATTGGTATTATTATTCCATGCTAACATCACAATTTTTTAATTTAATGGTTTATGATTGTTTTGTCTATTGATGTTCTATCTTAAAACCATTCATCAGTTTACTTCGAATGGTTAGTTTTTATTTTTCCAAAATGTTCGAAGAATGCAATTTACATTCCATATATTAGTTTCAATATGAATATGTATGTTATTTATGATTATCCCAATTCATATGAGGAATTAATTAGAGATAGTATGTGTCGTGTGGGGCCCGCTATATCCCATCAGTTCATCGGTAGTTCTAATGCGACAAACTACAGTCTTCGCACAAGGCCTTGACCAAATGGTTATTTATGGTCTTGGCACGAGGCCTTGACTGTATGGTTATGTTGTCCCACATTATGATTTCACTCATTATGAAAATATTATTGATGGTTCATGTGGGTATTCGACTATTATAATACCAATTATTATGTTATGTTATTGCAATATTTACTTAACTTATTTTTCTTCCATATTATGTTAAAGTGTATATTTAGAGTCATCTGTTTCCAATTATTCACTATGTATAATGTTTATGTTATCAACCATTGTACTGCCTAACCTTACTGAGCATTTGAGCTCACCCCTTTATTATGTTTCATTCTCACAGGACATGAAGAAGTTTATAATGAATGGAATGCTGAAATAACTTATGAGTTATGGATTTGATCTATGGAGTTTCTATGTTTTATTTCTATTAATGTTGTAATGTTTTACTTATGTATGGATATTGTTTCCAATAATACTAAACTACTTGGTCCTTTGGGATACTTATTCGTTGTTTTTATTCCAATGTAACAAAATAAGGCACCATCTCAGGGCAACTAGGGTCGGGTCCTTACATTTGGAATTGGATTGTATATATCTGTGTAAACTATGTTATAACTACCAGAACAAGGATGTCAAATATCAAAACCTTAATAAACCAATGTCAATATTGAATTAACTCGGATCACCCTGAGAGGGGAGGGGTGAATCATGGTGCCGATGTTTTCTTTTAAAGTGATGGATCTTTTTTCCATGTTAGTGGGAACCTATTAAACCTATCTGAAGAGGATGTGCCGAAAAAAACAATCCCATGAAATGTAACGACACAAAAATTTTATTTTGTTCACCACTAATGGCTACGTCTAAGAAGCATATGCTGATAGTGTATCAGACATACCAAAACGACTAATCATCACTAGTTGTTCATTAAAAGGGTATAGCATAGTCACTATATGATAGGCGCACTACCTTTACATGGTTTTTGGGATAGCACACTACGTCCCTTGAATCACGTTAACAGACTCCCAGTTTCTCATTGTGATGGTAGAATCATCACTCAGTTTAATGACTTGATGGTCTCTTCATTGGTTTAGAATCAAATCACGCATCTTCAAATATAAATATAAGATCTTTTGAAGTCCCGTAATCACCCATAAAAGTAATTTATTTTCCCATATATTTATATTTTATGGAAATTAATTTCACAAACAGATTTGGTCAATTTTTAGGCTTCATTGGGTGTTCAGCGTACTGATACTGTTTCCCCATACCACTGCTATTTTCACATACTATCCCACTCCTCCACATAAAATCCATATTCTCCGCAAACTTACCATCACAGTGTTTTTACCTTCTTTTCATAATACTCCACTCCTCTGTGTACCATCCTACTCCGTGTACTACCCTTCTCTACTAGGTGCTGCGTGGGATACTAGCACAAACCACACTCTCCTTCATGTAATATTTTATTTATGTGGATGATTCTCTCCATGTACCATCTTCTCCAATGTGTACCACTTCAGACTTCACTGAATTTCTTCCCGAAATCTTAATATTCAGTGTCCTCATCTAACAAAATGAATTATTATTCCTTTAATAGGAACGAGATATTGCAAATTTCGGTAATCTAATTTACCCAAATTTACAATGTGGAACAATACAAACTCCATGGTCATACTATTAGCCTCCACCACATACAGAAATCATCTGAACTACAAACTGTTATCATGTACCATTATCCTTTTTCATACCGTATGTCTGTTGGTCCGTGTACAATATCTCCTCACCACGTACCATCACAACAAACTGCTTTCGGCAACATTTCATGTACCGCACTCCTTTACCATGTACTGTCGCTGTAAAATGTTTTCAGTTCCACACACCATTCTACGTATCTCAAGGCTTCATATAAATTAACTAATGCGCTATCCACGATCAAAACCTGATCCTTCCTGAAACAACTCAATCATCACTCTAATTCTATGTTAACAGTGCATGGTGTAGAAAATAAGAAAGGGGATATGAATTTTGTAATGACTCAAAATTTTGACAATGGGAATTCATCTTAATCTAATTAAATGTTTTATTATGTGAAATGGTTATATAAAATTTGAAATTTTTTTTCATTATGATTTTGAATTTCTAAAATACTGTTACGAATTGTAACTTTTACTAATATATCTGTTGAACAATGATCACATTATTAGTATAAATATAGGGCTTTAACAAATCCAATTTACTTAGAAAAAGGAAGCGATGGCCTCATCCAGTAGATGTGCCCCATATGAAACCCATTTTTCAATGCTCATAAAAGAGGTGGCGTCATTGGGATTCTATATTTACCAAGACCAAGACAATATTTTACAGGTTAAGCTTGAATGAAACCTCCTATGGGAGAAGGGGAAGTTGATAGAGATTAACACCTGATCGATATTATCCGAGCCACCCCAAGGGTCTTTCAATATCGCACACCTTACCTTCAGGACTTATGCAAGTGTTATAAGGGTTTATATAATAAGACCATATCACTATGATTATGTGAAATATTTTTTATATATTAAATAATATACATTTATTTTAATATTGTTACTTTATAAATAGTTTTTAAATCCTAAATAGTATTTTCTGTAAATATCCAACTAAAGAATCTATTTTGATAAATTATTGGGTTTTTGAATTAAATAATATTTTAATAAAATATTAATAATATTAAATTACATTATATAATTTATAAATGATCATATAATTTTTACGAATACAATTGTAATTTTTATTATGGTTTGAAAGCTGTTTTTTTTCAAACCCATGCAATTTTTATAAATGTTTGTTTTTATTTTAAAATTGAAAATTGAAATATTTTTTAAATTTATTTGGATAAAATTAATATTAATTTTTGGAATAAGGATGTCGAAATTATCCATCGTTGAATTTTTCATAATTTTCTGATATAGTCGAATTTTTTGGTAAAAATTAAATATTGTTAAAATATATAATGTGTTTTATTACATCATAATGACCCAATAGCGATGTAATGAAATACTATAAATATTATTATTGGCCAATATATGTTTTAACATTAAAATAATTTTATTTTAGGGTTTTTTGATTTATTGTACATAGCCTTATTGGACCCTCTAAGACATATAAAATATTTTAGCTTTTTAAATTGTTTTCCTAGAATGTGTGACTCACCTCCACATAAGCAACCCTATTATTTTAAGAATTTCGGTCATTGGCCTTAGAAAATATTTTTTCATACTCCCCTTTGGAAAAAACCATGTGAAAATATCATGTACTGGTTTGTGGTTCCCATTATTTTAATGTGTCTTGTACCAAACCTAAATAATTATGATTTTCCTCTCCTTTCCTAGATAAACCCACCCATGATCCCACTTCTTCTTCACTCAAAGCCTTTGGAGTTCCTCAAACCTCTTCTATATTCTCTATATAATCCTTCCAAGGCACCTTAAGATCCCAATAACCCACTTCCAATCCTCCCACAAGCCTTTGAGATCACACTACCAAGTAAAGGATTCCTTCTATTCTCATTTTATTTATGTTTCTAAATATTGTTATGCCATTTTGTTTTCAATTAAAAATGTTGGGGTAATATTTGGAACCACCGTCATAATACCCTATTTCTTTCTCATTAATTCCTCCCATATACATATGTCAACATGCCGAAATTCCCTAAGAAATTTCACTCTCCCCGTTTAATTTAATACAATTATTTTGTATGAGGAATATAAATTCAATTACAATTGTTAGGAAAAGTATCTATATGATCCCATTACTATAAATTTAATGTAAAAATTATTATACACCCCTTTCTCTCTTATAAACCATTTTTATGAATATTTATATCACACCGTTATGTTGCCGAAATAGCACACCTATTTCCAAGCCTAAGTCATTGTGTAGTGAATACTATGCCCATTTTGTTAAAATGGTATTCACCATTATTAACAATAAAATATTTTTGAAATAGTTTCATGTATTTCTTCCACATTCCCTTATCGTGGAATAAATTATGATGTTGAATGATACCACATGGTATGATCCTTGTGACACACCTATGCATGAAATGAAATTTTTCCGAAGGGGGCACCCTGATAGCGCTGAAAGGCCTTTAAATAAGATTATTATTATTATACGTCAAGTGAAATGAGGATTTAATCATGATAATTCAAGTGAAATAAAGATTTACTCATTATAATTAATGTGAAATGAGGGTTTACGAATTCTCCATATGAAATCAGCCTTGGCTCATGCTAATTCCATGTCAAGTGTTGTTTCCACATTTCCAGGTTATGATAATCATGTTATATCATGCCTTTATGTTAATGTTTCTTTTATGCTCCATTTTTATTCTTATTTCCTAAATAGTATTTTATTCCTCATTTTATTCAATCTTTACTCCCTTACTGGGCTTTATAGCTCACTCGTTTCACATGTATGTCCTTAGGTAATCCCTTGCAATGCTATGTAATAGGGAATGTCATGGTTATGTAAATTTAGATTTTAATAAAAATGTTGGGTGTTTTATGTTTTAAGTTGTTATTAAATTTTCCTAATCCCCAAATACACTCTACCAATCAATATTTCATGTTTTATCTAGTTAAGTGTTTATGTAATAAATCATGTTTATTTGTGTAATATTGAGCAGGGTTATTGTAGTTGGTATCAGAGGATATGATTTGTAATTTTTGGGATTAGGATTAGAAGACCCTAGTGAAGCCTTGGAGTCAAGACTAATTATAATAAGAATATCCCTAAGTTTTTTTGACTATTGCGTAAGTGTTTTTTCATGAAAATACATCCCTTTCTAGATTCGAGTGGGTTTAATTGCCTCAACACAGATGTACCTTAGAGTGAAAACTCTAACAATGAGTTTTGTGCTTGACCTGTGGTATCCTGGTACACGAAAATGGGCCTTTATGAACTTTTTGTTATGACACTCCTGAGGGATATACTTTGGTAAATTTATTATCTTAGTAAGAACCATTATTACGGGAATTTTAAAAAATGACCCAAAGAATATATGTTAGAAATTATATCATGGATAACATAGATTGAAGACAAGTGATTCATAAGTTAACGAAAAAAAACTAATTTATAAGTCATCAGTTTTTTTCATTGGATATTCATTTATATTTTTAATAGTTTATAAGTACTCATCCCTATGTTTATTTTTGATTGAGTAGAACTAGAATCAAAAAGTGCAAGAAAGGTTTATCACCCACAGTTCTACGAATTCTTCAATATCCTGAAAGTTTACTAGAACAATCACAACACCACCAAAATTCATGGAGGTAAAGATGTCGGTGAATACGGAAAATGGGGAAATCACATCATCCCCTGAATATAAATCATCCCCTATCATAATTTCTGGATTGAACTTCTTGGAGAACCTCATCATACTCCCTCTTGTAAAATATGATGCAATTATCATCATGTATTGACTTTCCTTATATAGATCCAATATAATTTGTTGTGAGAGAGAAATCACTCTCCATATTAAGAATCGACCCCAGATTCTATAAAATTCAAGAAGGAAGATGAATCATCTTTATCACCATCTTCTCAAGAGTGGATATAATTTTCCTTTGATCACATGTAGCTGGCTCAGATGATAGAGTCTAAGGAGGAAAACATCCTCGAAGACATTATTATTGTGAGGGAATTTATAGAAGTGTTTCATAAAGAATTTCATGGTCTTCCTCCTCTAAGAGATTTTGTATTCTCAATTGAACTTATACATGGGGTTTTTTCCATAACCAAGACTCCATATAGAATGGATGTTTTGGAGCTTGATGATCTGAAGAAGTTATTATAGGAGAATCTGGATAATGGGTTTATACGCCCAAGTGCATCACACTGGGGTGCACCATCCCTCTTCCACAAGAAGAAGGATGGGTCAATGCGCCTCTGAATTGATTATCTTGAGCTCAAAAAATTCATAATAGAGAACAATTATCCTCTTCCATGAATTAATGACTTGTTAGATCAGTTATGTGAAGCACAATAATTTTCCATGGTGGATTTGTGGTTCAGATATTACCAAGTTATGGTGAAGAAGGAGGATGTCCCCAATTCTACATTTCGTACAAGGTACTGGCAGTAAGAGTTCATATTAATTCTTTCCAGACTCACTAAATCTCCTAAAATCTTCATTGAATTGATAAATAGAGTCTTTAGAGATTAATTTAATCTTTTTTTAGTCATTATAGACAATATTATAATATACTCTAAAACGAAGGGGAATCATGAGAAGAATCTAAGAACTACACTAGAGACCTTGAGAAAGGATAAAATCTATTCAAAGTATATAAATTGTTTGTTCTAGTTGAAGGAGGTATCAATCTTGGGCCATATCCTAACAAACAATGGGATATATGTGGATCCCTCTAAGAAAGATGCAATTGAGGGATGGTTGGGGACAACATCAGAAATGGATATCCTCATATTCTTTCTGTTAGCTAGATATTATCGTCGATTTTTGATAATTTACTCATGATTTTCCAACCTTCTAACCAAGGTAACTCGGAAGGGAGTACAGTTTACTTAGAGTGATGAATGCGAAGAAAGCTTTAAGAAGATAAAAAAGAGGCCTATAATTGTTCCCACACTCACAGTCCAAATAAGTGGAGAACCCATTTTGGTGTATAATAATGCTTCAAAGAAAATATTAGGCTATGTGATAATAAAAAATTATGAAGTAATAGCTTACACCTCAATGCAGTGGAAAATCCATGAGTAAATCTATCCCACGCATGATATGGAGTTGGTGGCTGTGATCTCTGCATTGAAAAATTGGTGGCATTATCTATATGGGGATAAGTGTGAGATATATATTGATCACAAGATCCTCATGTATTTATTCACACAGAAAGAGCTTAATATGTGCCAATGAAGTTGGATAGAGCTCATAAAGGAATATGAATGCTCAATCCACCACCATCCCTGTAAGATAAAGAGAGTGGTGGATGCTCTAAGTACAAAAGATCCTGCATCATTATCAATGATGATAATTGAAAAGGATTCTATATTATAAGATTTAGAGATGGTGGACATAGCAATCATTATGGGCGGAACATGATCAATCCTTTCTCAATTGAATTCTCAAACATCCCTCATGGTGAAATAAAGGATGCTCAAATAAAGGATGTGGAAATTCTGAAAAGGGTGGAAGCTATTAGAAATAGGAAATCCCGAGAGTTCATTTTTGAAAAGGGTGGAATTGTATGATTTGTGTAACGACCCAAAATTTGGAATAAATATTGTTTCCTAATTTTGTGTGTTATTTCATTTTATACTAAACAAAACTATATCATTTGATAACATGATTATAATTAAAATGAGACCGTTGGGTTTTGACTGTTATATGACCGTTGGTCATTATGACTGCTGAAAACTAAACGTTTCAATTATTGTCTCTAAATACAATTGATATTGTTTAATGAATATAAAAAGAAGTTTCGATGGCCCCATTTAGTAGTATCGGGCCAATCGAAGCCCATCTAACAGAACTTGGGAAGGAGGTAGCACTACTAAGCCTTGCTCTGGACCAAACCCAAGCCGAACATCATCGTGTGAAGATATAACGGAATCGCCTTCGCGAGAAGTTCAAACTGATAGAAATTACTACTCGTTCAATGTTGGCCGAGCCGCCCTCGGATTCTCTCACCTTAGAAAACCTTACAATTAGGTCCTATGTTGTGGTTATAAGGGGCTATGTAAGGAGACCGTAACTGCTCTGTGTAATCCTTTGAGATAAATAAAATTGTTTTTTCTTCTTATGGTGAATTTTGTAAATTTTCAAATGTTAGGATAAATGTAGGAAGTATATTATTGATGAATTTTAGAAAAAGGATATTTTTAAATTGTTTATGTAAACCTTAAATATTTAAAAATGTGCAACGATTTTCAAAAAAATGGTCTTCTAAAATTTTGTTCAGTACGAAATTTAGAGTCTAATAAGATCAACTTAATTTTTGATGAATAGTAAATTATGAATAGTGATTTTATGCTTAGGATTATTAATGTGACCAAATGGATTAGTAATATCACTTAAAAAAATTATTAATATAATCTAGGGACCTTGATTAAGTAATGTGATTCAATAAAATAGGTAAATAATTGTTTCAGAAATTATTAGTCAAGTAGTAGTTTTTTTCAGGTGAATAGTGTTTTTTAATTAAAAATTAAATTAAAAATATATAGAAATTTTTTTTATAAAAAGGACTTTATTTTTTAATTCAAAACATCGATATTATACTAAGGTAATTTTTGGGGATTTTTCTGAAAATATGAAAATTCGGTGAATAGTGTAATTATTTAAATATTAAATTAAAAATATTTACAAAATTATTTTTATAAAATGCAGTTCATTTTTGAGATCAGAGCATTGATATTTAGTTATGGTGAAATTTTGTGATTTTTCAGAGAGTTTAATTTTCGATGAATAGTGAAAATATAGTTTTTAAGTTACAAGTGTTTGATGACATCATTAAATGATGTATTAAGTATGTAATCAATATGGCCGACTAATGAATAGTAATATAAGGTTTGAGGTGTCCCAATTGGCCAATAACATGTGCAAATACCATGGGCAAGCCTGTTGTTTTGCCAATACCACCAATGAGGTGTCCCTTGGCCATTAATGCCTTGTCCCCTCACTTTACCTATAAATACCCTCCCTTTCCTCCTTTAGTTTTCACTCCCAACTCTTCCCCAACGAAGCTATGGTCTCATTACCTCCCAAGTAGTCCTCCCAAGGTGCCCCCAAGCCCTCAAGGTCCCAACCTTCGAGTTTTAAGAGTTATGTTTAAGGTAAGGGATCCTACCTCTCTATTTCATTTCAAGTAATCTGTTTTATGTCATTTCTTTTACGCTCCATGCTCTTATGTTATAGGATTTTTGTTTATATTCCTTTTACATCCATTTTTATGTTCATATGATGAGATACCCCCTATTACTCTCATCAATTCATTTTTAGAATGTTTATGTGGTGTCGTTAGGCTGTCAAGTTTTTATGGGATTCTTTCACCCTTCTCATTTTTCAAAGTTCTACATTAATGTCAAGTCTTTAAAGTTTCTTATTGTTATGTTGGGGTATTATATCTATTTCTATCATACTGATGTTTTATGTTCATATGATTAGAGACCCTATTTGATCTCTTCAATCCATTTTTTTGAAGTTTCAGTGACGCCATTAGGCTGCCGAATTTTCATAAGAGAAATCTTATTTTTGTCTTCCTTTCATTTTCGTCATTTGATATATAATATCATTCAAATTTCATTACCAAGTTCATAAATCCTCTATATTCTGTTCCCCTACTATTTTATTGATCATTTATGAGTGGGTGACCCACGTCCCCTCTATATTCATTGTTTTCTAAAACCTCGTAACATAGCCGTTATGCCGCAGAATTTCTGTCTCAAAATGAATCTTTCTTATTCTCAAATTCATTTATTTTATGTTATTAAGTGAATAATCAAAGATCTTTCTTCTAAAGGGGTATTCACATATATATATATATATCAAAATTTTCTATTTTAAATTCTGGGATTTACATACATGAATCCCACTTTCCTTTTTCCGTGGGTTTAAAGTGACATAATGATCTTGTCTTTAAAAAAGTTTTTAAAACGTTATGATTATGAAATGAAACCCATTTATTTTATGCTATATGTGTTGTTTATGAAATTATTGTTGATGATATATGTGGCTCACATGATAATAAAGACAAAATAAGGGTGCGCCCGGATAGCGCTCCAATGCATTGGGTAAAGACTTAATCTCAACAGATTACTATTTTTAACGATGCCTTGGTGAATAACCTTGGTAATTTTTAATGACACCTTGGGGATGGGCCTAGGTGAAATGGAAATTATTGTCAATGTTAAATGTTGTTACCACATCTTCAAGTTATGAAACACGTTATTTTTATTATGATATGCCACATGAACTCTTTCTCATGCCTTAAAGTTGTTTTTCATTACTTTTGATGTATCTCAAGTTATCATGTAAAAGGTTACCCTTGTATTCTTACTGGGCCTTCTGCTGACCCTTTCATTTGATGTATGTCCCCAGGTTATGAGATGCAGTAATGAACCTAGGATGAACATAAGGAGAATCCTTTCAAGTTTTAAAGAAGAATGTTTTATGTTTTCATGTTTTAATTTTCCTGGTTTCCAAGACACTAAACCTTAAAGATCCTCGGTTTTGTATAATGTAATAAACATTTATGTGATAAAAAGGCAGGATTCTATAATTTGTGTCACAATTATATACACCATCTGATCCAGAGATAAAGAAGGATCTTCTAAATGATGTACATAGCTCAACAATATCTATTCATCATAGAGCACAAAGACGAATCAGGATCTTCGACAAAATTTTTGGTGGGACAATATGAAAAGAGAGAGTGTTGAATATATATCATAGTTCTTGGTATTTCATCCAATGATGTCTGAGTGGAAAAATTATAAATGGATGAGGCAACCACTAACCATCCTAACATATAAGTGAGAGAACAATACCATGGACTTTTTCACTGGACTACCAAGGAAATCTAGACGGAACAATGTTGTATAGGTCATTGTGGATCATCATATGAAGACATCTCACTTTTTCGTGATTCCAGATGACATCTCGTTGGATAAACATTCACGTATTTACATAAATTAAGTGGTAAGGTATTATAATGTACCACTATTTATTATATCCGATCGTGGTCGAACATTCATCTCGATGTTTTGGAAAAGTCTCCAACATGCTCTAAGAACTGAACTAAACTTCAATACACCCCATCATTCTCAAACTGATGGCCAATGTGAGCGATCTTTTTAGACACTGGAATATATGTTAAGATCATGTTCTATAGACTTCAGAGGAGGATGGGGAAAATATATCCCACTATTTTAATTCTCCTACAACATCTGTTTCCACTCTAGCATCTGAATGGGACTATATGATGCCCATTATGGGAAAAGGTGCATATCACGGGCATGTTGGGATGAATTTGGTGAGAATAAGTTGTTCAGACATGAAATGGTTGAAGAAATGGTGGATTAGGTGAAAACCATTCATCAACATATCAAGGCAGCCCAAAGATGACAGAAGTATAATTCAAATAACCTTCGATGATACCTTGAGTTCATAGTTAAGGACATGGTATTTCTACCCATATCACATCGCAATAATTTCATGTGGGTTTGGAAGAACATGAAGTTATGTCCTAGGTACAACGTCTACTTTGAGATTACTGATCGTGTGGGGGTTATGGACATTCAACTAGCACTTCCACCATCCATGGCAAAAGTAAATGATGTATTTCATGTATCCCTCTTAATGAAGTACATACTAGACCCATCACATGTACTCTCATCAGAGGTGGTACAGTTAGAGGATAATCTTTCTTATGAGGAGCAACCAGTTATGATCTTATATCATAGAGAAAAAGTTCCATGATATAATAAGATTACCCTCATCATGGTGTTGTGGTGAAACAAAAAGTTTAAAGAAGCGATGTGGGAATCCGAGGAAGTGATGAAGCAGAGTTACCCATATCTTTTTTAGTGTGGGAATAAGAAATTTCGAGAAAAATATTTCTTGAGGGGGAAATATTATAACGACCCAAAATTTTAATAATGGAAATTACTCTTAATCTAATTAAAGGTATTATGATATGAAATGGTAATATAAAATATTCACTTCTTTGGTTTTATGTTTTTTTATTTTTAAAATACCATTAAAAAATGGGATCATTTCTAATATTGTTATTGAATAGTGATCACATAATTTGTATAAATATAGGGCTTTAACAAATCCAATTTACTCAGAAAAAGGAAGTGATGACCTCATCCAGTAGACATTCCCCATATGAAGCCCATATGTCAGAGCTCGGAATAGAGGTGGAATCATTGGCCTTATCTCTTGTCTAAGCCTAAGCTGAGATTCAACATGTTAAGATCAAATGGAACTGCCTACGGGAGAAGTGGTAGTTGATAGTGATTATCACCCGAGCGATGTTATCTTTTCCACCCCAAGAGTCTTTCACCATTACACACCATACCCATCGGTCTTATTCAGGTGTTATAAGGGGTTATGTTACAATATCATAGCACTATGATTTTGTTCATTATTTTTGTATATAATAGAGGATATACATTCATTTTATTATTGTTAATTTGTAAATATTGCTTTATTGAACAAATAGTATTTTTTATTTTTATTCAACTAAATAATATATTTTAATAAATTAATGTATTTTCTAAATAAATAATATTTAAATAATACATTATTATTATTAAATTGGATTTTATTAATTATTAATTATTGTAAAATTTTTATGAATACAATTGTAATTTTTTTTAAGGTTTGAACGGTGTCTTTGTCGAAACCAATGAATTTTTAATAAAAGTCATTTTTTATTTAAAAAGTACAAATTCACATATTTAGAAAATTATATGGATACAATTCATAATATTTTTGGAATTAGGACATCACAATTATCCAACGATGTCTTTTTCATAATTTTTGTAGACAATCAAATTTTTGGGTAAAAATTAAATACCGTTTATATATATAATGTGTTTTATGACATCAAATTGACCCAATAGTGATGTAATAAAATACAATAAATATTATTTTCGACCAATATATGTTTTACCATTAAAATAATTTGAATTTAGGTATGTTTTATTTATTTTACAAAGCCTTAGTGGACCCTCCTAGACTTATAAAACATTTTAGATTTTTAAATTTTTTTTCTTTGAGAGTGTGACACACCTCCACATTAGCAACCTTTTTATTTAATGAATTTAGGCCATTGGAATTATAAAATATTGTTTTCCACTCCCCTTTGAAAAAAACCATGGGCAAAAACCATCGGCTGGTTAGTGTTTTTCGTTAGTTAAATGTGTGGTGTCACAAAGCTAAATAACAAATAATTTCCTCTCAATATTAATATAAACCCACACAAAATCTCACTTACTCTTCACTCAATTCCATTGGAGTTCGTCCACCATTTTCCCTCCTTTCTATATAATCCTTCCAAGGCGCCCCATGCTTTCGAGAAGCCACTCTCATGCCTCTCCCAAGACTTTGGGATCACACTTCCATGTTAGGGATTCCTCCCTTTTTCATTTAATACTTGTTTCTTAATATTGTTATGTCCTCTTTTCAATTATAAATGCTGGGGGTCAGATTTCTAACTTCTCCCATGCTGCCATATTTTTTTTAATGATGAGATACCCCTTTTCACTATCATTTATTCCTCCCATGTACAGTTGTTATCATGCCTAAATTCTGTAAGAATTTCTCTCTCCCCATTTACATTCAAGAAATTATTTTGTATCATTAATATAAATTCTTTTACAATTGTTAAGACATGTATCTATATGATCCACATACTATAAATTACATGTAATATTTATGAGACACCCCTTTCACTCTTGTTAACTATTTTAATAAATTTTTATGTCACGTCGTTATGCTGCCGAAATTGCACAACAATTTCCAAGCCAAAGGCATTGTGTAGTGAATACCATGCCCATTGCTCTATCATGTGTATTAACCATTATGAACAAATACATATTTATTACAGAGATTCATGTATGTATTAAATATTCCATTATCGTGGAATAAATGTTGATGTTGAATGATTCCATGTTTTATGATCCATGCGGCACACTTATGCATGACATGAAATGTTTATGAATGGTGCACCCTGATAGCGCTATAATGCATTGAGTAAAGATTAGTATCATGATACATCATGCGAAATGTGGATTTAACCATGCTAATTCAAGTTAAATGAGGATTTACTACTTCTAATTCACGTGAAATGAGGTTATACTCATGGTCCATGTTCAATGAGCCTCTGCTCATGCTAATTCCTTGTTATGTGTTGTTGCCACATTTTCATGTTAAGATAATCATGCTCATTCATGACTTTATGTTCATGTTTCTTTTATGATGTATTGTAATGAATATAGATTAAAGTGTTTTTTATTCTTCAATTTATTCCTTTTTTACACACTTATTGGGATTTATAGCTCACTCTTTTCACAGGTATGTCCTCAAGTGATCCAATGTAATGCTAAGTACGAGGTAATGTCATGGTTATGTTACATATGTTTTCAATAAATATATTTTGTGTTTTATGTTTTAAGTTGTTATGTAATGATCCTAATCTCCAAATACACTATACCTATCAATATTCCATGTTGTATCTAGTGAAGAGTTTATGTAATAAAACTTTATTAATTGTGCAATAATGATCGTGGTATTTATAGTTGGTATCTTATGATAGGTTTAATTATTTTTGGTATTAGGATTAGATGACCCTAGTGAATCCTTATAGACAAGACTATGTACAATAAGAATATCCCTACATTTTGGTGTGTATTGAGTAAGTGGTTTATCATGAAAATACATCCCAATCTGGATACGTGCAGG
Organism: Viscum album; assembly: GCA_963277665.1. Taxonomy (NCBI): domain Eukaryota; kingdom Viridiplantae; phylum Streptophyta; class Magnoliopsida; order Santalales; family Viscaceae; genus Viscum; species Viscum album. The sequence continues at coordinate 1,372,174,032 of OY728141.1, read as the reverse complement.
TTGAGTCGTCTCTGGCATGAATGTACCTAGGAGTGAAAACTCAGACAAGTAGTTTTGGGATTGACCTGGGGTATCCAAGTAGACGACAACGGGACTTGCTGCACTCTTGGTTACAAAACACCCCATGGATATATTTTGGTAAACTCTCAAGCTTATTATGAACCATTATTGAGGGAATTAAAAAAATCCCTATGAATATATGTTAGAAAGAAGATCTTGGATAACACTGATTGAAGCATATTGATTCATATGTTATGGAAATAAAACTATTTTATAAGTCATCCATTTTTTTCCTTTGATTCCCCTATATATGTTCAATAGTTTAGAAGAACTCATCCCTATGTCTATTTTGGATAGAGTAGAACCATAATAAAAGAGTGAAATTAAGGGTTATAACCCTTTTTTACACATTCTTTTATATCCCGAATGTTTAGAAGAACAATCCCACCACCAAAAAAAATCATGGGAGTAAAAATGACAGTGAGTATGGAAAATGGAGAAATCATTAAATCCCATGAATATAACTCCTCCTCTATCATAATTTGTGTATTGAACTTCCCAGTGAACCTCTTTATACTCTCTATGGTAAAATTTGATGCAATTATTGGCATGGATTGGCTTTCCTTATATAGAGACAACATAAATTGATGCGAGAGGGAAATCACTCTCAATATTGAAAGTCGACCCCAATTCTATACAAGTGAAAGTAGGAAGATGAATCTTATTTAGCTCCAACATCTCAAGTGTCAATATTATTGTTCTTTGAGAACGTTTATCTGGCTCATATGATTGAGTCGAATAAGGTAACCATAATTGAAGACATTCATATTCTGAGGTAATTCGTTGATGTATTTCTCGAGGAATTTCCTGGTCTTCCTCCTCAAAGAGATGTGGAATTCTCGGTTAACCTTATTCCTATTTCATTTCCTTTATCCAAGAATGCATACAGAATGGCTATTGTAGAGATTGAGGAGCTGAAGAAACAACTACCAGAGAATCTGGTTAAAAGGATTATACGCCCCAGTGCATCACCAGGGGGTACATCAATTCTATTAATCAAGAAAAAGTATATGTCAATGTGACTCTACATTGATTATCATGAGCTCAAACAAATCAAAATAAAGGAAAATTATAAACTTCCACTTATAAATGAATTGAAAAATCAGCTATGTGGAGAACAATACATTTCCAAGGTGAATTTGTAGTTATAATATTACTATGTAAGGGTGAAGAAGGAGGATATCCCCAAGACTTCTATTTGTACAAGGTACGATGACTTTGAATTCATATTAATGCCTTTCAGACTCACTAAATCTCAAGAAATATTTTTTGACTTGATGAATAGTGTCTTCATAGATTACCATGATAAATTTGTTGTAGTCTTTATATGAGATATTATAATATACTCCCAAACCAAGGTGGAGCTTGAGAAGAATCTAAGCATTGTACTAGAGACCTTTCAAAAGGATAAGCTCTATGCAATGTATGAAAAGTGTGTGTTCTAGTTGAATGAGGTCTCATTATTGAGCCATATCATCAGAAGCAATGGGATATATATGGATCCCTCCAGGAGAGCTACAATTATTGGATAGTTGAGGCCAACATTTGTAAGAGATATCCATATATTCTTTAGTTAAGGTGGATATTACTGCCGATTTGTGTGAAATTTCTCACGATTGTCCAACCCTCTTACCCAGATAACTCGGAAGGGAGTAAAGACTGGTTGGAGTGATGAATGTGAGGAGAGCTTCAAGGAGTGAAAAAGGAGGCTTATCACTATGCATGTACTCACACTCCCAATTAGTGGAGAACTCATTGTGGTGTACAATGAAGCAGCAAAGTGGGGTTTAGTATATTTTCAAATAAAAAATGATAATGTAACAGACTACAACTCAAGGCAGCTGAAAACCCATGATCAAAACTATCCCACACATGATCTGGAGTTGGCGATTCTGATTGTTACATTGAAAATCTAGTGGAATTACCTATATGGGGAGTAGTGTGAGATATATACTGATCACAAGAGTATCAAGTATATTTTCCAACAGAACGATGTCATTATGCACCAAAGAAGATGGATAAAGCTTATCAATGATTATGAAAACTCAATCCACAACCATCCCGATAAGGAAATCAAGGTGATGGATGCTCTAAGTAGAAAGGATCCTCCATATTTATCAATAATGATAACTGGAAAGGATTTGATCTTCATATATTTGTAGTCGATGGACATGGGAATCATTATGGTAGGAACATAATAAATCCTTTCTATAATTATTTCTCATCCATCTCTCAAAGAGAAAATAAAGGATTCTCAAAGAAGATATTTGGAAATTATAAAAAGGGTAGAAGCTATCATAAATGGGAAATACTCAAAGTTCGTGGTTGATAAGGCTGGAATTGTGAGATTTGGGTCATGATTATATATACCATATGATCCAGAGATAAAGATGGAGCTTCTTAATGACCCACATAGAACAACCTTCTATATTAACCCAGCGGGCACAATGATGTATCAGGTTATCTGAGAAAACTTATGGTCGGACAATATGTAAAGGGGGATTTCTGAATATACATCAAAGTGATTGTTATGTCAGCAAGTGAAGGCTAAGAAGAAAAAGTCTAAAGGGATGATGCAACATCTATTCATTCCAAAATAGAAGTGGGAGAACATTACTATCGAATTTTTTAATGGACTTCCAAGGAAATATAGATGAAACAATGATATATGGGTCATTTTGGATCGTCTTATAAAGACAACTCACTTTATCGCGATTCAAGAGGACTTATCATTTAATCAACTATCATAGATATACATCAAAGAAGTGGTAAGGATTCATGAGTTCCAATTTCTATTGTATTTAATCATTATCTGAGATTCACCTCAATGTTCTGGAAAAGTCTCTAACATGCTCTATGCACTGAACCAAACTTTAGTATGACCTATCTTCCAAAAAGAGATGAAAAATCTAAATGAACTATTCATACACTAGAAGAAATGTTATGATCATGTTATATGGACTTCAAAGGATGATGTGACCAACCTCATCCACTGGTTGAATTCATCTATAATAATAGTTGCAACTCTAGCATCCAAATGGAACCATATGAAGCCCTTTATGGGAAAAGGTGCCGAACACCAACATGTTTGGATGATGTTGGTGTGTGTAAGCTGTTGAGACCTGAAATGGTTGATGAAATGGTGGAGAAGGTGAAAACCATTCAACATGACATCAAGGCAGCCCAAATTCAATAGACGAGTTATGAAAATAAATATTGATGATACATTGAGATTAATGTGGAGACATGGTATTTCTACGCATATATCCATGGATGAAGGTCATGAGGTTTGGGAAGAAAGGGAAGATATGTGCTAGGTACATCGACCCCTTTGATATTCTTGATCGTGTCGGGGATGTGGCCTATTAATTATCACTTCCACCTACCATGGATAAAGTACATGATATCTTTCATGTATCCCTCTTAAATAAGTACATACCAGACCCTTCATATGTACTCTCTTAAAAGTTAGTACTGTAATAGGATGATATTCTATACAGGGAGGAACTAGTGAAGATCATAGATCTTAGATAAAAATTTATATAAAAAAAGATAATGTACCTAATTAAGGTGTCATGGAGAAACCACAATTTTGAAAAATCAACGTGGGAATCAGAAGAAGTGATGAAGAAGAATTACTGACACCTGTTTTAGTGTATGAAAATGAAATTTTGAGGGAAAAATTTTTTAAGCTGGGAAGATTTTAATGACCCAAAATTTTAATAATGGAAATTTCTCTTAATCTAATTAAATGTATTATTTTTTGAAATATTTATATAGGATATACACTTCATTGGTTTTATGATTTAATATTTTTAAAATACCATTAATAACTTCTTCCATTGCAAATATAGACATTGAACAGTGATCACATGATTAGTATAAATATAGAGCTTTAACAAATCCAATTTAGTCAGAAATAGGATATGATGACCTCATCTATTAGACTTTCCACATGTAAAGCCCGTTTTCCAAAGCACAAAAAGTTGTTGGTGTCATTGGGCTTCACTCTTGACCAAGTCCAAGCCATGGCTCAACATGTTAATGTTGAACAGAACCACCTAATGGAGAAGTGGAAGTTGATAGAGATTACCACCCGAGCGATTTTATCCTAGCCACCCCAAGAGTCTGTCAGCATCACACACCTTACCCTTCTGTCTTTTGTGGGTCTTATAAGGGGTAATGTAACAAGACCATTGAACTATTATTATTTGAATTATTTTTGTATATAATAAAGAATATACATTCATTTTATTATTGTTACATTGTAAATAGTTTTTTTAAAGCACATATAGTATTTTTATTTATTATTAAACTGAGGAATCTATTTTTAAAAATTAACTGTTTTTTGAATTAAATAACATTTTATTAAAATATTATTATTAATTAATTACTTTTTACTATGTATAAATGATCATATCATTTTTTGGAATACATTTGTAATTTTTATTAAGGTTTGAAAGCTGTTTTTGTCAAAACCCATGAATTTTTGAGAAATGATAGTTTTTATTTTCATGTATAAATTCACATATTTAGATAAAATTAATATTATTTTTCTAATGAGGATGTCAAAATTATCCAACAGTGAATTTCTCATAATTTTTTGAGATATTCAAATTGTTTGGTAAAAATTAAATAGTGTTTAAATATATAAGGTGTTTTATGACATCATAATGACCTAATGAGATTTAATAAAATACTATAATCATTATGTTCAGACAATATATATTTTACGATTAAAATAATGTGATTTTTTTTTGGTTTGATTTATTTTTCAAAGCCTTAGTGAACCCTCCAAGACATAAAAATCATTTTAGATTTTTAAATTTTGTTCTGTGAGAGTGTGACTCACCTCCACATAAGTAACCCTATTATTTTAAAAAAATTGGCCATTGGCATTATAAAATATTTTTTCCCACCCCACATTGGCAAAAAAACATGGGCTGGTTTGTGGTTTTGATTAGTTTAATGTGTGGGGTCCCAAACCAAAAAAATTAAGAATTCCATCTCATTTTCTATAAAAACACAGACAAGCCCCAACATCTTCTTCACTAAAATCCATTGGGGGTCCTACAACCTCTTCCCTCCTCTCTATATAATCCTATAAAGGAGCCCTAGGCTCCCTAGAAGCCTCTCTAAAGCCTCTCCCATGACATTTGGATACACATCCAAGTAAGGGATTCCATCCATTCTCATTTTATCCAGGTTTCTTAATTTTGTAATGCCATTTTTTTTTCAATTATAAATGTCAGGGTATAATTTCTCACCCCACATACTACCCTCTTAATTTTTGAATTAAGAGATACTTATTTTCTCTCTCATTAATGCCTCCCTGGTACAATCTTTACCCTACCGAAATTTCGTAATGATTTTTCTCTCACCTCATTTACTTTTAAGAAATTCACTTGTATCATTATTTTAAATTCCATTACAATTGTTAGAACATTTATCTATATAATCCAAATATGGTATATTTCATGTAAAAATGATGAAACAACCCTTTCTCTCTCATCAACCATTTTATTAAATTTTTATGTCACAACGTTATGCTGTGGAAATTGCACCACAGTTTCAAAGACAAAGTCATTGTGTAGTGATAACCACTCCCATTTCTCTATAAATGGTATTCACATTTTTGCACAATTACATATCTATTAAAGAGTTTCATTTATGTATTCTACATAACATTATTGGTGAATAAGTGATGATGTTGAACGATTCCACGTTGTATGATCCATGTGGCACACTTAAGCATGACATGAAATTTTTATGAAAGATGTGCCCTAATAGAACTCAATTTCATTGGTTAAGGGTTAATATCATGATACGTCAAGAGAAATTAGGACTTACTCATGCTAATTCTAGTGAAATGATGATTTAATCATGCTAATTCATGTGAAATTAAGGTTTACTCATGATCCATGTGCAATGATCCTTAGCTCATGATGGTTCCATGTTAAGTGTTTTTTCCACATTTCATTGTTATTATAATCATGCTATATCATGCATTTATGTTAATGTTTCATTTATGATCAATTGTTACTACTATTCCCTAATATGTATTGTATTCTTCATTTTATGCCTTTTTTTCTCCCATATTGAGATTTATAGCTCACCCTTTTCACATGTATGTCCTCAGGTTATCCCTTGAAATGCTATGTATGAGGGAATGTCATTGTTATGTAAAGGATGTTTTCAATAAAGATGTTGTGTGTTTTATGTTTTAAGTTGTTATGTAATGTTCCTAAGCCACAAATACATTATACCTATAGATCTCCCATGTTATATCAGGTGATTAATTTAGGTAATAAATCATTTTTAATTTTGTAATAAATGGCAGGGTAGGTATAATTGGCATCAGAGGATACATTTACTTATTTTTGGGATTAGGATTAGAAGACCCTAGTGAATCCTTAGAGATAAGACAATGTCTAATAATAATATCCCTAAATTTTGGTGAGTATTGTGTAAGTGCTTTATCAATCAAATACATCCATGTCTAGATACGAGTAGGTAGAGGCAGCTCTGGTATAGATGTACATAGGAGGGAAAACTCCGACAAGGTGTTTTGGGCTTGACCCGGGGATCCTTGTACACATCAATGGGCCTTGCTACACACTTGGATACAACACTCCTGGGGGATATTATTTGGTAAATTAAAAATCTTTGTATGAACCATTATAAAGGGAATTTAAAAAATTTCCCCTAAGAATATATGTTAGAAAGTAGATCATGGATAACATATATTGAATCCTATATATTAATAAGAAAAAGAAATAAAAGTAATTTATAAGTCGTCTGTTTTTTCCCTTGGATTACCCTTTATGTGTTTAATAGATTAGATGTACTCATATCTAAGTCTATTTGGGATAGAGTATAACCAGAATAAAAAAGTTAAATGGTTATCACCTATTGTTCTATGCATTCTTTAATATCCCAAAAGTTTAGTAGAACAATCACAAAACCACCAAAAATCATGGGAGTAAAGATGTCGGTGAGTACCGAAAATTGGGAAATCATTACATCTCATGAATATAAGTCCTCCCCTATCATAATTTATGAATTTAACTTCTAAAAGATCAACTTAATACTAGCTCTGGTGTAAATTTATGAAATTATTGGCATGGATTAGAATCCCTTATATAGAGGCAACAGAAATTTATGCAAGAGGTAAATCACTCTCCATATTGAGAATCCACCCCTAATTCAATACCAATGTTCAATGATGAAGAATCTTCTTTAGAACCATCATATTAGGTATACATATTACTATCCCATGACCACTCATATTTGGCTTAGATGCTTGAGACTACGGAGGAAACCATCTTTGAAGACATACCTATTGTGAGGTAGTTCGCTGATGTGTTTCCTGAGGAATTGTCTGTTCTTCCTCCTCGAAGAGATGATGACTTCTCAATCGACCGTATACCCAAGTCATTGCCAATATCCAAGACTCTGTATATAATGGAATTTTTGGAGCTTGAGGAGTGGAAAAAACATATTCAATAGAATCTGGATAAAGGGTTTATAGGCCCAAGTGCTTCACCATGGGGTGCACTAGTCCTCTTCCTTAAGAATAATGATGGGTCAATGCACCTCTGTATTGATTATTATGATCTCAAAAAAATCATGATAAAGAAAAATTATTGTATTCAAAAATTAATGACTTGCTCGATATGCTATGTGCAGCACAATACTTTTACAATGAGTATTTACGGCCACGAACAAGGTAAAGGTGAAGAAAAAGGATATCCCCAATATTGCTTTTTGTACAAGGAATGAGAACAATGAATTCATAAAAATGCTTTTCGGACTCACTAATTCTCCTAAAATCTTCATTGACTTGATGAATAGGGAATTTAGACATTACGTTGAAAAATATTTAGTAGTCTTTATATATGATATTCTAATATACTCCAATTCCATGGAGGATCGGGAAAAGATTCTAAGAACTATACTATAAAACTTGCGAAAGGAGAAGATCTATGAAAAGTAGATCTAGTTTGAGTTCTCATTGAAGGAGGTCTCATTCTTGGTCCATTTCATCACAAGCAATGAGATATCTATGGATCCCTCCAATACATATCTAATTGAGGGATGGATGAGGCCAACATCTGTAACACATATCTGTATATTCAATGGGTTAGCTGTATATTATCATTGATTGGTGGGAAATTTCTCCCGATTGACAAACCCTCTTACCAAGAAAACCAAGAAGAGAGTTAAGTTTGCGTGTAGTGATGAATGTGAAGAGATATTCAAGGAGTTAAAAAAAGTCTTATCACTTCACTCGAAATCACACTCCTAATACGTAGAGAACTCTATCTTGTGTACAATGATGCTTCGAAGAGGGTTTTAGGATGTCTGATAATGAAAACTGATAAAGTAATAGCTTAAGCCTCAAGGAAGCTGAAACTCCATGAGCAAAACTATCCCACACATGATCTGGAGTTTGCAACTGTGTTCAATGCATTGCAAATTTGGTGGCATTTTATATATGGGGAGAAGTGTGAGATATATACTGATCACATGAGCCTCAAGTACATATTCACACAGAAAGTGATTAATATGCACCGACAAAGATGGATATATCTTATCAAGGATTATGACTACTCAATCCACTAACATCTCGGTAAGGCAAACAGGGTGGAATATGGTCTAAGTAGAAAGGATCATGCATGTTTATAAATGATGATAATTGGAAGGGATTCAATCTTCTTAGATTTATTGAGTATGGACATGCGAATCATTAACAGAGGAACATCATCAATCCTTTATCAAATGATTTCTCTACCATATCTTGTGACGAAATTAAAGGATGCTCAATGAAAGGATTGGAAAATTATAAAAAGGTTGGATGCTATCAAAAATGGGAAATCCTTAGAGTTCGTGGTTGGAAAGGGTGGAATTGTGATATTTGGGTCACAATTATTTGTATCATCCGATCCAGAGATAAAGAAGGAGATTCTTAATGAAAAACATAGATCAACCTTCCCTATTCACCCCGGGGCACATAGATGTATCGAGGTCTCTGAGAAAACATTTGGTGGGACAATATGAAAAGGGATAATGTTGAATATACATCCATGTTATTACTTTTTTAGTAAGTTAAGGCTGAGAGGAAAAAGACTAAAGGGATGATGCAACCACTACCCATACCAACATGGAAGTGGGAGAACATTACCATGGACGTTTTCACTGGACATCCAAGGGCATGCAAAGGACACAATTCTTTATGGGTCATGTTGGATCGTCTTAAGAAGACATCACATTTTATCACGATTAGAGAGGACTTCTCATTGGATAAACTTGCACGAATTTACATAAAATAAGTGTTAAGGATGGATGGAGTATTATAATCTATTTTATCTGATCATGATCTAAGATTCGCCTCGATGTTTAGAAAAAGTAACCAACATGCTCTATGCACTGAACAGAACTTCAGGATGACTTATAATCCTTAAACTGATGGAAAATCTAAATGAACTATTTAGAAACAAGAAGATATGTTAAGATCATTTTTTATGGACATAAAAAGAGGATAGTACCAACATCTTGCACTGGTTGAATTATCTTACAATAACAGTTTCCACTCTAGCATCCGAAGGGAACCATATAAAGACCTTTATTGGAAAAGGTGCAGAACATCGGGGTGATGGGATGATGTCAGTGGGCGTACACTTCTAGGACCTGAAATAGTCGAAGAATAGGTGAAGATGGTGATAACCATTCAGAAACTTATCAGGGCATCCCAAAGTTGAAATAATAGTTATACATGTACTATTTTATGAGACCATGAGTTTAAAGTTAGAGACGTGGAATTTCTACGCATATCTCCATGGAAGAAGGTCTTGAGAATTTGGAATAAAAAGACGTGAAGTCCTTGGTACATCAGCCCCTTCAAGATTCATGATCATGTCAGGGATGTGGCATTTCGATTAGAACTAATAACTACCAAGGCCAATGTACATGATGTATTTCATGTATCCCTCTTAAGAATGTACATACTAGACCCTTGACATGTAATCTCTTTAGAGGTAGTACAGTTAGAGGATGATATTTCTCAAAAAGAGAAACCATTGAAAATCATAGATCATAAAAAAAATCTACAAAATAAGACAATTCCTCTCATAATGGTGTCATAGAGAAACTAAAAGTTTGAAGAAGCAACGTGGGAATTTGAGGAATTGATGAATTAGAGTTACACATATTTTTTTAGTGTGGGAAAAGGATATTTATAGGGAAAAATTTCTTATGAGGGGAATATTTTAACGGCCCAAAATTTTAATAATGGAAGTTCCTTTTAATCTAATTAAATGTATTATTATGTGAAATGGTTATATATCATATGAAATTATTTGGTTTTATGATTTTGGATTTTTAATTACCATTATGAATTTTGACTATTGCTAATATAGAAATTGAATAGTTATCACATGATTAGTATAAATATAGGGATTTAAGACACCTAATTTACATAGAAAAAGGAAGCGATGGCTTCATCATGTAGGCTTTCCCCATACAAATCCCATTTTTCAGATCTCAGAATGGAGGTGGCGTCATTGGGCTTTGCTCTTGACCTAGCCCAATCTGAGCTTAATCATTTATGCTTGAATGGAACCGCCCCTGGGAAAAGTGTATGTTGATAGATATTATCGCCTGAGAGACGTTATCCAAGCCACCCCAAGAGTCTTTCTTATTTCTACACCATACCCTTAGGTCTTATGCATGTGTTATAATGGGTTATGCAACAAGACTATAGCACTATGATTATGTGCATTATTTTTGTATATAATAATGAATATACATTCATTTTATTATTTTTCCATTGTAAATAGTTTTTAAAGAACAATTATTATTTTTAGTTAATATTTAACTAAAGAATATATTTTTATAAATTAATGGACTTTTGAATTAAATAATAATTTAAAAAAATATGATTATTTTTAAATTTATTTTTATTATGTATAAAGGATCATATAATTTTTATGAATACAATTGTAATTTTTATTAATGTTTGGATGCTTTTTTGTCCAAACCCTTTCATTTTCGATTAATGTCAGTTTTTATTTTAAAATTAAAAAATCACATATTTATAAAATTATTTTCATAAGAAAATATTATTTTTGGAATCAAGGTGTCTAAATTATCCAACAGCGATGTTTCTATAATTTTCCGAGACAATCGAATTTTTGGATAAAAATTAAATACCGTTTAAATATATAATGTGTTTTATGACATCATAATGACCCAATAGTGAAGTAATAAAATAATATAAACATTAGGTTTGGAAAATATATGTTTTACCATTAAAATAATGGGTTTTAGGTTTGTTTGATATACATTACAATGCCTTAGTGGATCCTCCAAGACTTATAAAATATTTTAGCTTTTTAAATTGTTTTCCTTGACAGTGTGTCTCAAATCCACATAAGCAACCCTATTATTTTAATAATTTCGGCCATTAGACATATAAAATATTGTTTTACACTACACATTTTCAAAAAACATGGGCAACAACCATGGGATGGTTTGTGGTTTTTATTAGATTAATGTGTGGTGTCCTAAACCTAAATAATAAAGAATTCCCACTCTTTTCCTATATAAACCCACAAAATCTCCCACTTTTTCATTACTCAAAGACATTTGAGTTCTTCGAACCTCTTCCCAACTCTTTATATAATCATCCCAGGGCACCCCAAGCTCCCAAGAAACCTTGCTCAATCCTCTCCCAATACTTTAGTATCAATCATCCAAGTAATAGATTCCTTCCTTTCTCATTTTATCCAAGTTTATAATTATTATTATTACCATATTTTTAATTATAAATGTTGGGGTATGATTTTTTACTTCACCCATACATCCCTAATTATGTTTTAATGATGATAGAACCCTTTTCACTCTCATTAATACCTCTCATGTACCCCCGTTAACATGCCGAAATTCCGTAAGGAATTTCTCTATCCTCATTTACATTCAAACAATTCTTTTGTTTCAGGAATCTAAATTCCATTACAATTTTAGGGACATATTTATATATGTTCCACATACTAAAAATTTCATGTAAAAATTATGAACAAACCCTTCCTATCTCATCAAACATTTTTATTAATTTTATATGTCACACTTCTATGTTGCCGAAATTGCACCGCGATTTCAACCCAAAGACATTGTGTAGTGAATAGCATGCCCATTTCACTATCACTGGAATTCACCTTTATGAAAAATTAAATATTTATTAAATAGTTTCATGTATTTATTCCATATTTCATTATTGTGGAATAAATTAATATGTTTATTGAACCACATTGTACGATACATGTGGCACACTAATGAAGGAAATGAAAGGTTTACTAAGGGTGCGCCCGTATAGCCCTCCAATCCATTGGGTAAAGATTAGAATCACGATACATAAATTTAAATGAGGATTTAGTCATTCCAATTCATGTTCAATGAAGATTAAATTATTCTAATTCAATTAAAATGAGGTTTTACTTGTGCCCCATGTGTAATGAGCCTTAGATCATGGTACATCTATGTTAAGTGTTGTTTCCAAATTTCCATGTTATGATAACCATGATATATCATGCCTGCATGTTAATGTTTCTTTTAGGATCCATTTTTATTCCTATTGCCAAAAATTTGTCGTGTTATTCATTTTATGCCTTGTTTAGTCCATTACTGGGCTTTATAGCTCACCTTTTTCACATACATGTTCTCAAGTTATCCATTTCAATGCTAAGTATGAGGGAATTTCGTGGTTATATAATGGATGTTTTCAGTAAATAGGTTGTGTGTTTTATGTTTTAAGTTGTTATGTAATGTTTCTAAGCCCCACAGACACTATAACTCTCGATATTCCATGATGTCTCAAGTGAATAGTTTATGTAATAAGTCATGTTTAAGTGTGTAATAAAGAACAAGGTTGCAATAAAATTAGTTATCATTATTTTCTTTTCTCCCTCATAGTTGTAGTTCTAGAATTTTCCTATATCAAGAAAAATATGTCACCCTCAATTGAATCTATCGATTCTCCCCCATTGGAAATAAACTCCAAATACCAGTATTTAAAAATTCTATAGCTCAAAACATACACCCCCCAAGGTTGTATCTCCCCCATAAACCTGCAACACATCTAAAAATAGATTAAAAACTGTTAAAAAACTGGGGAGAGGGGAATATTGTAACCACTTTATGAACCGGGATGTGGATGATCATCGAGGTTCAACCGATCATTCTCAAACACATCTACTAGCGATGGATGGGTCATAATGGAAACCACTTTCTCATCTGTTCCCACATGGTCTATTTTGATCACACCATGTTCAACTTTTCACTTAATGAAGTGATATCTGATGTCAATATTTTTCATACAAGAATGATAAATAGGATTCTTCATATGATCAATTGCACACTTTTCATCACAGTAAATAACCACTGGTTTTTTCACCTCATCACCAGTGTGAGTCATTTGAGACTTCATCCACAATAACTGAGTTCATGACTTGGTATCATATATATATTCAGCTTTTGCAGTACTAAGAGAAGAATATTCATGTTTCTTGAAAAGCCATCCCACACATTTCATCACAATACAGAATGCACAACCACTGGTAGATTTTCTATCCACTACATCTCCATCTAAGTCATCATCTGAAAAAGCGTACAATCACTACCTCTTCCTAAAGAAATGTATTTTCCATAATTATGTGTACCTTGAATATATCCAATGATTATTTTCAAAGTTTCCATATGTTCTTCCTTTGTATTACTCTGAAAGAGGGATACAAGGAATTTGGAAAGATAATATCCACCCATGTCACTGTTAGCTATTGGAGGCTTCTAATGATTTTTCACTATAAGCTGGGATCCATAGAAGTCCCATCCTCATGCTTCCCAAGATTTGTTCCAACCACAATATGAGTCAACATTGGTTTGGAATCATGCATATTGAATTACTTTAGTATCTCTCTTGAATGATTTTCATGGGAAATTAAATTATAATCCTTCATATTAATCAACTTCAAGCCTAAAAACTATGTGAGTTCACCTATCATGGACATTTCAAATTCTTATTTCATGTGATTAGAAAATTCATCCATTGATCCATGTATATTTCCACCAAAAATAATTTCATCCATTTATACCAATAACATGAATTGATCCTCTTGTGAATTTTTCACATAGATATTGTGATCCACTAATCCTCTTTTCAACTCATTCTTTCTTAGATAAGATTCCATGTGTGAGTACTAGGCATGTGGTTCTTGTTTCAGGAAATAGAGAAATTTCTTTTCATTTTAAATACTTCAATTCATCATTCCATAGCTAGAACCCTACAGTTTGTTCAATGTATACTTATTCTTGTAATAATTCATTTATGAATGTTGTCTTCACACCCATTTGATACACTTTATACCCTCTTTGGATTTCCATGGCATAAAATAGCGTGATTGACACTAGTCTCTCTATGGGAGAAAATATCTCCTCAACATCAACACCTTTGATTTGTTAATATTCTTTACAGAACAAGAGTGACTTATTTTTTATCACATCTCAATGATCATAAATTTTTTTTGTTGAAAATCCACTTTTTACAAATCCTATTTTGACCTTCTGGTCTTTTGACAAGATCCCAAGTCTGATTTTTTTCAATCTGATATAATTATTGATTCATTGAATTTACCCATGACTCATCCTTTACAACCTCTTAAAATGAGGATGGTTCCACAATTTCTAGAAATGAAGAATGATAATAATAATTCATTATCCTTTTCTATGTAGGTGCATTCAGATCCAGGATAATGTTGGACTCATTAATATCTGTTCATCGATTTCACCTTTTCGAATCAACTTAATTTTCTCCACCTCTGTCTTCCTCTTCTGATTCTTCTTTAGCCTCAAATGTATGACCACATTTCTTAAACACACCTTAGTCATCCATGTGAAAATTGACAATAAACACTGAACAAACCCCATTATTATCAATGAACAGCCTTGGTTCCAAAAAATCTATCGAAGAATGGTTCACTATAAACATCATTTGATAATTACATAAATTATATAGGTAGAAATTTTTAATAATTGTAATGTTTTATTAGTAATTCCTATTTTAGTAACAATAATATTTTATTTAAAATTATAATTTTAGTATTGATTATATCCTCTATAACATTTGATATTTTCATTATTGATTGATAATGAAATTTTTTGGGGGAGTTATGTTAAGGGGGATTGGATGTAACACCCTAAAATTTACAATATATTAAAATTACTATATATAGTTTTACACTTAATAAATAATGAAATTAAACTACACTGCATTAAAAATATCACTATTGAAATATTTACATTAAACTTATATATATATATAATTAAGTGTACTATGAATATCAATATGAAATGTATGATAAAGGTAATCAAGTTGAAAAAATATTATTTATGAGGATCATTTTATCAAGTTTGGCAAAGAGGGATATTATCTAGGATTATCCATATCCCTAAAAATTATCTATAACAATTGAGGCTTGATGGAAATCATACATAAGTTATATTCTAGCTCAATGAAATCAATTAAAAATAAAAGTTATCATAATCCATACTCATCACCACAACCACTGGTTATCTCAAACATAGTTTTATGTGAAAATTTATACGTGTTATGGTACTATAATTTAGGATGATATAAAACTATAATAATCAATATAATAATTTATTTATATATAACATGTATTTTTTACATTTCACTTTTATAGTTTTTTAGAATAAAAATGACAAATTTTAATTCAAATTTATTTATATAATCAAAATAATAAATCTGAATAAAAATAATAATTATTAGTGTTACAAATAAATTTTACTAAAAATTGTCCACTACATAATTATTCACACCTTAATTAATTTTATTTTTTATTAAAAACAATTTATTGATCCTAATTTTATTTAACATTTCAGTCCCCAAATTTGTTTGACATGTTTATAATTACAAATATCTTTTTTCCAAAGTATTTATTCTTTAATATGGTAAACCAATTGTTTTGAGAAATAATATTAAAAAAACATCTTAGATATTATATAAATAAATTTATATGACCTATTTTAGATAATAAATATATATTTATTTTATAATATGTAATCTCATATATTCATACTCATTTAAATATTTTTTTCTTCAAATAATAATAAAATCATGTAATATATAAAAATATCATTCCATGCATACATTTTTTCAACATATTATACAATTTAATGTGAATGTAAATATTCTCATATTTTTAAATTTTATTACACTAAATGCGGACCATAATTGTAATAAAATTATTAAAATTTGGTTCAAATTCTAATAATGTATCTTTATTAAATAAATAATTATCATGATTAATTTGTAGTCCTGAATAATAAGTGTAAAACGGGTAACCTGAAATGGTTCAAATTTTCAAAATTATCATTAAACATTGACCTTATATAAATCTTTAGTAAGGTTTTAAATTATTATATCTATGTCTAATCATCCATTTTAGACCTAATTCATAATATTTAATTAAATTCCATTCTTATACCTCACCCCGATTCAATTAAAAACAAAACCACCATTTTTACCATATAAAGAGTTTCACTTCAATCGACATAATGACTCAACTATACGTAGAAATTTTAGTTAAAGCCTAATAATTTAACCACTACTAGAATATCATTAATTTTTTTCATCCATTTGTTTATTTATTTATTCCCAATTACACCAACTCAAATATTTTGTTTATGAGAAAACTGAAACTATCAATATAAGTAACATACACCCCCTATTCTATTGTTTGTTATAATTCTCATAAACCAACCTTTGGAAAAATTCAATATATATTAATCTAAAAAAATAAATATCATTTGTTGAAAAATATTTTAATAAATTTATATTAAAACTCTTTAATTTTCATATTTCATCTTGTTGAAAAACAAAAACATCCATCATCCACACATGCAGACTACCGAACCCCAATATGATGTGTTTTTTCAACACCTTCATACATGGCCAGTAGTGATAATTAATTTAATGAATATATTTAAAAATTATATATTTATTATAATTTTATAATGTAATATTTATGTATTACTCGTATTATATTAAAACATTGGTCATTATAATTATATTTTATAAAACAAACATTCTAAGAAGAAAAATAATTTATTCATTAAAAGAAATAATACCTATCAAATATCATATTCTTATACACCATCCAAAATCTAATTTCTAACATAAATAAATTTAAATATTATTATTATACTTCTTTAATAATGGTATTACAATGAAATTATTTTATAATTATAAATTAATTATACAACATTCTTGTTCGGGTTAGTTAACTACCTACATGGGAAATGTGATAAATTTATATCCTTGATGTAGTGTTACATTCCATTAAGAGGGTGATTTTTGAAGGTAATTTTATATTATAATATAATTGATGGATTTTTCATGGTATTGGGATTCAAATTGAGTTGCTTCTGGTTTTGATCATCCTTTTGGGATGTTTTAGACAATATTGAAGGAACATGAGATAAAAAGACCATTGAATTTTTAACAAAATATTTATGGTTTTCTATATACTATAGGAAAACACTCAAGATAGAAGCCACTAACAGGTAGCCATTGTGGGGGAATGAATATATACTACCCATAAGTTCTTACCATCTAGCTGGTGAGCCTACACCCACTATCTTGTGTGGCCTGCTTCACACCTACTAGCCTACAGTACTCACCGGCTAGCTAGTGAGCCTTAAATAGGTAGCTAGTGAGACACCAGCCATCAAATAGACCCCAAATAAATACAAATTAAGGAAACTATGATATAAATTAAATATTGTACTATCAGTCCATCTTCCCTCCAAATCTACCATGTTTATAACACCCTTGGCTCAATGTTTTGAGAGTATTTTGGATGTGTTCTCCTCTATTCCTATTCCTAGAGTTTTCATTGATCCAAGGTTGATCAAAATGGGATCTAATGTAGAATAAATTATTTATAATTCAGTATTTATAAATCTTGGTCTCTTTATTCCTCTAACAATGTTACATCATGTTTTATTCATCATGGATTATACTCTATGTATGTTCCAGCCTCTATGATCATTTTATGTTATAATTATCTTCATATATACTTACACTCAATTATCTTTCATCTTAATTTATGATTCCTTTTCTTTATGTAGGTAATTTTAAGGGATTTTTATTATATTATGATTGAATTTTCTAATATTGATATATATTTGGATCGTTTTATCTATTGGATATCTTTTTATGTTGAACACGTATAATTGAATGGAATTTTGATGAAGGTATTCCACTTGATAATTCATTTTAATTTTTGGTAAATTTTTACTAAATTATCAGTCAAATCATGAAATTTAATTCATAATTTTTTCCATCATAAAATTGTGATTCTGTTGGAATTATCTTGAATGATATTAGATGATGTTTCAACTATGATACATTGTTTCAATACTATCATCTAAAGGATACAATTTAAATATATTAAACGCTTCATTTTATTGTAACCACATGATGTGGATTTTTAATTTAATGAAATGGGAATGGTGATAAATAATCTCCATGAATGGTTGGTCAAGGTGTCAACCTGGTAGTGACATCCCGTTAGTCATTCGATTATTGTTCCTTCTCAATGGAATCTTTGTTCTTATATTATTTTAATTAATTATTAACTTGTTATATTTAAATAATATTAATTATTTTGAATGAGGTTAACCTTATTAATAATTTTTATGGTATAATGGATTCAGATCGACTTAGGGAATTCTTTCCTGATTGTCATGGATTTTGAGTCGACTTCATTTAGGGTAGGTGGTCTTATATACTCAATCCATTTTATTATGCATTTTTTATAGAAGGAAATATAAGGATCTTATATTTTTAATGATTAATTTAAATAAATAATATTTTATAAATAAGTAATATTAATAAGTTAATTAATGACCTTTTTTTGTTAATTAATTAACATATTATTCATAATGAAATTCTAAAAAGTTCCATGGGATATGATAGAACCTTATGTACCTGCGTTATGTCAACAAAAAATGGATGAGGATTTACCACTAATGACTTACTAAATATACATGGTTTTATTATAGACCATGTGTGTGTATCCCATGAGGCCCCCTTTGACGATTTATTCCATATGTATACTTATATAACATTTTAGAGTGTGTTAGCTAATGACAGAAATTGTTGTTTATTTTAGTTATTAGGATATTCCATGGTTTATTTATATGATCAATATTAATTTCTATTCTAAATTAACTTAATTTGAATTGATTTTTTTCCATTCATGATGATGATCTCATGTGTGTCCATGTGTAGCCCATGAGACACTTTATGGTACTTTTCTCCTTGAGTATGATAAAGTATCTTATTCACCATGCTTTATGAAGGTCACATTTATTTGTATGTTTATAAAAAATACATATTATTATATGATATAATCTTATTATATGTATTCATTCCCTACTACGTATTATGTCAATTTTACTTTTTTTGTATTATTCTCAAATAATAGTAATGTGCACCATCGTGTTGGGAATAACCTTGGATGGGTAACAGTTCATGGATTACAATAAGGAAGATTCTAGAACAATAAATCGGTTAGGCATATGGTTCCTATAGGAATAAAATATGATAATATATTTTATCATGATGACCTTATAGAATTTGAGTGATATGTTCACCTGAAACCTTATAAACACTGAGCGTCCTGACAGCTCAATGACTTAAGGATATCGAGTGACATGTTTTATCAATTATTTGAGGACTCTGGGTGACATATTGATTCTATGACAAAAGGATTCCCAGTGACATGTTATATTAATGCATTTTAGATATTGTATAAAATGTTTTTTAATACATTAATGTTAATTCTTGTTGTTACATCTTGAATAAATCAATATATATATATTTATTTATATTACTACAAACTAGTATGGTGCCAAAGTAGGTACAACATTGGATTGTGGTGACATTTTTTTGAATGAATATTTGGTATATTTTTTGGTTCTTGTATGTTCTTGGATTGTTATTATCCATGATTTTTTATTTATTTATTGACAATTTTCATTTTTTGGATCATCTAACAAAAAATTATAAAAAAAATTATTAGTTGGGTACTAGACTACATTTATTGTGTTCTACTCAGTTGTAATAACACCCTACTAAGGAATACATAAAAAATGGTTACCTAATATTCCCTCCTTTATTTGAGAAAAGTTTTAGTCAAGGAAAATAATTGATCGACAAGTTGTATAGATTAATATAGGTCTATTGACCAGTATAAAGCACGGTTTGGTGTTACATACCCTCTTGAACTCATATACTTATATATTGTTTGTGATCGAACCAATGAGTGTTCAATTTTTTTTATAATTTTGGTACTATTTACACAATTTTTCCCACATTCATTAATACAATTAATAGTATTATGATTCCTGGTTACTAAAATTTTATACTATTTAAATATTTGGAAATTCAATTTTAATTTCTATCTCTAATTGATGATATATACTTCATGCAGTTCTAGAATAAAATCTCACTAATATTTGTAATCCTTTAGAATATGGGGAGGGATATCTAATGTCATGTGAAATTCTAGATTAGATCAATAGATTTAATTTTTATGTGTCATCATGCTATTTGGGAATATGATGTAATTTTTCCATTTTTGGTGAATTTATCAGATATGATACATGTTAATGTATTCAGTCTTGTGATGAAACTCTAATTATTGCATCAAAAACACCATTTACAATTGAAATACAAGATACCATGGCATGTAATCGACATTTATTGATTTTACTAATATGATCATATGATTTTAACTCATTGGATGCACATGGTTTGTTATAATTTTATCTAAAATTTATTTGAATCTTGGTTGTATTGATAATATGGGTTTCATGTATCATATCTGACATGTTCGTTAATCATGAATTATATAGTACATTTTTTACTCCAATGACTAAGGGTGATTTAGTGGTCTAGTGTCAACAACAAGTACTATGTTTTCACATATGAGTTCTTGTAACATTATATTTGGATAATCCCAATACATAGCTAATTTTGATACAATTTAATGTTAGAATATGGTGTGGATCACCTTGATGATGACGACGACGATGATGATTATGTAGATGACGGTGTTGATGATGGAAAATTCTATCCATGCATAAGAAAAATTGATTCTATTTTTTGATTTTTTTATCATTAGTTTCCTTAGAAAAGAACTTTTTGTGAGATGTATATATACATTTGGTTAAATAAGTTGTTAACTATATTGTATACGGAATAAATGTATCTATAATGTAGTTTTTTAACCAAAATATCTATCTGTGTATTCTATATGCGTTTAGTCTTTGTATGAATTTATCATAGAGTATCTATAAAGACGTTCCAAGATTATTTTCAATGAGAAGTAACCCCTATTAAATCCTTTATGATGGTGTGAAATACCGTTTCACATTAGATATGTGACACTTACCAATATTGAGATGGTGTTGTATGTTTCATAATGGTATCATGAGTATAAACATTCATTTTGAAGGGACAGTAAATGGTTAATTCTTTTGGGAAATTTATTATTTATGAAAACACCCTATGTATTTACATAACCATTGAATATTCTGGTTAATGATAATTAAAACTATCTTGAATCCAATTATTATAGAGTAACTCCTTTTATAATACCCATGATACAAGGTTGGGTGTCAAATTGCTTATATACTAATGGTTTCTAGGGTAGTACAAAAATTTTTCTTAC
Organism: Viscum album; assembly: GCA_963277665.1. Taxonomy (NCBI): domain Eukaryota; kingdom Viridiplantae; phylum Streptophyta; class Magnoliopsida; order Santalales; family Viscaceae; genus Viscum; species Viscum album. The sequence goes on along the minus strand of OY728141.1, from coordinate 1,372,152,157 downwards.
ATGTTGGTTAAGAATATATCTCTCATCATGTGTCGAATGATGACCCTAGGTGGTTATAACATTAATGGGTAAATCATCGTTTGTTTCTCCGGGACTCCTATTGACACTCATGTGGTGGGTAGGGCATGGTGAATGTCATTATTAAGTAGATTACCATTTATAAAATAATCACTAGGAGTTCTTAGGATTCTTCTAGCTAAAACATTATATAGTTTGGAATGATAAATGTTAATGTGTGTAAATCTTAAAGGAATATGACATATGGGGAAATCTATCTATATTGACAAATGAGTGGTGTTATATTCCTGGGTAAAAAAATTATGATGTGCGGTAATTCATTCATGTGAATTCATATTTTTTTTTGAACTAGTCGATATAGAGTGGTGATTGGATTCCAATTTAATATTTCTGAGCCTTAATGGGAATGTGGTGGTAGTAAACTGGTGTTTTTTTCAAGGTTATCCTTGTTTTATTCCATCAACCCATTGGTCTGAAGCTCATATTTCTTGGAATAATTGAGGTTTCGTTGATCATAGTTGTCTTGATGGTGTGAAATGAAATTGGAAATAGTTCGCAGTACCATTTTGTGCTTATCCATGTTTATTATTAGATGAAAATATAATGGTCTGTTATACTGCCTTCTGTGAGAGGATGCAACAAACTTAGATATTGATTCACATCCTAGTTCTAATAAGTTAAATGATACTATATTTGTTGATATAGGATCATTGATTATATTGAAATGAGTTTCATGCATCCCAGTGTGGGTAAAACATTGATCATTTATTGATAATAATGTTGTATAGATGATCAAATTTATTTACATTTAATTAATATAGATTAGTTGGATAATAATTAAACTAATGTAAGGATTGTAATGTTAGAAGTAATAATTCTCTTTTGGTGGGGAATATTTTTTCTCATAATTCTCTATTTTCTTGTTATATGAGAAGGTTCATGGCATATGCCTGAAAACCCATTTTCATATAATTAGACTCGAGGTGATAGATATGGGTTACACCTAAGAGAATCAATTTCATATTTTATTTCTTAGTGTTTGATTCATATTTATTGTTGATCGGAGACTATATGTTGGTTTTGGACACTAGGTTCAATTTGTGAAAACTGGGTGATATTAAGTTCATGGGTGTGTTGATGCACATTTGAGTAACTTTTGTGATGGTTATTTATTTTTATGAGTCCAAAAGGTTATTACCTCAATGTCAGTTTGGGATTTTTTAAGGATGTTGAACCAATTTAATGATCCCCCAATGTCATACAAAAGCATGATTAGACTCTTCATGGATCATCAATTATTAAGGATGGTTTCCATTATAGAATAATAACTAGAAGTGTACCTACTGTAGTGTTTACTAAACAAGAGCATGAGGGTTGAAATTTCATCTATATCCTAATATCAGGTATGAATCGATATTTTACAAAATAGAAGACTATTCATTAATGTCAGTGTTTTTGAACTATGTATTGTTGGGAGAGACCAATTGGATCATATTATGACATGGAACGATGTGTTAGTATTGACATTAACTCATTCAATGCATTTGATCAGGAATGATGAAATATAAATATATTGGTTGTGTCGTTGGTCTACCAAATATTATTTTTTTGTGAATATTACAATGGAAAGGTGAACAATGATTATTCATAAGAAATCAATTGAAGACACCATGACATGTCAATTTATATGGATATGGTGATAACATTCTTTGTTTTTAGAAACAATAATCTTTGGTCTCGTCTTATAACATTCATAGATGATGTCTCACAAATGTATCATGATAGGTATTCAGGAGTGAGCATAGCATTGAGGTAAAATCAACATTAAAGGTTATGAAATAGTGAAATCATAATGGTTTATGATGATTGTGAGTCAGTGTTTTCCTACCAAAAATCCTTTGGATATATGAAAGGTTCTTTTGAGGGGAGATTGTAATGGCCCACACCATTTTGGTAGTTAATTTTTGAGGAAATTCTAACTGTTTGTTAGGTAGATTGGTCATTTAAGGAATCAAGTGTTGAATCATGTTGCATCTTATTTGAAAATCCTTAAGGGGTGATTTATTAAAGGAATGAGGGTATGGGATCCTACATGATCCTTGGGTATTAATCATATAATGCTAGGTTAATAGTAATTATATAATATTAATGCATAGTCAGTGGGGTGAGAAGATGTCCATCATCCCAACAGGTTCCACAAGCATGCTAGTGAGCCAAAATTGGCGTAGAAATGAGGTAGGGAGTAATCTTAATACCGCATAAGACTTTAAATAATGATTTGGATACAAATCAATTGAAATATAGGGAGTTCTAGGCACAAAATAATTAAGGGACATTTAGTCCTTTTCTAATAAAATCCCACTCATTTTTATCACCCATGGGAACGATTATTGAGGTGATTTCAAAGATGTTATCCTAACATCCTACCTCCAAGAGACTCCATTGATATGGGTTGGGTCTGGATGTTCTCCATGGTGAGTCATGGATAAAACCATCAATATTATTCAATCTCTTCCACCTTCATCCTCCTTTGATTATAGATCATGATTTTGTTGTTCATGGATGATCCTCTTTATAAGATTAAGCCTGTGAGATACTCATATATCAAAATTATCTACTGATATTATCCCCCAACCCTATGACATATAATTTTATAAGTATATTTTATTAGAATATATAATTATATGACAATTAAATCAAATATTGATTCATGTTTTTGAGTTTGAATGATAGTTGTATCGACATCAGAGGAAAATGCCCCATGATGATGAAACTATATCATTTTTGGGTTTTTTCTAGGTTAGGGATTCATTTTTGGGTGTTTTGAAAAAGTTACCTCCAATAATAATTTCTTATATGGCCATTTGTCTATTCTTTTCTCATAGGTTATTAAAACATGGTATTGAGTTTTGGATTTTCTCATATAATAATCAGGATTTTTCATGGGTGGCTCTAACTTTGTTTGATGACATTGCATCAAAGGTACGTCATTTTCATAGTTTCTTCAAAAGGATAAAATTTAATTATTTAAAATTTAATGTGACATGTTACAACATGCTTGATTATTTTACTAGAGTAATGTTATAATTTTGAGATGAAACTTCCTTGGATGGTATGTAGAAGATGAAACTTGGTTGTGAAATCCCATATATATTTCAACTACTGTTCCATCCCCATTGAATACGACATCTTATAATATGATAATTAATATAAATTTAGTTATAATTATTTAACTCAAATTATTAGGTAATATAAGAATATTATAGTTAATATTTGAGGTTTAATGGATGTGGATCGTCTAAGACAAAGAAGTTGGTATTTTCTTGGATTAGAGTTCATCTTCATTGTGGTTGGCAGTCTTGTGTACTATACCATTTGTTATTATGCATATTTACTTTCATGTGATATGATGTTTCCCACATTAAAACAATAGACATAAATTCATGATGATTTTTGAAGAAAAACTAATTCATATTAAATAAATGTTTCTTATGACATAATTATTTAATTGAAATTACTATTGTTATTGGACAAAGTTATAATGTCCACGACAAACCAATGTGCACTGAAATTATTTAGTCCAATGATAGTTGATTATAGGCCACTAATGAGTTCATAAATCTATATATATGTTCCATAATATTTGTGTTATTATGTCCCATGAGACTATGTATGATATTTTATTCCATTTGTATGCTTAGATATATTTTTAACCATGTCTTCTCTTGATGACAAATGTATTTCATATATACTCTAATGATATGTCCTGATCTTTTTAAATGTCCACTCATGTTTTAATTAATGATACATATTTTTGTGTTATGTGTGGATCATACCATATTTTGATCACATGTGTGAGCATTGTTATGTAGTGAGCTCATTTATGATGTTTTTCTTATTAGTATGATTGATTATTATTTTCATCACGATTAGTTATGTTAAAATTTTATTTTTGTTTCTAATAAATACTTATGATGATATGATACGATCTTATTTTATGTATGATTTCCTTTCTTTCTGCTATATTTTGTTGAGTTATCATTATAGTTTACATAAAAGGTGGATTTTCATGTTTTGAATACCCTTAGGGGAAGTGAGCACAGCTTGTAACAATGATGATGTTGGTCCACACTTATACTAAATGCTAGAATTCTTGGATGAATAACCTATATAAACATAATTTGGTATGAAATCCTTTTGAATTTTTAGTGAAACATTCACTAAATTCTCGTTTTATGCTCATTTTTAGGTCTTCATGTTGCAATATGGATGTCGAGTGACTTGTTCTATCTATTTTATGAGGACTCTGGGGGACATGTTGTCCCGGTTCCATGAATATTCAATGTGATTTGTTCCCTTGATGCCTCATTGGTGTCGTGTGACATGTGTGTCGATTACATATAGATCGTCAATGTGATAATATCTTCATTAAACTAACATCATAATATCTTTGATTTAATATGGAGTCAATGAAGGTATAGCCAGGGGTTTGTGGCATCTTGGTGTGTGCATAACTACTTGGTATATGGTTTTGTTTCAGGTATATTCTTTGGTGGAAATATGGGATGTTTGTGAAATTATGTATTTCATATAAACTTCTAGTTGAGATTATCAAACAAAAAACAATTGATTATACTATATTGGTATTAGACTGCATTGGTGGTGTCTTAATGAGTTATACACTCTCCCTACTTTGGCGGCCATGAAACTGGTTTACCCGATCATCCCTCACATGTTACATGTATAGGTTTGTATGAGGCCCATGTAGATAAAATATCTAGAAAACACATCATGTGATTCTACATAAGGATGAGTTTAGCCTATGAGTTTTAGATCCTCTTATAAATTTATTCTATTATTTTGAAAATGAACAACTCTATTGGAATTCTTTTTTTAGAGTTATGACTATTGAGTCCACTGTTTCCACATTTCATTATATATTGGGTATGTTTATGGTTCCCATTTATTCTTATTTTATTCTATTTACATGTTTGATTATTATTTTTATAACCCCCTCTAATTGAGGGTATAGTCTCCCAACGATTCCAACTATGCCCCTTAGTGCAAGTTATATGCCTCTAGCTTATAGAGAGGCATACCTAAGTTCTTTTATAATTCAGGCTCCAACCAGTGATTTGAGATTGAATGTTACAATGGATGGATTTGAAAAAATAATTATAATCAATAATATACGTTAATAATTAAATAATAATTATTTTATTGTTCATAACGAAAATATTAATATTTAATTCATTATTATTATACCACCATTGAATCAGTTAATGCATTCTAAAATAAGATCATCGTGTTTTACAATCCCGTAAACCATTCCCATGGATTACATTAAAAAAATGGTAATTACAAAATTGTTGAAAGAATATGATTCTAATATCATGAATAATATGATAATGATAAACTTCTTATCATTAAAAAGGAACAAAAATTTGTATTATGAAATTTTTATGAAAGACATGATATCACTAAAATATTATGAGGAAAATAGATAATATATAATGGATAATGAAATCATCAATTATTATCACTATAGTGTTAAAAATACATTATAATGTAATATGTCCAAGAAATGAGTTATCTAGATTGTTATATTTACTATATTAGAAAATAAATCTCTTTCATAGAAATCAATAGTTATGAGAAACATTCCTCATATCAATTTTAATTCATTTCAACATATTCTATCATTAACACTTCTCTTAGAAATTATGGTGTAACTAAATCCCAATGTAATTTTTCCATCATACATTTCATTAAATTAAATCTACAAACTAATACATTTACTAATTTATATTATTTTGGATTCTAAAAAATAAGGTTCCAATGTTGTGATGATTTTATCTTAATTACCATGTCTTGATGTATGATTTATTTTGTTGAACCTTCTCTTCATTAAAATGGGAAAACTAATTCACTGTTCTGTTTTCTTTTTAGTCATGCGTACCCATGTTGTAAGGGAGTTTTCTAACTCATCATATTTACTTTGAGTAATATGGTTTTTTCACTATCTTCCCTTTTCTATGTTAGATATATTAATTAATTTCCTATTATATATAATATCTCCAGTTCACTCTACAATGGTAAGGTAATTTTTAATTCAATTATTTTTTATTGATGTATTTCATTAACATAAATTTATTTCTTCACCAGGAATAGCTCTCATCCATTTTAATGATCATTTTTCCCCAATTTCCATTGTTATTCCTAACACAAATGATTACATATCTGTATTCATATTCAAATATAAACTAAGTCATATAAAAATTATGTTTTTATTTAAATATTTTTAAAATGAGTCTTTATTAATCATTTACCTAATTTGGGACCAAACAAAGTTATTTTAAAATATTAGAAAATGATTTTTCATTAAGCACCCCATAATCCTACATGAAAAATGGGGAATCAAAACCCAATGGGCGCAAGTACTATTGCAGTATTGTAGCGGTAATGTTGATTGGTGGGTACCGTAGCAGCAGCAGGGAACTTTAGTAGTGGTGGTACTGTGCCGGTACTATAGTGGCTGGGTTACTATTCACAAAATGGTCATTAAGCCAAAAATTGAGGCCTACGGGCTATGTATTGGGCTATAAGCCCACTGGGCCTTCAGGATTTGTAATTGGTCTCCCTATACCGAGTTAAAAGAGGTCTCTAATTTGCTTTCATAATTAAATGAGGCTTTGGCCCCAACCATTAAAAAAATATAGAGAGCCATTATGTCTATTTCCATGAATATTTATTTTGTTTTATGTTATTATATTGTTTTTAAATGACTTTCATGGTTTTTTCTTCGAAATGAATAATTTTAATGTTGCAATAAATTCATCATGTTGTGATTATATTAATCAATGTTGTTGAGAATAGGATTTTATAGTCTCTCTACAATTTCCCATACCAGATAAAATTACAATATTCTTTGGGGTTATGATTAGTGAATTATTCCCATAATTATCATATAATATTTATCTTTTAGGGGATTAGAATTATAGAATAAATTTATTCATCTTCTAAAACCTTTTATTTTTTATACAATTCAATTTTCTATTATAATGAATGTATTTTTTTTTTCTATGTAAACATTTTTTATGAATTTCAAATTCACTTGGGATATGAAATAATAATACCACCCACTATCCTTTAGATGATATCTTGTGATCATGTTATTCTCTTTATTGATTGAGGAATTTCATGACATCCAAAGTGTTTGTTATTCAAATATATTTTTCGATTGAATAATTTGGTATGAATATTATTCAATAAATTGATATTATGTTAATTCATATGGTGAATACATTTGATATTATAAAGTGATGGTTGAGACCAAATGTAATATATCCCCTTAAATCGTCAGTGTGATTCATGTGACAAACTAGTTTGGTAAAATATTGTATCCCTACAAATTTATTAATATCTGAATGGTATGACCTTGATGGTATGTAAAATTACTTATATAAGTCAATAGTTATTAATTTCACCGTCATGAATTTAGTAATTATTATCCATGTCATTATCCTTAGTTTTTTATCAATCAAATTATTTCATGCTCTTGTGATTGGATAGGTAGAATTAATTGATTCATATTTATTCAAGATATTTTTATTTTGTCCATGATTGTTCAATTATATTGTATGAAACACTAAACTCATTGCATACCATTTGATATCACAGGGATTTTGATTAACTTTCCCCATTCCATGAATAGGTGTATTATAGATTATATCTAGAAGAGTATCATGTGTGGAATATATTATGGGTATTATTAAATATGTATTGTTAACTATGTAATTATTAGTATTCTATGGGAAAATAACTTTTAGATTAGATATATATTGTTTATTATTTAATAAATTTTACACAATCTAACCAAATCATATCATAAAATGTACTTATTCTGTAAGCGGATTAATATTTGTATTGATACTAAAATTTTGGATGGTAAATTTTGGATATATTCAGTATGATTCAATGTTGTAATGTAATTTATGTATTCAGTAGCATCAAATCAGGGAGTTCGAGTTAGGGGATACACATATATGAATTGAGTTATATTATGGGAGTTCCAACATTTGAAATTTATGTTGTAAATTATCAGAAAATAAGGTGTAAATATGTATTTATATATAGAATAAGTTATTCAATTATTTTTTTGAAAATGGGAAATTGTGGGACAAGTTAATATTAATGTTAATATTTTTTAAATATATAAATATTGTATTGAAATTATATGATAATAAAATTATTCATTTTAGAGTAGAATATCATGATTAAATTATGGAATTGAAAATATTATATTATGAAATGATTATGTTGGTTTTTGTCTACATCCAACGACTTTTTTATCATGAAACACTTGTGTTAGTGTTTTATTAAAACATGGGTATGGTTATGATAGGATAGAACCATATATTCCAGCTATATTGGTATTATTCATTTGAATATGTATGATTTTATTTTGATAATACAAATAGTATCCCATGATTATAATTATTCTACAATTTTAGAAATAGCGGATTTATACTATATGTTATGGAAGGACACTATGCAAGCCATGTTTTTATCAATAAAATACAATGATATAGATTTTATGATTCTATAATATTTGAAAGATTTTGGTAAACCAAATGTGATGTTTTCTTGGTAATAAATTTACACTGATAGATATATATTGATTTTCTATGATAAATTAAATATATATATTTTACCATAGAAATGTGATTTTATAAGGAACAAGGGTATGTTGGGTATCATTGATTGTATTTTATGGAGATAAAATTCTCAATCAAATTTTGCACATTTCTCATAAAATAATACTTTTATTATGTTTTTTGGAGGGACCATGGGAATATTTTATTAGAGGATGAGAATAATTTAACGTTTTTTGGGTATTAGTGGAGGGAAAAGACATTTTTCCCCTTTTATTTTTGTATATTTTTATTATATTTATTTTAAATATATTATTTTGTAAATGAATTAATTTTTTATTTTTTTTTGAAACTTTTTATCATAATGTTATTAGTTTATGTATAAAAAATTTTTTAATGTATATTGATATCTCAAATTTTTATTGGCAGAATTGTTTTTATAGATATTAAGAGTTACCTATTTGTATGTGCATAGATTGGGTATCCTAAATCATTCCATAGAGATGGTGAAGAATTATAAGGGAGGGAAAATAATAATTATATGGTCAATAAAATGATACTTGTGTCTATTAATTTTGGAAGAATCATCATGTTGGGAATGCATGACTAGCCACACTACCTCTAAGATCATGTAGTTGAGCCATATTTTTTCATAAAATAAACAACAATTATCTCTTTCTAAATTTATTTTTATTTTGTACTTTTATGTTATCTATCTTTTATATTAATATGTTCATAAAGGAATATGTATCATATATATTGATATATTTATTCACTAGGACCATGGTTCCTCTTGATCATATTGTGTTGGATCAGAGTATATTCTGTCCATATTATCTCTTACACATTATTCACTAGTGAAAAAACATCAATTAACGTCGCTTTTTTTGTCTTATGACTTCGGTTTTAAACCGAAGTCTATAAAAGAGACATAAAATTAAGTTTTTTAATGTCGATTATTAGAAAATGGACATTGAATATAATTTCATTATGATTTTCGATGTCGTTTTTATCTAAAACCGATACCGAAACTGAATTTCAAACAGGTTTTCGATGCCACTTTTAGATAAAAATGATGCTGAAAACCAAATTGAATCGGTTTTCATTGTCGGTTTTATCTAAAGACGAAGCCGAAATTCCATTTTTTTTTTAAAAAAATAGGCTTCGGTTTTAAAAAAACCGACGTCATAAGTTAATTTTATTTACAAAATATATAAAATTACACTTCCAAAAAATTTATAAGCACTTTTAAAAAACACAATATACAAAAAAAATCAAAATATATTTATCATTCAATAAAAACCTATTACATATAAGCCTTTATCTAGTTAATCTAAAAAATATATCTACACATTGGTATTATAAAGTAAAATTAAAATACACGTACCTACAATCAATGACTTCATGAAATTTTGTCACATTTGGAAGTCCCAAGACTTTAGCATTTATAGTTCTCATAACGCCAAACATCTCTTTGATTCCCAATACATTACATTTAAGTTACTGAAAAATTTACACGGATTTCAGTTGAAGATCAATGTATCATTAAATCATATAAAAAATTAAATACAGACATTGCAAAGGCACTTTAGAGAACTCACTGATTACGGGACAATGATTACGATGTAACTATTATAGTCATGTGGATAGAAAAAAAATTCAATTCATTATAGATACCAAGTACCATACAAGAAATTGATGCCATGTGGATAACAAGTACATGTTCACTCGTCATCATTGTGGCCTTACTCAATACTCAATGCCTTAAGGATACCATGTAATTTGATTAATGCACTTTTGGATTGTTCTTGGTCACTTCGAATGTCTTTTTAACCATTTTACATGGAGTTGAAGTAGGTACGACATGGTTTCATGTATGCTTGAATAATATAGTGTCTCTCATCACATGTTTTATTGAATATTTATTCTTTCATATACAATATATAAAAAAACCCGACGCAGAAAGTTAATTTTTTTAGAAAATTCATAATATTACACTTTCAAAATAAAGTAGAATTAAAATACACGTGCCTAAAATTTACGACATGCTCATTTTTTGGTTATTTTTGAAGAATTCATTTGATTATTAGTAGGTTCAAACAACTAATATATCAAAATAGTTAGTTTTTTGAACCCATATGTATTATTATTTATAAATGCTAGAATATACATACCTGAAATCTTAGTCAGACTTAACAAATAGTTCACAAAAGTAGATTGAATATGGGTCAAATTATATTTGGAATAAGAATATGAATCATTGAATGAATACAATAATATTGAATGATTATGAAATTAAAAAATATAATAATATGGCTGAAAATGTATAAAAAATTAATACAACTAACCTTATAAAAATTAGCAGTTTCCCATGTTGTGATTATCTCGCACATGAATCATAGAATATAGTAACCACTTTCAACATGTCCATTTTGATGATGACACTACAGTTATAAAACATTTAACTGATAATAAAAACCAATATATAACAAAAATTCAGAAAAAAAATAATATAAAAATTAATTACATGTACATCCACAAATTTGATTTTCTTTGGTTTCTTTACCGACATGTAGTCCTCATTAAACTGTTTCCATGAAATTCATTTTTATATATATGATATAATAATACATGTCTAAATAATGAAAATTAAACATAATGAGATTATAAAAAATAAAAAAAAACTTACCTGTTTGATAAGGTGGAAAATGGCTTACGAACAATTCCATTTAATGAGAAAAACCAATATAAGGTGCATTCACTTGGGAAAAATATGCTTAACATCCAATGCCCCTTACAATACAAAATGTTAGAAATTAATGACATTATAATGATCATTAGTTCATAATTATGTTTATGTTCTTACTTATTAACAAATGAAAAAAACCATCACTGAGTCTCTGTCTGTGATAATCTCTCAGATATATATTGAACTCTTTCATCATTCATCACATGTTTGACTTCCAAGGAAATGTACTCTGGATCTATAAAAATGTAAATGCATATACATTCATTTTGTAATGTAATCTTGTGTAGGTAAAAAATTTAGAAAGAAAATATAGTTAGAAAATTTAAAATAATCTTCTATTAAAGAAATATCAATTCAAAAGTCAATTTACATACATGAAAAACAACTCCACCAAACTCTACCTGATGTCTTCAAAATTAACTAAATTCATGATATATTCATTCATTAATGGAAATCAATAATTTCTTCCACATATATTGATCTTCATCCAAAACATATAGATAAAACTAAACGAAGAAGAGGACTCAGATAATCTTTATAACCCATATGAAATTTTAGATGTATCTACAACCGACTGTTAATGAACATTTTGTTGCATTTTTGCAGTTTCATTTTCTTTCAGATATTCCTATATAAGAAAAATGTGCAAAAAAATTATAAATAATTTTGAATCATTTGTAATTAATATTAAAGAAATGAATAAATCATGTGAAATATAACGAAGAAGAGAAGTTGGAAAAAGTAAAAAATGGCCCATACATTCCTCCACACTAGTGATCTACACAGTATGAAATGGTAGTAGAGTAGTAGGATATATAATATCAAGTACTGATACTCTAACCTAACCCATCTTCATAGGAAGATGATGTATAGAGTCCCCCAAAAAATGCACCTGTCCTAATGCAACAATATCAACATGGGGATCTCCCGCAAAAACATACAATTTAAGGCTTGATCCAAGAGAGGAGGTGGAGGCTCAAAGTAAGTAGGTGAGACATGGTAGTCCTATTGAGCTGACTGAGAAGGCAAAAAAATGAAAAAGGTATATTAGTGTTTATAATTTATAAAATCTAAAAATTGAGGAAAATATAATAATTTACCTCGAAAGGTTGCACAGACTGGGAATGGTAAGAAGATGGGGCATGGTAGTCCGGGTGAGTAGTCGGAGAAGGCTGAAAAATGAAAAAGTAATATTAGTGTTTATAATTTATAAAATAGTAAAATTTATGAAAAATTAAATAATATACCTCGAAAGGTTGAACAAATGGGGCAGGGTATTCATATGGGGCAGGGTAGTCTGGGTGAGTAGGCTGAGAAGGATGAAAAATGAAAAAGTTATATTAGTGTTTATAATTTATAAAATTAAAAAAATTGATGAAAAATAAATAATATACCTCATAAGGTTGTGCAGACTATGAATATCTTGCCAAGTGTTCTAAAAAAGTCTTCTGCACTACTTCTTGAATTTGATCACCCACAGACTGTTTCATATCTTTCATATCCTCCTTTAAGATTTCTATTTATGGGTCTCTTGATTGCTTACTCTTACCAAAAACCATCTGAATACTAACACATGTCTGATATCCTCTAACATAGTAGGGGTGTTCTTCCTTTCCAAAAGTAGTGGAAAGAATGTCCATCCTACCCTCAGGGATAAAAGAGCCATGTGTCACTTTCTCCTGAAGTTCATCCTCAAATGAAAAATATAAAAGTTATATTATTGTTTAAAATTTATAAAAAAAATTGATAACAATTAAATAATATTTACTTACAATTATATCATCCACATACTGAGCTTCCTCTATAAGATACTATTTAATTTTCCATATTCTTTCTCATTTAAATTTCTCATGGAGAGTGGGAGGAGATGGAGGACCAAACTGGGCATCTTCTGAACCACTACTTGATCGAGATCTTAATGCTTTAAATTTTTCTTCAATCATTTTCTGCTACAAATATGAATACCCTCTACATGATAAAGTATGTGGGTATACATTTCTCAACTGGATCTCATGATGAGATCTTCTAGAGGCCTGTTAAATAAAAATAATCTACTAAGTAATAAGATAAATATATCATAAATTTTAAATTTAAAATAGTTACCATACCTAGAATTTCTCTTCCTGTTGATTTTCAACAAATAAATTCCATGTATCTTCATATATAAATGAATACTTAATTCATGTGCTTTCAAACCTTTTCTTTCTAAAAACATAATTTTTTGTCAGTTTGGTTTTAAAATCTCTCCATAGAACCACCACTAAAGAGATATGTCTTTTCTTAATTTCTTTAGATTCCTCAAAATTTAATGTCATATGTAATTATATAAATTAAATATGTCATTTAAAATATATAACATTAAAAAATTGAGATAAATGAAATCAATTAAGATATTTTACCATCATGGCCTCCCAAAGTTGTTGCTTCGCCATCATATCCACCGAGTTCTAATTAGGATATAAAATACTAATCTTGCAATGGATCTGCATCGTTATATTGCTGACAAACTGAACTGAATTTTGTCCACATTCATTATTATTATCATCAAGATGGATGACTAATTTTTCATCATCACGAGGAAGTGATTGTTTTGGTAAAGGTATAATACCATGTTTACCAACTTGAGAACATTATTTTTGAGTAGTAATAGGAGAAGTCTCCACCCTCGAGGTCACATCCGTAGTCAAGTAATGTTTTTTGAAAATTAACTATTTTAATTAATTAAATAAGTATATTAATTAATATTTAATAATATTTCAAAATAGATATACCACTGTAACTACTTTTCTCTATCTTTATCTGAAATTTCTACTAGAAAGTGTAATGAAATTTTGTGTACCTGAATATCATTCGAAAACTGAATAATTAGAAACAAGGAAGAAAAAATATAAGTAATTAAAAAAAGAGGCTTGCATTTGTATGTTTCAAAAATGGAAACAAAATATAAATATTTACAATAAAAATTAGGAGAATAATTTATTGTTTCCCACACTCCTTCATCACGATCATTACTTACGACCTCAACTATGTCTATCTTATACTCATTTTGATCATCTTGAAAGTGCATAATAGATTAATAAGGCTCTTGTAAATCACTGACATCATTGACATCATCATTATCACCAAAATGGTATCATTTTTCATTTCAAAACAACTAACCAATGATCGTTCGATGGATCAATGACATAAAATACTTGTTTTTCATGTGTCGCCATGATAAATGGTTCCTCATTTTAATTAATTCTTTTCAAATCAACCAGCTTAAAACCATATTCATCATGTTTCACACTAGTATTACTATCAAACGAATTACACTTAAAAAAAGTGACTCAGAATTTAATATAATCAATTTCCCATATGTCTTCAAGAACTCCAAAATATGACGTTGATGTAGTAATTTGGTTTTTATCTTTGGCACTCGAAAAATGCACTGCTTTAGCGAAAACTATCACACCACTATTCTTAACGGTACTCTTTTCATCCAGGGTTTTTGTGTAAAATGTGTAGCAATTGATATCAAAACTAGACCATGTTATAAAATTAAGATATGGTCCCCATGCTAATACCTTCAATGTTTCTGATGCAGATATATCTGGGGCGACTTTCCCTTTAAACCATGAAACAAATATCTTCTTATGCTAAATCATCAACCACTTTTCATTTCTTTTTTATTATCGTAACATTAATTCGGCAATTTGGGAGGATATATATTATTGAACCACATCTATGTGGTTCAAAATGTATAAATGTGCCTGAATCACATCATCACATGGAATGAACTTTACCTTTAATCCTCTAACCCCTCTACCATCACTATCAACTATCATATTCTGAGAAAAAGGGAGACCAATATGCTCCACCTCATATAAATAATCTGTAAAAAACTCAATCACCTCTTCTGATAAATATTTATGAATAATAGAGGCCTCTGATCAATAAGTATTTTTAACATATCCATGAAATTTTTTTACATATATTTCAAAAGAATACATCCATCATAAATAAACAGGCCCACATATTCTTATCTCACACACCAAATGAATCATCAGAAGAAACATTATATCAAAAAATGTGGGTGGGAAATACCATTATAGTTGAAAAAGAATAAGAGTTGCTTCGTTCTCAAACCCATATAATAAATTTTAATCAACAACTTTGCTACAAATGGATTTGAAAAAATTACATAACCAGAAGATAGAATTTCTGATAGCAGTCGGCAATATACTATGCACTACTACTGGTAGAATTTTTTTCATCAACACATGGAAATCCTGAGATTTCATACTTATTAATTTACAATCCTTCAATGACACCTAATTATTCACATTTGATGAAAGACTACTAGGTACTTTAATACCATGAAGACACAGACAAAAATTCTTATTTTTATTCTTTCTTAATGTATGACAAGATAGAGGTAAATATGTTATGTTTCCTTTCATTGTGGGAGCTAACTCCAAACGTATTCTCATTAATATCAAGTCCAATCTAGCTTTTAATCCATAATTTGTCTTTCCTTTGATGTATAACAAATATCCTATCAAACTATTTCACCTGTTTTTCTCAACATTCATAATATCAATGTTATGTTTTATCTCTAAAAATCTCCAATAAGGTGGTTTGAAAAAATTAGATTTCTTCTTCCAGAAATGTTTTTGACAACCATAACTTCTCCTCTTTCCAAATATCAAATCAATATACTTCACCCTGTCATATTTTTCTTCAACTGAAAAATTTATAGGGGTGAGGTTGTATTCTTGTAAATTGTTAAATTCATTTTTCAATCTATGATATGGATGATCAATTTGAAAAAATCTTTGTTGTCCCATGTAAACTATCTTTAATCCATTATAAAGTTGATAAAAAGAGTTTTTTCATCACAAATTGGACCTGCTTTATGTCCCTTTACACTATATCTAGATAATTTTCCATATGCGGGAATGTTTTTTTATAGTGAACATTATCATAGCACATAAAAGAAAAAACTCTTTCTTGTATTCATTGAGAACATTAATACCTTCCTCCCATAGAAATTTCAAATCATCAATAAATAGTGAAAGATACACATCAATATCTTTTCCAGGTTGTTTTCACCCAGAAATTTTCAAGGCCATCATAACATATTTTTTCTTCAAACATAGATGTGGAGACAAGTTGTTAACTACCACCAAAACATGCCATGAACTATGTTGGCTACTAAGGACTAAATATGGATTCATTCCATCAGTACACAATCTCATTCTGAGATTTCTAACATCACTTCTTAAATCATGACATTTTTTTATCAAAACTCTTCCACTATGGTGAATCGGTAGGGTGACGTAAGTAACCATCAGAGATTTACTCATCTTAATGCCATCTTTACCTTTTTGCATCAATTGACTTTGAAAATAGACACTTCAAACGCAGAATTATTGGATGGTACCAAATTGCTTTAGCTTATGTTTTGATTCTAGTACCTAAAAATAAATCACAATTGAATTATCATAATTGTATGCAAAAAATATTGGATGATATCATTGGAAAGTACAACGTTGATTTTTTATGATGTTAGATGACATCACTTGAGAATGAATCAGAGTTTACTTTCCCATCTATCTTATAGCGTGATTTCCCACATATAAGAAAACTTGATAAATGTTCATTTTATTTCCTATACAGTACACAATCATTGGGGAAAGAATGTATCTTTTTGTACCCCAATACCATTGGGCATAATATTTTCTTCGACTCATAATTGGAATCTAGAATCCTGTTTCTTTAAAGAGGTAGCTCTTTTAAAAGCTCTATTAAACCAAAGAAACTTTTATCACTTTTTTTCCTCATGAATTGGGGACGACCTCGTTGATTTAGGGTTCTAACATTCAAAGTGGGTTTTAACGAATTTTTTTGTACAACCGAAAACAGCCAATGATTCTATATCCATTTGGAAATACTTTCCAATGGTAGGTTCCCATTAGTTGTGGAATGATGAGGCTTATGAATTTTCATTGGTCGAGAGGATGGGAGGTCAGACTTATCACACCTTTTTTAGTGGAATTATTGTCTACTCTGGGATTATCTTTATAGATTTAAGTTATGTTTGTGAATCCTTATTACATTACCAAGTATGAAAATGAGCATTCCTTTAGATCTAACAATCAATGATTAATATGTATGATATTTAGAGAATCATTTATATGTATTTGAGGTTCTTCATCAATAAAGAATCATCTGTATTTTTTAGAGATTCTTAGTTAATGGTGTCCTTCTGCACATTATATAGAAATATATTGGTCATTATGATAACCATACTAGTTTTAAATATACATAGCGGGGAACTTGTAGTATATTTTCATTCAGAAGGATATAGATTATTTCAGATTTGGGATCATACCCACAGATGGGCTACCTACGTATCCTTCATTTTAGAAAAGGAATCAGAACCCACGTAGTCTGAGTAAATAAGTATATGTTTTATGCATGATTGATGGCTCAAAGAAAGATGTCATAATTACTATTAAACTCAAAGCTCATGTGAGTCATGCTCGGTGTGTGAAACAAGATTTATTGGAAATACCAGACAATCGTGCCATGAAAGATGCAATCATAATAAATGATGCGGGGCTTATGTATGTATGACTGCCGAAATAGATAGAGATCGGGACTCATTTCAGAGAAGAATTCCATGAACAAGGTCCATAAAGGTATCTGTGATTTTATGGATATTTAGGTAATCTATCTTGGGGCTTACTCTTGAGGAAGATTTCCAAATTAGGAGGGGACTTAGGGAATACTCCTAAGGAGGATGCCCAAATCAAAAGAAATTAAGACTGGTTAAGAGAAATTAGAACTGGGGCTTACTCATGAGAAGGAGGCCTAGGTTAAAGGGATTTGAGAACATCGGCTTACTCTTGGGGAGGAGGCCCAGGTTAAGGAAATTTGGAATCTTGGGTATTACTCCTAAAGAGGATGCCCCAATTAAGGGAACTTGAATACTAGGGCTTAATCATGAAAATGAGGCCCATGTAAAGGAAATTTGGAATGCTTGGGATTATTCCTGTGGAGGATGCCCATATTTTGGAACCTGAGACTAGGGCTTACTCCTGAGAAGGAGGCCCAGTTTAGGGGAATTATGACTGGGGCTTACTCTTGAAAAGGAGGCCCAGGTTAATGGAACTTCTCATCTTTAAGGATGAGGTTGAATGAATGAAATCTCTCACCTTTGTGACATGAAGATATGAAAATCACTATCTTTTAAGAGATGTTCCACAAAATTTCTTTTAGATAAGGAAACCAACAAAGGAAACATTTTATAAATTGTTTTGAAGATGGTTCTGAATGCTAAATCATGAAGAGGAGAGGAGGATTTGAAGAAATAAATAGAATAGGCAGGAGGGGAACCCAAAAAGAGAGAGCCACAGAAGTCCAGTGTGGGCGCGCAAGTCCCGGTCGTGCAAGTATACTTGTGCAACACATGGGTACTTGCACGACAATCAACCCTTAGGGTAATACATGGGCGATACTTTGCTCAAGCAGTTAGTATTATCTCTAAAGGCTTCCAAAAGAGTGGCACACATGTTTTTTTGAAGGAATAAGGTGACACGCAAGTGTGGCCATTTCCCATAAGGGCTGGCCACTTAGGCACGCAAGTGTTGTTGAGTTTCAACACTTAGGCCTTGTTTTCCCGGTTTAGATCTTCCATTCTAGGTAAGAAAATACCTTAGAAGTGACCGGAAGACTTCAAGCAGAGACTAGGGCGACCAGAGCTTAAATATGACTTTTTGGAATTTTTTCCCCTGAAATGGGGGGCCCACAAGGTGTACTTATAGGCCCGGGAAGACCTTCGGTGAAAATTAAAGAGGGAACACAAGTCACATGCGTGACCAATATGTGGCACGTAAGTATTCTTGGTGGCCATGATGAAACTTGCACGACCCACGTGTGGAGAAATTCTTGTTCATTCATTTGTCAATTTTTTATGTTTCTTCAAAGGATGAATCACTTTGGACTAAGTTATTTCCCTTTTTTAGTCGTTAGACTCTATGATGGAAAGGAGCATCAACAAAAGCCCCCCCCCCCTCAAAGTTGGATCAGAAAGAAGGTGGGTGTGACTATGCGGAAAAAAGGAGAAATGGAGAAAACCAAGGAACTGTGGTGAACAAGTGTTGAGCGCGCAGATGGCATCGTGCTTGTTCGAGTCACGAAGACCACGACGCGCAGGGGTGTGTCTTGGCCTATATATTTGCGTTCATTTCTCGCGCAAAGCAATCGGTTTTCAAAGATTCCTGCTCTCGCCGCACAAGATGCTCTCACCACCCAAGTATACTTGATTTCCACTGTTTCTATGTGTCGCGCTTCTGTAGAGGTATTTTGACCTGCGCGGTGATATGTGTGTGCCCAACACTTGCGTGAAAAATCTACACTTGCGCGCCAACTTAGGACTTGCACGCCTTAATGGCTTACACATTTTTTTTTCTTTTTATTCACAAATTTTATGAAAAATCAACTCACTTAAGTGTAAATTATATGATCTTTGTCCAAGTTCAATGGCTCCTAGAAGAATCAGAACTACTGATGAACTGGATAGAAAAAAAATTGATGATATAATGAACATCGTAGGCCATGATTTCTATGATATCTATGACACCACTCTTCCAGATTTTGCCAAGTGCTTGAGGAAGTATCATAGTAATTTTCCACAGAGCATCTACTTGCCTCTGTATGGGCAGGGTCATCTGCAAGATGTCAACATTCCAGAGGCAAAGAACTATCTCCCACATTCTTGGTTTCAGAATTACACCAATTTTTCTTTAGAAAATATCTCAAGTGGAGGATAATTTATAAATATTGGAATAGTGGAGAGGGACTATATGATTCATCATAGACCTTGTGTTCCATATCTGAATCCTCACAAACTCGAGCTGCAACCACATTGTTATCCTTCAATCTTCCGAAATTCTCATATGGATCAATCCAAAGGATGGAAGAAGAGTTGGGACTTCCATCCTGGATGAGGTGTGAAGCCAACATGGATGTGGTAATACTGGGTGCGACAAACTTGTGCAGAGTTTGTCGAAGAATTGAAAAGAGATGCGATATATGAATCCATCTGGTCTGGGCAGACATATGTCTACATGAATGATGAGTTTGTTCAAGATCTAATCAGCCTCTAGAGCCCAGAAACCAATTCTTTCCATTTGAATCTTGGATAAGTAGGCATTAGTCTGTGGGATGTCCACAAGGTCTCGGGGGCTCCAATTCTGGGTGACATGTATGAAGAATTCATTCCTCCCAAGGCGACTTCGAATGATTCAGAGAAGACTCCGGTTTTGGCTAGAAAATTTTTGACAATTGTCTACAAGCTCAAGAGTTCAAAGACCTCCCTAACTCATTCTAGAAAAGAAATACACCCAGAGGAGTGGATTAATATGTTTCTTTCCAAGAAGGAGGAGAAGGATTCAAAGAAGAAGGGACCTACCAGTACTCGTCCTACTACCTGCCCCTGAACATAGAAGAGGGGTGCTCTTGGCACATTTTTGCCGACCCTGTAAGAAGGAGAATTTTAGAAGTGGGGATATGAAGTGAATCATAGAATCCCATAAAAGACCCATATAGAGGGATTCTTAGCCATGTGGCTCAGTGTTTATCTTCTTCCAGTCTAGGATTCAAAGGGATGCATCAGGCCAGGGACCATTATTGTGGCAGCCAAGTTGGCCGAGGAGAAAATGGTTGGATTGGCTACCCCCATTTTAGAACAGATTCACAGGAGCATACTCCATTTCTTTACGGGTAAGTCTACTTTGATAATAGTGGGACCATTCCATGTTTTTTGGGGACGGATCTCCACTCACTTCAGGACATATAATTTTCAGAATAGAGTACAGGTTCCTGGAAGTTCCTTCAGGCCATCAGTGCAGGCATTTTCTCGAATTGCTCCATTAGCTCTAAATCCCTATAATATAATGGTGAGGCTGAGCATGTCCAAGGAATTAAATTTCTTTCCTTATGGAAACCCACCAACCGGGAGGTTTATTGATGATGGAACCACTGGTCTAGATTTGAGGGCGTACATGCTGGCTTGTAGAGATGGTGCACTAGCCACCCGGATTTATGGAGATATTATATGCGAGGCCTTTGCTCTATACAGATTTGAACGCTAATTCAACTGCCTAAAGTAGACTGCTGTATCCCCTCCTGTGCATGTCCTCTTAGAGCAGCATCTACTGGTTGCCCAACAACTATGGTTGCTGACATATATGGAGAAGACTAGGGTAGTGTTTGATCTACAAGTTGAAAAAGAGGCAAGTAACTTGAATACATGGTTTGCCGAGAACTGGAGAGCATCATACCCAGAAGGGGTACTGAATCATCCAGTTTACCAGGTGGGGAAAATGAAATGAACTGTAGAGAAAGAAACCCTTCATCAAGAAGGTGATGCTTCCCCACATGGAGAGGATTCATCTTGTTCATCACCTAGGGCTAACTCACCGGATTCCCAAGATTGGGTGATGAGGCACAACATGTGGAAAAGTGGCCTCATGCCAGATATAATACCCCCTATCATAATTAAGAGACCAACTCCATAGACTCCTAGTGAGTTACTTCCTTGGGGCAATTTAATCACCATTACTTTATAGAGAAACAAGTCTTATTTTCTTATCCTCTATCTGTAGTTGCAGGAGCTGGGAAGAATCTGAAGTCTAAAATTGTAGGACCCCTCTCACAGCCTTCTGGTACACATGTTGAATATCTATGATCATAGGCTGTCCAAACATGGAGAAGTTTATATTGCGGTGCTGAAACCGCCTGGATAGATCTGTGCAAGGGGCTACAAATCCCTGGAATATAGATTCTTTATGCTTCTATAGATATCTGTTACAAGGATAACCCCGATGAACTGCAGGATTAAATTAGAGAGATGGAGACGATCATATATTCCACTGATGATTCCATTCCTATCACCAAGTAGGTGAAGGAATTGATAGATCGTGGCACCATTAAGGGTGGATCCAGAGATGAGGAGTGGCACGATTACGTGGCTTTGGAAGATGTAAGTTTCTTTCCTTTTTTTCTTTGTAACATGATTCCAATTAATGATTTTTTACTCAATAAAATTACTTTGTTCATCCTCCAGCATGCAAATAAAGGAATTGCTGAGGTTTTTTCACCATTGTATAGCCCTGGAGGTACTACCATCGGGGCTAGGGAATCTCCTCACGAGCCGGGCAAGATATCTTCAGGCCAGCAAGCCATGGAGGAGGAGTTAAACCTGTATTTTCATTCTCCAATTCTTGTATTTGGATAAGATGATGTCAACACTCCTATGAAGCCAAAGAAGAAAAGGAGTCGAAGGAAGAAGTCCACAACTCAACACTTCATCAGTAGTGGTAAGTCCTTTAGATAGTCATAAGTTTTAATACAGGAAAAGACTGATCATACTTTTTGGGATTTCAGGGGCTTCTTCAATTTCGACTATGATTGAGAGGATTGACCCTCCTTTGAGGATGATGGAGGGTGCTGCTGAATGATCATAAGATCAGGCTAACTTGACTACTCTTGTAGAAGCGCCATCGTCTATTTCCAGTATCCCTCATGTTGTTATTGTAAGGAGAGAAGAGCCTTCTTTTGGTAAGTTAACAATGATTCATAAAATGTTGAATGAAACATCAATTGACTTCCATTCTGTGATACTTTAGGATCAACCCCTGCACTAGAGTTTTTGGTGGCCATTGCAACTGATGCCGCAATTTTAACTGAAGAAGATTTCTAGGGTCAGAGACTATAGGATGTGGGTCGCCAAGTGGATACATCGAATGTTCTCACTGGTGAGACTAACCAGGAATCCGAGATATCATAATATGAAATGATGAAACATGGCACATCTTTTGAAGATATTTTAGACCAAGATAAATTACCATGTAATTTAGAGGATTTTGGACGTGAGTGTTATCCTTCGTCCTATTAAAATAACTTCTTATTACATCTCTAGCCATGATTGGTTCAAATGTGTAGTTCCATCTGAGCAAGCTGCTGAACTGCCAATTCCTGAAGGGGGTACAGACAACCCTACTATTGCTGATACCTTAGCTCAAGTGGAGCTGAACCCGGCAGAGCTTCCTGAAACTCGTCCTGAAAATCTTGTTTAAGCTAGGAAATATGGGGAGGAGCCTTCTCATGTTGTTGAATATCCATTAGGTAAGGGATAACAATGCTTCCGACTGTACTTAATTTACAATACATCAAATCACCTTTTTTATCCTTTGAAACTAACCAAATATTTCAATTAATTATGCATGGCCATCAATTTCAGTGGCTATATCTGGAGGTGAAGCCTCAGCCTCCGCCCCAATGGGAATAGAAAGTGAAGTAATACGGTTCATGGGGGAAGAAGAAGAACATGTCACTTACATAAGTTCATTAATCGTGAATTATATTCCCCCATGTGACAGTGATGCAGAGTCAGACCCGAAGGTACAAAAGGCGCTCCAATTTTCACGACGCAAGGCATGGAAGAAAATATAGAATATCATATCTGAAATGCCTCTTGAAGAGCTATCATGGAAGATCCCCCGACTGTCATCCATTTTCCTCATGTTAGGACTTGGTAGTTTTTGATATCAAGAGATCCATGCCATAGTGAAACAATTCATTTTAATAAGGGAGCAAGAGCAGAGGTATCATCAAGATTGACCAGGGTCAGGCTTTCCGCCAATATCCGTGAATTTGAGGTTGCGGTATCCCGAGCTGAGGCTGATCATGCTGTCAAGTTGAAATAGCTGAAGCATAAGATCAAGGAGAAAGTTCCCCAGTAGATTCACCTTCAGCAACAGTTAGATTCAATTATTGGAGAACATTACAAGCTTAACAATTCATTGGAAGGAGTTCAAACGAATGATATGAAATCCATTACAGATGCTAAGAAATCACTCCACCGAGCTGAAAATAGTAAAGATGGTCGAGTGCATGAGCTTCAAGTGGTTTCTGATTAAGCACGGGATGCTATAAATCAAATGAATATTTATGTTGACACCCTTTTGAAATTCTCGGAAAAGAGAAGAGACTCCGATCTATGGATGTCCTTCTAAATCTTGTGCATTAATGAAATACACCTTCATCTTCAATCGTTTGGTGCATGCTTTCTTTTGCTACATGATTTAAATTTTTACCTATGAAAATGGGCCTACAAAACATAGTTTTCATTTTTTTAATAGGATTATAAAAATAACCCTACAAATTTTGAATCTTTTTAATGCTCAATATTATTGAAATCATATAAAATGTACGTTTAGTGAGCTGGGACTTGAATTTTATTCAGATTTCCCTTGACATTTTGTGGGAAGTTTAATGTCATGCACATCAGACATAAAAAGGATAATGTTTAAGGTCAAAACATCTTTGACCGAATGGATGAAAATTAACTCAATTCCTTGATTATTTATTTGAAAACATATTACCAAACTAATGTACGGGGGGAAAATGTAAACTATGACTTAAGAAATTTTGAATCGGAGGAATGATACGATAAAAAGGGCTTAAAGGCATTAGAATAAGTATTTCCAAAGAATGAAGTTACCACTATTTAACAAACCCGTTAGGGGGTTGAATTATGCAGGGCCGCTTAAGGGAATTGGCTACATAGTCAAATAATAGCATCCTTTGGCTGATAGGTCTGTTATGTAGACTACTTATGCAAGGCTGCCTAAGGGAAATGTTGCATTGTCAGGCAAAACAAATATCAGAAATTTACTTTTCTACTGCTAAAAATCAGGTGGAAGTGTATGGAGATTCAAATTTTCCAAAGCATAGAGTTTGATGTATGGAGAGAGGTACTTGAATATGGAGAAGATATTTCCAAACAAGATTGTCTAAGAACTGGATGAATGTCACTCCTACAATGTTCTGACCCAAACACAAGGAGGGGAAATATAAACAATAGACTTGAATACTTTCATATCATGAAAAATATTATGGGAAAAATATGTTAAGGATGACCATTTTTTGGAGATCCCTACATATTGTCGTTAAGACAAATAAAGACAAAAGTGGTTTTCCACCCAAGAATGAAGATACCATCATTTGAAAAACCCGTTAGGGGGTTGAATTATTCAGGGCCACCTAAGGAAATTGGATGCAAAGTCAAATAATAACATCTTTTGGATTACCAGTCTTTTATGTAGAATTTTTATGCAAGGCCACCTAAGGGAACGTGCTGCATAGTCTGGAAAAATAATTATCAAGTATCAAACAGTTTATGACCAGATGTCAAGAAAATGTTTATGAAAATTTAGAAGTATATATGGTTAGGAATATGACAATGAAAATTGAGTATTGTCCAATGCATGTAGATATACTTAGACCAATTCTAACCATAATCATGTTGTGGTGTGGTCCTGAATTGAGATGTTAGACTTCACTACATATCTCATAGAATAAGAATCAAGCCAAATGTAGTTCTTGAAATACATTTTAATGTCATGTGGGACAAGAGTATAAGAAATACTATTTTAGGGTCATATATCTCGGACCATAATAATAAAAACACAATGCGTGTTTTCACAGTGACTTTTCAGCCAGAGGCTGAAAATGGAACTTAGGGTTAGGCCCAAAGACTTGTGGCTGGATTCGAGGGATGCTTGAATGTTTCAACATATCCCATAAGGGTGGGAATCAAGCTGCACATAGTTCTTGAAATACCCTCTATATAGATTTGGTTCGTACAAGTGAAGGGTGAAAAGGGGACTTTAGTGCAATGATAGTATGACCAAAGATTAAAAGTTTGTGCATTACAATGTATGCACATAGTCTTTGGAATACGACATGATTGGAGATCAATGTCAATTTTGATTCCCTATCAGGAAAGGGACAAATAATTTTTGTGTTTATTGTCATACATGACAAAAGTGCGAATATTTTAAGGTCATATGCATGGATCGTGGTGAACCAATGTAAAAAATATTGGTTCTGGGGGTGGTTTCACGAATCAAAATCGTATGAGACAAAGGGGAACCGATGTGAGGAGATTGATTTTGGGCTTGAAACTTAGGAGGTTGCCTACGTACCCAGCCAAGAAGGCAAGGATCAATGTTTGCATAGTTCGATTGAAGAATAAATTGGTGATCATGTTTTTTTTGTTTTTTGAAGACAACGATCTAAAAGGAAAGTGTTGGGACTTACACATGGTTAGCAGCCCAGAGAATGTGTTATGGATGAATTTTACTCTAATCTCACATGAGTCATACTCGGTTTGAGAAACAATAGGTAGAAACAACCTTAATGATGCATAGTTTTTAATGTCATGTATGACATATGAAGGAACTATGAAGCTTAAAGTCTTGAAATTAGGACTATTGGTGTTGCATAGTTTAGTGTCATGTAGCATGGACAAAATATAGTTTAACATCATGAAGGACGTATTAAGGGACTCTGTACCGTTTAACGTCATGTTGGACATGAACACAATTTTTCATAATGTTGGACAATAAGGGGGCTGTATAGTTTAGCATCTTGTAGCTAAGGCAATGGGGACAATACAGTTTAACATCAGGTTGGAAAAAAGGGGGATTGTGTAGTTTAATGTCATGCAGTAAGGACAAAAGGGAACACAGTTTAACATCATGGTGGATGATTGGACAATTTAACGTCATGTTGGAAAATGGTGCGAATAGTTTAAGGTCAAATGCATAGACTGGTGATTTTGATGTTTAACATCCTACTAGACATAAGAGTATTTTTGTTACACAAAATAATTATTTAGAAATCTGGCATTGGTTGGAGTAGTGATGAGTTCTCCATCGATTGAGATTAAAAAATAAGCTCTATTGGTGTAGACATTATGTATTAAGTAAGGTCATTCCCACTTTGGCTCAAGCTTGGAAGCTTTCATTCTTGGTATCATTGGAGTTCTGAGAACCAATACCAATTCTCCCTGAACGAATGAATGAAGACAAACTTTTTTGTTGAAAGCTCCTTCTATTCGATTTTTATAGACTTCCAAGTGGTGCAAGGTGCACAATATTTTCTTGTCTAATCGTTCCAATTCATCCAATTGATTTTGGGATTGTTCATATGTAGATGACTGATCACAAATGGCTACCCAAAGTTGGGGTAATTAAAACTCAATGGGAAATACTGCTTCTGTTCCATATACCAATGAATAATGAGTTGACTGCGCTGCAGTGCGGGTGGTGGTTGGATAAGCCCATAAAGCATGAAAAAGTTTATCAGGACATTATTTCTTATCTTTATCAACCATCATTTGCAGTATGTTTGAAATAGTCTTGTTAAAGGCTTCTATTTGGCCATTGGCCACTACATGATACTGAGTGGAATGGTTGGATTTGATGTTGTATTCTTGATACAACATCCTTACCTCGGATGAACAGAAGCGGGTTCCATTATCCGTTAATATGGTATGAGGGACACCAAATCTAGTAATAATGTTAGACTTGATGAAGCTAATAATGAATTTATAAATGACTTCTTTGAGAGGTATTTCCTCTACCCATTTGGAAAAGAAGTCAGTAGTAGTAAGAATGTACTTAAACTGCTTGGATGTAGCTCTAGGATAAGGTCCCACTACATCCATTCCCCGTGTGGAAAATGGTCATGAGTATTTAGCTGTATGAAACAACTCTGGGGGTTGATAAATGAAGATGGAATATACTTAGCAAGAATGACACTTCTTTTTGAAATCAACACAATCTTGTATAATTGAAGGCCAAAAGTATCCAAGCCGTCGAATTTGATTAGATAGTCTGTGTCCAGACTGATGGGAACCACAGACTCCTGCATGTACTTCTTCATGACAACCATTGTCTCTTAACCATCAATGCATCTGAAGAGAACACCATCAAAACATCTTTTGTAGAGAATTTTTTCTAGGTAATTTGGGCTATCATAAAGAGTAAAATTGACCACACGTCACCGGATTTGTTTTTTCCCAGCTCTATCAGGTGTAAGTGTTCCATTTTGATGGTATTCCCTGATAGGTGTCATACATCCTATAGTATGACCATATGGTTCAGGAATGAGACTAATTTCATTGGTTTCCTCTCTTCTGATTTGAACATAAAGTGAAATTGTATGATGGTGGGAAATACTTATTATTATCTCATTCTGATTTGGATCTGCCATAGCTGTGGCTATATTAGCCGGTGCATCAACTTGGGCATTTTGTGATCGCGGGACATAAGAAAATGTTGGTTCCGAAGGAAATTCTGCTATTAACTCTTTGATGAAATCATACAAAGGTATTAGTTCTTCTTTTCTGATTACATAATGCCCATTGCTTTGTTTGATTACCGGGTCTGAATCACCTTTCACCTTTAAGTGATTTACTTGTGCTTGAAGCACCAACTCCAATCCTGCGATAAGTGCTTGGTATTCTGCTTCATTATTTGTCCCACCTCCCAATAATGAGAAGGAATAGAGTAGCACTTCCTTTTCTGGACAAATGAGCACAATTCCTAACCCAGCTTCTTTGAATTTAGGATCTGCCATTTTCTTCCATGTTGGACTTCTGGAAGCTCCATCAAAGTACATTTCCCATGATTGAAGAATATCTTGAATAGAGAAGACTTCCTCATCGGGAAGTTCTATATCTGAAGATGTGTCTTCTACTGAAGGATGTTCATCAAGGAAATTAGCCAGAGCTTGGCCGTTTGTTGCCTTTTGAGACACATACTGAATATCAAATTGCTGCAAAATAACTTCCCGCCTTTCCAGACGTCCTGTAAGCATTGGGCGACTAAGGATGAATTTGAGCGGTTTATTGCGAGATACCAATTGGGCCTTGTGATGTTGCAGGTAGTGTCTCAACATCTGAACTAAAAAGATCAATGCTAGGTCACACTTCTCAATAATTGAATATCGGGTTTCTGCTTCAAACATAGTCCGACTGAGATAGTAGAGGTTGTTTTCATTCCCAGCATCATTCTTGTGGGCAAGGAAAGCACCCAATGATCACTCTAAAGCTATCACATAATGAATCGGTGGTCTTTCTTCAACATCTGGCATTAATACTGGTGGACTCAAGAGATATGTTTTGATAATATTGAATGCCTCTTGACATTCTTCAGTCCACCGGTATGTGACTCCCATCTTTATCAATTTAGTGATGGGTAAACATTTTCCTTCCAAATTGGCGATGAAATGACGAATATAGGCTACGTGTCCTTGAAGTCCTCTAAATTCTATCAAATTTTGAGGATGTGACATACCAAGGATTGACATTGTCTTCTCAGGATCGACTTCGATACCATGATGGTGTATAACAAAGATGAGAAAATTTCCCGAGGTTACCCCAAAAGTACATTTTAAAGGGTTCATCTTTAAATTATATTGCTGAAGTTTTTCGAATATGATTTCCAAATCAGACAAGTGATTAGAACGTTTCCTGGATTTAACCACCATGTCATCCACATAACATTCAACAAACATCCCTAAAAAGGGTTTAAAGATACAATGCATGGCACGTTGATATGTTTCTCCTGCATTCTTGAGGCCAAAGAGCATTACCCGATAGAAAAAGACACCTTGACGGGATCTGAAGGCTGTAGATTCCTCATCTTCTGGAGCCATTTGGATCTGATTATATCCCGAATATCCATCCATGAAGGAAAGTGCTTAATAGCCAGCTGTGGCATCCATTAAGTGTTCTATTATTAGAACTGGAAAATCATCCTTAGGACAATGCCGATTAAGATCTCTGAAATCAATGCAAACTCTAATTTGTCCGTTATTCTTTTTTACATGTACAATATTAGCCAACCATTTGGGATATTGAACTTCTCTGATGAAGTTAGCTTTGATAAGATTATTCACTTCTGCTTCAATTTTGGAAGCATAAATTGGGTGTGTTCTTCTTGCGGCTTGATTAAATCCTCGATGTTCTTCTGGTAAACCCAAACGATGAGTAGCAACATCATGATCAAGCCATAGAATTTCTGTATAGTTCCTAGCAAATATATCTCGATTTTGCTTCAAAAATGAAATATATTTCCTTCTCTTCAAGAGTCATGGCCGCACTAATTAAAGTGGGGCATGGATCTTCTTTTGTACCCAGATTTATTTCTCTGAGTTCATCCACGGTAGTAGAGATACCTTCTTCAAATGCTTGAGGAGAATCCCTAAGATCTTCTACTTCTTCATCAACATGTGTTATTTCTTCTGTTTCTACTTGCATATTAGATGAACAAGGAGAATTTCCATGATCATAAGAGATGTTTAAACTTGAACATCTTGAAGAAGAGGCTTCTATTTCTGACCCTATTAATGATGAAGGGTCTTCCTTTGGTAATAAAGAGGAGATGAAAGATTGATAATTGACATCATCGTTCACCTCGATCATTTCTATAACTTCTTCTGGCCAGGTTGGCGAAGTATAGACTTGTTGGATTTCAGAAAATGAAATGAAGAAATCTCCATTTGAGTTTTCTTCATTGCATGGTGAATCACCATTTCTCTCATGCTGTCTGGCTTGATTTCTGTAATTGACATTATGGAAGTTTCCATAAGAGTATTTGGATTTGGGTCTATCCTGTCAATTTGACTGATAGGCAACACATAATCTGTAATCACATGTGTGAATCGGTTTACTAGAATCTCTTGCAGACCATATAGAGCATTAACTTTGGTAACCTCCTTTATCGTGGATATCTCTTTACCCATCATGCGATCGAATTCTGCCTCAATACATAGAGATTCACATGTTTTTAAGGGTGCCTTATCACCATATAGTGTCCTAATTTAACCATCAAAACAATATTTGAGCCATTGATGGTATGATGAAGGGATAGCCAGATGTTGATGTAGCCAAGGTCTTCCAAGAAAAATATTGAAGGCTGTATTGTGATCAACAACCATGAAATATGAATTGGATACGAGGTCTCCAAATTGAGTTCTGAGTGTAATCTCTCCCATAGGTTCATGTTAATTTTTATAATATCCTTGTAACATCAATGTAGAAGGAGATAAATCATATTCTGTGAGGCCCAATCGATGAAGTGTACGAATGGGGATGAGGTTGACTCCTGAACCATTATCAATGAATGCTCTTCGGATGTCTACACCATTGAACTTTCCAGATAAGTAAAAAGGTCTAATATGTCCATGCACAACATCATCTTCATATTCATCTGTAAAAGGTGTTACTACATGGAATTCTGCAGGGCCATTCTCTTCATGGTAGACTTCAGCCGCAACGATTTCAGTTTTGAACTTCTGAGGACTTGACAGAGCATCAATGAGTGCCTCTTGAAGATCCTTGGATATATTCAGGGCATACAGAATTGATAACTTGGCTGGTACTTGGGCCAAATGTTTCAAGACATCATATTTTTGATCCAAAGGTTTGTGTTTCCCAACATGAACATTTGGTTTCTCATGTGACTTATAAGTTGATGCTTTGGATGTGGATGCTTCCTGTATCGGGGTAGGAGTTGTAAATACTCATGGCTTTGGAATATTAGACCGATTAGGTCTATTTACATGCTGAGAGGAACAAGGTGGAACCTCTAATAGATCCTCCATAATAACTGTGGAAGACTTAATCTACTATTGGTGGAAAAATTTGCTTGTTATTTTTGAGCCCGCTGAAGGGATCTACCACGATTTTCTGCCGCATATACAGTTCTATTAGGGGTAGAATTGGAATAGTGGATTCCGGGATATCCACATCTTCCTCTATATCCCAGACCTCTGTAACTCCCTCTAATTCCATTGTTTGATACATGGAACTCAGGCTAATAAGGATTGAAACTGTCACTGGCATAAGGATCTATTAAATGCATCATATTAACAGAACCAAAGATCAATTCTTCTTCCGATGAAGACTCTGCCTAATTAGCCAATTTAGGCTGTGCCATTTGGTGGGGTGGAGTCCATGGCTTTGAAATAGATGGAATAAAATCTGCCATAGTCAAAGAGAACTTGGGCTTTGACACGATCTCATCTTCTTCTAATTTTTCCTTCTTCTTTGAATTATGCTATATCTTTGAAGATTTTCCCTCTGATGAAGAGGGTTTTGCTGTGGAATTCATTGTATAAGACCCAATAACTTTTTTCAATTGCGTTCATAGAATGGAATGTGTTCGGTTGATCACTTTTCTGACCATCCAATCTTCCTATTTATGGGAATTTTTGTTTTTGACTTCTTGCCACTCACCTTCTTCCTCTGGATTTGTAGCAGTAACACATGATACCTGAGATGAAGAACGATTCAGTTTGACTTTTCCGGGTCAACCATTTTTTTCAATAGGTCATTAAAGACAAAACACTCTTGAATGCGATGCCCCAACATCTGATGAAATGGGAAATAGTTGGGACGGTCTTCATATTCTTCCTTGTTCATCCTTTTGGGCCTTGGAAATTGAACCAAATTATTTTCTAGAGCCGAAATGATGTAACCAAGAACATGTTCATTTCATAAAGAATAAACTTACTCTTCATATCTTAAAATTGTTTCGGTCTTTGATCTCTTTGATCATCTTGACGAAACTACCTCTACTGGTGACGCTAAGTAGGTGGAGCCCTTTAATAAGATGGAGGTTTTTAATTAGAATCAGGTACATGTGCTTGTTTAAGTGTAACTTATTAGTCTCTTCTTTACCCATTCTCCATCCTGGAGATGATGGAATTACACGTGTTTAATCCTTATTCTTCAGAAGATAGTATTCAATCTACTGAGCGACCGAAGTAAGGTCTCAAAACCCTCCTATGTATTTCATAGGGATCAACGGTGTGCGCAACTCATCACGTATATTTTCCACAATGATTGGAAATAATTCTTCTTGAGGGAGTGCTATGCTCAGGGAATATATTAATCCCTACCAGTGAGCAATGAAATCTGAAACCCTTCAATTCTCCCTTTTCTTACATTTTTTATAATAAAAAAATGTTGTCTTTGAAAATGAGAAACAATATGTTTTAAGTGTTTCTCTGGATCTCCCGAACCATTAAATATTGGGAATGTGGTACTGGAAATATTTGATGGGGGAGGAATTTCATCAACCCATTCAGGGTAAGCTCCATTTTCAGGTTGAATTTGAGCATATTTTCCCTCAATAGCTTCCAACCGAGATGTTAATGACTGAATAGTAGTTATTAGCTTTTGATAAACATCCGGATGAGCTTGGACTTGAGCCGGTGCAATAACTGGAGCTTGGATAGGTGTGGCAGCTGGCACTGCAACTGATGATAACACCACTGGTTGTTGGTGCACATGACCCATAGGATTGGTCCTCTGAGGGTGTACTGATAAACGAGGATATTCTTGATATATCTCAGTAGCCGCAACAAATTCCCTTGGCTGACATACTCCAGCACGCTTAGGGGGAAGACTACCTAGATGTAGTTCTGCATTCAACCTCTTCAATTCCTTCATTTATTCCTCTTGTTATGCGAATATTTTCTCTAGTGAGAGTGATTGGCCTTATAACTAGGAAGGTTATGTATCCTAATTCTTTCCTTTCCCCTTATTGGATTCGTTTTAGGGAGGGAGAAGTTGATTATTTGAAGGAATACCTAGATTCTGGGTAATCCTTGGATTTCATGTATGCACACCTTCTTCATTTATATCTGTGTGTACAACTTATTGAGAAGGAACCACTTCATCTGATCCCTCAAAGTGAGCCTCATCTGGGGGATCAACAAAAATGGAATTGATGAAATTAATTGATTCATAATGCATTGCATCCCTTCTATCAGCATTTCTCTGATATTGTCTTATTCAACGTCCCTGATGAGACACTGTCTTTTGTCGATTTGATCCCTCAGAAACTTCATGATGAAACGTAATTTAGAGGGAATCTACTGATAATTTGGATCATTGTTCCACTTGTGGCTTCTTCACTAATTGAGAGAATAATGAATTTCTATGAGGAAGAGACTGATGATTTGAAAAAGTCCCCATTACGGTGGACTGGGGCTGTTCCTGCTGTTCCTACTCAACTCCTCGAATCCTATTTGTTGATTCTGATGGTTGGGTTAAAAGAGTCCCTAGTCTTGCAAGATGGGGTGGTTCTTGAGATTATATATCTGAGACTTTCTTAAAAGATCTCTTGATCGTGCAGATTTTAGTCCGGAAATTTACTGAATGCCTCAAGCTGCATCAACATTTATCACCCGGCTCAAAAGAACATTGAATGATTTCTGACACTTCTACCACTTGATGATGTGCATGCTCAAAACGAGAATCCTTCTCAATATTCTCGTTTTCCTGATGCAAGAGTAATTCAACAACTTGTTCTCTGTATTCTTGATTTTAAGAAGAACATGTTGAGGAACGTTCTTCAGTAAGACTTTGATTATAAACAA
Source organism: Viscum album (assembly GCA_963277665.1). Lineage (NCBI taxonomy): Eukaryota > Viridiplantae > Streptophyta > Magnoliopsida > Santalales > Viscaceae > Viscum > Viscum album. The sequence continues at coordinate 1,372,117,441 of OY728141.1, read as the reverse complement.
TGCAAATTGGATGTGGTCGGCCATGGGAAATAACATTGCAAGAGACCATTTTCACCAGGCTTTGTTGGATGGAGAGTACAATAAAATTTAGTTCTCCATGAACACCCCGTCCTCTAATATGAATACCCGATGGGGAATTTGCAATTCACTGGAGCAATCTTTTTAATGCACCAAGGCATGAACGCTAAAGGGTTCTCTGATTCTTTTCACCCTTCGGATATCGTGAAACTGAGAGAGATTCCATGTCAATTTGGCATTGTATCCCTTCTATTATCTTGACATGATTTTCATATTCATCATAAGATATTATTTTATTTTTCAACTAAAAAAGTGTTTTCCATATGATGAGACGAATATCATGAATTCCATCTTCCATCAACATCTCTGGAATTTCATACTGAGAGTCAGCAAGAGGCCAAAACATAACTGGCACTTCACCTTTTTCCAGTTGTTTTCTCATATTCAGCACTTCCTCTTTATTGTTCAATGAAGATTATTCGACCTGATTAAACCAAAGCTGGTTCTTCCTTGTTGCTGCATCAGATTCAACAATATTGATAGAGATTTCACTTATCAAAATATAAGATGAATGACCCAGGGGTGGTTCAGAGAATGACCTAAAGCCTGGGCTATCATCTGATTGAGAAAGTATTTCACCTACTAAAGGTAAAGAATCATACATGACTGGATTCATATTTACAAGTGCCTCAAGATAAGAGGGCTTCCTCATCACTGCATTTTCTTTTGAAGAGTTATCCAGGAAATGCGAATTACAACTACGGAGAGGATTTTCACAGCTAAATTTATCATCATGGTGAGGACCACCATGGAGGGTTGTAGGAAAAGATGAAACATTTTTCTCATTGGTCTTATGGCCACACAGAGGGTTCTTGTGGCTCTTATCTGAAGATGAAATTTCGAGATCGACCGAACTATCATGAATCAAGCCTTCATGAGGATGTATCTGATGTAGAGATTCAGAATTAATATTCCCACTATTGGGAACTGAGATAGTATAATCTTTAGTTGCAATAGATAATTGTCTGAGTGCATCAAGAACTCCATCATTGATTTAGGCCTTGTTACAGATTGGCCCTTGATTTCGTGACTGTTCTGGATGTGTATTTTTCTTAGATGCTATCTTACTCAATTTGGGAACCACTTGTTGATGAAAGTGGTTATTATGGGTAGGTGTATGTGCCTGCTCAAGAGAAATATTCATGTTAGGCTTATTATATCCACTCAAACAGGTGTATGTGCATGACTTGGTTGTCCGTGTGATATGGGGGAGTACGCCCCACAACCCTCTTCGTCTAGAACAGAGTTGTGTGTTTGTTACGTAGTGACCTGTTGATATGTCACTCAACTGGTAGGGATAGATTTTCATTTCTTTCCCTGTGATGCTGCATAAGCTATTATAATATCCTGACAGGAATCCAGAATATGAGTTGGGATTTACTTCATCTCCCTCACCATTGATAGAATATGCTTGGTGACTTCAGCTGCCAGAACAAGGATATATATCCATTCCTTGCTTGGAGTAGGGGTCTGTTCCTACTCATGGCATCCTTTTCTTTTCAGTGAATTCTAACAGTTCTCAAGTGTGGGGGCAGAGAGTTGATTCCACCTCATGTTTGTCATTGGGGATTTCCAATTGACTTCTCTGGGTGCTACCAAATGAGACTGTTGGTAGGATTGATCAATACTAGCAGGTATATGTGCCTTCTGACTGCACTCCGCCGAACGTGGTTGATGAACTTCCTTCAATACTGACAGACGAGACTGCTGGCAATATTGATGAGTGTAAGAAGGTGTATGTACATGTTTACCAGTTGTCAACACATTGGGTTGGCGGGCTTCATCATATGTAGTCAGACGAGCCTGCTGACTAACTGATGATTTATAAACAGGTGTATCTTCTTGTCTATAGTACTCTGCCAGAATTGCCAGATGGGATTGGAGTGTTGATTCCAAACAAGTCTTCTGGTCAACGGAATTGAAATGGACGGGTGCGTGTGCCCAATCGTTGCTTCCCTCAAAGTTAGGTTGGTGGAATTCTCCAGAAATGGAAGAGATAAGAACCTGCTCACTGTTGATTGGTCGTCACCTCTGGTGGTTCGTCTTGCCTTCTCGGGTTCGAGGAACCTAAGCCGAATGCCTGGAGATGACACCCTCATCATGTTGAGGGTGCACTGATGCATGAGTCTGGCGGAAATTGTTGATGGGAGCCCTTGGGAAAGACTCATGTCTCTTTGAATTAAGGCCTTCAGTGACCTTCTCATTCTCTTCCCCATAATATGGGAGGGAATGTTGATTGTGTTCTGAGGATAACGACCCGAAATGGTTGGAGACGGTGGTGGAACTACCTGCTTCTTGATCGCTGGTCATCACTCTCCAGACAACCAAGGTGATTTATTGACTTCAAGGGCTTGTCGAGCGGCCTCCAGAGTCGGAATAGTATGTTTTTATGGTATTACTTAACCAGCGCATTTGATACCCAGTGTTGAAGATGCTGAGTAGGTGATGTCATCCTCAGAGTGGACGACGATCTACTAGGAGTAGCAGTAGAGGTATTCAGAGCAGAGGCATTCACTGGTGTGAACTTTTGGAATTCTATTTATGTAACATAGAAGATCTTGGAAATGAGTGCATGTTTGATATAACAGAGATAATCAAGATAAGTTCGTACACAACATATTTTGGATGAGAACATATGTTATTGATTGTTTTGTTGGACCTCTCATTGAGTTTAAGTAGGGGCCTAACAAATAATTAAAACATCATTTTTTTCCTCTGGAATTGGGGATGACCTCGTTGATTTAAGGTTCAATCATTCCAAGCGGTTTCTAACGGGGTTGTTCATAGAACTGGAAACATCCAATGATCCAATATCCATTTGGACATACTTTCCAAAGTTAGGTGCTCATTAGTTGTGGAATGATGAGGCTTAAGAATTTTCATTGGTCGAGTGGATGGGTGGTCAGACACATTAAAACTTTTTGAGGGGAATTATTGTCTACTTTGAGACTCTCTTTATAGATTTATGTTATGTTTGTGAATCTTTATTACATTACAAAGTATAAAAATTATCTTTCCTTTAGATCTAACAATCAATGATTGATATTTATGAGATGTATAAAATCATTTATATGTATTTGAGGTTCTTCGTAAATAGAGAATCATCTTTATTTGTTTGATATTATTAGTCAAAGGTATCCTTCAACACATTATATAGAAATATCTTGGTCATTTTGATAACCATACTGGTTTAAAAGCCACTTAGCAGGGCACTTGAAGTTTATTGTCATTTAGAAGGACATATATTATTTCAGAGTTAGGATCGTACCCACAGATGGGATACCTACGTATTCTTCATTTTAGAAAAGGAATCAGAACCCACGTAGTTCGAGTAAATAAGTATGCGGTTTATGAATGATTGTTGGATCAATGAAAGATATCATATTTAATTTTACACTCTATGCTCATGTGAGTCATGCTCGGTGTGATAAACAAGAGGTATTGGTAAAACCGGACAATTATTCCATGAAATATTCAATCAAAAGAATTGATGTGGGGATTATGTATGTATGACTGCCCAAATAGATAGAGATCATGATTCATTTTAGATAATAAGTCCATGAACATGGTCCATAATGGTATATGTGCTTTTATGGAGATTTTGGATACTGTATCTTGGGGCTTACTTTTGAGGAAGATGCTCAAATTAGAAGGGGACTTGGGGCTTACTCCTATAGAGGATTCCCAAATCAAAAATAATTAAGACTGGGTAAATGAAATTAGAACTGGGGCTTACTCTTGAGAAGGAGGCCCAGGTTAAGGAAATTTGGAAACTTGGGTCTTACTCCTAATGAGGATGCCCAAATTAAGGGAATGTGAAGACTGGGGCTTAATCATGAAAAGGAGGCCAATGTTAATGAAATTTGGAAACTTGGGGCATATTCCTCAGGAGGATTCCCATATTTTGGAACATGATACTGGGGCTTACTCTTGAGAAGGATGCCCAGGTTAGAGGAATTATGATTGGGGATTAATCTTGAAATGGAGGCCCAGTTTAAGGGAACTTATCATCTTAAAGGATGAGGTTGAATGAATTAAATCTCTCACCATTGTGACATAAAGATATAAAAATCACTAGGTTTTGAGAGATGTTTCATAGAATTCTCTTAAGATAAGGAAACCAGCAAAGGAACTATGCTATAAATAGTTTTGAAGATGGTTCTGATGGCTAAATCTTGAAAAGGATAGGTGGATTTGAAGAAAGAAAGTGAATAGGTAGGAGGGGCGCCCCAAAAAAGAGAGGCGTGCAAGTCCTGCGTGGGCGCGCAAGTCCTGGTCGCGCAAGTATACTTGCACGACCCATGGGTACTTGAGCGACGGTCAACCCTTAGGGTAATACATGGGCGAGACTTGGCTCAAGCCCATAGTATTATCCCTAAAGGCTTCCAAAAGTGTGGCACACAAGTTTTATTGAAGGCATAAGGAGGCACGCATGTGTGGCCATTTCCCTTAAGGGATGGCCACTTAGACGTGGTAGTGTTGATGAGTTTCAACACTTTGGCCTTGTTTTCCCTGTTTAGATCTTCCATTCCTGGTAAGAAATTACCTTATAAGTGACCAGAAGACATCAAGAAGAGAATAGGGCGACCAGAGCTTAAATCTTACTTTTGGAATATTTTCCCTCTAAAATGGGGTGCCCACAAAGGGTATTTATAGGCCAGGGAAGACATTGGGCGAATATCAAAGAGGGCGTGCAAGTCACCTATGCGACCAATATGTGGCACGCAAGTATGCTTGCGTGACAATGATGAAACTTGTGTGAACCAAGTGTGGAGAAATCCTTGTTCATGCCTTTGTCAATTTTTGATGTTTCTATAAAGGATGAATCACTTTGGACTAAGGTATTTCCCTTTTTCAGTTATTATACTCTATGGCGAAAAGGAGCGTCAACACACTCCACCCATTTTTTTCTTTTAAGATAACTAATCATAGAACTGCTGATAACATTGTATATTTACTACAACCTAGGAATAATGGTTTCTCAGAATCTCCATACAATCGTTCAATAGTTTTTGTTTTTTCGATGGTTTTAACACCTAAATCATGAATTAATTCTTCAATATGATCCTCTTCCTCATTATGAATATCATCATCAATTATGGATGTTGAATTTTTATTTCATTCACCATACTAGATTCAACATGTATAATTAAGGATAAAACCCTAAAAAATCAGATGATCATTGATTTCAATAGAGTTTAACTTTATCAAATTTAGATACTTCACACATAGACAAAAAATAAAATCAATGTTTTGAAGATGTATTTTAGAAAATTCCAAAAAATTATCAACTCCTTTTTCATATTCACTAGTGGTTCATCGTAAATGAATCCAATTATGATCCATTAAATACTCGATATCACAATATAATTGGTTAATATATTAAAATATATAAACATTTAGATATCTATCAGATAAATTGAAATCAAAAAAACATTTAATAAAAACTATTGATAATCAAATAGAATACATCTGATATGAAACACATTTATAAATAGTAATCATTTTATTTTCATATTATATACATGTGTGTTATATTGATATTATTATTTATTTATAATATCAAGATCCTAAAATTTATTTGTTCATTTTACACAGTGTTTGCATTTTTTTGATGTTTCATGTGTCAAAACAAGTGAAGATTCCATTAATTTAAAGATACATTAAGTGAAATGGGTGAAATTTTATTGGAGTCAATGTAAAAAGATGCAATTTGTTGACATGATATTTTAGAATGATTTCTGACTTAATATTTAACCATGTACTAACACTTTTAAAAGAAAATATAAACTCATAATTGAAGAAAATCAATAAAAAAATAATTGATAATTAATTTATCTACAAAATTAAAAAAACATAATAAATTTTATGTTTAACACAATTAGAGATCCTCAATACAAACTGTGTTCTGTATAATGACATAGAAAAACAAACACAACAAAATCTATACCAATAATGATAATACTAATGAAAAATTATGATAAACAACAACTAAAATCAAACCACCATTAAAATTAGCGTAAAATAGGGTTATGGTAGAAGAAATAAGAAATGGAAGATAAATCAAGAGAGGATAATGAAGAATGAAATCCGCAAATAATGAAAATCAAATTAATCAGTCAACAATGGCAATCCAAGATCAAAAATTGGTCTTAGAATGTCGTCGTGAGTCGAAGGCACCGCTGTGGGTTTTGATTTTGAAGATCCAACAAAATGAGGGTTTTGAGACCCCCATAAATTTTAAAAGACTTTCAGTGTTGGTTTTGAGAAAATACGGAACCCATATTCATTTTTTCTGTGTCGGTTTTTACCAAAACCTACACTAAAAATATCCGAGTTTCTTAATTTGGCCACAGTTTTGGAGAAAACTGATGCCGAAAATTGTACATAGGGCGTTAGTTTTCTTCAAAATGAACCTAATTATTTATTATTTGCTGCGTTGTTTTCTTAAAATCCGACCCCAAAACATTTTTTATTATTTTTTTCATTTGTTTTCACAAAACTGGTGCGTAATATCATCAAATAATGGTTTTTAGCATCGGTTTTACTGGAAACCGACACTAATATGTTCCAGCGCATACTATTGGCATCAGTTTATAAAAAACTGACATTATTACGTCAACGTTAAATCCCTTATTTCAACTAGTGATTATTTTTTACCTCCTAGTGAAAGCATAATGGAGATAGATTTGTGGGATTGGTGTTTTGGAGATAAATAGAGTTATTTATTTATTTATTATGGAATTTGGATGACATAGGGTAACATGGATATCATGTGTGGTGGTTGGGTTTGACTTGATTATCAGGTTCCGATATGATTTTTATCCTAAAAACTATTTTAGGCCATAGAATATGATCTTGATTATTTGATTATAATTAATAAATTTATAGGTAAAAAAATGTAACTCATGGTTACAAAATTATTATAGATAGTAAAATTTTAATGGGGATGGTTTATGAGTAGAAATAAAAAAGCATAGAATTTTATTTAGGAGTAGGTTTTTATTTTTTAGAATTGTAATAAAAATAGCGAATCATATATTTTATCACGACATCATTGAGTAAATTTAATATCTACATTGATGATGTTATTTATATTTTCATATTTGTTTGGGGTGAGTAGATAACAACAGTTTTGGATTACCAATTTAGTGTGGATACCTTGTATAATTTTACAAGGATGATGTCAATTGTCACTTGTTTTCTATTCCAAATTTGTTTTTATGTGGATGTAGCATGAATTTGGGTATTTCTTCCTTTCAAGAGTAGGTGGTTCCCATTATATTTTTCTAATAGTCTAAGGGATCACAAATATTTTTAAAAAACATGAAGGGGTGGATTATTTTGGATTTCAAAATATTGAAATTATGATGTTTCTAGTCATCGTATGGGGTCATGTTTGATAATTATTGAATAATAAATTTTTTTATTTTGTTTTCAAAAATTGTGTCTAATATATTATTTTTTAAAAACCCATATAATGTTTTTATATTTTCTCACATTTATGAGATGTTTATAATTTTATAGGAATGTCTTATGGGGTATTCAACTCACACCATATATTCCCAGAATAATTTGTTTATATATTGTGTGCACTATGATAAATATAAACATAAAACATGAATTTTCACTTTAGATAGACTATAACCTTATTGGTGGAGCTGTGGTGGAGGAATAATTATCCCATGATGGGATCGTTCTTGAATATTTAATAGATCCATGAATGATTCAATTTGAAGGGTCCATTATTTAATTTTATATATTAAAGAATTATTTAATATAATACATGGATTAAATATACATAATACATTAAATTATATATTTTATAACCATTGGGATATTTGATATATTTTTCCACACATCATTTTTGGGAAATTATTTTAAGGAAAATAATAAAATTTGATAGATTAGTAATATAATATATATATACCTCATACTAAAAATTAGGTAAAATTTACAAAAATGATGTCTGTGTTATCTGGATGAATCCATCACACAATTACAATTCATTATCTCATAGAATTATCTCTATTAGATTTCATTTGAGGGAAAAATAATTTGATTCAAAATTTATCCAATAAATCTTTATGGTTCGTTGATAATAATATATAAAAATATGTTATCAAATAGTATCAACATCATTCATTTAGTCTCTATGAGTTGATATATATTGATTTATAACCAATGGTTTAGTTAATAATTGGAATATCTATCTTATTTATAGTGAAGCAAAAGTTTTTTGGATATATGAGTGGTCTTGGTGGTTAACGAAACTTATATAGTTTTTGGGATTCAATATGGTTATATTTTAGGGTTCATGGAAAATAAATATCATTATGAATCATGTATAAATTGATTGATTATAAATATAAAATGGTTTCATGGTTTTTAGAAAACGTTTTGTCACATATCTATTTTCTCAAAATATATTTATTAAAATTGACCATTTTTTATGTAAATATAATATCAATTTCAGGAAATTGAATGACGAGTTTTTATAAAGAATAATGAATTAGAAGGGGTATATTACCATCATAGTGGAATGTTTTTGTGATGGGGGGTAGCATATTGTCATAGGGACTCAATGAAAAGTGATCAATAGGTAATGTTTAGATGTCTTGTATAAAATTGTTTGGCCATATAGATAATTTTTTATAACATTGGTAAAATATTTTTTAAAAATTTATTGTAAAATAATACATCCATGGACACCAGCTCTAAATTTGTATGAAGAGAAGAATAAATACATGTTCCAATATGATCCACTATTCAATTTAAAATATTTTTAAAATCCGATGTATTTTTATATTATTTTTAGTAGGGAGGTTTCACCTTATTTACCTCATGTAGAAAAGTCATTAGACAAATAAAACAGAAACTGATATTTTAATAGGATTTATGATGTATGTTGTGACTCATTAGTTGAAACTAATCTACAAATATTTTGAACAATTCATTACTCGTTTAATATAAAAATGAAACTCAAATCTTGAATGTATGATGAACTCAAAACTGAGTGGTGGGGTTTTTTTATTCAAATAAAAACAATAAACGTGTATGTACTTGGAAGGGTTTTGAAAATATATTGAATAAACGTAATTAAATTCCCAAAAATTATGTTTTCAAGGAGACTAATTTTTACTTGTACTTTAGATATATGTTTTTTATGTATTATGTTGCTCTGTTTACATAAAATTATTTCTTTTCTCAAAAGATACATAACATTGAATCCCTAATGGAATGTTGGGTAGATTAAGGATTATGATCTGACATTTGATAATGATTTTTAATGATTGTAATCAAATAATATTTCAGGTAAATTATTAACTTATAATAGGTTTTGAATCAAAATTTAAGAAATCATTTTCCCATAAAACACCTTCACCCTATCATTAAAAATAAGTGGCTCTGGATGAAGATAGAGGAGTAGAAAGATAATCCTTATTAAAGAATTGGTGAATCTTATTGATTTTAAATAATTATAAATACATAATCATGTAAAATGGATATATTGAATTTATATTTCCATTATGGTTCATTTTAACACTTGAAGTGGAATTTACAAGATAGACTTGAACATTCTTAGGGTATACCAAGTTTACCCATATTTAGTGTGTGTGGATCAATAGATGTATTAAACCTATATTAAAGGGTTTGGATTACAAATTGGGGTCATAAGACAATTTTAATAACTCAGGTAATAAGAGAATAAATCATTTTTCATATTTATTATTATTCCCAAATTAGATATAAATTATTTCAATCAAAATGGAAATAGTTTTATCAATTATCAATGGTTTAATTTAAAAGTTAAATTTATAAATTATAGAATTTCAATTTGATATAATGAGTTTCACTACAAAATTGATTATTATAATATTAAGTAATAATGAATTTATTATATTTTTTTGAGAAAACTTTATTCTTCATTAAATAGTGAAAATACAATTTTTTTGAAACTTTTATTTTTAGTTAATATATATGTAAACCTAAATTATAGATTAAATAAGATAAAAAATATATATATTTAGTTTTGTATTAAAAGAATATAGTTATGATTTTTTAATGTATTTTATAATTTAATTTAGTATAAATGCAATTTATACCTAAAATAGGTATTTTTATGAAAACATAATTTTCATATCATTTTCAATATAATTTTAAATTAAATTCATTAATATTTTTTATAGGAAAATTAAAAAATAGGTTATATATTTTTATTTAGAGGATAAAAAATTTTATAGTGTTATGCTTTATTTTTTGTCAATATTAGTAGTAACCTTATTAATTTTTTTCATGGTAATGGATATATCAGTTATTTCGTAATTAAAAATAATATGATAATGAAAATTAATTGAAACTTACGCATGAATTTTCATTGGATAATTAAACATCATCCGTAAAAATCCAAGATTCTCTCATATTATTTTTTTCATTTGGATGTTATTATGAGATTTATAATATTATATACATTGAAAAATATAAAATGTTACACTCTTGTTTTTGTTAACTATTACAATTATACCATTACGATAAACATTGTATATGTTTAGTTATAAGTATAAAATTAAAATATAAACATTTATCATCAAAATGCTAATTAAATTTTAAATTTTCCTTTATATATAATTATAATAAATAGTTAAACAATTATGTAATTATAATTATTCAGTTAATCAAAAAATAAATTAAAGAAATAAAAAATATCCAAACTGATATAATTTGAAATAATTATGTCGACCAATTTTTTTTATAAATTAATAGATAATTTTATTGATGTATGAAAATATTTTTCTATAATTTAAATTGTTTTCTTGTTGTTATTAATGTAAAAGTAGTGAATAGTTAAAAAAATTTGGCAAAAATAATATTTTATAATTAAAAATATTTTCTTAAATGATACAAATATCTTAAAAATATTATATTAATCCAAGTTATTATAATCTTTCTGAATATATAATCTATGTTCTATGTAATGATAGTTTCTCCATTTATGGTTACTATCTTAACCTATTACGAGTAACAAATAATTGAAATCTCAATAATTGTCAAATGGGTTAATGAATAGTTACAACAAAATGACATGGGTAAAAATGTTCTCCGAATCTATCTAAAATTTAAACTCATTAAAATAATATACTCTAAATAAATTTGATTGGATATATTTTTATTGTCAATAAATTAGAATTATTTTAATATTTTAAAACATTCAATGTGTGTGCATCTGCTCTCTCAAATATGGAACCATTTATTCTCATCTATTCACAAATAATAAGAAATTTTTATCAGACAATATCATCCAAAATGCCTTAATGAATTCCATACACATGATCTACATGCCTTTTTTTTTGAAAAAATACCAATCTTCAGGGACTAAATGTATTAATAAAATGATACCTTACAAAGAAGATGTATAGTTTTTAACTACATGATTTAGTTTTATTTCTTCTTCACACTCCTTGAAATATATGTTACTCTTAATTATATAATATGATATTTATATCCCAAACACATAGATATTATTATTATAATTTCACAGCCTATGTACATCTCCTCTTCCATCAAATGGGAAATGAAACTATCATTCATGTGTATAGTGCATTATAGTCTCACAAGCTAATGTAATTCATTCTCCATCACCACATATAAAATATTTTTATAATGATGTAATTAATTTTTTTATATGATATTGATTAAATATTTATCATTACTAAAGGAAGATATATCATTTACTTTATAATGTTTTTATTAACTGAAAAATGATAACATCGTTCATGCATACATGTGGACTACCATGTTTACGATGCAATGTGATTAATTTTTCATAACCACGTCACATGGATGATATATAAAAGTATATTTAAATAAATAATATTGTATTTACTATATTATTATCATTATTAATGGATAAAATAATAATTACCTTCTTTTTATAACCATCCTAGAAAAATGGAAGTTTAACTCTTGTGTATGTACGACCTACCATCACCATAAATGTAACATGGTTATTTATTCATAACAATCATCCATGATTTTTTTTAAGTATAATTGATCAATAAAAATTATAATTATATAATGATTATTATTTTATATATTAGTTTATAATAATTTATTTGGTTATACTCTACCTACTAAATCCATTTTGGTCATCTAAGCTGAATATTGTCAAAGGCATTTTAAATGAACATAGATGATAAAGTATTTGTATATGAAATGGTAATAACTAAAATAAAATTTTTAATAAAATTTGAAATGGTTCATATTAAATTTAGATATTAAGTTTTTTCAAAAGGTTGATGACTAATAATGTACATGACATGTTAGTCCCAACGTATAATAATGTGTTTTAAAAGTGTTATTTTAATGATTCCCATAATACCCCCATTTAATTTTATATCCATATTATTAAAGATATGGATTTTTTATCGAAGATAAAAATAAATGATTTCATTTATATTTTTTATGACTTTAATCTAATTATTTTAGAAAATTATTAATTTTTTAAAAGGATTTATATTCTTTATAAAAACCCCAAAATTGCTATTTTATTTCAATGTATAAGGAAAAAACCTATTTTCCCACAGACATACTAATTATTTAAAAACTTTATTCTTCATATCATTTAATTTTTTTTCCAAATAATCAATCTATTTTTTTAAACATTTCTTTTTGTTAGAATACATTTTCTGAGCAAAATGGTAGTTTGATATCCAAAATTATTTAACATATGAGTTATTTTTTTTAAGTTTTATATCATGATATAGTCCATGGAAAATTTTAATGAATTTTTTGTGGCCCATTATATCAGACTTGTGAGTTTGATATAGCTTACAATATTTGTGTACATAGATTTCACACTAATTCTTTGGTAATAATTATCATCTCTAGAGAAATCAATTTTAAGTTGGTAGTGTGATTATTTTTTGTGTAAGGGTTTTTGTATGGGTTTTGTAAGGTTTATTTCGTAATGATGTACTAAGAAAACATCCTTAATTTTCTATGTTTTCTTAAGATTTATATTGAAAGTAATTTTATTTCAAATTGTGAGCTTGTTTTTTTGAGGATATATTATACCTTTCAATGTAAAAGGAATGTTTTTTAGAAAAATTATTTATTAATTTTCATTTTTTCCCATGACTGGTTAACATATTATTTTAATTCCACTTAATAATATTTTTTTCATACACTGATTTGAAATGCTTTTATAGGGATTTAATGGTGATTTTGAGTTTTATACGGTCAGAATCAAAATAATAAAGATGTGTCATGAAAAGAAGTTATGTATATTTATTTAAATAAAAGTTTTTCTGAAAAAATTGACAGTGAATAGAACATTCAACATTAGAATACATGGGTTTGTTATGTTAGAATTATGACCTAACTCTATAAAAACCTACACATAAAATATCTTTGGGAATTCATGAAATTTAATTTTTCTCTTAAATTTACTTCAATTTCTAATATTTAATCATGGGGTTTTATAGTTTGTATCAAAGAAAATCGTTATATAACATTTCTGTGTTTTGTTAATAATAATTTGATGACTTAAAAATATTTTACATAATTGTTATGTTAAAATGATATAACATTTTTGGATTACCAAATTTATTATTCTAATTTTTTTTTCAAAATGGTTTTCCACATCCAAAATAGTGAAGCTATGATGGGATATCCAAATAAGAAACCCAGAATGGATACAACCTGAACTGAATAGTTTATTAATGTGATAGAATTGTTTTCATATTATATAAATGGATGGAGAATCTATTCTAGAAATTATCCATATATTAAAAAGTGGAACTTTATTATAGTGGATAATTTTATGATGAAAAATACCCTCACATTCATTCGATCATCATACCCAGTGGTAGATGATGTATGGATCAATGTACTTGAAATGATAATTACAGTCCTATGTTGTCCCAAACACCAAAAGGTAACACTTTTCATTTATCATTTTGAAGGTTAATCTGATTAATATTTTTCTAAGGGTAATAATACCAAAAAGATAGATGATATTCATTCCATAGAGTAGGGAATATTTATAAATAATTTTGAAGAGAAATATTACACTAATATATTTCAACCCAGAATGGTGAAACAATTCATAGAACTAATGAAAAGATTTGATGATTCAATAGATACATATGAAACTGAAATTATAAGATTTACATGGTATGTAAAAGGTTTTATTCATGAAATTATTATTCAAATAAATATATTTCAATCAGGATTGAATCCATGTTTTAAAATATTTTTATCTTAATGAGACTTTATAATCAATGAGAATGTTGTTCATTGTGTTGATAAAGTAGAGAAAGAATTTTTCGACATGTATGTTCCTTACTTTATAAATTTTAAGAAAAGGCCTTGATGGTATGAAATGGGAATGAATATATCAATGAAATATGGGGGTAGGAAAATAATGTTTCTATATTGTTAAAAGAGTGGTAGATATGATTTTATATAATTCATTATAATTTCTTTGTAGTTTCACCGATGTGGTTTGTTTGGTTAGAAGGATCCTGGATAGAAGGAAAATAATCTTGATCAGTCAAAGAATGGGTTAGTGGACAGAGATTCAATAGTGATATTTTTTAGTTTTAATGATATGGGTCATTAATCTATAGTGTGTTTTATGTTAGTTACACTGGATGAAAATCATGTATATCAAAAAATGAAATGTTTTTTCAAAATAATTTTCTACTACTATAGTTGATATTGGGGCGTCAAATGATGAGGTGAATGTTAGGATACTAGTTTATTCAAATTATTATAATTCCCTATTAGACTCTGAATCATCACATTCTTTCAACTCTGATAAATTTTTATAAAAATTTTAAAAATCACATCATTAATGTAATATAGAACATTTGGTGATACTATTGCCTGAAATTATTAATGTTGTCGAGAATTATAAAGAATTTTTTCTTTTTATTATTGGGATGGTCTTTCCTTGTAATAATGTTTAACTACCCATGTTAGAGTTTGACATTATTTTGGGTATATATTTTCTTTAATTTTATCATTATAATAAATATTTACCCACTAGAAATATTTTTTTTCAATTATTTCATACCATTGATAACCTACCAAGATACTGATTTATACTACTAAACAGAATATATTTAATCAAGGGAAATAGTACAAAAACAGGGGGAAAAGACAAAAAAAGGACCCCAGATTATGGGGGTCTGGAATAGTGTAGGCTAAGGGCATCCCCTCGGATGAGATTCACCCCCTCCTGCTAAAGCGAGATTGCATTGGAAAGACAGGAGATAGAGGAGGTTGGGGCTACAAGAGAGGCGAGGAAGTCCGCAACTTTGTTCCCCTATCTCCTGGTATGGGTGATACGATACTTGTAGTTTAGAAGCTTCTTGTATTTACTAATAATGTAAATTACTGACAAAGTTGTAGTACCTCTTCCCAATAGGGAATCATTAATTATCTTTTAGTCTGTATCCACCTCATATAAAACAATAATCTTTTGTTTTTAAAGATTCAACCCTGTGAGAACTGCATTCGCCTCTGCCTGAAGAGCACTACCATCACCATATTGTGCCATGAATGCAAGTAAATCACTTCCTCTTGGATTATAAACCACTCCACATCTCCTCATGGCACCTGCATTGCATGATCCGTCGGTGTAAAGTTTGAATACATTTGTTTGTGGGACCCATTTAACCCATTATCCTCATGCTCTATCCATGGTAGGGTTGGACGAAGGAGATCAGGTATGCTGGATATGAAAGGAGGAAGCTTCACACCAAATATCATCGAGCGTGGCCATATCAAGCAATAAGCTCTTGGTTCTCATAATAACGGACCGACATGTATAGGATGACCCCTCTAATCTGGCCTTGTTCCGAGCTAGCTAGATACACCAGCATCCAGAACTGAGGATAATTTTCGTCGCCACTCTCTCAAGACCTTTATCTATAGACCTCTGAAACCACCACTCCGCGAGAGACAGGTCCTGGTGATGAGGTGAATGGAGAGCCGTGAAATCACCAATAGAGCTCCACACATCTTGCACCCACACCCTTCGAATAAGATATGGCTCGGGGTTTATTCCCTCTTTTTTTTATAGCACAGATACCACAAAGAAAGGTTGATGCCAATCTTCTTGATTCCTTCATCAGATGGAATCACGTTCTTCCTTATGCGCAAAACCATGAAGTTATATTTTCTCGGAATTTTCTTCAACTACACCAAGTCGTTCTAACTGTCCTGTTGAGCATGGGGGGTTGATATCCTTTGAAAATTCTTGGTATTGAACATAACAGAACAAAAGGGGGATTACATGCATTGGTTCGGCTCCGAGTTAATGAGGATGGAATCAAAGACATCATGTTGAACTTTGTCAAGTACCGCTTTTATGAAAACAGGATGATCTCTCTCCCCCTTAAATGAAATCATTGGGGTCGGACACCCCAGGGAACTAAGCACTAATCCCACCTTGTTCTGTTCCCAGAAAAGGATGTTGTCGTCTCCCACAACCCACCTGTAGTGCTATTGGAGGCTTGGGATGAGGGAGGAAACTGAGTTCCAGAGGGGGGATCCTTGCACGCTGTCAGCTTCCATCATGCTGTCGTAGCTGTATGACATGGTCCTCCCCCATAGAGACCTATCCCCCACCACCTCTCAGGAGAGTTTGGCTTGAATTCCATGAAGGGTACCCCCCAGGCCTTTCACACCAATTCTTCCTTCCTATATGGGACAAGCCACTCTTCCCCACGCAACCCATTGCCTCTTCCCTTCAACAAGTGCATCCCAAATTTTTTTTCCAGGATCCTATCGACTAAGTTGATCACCCACTTTAGCACTGAAGTGAAAGCCATCACATGCACCAGGATAGTAGCCAACACATGGTTAACTTGTACAATACGCCATCCGAAGGAAAAGAAATGACTCTTCTAGTTGAGGATGTGTCCTGTAATCATCCTCACCACATTATCAAAGTCCTGAATATGGATTCTATTAGGTGAGAGAGGGGCCCCAATGTATTCCATCGGGAATAGACCAGACCACATGTCCATGATGACGCAAATACGGTTCCCACAACCAGCACCACACTGGTTTAAGATATATTAACTACTCTTGGATTGGTTGATAACATGACCACTCCAATAGTAGTACTCTTCGAGGATCCTCTTAATTCCATGCGCAGATATTTTCCCTGCATTCGAGAATATAATTGCCTCATCTGCAAACATCAAATGTGAGATGGGAGGGATATTCTTTTTCTTTAGATAGGAGAATATACTACCATTGAGGATTCCTCTATTCAAAAGTCCTCTAAGCGCGTCCTAAATAAGGATGAACATGGTCCAGGAGATCGGGTCGCCTTGTCGTAGGACACGAATGGCCTTAAATAATCCATGTGACTTCTCCATGAATGAGAAATCCATCCAGGTAGAACTAAAAAATCTGATGAGGATGTCTAAGGTCTTGGAGGATAGACCCATGCAGCCTAAGTCCCTGTTCACAAAACCCCATTCAAGTATATCGCACGCCTTGCTCATATCTAATTTGATGATCATGTTGGAGTCGTGGGTCTTATCATTTATATCCCTTATCATCTCTTGTTCCAGGGCTATATCCCCCTCAATAGAGTGACCTCTCATGAAACCGTGTTTCTACAAGGTAGTCCAGTGTGGTAAGTGCATGGCCATCCTGATGTTAAGAATACTCACTAGGATTTTGTAGGACAAGTTGCACATAGTTGCGGGATGATATTGGAGAAGGTAGGAGGGGTCCTTGACCTTTGGTATAAGCACCAAGGTCGTGGTAACTACTACCTGTGAGAGATACCCTCTGAATGAATCCTGTACTACTACAACAATGTTACCTTTAACCTCTTCCCACATAGCTCTGTAGAACGAACATGGAAAACAATCAGGTCCTAGAGCACTCTCCAGGTTGAGACTCATCATGGCTTGCTGGATCTCTGATTCCTCTCGAATCCCTTCCATCCGCACAATGTCCACGAAGGATACATTGTTTAGAATTGGATTCCATAGCTCTGTATTCCCACTCAGGCACCCGCAGGCTATCCTGACATTCGGCCCTGTAAGGATGTCATTGAAGAAGGAGTAGGCCATACCTCCCATGACATCTCTATCAACCGTATAACTCCTGTCGTCAAGCTTGATATTGGGATTAATGTGACACCTTTTCTCCCTGATGGAGGAGTGATAGTAGGTCGTCTTCCTATCTCCCTCATGTAGCCATTTGATGCATGATTCCTCATGAGACACCTGTTTCTATCCAAGGATCAGTTCCTCATAACTATTCTTCTTGAATTATAGCTCCTCAAAAAAATCATCATTCAAGCCTTCCTCGAGACTAGCTTCCAATCGTTCAATCTCCTGTCTTAGATCCTCAATCACCTGATTGAGGGAACTGAGGTCCCCTGCCCACTCATTTAGCTGCAACTTATGCCGCCTTAGTTTACTTTGAAAATCCACCCGGGAGAACCCTTGTACTTGTTCCCCCTTAGAAGCCCTCACCGCGTGGAGAAACTCCAGATTCCATGATGAATGGCTGTAAAACCTGAATTTACCTTTATGGATATTCCTTGATGACAGAGAGACGTGCAATGGTGACTGATCCGAAATACCATGTACCAGATGGTCCATCTTTGAGTTCAAGAACATGGTTATGGAATGAACATTGGAATGACACCTGTCGAGATGATGCCCGAAGCACTTATCTCCTTTTTGGTTATTGCACTGTTTGAAGCGATAACCTGTGTACCAAAAATCCATAAGACCCTTTTTTTCCATGAACTGGACAAAGTCGAAGCTAGCGCACCGCGGGAACACCCCACGTCCTTTTTTTCTCAGATGGTTCTGTGATAATTTTGAAGTCTCCGCCGAAGATCCAGGGTTCACTTCCTGGATCAAACGTATTGAGCTCCTTCCACAAAGATTCCCTTCTTCCTATATCACAACTTCCATAGACAAAGGATATGAAAATGGTAGTAGCACCACCAGTCACCCTCATCGTGATGAATTGTCCCCCTTCCTTAAGCATGTCTGCAGAGATGTATTTCCTCCAAAATAACAATATATGCTGGGTAGTTGGAGCCGCTTGCGAGGACGCATGCATATTAATCCTGCAGGTGAGCTCCTTCTGTTTGGACGGATCCTGCTTGGGCTCCAAAACAGCATCAATAAGCACTCTATTTTTCTTGATCTCTGAGGCTATGCAATCAGTCTTCACCCTCACCCCAAGGCCACAGGAGTTCCAAATGAAGATAGGAATCACTGATAATACTTTTTCCCAGCTTTGGCCCCATGCATCGTTGTCTCAAGGTAAAGGTTGGTGAGACACTCCCTGATCTATGACCTTATTTGTTTGGATTTCACACGGGTACACACACCCGTGATGTTGTCCTGATGGTTTGAAGGTTACATTTGTAAATGAGATATGAGCCTGACTGTCTTCCCACTCACAACAATTGGGGGAGATATTTCCATCGGTCTTTCACCCTTCTTCCAAGATGCCTGAGGACCCTTGTCCACATGCCCAACCAACCCAACCACACCAAGGTCCCCACCTACTCTCGACCGGGGGAGAGAACCGTCCATCCTACCATTGACCTCAGTCAACCTAACCTCAATTGGGGTATCCTCATAAACGGGGGGAAGCAAAACCAGGGGCTCTCGAAAACTTGCAGTGGATCGCACCAGTTGTTCCAGTAATCCACCTGCGGAGAGGATCTGGTGGGGGCCAGAAGCCCATCAAGAAAGCTTAGCCATCCAAGGGGAAGGGTCCCTTCAACCAATGGGAATAATAGCTCTGCTAAGCACACTAGCACTGGTAGGAACATTCAAATTTCATGGGATGCTAGGAGGAGAGGACGAAGCTAAAAGGGACCCGTCATACCGCTGGCCCACCGGGGCCGTGGATGAGGAGGGGCCAGGAGACCTATGAAGATAGCAGTCGTGACCCTAGACTTACCCGCCCTCACCCCGGAGATTACTGTGATGACACTGCTAACACATCCTTTGAGAGTGACCTTGAAAGAGGCAGGAGGAACATAACCCTGGATAAACCATATACACAATGTCCTGACTCCACAACTCTAAACCCTGTACCTTTAGAGATAGATTCTCTAGGATGGGAATGGACAGATCAAGCTCAACACACATCTTGACAATCGACAAATCCGCACCCCTCCTGGTATGATCATCCACACAAGGAAATCCTCCAAGGGAGTCACCAATAGATTTTAGAAAGGACCCATTCAGCAAGGGAAATAGAATCCCTAGAAGTCTGAGCCAAACCGCCACATTTGGGCAATCCTTCTCGTTGGGTGCATCCATCGACCACCACGCCAGGCTAAATCGCCACCGCCCCCACACATTGGGGTGCGTTGCACCATGCTTAGACGAAGTTAGTTTTCGATTAGAAGACCGAACATAGAGACAGGTGGTGAACCATGAAGATATGAACCAGGCCCTGTAGTCCCCAGTATTCCACATAACATTCGAACACCGGTATGGGGGGATTACCTTCCCCAAACCTTGGCACATGAGTCCATTTCAGTCCAACAATATCCAGATCAAAGTTCACTGCCGAGACGTCTAAGGAGAGGCCAGATCTAGCCCTCAAAACCGTCGGAACCACCGGGGGGCCTTCGGGAAGCAGGGACGCTGAACTCCGCCGAAGGAGCTGCAAATTGAATCCTTGAACATCATTATGATGTGATCCTATATTATCTGTTAAAAATAATTATAGTTCAATGAAACTATTTTTTGATTATATATAATTTAATAACATCATTATTATGAAAATTTACCGTTTAACTCATATAGATGATTTGATTAATTATCTGCTAATATCACAATACTTTTTATAAGTTGATCTCATGTTTGTGTTACATGAGTTAAAATTAAAGGAGAACATATTCTTCATAAAGATTTTTAAACTAGATATGGCCATTAGGATTTTCAATTTATTCACTTTGTGTTTTATAATGCATGGGCTATATTTATGGACCATAGGAATAGTGTTTTTCATGCCTTCTTGAATAATTCTACGGATGTGTTCATTGATAACCTAATGGAATTTTCCAAATGTCATTAGGAACATTATAAACACCTAGAATTTTTTTACAATATTTAAAAGAAAATGAAATATATGGAATTATTAGTATTTTTAAATTTTTCTAGAAAAATAATTCTTTTCTTTGTTATATTACTGTTAATATAGAATAACGACAGAACCTACTAAAACAAAAGTTGTAGAGGAATTAAAACGACCAAAAAATAGAATAGGGATTTTTTGTCTTCTTAGTATAGCAGTTTTCTACTGGTGGTTATCGAAAAACATTTTTTTGTACCACATGGACTATGATTACTCAAAAGGATTTAATTTAATCTAGATGAAAGAATCTGATAATTATTTTTAGGAACTAAAGAAGAGATTAGTAAATTTTCTATTTTATTTTCCTCAACCTTGAAATGATGATGTAATTATATACATTGATCCTTAATTTAATTTAATTCATAGAGTTCCAATGAAGATTGGTAATGTAATTATTTATGCTTTATAGGAATTGAAACTACCATAGTAAAGTTATCCAACCAATGATATAGGATTATCTATTGAGGTTACGGGTTTAAAATTTTTTATGAATCATTTTTATGGAGTCAAATGTAAAATATATACTTATTAGCAAAGTTTAAATTATATGTACACACAAATGTTTTTGATCATGAGGTAGATAAGGTGTCTAAAAATAATCGAGGATTATAATAGCATGATTAAACATCATCCTGTAAATAGATCAGAGTAATTTATTACTCAATTCAGTAAAATTATTATGCATTAACCATGTTCTCTTTGGAATATGAACCATTGGTTAATGATTTGGTGATTTTTAGTATCGATGTTTTGTGTAATAACTAGCCCCTAAATATTAGCTTGATATGTGATGGTTGTGATATTAAGATTTTCTTGATATCCCGATGACACCAAAGGCTGAAAATTAATTTTGTGTGGTTCATAAACAGTTGGGGAATGATTTTACATTTGAAAATAAAACAACTGAATCATGATAAGAATAACCAAAAAACCACTATATGATGTATGTGAAAAAATTTAATAAAAATAACAAAGTACCTAACCCCAAAATAATGTCAATGTTCAAATAGGAATGAAAACAGACCAATATCCGGGTAAAAAGTCGAAACCATGATTATCAAGACTCAAAGACACAAAATACAACATCTCAAAAACTCTAAATCTTCTCCTAGATAAAACTCCACAATATGTTCTCATGGAATCATAATTCATCCCTATATAAATGAGATACCTTGTACTTACATATATCTCGATATTAAATATATTCAAATGTACAAATGTTCCCAAAAGTTATTGTGTATAAAACATATTAATATTTCTCAAGTACTTCCCAACTCACACCATTAGGATATAAATTGTTATAAAAATTATATAAAATAGTTTAAAACCAAATTTAATGAATTTTCTATCATATTCATAACATTTTTATAAACCAATCTTCTCACCATGGAAAGAAACCAAAAAATTCATCAAAACTGTTTCTCAATTTTCCTTTTGGAATAACCAGAAAATGATTACAATATACCAACAAGTGCATCCTCTAGTGAATGTTACATAATAATGAGAAGTATCTTGTAGATCTACCATGACTTCACAAGTTAACCATATATCATGTTCCCCAATATCACATTGCACTTCTATAGGGTCATGTCATTATACCTGAATTGTACATGCTCTTTATCCAGGGTCACGACATTGAAATGAACTCACATCAACTTTGTTTTCAAAATACTATGCCAATACAAAAATTCCAATACATTTCAATAAAAAAATTATTTTATTGAAGAAATTTTCCAACCAATTTCCCATGCATAAAAACCAAGAATTATTTTTTAATCGTCATTTTAAAAAATTTAATCAAATTTCATTTTAAAAAAATTACCAATTTCAACAATATAATAGACCATCTCTATAGAGGGATTTAAAAAAACATTTCAGATTAATTTCAAAATTTAAAACAATGAAATCAATCATTATAAAATCAATATTTCAAGTTCTAATTGAGATGAATCTGGAGTGAATCCACCTACCTCTGAAACATTGAAATACTAAAGAACAATAGAAAAACGTAAAAACATTTAATTGATATTTCAAAAACAACATTAGATTTATTACTTATCATCCAAGAGACCATATTTCATCATGATTTGGAACCCACAAAATTAATATTTCCCCAAATAGTTATATTAAATATTCAAAGAGTTGAATGAAAATGAAAACTAAAAAAAACTATAAATATAACTTAACATGGAATCCATGCCCCCAATTAACTTTAAATAACCAAATATTTTCTCCAAGGTAAGTGGAAGGGAATGTCTATCCATTTTAAGGTGTTTAAATTGAGATAAAATCAGATTATGTAATAACCATTAAATTTAGTATGTAATATCAATGAGATCTATAAAATATGGTTCTTTTATTTACACTACACTATTATGGCACACATTTCAGTAAATCCTTCCCTAAATTTGATCTTTCCAATACCTCTAAACACCCCTCACATGAATGGATCATGATATTATAAAAACCATGTTACAATCACACTAAACTCCTATAGAAAAAATAGCATTGTTTTTATTGGACAAATTGTGCACCTCATCGCGTGCTTACCAAGTAACCATTATTTTAGGTCAATAGATTCTTGGAAGGGGATGATTGGATTCTAATAACCGTTCGAAAACTGTAAACCTCTATAATCACTAATTTTTTTAAAAAAATCATCTTAATTTTCCAATACTAACCCTAAAAACATTATATTCATAAAATACATTATAAAAGAATCAATTGCCTAATATTTAGGGGTGATAAATTATAGATGTAATAACTTATATTATTTCATTCCACATTTCAGTATAATGTTTTTATCAATAGAATGACATAACACCAAATGGAAGACGATGAGTTATAGGAAAAACTAGAAATAGAAAAAGTTGAATGTTTTAGGATTTTAATATTCAAAAATAGTTATTTTTTATACTTACAAATAGATTAATTGTTCCTTTTCATCCTCAACTGAAAATATAATTGTTTAGTGAGGCTCATAGTTACCCCTTTTCTATTTCACATGGAAGTACTAAGATATACAATGACAATTGATAGAATGTTTTGAGGGATGGAATAAAAAGATATATTTTTTTAATTTATCATGATATTTTTGAATTTATAATAATTTAATGTAGAATAAAAAATAAGGAAATAGAAACTTCAGCCATTATATTTACCATAGTGAAAATGGAAATTCATATCACTGGATTCCATTGTAAGATTTTGGTAGATATATCGAGGTAATAATTTGGTAATTATTGATCTATTTTCTAAATCTTACAATTTTCATCCCATTGATTATTAAATTTATTTAAATCCTCTCTCCCATATATACCTATAAGATATTGTTAGGTTACATGCAGTTAGTCTCTATATATTATATGAATGTAATCCTAGGATCTCTTCAAATTTTTTGAAATGTATTTATTGTATATTGGGTGCAAAATTATATTTGAATACATAATTTCATTATTATTATGATGGAAATTTTAAGTTAATGATTCAGAACTACCAATAAATACTCCATGCATGTTTAATGGATTTAGAGTGATTATCATCATATTTCTTTGGTTGATTTATTTTATAATTATAGTTTTCATTCTAATGTATCGATCGATGATTTTGAATATTTATATGGAATGATGTGTAACACTGTAACATGTTGTGTTGAGGTAAAACAAAGAGGGTATATGGGACCATATTTGGTATAATAAATGTTAGAGAAGTTGAGGATGATTCCACAAAATTTGGGGATGGATCAACCTATGAAAAATAGTTTTGTGGATAATCTGAGGAAATATATTTCATTCAAGGTAGGTGATTTTGTTTTTATTAATGTATCTCTTGAGAATAATGTCATCAATTTTTGAAAAAAGTTAAAGTATATTCCATGGTTTACTTGAAAAAATTAAATACTGTTGAAATTTCAAACATCTTCCTTCTAGGATGCCTTGCATCTGAGTTTATACTAGGTACATATTGTGTTTCATGTTTCTATCTTATGGATGTATGTGTTGGATTATTATCCTGTTTTGATACCTAAAGTTCATCATTTAAAAGGCAATTGTTCCCATGAGGAACAATTTCTTATTGATTCTTGATCATCGAGAGAAATTATTACTGAATAAGGTGACTGAAATGTTATGATTTTGTGGAAACCCCATAGCTGGAATAATAAACATGGATATATGAAAATAATATATGGGGAAGTTATCCCCACTTGTTTAATAAGTGAATTAAATTATGTGGATTCAATTTCCAAATGGGGGAAGAATGTAAAAACCTATTTTTAAATTGATTGAATCTTTTTTATAATTATTATTATTCATAAATTAAATATAAATTTTCCAATCAAAAAGGTATTATTTTTATTAAACATATATGTTTTTGTTTAAAAGTGAAATTTTATAATTATAAAATATTAATTTCATTATTGAATTATGTATAAAAAAATTCCTAGATGGAGTAGTTTAGTATTCAATGAATAATTTGATGCTTCAATTATTAGTGATGAATATTGATTTTTATTAAAAATTGGGTTTTTTAATGTTTTAACAGAAAATTATAGTTTGGATTAGTTTTAAAATTTAATTATTTCATTTTTATTTATAATAATATAATTATGGTTTTGAAATGAATTTTAAACTTTAAAATATAATAAAAACATTTTATCCTCAAAATATGCATTTTTCTGAAAAAAAATCATCTCATTTTATAGGTTTAATTTTAAATTTATTTTTCCATCTTCTGTGTTTTTAATTTTTAAAATTTTATTAAATATTTAGAATCAGGTTTTCTAATTTTGGTAAGGATATCCCTTTTATTTTTTTCCATAAGAATGGAAACCTTATTAATTTTTATTACCATGGTAAAGGGTAAATCATGGAATTAAGGGTTAAAAATAATACAATAAAGACTATAAAATGATATTAACACTTTCTTTAATTGTATTGAATAATTCCATTTCATCCAAACTCATCTAATATTTGTCTTTATGGATTTTTACATTTTTATGTTATGATGGCCTTTGAAATGTTTTATTTAATGAAAAATCAAAAATGGCAGACTATTGTTTATAAAAACTATAGAAATTATAATGTGGAGGTAAATAAAGGATCTGTTCCATTATAAATATTCATTTTTATCATAAATTATTTATATTCTTCAGGGTAATTTAAATTTAATTTTTTTGGGAGAAATAATTACATTAAATTCCTACTCAACACTCATGAAATTATTATTTAGTTAATAGAAAATTAAATAAATGATACTAAAAATATTGAAAATAGTATAATATAAATAATTATGGCTAAACATGAATTTTATGGATTATAAAAACATAATATATATTCATTAATTTTTTTTATTTAATTTTTTTTTGATGTTAGTAAATTTAATGTAATGAATATTTCCAGAAAATCACTTTTATGATATTTTATAGTAATAAATATTTTATTAAATGATATAATATTCCTTAAAATATTATAAATTGAAAATTTATTTGAAAGTGGTATGAAATACCAAACATGTTCCATTTATGGTATTTTTTTTATTTATTATAACTATAATAACAACTTCAAACTAAAAGACATCGATATTTTCATAATTGTCAAAAGGTTTAATAAAGGGTTAAAATAAAATTATAGGGGTATATTTGTGATCCAAACATTTCAAAATATTATGTTCTGAAATTATTGGTCCAGTATTCATTATATATTCAAAAAAAATAGTTATTATCTATTTTTAATTGAAAATTAATTTCTATTAATTTAATAATTTAGGGAATTCAATGTATAACCTCCCCTCTCTTATAAAAGGTCAAAACATATTCTAATTTATCACTCTTAAAAATACTTTTCCTTTTGAAAATATATACCTAAATACCTTTATAAAATCCCACCCCATGTTATAGGAACTATTTATGGAGTAATATTAATCATAGAGGACATAAGGTATTTTGAATATGAGACTTCCCAAAGAATAGGCATAGCTTTTAACCGCATGATTAAGATTTATTTCTTCTTACACCACCATCAAACATTACTTAATAATGATTATACAATAAAATAAGTATCTAGAACCAATTTAGATTTTATTATGGAGATTTAATAATCTAAATTTATTTCCACTTCCATCAAATTCAAAATGAAACCATCATTTTTGTGTGTGGAAGATCACCACCTAACGAACTAATGTAATCATTTTCCATCACTACCGACCAATTCAAGATATAATGATGTAATTAATGTTTATATATGATATTAATGACATATTTATCATTATTACAGGATAATATTTTATTAATTTTATAACCATTTCACACACTGATAAATGGTTATGTCATTCCTGCGTGCATGTGCACTACCACCTCTATGAAGTGATGTGATGGATTTCATATCACTACATCACATGGATGATATATATAATTATATTTAATAAAATAATATTTTATTTATGATATATATTTTATTCTTATAATTTAAAATAATACGTACCCTATTTCCATAATGATCATTGCAATATGGAAACATTACCCATGCATACCTATAACCTTCTGTCTGTATGAATGTAATGTAGTTCATTTTTCATAACGACCATTCAGGATTTGTGAAAAAATTATGATTGATTTATAAAAATGAATATTATTTAACTATTATTATTTATATTATATAATAATAACTGCTTTCTCCATTTTCATTATAACACACTAATATTTTAAGAAATATGTTTTTGAATAAATTTAATTACATCGAATGATTTTGTAACACACAACACCACATTTTAACGAACCATGACAAAATATTAATATAATTATTTAAGTACAATCATTATTACCTAGCTCTTAAAATGGAATCATGAAAATGATTAAAGACATTTTTAATAATAATTATATTTTTTATATAATGAAAACTTAATGATTAAAAACTAAGTTTATTTTTGGTAGTCTTCAAATGAATCAAAAAATAATATTTCATATAAAAAATTATTTTTTAATTCATTCATGATTAATAATAAAATAAATTAATTATAATTTTTGGGAATTAATTTATTAAAATATTATTTTTCTGAAATCAACATGTAGTAATTATCTTAAGGTGAATTTTTTGGAATTTTCTAAAAATATTAGATTTCAATGAATTGTAAAAAATACTGTTTTTATTGAAATGTCATTTTTGATTAAATAATTTATAAGTCACCCTATTCATTTAAAAAATGATGAAAAGTAAAATTAGTTAAAATAATATTAATTAGTAAAATTTAGGTATTTGTAATCTGTTTAATATTTACATTTATGATTAAAACCTTTTAAAATTTTGAACAATTTCCCTTTGTAAAAATCGCCTTTGTGTTACGCCTTTAGTTTTAATTTTGAATTAAATTAACCCAATTATTTGAATAGAATTTGGAAAATGGATTACATATTTTAAATAATCTTATTTTTTGTTATATAATTTAGTCAAAATAATTCTTGACTATAATGAATATTAAAAATAATAAAAATTCAATACCATAGTTATGGTAAAATTGGGTTTATTTGGGGTTAAACAAAAAATATAAGGGTGTAAAATGTCAAAATATTTTTAGAAAAAAATTTAAAAGAAATATTGATTTGTTTTCTTATATAAGGATCAATAGTGGTTCTTTTTTGGGTTCTTGTGGACAATGAAAAATGTGGGTATAACTTCTTGTATTCAATGAATTACAATTGTGCTACTCCCCTCACATTTACAATGTGTCCCATTTGCCTCTCCTCCTAACTCATCCAAACCCATTTGTATAGTAAAATAACATCAAAAATAACTTCTTTATTTTTATCATGTAATCTTATAATCAACATGCTTTTTTATAAATCTCACCTAGGAAGGCATTGGTGCAAAGAAAAAGAATGTTGTTTGAATAAGAGTTTACCGTCCGAACAATGTTTTTTTTATTTTGTCCTCCAACTCGTTAGATTATTATAGGAAAATTATATTATAATAAACTCAATATATTAAATATAATCATATTTTACTATTTTAATGTAATTACCTACAACCATCTCCACTTCCATAAAATTGGATATGCCAGCATAATTCATGTTTATGGTTGACCAACACCTCACGCATCGATGTTATTTGTTTTCCATCCACACCTATAAAATATATATATAATATTTTATTAAACGTTAATATATGATATATTTTATATTATTACTCATATATAAGTATTATATAACATATACCATCTTACATTCAATTATCTGGGAATATGTTAACTTTGCTTGTGTGTACGATGGACAACCGCTTAATGAATATGTATGATTATTTAACTCATTACATAAGAGTTAATATAGATATGTTTAATGAAAATTCGTTATATATATTGCATAAAAATTATTATTTAATGGTAATATATTATTTAATTTCTTTCTTATAATCCATTGAGAAAATGGAAACAACGTTCATGTTAATTAATGACAAACCATCTCCATAAACAGTGTATTTAATTTTCTATCACTATCTTTATTTGATTAGAATAAATATAAATATTCTTAATATATATATGATATTAATCTCAGTTTAAATATTTTTTATATTTTGGAACCATGATAAATTAAATAGGTCCAAAAATAACAAATTACATCATAAATAAAAAACACGTTGTTATTTCATGAAACATGGAATTTATATGGAATCGTTAATAAATGTGTAACAAAATTCAAAAGTAAATACTATATGGTATTTTATATATAATTATGGTTCAATGATAATTTTAGAAAAAAATTATTTTTATAATACAACATATTAGAATTTGTATAAATGAATTCAAGACATATGGTATGAGACCATTGCCTCAATTTTCTTTCATTAAGACACTTGTTATATTATGCACATTTATTATATTAAGTGATGTATATACATACCCTAGGACATTTAATATCATTAAATTATTTATTTTATTAATATTATTTAATTTAACCTTATTTTTTCATGGGTCTTAAAATTCAATGTTACCAAAGTGGTAATGGTTTTATGTTACTATGTCATCATTTATCATGATTATTCAAGATTATGATTCTAATGATGAAGTGTTAGGATATATTTCTCAATAAACTAATAAATTTTATTTTCCCCTAGTTATTTAAAAGGATTAAATTTTTCTATTTATTTTCTTCTTTTTATATACTTACCATTTCAAAATATTTTGTTTATGAAAAATTGTATTTATTTATATCCTTAATTGAAATCACATTTTTCATCCAAACCCTTCTGTTATAAAAAGGTATTACTATTAATATTTTATCCCAATGATTTATTAAAGATATTATAATCCATTTTTTTATAAAACATTTTTTGAAAGGAATATTCAGGTGATTTTCCAAACAATGCCTGTTAATATTTTACCGAAAATGTGGAAAAATTATTCATTCTAACATGTGCGACATGAACATAATTTCTATACATCATGCCCATTATTTTCTATTAATAATAATTCATAGGATTTGAAGGTTTTTTCAATGAAAATTATTTTCAATGCATGATATGAATTTTTAATTTTAAAAAATTAGTGATTTTCAATGAAATGATTGTTTTCTCATGAAACAATCTAGGTGATTTTTCATTTAATGCTAGTTTCATTATAAGATGAAATACATTGGGGATACTGGTGATTTAATTGGGATACTATACAAGGATATTATTATTATTATTTCTCACAATGTTTTCTATTTATTATGATTGTACTTTTTATGAAACTCAGCTAACGTTCTTGGGTGGTATCATGAATAAATTGATTTTAAAACAACTGATTTTTTAATGGGTACTGATTTGATGATATGATTACGAAACCTTTAACTTTCATATAGGTTATTATGTGATTAAATTACTATAAAACCTGTTTATTTTCAGGGGTTTTAATATAATGAATGTTTTATAATCTTGTTGCACAGATATGTATTATTTTCATTATGTTGTTGGTGGGACCTATATCTCCATATAAGGTGTTGGTTAAATATTGATATCTCATGAGGTAAACAGGACATCAATAGAGATTTAACCCTATTTAGTAAGGTAATATTTCTGATATGATAGTCTTGGATGTTAACCTTGAATACTATCATGGTTTGGGGAGAGAAACCATTCCAATAAGATAGTATAATCAATAATCCTTGAACTATTATAGAAATAATTTTATGTGCATTATTTTGTGACAAAAATCTGGGAATTTTTCAAATTTTATGATCTCCTAGTAAATGTTCTTTGATTCCATTATGATTCATATCTTATGAATATCAAATATTTATTCCATAGATCATGTTTATGATCTATGATATATAGGGTATGACTTTGAAATGTTATTTTCATTTTCTCATTCCGTTATGATCATGATATTTGTTATCTCTTTATTTTAACCTTACTGAGCCTTTGAGTACACCCTCTGTTATGATTACATTACATAGGATATGATTATAGGTATTATTTATTATATATCAATTAAGGGTTACAGTCATAATGAAAATAAAGGGAGATGATGTAGCTCCATTATAGATAGGTTTTCTGGGTGTTCACATTTCCAAAGACACTATACCTAAATTATTATATCATTGATAATTATATTATGTAATGAATATTAATCTATTAAGATGTAATATATATTTCTGAGATGTTTGGGAATTCACAGTTGGTATCAGGGGAATCTGTAGTTATCCTTTTTAAATGAGGATGAGAATAAATTATTGACAACACTAACGATAAGTATAAGGATGAACAAAAGTATTGTAAACCGACGTAGATATTTGTTTAAGGATTCTATGAGTTGTTTTTATGAAATTTCATCCATTTTTGGAATGTACATGTAGATGTTGAACTTTGATAGGGTTATAAGGGTAAACAAATCCGAAAAAGACACATTAAGTTTCACATGATCATCACTAGGTTCAAGGCAATTGGACTTGATACAAATCTAGTTTGACACTCCGAAGGAACAATCTTTGGGAATTTAAAAGCACATTATGAACCACCATGATGGTTATATATAAATAAATATTATGAATATGAATGAACTTGGATTAATATTATTTATTTATTTAAAATATAAGGTGTAATTATTTCAACATTCTAGAAGTAATAATTAATGATTCTGTGTTCACACACTATGATTATTGTTTCCTACACTGTGATTTTTTGTTTTAGTAAATGGGTGGAACTTGAAGGAACCATATTATTTATGCAAATTATGTGTAATGAAATTATTTTCTTCATAATAAGTCAACCATTATGATATATGGAATAGTAAAATTCAATATTATTCTCACACATCATACTCAAGACAAGAGTCATATTAAACATCCAAATAATTGAACGTGTTAACATCGTTCTAATGAGTACTTCATAAATAATCATCCATCTCCCCTTATTAAATATGATGATCAACTTGATTTTGATCAATGGATCAGTACCAAAATAAATATACTTTCCAATATCTAATTTTAAATATATAAAAAGTCAATCTGGTTGTCTATCATTTTCAAGGTGAAGGAGATCAATGATGGAATATCATAAAAATACAAGATATCATGTTGACATTTACTTCATGGAGTGGGAAGATATAACATGATAATATTTCTGAAACAACATTCCTCATATACTACGTATAAAATTGAGTTGTACTTCCTTTAACTATAGTAGTAGTATGAAAAATCTTTCGGTGTCTGAGCGGAATGTTTTAGAAGACATTTGAGGTAAACATTTGGCATTATCATCCATCCTGAAATTAATTTGGATTGATTAATAAATAGCTTAAAATAGTGTCTCTATTAATAAGTGTTCATATAGGACATTATTATATTTGAATAAATCATTTGATGATTTCTTATCATTGAAATGGAGATCAGTTTTAACAAAAAAGAACATGGTTTTGTCAAAAAAATAATGGTGTGGGTCAAGGGAATCTCTAAAAAACATAGAGAGAATATTATAGTGTTTCCCTCATTGTCATATTCTGGAAAGAATCCTTTGGGAAATTTTAGGATTGGGTATATTGAATGATATAATTTTCATATGTACGTTAATATTGATATTTATTTACTATGTAAATAGAAGAAGTTATCTAAGGATGTAAATAGAGAGAATGCTACTTAGAATATACAACACACACATCATTATATCAAATTGAATGATTATTGTAGCTATTCAATCCAGTTACCAAATATGAAGTTCGATGATAATGATCAATGTCATCAACCTATTAAGTAGGTAGAAAATGCGAAATATGATGTGACTACTATTTTTGATGAGTTGTGCAATAACGACATGGTGAATGGTACACTTACCATCCACTCTATAAATTGTAATGTCTTATTTGACTGGGGATATACACATTATTTTGTATCAAAATATTTCTATAAGGATACAAAAAAGACACCCAAATAATTAAATAAATAATTTTATCTAAACAAATATCATGGTTTGATGATTGTATCTCTTCTATATTCACCATGTCTAGTTAACATTTGCAGGAATGTGCTTTGTGTAAATATTTTTATTCACCTTTGGGTAGACATTGATGTTATCTTTAGAATTGATTGCATATCTCTACATAAATCCCACACTAAATTATTAGTATGGGAATTAAAAGTTGATATTCTAAACCATCCTATAATCATTTAACACAGCAACAATAAATATCAATTTTTGATAGAAATAGATTAATTGAATTAATTTTGATTACTATTAAAGATGTGTTTTTATCTTATATTTTAGGGAAGAAACATAACATTAATTATGTACCTATTTTTCAGGAGTTTAATTATGTTTTTGGAGAAAGGTTCCCAATCCTTCCACTAAAGTGTTAAGTTGTGTAATAAATATAACTCATAACTAATTCAATGAATATTTTGATGTCACTCTATTGAATATCCCTAATTGAGTTGTAGGAATTAAAGAATCAACCATTTGAGAAAAAGGATAGGGTATTTATTCATAAAAGTGTGTTATCTTGGGGTGACCCCATTCTTTTTGTTAAAAATAAATTAGGACTAATGTGTCACTTCATTGATTATTGGGAGTTAATCAAGATCATATTAAAAAAACAGAGATCCCCCACCCTATATTGATAAACTATTTGATCAACTGCACAGAGTTCAATACTTTTCCAATATTGAATTTCATTCTAGATAACATATATTGGTGGAAAATAAAGAGAATATACCCAAATTACATTCGTTATATGGTTTGTACAGTAATGATATATCGTGATCCCATTCAGTCTTAAAATTCCCCCACTACCTTCTTGAATTTAATGAATTGAGTCTTTAGATATTACCTTGATCAGTTTGTGGTAATCATTCAAAATGGTATTCTTATATATTATAATAGAACGGAAAATCATGATTATCTTTTGATAATTATACTAAATACTCTAATAAAGGATAAAATATTGGTACACTTTACCATGGTTGGATTTTGGAAGATAAATGTTTCATTTTTTGTACATATAATCTCAAGGAAGGTTATATTGGTAGATCCATCAAAGATAGAGGCATATGAATGTTGGAACAAACCAACAATTAACCCAACGATCCATATATTTTTGGTATAGGTGGATATCATTTATGTTTTTAATATAATTTCATAAAAAAATATTATACAATCACCAAGATAACATATAAGGTATTCACATTCATCTGGACATATGTGTGTGAGAAAAACATTATGGAACTAAAGTGAAGATTATTCAGTACACTAGTTCCTACATAACATTGTAGTAGAGAATGGTTAGTAATATATTGTGATGTAAACAATCAGATATTGGAATGTTTTATAATAGTTAATTACATGGTTATGGCTTATGCCTTAGGAAAATTGGTGGTTCAAAATGAAAAATACCCAACCCTAGATTTGGAGTTAGATACAGCAATTTTTTATTTCAAGATATACATCCATTATCTTTACAAAAACATTATGATATATATATATCAATCAAAAAAGATTATTGATTATTTTAACATATAAGTATTTGAATATAATCCAATGAACATGGTTTGATTTGATCAATTATTATGAATAATCAATACATTACCACCCTTGGAATGTGAACAGGCTAGCCGATTCATTGAGTAGAAAGGATCATGAAATATTATCCATTATGGGGATCGCAAAAGATCTAGTATCTTTATATTTTTAATGGATGGATATGGAAACCATTAATTTATAGAGATAAATATTTTCATCCTCTATTGAATGTCCAACTGTCTATCCATATGTATAGCAAAGAGGTGGATATGGAAGATATAGAGCTGCAAAAGATGGTTAGAAATGTTCCAATCTTCCCAATGTTCATGATTGAATAATCATGTTAGAAACCATGTGTGTGTTCACTCCAAAAATAATTTTAAGAGGTGTTTTTTAAATTAATATAGTAGTTCTTCATTCTATATTCATATTGGGAGCCTGAAGATGTATTGATATTTGATAGAATATTTTTGGTGGGATGGAAAGAAGAGAGATATCAGAATTTTTTTATATTGGTAAATAAAATTTCATAAAATTAAGCATGGGAGGAAATATTATAAGGGGATGTCATAAAATTACCAATATAAAAAAGGAAAGGGAAAAACATCCCCATTGATTTTTCCATTAGACTCCCCAAAAAGTCTAAAGGGCATAATTATATATGAGTTTTTGTTAATCACATTATAATGTTATCACACGTCATTGATATCAGAGAATATTTCTCTCTAAATAATATTTATAGGATATACATTAAGGAAACAATATGGGTTCATGGAGTAACACATTAAATTGTATATGATTGGTATTTGAGGTTTGCTTTGATATTTTAGTGCAATATTCAATGGGATAATAATATAATGTTAAATTTTGTCATGGTGCATCATCCTCAAATATATGGTTAGATCAATAGTAAAATTTAAACCGCATAGGTGAATTTTATATCATTTTCCTTGTATTTCAATGTTATTTGGGATCAACACCTTCCTCTAGTTCTTTTTTCATGCAATATTAGATTTCACAAGAGTATTTTGATGGTTCATTATGATGACCTATATGTAAATAATTTTAGATCTAAAACATGGAGGAATTAATTTGGAGAATTAAATATATTAGTACTAGGGATATCTCAAGAAATATAATAAATGGTTAGAACCATTTAGCAACACATCAATGTTTCTCAGAGTTGGTAAAAAGTTTTTGTTGAAAATTATCGATGTGAATTGGAATTTGTAGTTGTAGATAAGGTGTTTCTATGAATTTATCCACGTAATAAAGTAATGATAATAAGAAATAAGGGGAAACTAATAAATATATTTACATATTTTATTGAAATTCTTTATCATGTCAGGATGGTATTCTATCAGTTGGTACTTCCACCAAACCTCTCTAAATTTTTTAATATGTTCCATGTATCTCACCAAATTAAGTACATACCCGACCCTTCACAGGTACAAAAATAAAATTTTATACCAATAGATAAATATATTTTTATGAGGAAAAACTATTGTATATTCAAGATCGAATAGAGATGGTTCTACAAAACACAACAAATAACCTTGTTAATGCATTACAGCGGAACAACTACATTCATGACCCTATGTAGAAAACTGAGGATCTATTGATGAATAAGTATAGTCATCTATTTATATCAAAGATATATAATTTTAAGGGAAAATTTAATTTTAAGGTGGTCAGAATGTATCACAATAATTTTTTATGAATTTTTTTGAATAAATTCAACTTTTTATTCGCTATCATTACACACAACACCGAGTTTTAACAAACCATGAAAAAATATTAATATAATTATTTAAACACTACCATTATTACCATTACATTAAGTGTGGAATCATGAATAGGAATAAACACATCTAAAATATTATGCACACTATTTTTATATTTGGAACACACATTCATAAAAAATGCAATTAATTTATGGTAAAGTCATTATCTGTTTTGAAAATACTATTTTCACAAATAAACATTATAAAAAATAATAAAATTTATTTTTTAAAATTTATTAAAATTAAGTTGATAAAATAAAAATATTATTTTAAAAAATAATTTCAAAATTATATTAGATTGAATTTTTAATTTTTTTTAATAGTTTAGTTTTTTAATTAACAGTATAAATTACTACTTTTTATGTAAAAAAACTTGTGTCATTTAAAGAATTTATAATGTTGGTTTTTATTTAAAAATAGGTTTAAAATTGAAATTCCTTCAATTATATATCAATTTATCTAGGTTATTTTATTTTTTATATATTAATATTGAATATCAACATTAATCTTTTTTAAAAATTTTATATTTTTTCTTTAGAAAAATCACTTTCTCATCGTGCCTACAGGTTTCATATTAAATTAAATATTTTCACTTAAATGAATGGAATTTCGAAAAAAAAATATTACCATATTTTCAATCAGAAAATTTTTATATTTTTTAACAATTTCAACATAATTTTTTACCATAATGAACAGTGAAAACAATAAAAAATTACTTCATGTGGATAAGGTAAATATTGGTTTAGAGTGAATTAATCGAAAAAGTTAATCGTGAAAATGACCTAAAAATTATTAATAAACACTTATATGGGCATATATTACCTTATCATCTCTACATATCATGAAATATCTATTTTGGGACCTTTTTCATTTTTAAAATGTGGTTAGACCTTTTACATTTTAGAAGATTACAAGTGGGTCTGTCACCTCACTAATTAAATCCCCCCCCCCTTCATCTACAAAATACAATTCCAAAATGATTTTATTTGGAAAATATCTTTAAAAATATCTTCATTAGATACCTCCTATAATTTTATAATCATTATTACCATAAAAAAATATCCTAGAATGGCTTTTCATGAAATGCAATTGAAGTTGACCAAAGAAAAGGTAACGTCCATAATCATGCATTTTATTTTATTTCATCTTAAACCCCCATAAATTGTTATTAAAATATGATGATATAATTATATAATTATATTTTTTAAAATAATATATCTTTATATAGGGTTTAATACATACAACCATCTCATCTTCCATCAACTGGGAAACAAAATTGTCATTCTTGTGTATGGCGAACTATCTCCCTACGAACCGATGTTATTTGATTTCCATAACATCCACTCAATGTCTTATATAGTGATGGAATATAAATATATATATATATATATATATATGTTATATATATGATTTTAATATACATAATTAATTATTATATCTCATAAACCATATTATTTTCCATTCTGTTGAAATATTATGTTGTCGCTCATCTGTACAACAGACTATCGCCTCACAAAGGGATATGATTATTTCATTCATTACATGGAAGGTGATAAGGATTATTTTAAGGAACATATGTGAAATATATAAAATAAAAAAAGTTATGAAAGGGTAAAATATTATCATTATTCTTTCAGTCTGTTAATAAAATTGAAACAATGTTCATGCAGACGTACAACCTATCGTCTCCATGAAAAGTGTATTTCATTTTCTATCTCTTTATTTTATGGAATAATATAAATAAATATATAAATATTATATACGATATTTAAATCATGGATAAATAATTTTAGATGAAATAACCATTATCGATGCAATATGAAAAAAACATTACATAAAAATATACATGAAAAACAAGTAGTTATTTCCTGAAACATGCCTACAACATTGAATTGTTAAAAAACAGGTAACAAATGGTTATAATTAGAAATATATACGGTATTTTATATATAATTAGGTTTCATTTCTAGATTTATAATAAACTTATGTTAATTATATTTGAGGTATTAACTAGTGTGATGGAAGATGAGACTCAATGTAAGGAACTTTTGACTTAATTTTCTTTCATTGAGGAAAATATTTTGTGATGAGCCTATCTTTTAAATGAGGTTTATAAATATCACTATTGAAAATTAATGTATTGGATTAATTTATATTCAGATTATTTAATTTTTCATTTAATTTAATATTTCGTGGGTCTTATGATTCAGGTTTACTAAACTGGTATGTGTTTTATATTGCAATCTCATTGTTTATCAAGATTTTAATGATTTTGATTCCAATGATAGATTCTTATAATTTTCATATCATGAATTTCATGAATTTTATAATATTGTTGATTTTTATGGGGAATTCATGTTTTTACATTAATTTTCCACTATTTATGTACTAATGAGTAAAAAAAATGTTTTTAGTAAAAATAATCTGTATTTGTCTCTTCAGTTGAAAACCGATTTTTAATTCAAAAAAATTTTAAAAGAACATTTTAAAAATTGATTTTAAGACTATCAAAATTATGTTTTAAAATTCATTCACACTCGATTATGAATTTCTTACCAAAATTTAAATGAATATTCATGTCGTTTTCCAAACAAGTCATGTTTCACTTTTATCAAAAAAATTAAATCAATAGTTACATTAATATCTATTCTATGAACAACATATCCTAAAAAGATAAAAATTTATTTATTTGAATTTGAATTTATATTTTTTCGGGGTTGTTTTTAATGAAAATTATTTATAGAATAATTTATAAATTTTAAATTTTAGATATGTTTCTTATAATGAAGGGATATTTTCTTCAAGAAATATTCAAATTGATTTTTACTTCATAAAAATTTCCATCTCAGATGACATACTTTGATGTTAATAATGATTTATAGGGTATTTTCTCAAAGTATGTCATTATTATTCGTTAGATTAATGGTTCATGTTTGTGATTAATCAATTTTTATGAAACCCATCTCTCTTCCAGGGGATATACCATGATAAACTTCTTAAGAAACTTGCTTCCATTTTCATGGGGTTTTCATTGAAGGAATGATGAAATGATTATGAAAGAAGATTCTTTTCCATATGTAATGTTGGGATGAAATTTTTTTGAAATACATTTATTTTCAAGGGATTTTATATGATTATGTTTTTATGATCATGTGGAACACATAATTATAATTTTCATTATGTGATGGGTGGGACCTATATCTCCCTCCAATGTATTATGTAATGATTAATATCTCATGAGATGCATAAGATTGGAATGGGTAGAGATTCTTTTTAATTAATATACTATGTCCACAATGATAGTCATTGGAGTGAACCTTAACTACTATGATGGTTAGGGGAGTGAACACATTCCACTATAATTGTATTTGAAAAGATACTAGACCTAATAATAAAATGATTTTTATACATATGCATATTCCAAAAGTAAATTCCTTATTCCAATGTTATGTTATCATAGTTCATTTTCTTATATTATATTATTATTCATGTATTGTGAAATGACATTATTTATGAAATGGATAAATTTTTAGATTTATGATACGGAGGATATGGTTTTGAAATGTTATTAACATGTTATCATACTGATATTATAATGATATATTTATTTATCTATTGTTTTCCCTTAATAAATATCTAATTTAAAAATATCTTATGTTTCCTTTACCTTGGTTATAAATAATGTTTTTATGTAATATATTTCTATGAAGTGTGCTAGTGATGATGAACATATTTGGAGTTGGTGTTGCTCACATAAGGGTATGTTTTTTTAGTATCAAAGTATCCAAAGGAACTAGGCCTAAAAAATGATTTCATTGATCATATTTTTATGTAATGAATATTAATCTAACAAGATTTAATATTTTTGTATGATAAGTTTGGTAAATTATAGTCACCCTACTGAAAATTATTCGCACATCTAATAAAAATATCATACAAACATCAAATGATAACTTATAAGATTAATCATTTATATATTACATGGTAATAAGTGGATAAAAATGAATAATAACATTAAAAATGATCTAATTAAAGTAAAAAATAAAAAATGTTAATTTTTATGAAGATAAAGAATATATGTGTGTTGTCAAACTCGATGTAAGAGACATTATTTTAAAAGTACACTTTTAATGTAACCCTTCAAACACTCATTCTCAATCATATCCAAATTTTTAATCATTTTATGTTTTTATATAGGCATAATATATTTATAATGGGAATTTTATGTCTTTTATCACTTTCTCCCAGAGGTTTTCAAAAATCATTTTTTTGCATGAATATTTGAAATTATTTAAAATAATAATAATTTTCTATTTTAAAATATATTTTGAAAATTAATTTTATCACTAACATAACAATTATTTTAATATTGTCTTCCTTTATGGGATTTCATTTTTAATTTGAACAAAAAACATATATTTTTGTTTTATTTTTTCATTGAAAATAGGTTTTTAAATAAATGGTATTTTGATATCTGATATTATTTTTCATACGAGTTTTAATGTATTTTTAAGGGTTTTATTCATGATATGGTACATTAACATGGTTTAAGAAGGGTTGATCCTCATTACATCTCTCTAGTGACCCTGATATATCTTATAAAATGGGTGATCTCAGATACTTCTCTAATGAATCGGGTAATTATTTTGTTATACTGAAAATTATATTGAAAGTAATATGTATGGGTATTCTAATTATAAGGTTTCTTTAAGGGATATATAATTTTTCTCTGATAATTATTTACCAGGGAATCTATATGAATTTTATATGTTTTCTAATGTGTTTTCATGTAACGTTATCAATATCAAAATAAAAGATAATGATTTTTTAATGATATATTATGAAATTTAAGGTAATATGGTATGTTTTATTTTAAATATGTTTTTCATTTCCTTTAATTTTTTCACTAGAATAAGGTATTTCATATTTTTATAACACACACTAGGCATTTTTTTATCATCCCACATTTTAAAATACATTTCAAATGGTTTTTATGATGATTATGAATAGGGATACGGTCTTAATCAAAATTGGGAAGATGTTTCCGGATATTAAAATTAAATTAAATTTAAATGTTTTATTTTTTAAAAAATGGATACTGGATATAAGTCTCCACTTTGAAATTCATTTTTTATGTAAAATTAATGACCTAACTCTCTAACACTATAAACCTAATATATCTCTGGGAATTCAGTAATGTGGATTCTAGTTTAAAGACACTATAATATTTAATGATTATGGTTGGGTATTTATACAAAATATTGTAATCCTTAATTGGTTAGATAATAACATGATATATTATTTTTGAAAATTGTTTTCAAACATATATAAGGAACAAAATAGACATGATCTTATCTAGGAGGATGGAATTATTCCATGTTGACCATATTTTTCATATATTTGGCTAACAAAGGAGGCCATATAGGTTCACGAATGAAATATAGTTTTCAAATAAACTATTTAAGGAAATTATATTATAAATAAAATATATATTATATTATCTGTATATAATAAGTTATTTAGAAATGGGTAGTAAATTAGTCTGGATTTTTTTTTGGAATTCATTCATATGTCACACAAATCTGAACCACATTTATAGATCTGGATTCCAATGCAGTCAAGTTTTAATTATGAACAATTATTGTAGGATTTATTTAATATATATATATATATAGTTTCAAAATCATATAGATTATTATATTTGATATAATAATATTAATGCACTAGATAATTTTATAAAATTATTACATCAACTATTTTAATAAGAAGGTGATTTTCTACTCTCTAGATATCCATATTTTGACTAACAAATGTTAGTGGGTTATAAATACTAGTAGACATTTACTATTGGTAATGATTTTTTAGAGTATAATCTCTTCTAGATTTTATGGGTTTCGATGGTGAGGATGTGTTTGTGAATGTTTGGATGTTTTAAAAAACAAAACATTATTCAAATGTACATCGAAATGATATTTGTGGGTTACCATTAGTGATTTTTAATTTTTAAATTTAATTTATTACCAGTTTGTATTTTAAATTTAATTCAATTATATTAAATGGTTCGGCCTAGACAGTCATAGTTAAAATATTTGTTAGATGGTTTGGAAAATAGTTTATTTTAAAAAATAATTAGATCAATTTGGACTTAATTAGTCATTTTTATAGAGATAAATGATGTAACACTATGATTCTGTATTAATTAATGAAAAATAAATTAATAATATGTTGACAAAATATTTTTCCTTATAATAATTAATGGTTTTATCGATAAATTTAATGGTTCAAAATGGTTTTTCATGATATAATTATATCCAGAATACCATTGGTATGGGGTAATGATAGAGGGTAACTGGACAATAGTTTTTCAAACAATGTATGACCATAATGTTTTTATTATGAAATGATTTTATCTAAATAACTCTATATTTATGTTTATTATTTTTATGAATCATATATTCCATTGATATCTTTTTTAATATTTTATTAAACATATCAATGATATATTGGTTCATTCATCATTATGAACAGGCAAAGAGAATAATTTGGAGATTTTGTTGTGCACACTGAGTATAATTTTAAACAGATATATATATATATATAAAATTATATAAATTTTAATTTTTTATTGATTAATTCTTTTTTTGATATGTGATCAAAAAGTAATAAAAAATCTATAAAAATGATGACTACTATTTTAGTTCATATATTGTATAAAAAACATATCATTCTCAAATTATCACATTTTCATGGATTGTCTTGGTATTAAAAATATGTTTTGGGAGACATATTATATAGATTTTTTAATGTAATCTTTTAATAGAAATTAAATAGCATACTTGTGGACGTAATATTTCCGAAAATCTATCAATGGGTTGAATAATAGTCAAATATTATTAAGCACTCAAATTTATCCTTATATAGATGATTGGGATGTAATTTTTTGTGATACATCCTGAACATGACATGTGTATGTCTTGATGTAGGTTTATCATGTGTCAGGATATTGATGATTCTTTATTAGGGTCATAGAAAGAAATTAAATGAAACATTAACTTAAATAAAAAAATTATGCAATATTTTATGACATGGAATCATTACTTGTTTTTATTAAATTATAAGATTAATAAAAATTATTGGAGTATGATATATTTCTTATTGTAATGTGTAATAAATTTTATGAAACATCTAAAGATAGAATATTTCTAGTCATATGGAAAAAACAAATGAAAAATTAATATAATAGAAAAAATAGTAGTAGTATATTTTATCCAAAAAATACATGGTGATTTTAATCATGAATTTAGGAATGATTCAAAAAAATTGTAATATTAAATAACATATGAATATATTTTACCACGAAATGTAAGACATTAGGGTTATCACTTATTTTTATAACATTATTAACCAAGAATTATACCTATATAAATCTTGAGTTTTATTCATGAATTCAATTTATTTCAACATTAGGATTAATCTAGGTTTGAAGTTATATTGAATCAAATCATAAATCATACATTATCAATCAATATATTAAGAAATAGACACTTAAAATCTATGTCTTTTTTTCCCATATATTAAACATATTAAATAAAACCATATTTCATCTCATGAAAAATATTCACGCATTTCAACTTGAATTGTTATTAATTATTATTCATCCATAAAACGAGTGAAAACGTTATAAAAACATGGTATGCGAACAAAAATATCATAATGGGATATAAAAATAAATAAAAATGATACCCTAGGGAAAATATAATATCCAACGTAATGTACATATTAATATACACTGTTTTTTTAGTGTATGAAATAAAAATATAAAATGAAAATAT
Source organism: Viscum album (assembly GCA_963277665.1). Taxonomy (NCBI): domain Eukaryota; kingdom Viridiplantae; phylum Streptophyta; class Magnoliopsida; order Santalales; family Viscaceae; genus Viscum; species Viscum album. The sequence goes on along the minus strand of OY728141.1, from coordinate 1,372,072,615 downwards.
AGACTTTTTGAATAAATAAATACATCCAAACAAAAATAATACAAATAGAATACCTTTTAAGAATGTTAGATATTAATGTTTATACAACCTTATCAAATCCCATGAAACTAGAATAACTGTACAGTCTACATCTTATATAATGATGTAGATAATATAATAATTACCCAATGCCTTTGATTTCTATAATGGGGATCTCCCTTCATTTAATCTATATCGAACTCCTAAATTTTTAATAGGCAATAATGGGGTCCAACCCTACATATAATATATATCTGTCACACCAATTTGCAAAATGGTGGTCAGCCTAGAATATATTTTGTAAAATTGTCACCAATTTTTAATATAATTATTAGGTACCATATGATGAATAAAAAAATTATTGTTGTATCTTTTCATTAAAAAAACCTCTTAAAATCACTTTTAATCCCATATAAAAATACACTTTTAGATATCTAAGTTCCATTTTATTTTATAACCCATATTCAATACAAAAATAAAAAAAATGTTAAATATTATTTTTCATTGAATAAAAATGAAATAATATATACATAATCCAAACATCGAAACAGAGTAATGGTAGATGGTAAATTCTTTGTCACTAAAAATGTTAAAATAGAATATTCATATTATCATTTGTAAAGAACATAAAATATTCCAAAAAAATATTCCTTATTAAAAAACATATAATTGAAGGAATAATTATTACATAGATATATAATTTTTTTAATGAGATCATTTTAAATACATGGACATAGAAGTAAAATAGAGTAAAAAATGAAGTAAAAGCAAATTTTTTAATGAAATTCCCTCATCAACTTTGAAACATTTCAATCACATTCCCCATAAATTAATAAAATTAATAAATATTAAATAAAATGATAATAGATATTTTTAGGAAAATACATTTTAAAAGGCCTATATATACACCTCATAAATGATTATTGGTGCATAACATAAACATATGCCTCAATATAAGGAGATTGAGATGAAGTCCGTTACCTCAAGTCTGATTTGGCATGTTCGTTATTTATATTGATTATTAATAACCATATTTTAATTATTCAATTTATAATGATAATATTTCATATTTATTATTCTTTTTATTTAACTTATTACATTTTTATATAAAAATATTTTATTAATTATGTTTACATCATGAGTTTTAACGATATTTGGATTATGTCTGAAAAATTATTTCTGTAGGTGAAATATTGGTTGAAGATGTCAATATTTCAACATATTTTTTATACTAAATATGAAATAATTATCATATTTACATAAAATTATAATTTTAGAACCAATAAAAAAATAAGATTATGAAAAATTAACAATGTTTAAACAATGAAGACGGTAGGTCATAATTACCCCTGAGTAACATTTCCACTTTATAATAATCATTCTTGAAATATGATATGAATTATATTTTTTATAAAAAATAATATATATATATATATATATATAATTTCAATCCATCGTCATAAAAAGGTGAGAGAGGAAATTTTAGAGATGAATGACATTGGCTCGAGTGGTAGTAATCAATCATACTCAAAAATGATGGTTTCGTATCCCGTTTGATGGAAGTGGATATAGATTTAGGTTGTCACATTATCATAACAACAAATTCGTATATTTTATATAATAGGGTTATTATATAATTATAATTTATAATATTCTAATTATTTTGACTAAGAATAAAAAATAAAATGCTCTTTTATGCATGATACCAATTCTCCGGAAAACAACTTTAATTAAGCATAAAAAATGCTTAATATAATGGTTTTATAAGAAAAATAAGGGATATGGGTATTTTATTGGTAATATAGTAAGGTTTTGTGTAGTTATTGGTTGTGATAAATTTATTTTATTTTATGAAGATGCTAAGAGTGTGGGTGGACACATAAAAGTGTTCTGAGTGTCACACTTTAAATTTTTTAAAAGAAAATGTTGAACGTACATTTTTTCACATTAAATAAGGATAAAAAATTGACCATTAAATATACATAGAATTTATATGAAAAAAATATGGAAATAAAAGTGAATAGATAATTTTTTTTATTTTATTTTAACTCTTATCAATGTAGTTGACCCCCAGATAAACCAGTTATCTCCTTAACTACGATCACTAATTTTTACTATTTATACTAATCACTGTGGTCAAAAATCAAATTACCCTTAATTGATAATAAATTTAACTATGACTCAAAAAAAGGAATACAGTTTACCAATTTATATTAATGGAAGTTTAATATGTTTATTTAAAATTAAACCTGTAGATGTGATGAAAAACATGATTTCAAGAAGTTTATTTTTACAAAAAATGATGATTTTATTTATAACCAATGATTAATAATTATTCATATTCGAATATAAATTAATATTTAATTATATATTATTTATAAATTTAATTTAAAAAATTAATCATCGTGTATTTTTTTAATTAATTAAAATGTTGAAAGAATAATCACTTTAAAAAAGTTTTTTGAAAAACTATTTTTAAACCCAAAATAATATTACACTAAAATATAATGTAATGATGATTTAAAAGTAATTAAGCAGATTAAAAGTAACTAAATAATATTTTTTAACTTTAAATAATATTAAAAACAAAAAATTACCTTTAAATTACTTAACTTTTTTTAAAAAAAATAATTTTTTTAAAAATAATATGTATTTTATTACTGTTCGCCAAAAAATCAATATTTTTCTAAAAATCCTAATATTTCACCGTTAGTTAATTTTAGAATGTTGGATTCCAATATGATATTCCTTTTTCCAAAAAAATTATATAATTTTCACATTTATTTATATAATAAAACCCTAAAATAAAATTGTTTAATTAACAATATTTTCTTCTTGTATTAAAAAAAATAATACTTTTAAGATGAATATAGCTAAATTAATAAATATAGAAGTAAATTATTATATAATTAACATGGTTTTATCATTCTTCCCCATTTTTTTAAATTTCATTTATAAAATTTTATTCAATTATTATACACTTTTGTATATCTTTCCTTCATATCATTTTCATTTTCTCATGTCGCCGCTTCAACCATACGGTTTTTCAATAAAACCTTATTCATGGGTATCAATGTGTTCTAGGACACGTTATCTTGATTTTAAACAATCTGAATAGATTTTTCCTTATAATAATGGATTTATTTTAAATTAACTACTTCAAGACTAAAATCATGAGATGGATTTGGTATATATTTCCATAACATTAAAACAAGAAATAGGTTGTTTCAATAGGTTAAAATCCTGCACAAATCCACTAGGTAGAAAAATGACCCAAAATTCTCATGGATTTAGAATAGTCTAATGAATTGGGTTAAAATTTATTACTTTTCAACAAAATACTTAAAACTATTCCTTAGAGATACTTTAAAAAAATATAAACACCAACCATGAAATAAAGATCATTCATTTGGTTATTTGCATAACTATTCTTCATAATTTGAACCATACTCATATGTTGTTGATATACTATACCTTCTGATCCATTTCCTAGAAAAAATATGGTCCCATAAACATCCTTCCTCTAAATTCAATAAAAATAAATTGTTTGACATTTCTTTCTATATAATGACTCAAAAGGCTTCATTAGTAAACTAGAATGAAAACTATTGGACTAATAAAAAACATCTAATGAAATTTAATGATCCCACATTCCACAGCAATCCGCTAATTATTAAAAAATCATATTTTCCAAGGATCTAATGTTTTTCATACAATTATTCAAATTGAGCATATAAATCTACACATAAATATAATTCACTACCTTATATCTTCTGAAGTCCTTTTCAAAAAAATACATATTAACCTGGGATTAGTGCATTATACAACGGAGAGATTCAATCCATGTACCTAGACTATATCATTTAGATACAATTGATAATACTGATCTAATGACAAAGTTTATCGAATGGGAAAGAAATGTTCTAATTTATTTAATCAGTCAGCAATAACCAAAATCACAATTTAACTTGGAGATGCCTTTGGTAATCCCACATTGTAATCAATGGTTATATTTGATATTTCCACTCCAAAACTAGTAAAGGTAGAATAATTTCATTTGGTAATTCATTTTCTTCTTTAAGCCATTTTAAATTGAAAAATCTCATGGTAAATTCATAAACATATCATTTCAAAATATACCAAGAATAATACTACAAAAGGTCTTGGAACTTCTTATTTCTTCCCATATAAACTGAAAATGTGGAACTCTGTTCTTTACATAAAAACTATTTCATCTAAACATAATCACATGGCACAAATAGTCATTTAATATTTTTTAAAACACCTTCTTTGTCAATATTAAAATAATGAAACATACACATCTTATTGTATTCTAACTTTTCAAAAATGTTATTTTCCTCCTTTTGAAATTCCATAATTATTTCTGAAATTCTTGGCTGCATAGAAACATATAACAAGATAGAGGACAACCATACATCCATAAATGCTATTCCAATGTTCATAAGATCATTAACCAAATGGCCATGATCAATATTTAACATTGTTAATGCCGAATTTCATTTATAAATCAATGCAAAATCCACAATGTTTTATTTTTTAGGATGGTAATGAATCTGGAAATCATAATTTTTGATCATTTAAAACCATCTTCATGGTATCATGATCAATTATTTATAAATGAATTTATATGAAGTTTATTTAATAATATATATATCACAATTTAGACCATATAAATGATGCTTAAAATTTTTAAAACCAAAACCAAAAATAGAAAATTCCTAATATTGTATATGATAGTTTGACTCATGAGGCTTCAACTCACTTGAAGAATTAGAAATTACTTAATCATTCATCATTTTGAGATAGCCAATTACCTTCAATAAAGAATCAATATTTATTGAATTTTTTTTATTTCATGAGCACAGGGCCAAAACTGATGAATTTAAAAATATATTTTTAGTTATTCAATATAATAACCAATTTATTTTTTCTACATGAATGATACCCCATTTAAAGACAATATTTTCAGTGGGATAAAAGATTAATGAAATTTTTTGACAAATAGTTAACAGTAACCTTCTAATCCCCTAAAACTATGTGTCTCTATTATATTTGGGGTTTTATTTCAATTCTTTAACAACATTTGTTTTATCATGGTCAACAGTTATACATTATTTATAAAAAATGTGTCCTATGATATAAATATATTGAAACTAGAATTTAGACATACTAAATCTCAAATAAGGCTTATTTTTATTTTAGTTTTCGGAAAGGATCCATTGGTTCCTTCCTTATTAATATTTACAAATATAATATACCAACATTTTATTGACAATAAAACTAAAAACATATCTAATAACACGTGGAAACTATAATAAAAGGTCCATAAATTAAGAATTTACATTGGAAATACTAATGGGGATAACTTGATAACTCATAATGATCGTATCTAATCAAAATTATAGTCTCCTTAATTTAATACTCCATCACCTTCAGCTAAAGGTACCCAGACCATTGCTAGATATCCCAAAAATATTGACCTCTAAAGAGATGATCAAATAAATCATCAATATGAGAAAAATAATATTTTTTTATAATAGTGATGTTATTAAATTATTGATAATCAATGACATGTATCCTTGAACCATATTTATTTTTAACAAACAAATCACGAACAACCTATGGTGACGTGAATGGTCAATTTAAAATTTTCTCTATGCACTCATATGATTTATTTTTCAATTCCCAATGTTTTACATTATCCATTCGATAAGGGTTTTTTGAAAAGGATTATTATCATGAACTAATTCAATTGTGAACTCAACCTCCAAATTAAAAATAACACTAGAAAAACCAATGAGAAATATATCAATAATTTCATTCACTTTTGGATCACAAATAATCATATATTTTTTTTGCTAATTTCTAAAAAATAAACATGGTAACTTTTACAGCCATATCAAATAAATTTCTATTATTTTTGGTATTTTATAAGATAAATTAAATCATATATAAATTTTTTCTTATCTCTTTATTCAATATTATCATGATTTACAAAATTCAAAAATACACCAAGAATAGCATCAAACTCCACTGTGGAAAATTCATCTATATTTTTACAGAATACGATTACACTCATTAGAATTGGAAGATTCTGATAAATCTTGGTTTCATAATAATTTCCTCTCAGAGTATTCACTAAAAGTAATATTATATATTCCAAATACATTATATTTCGTATTAATTAAATTTTTTCAAAAATGAATGAATTCAAAGATACATAGTCATACATGGTACTCTAATAATTTTAATAAGCACGGAACATACAAGTAACCACTTCATAGGATAGACCAACATCAACCGTGGTGGGGAAGATTGATTTTTAAAAACCATTATATACATGATCTTTAGGATTTACAACTACTGTAAGTAACTCTAGAGACACGTTAAGATAATTTTTGAATCATTACATATAAAATGTCTCACTATCAAATGGATACTTATAAATTTATAGTCTGATTGTTCTTGACTTATTAATTTATAGTAATGATCCTTGTGAACAAACTTACTACATCGTTAGCCTATTTCATATCATAATAATTAATTCAAGGAAATTATTTTAGAAAAATTTGATCATTTTTAGGGATTAACTATAGACTTATTAGCTATTTTCATCTATAGTACTTTCCACCAATAAAATATGTAACTTTTTTTCACAATGAGAATAAGTTTCAGAAAACACCAACTCAACATTCTCTAGATTATAAACAAATTTATCAGAACTATTAAATTATAGGGTGGAAAATAAATTTATTAGAAAAGATTCATCCTTGAGTAAAATATAAAAAATTATGTCATTATCCTATAAAAAATATGACCCATACATAACTGATATTGTGATGCTATATTCATATAAAACTATAGAATATTCATTTTTTCCCTCAATACCAGGAATTCTTACTTAATATGGATTCAAAAATCAGTATCAAAATATTTCCCATGGAAGATATTTATAAATGTGTCTCATTACATAGAATCAAAATTGTCTCCCTCAATGGTATTCTTAAAAAAATACCACCATTATTTAGATTCAGCTTCAAAATGATAAATGGAATGTGTGACCATTTGAATTTCCAAACTCCCCAGGACTTCAAATATATCCTCCGTGTAATTGATTCATCCATAGGCTACAATTGTGTGAAATAATCAATTCAATTATGGCAGATGTTTCCTGAAGAAATTATATACAATCATCATGTTAATATATGGTTAATTTGGTACCCCCCAAGAAAGGATACCACCACAATATATATCTTATTTCAATGAAGCCATACTAATAAAAAACTATTCCATTCCAATTCCAACCATCTTTGGATTCTGATTTGGATTTTTATAGTACTCTTAGTGCCTTACCATAATATATTCTATATTTCCTCCATATATATACATTTTTGAGATACATAGTTCAGAGAAATAAACATGAAATTAAAAAAATTATTTATCATTTCAACATAACCAAAAAGTAATTCCATTCAAGGGTACACTAATAACATTATCCTAACCTCTAATGTTATCTAAACAAAAATTTAATACAATCTATTAGGGTCCAACCTTATACATAAAATAAAATTAATTTTTACTTGTGAATTTAATATATTTCACCATTATGATATTTTTAGGTTTAGATTTTTCGATAATTCTTCCACAAGTCATACATAAAAAAAATATATTACTAAGTGGGAAATTCCAATCACTAGCCATTACTATCATATTATAAAACATTTCAAATAAATCATGATTTATTTTCATAAAAAAATATCCACATCTTTCAACATAACTTATTCATTTCCCTAACACATCATTAAACCATGTATGAAATATTTTAAAATCATTATATGTGAAAAAAATATCAGTAAGTGACATAAAATAAAAGAAACCCACTAGTCCAATGAAAAACATGAAAACCCATGTAATTTATACTTTAATATTAAATGATATATGAGAATATTAAATAATATATTTTCACATGAAAAAAGTCCACTATTTTCTGAAAGATATACTTTAAAACCATATAATTCTAATTTAAATTCTTTTAGAAAATGAATAGCATTGTATTCATATAACCCTTTCAATACACATAAAATTGAAAAAAAATTACAACATCCAATATAATAATTCAGATAACATAATAATTACACAATTTCTTGGGGAGCGATAATGAGGTTCACCGATTGTATATTCTATATAAAGAGAACCCCTTTTTTATGAGTAATATTGAAGGTTGAGCTATTTAATAAGCTATATTGGGCTCAACTATAAGATATAATGGGTCTCAACTCATCGTATAAGTTACATTGAGATAAAAAAATTTCCTTATATTTTCTAAGTATCATATCCGTACTAATTAATTTTATTCTGGCACCTTTTCATTATAAAACCCATTTGATGAAATTTTTTGAACCCATATGAAAAATAGATATTTTATATCAGGATACCCTTTACATTAAAAACCCATTTAAATGAAAAAAAAGATAAATGAAACCTTGATAGTGGGTTTTAATTTCTAGAAAACATTAATGAATTTAATGGAATAAAAACATAAAATTGTGGATGAAAAAATAAAAAATCAATGTCAAACCATACATAAAAATAAAATACTTATTTGTTCATTTATAATGAAAATAAAAATTTGCATACATAGATTTAATTCATTGTAAAAAAATTTAATAAAAGATAAAATAAAGTTTATAAAACATTAAAATCCCTAATGAAATCATTTTAAAACCATGAAAATGTATGTAAAATACAGTTAAAAGGAACACATTAAAAGATGATATTTTTAAAGAAAAGTACCTTATCACTTTTGGAACATTTGAATCACATTACCCATGAAATAATAATATTTAAAAAGTTTTAATACCCTAATAATAGTGAAATTCAAGATATAAAAAGGAAATTTGATTGTATAATCATGTCCCAACCCACCATCCTCAAAATCAGGGATGTAATAGTAAAGTTCCACACCCTTCCTTCTTCAAGATGAATAAAATATAATTTCCCATGATTTCCACCTACAATAGGACATATAATGGAGACTAGCACCAAGCATATATAATCTCATACAAAATTGAATCCATTACACATTTTTAATCGAAAACTGGAACCGGAGAAACGATGTGAAACATCCCTCACAACAACAAAAAATTATATAAAGGAAAAAAAATCAAACCCAAGTATGTTTTAAATGAAAACTATTCCAAAAGATCAAACTGTGTTTTAAAATAAGTTCCAAAAGAATGCTACTAAGCAGTACCATAACCCCTATCCCACTTTCCCAGCTAGTAAGGTCCAGCACTACCCAAAATGTCCTCCTAGAATCCTAAAAATAGTTTTACAAATGTTGGGTGAGTATTTAAGTATTCATAGTAAGAAAACTAAATCCCCCAATGCACAAGTGGGGGAACATACTAATACCATTATGAGAAAACAGTAAAACCTCAATGAACCTACCAAGGATTAGTAACAAAACCAACCCCACAAAGGCACACTCACCAAATAAAGGAAGTGAATAAAATTATTAGTATATGTACCTCAACATTTGGGTACCCCACTCAACTCTCTAACTGGTTAAATACTCATTCCTAATGTCTAACGTGATAATTCTACCACTCTTCCAAAATACAGTCCCACTACCAAAGCCTTCCTAAAGACACATAGGCCTCAAACCACACATAAACCCCTGAAGTATGAACCTAGGACACAACTACACCACACCCCACTCTCCACACACTTGGGCCACAACAACCACTCCTCTGGCCCGAAGACACTTGTGCCTCATCCTAAAGACACTGGGGAAAATAGTCTTGACCCGCAAACACCTAGGCCCCTCATCCAAAAAAAACCTTTCTGAAGGATATTGGACTATGGTAAGACTCAAAACATTATGGTGTGGCTAGATATGAACGAGTGCTAAGAACCTAGAAGAGGGTACAAGGATGAGATTATATAACCAGTCATCCATCCCCCCACTGAGATGTTGGGAAAGACTCCCACCACCGTAATATGGGGTGATTAGAATATGGTGTTAAACAAGGGTGGTGTGTTTATTGAAAGCATATGGAACTACAATGTATACAAATAATTAAAAAAATACTTAATCCAACCCACGATACCCATTACAAACAACAAGACCAGTAGAACCATGATTTGCTGCTACTCTTAAATGAACAACCACACAAACATCCCCAGCCAAAGTGTACTCCCGACCCCTTTTAATATAACAACTTTCCATTCATTAATTAAGGGGTTCACTTTAATTTGTTCCAGCACTACTCGGGGAAACTATCAAACATAGAATTGAATAATGGGAGTGGGGATAAGGTAAAGCAGTTCCATTTTAACACCCATTCATAAAAACAACCAACAAAAACCAACCTATAGTCCCATTTCACATTCCCTTTTTCCTTAGACACCCATTAAACCACAATAAATTGTCATTATTAAAAGTTATATCGCACAATCAAGCTAGTGAAAGAAAACCCAAAAGCCCCGCTGCACAAAAAAACTAGACAAGGTACACCTATAATCATGAGGTCATGAATCGACCCATCCCTACAACAATGTGGCCCAAACACTTCTCAAATGCAGTCCCACTACATTACAAGTCCATGAACACATTATAGTCCCACTTTCTAATGTTTCTTCATGTCTATAAAAAAAATTAGTCCCACTTCCTACATGTCCATGCATTCCATAATAAAACAGTCTCTCAACTTGAGACTAAAACACACCTCCCATACTGGCCCACACAGCAAGCCCACAACAAATACCATCAAACAATATCCCTACATAATACAACACTAATCCCCACCTATCAAAAAAATACATATTCTGATTTGGAATACACTATTATTTTAGTCCAATTTGAAAAAATAGGGGGATCACAAATGGGTTTTCATCCTAATGCATCCATTTCAATTAGCCATGTATACATGGTTAAGCTAAATTCATGTTATAATTTTTTTCATATATCATGAGAAACTCAAAATATCACCAGTGTGCAAGAAAATCCCACCAATTTCCATGATTTTATGAAGGTATTAAACTACAATAACCATAAAATTATCAAGGATAACAATTAAAGTAGGTGATCAACATGAAACCACTCTCATCCTGTTATTCAATTTGCCCAATTTTATTTTTATCATATTCCATTCTTATTTATATCTCATTTTTGGAAATGTATTAAATATTCCTTCTGAAGGAATCATTAGTTCACCCATCCTTAATGATGCATAATTATATAGAGGTAGATGAAATCCCTACTTGAAATAACTGGATACCAAAGCACCTCTTTGCGCCAATAACATGGGATCACTTGAGTAGCCAGAAACCCTATGAAAATTGAGTCGGATAGGGGTCTATAATAGGAACACATTTAACCTAGGGAGGACAGCTTTAGGTTCACCAAGAGGGAACATAAAACACATTGGGACAGAAATATCATGACTTTCAAGATCCAGATCCTATATTAAAGGAATACCAATTTCTTATGCCATTAATGGTGGGATCGTGGTTAAGATTTATGTAGCATGAGAATATAAAATCCCACAAAGTCATTATGAGATAAATTAAATACTAAATATACATTAAAAAAACATAAAATTTCCTAATCAAGGATTTAAACTCGATTTATGTAAAATAATATATAAGAGGGAAAACATGAAAACTAGGAAAAACTGGAAGTGAGTCACTGATGGGTGAGTCACCAACATTGATCCACCAACGGGTGAGCTTCCAATGCAACCGAATTAAACTAAGATACCGATGCAATGACTCCCTAATACTCTAATAATGATTTCCTAGCACCAATTCCCTAACTCGATGACAGCAACATCCATGAATCACTAACACTGATGCCCACGACTCACTAATGTTGACACCCCATGTCACAGACACTAATACCCCCGAGTCACCGATGTCGACCCCCCTGACTCACTGATTTCGATGAATTGAGTGACTAATTTCAATGCCTGGATTCACCGATACTAATTCCCAGTGGCAACGATGATGTCACACATAACTCTACAATGGAAAAATTCAAAAATAAAAAACCTCTCAAAATGAACTTCCACTCCCACCTAGAACACCTTGAAAACAGGATGTTCACAAAGGATCACCCTAGGGAAATATGGTTCATTACATTATATACCACTAAAACTATTCTCATCCCCATGATTTTAAAACCAATCCCTAGAAAAGAGATGTCCAAACAACCACCCCTTAAGATACCTCTAAGGAACAAACCACCCAGCATTGTTAGAAAACATGAATGAAAACATTAACATCCAATGACACATTCTTGACATCTATATCCTAAAAAACAATACAAACACTAAGGCCCCACTTCCCCAAACAAGCACCCAAACACCTAGGTCACACCATCCGGACACAAGAATTAGGTAGCTACTTCCTCCAAGTTATGATGTTATCCTCTTTGGGTTTCACTAAATCTCCAGCACTGGTTTAATTGCATCCATGTTAATGCATCTCAATTAGGGATCAGGACCTCCCCTCCTCACAATCAATAGAATTCATAGACATTTAGTGAATAAGGAAACAACACATCTGATAATTAAAGCAGTCAAACATTATATCATAAAATGAAGCACCAATGTAAAACACCGAAACAAATCATACAACATCTCTTGGTACTAGTCACGCTTCTATATCAATAATTACCAAGTACTCTCCATTAGTCCACCATGCCTCCATAACACACAAACCAATGGAATGGTTGGTCCATGACCCACCATCTATTCATGATCCAAAAATCTTAATGGTTAATCCATTAATGTCACGTCGACCTCAATTTCCAAATCTCCCTAGTTAATGATGCGGGACACATCGTGTAGATATTGATGGTGCTAAGAGACATGGAAGATGTCATGGATCATTTCCAACTGTGATGGCAATGCTAGCTAATATTCCACCATGTTGACACAGCCCAATACCTTATTAGGTTCGATGAACTTGGGACAATTCTATCTCCCTCTACAAAACCTCATCTACCCACCTTGAGTGGAAACCATCTAGAACGCATGGTATCCAACCTCAAACACCAAATTACTCATCCTATGATTGGAATACGACTTCTTTGAATCTTGGTCTGCCTTCATCCTCCCACGACCAAGATTCTTCTTCTCTGTTGTACACTACACCATGTCCTGACCACAAATACCTACCCCCCCATCTTCCATCCAACACAAGAATGAACGACATGTCCTCCCATATAGAGCTTCAAATGTATCCATACCAATTAAAGAGTGATAGATATTGTTATAAGGAAACTCTTCCAAGGTAAAATGTCACACTGAAGACCTAGCAGTGTCCAAAACACATGCCCATAACATTTCCTCCAATTTTCAGATGGTCCTCTCTATATGACCATCTGTATAATGGTAGAAAGAAGTGTTGAGGCACAATTGTGTGCCAAAGGCATGCTGTAATCACCTCTAGACTCAATATGTAAAACATATATCCTAATATAAGACAACATATCTTGGAACTCCATGCATCCAAACCACCTCACCCACATACTTCTATGATAAGTCATCTAGTGTGCTGGACTCCTTGATCACCCAAAAATGAGATGACTTTTTCAAACAGTCCACTACTACCCAAAGAACATCACATCCTCTTTGAGATTCGGGTAATCCTTTGATGAATTCAATTGAGATTTTATCCCACTTTCAAATATAAATTTCTATGGTATGCAACAGATCTCTGGTAATGTGTTCCTCAGCCCTTGGATTTTAATAAATTATGAACCATACCATAAACTCTCCCACTTCCCACTTCACCCTAGGCCACCAAAACTGTTCCCTTAAGCCTCAGTACATATTAGAGACTACTGGATTCACCAAAAGGGGTGAGATATGGAATTCACAGATAACTCACTCACACATCGCCCCTAGATAAAATAGATTTCAATGAAACATCATCTGATTATAACTATCATCTGACCAAACCTCCAGATCATCACCCATGATAATGTGATCATGCATCACTCCAGTAACTTTGTCTCCCAACTAAGACTCCTCCACCAGCCACATTAAAAATAAAATCACATTCATCTGAAATGGAAATACTCTATGGTCATTCACTCATTTATCTAGTTGTAAAGTGGATAACTACTCCATTAACTTCCAGGCATCTATAGATTACACAATTATCTCCTTCCGCGAATTTCGGATTAATACATCCTCCGTCACATTCCACTTTACTAGGGTATAAGTTATCACAATGTTGTATTCCTGGAGAAACTACATCCACCTTTCATACATCATGTTCAAGTCTTTCTAGGAGAAGATATACCTCAAGAACATTTGATCCATGATGTCCACAATGAGCTCTGTGGTGAGGTAATGTATTCACAATTTCAATGTGAAAACGACCACTAAAGGCTTCATATCTGGGGTGGAATAAATAAATTTTTGTGGATATAACTTCCTAGACCCATAAGATATCACTTCCTACTACTACATCAACACACATCCCATGAATCAATAGAAAGCATCACCGATCACCAAAAACATCACCCCTTCCTCTGGAAACCTAAGCACTAGATCACTGACTAGTATCCCCTTCTTGAAGTTGAAAGAGTTTTGACACTTCTTACTCCACACGAAGGCATGATATTTTCTGGTCAAGTTCGTCAATAGAGAAACAACCTATGATAATTCGGTTAAAAACCTATGGTTATACATTGCAAGACCCCAGATTATGCGAACCGCTATCAAGTTCTTCGGTTCTACCAAAGAAACAACCTCCTTGACCAATCCTGGGTCCACATCTATAATTTTATGAGACCCCACATGATTAAAGTAGTGCACATATCGCGTCTAGAACAAACCCTTGTACAACAACCCATAAATATAGTGGTGTCTAAGGACCTCGAATACTATCCTCATATAAGTGGTGTTCTCCTCATATAAGATTGAATATATTAGAATGTCATCAAGGAACACAATGGTTAAAAATCCTAGGATCATGCGGAATATATATTACATGGGACCCATGAACATGGATGGTGCATTCATGACATAAGAGGGAATGACAACATACATGAAGTGCCCATACATGCATCTTAAAGCATTCTTGGGGATTTCACCATCTTTAACCCTCAACAGGTGATATCCAAACCACTGTATGATGTTAGGGAACCAAACTACTCCCCTCAGCTGGTTGAAAGGACCATCTATCATCAGAAGGGGCTAACAGTTCTTCAATGTTACCTCGTTCAGTCTCCTGTAGTCTATGCATAGCATCAGGCCACCATCATCCTTCTTAGAAAACAATACTATAGAAACCCACAATGAATCAATTTCTTGGATAAAACCTTTCTTCATTCGGTTTTCAACTTGAATTTTCAACTCCCTCAACTCAAAAGGCGTTATCTAATATAGATCCATCAAAATCGGATGAGAAATGTGTTGGAAGACTATTACAAACTCAATGTCATGTCGAGGGGATGGGTCACAAACTCATTTATGAAGACATCTATAAACTCTCTAACATCCACCAGAACCTCCACTATTACAGTGTCCTCAGATCCTGCTAACATATCGTCCATCAGAGAGTGATGTGGCTCCACACACCAAACACCCACCTAACCACTCCGCTCCCCAATGAAATCTATGAGCTTCCTTTTCATATTTGAAACATGACACTTCTTCGAAATAATTTGATAATAGGGTTAACATAAAACAACCATTTGATTCCAAGGATGAAAACATTGGGCTGCATCCATAGAAGAATAAGATCCCTAGTTGTCTAATGTGGCCCCAAAATTAGTCTACATCCTAGGAAAACATCAATCAAACTATCCTAACCTCCAACTAGGGTAATAAAAACCTAGGGTAGGGAAGCTTCTCGATGCCTATTCCTAGATTATGGCCTAGACTAGTTCCAATAGATTAAGAGGCTCATTAATCTAACAATGTTCAAGAAAGAGTACTAAACAGATTGATCATACATCAAAAAACATTTGGCCCTGCGGTAAATATTGTCTCAGTGGTGTGAAACATCCCACACCAATCCCATTGACCCCTCTATTTCCAACCACCTCCCCAACCATTCCCTAGTTGAGGTCCCTAAAGAGGTCCCTGAGGTTGGACTCCTCCAGCACATTATACCTTCAATCTATCGGGAGCTTGCTACCCCTGCTACTGAGAAGTCCTGACTGAAAACTACTACAGCTAGAATGGGAAATGGACCTTCCCAACCCCACCATACATAGCTTGAATAGGGCACTGGTTCCCAAGATTTTAATTTCCTCCATTGAAATAGTTCCTTTGTCCTCGCCCCATGTGGAAAGGGGTAGGACCACGATATCAGAACTAGAACTCTTGAGGCATACTCCCTACTTGCCAAAACCGAAAAGGCCATAACTCCAGAGACCATTAGCGGACTGCCTTCCCCTTCAATGATCCCGGATGGATCCCCTCTCTCAGTACACCATCCTATCTGTCATCATAGTAAAGGGAGTGATGGTATACTAAAGAGATGGTTGGAGTGCCTCCTCCAATCGTCTCACCCGTAATCCTCATATGAAAAGAGATCTGGTGCGTAGCATATGAGATCCTTGAACCTGATCTATAGTCCCATTACCAACATACTCCCCTACTAGAGGGAGAGTCGATCCAGCCTCTTCTTCACCTTCATCGTCAAGGATATGAATTCTTCTTGAAACTCCACCTCAATGTCATCCCAAGATACATGATTCTCCTTTCTCTCCATGAGGTAATGCGTCCACCACTGACAAACTACTCCATGAATCTAGATCCCTTCCAGAAAAAACCAATACCCCCTTCGATCATAGATCAAGGTAAAGGTTATTGGCAGCACCTCAAGCTATACATCTGAATCCGAGTCTAAAACATGGTCTTCTTACATTACCATGGTCTTCCACTAGAAAGCATGAAGTGTCATTTTACACAAGTCATCCTCATCCCCTAGATCAGTTATCCACTGATCAACCAGGTCATTCTGCTGAGCCTCAAATGATTATTCCAAATGTGGGAGATGTCTGTGTGTTATAGCTAAAAAAATGTAAACAAGGAACTCCTAAGACCGGGTAGTATAGATATTTTCTTTTAAATTAATTTTTAACTATTTATTTAAATTAAATTCCCAAAACAACCAAAACACACAAGAACACAAGCCAATATGATGATTGTACCATTCCTAGGTTCTCTAACCTATATTCATTATAGCCTTACTTATTTGTTTTGTAGGTCCAAAATCCTTTCATCCGATCATGGGGTCCCTAAAATCTCATAAACTAGATGGTCTACCATAGCCTATTTGACGCCCAAAGATTGCATACCAACATTTCCCCTACCATCCAAGGTAATACACACTATGTCTAACTCTATAATCCATTCTATCTATCAAGATTCCAATGATACCATTATATCATGACTTTCCTTCCTCAAGATGAGGGATGGGAGAAAAAACTATCACACCATTCCATATTCAAGATGAAGGAGAGATAATGACCCCCCAAGTGCTACCTTTAAGGGGTCCAATAGATTAGACTAGAACCAAGGGTGTAGAATCCAACAAAATGGATTTCATTACCTTTAATTATGAAAAATGGATTGGGAGATAGGATAGTAAGCATACCAAAAAACACCAATCATTTATATGATGGGAAAAAAATCCAACCCATTCATGGTTTAAATGTAAACATTGAAAAAAGTACAACAAAAGTACTAAAGCATGTACCAAAACAAAGAGACCAAGAAGAACCACATCAACTATCCCATTGGCCGAGCTAGTAAGGTCTTACACGGTCCCAAAAGTCCTCTTATAAACTAGAAATTTGTTTTACATATGTAGGTTCAGTGTAAAAATATACCTAGTAGGAAAACTAATTCCACCCATGAACAAGTGGAGGAATATACTAATGTCCCTATGAGATAACAGTATAATCTAAAAGAACCTACCAAGGAGTACTAATCATCCCATCCTCTCCAAGGAACACTCACTAAATAATACAATTCCAGTAAAATTGTAATACAATCACATTAACATTTGGGTACCCAACACCACATTCCCACTAGTTAATTACACATTCCAAATGGCTAACGTCATGATGGTACTGAAGGACCCCAGAACACCCTTAGAGGGGAGGGGTGAATCAGTGATTTAAAATATTCTTTTAAAAGTTTTAGATCATTTTCCCATGTTGGTAGGAACTTATTAAATAAATCAAACAATAGAAATCAGAGATATGCCACTTCTCTTTTACATGCTTCACCGCAAAGGGATACATCCTAGGAGAATACACTGATAGTGTGTCAATCATACCTATATCCACAAATAAAAACTAGTTTGAGGATTAGATGATTTGGTCATGGTCACTCTGTTTGAGGAACACTACCTTTAAAACATTTCAGGGATAACTCACTCTATTCATCAGATCCCTTCCCTCGACACCATATAGCTCACTTCCTTGAGAGATGCCAAACTCATTCTATCGACATGATGTTTGCATCAATATATATTCATTGAATTCTTTATTTATGTTTTGTATGACACACTAATTGCATCAATTTCTGGAATTGATGCACTTAAAATCACTAAAGCACTAAACTAGATATTCAGAACATGTATTCAACCTGCACAGACAATTGCGCGCTACAAATACCCTTTTCACGGAAGATGTAACTTATGCGTGAAAGATTTTCTTTTCGTATGGAATATCATTTTCCCAACATTAATTTTTTCATGAAACGTTAACTTTTGTTCTCAACTTTGACATTTCCACGCAACATCAACTTTTCTTCACAACTCCCATTTTGTGCAACCTTTATGCGCATCAGAACTCAGATCTTTTCTAAGTATTCAGCCATACCAAATGTGGAGTGTTACATATACTTTATAGTCATCACTTACCACCACGAGAAAAACCCACCATGTAGAGAAAAAACACTCATCCTACACACAAATTATTTTCGGGCATGAACCGATTTCCACGCACAAGTCAAGATTTTTTCATGTAGTCCATGCATTTGGAATTTTTCGACATTTTGATCATGAAACATTCATTGTGCACATGTTTCCATAGATCAAAAGCCTCTAGATAAACATTAAATATAATAATCAACTTGGCCAGCACTCTATGTCTACGTAAAAATGATTGATGTAGAAAACAAGAGGGGAATCCTGAATTGGGATCCCATGTTTTGGAATTCATAAAGTCCCCACCCAATATATTATCTTACTGTGCCAGAGAATCATTACATATCCTAAATTTACTCCTTTTCCTCCTAACAATAAATTGCAATTGTGTCACATAATCATGTAATTACATATTAATTACATGTACATGTTCAGAATCCCGAATTTATTCCTCCCTCTACCATTGAAAATTAACCCAAATTCCATTAAAATATCATTGAACAACCCAAAACACCCCCAGATAGTATATCCCTCATACTTCCCCATCACATCCACAAACGAATTAAAAATATGTTACATAGATGGGGAGGGGGGAATTACGTAACCTCCTTCTGAACTAGGAGACGGCTGAACACTGAGGATCAACCGATGATTCTAAAACACAACCGCTGACATTTGATTTGACAGGATATGAGCCACATGCTCATCAGTTCCCACAAGATCCATTTTAATCCCGTCTTGTTCATCATTTCCTAAATAAAGTGATATCTGATTTCAATATGTTTTGTATGAGGATTCTAGACATTATTATTCATAAGATCAATTTTTCACTTGTTATCATAATAAATCACAATAGGTTGATTCACCTCATAAAAAATATCTGTCAGTTTTTGAATCATCAATAGTAGTTTAGTGCATGCCTTTATAGCAGAGATATACTCATCATCAGTAGTACTATGGGAAGTACTTTTTTATTTCTGGCTCAACCAGCCAACAAATTTCTTCCCAATACAGAATGCTCTACCACTGGTGCACATTCGTTCCACTACATATCCAGCCATTTCAGCATCAAAAAATGCTAATAAATCAATGTCCCTTCCTATATCAATGTATAAACCATAACTAGGAGTACCTTGATTATACATCATGACTCTTTTTAATGCTATCATATAATCTCCCTTCGCATTACTTTAAAATCGGGCCATTAAGAAAGTTGTAATGACAATATCAGGCCATGTTGTAGTTATGTATAGTAAGCTTCCAATAATACTATTGTAATAGTTGGATCTATAGAAGTCACATCCTCATGCTATAAATTTTTTCTTCCAACCGAAATCAGAGTTGACATTGGATTGGAGTCATGCTTATTAAATCTATTTCTCAACTCTCTTGCATACTTTTCTTGAGAAATGAAAGTGTAATCCATTGTTTGAGAAACCTCCAGCCCCAAGAAATATGTGAGCTCTAAAATCATATACAATTAAAAATTTTATTTCATGTGATAAGAAAATTCATCCACCGAATTCTTCCTACTTCCACAAAATATAATTTCATCAATGTAAACTAGACCCATGAATTGATCTTTTGTAAAATTCATCGCCTATAGATTGTGATCTAATCGTTATATTCTAAATTATATCTTGTTGAGAAAATAATCCATCTGGGAATATCATGCTCATTATTTCTGCCTCGAACCATAGAGAGCCTTCTTTTGTTTACAAACCATTGTTTCATCAGTGACGAGAAGAATCCCCACTAATAATTCTATGCAAACTTCATCTTTGAGAACAAAATTCAAGAATGTTGTCCTGACATCCATTTGATATAATTTATATCCTCTTTGGATATACAAGTAAAGAAAAGGCCTTATTGACCTCATTCTAGCCACTTCAGGAATGATCTATTCAACATAGACACCTTCAATCTATGAATATCCTTTACATACCAGTCAGGACTTGTTTATAATAACACTTCCATTATCATCAAACATGTTCTAGAAAATCATCATCGTACCAATAATATTGTGACATTTGGGTCTCTTGATTAGATCCGATGTCTTATTCTTGTCAATCTTATCTAACTCTTCTTTCATGGAATTCACACATGATTTAACCTTTGATGCTTCTTCAAATGAGGATTCTTCCACAATTGAGAGAAATAAATAGTGTGTGTTATTCCTTATTCTCCTTGTTTGTGTTCGTGTACTCCAACTGCCAATAATGTTGGATCGATCAATTTATACTCATCAATTACTCCTTTGAGATTCAACCACATTCACACAAACGATGTTTTCTCTTTCAGATTATTTTTCTTAGTCAACTTCATGATGTGACTCCTGAGTGTTTTAACACCTTCCTATATTTATGTATTTGACTTTACTCAACATTCACCTATTTCCTCATTTTTTATCACACCATCATATGAAATCCATGAAGCATTTGTGGTTTTCTATTCAATGAACTTAACATCGATTCATTCCACAATAATTCCTATGTGCTAGTGGAATCACTTGTATGATTTTCTGTTTATTGAGTATCCAAAGAAAAATTCATTCATTTACATTCTCATCGTAGATCCCTTAATTTCATTATTTATTTCTGATGAAGCATTTAATTCAAAAATAGGAAATTATTTCTAAGTGGGCTTATATCCATGACACGATTAATAAGGTGTATTCGTCTCATCCATATAAAGCCCTATTCAATTTTAAATATACACTGTAACTTGAATGGACTCTTTCTAGAAATGTCAGGGAATACTAATCTCAATCCACATTGTTTTTCCATGTTGTTCACCTCTCGATTCCTAGGATTAACCACTCCATTTTTTTGTGGATTTCTCACAGAATCTACCTCTTGTTGAATTCCATGCTTCTATAGGTACTTTTCATGTTCAATGGACATGTATTCTCAACCATGGTCATATCACAATAGATATATTGTTCATCGACTATTATTCTCAGTGATTCGCTGATATGTTTTCTTGCATTTATGCACTTGTCATTTCATGTCTGTAATCATTACACATTCCATTCTACTATAATAATCTATGAAAAAACAAAGTACCTTTCTCCATGAGTTATGAAATCATTTTCCTAGACCACAAACAAATGTATGAATGTGATCAAAAAGATGGTATTCCCTTTTATTCTTTGGACGATAAGAACTGCAGACCAGCTTCCCCCAAATGCAAGCATTACATGACTTTGCACGCTCATTCTTCAGGTTGAGAATTTCTATGAAAATCAACAGTTTTGATAATTTTATCATGTTTTGTTGATTGAGGTTCCCCAATAATAGATGTCACATGTTATTTTCTTCCATAATAGTCATGTATCAAATGTTTTCTTTACAATCAACCTGATATACGTTTCATTCTGTTCTTCATCCCTCCATAAGTGAATTTCTTTTCATTCCCTTAATAGTGCAACCATAATAATTAAAAGTAACTATGAGTCATGAGCCACAAAGTTGACTCACACTGAGGATATTATGACGTAGGCTATCTATATAAAGGACTTCAGTGTTCTTTCACTCACCATTAGCTAGATCAGTACTTCCACTGCCTTTGATTTTTAGAGCTCCATCATTACCCATCTGCTCTATTCCATCAACCCTCCTATTGACATTTGTTAACATGCTTTCATTACGATTCATATGAGATGAACAACCACTGTCCAGAATCAAGGTGTTTTCAATTTTTGCAGCTTTGAAGGATACCTCTACGATCTTGTGATTCTCAATTTTCATTTAGTCAATCCATGATACATTGGATTGAGTGTAGAATGTTGATGGGTTTTCAATTCCCTCTTCTATGTACTTGGGTTCTTCATAGTCTAAATCGTCTTCTATAGGAGAAAACCTTTTTGTAAGGGCCACATGATCTTGTTGACAATATTTGAATTGTCTTGGAGTCTGGTATGAGGTGTCCATGTCTCTCCCCTTCCTTCAATAAATAGCCTTATGACTAAAGATATAACAACTAAAACAATATCCATAGAAATTGTTTCTTCTAAAAGACTGAGGATATGAATTTTGTTCTCTATTGTTGAACTCCTATATCTTCTCCATTCAAACAGCTTCATTCCTCTTCACAATAAGACATGGTATGGACCATATATCCACAATACAGACACATCATGAAAGTAAATGTTTTCTCATTTCTTTTTATCATCATTCCTTCATCCGTGGGATAAAAGTTTGAGTGCCTCTTATTCATGGAGGCTCGAGGATAGTATTATGTACATCTTTCATATTGAATTAGGGGTCTCATTTTCATCACTTCAGGTGACTTTTCTACATGTCCCACTTTCATCATGACTTTATTTCATCACCTTTATTTGGAGAATTTGACATTTCGACCTCACTAGGGATTATACTATTTTGCATGTAACCCTAACAGCTCAACATCTGTGAACCTTCGAATCTATATTTTCTTCCTCTATTCTTTTGAAATTTATTCACGCTCATGTTTACTCTTAAGAGTAACCACTTCTTCAATACCCTTAGTAGTCATGGAATTTTCTTCCAGTCTGAAGATGAGTTCATTGATGAACATTTTTTTCTCTTCAATTCTCATCATCAGATACACTACATCATCATTACATTCAAGGATTTTAGACTGTACATCCACAAATTATTCCATTTATTCAATTTCAGCTTCAAGATGATCAACATATTCTGATGATTTTTGAAAAATTTATTTCCACTTATTTCAACTCTTACATTTAATCATAATATTACTAACAACATCTTTACATTGCAACTGGGGATTAGAACTATTTTCCAACTGATTGTCTCCTCCATTATCTTCTTGACTTTTCAATAGTTCTCATCATTGAATCATAGTATCCGGTTTTAAATTATAGTACTTCTTCTTAAAATAATTCATTATCAGCATCTTCCTCTTCACAAACAAAACCCTACATCGGTACATTCTTCCTAGATTTAAAGTATTCCATTTTTAAACACATTTTTTGAGGCTTCTCAATGTTTTCATCTTCGCTATCTTAATCATCTATTTACGTTAAGCATTGAGAGACAATGTGCCCATATTTTTCCACAACTAAAGAAAGACAGAGGTAAATTCCCTTTGATTTTCCCTTTTTCACTTATGGAACGTCTTGGAAATGAGAGAACAAATTTATTTTTCCTCATCATCTTCACTGCTAATATCATTGGAAATTTTCTGTTTCTCTATGGCTTTGAACACCATTTCCTTGCTCACTCGAGTTGTAGTATATTCTGGTTTGACTCTCATTTCATATTCCACCAAGCTGCATAATAGATCATCTAAAGAATGTTTGGAAAGATCTATTTCCTCAATGGTTGACACCTTTTCATTGTACAGGGGTGGAATTAATCCAAATATATTTTTTTATAATGTCAATGTATCTGATTTGATCAGATATACCACAAATTGTTCCTACCACATCACTAATTCAATTATAGAAGAAGTTTGCATTCTCATCAGGATGCATCTTCAGATCATCAAACCTATTGTGCAGGACATGTATTTTCACCTAATTCAAATTTTTATCTCCATCGTAAATATTTTAAAGTTTATCCAACATGGTAGTTTCAAAGGTGGGGCTCATCAAATTTTGATAGATCTGATCATAAAGTGTTCTGGTGAGCGCATTCTGCGCTTTAGCATCTGCATCATGAATTTTCTTGTCTGTGTCATTCCTGGCCAGCCCTGTTGGAACAGTTTCTTGTATAAAATGCAGAGTGAAAAATTATAATTCCATTACATGGGATATTAGATGATATCTTATTATGTTCTTCTAAATCTGAAAATTACTTCTATAAAATAGGAGGACTCCCCTAAAACTTGCTAAATTATCCATAATGGGATAAGACTGATCAAACACCAGCAACCTCATTCTGATACCACTTGAAGGACCCCATAACACCTTGAGAAAGGTGTGGTGAAACACAGTGTCAAATTTTTCATTTTAAAGTCACATATCTTTTCCCCATGTTGGTAGGAATTTGATAAATCTGGAAAATAGATGAATGTAGGGAGATGACATAGCACTTTTACATTGTTCACCGCAAAGGGATATGTCCCAGGAGCATATGTTGATAGTGTGTTGGTTGTACCTAAATCCAATAATCCTTCCTAGTTTTAGGATTATATGTTTTGGTCATAGTCACTCTGTTACAAGAACATTACCTTTACAAAGGATCAGGGATAGCTTGATATGTCACTCAGATCACTTCCCTTGACACCCCCGAGCTCACTACCTGAGAGAAGTCAGACTCAGTTTATCGACATCATGGTCACATCAATAGATTTTCATTGAAGTATTTGGATATTTTAATCATGATAAACGTCTTTCATCGACTTCTTGAATTTATGCACTTGAAAGCACATAACCACTAAACTAGATAATAAAAACATGTATTCATCCTACACTAACAATTGTACGCAACACCAACACTACGTGCAGAAGATATAACTTTGGCGCACCAAATCTTTTTTGAAACTACACCCTTTACATGAAACATTATGTTTTTTTGTAAAATGTTAACTTCCGCAAACCACATTAACTTTTGTGATCAACATTATCTTTACTGCTCAACTTTGACATTTCCACGCAACTTCAACTTTTCCGAATGAATCCATTTTCATGCCACATTTACGTGCATCAGAACTCTGATATTCTCTATGTCTTCAGGAATACCGAACGAGATGGTCTCTTATTATTTATAGGTGTCACATACTCCATGTGAAAAAACCCACCGTGTTGCGTAAAACCTATAATTCAGTATGCAAATGCTTTTCGCATATGAACAGTTTTCCATGCTAAACTTCATATTTTTTCGTGAAACTCATACCATTTCTATTTTTCCGGGTTTTGATCCTAAAACATTCCACACGTGCAAGATTCCATAACACCTACAATTTTTTGTGCAACATCCTTTTTGAAGAAAACGTTTCAATATTTTCCTATTTTCCAGACCAAAAATTTGGCAATCACTGTAAAAACACACCACCTTCCGTAGTATCGTCCACTTAAACCGTATGATCCCTTTCCCGGAAAACATTATAAACTTCCTATTAAGATTGCCAAAAAAACCCAAACCAATCCCCATTTCTTCCATTGAACGGTTGTGGTTCCAATAATATCCCCCTTTGGGTTTGTTGGAAATCACTAGATAAATTCGATAGAGCACCAACCACAAGAAAAACCTAAAATGCATGAATCAACTCAACCAACACTCTGTGTCTAGATGAGAAATGCTCATTATAGAAAATAAGAGGATAAGTGTGAATTTGGACACTGTGTTTGGTAATTCTTAGAGATACCACCCATGATATTCTCTTACTATGCCACAGAAGCATTACGTATCCTCAATGTATTCCATCTCCTCCTAACACTAAATTCCCATCATGTCACAGAAGCTTGTAATTACATATTCATTACATGTACATGTCCTTAATCACTATTCATTTCTTCCCCATTGACAATAAACCGAAACTCTAGTAAAAGTTCATTGATCTTCTCAAAACACACCCTGGATAGTATATCCCCCATAAACATTGATCACATCCACAAAAAAATTAAAAATAGGTAACATAGAAAGAGAGAGGGGAATTAAGTAACCTTCTTATGCACTGGGCGGTGGATGAAAGATGAGGTCCAACCGGTGTTTCTCGAACACAACCACTAATAGTGGCTTGGTCAGTATATCAGCCACTTGCTCATGAGTTCTAACATGATCCTTCTTAATCATGCCTTGGTCATTTTTTCTTTGAAAAGTGATATCTGATTTCAATATAATTTGTATGAGAATATTGAACATGATTCTTCGTTAGATCAATTGCGCTCCTGTGATCAAAGTATGTCACCATTGGTTTTCTCAGCTCATCACCAATATCTATCAGTTAAAGCTTCATCCATAGTAGTTTAGTGCCATATCTTGTAGCAGAGATATAATCATCTTCTACAGTACTAAGAGAAGTGCATTCATGTTTCTTGGTCAACCATCCAACACATTTTATACCAATATAGAATGTTGCCCCACTGGTGAATTTTCAGTCCACTAAATCTCCAACAAAGTCAACATCATAAAATGCTGATAATTCATTTCCCCTTCCTACATCAAAGTCTCACCCATAATTATTAGTTCGTTGAATGTACCTTGTTATTCTTTTTACTATTGTTATATGTTCTTCCTTTAGATTACTCTGAAATAGGGCATCTCAAAACGCTATAATGATGATATCATTCCATTTTATCATTTGGTATCATAAGATTTCAATAATCCTCCTATACATTATAAGATCTATAGAGGTCCCATCCTTATTCTTTCCATGTTTGTTTCCAACCACAATCGATGTTGAAATATGTTTGGAGTCATTCATATTAAATCTATTCTGCAACTCTCTTGCATACTTTTCAAAATAAATTATAGTGTAATCCATATTTTGAGTCACCTAAATCCCCATGAAATATGTGATCTCCCCAATCATAGACAATTCAAATTCATATTTCATGTGATTGGAAAATTCATCCACTTAATTATGCCTTCTTCCACTAAATATAATGTCATAAATGTAAACTATAACCATGAATTGATCTTTTGGATAATTATTTACATATAGATTGTGATTTACTCTTCCTATATTGAATTCCAGCTTCATGAGATAAGAATACAGTCAGGAATATCATGCTTGTGGTAATTAATTCAAACCATAGAGAGCCTTGTGTAGTTTACAAACCATTGTTTCACCAGTATCAAAAAAACCCCATTGATAGTTCGATGTAGACTTCTTCATCGAGAACACCACTAAATTATTATCTCTTGAAATCCATTTTATATACTTTATATCATATTTGGATTTCCATGGAATGAAAAATCCTGATTGACACCAATGTGGCCACTGGAGGAATGATTTCTTCCACATCGAGACTTTAAATATTTGAATACCTTTTATATACCATTCATGCTTTATTTATAATAACACTTCCATTATCTTAAAACATGTTATTGAATAAACACTTTTTACCAATCACATTGTGACCTTACGGTCTCTTGACTAGATCTCATGTCAAATTCTTTTCAATATAATCTAACTCTTCATTCAATGAATTCCCCCATGATTCAACCTTTGCAGCTTCATAAAATGAGGATGGTTATAAAACTAAAATAAATGTTTATTTTGTGTTATAACTCATTCTCCTTGTTTGTGTGGTTGTAGTTCATTCCCTAATAATGTTGGATTGGACAATTTCTTCTCTTCGATTCCTCCTTTGAGATTCATCCTCATTCTCTCCAGCTATGTTTTCCACATCAGATACTTCTTCTGAGTCAACAATATGATGTGAATCCTGATTTTTTGTACACCTTCCACTATTTATGTATTTACATTTACCACTATTCACATTATTACTCATTTTCTATCACATCAGCAATTGAAATCTTTGAAGAATTTTTGTTTTCTCTGCAATGACATTAAAAATGTGGCTTTCCACAATCCTTCCTAAGTTCTTGTTGAGACACTAGTAGGCTTTGCTGTTCATTGAGTGTCCAAGAAAACATCCTTTATCTGCATTGTCACATTACTTTCTTTGATTTCCATCTCTATTTATGATGAGCCATTTTCTTCCATAAATGCCAATTTATTTCAATGAGGGCTTCTTTCCATGACACAATTCATATGGTGTCTCTATATCACCCATATAAAGCCCTGTTCGATTTTGAATATACACTGCATCTTGAATGGTCTCTTTCCAGTAATGTCATGGAATATGACCCTGAATCCGCAAAATTATTTCCATGTTGTTCACCTATCGATTCATGAGCTCAACAACCCCATTTTTTAGTAGACTTCTCACAATAGCTACCTCGTATTATAAAGCATTACTTTCTAGGTAATTTTCAAATTCAATGTCATGTATTCCCCTCCATTATCAGATCACAGTACAAAGACTGTTCATCCAGTCTCATACTTGCCGATTTGCTGATTTGTTTTCAGGTAGCAAATCACAAGTTGTTTCATGTGTATAACCATTACACATTCCATAATATTATAATATTTTATGAAATGGACGAGGTAACTTTCTCAATTAGTTACAACAAAATTTAGTGGCCCACATACATCTATATAAATGAGATCAAGAATATGGGATGAACTTCTCTTCTATGGATGGAAGGAATTATAGAAGATAATTCCCCGAATGCATGCATCACTAGACATTTTACGTTCTTGCTTCAGGGTGGGAATGTCTGTGACAATCTTCAGTTTTGATATTTTTCATGTCTTGCTGATTGATGTGCCCCAATATGTGATGAAAAACATTATTTTCTTCTTCAATAGTCATATAGAAATTTTTTTTCTATCAACCTAATATAGGTTTCCTTCAGTTATGTATCCCTCCAAAAGTGAATTTTCTATCTTTCACTCGATAGTGCATCCTTTCTGTTTAAAAGTAACTATAAGTCCTAAGTCACAGAGATGACTCGTGCTAAAGTGATTATGATGTAGGCCATCTACATAAAGGACTTTAGTTTTATTTAGCTCTCCATTAACAAGTTTTGTACTCCCACTGCCTTTGATTTTCATAGGTCTGTGATTACCAAATCATACTGTTCAATCAACCCTCCTCTTGACATTCATTAACTAGCATACATTACCTGTCATATGAGATGAAAACCCGCTATCCAGAATCCAGGTTTTATTTGTTTTTTTAGCATTGAGGGATAACTCTACATGGTTGGATTTATCAATTTTCTTCTTTTCCTTCCATGAGACTATGTATTGAGTTTAAAACACTGATGGGCTTTCAATTCTATCATCCATGTACATGGGTTCTTCAAAGTAGAAATATTCTTCTAGAGGAGAAAACCTTCTTGTAAGAGAAAAAATGCATTGTTGATGAGATTTGACTTGTGTAAGACTCTGATATGAGGTATCCATGTCCCACCTCTCTCTACATCAAAGACCTTATTAACAAAGATAGATCATTAAATATTATATCCATATAGATTGTTTCTTCTATAAAAATTTGGATTCGAATTTGTTCTCCTTTGTTGAACTGCCAAATCTTATCCATTAAAATAGATTCTTTCAACTTCACAATAAGACATGGTATGGACCATATATACACAGAACTGGAACTTTATTAGAGTAAATGTCTTCTCACTTCTGTTTATTCATATTCCTTCTTTCATGAAATAAAAGTTTGAGTGCCTCTTATTCTAGGAGGCTCGAGGATAGTGTTTTTTTCTTATTTAAAATTGAATTGGGGGTTTCTTTTTCTACTCTTCAGGTGACTTCTCTACATGACCCACTTTCATCTTTCCTTTATTTTTATCAATTTTTGTAGCAATTGACTATTCAGTCTCACAATTGATTCCACTATTTCCTATGTGAGAGGGTCTTTGATCATACAAAATCTTTTCAACTAGATTAGATCCTCGTTTTGCTCTCTCCAATATCTCATCATATGAGAACCTTCCAAAATGTATTTTCTTACTTGAATCATTTGAAATTGATTCACTCTTAGGATTACTCCTAAGAGTAACCTCTTCCTCCTCAGTTCCCTCAGTAGACAGGGAGTTTTATTCCAGTTTGGAGGTGAGGTCATTGATAACCATTTCCTTATCTTTAATTATATGATTTAAATATACTACATCATCATTACATTCATGGATTTTATGTTGTACTTTCATAAGTTCTTCCAGTTGTTCTATTTCATCTTTAATCAAATCAACATATTCAGATGATTCTTTTACAAATGATGACCAATTATTGCAACTCTTACATTTAATATTAAGCTTACTAACAAAATACTTAAGTTTAAACACATGATTTTCACTAGTTTTCAACTGATTTACTCCCACATTATCTACTAATTTTTCAACAATGGCCATCATGGAAGCATAGTTTCTAGTTTTAAATACCGATTGTTTTTCTTTACAGAGTTCATTATCATCATCTTTTTATCCACAGACAAATCCATATTTCGTTACATTCATTCTAGATTTGATGTCTCCCTTTTTGAAACACATTTTATGAGGCTTCCCAATCTTTTCAGATTCACTATCTTCATCATTGATCTTTCATAGGAACTGAGAGGCAATGTGCCCAACTTTGCCACAACGAAAGTAAGCTAGATGTAAATTCTCTTTGAATATCCCTTTTAGCTTCTATAACTTTTTGGTTATGAGAGATTGAATTTATCTTTCCTAGTTGTCTTCAACACTACTATATTATGAAATTTTCAGTTTCTCTATGGATTTGAATGAAATTTACTTGCTCACTTGAGATGTATCATCTTCTAGTTTGACTCTATTTTTATATTCCACATGGTTGCTTAGTAGGTCCTCCAATGAATGTTTGGAATGTTATATTTTTTCAAGGGATCACACCATTGCATTGTACATGGGTGGACATATTCAAAATATTTTATTTACAGTGCTAATGTCTTTGATTTCTTCTCCAAGACCCCAAATTTATCCATCCACTTTATTAATTCGATTGAAGAATGAGTCTGCATTCTCATCAGGATGCATCATCAGATCATCAAACCTATTATGAATGACTTGTAGTTTTTCCTACTTCACTTGGCTATATCCTTCATAAATATTTTTTTGTTTATCCCTGATGGAATTTGTTGAGGTGAAACTCATCACATTTAGATAAATATGATTCAAAAGGGCTACGGTAAGAGCATTATGTGGTTAAGAATCTACGTCAAGAATTTTCATGTATGCATCAGTCATATCTATCCCTATTGTATCAGTAACTTGTATACCTTGCATAGTGGAAAATATGAATTCTCTTCCAAGGGATCTTAGATGAGATCTCATTCTGTTCTTCCAAATATAAAAATTACATTCATCAAAGAGGGGGACTCCCCTAACACAGGCTGAAATCCCCATGACTGTATAAGACAAATCAAATATCAGTAACCTCGCTCTGATGCAACTTGAAAGATCCCGGAACACCCTATGAGGGGAGGGTGAATCATGGTGTCAAGTTTTTTTTATGTTTTAGATCGTGTTCCAATTTTGGTAGGAATTTGTTAAATATTTCATGAAAATGAATGCAGGTAGATGAAAAAACACTTTTACTTGGTTCTCCACAAAGGGCCACGTCAAAGGAGGATAGACCAATAGTGTGTCGATCAAACATAAATCCAATAATCCTTAAAATATTTTGGATTAAATGATTAGGTCATAGTCACTTGGTGCGAGACAAACTGACATTACAAAAGATTAGGTATAGCTCACTGCATCCCTCAGATCACTTCCCTCAACTACCCCAAGGTCACTACCATGAGAGAATTCAAACTCATTTTATTGACATGATGGTCACATCAAAAGATTTGAATTGAAGTCTTTGTCTCTGTTCAGCATGAGACACTGCTTACATCAATGTCCTTAATTAATTCACTTGAATTAAATGAACCACTAAACCAGATATTCAGAACATGTATTCAGAATACACTGACAATTGCATGAAATACCTACCCTATGCACAGATGATCTAAATTTTTTGCGTAAGATTTGATTTTTGTGTGGAAAATCATTCATGAAACTAAACCCTTTACGCGCAACTTTATCTTTTTTGTGCAACATGAACTTTTTCATGCAACTTTAACTTCTCCATGCAACTTTATCTATTGCACTCAATTTTTCCTTTTTTCCTCAACTTACACTTTTATGTGCAACTCGCATTCCATGCACCTTTTATGCGCGTAAGATTTCGAATTTTCTCAATGTATTCAGTTGTATCTAATGAGGGTAGTCACCTATTATTTATATATTTCAATGAACCACAAATGAAAAATCAACCGTGTATAAAAAAACCTATCATTTTGTGCACAAATGATTTTCGCACTGCAAAAGTTTCCTATGCACAACTCCATATTATTCTCCAAGCTCATGCCTTTTCTATTTTTCAAAATTATGATCCCAAAACATGTCTTGCATGCATGTTTCAATAATACCTTCACTTTTACATGCATATTCTTTTTCCAAAAACACTTTTCTATATTTCTTAGAAAATATTCTGAACATCCAAAGAGGATTTACATAAAAACAACCCAATCCCCATTTCTTGCATAGAACAGTCACGGTTCCAATAGCTGAAACTATTCAAAAAAGCAGTCCCACTTCCATAACCTGCTCATAGACACTTGGGGAATAAACCACAAAAACATTGCACCCATAGAAACTTGGTCCACAACTACACCACAAAACTCGCCTACAGACACCTCGGCCACAAGAACTGTGCCTCTCTCTCTAAGACACATGGGCCCCATCCCAAATCACTTGGTAAAATAGTCTTGTCCCGCAAACAGCTAACCCCACATCCACAACAAACCTTCCCAATGGATATTAGTCTATGGTATGCCTTAATCCATTACAACCATCCCTTATAGGCTTAAGAATTAATATCCCAGAAGAGGGTGCAAGGAATAAACTCAGTAACTGGCCACCCATCCTCCCACTGGGGTGTTGTTAATGAAACCCTTCCCCATGAAATGGGGTGTTAGAAACATGGTTCTCATCAAGGGAGGGGTGAGTATATAGATCAAAACGACTAAAAATCTATACGTTTTAGTAAAAAATCACTCAAACCATCCTACAGGTCCCAAAAAAAACCACCTCCCTAGAACCACATTTGTTGCTACCCCTATATGCACAACCACACAAACTAACACTACCAAAGCATAAACCCAACTCCTTTTTATTGAAATACTTCATATTCATTGATTAAGGTTTTCACTATAATTTTTTCCAACACAACACGAGGAAACTACCAAAAATAACATTGAACAAGGGGAGATAGACCAAGGTGAAGCATTCCTATCTTTACACCAATTCATAAAAACAACTAAGATAAACTAACCTATAGTCCCACTATACACTCCCTTTTTCCATAGACACCTATTCAACATCAACAAACTATCATTCATCAAAGTTATACCTCACAATCAAGCTCTCGTAACCAAACCCAGCATCCCCGCTACACAACAACACCACACCCGGTACACCTATAAACATCATGTCATGAATCATCCCATCCCTACAGCCCTGATTCCTAAACATTTCCAAGATGCAGTCCCACTACATAAAATGTCTATAACAACATTTTAGCCCCACTTCACAATGATTATTGATGGCCATAACACAAAAAAAGGATGTACCGCAATGTACAACTCCATACCTTCCCCCAATCAATCAGTCAGTCAACCTAAGACTCCAACATACCACCCTTACTGGCCCACACACCATGCCCACATAATCTACCATAAAACTACATCCAAACTGAACACATCACTCAGTCACACCTATCAAATAGTACATACTCATATTTGGTAAACACTGTTCTTTCTGTCCACTTTGATAAGCATGGTTGGTCATACAAGGGTTTTCATCCTAGGGAATCCATTTTCATTATCCATGTATACGTGATTAATAAAACATCATATTACAGTAATTTATCAACTATCACGAAAGAAGTAGAACTTCACCGGTACACAGGAATATACCACCAAAGCCATTATTTTCAATGACATATAACCAAAACAAACATAAAAGAATCATGGATAACCATTAATGTAGTTGATCATCATCAATCCACTCTCAACCCATTATCTCATTGAACCCATTATCTTTTGATCATATTCGCTTCTTTTTTATTTCATGATTTAATTAAATTATTCACTTATTCATCATTGGAAATCTTATTACACCCACCTCGAATGAGGCACAATTAAAGAGATGATGAAAAAGTCCCTACTTGAAACAATAGGCAACCAATGCTCCTCTTTGTACCAGGAACAAGAGATC
Source organism: Viscum album (assembly GCA_963277665.1). Lineage (NCBI taxonomy): Eukaryota > Viridiplantae > Streptophyta > Magnoliopsida > Santalales > Viscaceae > Viscum > Viscum album. The sequence continues at coordinate 1,372,037,852 of OY728141.1, read as the reverse complement.
ACGTGAGCAGTAGGGAACCCCATGAAAACTGAGAAAGAGGGGGTCTAGTGTAGGGAAAAAATTCCTATAGGAATGATGGACTTAGGCATAATATGTGGGAATAGAAAAATCACTGGGAAAGGAAGATCCTTCCTTTGAAAATCCAAATCCTTTATTATATGAATAAAAATTTCTAAATCGCTTATATGTGGGATTGTGGTTAAGATTATCACGGAATGAGTATCACATTTCCCTTAGAGAGTTAGGATATTAATGATATACTTAATATCCTTTTATATTCCCTTAAAAGAACCCCAACATTGATTTAATCTCTGTTTACATCAAAAAAGACGTAATAGGGGAAAATTGGAAAATTGTGAAAAACTAGAAATTAGTCACTGATTGGTGAGTCACTGACTGTGCCACTAATGGGTGAGCTACCGACACAACCTATCGATTTTGAGACACTAATGTTGATCTACCGATGCAATGAATCACTAATTCCCTAATTCCGACACCTTGGCACTGACGCCCTAACTCGCATGCATTAATGCCCTCGACTCACTGACAATGATGCTCCTGGCTCACTGATGAAAATTCCCTAGATTCAATGATGATGATGCTGTAATTCATTGATATTGACACCCTAATACTCCAACACCAACGCCCTATGTCACTGATGTCGACTCCCCTGACTCACTGACTGAAAAACTAGAATACTGGAAACACATGGAATGAGCTACCATCGGCCCCCAGAACACCCTAAACACTATATTTTCACATTGGGATGGCCCATAGAAAACCTTTTCCTTAATCTTATCCTCCCATATTAATCTAGTTTCATAATAAAAAAATATACCTTAGTGAATGGAAATTTAAATGAATCCCCTAACCTTTATATTGACTTGTCACGTAACTTTTTTAAATTCCCGAATAATAAACATATGTTCATTGTTTAATTCCATAATAAAATTATTCAAATTTCATATTTCTTTTGTTTTACATATTTACATGTTATATATGATAACATCATCAATTATGTTTAATTTTCATGTTTTAGTTACATTTGGTTTATCTATTAAAAATGGCATTAGTGTGTCGACTATTAGACAAAGTGGTAATTATTTAAAAATCATCAGAATAAAAACCATGAAATAATTATCATGAATACACATCAATTATACAATTAAAAAAATCATTAAATATGGTTATGAAAAAAAGAACTATGTTACAAGCCTAGAGATTGTAGGTCACACATATGCTTGAGTAACATTCCCATTTTCAATAATCATTATAGAAAGAAGGTATGTATTATATTATTTTTCAAGAAGGATTTTAATATCATCAATACTAAATTATTTATTTCCTTATATATATATATCCTATGGGATTTATTGAAGAAAAAAATAGGTACATCACTTTGTGGAGGCGGTAGTCCACATGTACTCTCGAACGATGTTGTCATTTTTTAGTGCAAAAAATAAAATTATATATTATTATTGAAAAAATAATTATTTCATTAATATCAAAATAATTTAATTAATACCACATATATTCATTAACATTACCCTTTTTGACCTATTATTTAATGAATTAGTGAAAAAAATAATGACATCGCTTCGTGAGGCGGTTGTGTTCCGTACACACGAGCGATGTTATCATGTTCCCAAGGAATGTAATAGAATATGGTATATGTCATATAATATCTCAAAAAGTGTAAATATGTGGTACATAACGCACATACACACACATACACACACACACTCACATATATATATATATATATATATATATTAATTCCACCATTATAACAAGTTTAATTTGGTGGTAATGGGAAACAAATGACATTATTTTGAAAGGGTGTACTCCGTCGTTCACACGAATGATTACTTCATATCACATTTGATGAAATTTGAATTAAATTTAAGTTATTTAATTTATATAATGACATAATATTGTATGGGAGATAATTTTTTTATATAATTTGTATTGAAAAATATTTTAAGGATTTGGAAGAATAAATTAAAAAAAACTCTCAGTTAAACTTGATACCTCCTCTTCGGAAAACCTCCTTATATAATCATCAAAATACATTATAGGGTGGATTATTTATCAACATAAGGTATCTAGGTAATTAGGAAATAATATAGGAAGTAAATTTGTTACTTATTGTCCTATATAATTGGATTTATTGGTGTTAGGAGTATATGAGATGGAGTGGCCTTTTATATGTGAGGTGAGTGGGACACTTGCAATTTTGGAAAAAATTGGTCTACCATGTTATTCACATGATATGGGGATCCAAATTGGTCCATTATGAAGCATTAAAATTAAGAATTTCAATATATTTCCATAAAATAAATATATAAAAACTTCTTTCATTTTAGACCATATCATTTTTTTAACCGTATAGTAAACCCATTTTCACCTATACTATGTTAATTAATTTTTTCTATTTTCAAAATTAATTAGGTTAAAAAATTAAGTTAAAATTATTATATAATATAAATAATTAATATTAAAGATATTTAATCCCTTTTCAATAATAAATTCTCAGAGACGAAAAAATTTAATTTAAAATTAAACCCTTAAACATGATGAAAAGTGGGTTTTTGAAAAGTGTTCCTTTCTAAAGAAAAAATGATTTCATTTTTTATCAATGATTAATAATAAATATTTTTGAATAACAATTATTATTTATTTATATTAAATTTTTAATTAATATTAATGAAATTCTAAATTAGGGATATCTTAATAAGATAAATTTGGTTAATAATATGCACATTATAAATTTTTTCGGAGGAGCATGTTTCTAAAACAAATTTTTTTTACTAAAATCCAATGTAAATTGGTTAAAAATTAACTAAATTGATTAAATATAAATAATAAATAAATATTTTTATTTATATAATATTTCAAAAATAATGTGGATGTTAAATTGCTAAATTTATTGAAAGGAAATGACTTTGTAGAAAAAGCTATATTTTCTGTATTCACTAAAAAATAACTATTCCCAGACAAATATTAAAATTTCAGGCTAAATAAATTTTTATATGATTATTTTAAAAATAATATATTTTTTCATTTTATAGTTCTACATATTATATATTAAACTTTTAAATAATACCATATATTTAAAAAAATTAATTAATACTATTTCCTTTTGTATTTACAATGCAATAATGTTTCTATAATGAATGTTACTATATTAATAAAAATGAATGGAATTTATTATATCATTACCTAGTTTGTAAAAGTAAAACACACCTTATCATAATTGATGTTTGATTCCTTAATTATATATTTTGAATGTGTTTCTATAAGGGAGTCATTAAATAATCATTACAACATGGATAAATGGTCAAAGGAATATAATATTATATTATATTTTCCGAATATTTTCTTTGTTCAGTATTAAATGTGTGTGGAAGTTTAATTTTTATTCCATTAATATTGTATTTTGGTCTAAATTAATATTGAAAATTTATATTTATGTTATATGTATGTTTTGTTAGTTATGTAAAATCTTACATATAATCTGTTATGTTCAAAAGATCATTACATGTGAGCAAGTTGAGGGAAAATGACTGTAATTTATGGGAATTTTGCATTAATTTTCCAATATAGTATTGGAATTGTGATATTTATAAATTTTTTTCATTCCATATTTTTGTAATTCCATGAGAAAAAATGACATAGTTTATCTAGTTTTTCATATAAAACCCAATTTTACTGTAACGACCTAGGTATATATAGAATAATAATTTTTCATATCTATTAATATTTATGAATAAAATATTAATTTTATGTTAAATAGGACACTATGTTTGATAGAGTACTTAACATGAAACAAATGGGTTCTTTGAAATCTTACGTTGCACTCAACTTTGATATATACCGAAAAATATTATATTAATATTGTTATTTTAAATTGTATTTTATGCTTATCCATTGTAATGGAAGAAATGAAAATAACTAAATACAATATTATTACACATTTTAGTTAAATGTTATCAATTTTATCTAATAAATGTTAGAGGATAAAATTATGAATGAATCCAATTTTTAGCATGAAATACACTAATATTCTTTAAAAGGCTGAGTTACCGTATTTTGATGGAGAACACATTTTAAATCTAGTTTTGAAAATTTATATATTAAATTTGACAAAATAAACTTCTTCTTTATAATAGATACATAAAAATTTACTTTGGATAATTTTTGATATTTTTTTGATCATGTTCATTTTTTAATAAATAATGAAAATTAATGCATTTTAAGACAAAACAGCCTTTTCATCTTATTTAATTATATGGTTATATTATCTTGGTAATTGGTTTTAAAGTGTAATTAGATAATGTTTATACCATTTAATATAATTTTGGTCATTTTAAATTCTTTAACTTTTTAATTAAACATAATCACATGTCTATGTTTTGATAATAATTATTGCTTGAAAACATACTTTATTGGTTTTGACAATGGGAATTAAATTTAATTTTTTTTCTGAAAATTATGTGTATTTAATTTGGAAAAACTTATTCCATACTTGATATTTTGAGGTTTAAATTGTGTAAATAGGTAACATTTATTTTTAGACACTATGAATAGTAACATTAGTAAATATTTTATTTACCATGGTTAAAGGGTAAATCTAGAATATAAGGGTAAAATATAATATTATCATAATATTAAATTAATATAACATGTGTTCTAACCCTATTTTATGATATTTATACGACAATGGGAGTCCTTGGGTCGATTTCAAGACCCCATGGAGCCACTTCTTGGTGAAAGTGATATTTAATTACCTTTAATTTGATATTAAGGAAAATATAACCTAAACATATATCGTTTACTATAACAATTTTTACATGGGGTTATATAAGTGATATCTTCGACTATAAATATTGATTGGAATGAAAATAATATTTAATACATCATGGTTCTTTAATTTTTAATTTTTATCAATTAAATAAATAAATTTAATTATGACACAATAATGATATAGTGATTATTTCATTAATAATAGATTGAAATAAATGACATTATAAATGTTAAAATAAAAGTAATTTGTTTATTTTGAAGTCATGCACGATTTTTATGGAAGATATTTACATGTTATCATTGTATTAATGGCGATTTTTCGAATCAGTCATGGTTTTAGGGTTTCATAAAAAGCCATGATATGAATAGTGTCAAAATTGAGATAATAAATATTTTAAAATATAAAATATATTATTAGATATTATCAAATTCAGAAAAATTATAAGATTCGTCCAATTGGTTATAATAAATATGTTATTTTATTATTTAATATTTAATTGGACATTTTTCATGTTTTGGTAACTATTTTGATTCTCAATGTTTTAAATTCATGATAAAATAGTAAGAGTACGAAAGGGTTAAATAAAAACGATAAGGATTTAAAAATATCGAAAGACAATCCAATTATTATTGGATTATTAAATTTAGACATATATTCATTTTATCATATCATTTAATGATTTTTGGAACTTTTTAAATGGAAAATAATTTCAAAAGAAAATAATACTTTCAAACATTTTTAAAGAGCCCATCCTCCCTCTTATAAAAGATCACAAACTCTAACCCATTACACACATCTTTACAGCCCATTTAATTGACTAAATTCCACTATAATAATCTCCTAATATCACCCTCTTACTTCTAGATGATTCTAAATACGCATAAGGCAATTAAAATAAGCCTATTGGCTCAAATCAAAGAGTGTTACACGTTTTAAGCGGTAACATATTCTCTATAATTACTTTCCATTATTCTACTTCTTCTCTAACTAGTATATTCATTCTATTTGATTACATAACAAATACATAATCCTAAATACACTATAATGTTTTTATGAGAATGATAAAAAATACACTTACACACACCTTCATATAATGGATTTAGAATATACTGTTTCTGTGGACAGCGAAATACTGCCTCACGAAACAATGATTGTTCGATATTTTCCATACCACCTCTCATGGTGGCCATTATGATTGAACTATAATTATATATGATATATATTATTTTGATTTTATTTATATATTTTGGTTATTATCATTTTTAACATACCTCTATTTTAAAGACCCGGAAATTCTGTGAAATAGTTTTTCATAAATTAATGGGAATTCTACGAGTCTGTGAAAATTTACGGCGCTTGATTCTACGGCCCGGTGTGCCCAAAATCAATTTCTGAAGTTTTGTTCAGGTACATTCAGTAAACATATGAGTGGGATTATATAACTTTTGAACCGGTGCTCAGAATTGAAATCTGAGGGTACCATTGAAATCGCAGTGTCGGTGATTGCTTAGTGAGACCTTCACCGCAGTTGCATTCTAATGAGAACGGAAGTTAGATTTTGGGGTTTTTAAATAAATTAAATAAAAATAAGGTGATAACTTATTTTTATTTTTTGGTGGTTAAAACCACTATGAAGAGGTTATAGGTGGGGGCCACTACACAATAACCTCCCATGAGAGGTTATGATGGTGGGGCCCACCCGCACATAACCTCCCTTGGGAGGATATCCTTGGTGGGACCCACACTATCATTAAACCCCCTATAACCCCATTTATGTGGGAGAAAACTATTCACCTTCCCCACCATTTAATTGAGCCAACCCATCTCATTTATTTTGTTAAGTTTCACAATTTTATTAAACTCCTTTTGAATCAATTTTAATTCTTTCCAACCATTAAAATAATAGATAATCTATTATTTTTGGTTGGAAATTCATTTGGTGGAGCATGTGGGAGGTATTGGAAGAACTTGGAGAACTTTATCCTTCCAACGAAGAATTCCACTCACACCCGAAGAATGAAGAACTCCTTCGATCCTCAACTGTGCCAAAAGAAATGGAGTCGACCGCGAAGAACGCTTTCTTTGACTTCGTCCCCAACAAACGCTTATCCGCCAAATAAGGACACCTTATTCCTCTTCCAACATTGACAAATCAACATCACCTTTCTGGGACTTCTTGAACGATCATCTTCATACGAGGTAGGGGGATTTGAGTTGTTTTTATACCCTTTCTACATTGTTGAATTTATGCAATGAAAATTTCCTAGTGATGAAACCATAATGAGGAGGGCTCAGACCCCAGGAACACGGTTCGACCCTCCCCCTTTGTGGATATAATTTGTTGAAGATGGAGGCGGAGCAGCTGTAGCTGGAGTCGGGCCGACCGTGAAGGTAGTGAAGGAAACCGGCGGCGCAAGGCCGATGGGTCACCAGAAGGGCGCGACACCGTCATGCCGCGTGGGGGAGCAGGGGGTCATGGTCAGGTCGGGCCATGACGGAGGTGGCATGGTGTTGTCGCGCCGCGCGGAGGAGCAGGCGTCTGCGGCCATGCAGGGCCTTGCCGGATGTGGCGCGGTGTCGTCACGCCGCGAGGTGGCGCAGAACCGCGGCCAGGGCAGGCCGTGGCAGAGGGGCGCGACCCCGGCATGCCGCGCTGGTGGTGCGGAACTGGCTGGACGCTCGGCCATCCGGATAATGCGGGACCCACATGGGTCCCGGGGCTCCCGAACCGGCGCATAGAACCGGTTCTGTTCGACCAGCAGGGGGGCAGCACCCCCCCTCCCCCACATGTCCAGCAAGGCCTCACGGTGGCCAGCCCGCCGGGCCAGGCGGCCCCCCCGTCGAGCCACGCGGGAGAGCCAGCCGGGCCACGTGGGCTGGCCAGCCATGCCACGCGGGCCACCAGCCAGGCCCTGTGGGCCGCCCTCGGGCCGGGCTGCCCCTTGGGGCCGGGCTGCCCCTCCTGGTCAGGTTTCCCCTTCGGGTCGGGCCGCCCCTTCGGTCGGGCCGCCAACTTATCCCGGATCGCCATCAGACCGGGTTGGACCCACAGACCGGGTCGGGCCGGGTCAGTCTGACTGGGTTGGACCGGACCTGGACCCACTATGGCATGTTTACACCTTTTCTTCCATTTCTTGGGCTTCGGGTGTCTGTTCAACAAACTGTTTGCATCGACGGAATGCTTGGAGTGTGGCGGTTCCTTTTTATTACCCCACTTTTGGTTTGGAAATATTTGGGATACCTTCAAGTTTGTTTGAACCTACAAACCAACCGGGCCCCTAGAATAGAAAAGCCAATAAATCACAGATCGGGTGTCTGTTTGACGTGTCGTCTGTGCGTTGAGACCCCTATGGCCAGGCATACCATTGAGATACATTTGCGTGGGATTTTGTGAAGGTTGGAGTGTCGACCCATAGATCGTGGAGCGAATCCCCCCGGTGATGAGCGAGCAGTGTATAGTGACTTAGTAACTGGCTAAGACTTGACGACTGCTAAACTTTCAACTAAGAGTGTTTCATCCAGCCCAGTGGGAAGCACCTCTGTGTGTTGCAGCATAACCACATTGGGGAGCTCATCTGTGTGACATAGTAGACCCATGGTACTTGACAGGATAAGTACCTCAACATGCTACGGGGGGGAGCACCTCTGTGTGATGCGGAAGACCCATAGTGGGGAGCGCCTCCGTGTGACGCAGCAGACCCACGGTACTCGACAAGAGGAGTACCATAACAGCCCAAGATGGTGGGAAGTGCTTCGGTGTGATGTGGCAGGCCCACAGTACTCTATTGAGGAGGAGTACACCATCAGCTGAGATTCCGACAGTTTGACTATGTATGTTACTTGATACTACCCCAAGAATAAATCTGGAATTGAGCAGAGTTAGTGACTTTTGTGTTTACCTCATGATTGATATGGGTTACTAGATAACTTAAGTATATATATGGGAATATACCTAAGTAAGGGTTATCCATTGATTCATTACTATTTGGTTATCCTTGTCGGATATTCTGAGACCTTGAGGGTCTCAGGGTCCCTAGTGAGTATCGTTATACTCTCCCCTACAAGGGTTATGCCCGAACCTCGTTGTGTTGGTTGTAGATGACAGATAGCACTAAATGAGGTAGAGAGTAGTAAGAATGTACGGTACGTGGAGGTGGACCACTCAGAGCGACGGTGCACGGAGCAGACGGATGGATGTGGAGTGCCGAGGTGGCCATATGTACCTACCCTCCAGGTAGGAACCCCGGAGGACAACCCAGTGGCTACTTCACTTTTCTTCTTTCAGTTGCACATTTCTGTTTCCTTGTACTTTACAGTTGGGCGTGAATTTCCCACCCCCTTTACTTTCAACACTCTCTTTTGTATACTATATTACTTAGTGTTTTAATTCCAATTGTGTACTCTGATCGTGTGTGTTTACTTTTTATAAAGGAAATACCTTCCCATCTTAGGGATTTATGCCTTTGGTGCAAGTTAGTAGCCCCTGGCCTATGGAAGGTGATCTTGGGGTAGTCACGACACAGTCCTCAAGGATGGGTCGTGACAAATTCGTATCAGAGTATTCGATTCTACCGCAGAACATAGGACTCTCGTAATTATTTTCATTGAAGAAATAGTGTTAAGGGTACTAAGTGTGGTTTTCAGATCAGGGAATCCAGCGTTGGTGCAGGTGGCCGACATATCCATACACCAAGACATTGAATACTGATTTCCAACTTAGTGCATGAAAACACTGATTGCGTGTCTGTTTTCAAAAGTTCTTCTTTAAGTCAGTTCAACCAGGAAAGATCACCAGGTATAATCTTTTGATTGTTTCGCATCTGTATATTTCAGGATGCCTCCCCGTAGAGCCACGAGATTCGTACACTCTGATATCCCACCGAGCGACGAGGCCATGGTGTAGGGCCCTTTACCAGAAAAGGCGCCATCAGTACCACTTCCCATTTGGGACCCAATGCCACCAGCTTCAGTAGCGGACAATACACGCTGCTTGAACATGTTTAATGTGTTCCAGCACCAGATGCCACCCAGGTTCCAGGTATAGATGGACCCACATGCGGCTGAGGATTGCCTGGAGGCTGTTGTGAGAGTCTTCAGGCTTGTACGGACACCAGCTGACCTCATGGTGATCCTAGTTGTGAGCCTCCATTAGACAGCAGCTGGAAGATGGTGGAGCCTGATGCTCCAGGTCCACGATGAGGTGACACTACTCTATTCATCAACTGCTGCCACAACCAATAGGCCTCTCTACCCCCACATATCAGAACAACCATCCAGGCTCACATCAGAACACTAGAAACAGGAAAACAAACATCATATCAATTGGGTTGTTTTCCCTTAAACAAGGAAGAGGGTATCTCCGAACCCAACAAGGAATTGTCTTTTATCAAAAAACCAGTTCATTGATCCATCTTGGATTAACCTATTTATTATTAATAGGTTCCATCTTTAGGAAACATAAACAATAAGATATCACAAATAATTAAACAAGCTTACTACACCAACTTGATTAACATAAAATTACAACAATAAGTAGAAAATTCATTTACATTCCTCTTTATCATTATGAAAAAAAATTCAATTAATTTCGGCTTTAAATTCTATTCCAATTTCAATCAAGAATGAAAATATAAACAAATAAAGCATAGATATCACACTATCCAGAAAAACAATAGGCAATAACATAATATAAATATCAATTTATTTATCTGGTTCAAATATTTATTAGGTCAATTCCTTTGTGATTCAATTGGATAATACATGATAAATATATAGTTTCACATAAAATAAAATAGAAGCATTGAATCCCCTACCTCAAATAGTTCTTGATGTTCGTTATATGAGAACGAACCAAAAATGGGTTATGATCTCTTCCCCCGAAGACAACTATATCCACACGAGAATGCAGAGACACCACCACACCAGTCAGTACCCAAGAAAACCCTGTTACTAACTTGGATATTTCATTCCATAAAATGGAAAGGAGAAACATAAGGAGGTGAACACAAAATAATGATGATAGATCATACCATATATCGAAGATTGATTGATACTACATGGTAGCATCAGAAATAGAGGGGAACTACTCCATGAAGGAAATCATGATCGCACTATTCCTATTGGAAGGAATGGAAGGTTCGAGAATCTCACACACAATAATAAGGAGGAAGGATTAGGGAGGAGGATATTTCATCGATTTAGAATATTTAATGGAGAATTGGTTTAAGATACATTATATTTTCCATAAAAAAGGATCACATTAAACCACACATTTTGACCAATTAAAAACATCTCAATCCTTTAAAAAATTAATATTGGTGTTATGGACTTTGAATAGGCCTTATAGATTTTAAAAGGAGGCTTTAAATTCATTTTATGTCAACGTTAATGTTAATGGGGTGAAACTGTAAGAAGCTAGAAACATTGTTCATGAACTTGATATTTGGAAATGTTAATACAGTATTCATTAACCTCACAGTTGAAACCTCACCATTGGAACTTCACCGATATCGAAACACTCTTCATGAATATAACCAATGAAACATCACCATTGGAATCCCACTATTCTAGAAGCACTTTTCACAGACTTGAAATTTCGAATAGGGAAAACACTGTTCATAAACCTCACTGTTGAAACCTCACCACTAGAACCTCAGCATTCTGGAAAAACTGTTCATGAACTCAAAATTTCGAAATGGAATGAAAGGTCACAATTGGACCTCACTATTGGCATTTTTTACATAACCCTACCATTGCACTATTCACCTAAGGCAACAATTTCACTGTTCACCTAAGGTTACCATTGTACTGGTCACAGAACTGGAAATTTGGCAAACTGTTGGGGATAAGTCACACTGACCTCCTGGAACACCTCAGATACATGATTTTTAAAAAGGAATAGACGATAGTGGTCCAGGCCATTACATCAGATACCACGTAAAACATTCTCATCCTCGATAATTCAGAACCAACTTAATATAAAACAGTACAGAATCCCTAACATCCACCCATCAATATACCTATCAAAAGAGAGAAATCCACAAGAGGCCACCAAAGAAAGCCATCTGATAAACACAAATAGTATATAACCAAAAAGGGAACATCGTTACATGAAAAGAGTTAAACATCAAACAAATTTGGGTATTGAGAATGTATCTGTGACTCACGTTCCTAGGTACTCTCCTCCATGCCACTGTGTTGCCACAGGACATGAACCAAGGGGATAGAATGCCCACACAACTCCATCTATTTGTGTTCATTGATCCCCAGAGGTTGCTCCTCAAAGGTCGCATCATCATCATCATCTATCTCTCTCCAATCGATTATGTGAGAGTCATCCTGAAGATAATTACAGTGGTGTGACACATGGAAAACATCATGTATCCAGCTCATCTATGGGGGGAGTGCTACTCAATATGTCACAGCCCCAACATGTGCTAACACCTTGAAAGGCCTAAAAAAAAGTAATAAATCTTACTCCCATGAAAACACCTTTGTTTCCCATGATAGGGAGTCACCTTCAGAAACACTGGATCCCCAACATCAAACTATAAGGGAATTATCTTTTGATCTAAATATGATTTCTGGAAATCATTCCATGTCTTCATCCTCTCACAATTCACCTGAACCACTTATGTTTTATTCTGTACTAGTTATGGTCTGAGAATTGCTTACACTCTGACCCCAATCCAGCAAAACGGAGAATGGAAAGGCCATCCATACAAGGCATCAAACCGAACCATATTGATTGGGGGGTGAAAACTATTATTGTAAGAGAACTCCACCAAGGGTAAATACTTCATCCCCAAACCTCCAAAATCTAGGACACAAGAGCGTAACATTTCTTTAACAGTCTCGATGGTTCGCTCTATCAGATCATCCATTTTCAGTATGAAAAGTTGTGTTAAGGCTTAGTTGAGAACCAAAAGCATGTTGGAGACCTCTCTAGACACTAGAGTTAAAACGAGTATCTCCATTGGAAATGATTTTCCTCGGTACTCCGTGGAATCTCACCACCTCATCCCAATACTACTTTGAAAAACCATCCACTGATCTTGACTCTTTGATTAATAAGAAGTGGGATGATTTTGTTAAACAGTCCACTACCACCCAAATAGCATCATGTACTGCCAGAGCTCGAGGTAAACCAGTAACAAAGTACATTGAGATGTCCTCCCACTTCTATAGAGGAACATCTAACAGCAGGAGAAGGCCACCAGGAAGATGGTTTTCGACCATCACCTTATGGCAGACCAAACATCGAGACACAAACTCCGCAACTACACGCTTCATCCCAGGCCTCCAAAACTGGCTCCTCAGGGCTTAGTACAACTTTGTCACGCAAGGATGCACCGCTAAAGGAGAACTATGGATCTCTCTGAGAAACGTCTCATGCTTCGTCAAAGGAACAGATATCATTCCATGATACAACACTCGGTGTTGTTCATCCTCAGGCCAACCATCAGGGGCCTCGCCACAAACCACTCTGTCTCTCCAGACCTCCACCTTGATATCCCCAACCAGAACTCTTCTACATTCTACACCAGAGAGGACAGCACCAACATCTTGAAAAGACATCCTCTGCTGCAAACTTATCCCATATCAAGATTTATTGATGAAATTTCTGCCATTACTCTCCAAGAGTCACATGATTCATGCACTGCATCACTACGTGACATATGACTCAACACATCTGCTACAACATTCCTATTTCCTCGTGTAAATGATATTTCAATGTTTTACTCCTGTAAGAACTCAATCCACCGATGCTGTCGCATTTTCAAGTCGCACTTGTAGAAAAAACACCTCAAACTCTTATGGTCAGTGAAAACCACAAAGCGCTCGAAAATGAGGTAATGTCTCCAAAACATTAGAGAAAATACCAGGGCTACCAACTCAAGATCATGGGTAGAATAGTTACGTTCATGGGGATGCAACTGCCGATACCCATAAGAAACAATGCATATCTACTGCATCAGAACACATCCTATCCCCAGATGCAAAGTATCGTAGAAAATATTAAACTGAACACCCTCTGATGGAAGACAACGAACTGAATCTTTTACTAACTTCACCTTTAGATACTCGAAAGATACCTGACATTGATCAGTCAATATGAACACCTAATCCTTCCTGGTCAAAGATGTTAGAGGAGTCGCAACTCGAGAGAAATTTGTTATGAACCTCTTGTAGTAGCCTGTAAGACCATGGAAACATCGCACCTCTGACACTGTCTTGGAGGCTTCCCAAGAAACAAATTCTTCTATCATCGATTTATCCACAACTACTCCCAACTAGGAAACAACATTGCCCATGAAACAGACTTCTTGATCCCAAAACTCACTCATCGACAACTTCCCAAACAACTGATGTTGATGAAGAACTCCCAAAACATTATTTAAATGATCGGCATGCTCCTCCTCAGACGTGGTGTACACAAGGATTTCATCGATGAAAACCACCACGACCTTTCCTAGGAACTCATGGAACACAACGTTCATCAATCCCAAGAACACAACTAGAGAGTTTGTCATACCAAACAACATTATAACAAACTCAGAATGCCCATGACAACAACGAAAAGTAGTCTTCAAGAAATTCTCATCTTTCACACGCATCTTATGATTACCTGACCACAAGTCGATCATTGAGAACCAACATGGACCCTTTAGTTGATCGAATAAATCATCAATACATGGAATAATATTGAGATTATTCATTTTTACTTTGTTTAAGAGATGATAATTGACACACAACCGAAATCTGTCTTCAAACTTCTTCATGAAAAAAACTGGTGGACCCCACAGTGACACACTCGGCCGAACAAAACCACACTTTAACATACCATAAATCTATATATGTAACTCTCATTACTCATAATTTGACATCTTATATGGAGACATATAGATAAGAGATGCTCTTGGTTGTAACTCGATCCCATACTCGATCTCTCATCGAGTGGGGTAATGCTACAACCGGTTCTGGGAAGACATCATGGTACTCTTCTATGAACCTAGGAAATGTAAACTATTGAACCTATGATGAAATCAGTATCAACTCATCCATTATGAATGATAAGGATGGAACATGCCTCTGACCCATATAAGGGTCTTTCTCGCCAACAAAAACCACTAACTCTCCATCGTCATCGATAAACACAACCTACCTCTTAAACCAATCCATGATAACATGCACCAAATACAACCATTACATGTCAGGGATGACATAATATGGTTGTATATGTAAACATAGAAAATCTCCCCAAAAATGGTGCAACCTGAATAGAAGCTCATATTGTCTACATACTTCAATTATGTCTGCTCGATCTCCTATTGGTATAGTCAATGCTAAGGGCACTCAAAACCTCTCTACCTAATGTCCCAATGCATGGAAAAGGGTAGGTGATATGAAGGATTGTGTCACTCTGAAATCAAAAATGGATGAAATCAAGGTAGAAACATTAGAAAAGGGTACCATGAATGTCATCTGGCTCTCCTAGAGCTGGTAATTCAAATGAATGAAGCTAACCACGGACTCCACTATGGCCTCTCTGACCCTGATGATGACCACCACCACGGCCACACTCTGATATCTAATGATGGGGAGCATCACGGGGTTGTCGTCAAACTACCCCATCTACTTTCTGCTGATCCAAAGCTGGTGCAACCAGCTGCGGCTAACTCAGCTGGAAATGCATCAACAGAGGAACCTAGAGCAGAGCACTTAGTGCACGTTGACTGCTTTGAAAAGTAGGTCACTCCCTGTTACACTGAGCTTCACCACCAAAAGAAAATCATGCACCCGATCCCTTGGAATTGTTCTGAGAGCCACTACCTCTAGAGAAACGAGATGCGGAGGGATAAGACCTACCCCCAGATGAATGAAAATGTTTCTTCCCTGAAAACTGAGAACCCCAGACCATATCTCTGCATTGTGAGGAATCAAGATGACTCCCCTCTCATGATGATATGGTTCTGGCCAAAGTCCCCTCAAAAACCTTATCACTGACCAAAACATTAATAGAAATGTGTGTTTATAAGGAAAAAAGTTATGTTGGGTAACAGTGATGGTATTTTATAGAGATAAATTTCTCAATAAAATTGTGTTCATTTCTCATAAAAATTTATTTTTATGAAGTTATGGGGAGGGACCATGGGGATATTTAATTGGAAACTGGGAATAATTTAATGTTTTTTAAGTGTATTAATAGAGTGTGTGGACATTTTCCCTCATTTATTTTTGATTTTTTTTATTATAAATTTTTTTAAAATATTTTTTTATAAACAATTCAATTTTCTATTTTAATTTTTTTGAAATTTTTTATCTACATGTTATTCATTTATTTATAAAATATTTTTATTTAATGTAAATTGATATCTCAAATGTTTATGGGAAGAATTATTTTTATTGATATTAAAAGTAACTTATTTTTATGTGCATTGATAGGGTATCTTAAATTATTTCATGGTGATGGTTCTGAATGATAATGGGGGGAATAATAATTATATGGTCAACAAAATGATATTTGTGTCTATTCATGTTGGCGGAATCATATAGTTGGTAATGCTTGACCAGTCATAGTGTCTCTAAGATCATGTAATAGTGCCATATTTTTTCATAAAATATACATTAATTATCGCAATCTAAATTTATTTTTATTTTGTAATGTCATGTTATCAAACATTTATATGAATATGTTCATGAAGGAATATGTATAGTATATATTGAAATATTGATTATCACGGACCATGTTTCTCCTTGATCATATTCTTTGGGATATTTGTATATTCTGTCCATATAATCCCTTACACATTATTATTTTTTCCATCTTTATGAATCCATAATAAAGACGGATTGGTGGGATTAGGGTTTTACAGATAAATATTTTTATTTATTTAAATATTATTGTTTTTGGAAGACAAAGGGGAACATGGATCTCATGTGTGGTGGTTGGGTTTCACTTTATTATCAGGTTCTAAAATGTTTTTTATCATAAAAAATATTTTAGGCCATAGAATGTGATCCTTATTATTGGTTTAAAATTAAAAAACTTATAGGTATAAAAAATGTAAATCATGGTTATAAAATTATTGTGTTTAGTAAAATTTTAAAGGTGATGGATTATGAGTAAAAATAAAAAATCATATAGTGTTATTCAGGAGTTGGTTTTTATTTTTGGCATTGTAATAAAACATTTATTCATATATTTTTTTCGGACGTGGTTTAGTAAATTTAATATTTACATTGATGATGTTATTAAAATTTTCATATTTGTTTGGGGTGAGTAGATAAGATGAGTTTGTGATTACCATATTAGTGTGGATTCCTTATAGGATTTTACAAAGATGATGTCAATTATCAATTTATTTCTATTCCTAATTGGGTTTTATGTGGATGTAGCATGATTCTAGGTATTTGATTCATTCCAGAGTAGGTGGTTCCCATTATATTTTACTAATTGTCTAAGGGATCACAAATATTTTTAAAAACATGAAGGTGTTGTTTATGTTGGATTTTAAAATACTGTTATTATGATGTTTCTGGTCATAGTATTTGGTCATGTTTGATAATTATTGAATAATGAATTTTTTTATTTTATTTTTTAAATTTTTATCTAATATATGATTTTTTAAAACCCATATATTATTTTTTATATTTTCTCACATTTATGAGATATCTGATTTTAAAAGGAATGTAATAGGAGGTCTTCAACTCACCCACTAAATTCCCACAATTATTTGATTAGATAATGTGTTCACTATTATAAATGCAAATATTAAATACATATTTTCACTTTAGATAGATTGTATCCTTATTGGTGGAGTTGTGGAGGAGGAATAACTCTCCCATAATAGGATTATTCTTGAAAATTTAATATATATATATATATATATGAATGATTCAATTTGAATGGTCCATTATTTTATTTTATATATTTATGAATTACATGATATAATAATTGGATTAAGTATACGTATTACATTAATTTTAACTTTTTATTACCATTGTGATAATTGATATATTTTTTCCACGCATTGTTTTGTGGAACTTATTTTATGGAATAATAATACTATTTGATATATTTATAATATATGATATATATACCACATACTAAAATTTAGGTCGAATTTCGATAAATTTAGTGTCTGTAATCTAGATGAATTCATCACACAATGATTATTCTTTTTCCAATAGAATTATCTCCATTATATGTTTTTCTACGGAAAAAATAATGTGATACAAAATTTATCCAGTACATTGGTATGGTTGATTGATAATAATATTAAACAATATGTTATCAAATAGTATCAACTTCATTAATTTAGTTTTATGAGTAGATATATATTGATTGATGACCAATGGTTTAGTATTAAATTGGAATATCTATCTTATTTATAGTGAACCAATAGTTATGTGGATGTTTGAGTGGTCTAGGTGGTTTACAAAACCCATATAGTTTTTTGGATTCAATATGATTATATTCCATGATTCAAGGGAAATAAATATCTCTATGAATCATGTATATATAGATTTATTATAAATTCAAAATGGTTTCATGGTTTTTAGAAATTTTTTGGTCACATCTATTTTTTCTCAAAATATATTTCTTAAAATAGATCCTTTTTATGTAAATAAAAAATCAATTTCTAGAAATTGAATGAGGATTTTTTAAAATAATAATTTATTATAAGGGGTATATAGAAGTCATAGTATAAATTCTCTTTGTCGGGGGGGGGGGGGGGGTAGTATATTGTCATGAAGACTCAATGAGAAGTGATTAATATGTAATGTTAAGAGGTCTTGTATAAAATCGTTTGGCCATATTGATAATTATTTTATAACATCGGCAGAATGTTTTCAATGTGTATTGTAAAAAAATACATCCATGGACACTAGCTCTAAATTAGTAGGAATAAAATACTAAAAACATGTTCGAAAAAGACCTACTATTAGATTAACAATATTTTAGAAATTCGATGTATTTTTATATTATTTTTAATGGGAAAGTTTCACCTTAGTTACCTCAGGTGGATAGGTCATTAGCAAAATAAAACATCAATATATATTTTGATAAGATTTATGATGTATGTTGTGACTCATTAGATGAATCTAATCCATGAAAATTTTGAGCAATTCAATACTCATTTAATATGAAAATAAAACTCAATATATGAATCTATGATGAACTCCAAACTGAGTGTTGGGATTTTGTCTTCTAATAAAAGTAATAAAAGTGTATGAAAATGGAAGTGTTTTGAGAATATATTCAATAACCTTAATTAAATTCACAATAATATTTTTTTCTATGACACCTTTTTTTCTTAGACTTTGGATATTTGTTTTTTATTTATTATGTTGCACAGTTTACATAACAATATTTCTTTTCTCTTGAGGAACCTAACACCAAATCCTTGATGGAATGATGGGTAGATTAGATATTAAGATATGAAATTTTTATAATGGTTTTTGATGATTTTAATAAAATAATAATTCCTATAAATTAATAACTTATAATAGGGTTTAAATAAAAATTTAGGAAATCATTCGTTCTAAAACATATTCACACTATCATATAAAATAAGCGGCTCTATAAGAAGATAGGGGAGTAGGAAGATAATTATTATTAATTAATTAGTGAATCATATCAACTTTATATAATTATAAATGCAAAATCATGTAAATTGAATATATTGAATTTATATTTCTATTGAGTTTCATTTGAACACTTGAAGTGGAATTTACAAGATAGACATAAACATTCTAATGGTATACTATGTTTACCCATATTTAGTGTGTGTGGATGAATATGAATATTGAATTTATGTTAAAGGGTTTAAATGAAAAATTGGAGTCATAAGGCAATTGTAAAAACCCATGTAATAAAAGAATAAATCAATTTCATATTTATTATTATTCCCAAATTGGATATAAATTATTAAAATCCAAATGTAAACAGTTTTATCCAAAATGAAAAATTTAATTTAAAAGTTAAATTTCCAAATTAAATAATTTCAATTTGATATAATGAGTTTCATTATACAATTTATTATTCTAATATTAAGTTATAATTTAATTATTATATTTTTATGAAATAAATTTATTCTACATTAAATAGTGAAAATTCAATTTTTTTTTGAAAGATATGATTTCATTTAATGTATATATAAACAATAATTTTAGTTTAGATTAGTATAAATAATATTTATTTAATTTTAAATTAAAATTATCTAGTTATGATTTTATAATTTATTTTATACTTGAATTTCTTATAAAAAAATTATACTTAAAATATGTATTTTTATTAAAACTCAATTTTCGTCACATTTTCAATTTAATTATATATTAAATTCTTAAAAAAAATTATTTGAATATTGAAGAATTGATTATATATTTTTATTTAGAGGTTAAGTTTTTTTATAGAGTTATGTATTATTATTTTTCAACATCAGTTGTAACCTTAGTAATTTTTGTTATCATGGTAATGGATAAATCTGTTATTTCATATTTAAAAATAATACGATAAAGGAAATTAAATGACACAAACAATTGATTTTTTTTGGATAATCTGACTTCATATATACACATACAAGATTATATTATAGGTATTTTTTCATTTGAATGTTATTATGGCCATTATAATATTTTATACAATGACAAATAAAAAATGTTACACTCTTTTTTTTATTAACTATTAAAATTATAACATTACTATAAACATTTTATATGTTTAGTTATATCTATAAAATTAAAATATAAACAATTTATCAACAAAATGGTAATTAAATTTTAAATTTTTGTCTATATATAATTATAATTAATACATAAACAATAAAGACATCGTAATTCTTCAACTAGTAAAAAAATAAATAAAATGAAATAAAAAATATCCAAACTGTTATAATTTAAAATAATTATGTCAACCCAATAATTTTATAAATTAATATATAATTTTAGATATTTATGATAATATTTTTATCTAATTTCAATTGTTTTCTTGTTGTTTGTAAATTCAAAGTAATGAATAGTTCTAAAAATTGGCTTAAATATTATATTATGATTAAAACTATTTTATCAAATGATACAAATATCATTAAAATATTATATTAATCCAAGGGATTAGAATATATATGAATATATAATATATGATCTATATATTGGTAGTTTCTCAATTTATGGATACTATCTTAACCTATTATGAGTAAAAAACACTGATATCAAAATAATTTTTAAAAGGGTTAATGAATCATTACTACAAAATGATAAGGGTAAAAATGTGATCCAAATCTATCTAAAATTTATTATTTGAGATGATTTATACTCATTAAAATTATATACTCTAAATAAATATGTTTGGTTCATTTTTTATTGAAAATAAATTTGAATTGTTTTAATATTTTAAAAAATTCCATGAGTGCACATCTTCTCTCTCATATAAGGGAACCATTTATTCTCATTTTTCCAGAAATAATAATGAAATTTTATTAGACAATATCATCCCAAATACCATAATAATGACCGTACATATGATCTTTATGCCTTATTTTTTACTTAACACCAATCTTCATTGCCTAAATGTATTAAAAAAATGATACCTTACCAATAAGATGTATAGGTTTTAACTAAAAAATTTAGTTTTATTTATTCTTCACCCTCCATGAAATATTTGTTACTCCTAATTACATAATAAAATAATTAACTCCCCTATACTTATATATTATTATTGGAAATTCATAGGCTATGTATGTATCCTCTTCCATTAAAAGGGAAATGAAACTATCATTCATGTGTAAAGTGCAATAGAGTCTTACAAGCTGATGTAATTCATTATCCATCACCACATATAAAATATTTTTATAATGATGTAATTAATTTTTATATATGATGTTGATTAAATATTTATCATTATTAAAAGAGAATATATCATTTACTTTATAACATTTTGATTAACTGAAAAACTATAACATCATTCTTGCATAAATGTGGACTACCATCTTTATGATGCAATGTGATTCGTTTCTCATCACCACATCAAACATATGATATATAAAAGTATATTTAAATAAATAATATGGTATTTAATATATTTTTATCATTATTTAAGGATAAAATAATGATTACCTTCTTTCTATAATGATCCTTTATAAATGGAAATGTAACTCTTGTGTATGTATGACCTACCGTCACTATGAATGTAACATGGTTATTTTTTCATAACCATCTTCCTTGATTTGTTTTAAAAGTATAATTGATACATAAAAATTATAATTATTTTATAATTATTTTTTTATATATTATTTTATAACAATTTTTTTGGATATACTCAACCTACTAAATCCATTTTGATCATCTAAGAAGAATATTGTCAAAAACATTTTACAAGATCATAGATGATTATGTATTTTTATATGACATGGTAATAACTAAAATAACATAAATAATAAATTTTTATATGGTTAATAATAAATATAAAAATTAATTTTTTTTATAATTTTGGGATATGAATAATGTACATGACATGTTTTTTCCAACGTAAAGTAATTTATTTTAAGAGTCCACTCTTCATGATTCCCATAATACCCCATTTGCTTTTGTATCCATATTAATAAATATATGGATTTTATTATTGAAGTTAAAAATTTATGATGTAATTTATATTTTTAATGAATTTCATCCAATTCTTTTAAAAAATTATTCATTTTTAAAAGGTTTGATATTCTTTATAAAAAGTCTGAAATTACTATTCTATTTTAATGTATATAGAGAAAACCTATTTTCTCATTGACAAACTAATTATTTGGAACTTTTATTATTTAAATAATTTAATTTATTATCCACATAATCCACATATTTTTTCAACATATTTTATTATTTGAATTTATTTTCTAAGTAAAAGGGTAGTTTTATATCCCAAATTATTTTACATATGAGTTGAAAAGATTTTTTCAAGTGTTATATCATGGTATAGTCCATGGAATTTTTTTATGAATTTTTGGGGCCCATTATATCAAACATGTGAGTCTGGTATAGAATATACTATTTTTGTACATAGATTTCACACTAATTAATTTGGTAACAATTATGTTCTCTAGAGAAATATATTTTAATTCTGGTAGTATGATTATTATAATATAAGGGTTTTTGTATGTTATATATTAGGGTTTTATAGTAATGATGTACTAAAGAAGCATCCTTAATTTTCTATGTTTCCTTAAAATTTATCTTGAAAGTAATTTCATTTCAAATGGTGAACTGGTTTTTAGAGGATATATTATACCTTTCAATGTAAAAAAAATTTAGAAAATGTTTTTATTATTTTCCATTTTTTCCCTGTACGGATGCACTTATAATTTTTATGCCCCATAATAATATATTATTGTCATACAATGCTTTCAAATTTTTTAATAGGGATTTAATTATTATTAGGACATGCATGAGGTTAGAAACAAAATAGTAAAGATGTATTATGAAAAGAAGATATGTATATTTATTTTAAAAAAATTGTTTTTGAAAAAAATGGTGAGTGAATAGAACATTCAACATTATAATACATGAGTTTTTTAAGATAGAGTCACAACCTATGTCTATAAAAACCTAGACATAAAATATCGTATGGAATTAATCAAATTTAATTTTTTTTAAATTCAATAAAATTTTCAATATTTAATCATGGGGTTTTATAGTTTGTATCAAAAAAATAATTATATAAAATTTATGTGTTTTGGTAATAATAATTAAATGATGTAAACATATTTTACCAAATTTTTATGTTAAAATGATGTACCATTTAATGATTACCACATTCCTTCGACTATAATATAATTTTTCATAATGGTTTTCCACATCGAAAATAGGGATTCTATAGTGGGCTATCCATATAAGAATCCCAGAATGGATACAACCTGAACTGAATAGTTTAACAATGTGATGGCTAAGTTTTCATATCATATAATTGGATGAAAAATCTATTCTAGATATTATCCATATATAAAAAAATGTGGAACTTGATTAAAGTCGATGATTTTATGATGTAAAATCCTCTCGCATTCATTCGATCATCATACCCAATGGTAGCTGATGGATGGATAAATCTACATGAAATGATAACTACAATCCTGGGTTTTCCAAAACATCAAAAGGTAACACTTTTCAATTATTATTTCGTAGGTGAATCTGATCAATATTTTTTTATGGAAAATAATACCAAAAAGATCGATGATATTTTGTCAATAAATTGGGAATTATTTATAAAACAATTTATAGATAAATATTACCCTTATATATTTCAACTCAGAATGGTGAAACAATTCATATAACTGATGAATATATTTAAGGATTCAATGGACGCATAAGAAACAAACTTTACAAGATTGACCAGGTACTTAAAAGGTTTTATTCAGGAAATTATTATTCAAATAAAAAATATTTTAATCTGAATTGAAGCCATGTTTTCAAATAGGTTTGGCTTTATGGGACATTAAAATCTATGATAATGTTTTTTATTGTGTTGAGAATGTTGAGATTGATTTTTTCGACATATATGTTCTTTAATTATTAAAGTGTAAGAAATGGTCTGGATGGTATGAAATGGGAAAAATATATCAATGAAATATGGAGGTAAAAAAATAATGTTTCCATATTATTAAAATTGTGGTAGAAATCATTTTATAGAATTCATTATAATTTATTGGATGTGTCACCGATTTTGTATGTTTGGTCATAAGGATCTTGGATACAAGGAAAATAATATTGAACAGTCAAAGAATGGGTTAGTGGATAGAGATTTAATAGTGATATTTTTTAGTTGCAATGATATGGGTCATTAATCTATTGTGTTTTTCATATTTGTAACACCGGTTGGATATATTATATATCAACCATAGAATGGTAAGTAAAAATAATTTTCTACTACTATAGTTGATGTTGGGGAATCAAATGGTGTAGTGAATGTTATGATACTTGTTTATTGAAATTAAAATAATTCCCTATTTCTCATTGAGTCATCACATTCCTTCATATATGATAAATTTTAAGGAAATTATTAAATATCACCTCATTAGTTTAATATAGAACATTTGATGATATTATTATCTGAAATTATTAATGTTATCAATTTTAATTGAAAATTTTCTATTATTATTATAGGGATGGTATTTCCTTGATATAATGATTAACTACCCATGAAAGAGTTTGACATTATTTTGGGTATATATTTTCTATAATTTGATCATTATAAGAAATTTTTAAGCACTAGAAATGTTTTTTTCAGTTATTTCATATCGTTGATAACCTACAATGATGCAGATATATTGATTAGGTATGATAATGAAATTTACCTTGATTTTATTTTTGAAAAGAATGAAACTATTTCAATTTGAAATGTTCTAGTTGTGAATGAATATTTTAATGTATTTATTAATTAATTGACTGCTTTTATAACTAATTCAGAGGATGAGTTTACTGTTGACTTTGATCCTTATTCTAAAATAATTTATAAATCCCTGTATCGAATTTCATTCGACTTAAAAAGGTAGTTGAAGGAGTTTCTAAATAATGTTTCCATTCATCCTTGAACATCACCATGCTGTGATTCTATATTATTTGTGAAAAATAATTATATTTCAATGATAATTTTCATTGATTATATAGAATTGAATAACATAACTATTGAGAACATTTATAATTTTACTCATATAGATGATTTGTTTAATTTTCTCACAGGATCGCAATAATTGTTTTATTTTTATATCGTGTTAGTGTTACATGAGTTAAAATTATAGGAGAAAATATTCTTCATATAGAATTTTGGGCTACATATAGGCATTAGGATTATCAATTTACTCCCTTTTAATTTTCTAATGCACGTGTTGTATTTATGGATCGTATGAATCGTGATTTCCATGCCTTCTTGAATGATTATGTGGTTGTGTTCATTGATAACCTAATGTAATTTTAAAATATTCATGAGGTTCATAATAGACACCTAAATATTTTTTACCAACCTTAGAAGAAAATTAAATATATGGAATAATTATTATGTGTAAATTTTTAGTGTAAAATATTTCATTTCTGGGTTATATTTTTGTTAATATGGAATACTGACTGAAATTACTAAAACGAAAGTTGTAGAGGAATGAAAATGACCAAAAAATGGAATAGTTATTTGTAGTGTTCTTAGTCTACCAGTTTACTACTGGTGGTTTTAAAAAACATCACATTATTTTGTATCCCATTTACCATGTTTAATCAAATGTATTTAAATTCATCTACATGATAGAATCTGATTATTATTTTTAGGAACTAAATGAGGATATTTGTGAATTTTCTTGTTTATTATCCCCACTTGAAATGATGATGTTTTTATATACACTGATCCTTCATTTAGGAGAATTTATATAGTTCCAATAAAGATTGGTAAGGTAATTATTTATGCTTCACAGGAATTGAAACTACCTAAGTAATGTTATCCTACCAATGATCTAAGATTATCTTGTCTGGTTATTGGTTTAAAATATTATATGAATAATTTTTATTGAGTATAATGTCAAATATATACTTATTAGAAAATTTAAATTATATATTCACCCAAAAAATTTTGATCATGAGAAAGATAATATGTCTATTAACAATTGAGGATTATAATAGCATGATTAAGCATAATCATGGAAATAAATCAATGTAATTTATTGCTTAATTTAGAAAAATAATTATGCATTAACCATGTTCTATTTGGAATATAACCCTTTGGTTAATGACTTGATGATTTTTATTATCAATATTTTTTGTAATATCTGACCCCTAAATATTATCTTAAGATGTAATTAGTTTGATATTAGGCTTTTTATAACACCCTAAAGACACCAAAGGCTGACAATTTATTATGAGGGATTCACAAACTTTTGGGGATGATTTTACCTTTGAAAATAAAACAACCGTATCAAGATAAGAATGACCAAACAACCACTATATTATGTATGAGAAAAATGTAATAAAACTATCAAAGTAGCCAACCCAAAAATAATATTAATGTACAAAAAGGAAAGAAACCTGACCAATATCATGGAACATAGTAGAAACCAAGACTATCAATACTCAAAGACACAAAAGACAGAATCTCAAAAACTCTAAATATTCTTCAAGATAAAACTCCACAATACATTCACATGGAATCATATTTCATCACTACAGAAATGAGAAACATTTCATTTACCTATTTCTCGATATAAAATATCTTCAAATGTACAAATGTTCCCTAAAGTTGTTGTGTATAAAACATATTAATAGTTTCCATGTACTTCCCAACTCAATCAATTAGGATAGAACATGTTTAAAATTTTATATAAAATAGTTTAAAAACATATTTAATGCAGTTTCTATCATATACATAACATTTTTATAAACCACGATGGTCACCATGGAAAGAATACAAAAAATTCTTCAAAACCATTTCTCAAATTTAATTTTGGAATTCCCATAACATGATTACAATATTCCATAACAAGCATTCTACAGGGAATGTTACATTGTCAAGTTAAATATCTTGTAGATATACCATGACTTCATAAGGTAACCATATCTAAAGTGCCCCAATATCACATTCCACTTCTATAGAGTCAGAGAATTATACCCGAATGTTATATTCTCATTATCTAGGGTCACATCATTGAAACAAACTCACATCCACTATGTTTTGAAAATACTATTCCAATCCAAAAATTACAATATATTTCAATAAAAAAATTATTTTATTGTTGAAATTTTTCAACCAATTTTCCATGCATAATAACCAACGAAAAATTTGAAATCACCATTTTAAAATTTTAAATCCAATTTCACATTCCACAATATTACCAATTTTTAAAATTTCATAAAACATCTCTAAATTAGGATTCCATCATACATTTCAAATCAATTTCACAAATTAAAATTAAAAAATCAATCAATATAAAATAAATACTTCAAGTTCTAATTGAGGGGAATCATGACTGAAGCCGCCTACCTCTGAAACATAGGAGAAACTGAGGAACAATATAAAAACAAAAAAAACACCTTGATATTCCAAAAACCAATTTATATATAATTACCTATCATCAAAGAAACCATATTTCATCATGATTTAGATCACAAAAAATGAATATATCCCCAAAGAGTTAGGTTCAATAATCAATGAGTCAAAAGACAAAGAAAAATAATAAAAACAACCAATAAATATCACTTACCATGGAATCCATGCCCCAAACTCAATTTAAATCACAAAATATTTTCTACTAGGTTAGAGGAAGGGAATGTATATCTATTGTATAGAGTATAAATTGATATAAAATCTTATTAAGAAAAAAATATATATTTAATAGGTAATATGAATGATATCTACAAAATATTGTTCTTTTATTAACAGTGCACTGTTAGGGCACACAATTAAGTAAATAATTCCCTAAATTCAAGCTTTCCACTACCGCCAACACCCCTCACATGAATGAATCACATGATAATAAAACCATGTTACAATCACACTAAACCCCTCTATGAAAAATACAATTATTTATTTTGGAAAAATAGTGCAACTCATCGTGCGCCAACCTAATGGCCATTATTTTAGTTCAATAGTTTCTCGGAAGGTATTGGATGGTTTCTATTAACTGTTCCCAGACTGTAAACCTACATAATCACTAAAAAATTTCAATAATCATATTAATCATTCAAAGATCAAGCTAGTTACATTATATTAATAAAATATATATAGAAAGGGTTAATTCCATGAAATTTAGGGGTGATACATTATGGATGTTAGAACATATACTATTTCATTACACATATTAGTATAATTTTTTTATCAAAAGAATAATATAATACCAAATTGATGACCATGATTTATAAAAAAATTAGAATTAGAAAAAAATTGTATGTTCCATGATTTTAAAATTTAAAATGAATTATTCTTGATGTTTGTAACTTGATTATTTTTTCTTTTTTTCCTAAATTGAAAATATAATTGTTAATTGAGTCTCATAGTTCCCCCTATTCTATGACACTTGGAAGTAATATGATATACATAGAAATATGAATGCAT
This sequence comes from Viscum album, assembly GCA_963277665.1. NCBI lineage: Eukaryota > Viridiplantae > Streptophyta > Magnoliopsida > Santalales > Viscaceae > Viscum > Viscum album. The sequence goes on along the minus strand of OY728141.1, from coordinate 1,372,008,978 downwards.
TATTTGAGGGATGGAATAAAAAGATATATTTTTTTAATTTACCATGATATTTTTAATTTTTTTAATGTTTAATGTATAATAAAAATTAATGAAATAGATACTTTATCCATTACTAGTACCATAGTGAAAATGGAAATTCATATCCATGGGTTTCATATTGGATTTTGGTGGAAATCTAGAGGTAATAATATGATTTGAGTTACAATTTATTGATTTTATAAATATAACAATTTCCATACCATTCATTATCAAATGTATATAAATCATCATTCCCATCTATACATAGAATATATAGTCTTCTTACATGGGGTTCCTCTCTATATTTTTTATGGATGTGATCCCATGATCTCTTCAAATTTTTGGAAATGTATTCATTGTTTATTGGGTAAAAAATTATATTTGAATACATAATTTCATTATTAATATGATGGAATGTCTAAGTGAATGATTTAGAACTACCAAGAAATATTTTTTGTGTGTTTAATGAATTTTGACTGATGTTTGGATAATCATATTTCGTTGGTTGAATATTTTATAATGACATTTTTCCATCAAGTATATAGATGGATGATTTTGATGCTTTAAAAGGAATGAAGTGTCACACTACAACTTTTTGTGTTTAATGATGACAAAGATGGTTAATGAGACCATATTTGGTAGAATAATTGTTAGAGAAAGTGAAGATGATTCAACAGTATTTGAGGATGGATCAAAATATGAAACATAGTTTGGTGGATAATCCGCATAATGTTATTTCATTCTAGTTAGGTGAAATTTGTTTGATTCATGTTTCACCTAAGAATAATTTCATCAGTTTCAGTAAAAATTTTAATTATATTCCATGGTTCACGTCACCATATAAAATACTGCTGAAATTAGGACAAGTTTCTTACTAGGATGCATTGCCTCTACGTTTATCACTGGTGCGTACTGTATTTCTTGTTTCAATTTTATTGAAGAACTTGTTGGATTAATATCATGTTTTCAGACATGCTGTTCATTATTTAGAAGATAATTGTTCCTATGAGGAATAATTTTTTCAGATTCTTGACCATAGAGAGAAATTATTATAGAATAAGGTTATTTAAAAAGGTACGCTTTTGTGGAAACCCCATATGCTTGAAGAACAAACATGGACATATGAAAATAATATATGTGGAAGTTATCACTGTTTGATAAATAAGTGAATTATATTTTGAGTATTCGATTTCCAAATGGGGGAAGAATGTAAAAACTAATTTATTAATTGATGAGAACATTTTTTGTAATTATTATAATTCATAATTTAGATAGAAATTTTTCCAATAAAAATATTATTAAACTTATATGGTTTTATTTAAAAGTTCACTTTTAAAATTAAAAAATATTAATATGAAAATATTAATTTCATTATTGAATTATGTAAAAAAAATTCTAAGATAGAGTTTTTTAGTATTCTGTGAAAAATCCGATGCTTCAATAAATAGTGAAGAATATTTATTTTTATTGAAAATTGAATTTTTGTTAAAATATTTTTATAGAAATATTGTAGTTTGGATTAGTTTTTATATTTAATCATTTCATTTTTATTTGTACTCATAAAATTATGGTTTGGAAATGAATTTTATACTTTAAATTATTATAGAAACTCTTTATCCTCAAAATATGCATTTTAAAAAAATCGTCTCATTATATAGGTGTCATTTTAAATTATTTTTTCAGAATTCTGTATTTTTAATTCTGAAAAATGGATTAAATATTTAGAATCAAGTTTTCTAAATTTTGTTAAAATATTTGATTTATTTTTTGTCAATATGAATAGTAACCTTATTAATTTTGATTACCATAATAAAGAGTAAATAATTTAATTTAGGGTTAAATTAATATAATAACGACTATAAAATGATATTAACACTTTCCTTTATTATATTGAATAATTCCATTTCACCCATACTCATCTAATATTCTACTTTATGGATTTTTACATTTTTATGTTATTGTGGCCTTTTAAATATTTTATTTAATGAAAATTCAAAAATAACCAACTATTGTTTATAAAAACTATATTAATTATAACATGGAGATAAATAAAGGGAATGTTCCATTATAAATAATCATTTAATCCTAAATTAGTTATATTCTTCATGGTATTTTAATTTTAATTAATATGGAATAAATAATTACTTTAAATTCATACTTAAAACTCATGAAATAATTATTTATTTAATTAAAATATTAAATAAATGATACTAAAAATATTAAAAATGGTATAATATAAGATAATTAAGGTGAAACATGAATTTTATATATTATAAAAACATTATAGATATTCATTAAAATATATGGTTTCAATTTCATATCATTCTTTGATGTTTGTAAATTTAAAGTCATGAATATTTCTAGAAATGGACTTTAATGATATTTTATGGAAATAAATATATTATTATATGATATAATATTACCTAAAATATTATAATTTGAAAAGTAATTTAAAATTAGTGTGAAATACCAACCATGTTTCATTTATGGACTTTTTTTCATTTAAGGTAACTATCATAACAACTTAAAAGTAAAAAACTTCGATATGTTTTTATTTGTCAAAAGGGTTATTGATAGTATAAAATAAAATGATAGGGCTATATATGTGATCCAAAAATTTAAAATATTACTTTTATTAGAATTTTTGGTCCCTAATTCATTATATAATAAAAAAATTAGTTTTTATCTATTTTTAATTGAAAATAAATTCCTATTAATTTACTATTTTAATAAATTCCACGAGTACCCTCCCCTCTATTATAAAAGGTCAAAACATCTTATTATTTCTTTACTCTTAAAAACATTTTTTATTTTGAAAATATCTACCTAAATACCTTCAAAAAATCCCACCCATGTTATATAAGAACTATTTATTGTGTAATATTAATCATAGAGGACCTAAGGTATTTTCAATATGAGACTTCCCAAAGAAGAAGTATAGATTATAAATGCATGATTGAGATTTATTTATTCTTCCACATCCATAAAACATTACATAATCCTTCTTATAAAAAAATAAGAATCTAAAACATATTTAGATGTTATTATGTAGATTTGATCTTCTAAATATATTTCCTCTTCCATCAAATTCAACATGAAACCATCATTCCATTGTATGGAAGATCACCACCAAACAAATCAATGTAATAAACTTTCCATCACTGTCGATCAATTCTAGATATAATGATGTGATTAATGTTTATATATGATATTAATGATATTTTTATCATTATTACAGGATAATATTTTTTTTAAATTATATCAATTTTACTCCCTGATAAATGGTAAAGTCGTTCCTCCGAGCATGAGCACTACTACCCCCACGAAGTGATATGATTCATTTTTATCCCTACAACATGTTGATGATATATATAATTATATTTAATAAAATAATAGTTTATTTATGATATTTTGTTTATTATTATAAAATAAAAAAATACTTACCTTCTTTCCATAATGATCATTGCAATATGGAAACATTACTCATGAGTATATGCAACATACTGTCTCCATGAATGTAACACAGTTCATTTTTCATATCAACCATTCATAATTTGTGATAAAATTATGATTGATTTATAAAAATGATTATTATTTAATGATTATTATTATTTAGATTTTTCAATAATTAACTCTCTCTCCATTTTCATTGTAACACCCGGGTACTTTAAGAAATATGATTTTGAATAATTTTTTTACTTCGTTAAATATTTTAACATGCACCACAACGTTTTAACGAACCGTGAAAAAATATTAATATAATTATTTGTGTACTATCATTATTACATAGCCATTAAAAATGGAATCATGAAAATTAATAAACAAATTTTAAATATTCTTTATATTTTTTATATAGTCAAAACATAATGATTAAAAAATTAATTAATTTTTGGTAGTGTACAAATGATTATGAAATACTATTTTAAAACATATTATTGTTTATTTCATTCATGAATAATAATAAAATAAATTAATGAAATTTTCATAGAATTAATTTGATAAAATAATATTTTTTTTCAAACCAACATTTGGAAATTTTCTTAAGGTGAATTTTTTGGATTTTTCTAAAAAGATTATTTTTAAATTAATTGTAAAATATATAGTTTTTTATTCAAATGACATTTTTGACTAAATAATTTATAAGTATCCATTTTCATTTTCAAAAGTTTGAAAATTAAAATTAGTTAAAATAATATTTATTAGTAAACTTTAGTTATTTGGAATCATTTTTATATTTAATTTTGGGATTAAAACTTTTTAAAATTTTCAACAATTTCTCTTTGTAAAAACCTTCGTTGTGTCAGGTCTACGGTTTTAATTTTGAATTTAATTACTCCAATTTTTTGAATTTAATTTTGAAAAAAGTATTAAATATTTTAAATAATCTTATTTTTTGTTATATAATATGGTCAACATAATTTTTGACCTTAATGAATATTAAAAATAATAAATATTCAAGACCATATTTACGGTAAAATTCAATTTATTAAGGGTTAAACTAAAAATATATGGGTGTAAAATGTCAAAAAAAAATAGACAAAAATTTTAAGGACATGTTGATTCATTTTGTTTTATATGGATCAATAGTGTTTCTTTATGGAATCTTTTCGATAATGAGAAATATGGGTATAACTTTTTCTTTTCAATGAATTTGGATGGTGCCACTCACCTCACTTTTACAATGCCTCCAATTTGCCTCTCCTACTCACTCAACCAAATTCATTTGTATAGTAAAATTACTTCAAAAAAAATTCTTTATTTATACTCTATAATATTATAATCCTAATGTTTTTGTATAAATCTCACCTACGAAGGATTTGGTGCAACGAAAATGAATGTTGTTTGAATAAGAGTAAATGTTCCTAATAGAGTTTTATTTATTTCTTCCTCCAACTCATTAGATTATTAAGAAAAAATTATTTTACAATAATCTCAATATATTTAATGTTATAATATTTTTCTATTTTTAGTTAGTTACCTACAACCGTCTCCACTTCCATCAACATGGATATGAAATCATATTTCGTGTGTATGGTGGACCACCACCTCACGCACCGATGATATTTGTTTTCCATCACCACATCTCACATCTAGATATAATGATTTATTAAATGTTAATATATGATATATGTTATATTATTACTCATATATAAGTATTATATCACATATACCGTCGTAATTTCGATTATCTGGGAATACAGTAACGTCGCTTATGTGTACAATGGAAAACCGCCTAATGAAGAGGTGTGATTTTTTCACTCTATAAATAGACATTAATATTTATATGTTTAATTAAAATTTGTTATATATATTACATAAATATTATTATTTAATTTTAATATATTATTAAATTTCTTTCTTATAATACATTGACAAAATGGAAACAATATTCATGTGTATGTATGACAAACCATCTCAATAAAGTGTGTATTTAATTTTCATTCTCTATATTTTATTTATTAGTATAAATATAAATATACTAACTATATATATGATATTAATCTCATTGTAAATATAATTTATATTATGTAACCTTTATAAAATGAATAGGTCCAACAATAACACATTACATCATACACAAAAAACACGTTGTTATTTCTAGAAACATAACATCTTCATTGAATTGTTAATAAATGTCTAAAATTAGTCATAAGTAAATATTATATAGTATCTTATATATAATTATGGTTCAATAATATATGTATAATAAAATAATATTTATAATATAACATCTTTGAATATGTTTAAATGAATTCAAGACATATGGTATGGGACCATTATCTAAATTTTTCTTCATTGAGATATATGTTATGTTATGCACATTTACTATATTAAGAGTTTAACATACATACCCTATGACATTTAATATAATTAAATTATTTATTTTATTAATATTTTTTAAAATTAAAATTATTCTTTCATGGGTCTAACAATTCAGTGTTACCAAAGTGGTAATAGTTTTATGTTACAATCTCATCATTTGTCGTGATTGTTCAATATTATGCTTCCAATGATGAAGTGTTATTATATATATCCCAATAAACTAATAAATTTTATTTTCCTGTAGTAATTTTTAAGGATTAAAATTTTCACATCATTTTCTTCTTTTTATATACATAATAGTTCAAAATTTTTTGTTTGGGAAATATAGTATTTATTTTTCTCTTGGTTTGAAATAACATTTTTCATCCAAACCCTTGTATTCTAAACAAGTATTACTATTTTTATTTTATCTAAATGATTTATTAATGATATTGTTACTCATTTTTTAGTTTATTCAACAATTTTGGAAAGGAATATTTAGGTTATTTTCCAAACAATGCTTGTCTAGATTTTACCAAAAATGTGAAAGGAATATTTATTTTAACATGTTCGACATGAACATAATATATCAACATCATGACCATTATTTTATTTTAATGTGAAATCATTGGTTTTGAAGGGTTTTAAAATGAAAATTATTTCAAATGTTTTGTATGAATTTTTTATTTTTTTTTAAAAATGATTTTCAAAGAATGGATTTTTTTCTTAAAAAACATTTCAGGTGAATTTTCATTCAATGTTAGATTCATTATAAGATAAAATTAGTTGATGATACTGATGATATACTATGGATATTATACAAGGATACCATTATTATTATTTCTCACAATGTTTTCTATTTATTATGATTGTGTTTTTTTATGAAACTCAATTAATATTCATGGGTTTTATCATGAATACATTCATATGAAAAATATTATTTGTTAATGGGCAATGCTTTGAGGATATGATTATGAAACCATTAAATTTTACATTGGTTATGATATGATAAAATTATTATAAAACCAATTTATATTCTTGGGTTTTGATATGACGAATGTTTTATAATCTTCTGAATCACATATGTATTATTTTCATTATGTTATTGGTTGGACCTATATCTCCCTCTATGGTGTTGGGTAAATATTGATACCTCATGGGGTAAATGATACATTAATATGGATTTAACCTAGTTTAGTAATGGAATATGTCTGATATGATAGTATTTGATGTTAAACATGCATATAATAATGGGTTGTGGAGTGAAACCATTAAAATATCATAGAATTGCCAATGATCCTATAACTATTATGGAAATGATTTTTTTTGATTTATTCTGTGAAAAAAATCTACAACTTTTTACAATGTTATGATCTCTTAGTTCAGGTTATTGTATTTTGTTATGATTCATATCTTATTAATTTCAAATATTTATTCCATGGCTCATATTTATGATCTATGATATATAGGGTATGGATTTAAAAAGTTATTTTCATGTTCCCATACCTTTATGATCATGATATTTTCCATCTCCCTTTTTACCCTTACTGAGCCTCTGAGGACAACATCTCTTATAATTACATTCCCAAGGATATGATGAATGGTATTCTGTATTTTATATCCATGAAGGATTCCAGTCATACTAAAAATAGAGGGAGATTATGTAGCTCACTTATAGATGAGTATTTTTGTGTGTCTACATTTCCAAAGACACTAGACCTAAATGATTATATCATTGATCGTTATATTATGTAATGAATATTCATCTAATAAGATGTAATATATATGTATGAGTTGTTTGGGAATTAAAAGTTGGTATCATGGGAACATGCAGTAAGCATTTGGAAACTAGGTTGATAATAAATTAGTGAGATCGCTAATGATAAGTATATGGATGAACCAAAGTATAGTAAAATTACGTTGATATTTGTTAAAAGATTCTATGAGTGGTTTCTATGAAATTTCATCAATTTTTGGAAACTAAATGTTGATGTGGATATTTTATAGGAGTATATAAGGAAATAACTCCAAAAATTACACATTATGTTACACATGATCATCACCAGGTGCATGCCAATTAGGCTTGATACAAACCTAGTTTGACACACTGGAGGGATAATATTTGTGGATTTACCACCACTTTTTGAACCACCACGAAGGATATATATATATATATGATGAATATGAATGACCTAGTTTGAACATAATGATTCATATATTAAAAATAAGGTGACATTATTTCAACATTCTAGATGTAATTATTAATGATTATGTGTTCCCACACTATGAGTTTTGTTTCCTACACTATGATTTTTTGTTTTAGAAAATGGTTGGAACCAGTAGTGTTGAGCAATGTATTGTTTTCAAACAATTCAAAATAATGTTTTTTAAAGGGGGAGATTATTTCAAATAATACTCTGTCTCTTTATGATGATTTTGATGCTCACAAATACCCTTAATTATTTACTAATTATTTCGTTGAGTATTTTGCAGGAATTTATTTTATTTATTTATTTCATATAACGAGATTTCATACTTCATTTATTCCGAGATCAATTTTAGCGTGTTCTGGAATCACTGTAGCGTAAGATCAATTTTAGCGTGTTCTGGAATCACTGTAGCGCGAGATCAATTTTAGCGCGTACTGGAATCACTGTTCATACCCTACGTTGATGAACGTAACGTATGGATGAAAAGTTTACTTTTTATGTTAAAAGAAACGTATGGTTAAGGAACCTTACGTTATTTTGAAACGTATGGTTAATGAATCTTACGTTGTTGAAAAGTATTGAAGAAGAACATTACATTTGGAAGGAACCTTACGTTTTCGTTGTTGGACAATAATGGAAGAGAAACCGTACGTTAGTTTTCAGTGTTGAGTTTGTTTCTCAAAAGTATGGATCATCAATCTTACTTTTATAATCAACCGTACGTTCTTTGAAGAGTTGAAGCGAGACAAAGTATGGATGATCAACCCTACGTTTGAATGCTGAAGAGAAAGTATGTATGTTCAAACTTACGTTCTGAACCTTACGTTTGTGAACCTTACGTTTGTGAACCCTACGTTTGGAGCCACGTCATCAACCCTACGTTTGGCGTCGGGATATTTTTGACAGATGATATTTCCTTTTGCATTGGTCAAACAAGCGGATTATTAGGCGGATTTCGAGCCGATTCTTAAGTACGACTTTGACTGAATCAAAGAAGATTTTCAACGGATTACTAATTGATTTAAATGGAGCTTTTTATGCCGATTCTTCAGGGGAGTTACAACGGCTCTGTTATTTCATTTAATATCGCGAATCTAAAGGAGATTTTCATGGATCTATTTATGCGGAAGATTTTCTCAGATTTGAATATATATGTTCTATCATGGAAACTTCGGATATATATATACACAGAAAAGTGTGTGAAAGATAGATTGATCTTTTAACGAGCAAGAAACAGAGACTGTGTAAAGGTGTTCTTTTCTGGTGATCGAGAAGAAGTGTAAAACCTTTATTACCGAAAGAAGATCTTGATAGCAGATTCACGTGTTCTACATCGACTATCTGTTGTGAATCTATTGCTGCTAAAGTTGTGAAGTTTCTGGTAATATCTATTGCAACTGGATCGAATCAGAACTGTTTTGATTACAGATCTTTATTTTCTGAAGACAACGATCTATCTACTGTCAATTGCATTCTGTTGCAATTGTGAAGAAAAACTGGAGAAGTGTTTTCTTTATCGAAACCCTTTTTATTTTTGAGTGATCAGCTTCTCGTTCTAAGCTGTGTGGGTTCGTGTTTGAACCAGGAAGGCTGTGTTTGCCTGAATCTTGTAAAGGTGTCAACTGCCTGTACTCAGTTGTGGACAGGTCTGTGGAAACGAGGACCAGATAGTGAAAATCGCCAAGCTCGTGGATTTGAGCGTTGGTGGAGTGGACTAGGGGCCTTCTGTTCCCTGAACCACTATACATCCGTGTGTTCATGCTTTTACTTTTTCCGCTGCATATTTAATCGTGCAAAAGCATAGTGAACACAATTTGTCTAAATTGAAGAGATTGTAATAATTTTGAAAAGACACAATTCACCCCCCTCTTGTGTGTAATCCGTAGATTCAGATCCAACAATTGGTATCAGAGGAGGAGCTTCTTATTTTTTAAAGTCTTATCAAGCTAGAAGTATTTAAAGATTATACATAGTGTATCCTGGCTGATATGAGAGAGGGAATGTCAATGGTCAGAGCACCTTACTTTAATGGAGATAATTATGGCTACTGGAAATCACGTATGATTATTTATCTGAAAAATCTTGGTTACAAAGTCTATTCAAAGATTCTGACTCCCTATAAAATTACTGAAAATCCCGATACATGGAGTGCTGCTACAGAGGCTGAGTATGACATAAATTCAAAAGCTATGAATGCAATCATCTGTGGTCTAGGACCAGATGAATTTAACAAAGTATCTCAATGCCTGACTGCATATGAAATGTGGCAAACAATAGCTGTTGCTTATGAAGGAACAAATAATGTAAGACAGATGAGATATGCAACTGCTAAGTTAAAATTCGATACTTTTAAAATGATTGAAGGAGAGAGCATCACTCAGATGAATGGAAGATTGACAGAAATTGTCAATAATATAACAGCTCTAGGAGAACCAATCAAGCAGGCTGATCAAGCGTTGAAGGTACTGAGAGTACTTCCTACTCGATGGAATGGAATCTCTGCAGCAATCAGACAATCAACTTCTGTTAAAGATCTAACTATGAGAGAACTGATTGGTACATTGATGATGTACGAGGCTGAAATGCAAGATGAGGTAAATGAGCATAAAGTCTACATAAAAAGGGAAAACACTACGTTGAAAGTGACTTCTCAACAAAAGGATAGAAAGATGAAGAACAGAGAAGTAAGTGCTAAATCAGAAAGCTCTGATTCTTCAAATTCGGATGAAGAACTGGCTCAGCTAGCCAGAAAATTCAGAAAGTTCTATAGTAAGAAGAAAGACGTCAAGAAATCCTTCAAAAAGGATAGCAAGGAAGTGAGATGTTATGAATGCAAAAAGATGGGACATATCAGACCGGATTGCCCAAAATTGAAAGATGCAAAGAAGAAGAAATTCTTCAAAAGAGATGATTATGAGCAGAAAGACAAGAAAGCTATGAAAGCTACTTGGAGTGTTTCTGAAGACTCAAGTAATTCTTTTGAATCAAGCTCAGAGAAGGAGGAAGCCAATTTAAAAGCAAATATGTGTTTCATGGCTGAAACTGATGAGGTACACTCATACTACTCCTCTGACTCAAATAATGAATCAAACTCTGAAACAAGCTTCTCAAATAAAAAACTTACAGCTTACTGCAATATGCTTGAACAAAGGTATGACTCATTATTTAAAAAATATAAATCTATAAAGAACTTGCACAAAGCTATTTCAGATGAGAGAAATACTTTGCTAAAACAACATAAGGAATTAATTGACAAATACAACTCTGCTGACTCATATAAAATTAATTTTGAATCAAAAATAAAAACTCTACAGGATGAAGTAGAATCTTATAAAAAGGCTGCTTTAGTTTTTACGAAAGGAGAAAACGTCTTAAATGAGATACTTGGAAAAACTGTAATTAAAAAGGAAAGGTTTGGAATTGGAAGTAAAGGAGAAAAACCTAATTTATACAAAAATTAATTTGTTCCTAGCACTAAACAGGTTATTTGTAACTTTTGTGGAACAAAAGGTCATATAGCTAAAAACTGTTTTCTAAGATAACCTCAAATATGTGGAATTAAGAAAGCTTATATTTCCAACGATCTATATGATTCAATCAATTTTAAGAAAACAAAGCAAATATGGATACCCATATCACTGCTTGCTAACACTCCTGGACCCAACAAAATATGGGTACCAAAGCAATTTGTTTAAATGTCTTTGCAGGTAGCAGGTCACCAAAGAAAGAAAGAAATATGGTATATGGACAGTGGCTGCTCAAGACACATGAGTGGAACTTCAGCTAATTTCTCTTCTCTTACTCGAAAGGAAGGAGGACTTGTCACCTTTGGTGACAATGCCAAAGGAAAGATTATTGGTATTGGAACAATTGGAGATCCAGAGACAGTCTCAATCAACAAAGTACTTTATGTACAAGGGTTAAAACACAATCTGATAAGTATCTCTCAACTCTGTGATGATGGATACACTGTTGATTTTACTAACAATAGTTTTACTGTTTCTAAAGATAAACTGTTTAAGTTTAGAGCACCCAGAACTGATAATGTTTATACTTTGGATTTGTATTCCTTGTGTAAACAACAAGTAAATTGCTTAACTGCTAATATAAGTGAATCCTGGATCTGGCATAGAAGACTTGGTCATTGCAATATATATGCTTTACATAAATTATCTAAGAAACATCTAGTTTCTGATTTTCCTAGTCTCAAATTTGAAAATGACAGATTCTGTGATGCATGTCAGCTTGGAAAGCAACACAAATCATCATTCAAATATGTTAATAAAGTTGCTACAACTAAACCTCTAGAACTTATCCATATGGATTTGTTTGGACCTTCAAGAGTAGCAAGTTTAGCTGGTAAATTATATGTTTATGTATTAATTGATGATTATTCTAGATTTACTTGGATTTTCTTTTTGAAATTTAAAAGTGAAACTTTTAGTTTATTTGAAGGTTTTTGTAAATCTATTCAAAATGAAAACGGTTTTAATATAATCTCATTGAGAAGTGATCATGGTGGAGAATTTGAGAACTAGGAATTTAATTCCTTTTGCTCAAACATGGGTATTAAACACACCTTCTCTGCTCCAAGAACACCTCAACAGAATGGGATTGTAGAAAGAAGAAATAGAACTATTCAAGAAATGGCTAGAACTACGTTAAATGAATATAGCCTACCTATATATTTCTGGGCAGAAGCTGTTAATACAGCTTGTTATATAATGAATATAATTTTAATAAGACCTATTTTGAAAAAGACACCCTATGATCTATGGAATAACAGAAAACCTAAAGTAAATTACTTTAAAGTTTTTGGATGCAAGGTTTACATCTTGAATACCAAAGATAATCTTGGTAAATTTGATCCAAAATCTGATAAAGGTATTTTCATAGGATATTCTGCAACCTCCAAAGCTTATAGAGTCTATAATAAAAAGTCAAGGATTGTTGAAGAATCAGTTCATGTGAAATTTGATGAATCTGATCCTTTTGAGAAAAGGATAGAACAAATAGATGAACCTGATTCTAATGAAAACATGAGACTTGAGAATTTAAAGAATGATTTTGAAAATGATATAAAAGAAATTCAGTCCAGTTCAGAAGAACATGACACTGAAGAACCTTTGAATATAATGCCTAGACAGTCTAGAACCTTAAAGAATCACCGTTTAGAATTGGTGATAGGTGACTTAGAGACTGGTATTCAAACTAGAAGAAACTTTGGAAACATAGTTGAATTCTCTGCTTTCCTATCCCAACAAGAACCTAAGACCATAGAAAAACCCTTAGATGATGAGAGCTGGGTAATAGCAATGCAGGATGAATTGAACCAGTTCAAGAGAAATAAGGTTTGGGAATTAGTTGAAAGACCACTTGATTATCCAGTAATAGGAACTAAATGGGTCTTTAGGAATAAACAGGATGATCAAGGGATAATAACTAGAAATAAAGCAAGATTAGTAGCTAATGGATATAATCAAGAAGAAGGAATAGATTATGATGAGACCTTTGCACCTGTAGCCAGGTTAGAAGCCATTAGAATTCTTTTAATCTATGCATCTTATATGAATTTTAAATTATTTCAGATGGATGTTAAATCTGCCTTTTCAAATGGTTATTTAATGGAGGAAGTTTATGTTGAGCAACCTCCTGGTTTTGAAAATTCTCAAAAACCAGATTCTATTTTCAAACTTACTAAAGCTCTTTATGGCCTTAAACAAGCACCTAGAGCTTGGTATGAAAGACTAAGTTCTTTTCTTTTGAAAAATGATTTTACTGTTGGACTAGCAGATCCAACACTCTTTAAGAAAACTGTGAAAAATAATGTTTTGTTGGTTCAAATTTATGTTGATGATGTAATTTTTGGATCAACCAATAAAATTCTTTGTCATGAATTTTCAGAATTAATGCAAAAAGAATTTGAAATGAGTATGATGGGAGAATTAAATTTCTTTTTGGGTCTTCAAATATTTCAAAAAGATTTTGGAAATGTTTTAAATCAATGCAAATACATTACTGATTTACTTAAGAAATTTGGACTTGAAAACAGCAAGACATTTACAACTCCTATGTGTACTAATATAAAACTTGATTTGGATGAAACTGGAAAATCAGTGGACAACAAGTTATATAGAGGTATGATTGGTAGTTTGTTATATCTTACTGCTAGTAGACCAGATATAATGTATTCAGTATGTCTTTGTGCTCGATTTCAATCAAATCCCAAAGAATCCCACTTAACTGTTGTTAAACGAATTTTTAGATATTTAAAAGGTACTATTTATCAATCTCTGCTTTATCCAAAAACCTCTGATTTTAATTTAATTTCATATTCAGATGCTGACTTTGGAAGCTGTAGATTAGATAGGAAGAGTACTTCAGGAACATGTCACTTTTTAGGAAAGTCTTTAGTATCATGGTCTAGTAAGAAACAACACTCAGTTGCCCTGTCAACAGCCGAGGCAGAATATGTGTCTGCAGGTAGTTGTTGTGCACAGGTGTTGTGGATGAAAAACACTCTTATAGACTTTGGATTAAATTTCAATAATACGCCTATTTTATGTGATAATACTAGTGCAATTAATATTTCAAAAAATCCTATTAGTCATTCTAGAACTAAGCACATTGATATAAGGCATCACTTTTTAAGAGATCATGTGTTTAAAAAGGATATATTTTTAGAATTTGTAAATACAGAAAATCAATTAGCAGATATTTTTACTAAACCACTTCCCACGGCAAGGTTTGAATTTATTAAGGGGGAGTTAGGTTTATTTAATTTTAAATAGTTTTTTTTAATCTTATTCTGTTTTCGAATTCTGCTTAATTTTTGTTTCCCGCTATAAAGTAATTTTATTTTGTTTTAAATAAAAGTAATGATTAGTGATTACACGGGAATCAAGGCTGTCAGAACCGTTTCACCTTCTAAACTGTTTCACCTTTTTCGGAAACTCTTTCGAAAACCTAAAACCGCACATCTGCTCCAAAACCCTTTTCTGAATCTTCAAACCCTAAACTTACGAACCTTCAGAAATCGTTGTTGAAATGGCAAAGACTAAGCGTCCAGATGAAGCTGAGAGCAGTGCTGCAAAGAAACCTAAAGTAGTTGGTCGGAAAATACTGCAAGGTAAAGTCATAGATTTAGAATGGCTGTTTGAAACTAATTTACTGTTGAAGCAAGCGTTGTCGTTTCAGAGCCTTGAGCAAGCTTTTAATAGTGAAATCTCTGAGTTTCTATATGAGGCAGAAATGAGACATTTCTTTAGAACTGTTCAGTTTATCCTTGGAGATACGGAGGATAGTTTATTGGCTCAAATAGAGGATAAGGACTTTTCCATATCATCTGTAGAGATAAGTCAAATTCTTAACTGCCCTCATGAAGGAGTTTTTCATTTCGATTTACGGAATATTGGAGATTCTGTACATAATTCTGAATACATTATGTCTTTTCTGTTTGGAACCAGAGTGATAAAGAAAATGTTTATTAAAGATTTGGAGCCCGATCAGAAAATCTTGGTAAAATTTGTTCAGACTGGTTTAGCACCAAGGATGGCTGAGATGGAGAAAATCCTATACCCTGATATGTACATAATTTATCTTCGGATGTGTGATATTAAGTTTAATTTTCCTCGGTTTATGATAAGATATTTGAATTACTGCTGTCAGAGTGAAGCAAGAATGACCTTTTTCCCTTATGGAAGGTTCATTTCTTTGTTTTTGTTTAAAAGAGGAATGATCAGATTGGTAGATGCTGGGGTGAAATGTCACCACAGTAATGTTTTTAATGCTGGAAAGGAAAGTAGGATACTTCTGGAGCACAATTAAAGGAAAACTCTTACCTGTTGGAGCTGAGGAAGACTCGGAGAGTTCTCAGGCTCAACCGGCTAAGTCCAAGGAGGGACAAGCAGAATCAAGGGTTAGTACAGTGGCAAGGAGAATTCGTTTTGAGATGGAGGAAGTTGAGGAAGAGAGAAGTCAAGAAGGACTTCAATCTAAAAGGAAGAGGTCAATTGATGAAGAAATTATCTCTCCTGCCTTGAAATCCTCTGAACCGGTAATTTCTTATTCATTTGTGAGAGAATCTGTTGTGGAGCAGACTGCACCAATAGAGGAAGCAGCAGCTCAACCGGAAATCCAAAAAGAACCTCAATCTGCTGCTGTGGCTGTTGAAAAAGTAATTCCACAAGAACAACTTATGGAGGCAGTGCCTGGTGAAGAAGTGGCCCGACCTCAAGATTTACATGAAAATATTGTTCTTGACCATTCAGTAGAAGTCAGAGAGACTACTGTTCGTGATGAACATACTTCTGAAGCTAATATAGAGGTACTTCAGGAAGATTTTTCAGTGGAAGAGTTTCAAGCTTCAAAAGCTAGTTCAGTGGATCAACCTTGTCAGGACAAGGACAAAGAACAGTCAGATGCAGATTCTTTACCACTTTCCCTGCCTCATCAACCTATTTTTGGACATGAGAATAGAGCACAGGGTGCCCCTGATTTGAGAAAAGAAGAAGTTGTTGAGTTGTACAAGCGTATCTCTCAATTAGAATCTGAGAATGTTAGTCTCAGAAATTCTCTGAACTTAGAGCAGTTGAAGTTTCAGAAGCTGAAAGAATGTACTGTTTCAAGACAGGAAGTAGATTTGTTTAAGACTGATATGTTGCATGCTGTTGATCAGTTAAAATCAGAGATGGTGAAGAAAGATGATTTGTCTGAGATGAAGATTTACATGGAGAATAAATTTGAATCTGTTGCAAACAATGCTGTGAGTGGATCAGGTTCTTCACCTGATTTGATTCGAAGATTTCAAGCAATTACTGGAGCAATGAGCAATATGAGTGACAGATTACACGATCTTCAGTGTAATAGTTCCCCTTTGACAGTTTTGCTAGATAATCAGAAATTTTTAGTGGATCAGTTGACATCTGGAGAGAAACCGATTAGGATTCTTTTGAATCAGTTATCAGAAAAGCTGGCTCTTTTTGTTGAAAAAGAAGAAAGAATGCATGAGTTTTTCAGAGTTAATTTGATTGAAGATATTCATATGACTCAAGAGAACAGAGATCTTATCATCAAGTTAGGAGATGGGATGATGAAGAGGTTCAGAGAACAGTTTACAGAGATCAAGACTGCGATTCAAAGGAGATAGACACCTTTTTCCCTGTCTTATCCATGAACCTTGATTCCTCTGTATATCACAATCGTTTATATATATAACAGCTTGTGAATGAAAATTCTCTTCTTTTGTTTTTGTTTTGTTGTTATTTATTGATTTATGATTGAGTTAGCCAGTATAACAAATTCACTTATTCATACACAGTTAATTATAGAATTTACTTATAGTTCAGTGCAATATTGAATGTGTTCAAATCCGTAATTTTTCATTCTTTTTGATATCACAAAAAGGGGGAGAATTTGGATAAACACAACATTTAAATTCATTTGTTTCCTATGAAGGAATTTGGATATATATACGACATTTATCTTTTATCTATTTTTTAGCTGAAAATTTATTTTTATGGGGGAGAAATTTTATTATAGTTAAATATTGTTTTAATCCTTTCAGAATTCTAAAATTTTATAAAACTAATTTTTCAATAAAGATTGCAATTAAATTAGTTCTATTATTTTATGGGTTTTGTGATCATCAAAAAGGGGTAGATTGTTGAGCAATGTATTGTTTTCAAACAATTCAAAATAATGTTTTTTAAATGGGGATATTATTTCAAATAATACTCTGTCTCTTTATGATGATTTTGATGCTCACAAATACCCTTAATTATTTACTAATTATTTCGTTGAGTATTTTGCAGGAATTTATTTTATTTATTTATTTCATATAACGAGATTTCATACTTCATTTATTCCGAGATCAATTTTAGCGTGTTCTGGAATCACTGTAGCGCAAGATCAATTTTAGCGTGTTCTGGAATCACTGTAGCGCGAGATCAATTTTAGCGCGTACTGGAATCACTGTTCATACCCTACGTTGATGAACGTAACGTATGGATGAAAAGTTTACTTTTTATGTTAAAAGAAACGTATGGTTAAGGAACCTTACGTTATTTTGAAACGTATGGTTAATGAATCTTACGTTGTTGAAAAGTATTGAAGAAGAACATTACGTTTGGAAGGAACCTTACGTTTTTGTTGTTGGACAAGTATGGAAGAGAAACCGTACGTTAGTTTTCAGTGTTGAGTTTGTTTCTCAAAAGTATGGATCATCAATCGTACTTTTATAATCAACCGTACGTTCTTTGAAGAGTTGAAGCGAGACAAAGTATGGATGATCAACCCTACGTTTGAATGCTGAAGAGAAAGTATGTATGTTCAACCTTACGTTCTGAACCTTACATTTGTGAACCTTACGTTTGTGAACCCTACGTTTGGAGCCACGTCATCAACCCTACGTTTGGCGTCGGGATATTTTTGACAGATGATATTTCCTTTTGCATTGGTCAAACAAGCGGATTATTAGGCGGATTTCGAGCCGATTCTTAAGTACGACTTTTACTGAATCAAAGACGATTTTCAACGGATTACTGATTGATTTAAACGGATCTTTTTATGCCGATTCTTCAGGGGAGTTACAACGGCTCTGTTATTTCATTTAATATCGCGAATCTAAAGG
The DNA here is from genome assembly GCA_963277665.1 of Viscum album. NCBI lineage: Eukaryota > Viridiplantae > Streptophyta > Magnoliopsida > Santalales > Viscaceae > Viscum > Viscum album. Next base: position 1,371,990,318 of record OY728141.1, on the reverse strand, counting down.
AGATTTTCATGGATCTATTTATGCGGAAGATTTTCTCAGATTTGAATATATATGTTCTATCTTGGAAACTTCGGATATATATATATACACAGAAAAGTGTGTGAAAGATAGATTGATCTTTTAACGACCAAGAAACAGAGACTGTGTAAAGGCGTTCTTTTCTGGTGATCGAGAAGAAGTGTAAAACCTTTATTACCGAAGGAAGATCTTGATAGCAGATTCACGTGTTCTACATCGACTATCTGTTGTGAATCTATTGCTGCTGAAGTTGTGAAGTTTCTGGTAATATCTATTGCAACTGGATCGACTCAGAACTGTTTTTATTACAGATCTTTATTTTCTGAAGACAACGATCTATCTACTGTCAATTGCATTCTGTTGCAATTGTGAAGAACAACTGGAGAAGTGTTTTCTTTATCGAAACCCTTTTTATTTTTGAGTGATCAGCTTCTCGTTCTAAGCTGTGTGGGTTCGTGTTTGAACCAGGAAGGCTGTGTTTGCCTGAATCTTGTAAAGGTGTCAACTGCCTGTACTCAGTTGTGGACAGGTCTGTGGAAACGAGGACCAGATAGTGAAAATCGCCAAGCTCGTGGATTTGAGCGTTGGTGGAGTGGACTAGGGGCCTTCTGTTCCCCGAACCACTATACATCCGTGTGTTCATGCTTTTACTTTTTCCGCTGCATATTTAATCGTGCAAAAGCATAGTGAACAGAATTTGTCTAAATTGAAGAGATTGTAATAATTTTGAAAAGACACAATTCACCCCCCTCTTGTGTGTAATCCGTAGATTCAGATCCAACAAGTAGGAACCATATTAATTGTGTGTGTAATGAGCAATGAAATTATTTTCTTCCTAATAATTCAACCATTATGGGATATAGAATAAAAAATTCAATACTATTCTCACACATCATTCTCAAGACATGAGTCGTATTGAACATCCAAATAATCAAAGGAGATTACATCGTTCTAATGACTACTTCATAAAGAATCGCCCATCTCCCCTTAGCGAATCTAATGATCTACTAGATTTTGATCAATGGATCAGTTCCACTATAAATATATTTTCAAATATATAATTTTCAAAAAATGAAACATTCGTTATGGTTGTCTATAATTGACAAGTTGAAGCAGATCAATGTTGCAAACTCATAAAAATACAAATGAACTTATCGAAATTTACTTCGTGGAGTTGGATGAGATAACAATTTTTTTCAAAAATACTATCCTTGAATACTTCATGTAAATTAGAGAATGTCTTCTTTTAACTATAGTAGAAGGATTAAATACCATTTTGTGTTTAAGAGTAATGTTTTATAAGACATGTGAGGTAAAGATTTGGCATTTTCATCCATCCTGAAATTAATTTGGACTGATTAATCAGTAGCATAAAAACATGTATCTAGTTATAATTATCCATATGGGACATTAGTAGATATGAAGAAATCATTCAATGTTGTCTTACAGTTGAAATGGAGATTAGTGTTAACAACCAATCACATGGTTATTTCCAATAAAATTATGGTGGGGTTCAAGGGAATCTCTAAAAAACATATAGAGAAGATTATGATGTTTCCTTTATGGTCATATTGTGGAAAAAACATCTGGAAAATTTAATTAAGGGGTATATTAAATGGTATAATTTTTGTATGTAAGTTCATATAGAAATTGATTTACAATGTAATGGGAAGAAGGTATCTAATGATGTGAATAGAGAGAAAGCTAATTAGAATATACAACCCACACATCAGTATATAAAATGGAATGATAATGGGAACTTTTCAAAATAGTTCCCAAATATGAAGGTCAATGTTAATGATCAATTTCATCAACCTCTTTAGCTGATAGAAAAGGGGAAATATGATGTGATTACTATTTTTTATGAGTGGTGCGATAATGATATGGTTAATGGTACACTTAGCATCCACTATATAACTTGTACTATCTTATTTCACTGGTGATATACACAAATGTTTTATCAAAATATTTCTATAAGGTTATGAAAAAGACTCCCAACTAATTAAATATATAATTTTCTCTGAAAACATATAATGGTATGATTATTGTATCTCATCTATATTCTTCAGGTCTAGTTATCATTTATGGGAATGTGCTTCGTGTAAATATTTTTGTTCTGCTTTGGGTAGAATTTGATGTTATCTTAAAAATGGATGGGATTCCTCTACAGAAATCCCACATTAAATTATTAGTATGGAAATTCAAATTTGATATTCTACACCAACCTATGATCATTTACACTGTAAAAAATAAATATCAATTTTTGATTGAAATCTATTAATTGAATAGCCTTTTATTATTGTTAATGTGGTTTTTTTATCTTATATTAGTGGGAAGAAACATAACAATGATGATGTTCCTATTCTTCAAGAGTTTAATTATGTTTTTAGAGAAATTTTCCCAAGAATTACACTAAAATGTTATGCTAACTAATTAAAAGAACTCATAACCGATGCCATGCATATTTTGACATCTATATATAGAATATCCTTAACTGAGTTGCAGTAATTGAATAAGAAACTCTTAGAGAACAACAGCAGGGTATTTATTCAAAAACGTGTGTTTACATGGGGTGAAGCCATTCATTTTTTGAAAAATAAATTATGAAAGATGTGTCACTTAATTGATTATTGGGAGCTAATCATTATCATATTCAAGAACAAGAATCCCTTACCTTATATTGATGACTTATTTGATCAACTTCATAGAGTTCAATACTTTCCCAAGATTGGTTTTCATTCAAGATAATATAGATTGGTTTATAATAAAGATGATATACCAAAATTTCATTCTGTATACGATATGTACACTAAGGATATATAGTGATTCCATTCGATCTTATAAATTACCCCACTACCTACTTGAATTTAATGAATTGTGTCTTTAGATATTACCATGATCATTTTTTGGTAATCGTTCAAAATGATATTCTTATCTATTAAAATAGAAATTGAAATCATGATGATTTTTTGATAATTTTACTAAATAACCTAATAAAGGATAAACTATTTCTATAATTTACCAAGTGTGAATTTTGGATGATAAAGGTTTCAATTTTTGTACATATAATCTCAAGGGATGTTATATTGGTACATCCATAGAAGATGGATGATGATAAATGTTGGACCAAAGGAAATATTAACCCAATGATCCATAGTTTTTTTGGGTATAGGTGGATATCATTTATTTTTTTAATAGAATTTCTTAAAAATATATAATACAATCACCATGAAATCGAATAAGGGATCCACATTCATCTGGACATATGTCTGTGAGAAAAACATTATGGAACTAATGTGAAGATTAGTTAGAACACTAGTGCCTACATTACCTTTTAGTAGAGATGGGTTAGTAATTTATTGTGATGAAAACAATCAGGTATTGGAATGTTTTATAATAGTTAATTACATTATTATGGAACATTCCTTATGAAAATTGGTAGTTTGTAATGAAAAATACCCAATCCAAGATTTGGAGTTAGATGTGGTAATTTTTTCTTTAAATATATACATCCATTATCTTTATTAAAAAAACAAAGATATATATATATAACAATAAAAAATTTCTATATATTATTTTAACATAAAACAAGTTGAATATATTCTAATGAACATGGTTTTATTTGATTAATTATTATGACTAATCAATACATTACCACCCTAGGAAAGTGAACATGCTAACTGATGCTTTTAGTATAAATAATCTTGAAATATTATCCATTATGAGGATCAAAAAAGAACTAGTATTTATATATATTCAAAGGATGGATATGGGAATAATTAAAGTATGGAGATAAATTTTATCATGCTCAATTGAATGTTTAACTATATATCCTGATAAATATTAAAGAGGTTGATATGGAAGATATAGTGCAGCAAAAGAAGGTTAGAAATGATCCTAATTTCAACCATGATCATGATAGAATAATCATGTTTAGAAACCATGTGTGTGCTCACTCCATACAAAATATAATGATGGATTTTTAAAATTAATATCATAGTTATTCGTTCTCTATTCATCTTGGGACCCTGAAAATCTATGGATATTTGAATGAATATTTCTAGTGGGATGGAAAGAAGACATATATCATAATTTTTAATATTTGTGCTTATAATTTCCTAAAAATAAATCAGGGAGAGAAAATTCTAAGGGGATGTAATATCAATTACCAATATCATAATGGAAATTAAAAAACAACCCCATTGATTTTTTCATTAGACTCCCCAAAATGTCTAAAGGTAATAATTATATATGTGTTCTCGTCAATCAAATTATAAAGATATCACTCATCATTGATATCAGAGAATATTTCTCTCTAGATAATATTTCTATGATATACATTAAGGAAACAATATGGTTTCATGGAGTAACACATTCAATTGTATCTGAATGAGATCTGAGGTTTGCTTTGATATTATAGTGCAGTCTTCAATGGGAAAAAAATATAAAGTTGAATTTCAGTATTTTTTATCATACTCAAATATATGGTTAGACCAAAAGACAAATTTAAACCCCATTGGTGAATTTTATATTATTTTCCTTGTATTTCAATGTTATTTGCCTTCAACACCCTCCTCTAGTTTATTTCTCAAACACTAATAACTTTCACATGAGTATTTTGATGGATCATTATGATGACTGATATGGATATAATTTTAGATATAAAACATGAAGGAATGAATTTGTTGAAATAATTGTATTATTTCTAGGGATATCGCAATAAATAGAAGAAAAGTTTAGATCCATTTCGCAACACAACAATTTAGATCAGAGTCGCTAAAATTTTCTGTTGAAAATCATCGGTGTGAATTAAAATTTGAAGTTGGTGATAAGGTGTTTCGAAGAATTTATCCATATAATAAAGAAATTATAATCATAAATAAGGTAAAACAAATCAATATATTTATATATATCATGGAAATTCATTATCATGTCGGGAAGGCTGCCTATCAGTTGGTACTTCCACCAATCCTCTCCAAATTTTATGATGTGTTCCATGTGTCCCATCTAAGTAATTACATACCCAAATCTTCACATGTACAAAAATAAAAGTTCATAACAATAGATAAATATATTTTTTATGAGAAAAAACAATTGTATATTCTAGATCTAATAGATATTGTTCTAAAAAACACGACAAATAACCATGCCAATGCCTCATGGCGAAACAACTAGATTCATGACTCTATGTAGGAAATTGAAGATCTATTAATGCGTAAGTATACTCATATATTTGTATCATAGTGATATAATTTAAAGTGATAAATTAAATATAATGTTTTTTGAATGTATCACCGTATTGTTTTATGTTTTTTTTGAATAAATTCAATTTTTTATTATCATTCATTACAAACAACACTGAGTTTTAACAAATGATGAAAAACTGTTAATATAATTATTTAAACACAACCATAATTACTATTCCATTAAATATGGAATCATGAATAGGAATAAACACATCTAAAAAATTATGTATACTATTTTTTATTTGGAACACGTTGATAAAAAAGTACTTAATTTATAGTAAAATCATTATCTGTTTTGAAAATACAATTTTATCAAATTAAAATTATGAAAAATGATAAAATTTATATCTAAAAATTTATTAAAATTTATTTTATAAAATAAAAATATTATTTTAATTAATAATTTCAAAATTAGTTTATTTTTTATTTTAAGTTTTTTATATATATTTTACTTTTTAAATTTACAGCATAAATTACTACTTATTAGGTAAAAAATCCTTCTAGTTTAATGAATTTATAATGTTAGTTTTTGTTATAAAATAGGTTTAAAAAACATTCTTTCAATTATATATCAATTGATCATGTTTTTTTATTTTTATATTTTACTTCAACATTAAAGTTTTTTAAACTTTTTAAAAAAATTTCCTTGGAAAATTCACTTTCTCATCACGCCTACAAGTTTAATATTAAATTAAATATTTTCACTTATCTGAATAGAATTTTGAACAAATTAGTACCATATTTTCAATCAGACAATTTTATATTATCTAACAATTTCAGCTTACTTTATTATCATAATTAATAGTAAATACAATAAAAAATTACTTCATGTGGTTAAAGTAAAAATTGGTTTAGAGTGGGTTAATTGAAAAAGTTATGGGTGAAAGGACTTCAGAATTTTCAATAACCACTTATATGGTCATATTTAAACCTTATCATCTCTAATTATCATGAAATATCTATTTGGGGTACTTTTTCATTTGAAAAATGTGGTTACACCTTTTACATTTTAAAATATTACAATTGGGTCAGTCACCTAACTAATAAAAGCCCCCCTTCCCCTCCACAAAACAATTGCAAAACAATTTTATTTGGAAAATATTTTAAAAAATATCTTCATTAGTACCATACAATAATTTTATGATCATTATTATAATAAAAAATATATCTTAGAATGGCTTTTCGTGCAAAGAAATTAAAGTCGACCGAAAAAAATGTAACATCCATAAACAAGCTTTTTATTTTATTTCATTTTACAACTACTAAAATTTTTATTAAACCAAGATGATAAAATAATATCATTATTTTTTAAAAAATAATATATTTTTATGTTAGGGATAATACATACAACCATCTCAACTTCAATCAAATGTGAACCAAAATCGTCATTCTTGTGTACGACGGACTATCACCTCACGATCTGATGTTATTTACTTTTTATAAACACTACTCAATATTTTATATAATGATGGATTATATATACATATATATATGTTATATATATTATTTTAGTACACATACATAATTATTATGTCTCAAATATCATATTATTTTCCTTTCTGTTGGAATATGATAATGTTTCTCATCTGTACAACCAACTAGCACCTTAGAAAGCGATGTCATTCATTCATGCTTTACATGAAGGTAATATGGATTATTTTAATTAAAATATGTGAAATATATAACATAAAATTAATTATTAAAGGATAATATATTATTATTATTCTTTCAGTCTTTAAAAAAATTGAAATAGTCTTCATGCGTATGTACGACCTGCTATCTCCATGAACAGTGTATTTTATTTTTTATCACTGTATTTTATGGAATATTATAAGTAAATATATAATGATTATATAAGATACTAATATAATGGTTAAAATTATGTAGATGACATAAACATTATCAATTAAATATGAGAAAAAAAAAATAAATCAAATCATACATGAAAACCAAGAATATATTTCCCGAAACGCCCCTACAACATGGGATTATTAACAAACAGGTAACAAGTGGTTGTAAGTACAAAATATATGTTATGTTATATATAATTATGTTTCATTAGTAGATTTATAATAAACATATATTTAGTATATTTGAGGTTGTAACTTGTATGATGGATGTTGAGACTTAACGTAAGGGACTTTTGACTTAATTATCCTTCTTTGAGGCATATGTTTTATTATGAGCCTATCTTTTTTATGAGGTATATAAACATCACCATTGAAACTTAATGTATTGAATTAATTTATATTCATATTATTTTAATTTTCATTAAATTTATTATTTCATGGGTCATATGATTCAGTGTTACTAAACTGTTATGTGTTTTGTATTGTAATCTCATTGTTTATCAAGATTTAAATGATTATGATTCCAATGATGGAGAATTATAATTTGTGTATCAAGAAAGTCATTAATTTTATAATCCTATTGTTTTTATGTTGAATTCATGTTATTACCTTAATTTTCCACTCTTTGTATACTAATGAGTAAAATAAAAATTAAGAGAAATCTTCTTTATTATTCTCTGCACTTGGAAACCAATTTTTCATTAAAATCATTTTTGTCAATAAATTTTTTTTTAAAATGTTTATAATATTATCAAAATAATTTTTTAAAATTATTTCATACCCATCAATGAATTTCATAAAACAATTTAAATGAATATCCATGTTTTTTTCCCAACAATACATGTTTGGGGTTTATAAAAAATATTAAAGCAATAGTTACTTTAACATGTATTTCATGACGAGAATCTCCTAAAAAATAAAAATTATTTTATTTTAATTTTCATTTATATTTTTTCATGGTTATTTTAAATGAAAAATAATAACACAAAAATTTATAAATTTTAGATTTTAAAAAATTTTCCTTTAAATAAGGTATATTTTCATCAAGAAATATTCTAATTGATTTTTAATTCAGAAACATTTCCATCTAAGATGACATACATTGATGATACTAATTATTTATAGGGGATATAATCAAAGAATTTCATCATTATTATTTATATGAAAGCTTCATGTTAGTGATTAATCAATTTTTACGAAACCCATATCTTTTCCATGGGATATACTATGATAAAATGTTTAAGTAACATGCTTCCATATTCATGGGTTATACATTTAAGAAAGCATGAAATGATTATGATAGAAGATTATTTTTCATATAAAATGTTACGATGAAATGTTTTTGAAATCAATTTATTTTAAATGGATTTTATATGATTAATTTTTTATGATCTTGTGGCACACGTATGTATGATTTTCATGATGTGATAGATGGGAACTATATCTCCCACTAATGTATTGTGTAATGATTAATATCTCATGAGACTCATAAGACTTTAATTAGGAGTGAACTTATTTCTGTAATATACTATACCCACTATGATAGTCTTTTAGGTTAACCTTAACTACTTTTATGGTTAGGGGAGGAAAACATTCTACAATTATTGTATTAAATAAGATCTATGAACTAGTAAGAAAAATATTCTTTATATATCTGTGTATCCCAAAAGTATATTCCTTATTATAATGTTATGTTCTCATAGTTCATGTTCTTCTATTTTGTTATTATTCTTTTATTATGAAATATCATTATTTATGACATGTATAAATTTATGATTTTGATATGATGGCTATGGTTTTCAAATGTTATTGACATTTTATCATACCTATATTATCATGATATATTTATATATCCATTTTTTTCCCTTACAAAATATCTAATTTCACTCTTTTTTATGTTTCCTTTAACATGGTTATGATTAAAGTAATTATGTAATATATTTCAATGAAGGGTGATAGTGATGATGAACATATTTGGTGTTGGTGTTGCTCACCCATGGACTAGTTTTTTTATGAGTCAATGTATCCAAAGGAACTAGGCCTAAAAAATTATGTAATTGATCAAATTTTTATGTAATGAATATTATCTAATAAGATTTAATATTTTTGTATGAGATGTTTGGGACATTGTTGTCTACCTACTAAAAATGATGCTTACATCTAAGAAGAATACCATCAAAAAATAAACTGAGAACATATAGGATTAGACATTTGTATATTACATGGTAATAAGTGGATAAAAATGAATAATAACATAAAAGATGTTCTAATTAATGTAAAATTTTTTAAAAAGGTTTATTTTTAGGAAGATAAACAATATATCTGTTGTGTCAGACTCAAGGTAAGGGACATTATTCGAAAAATCCAATTTTAATGTATCCCATAAAACACAAATTCTCATTCATATCCATATTTTTAATCAGTTGATATTTTTATATAGGAATAATAGATTTATAATGGGAATTTTATGTATTTTATGACATTATCCCTAAGGTTTTCAAAAATGAATCTTTTTGCATGAATGTTTATCTTTCTTTAAAACAAGAAAAAAATGAATGTTCTATTTTAAAATATATTTTGACAATTAATTTTATCACAAACATAACCATTATTTTAAGATTGTCTTCCATTATTATATTATATATCTAATTTGAACAAAAACCATATTTTCCTATTTATTTGTATTTTTTGTATTGATAATAGATTTCTAAATAAATGTTTCTTTGATATCTGATAGTATTTTTCATATAAGTATTAATATATTTTTAAGGGTTTTATTCATGATATGCTATATTAAGACTGTTTAAGAATGGTTGAACCCCATTACATCTCACTGGTTAGCCTAATATATCTTATAAAATGGGTGATCTTAGATACATCTCTAATGCATCATGTAATGATTATCTTCAACTATAAATTATATTGAATGTCATATGTATGGTTATTCTAATTATAAGGTTTCATGTAATGGTTATATAATTGTACTCTGATAAATATTTCCCATGTAATCTATATAAATTTTATAAGTTTTATTTTGTGTTTTCATGGAATGTTATCAATCTCAAAATAAAAGATAATGATTTTGAAATGATATATTATGAAATTTAATGTAATATGGTATGTTTTATTTAGAAAATGTTTTTCATGTCCTTTCAGGTTTTCACTTGACTGACGTATTTCATATTTTTATGACACTCAATTGGCGTTTTGTTCTCATCCCATGATTTTAAATACTTTTTAATGGGTTTTTAAGAAGACTATGAACAAGTATAATTCCCAAAAAAAAATTGGAATGATGTTTCATGAAATGAAAATTAAATTATTTTTAAAAGTTTTGTTTTAAAAAAATTGATACTAAAAGTATGTCTCTACATTTTAATATATTTTTTATGTAAGATTAATGACCTAACTCTCTAACTCTATAAACCTAAAATATCTTTGGGAATTCCGGAATGTGGGTTATAGTATAATGACACAATAATATGTAATGTTTATGGTTGGGTCTTTATACAAAATATGGTAATACTTAATTAGTTAGATCATAACATGATATATTGTTTTCGAAAATTGTTTTCAAACATATATAAGGATGAAAATATACCCAATCCATTCAGGGACGATGGACTTATTCCATGTTCACCATATTTTTCATATATTTTTCTAATAAAAGGAGGCCATACACGTTCACTAATGAAATGTAATTTTCAAATAAACTATTTTGGTTAATTATATTATAATTAAATTATATATTATATAATCTATATATAGTCAGTTATTTGGAAATTTGTAGTAAATCAGTTGGTTAACTGTGTAGGAATGCATTAATATGTCGCACAAATTTGAACACCATTTAGATATGTTGGTTCCTAAGCAGTCAAGTTATCATTAAGAACAATTATTATAGGATTTATTTAATATATATATATGGTTTTAAAATATTATAGTTTATTATATTTGATATAATCATATCCATGTACTAGATAATTTCATAAAATTATTACGTCAACTATTTTCATCAGAAGGTGATTTCATTCACTCTAAATATTCATATATTTATTGACAAATGTTATTGGGTTATAAATAATAGTAGATTTTGACTATTGGTAATACTTTTTTAGAGTATATAATCTCTTCTATAATTGATTGGTTTTGGTGGAGAAGATGTGTTTGTGAAGGTTTGGATGTCAGAGATAACAACCCATTATTCAAATGTAAAACAAAATGATATTTGTGGGTTACCATTAGTTTTTTTAATGTTATAATATAATTTTTTACCTAGTTGTATTTTAAATTCAATATAATTATATTAAATGGTTCGACCTAGATACTCATAGTTAAAATGATTATTATATGGGTTGGAAAATAGTTGAATTTTCAAATTAATTAGATCAATTTGGACTTCATTACTCATTTTCATGGAGAAAAATGATGGGACAATATTATTCTGAATAAATTAAAGAAAAATAATTTAATATTATCTTTATAAAATAATATCCCCTATAAAAATTATTGGTTTTATCGATAAATTGAAGGGTTCAAAATTGTTTTTCGTAATATAATTACATTCATAATACCATTAGTACTAGGTAAAGATAGTGGATAACTGGATAATAGTTTTATAAACAATGTTTGACCATAATGTGTTTATTGTGATAAAATTTGATCAAACTAACACTATATTTATGTTCATTCTCTTTATGAATAATATATTTAATTGACATCTTTACTAATATTTCATTAAACTTGTCAATGATATATTGCTGCATTCATCATTATGAGCTGACCATGAGAATAATTTGTAGATTTTGTTGCCCACATTGATTGGAATTTAATATATATATATATATATATAAATATAAAAATTAGAGTTTTTATTAAAGAATTATATTTTTTTTGATATGTGATTAAAAAGTAAAAATAAAATCTTTAAAAATGATGACTAATGTTTTAGTTCATCTATTTAATGAAAAAATAACATTTTAAAATTATCAGATTGTTTGGGATTGTCTTGGTATTATAAATATTTTTTGGGATTTATATTATATTGTTGTCTAAATTTAATCCTTTAATATAAATCAAATAACATGCATGGGGACCTAATTTTTCAAAAAATCTTACAATGTGTTGAATAATAGTAAAATATTATCAACCACTCTCATTTATCAATAAATGGATGATATTGATACTATCTATTGTGATACATCATAAACATGACATGGGTGAATCTTGATGTAGGTTTATCAGGTGTTAGGATATAAATGATTCTTTATTACAGTCATAGAATAAAATTACATGAAACATACGCATAAATAAAAAAATTATGCAATATTTGATGACATAAAATCATTAATTGTTTTTATTAAATTATATGTATTATAAAAATAAGTGGAGTATAATAAATTTCTTATAGTAATTTGTAATAATTTTTCTGAAACATCTATTGATAGACTATTTATAGTCATTTGACAAAAATAAATTAAATATTAATACAATAGGAAATATAGTAGCAGTAGACTTTATCCAAAAAAACACAAGGTGATTTGGATCATGAATTTAGGAATGATTCAAAAATCATTGTAATATTAGATAGCATGTTTATATATTTTACCAAAAAAGGTACGAAATTTGGGTTATCACTAATTTTTGTAACATTATTAACCTTGAAATATACATTACAAAATATTGAGATTTATTCATGAATTCGATTTTTGTTAATTTGAGGATAAATCTACGTTTAACTTTGTATATAATCTGGTCCTAACTCCGGCATTATCAAACCATATACTAAGATGTGGACACTTAAAAGCAATATTTGTTTTCCCATATAATAAACTTTTTAAATAAAACAATATTTCTTTTCATGAAAAATATTTACGCATTTCAACATGAATTATTTTTCATTATTATTCATCCATAAAACGAGTTAAAAACATTAAAAAACCTATGATGGGAACAATAATCTTAGAATGGGACATAAAAAGAAATAAAAATGTTAGCCCAGTGAAAATAACAAATCCCATGTAAAGTTCATATTAATATTCAATGTTCTTTGAGTGTATGAAATAAAAATACAAAATGAAAAATATACTCTTTTTAAAGAACTAAATCCTTTCAAACTAATATAATACAAATAGAATCCCTTTTAAGAAAGTTAGATATTAATGTTTATAAAACCTATCCAAATCCCATGAAACTGGAATAATCATACAATCTAAATCTTATATAATCATGTAGATAATATAATAATTACCCAATGTTGTTGATTTAAAAAATGGGAATCTCCCTTCATATAATCTATATCGAACGCCCCAATTTCTCGTGATCTACAATGGGGACCAACCCTAGGTATAATATAAATCTGTCACACCCATGAGCTAAAATGGGGGTCAACCGATCATATATTTTGTATAACTGTCACCTATTTTTAATATAATTATCATGTACCATATCTGGAATTAAAAAAATTATGGTTTTATATTTTCATTAAAAACCCTTTCAAAAACACTTTTAATCCCATATGAACATACGATTTTAGATATTGATGTTCCATTTTCTTTTAAAAAACATTTTTCAATACCAAAATATTAAAAAAAGATAAATATTATTTTTCATTGAATAAAAATGAAATATTTTATACATAATCCAAACATAAAATCACTATAATGGTAGAGGGTGAAGTCTTTGTCACCATAAATGTTACAATAGAATATTCATATTATCATTTTTAAAGAACGTAAAATATTCAAAAAATAATCCTTATTAAAAAAATAGAATTAAAGGATAAAATTATTTTATAAATATATCATGTTCATAATGAGATTATTTTAAAAACATAGACATGGAAAAAAAGAGAGTAAAAAACTATGTGAAAGCTAATTTTTGTAAAGAAAAGTCCCTCATCAACCTTGAAAAATTTCAATCACATTCCCCATAAATAAATTACACTAATATACATTAAATACAATTATAATAGATATATTTAGGAAATTACATTTCAATGGGCCTAAATATTCACCTCATAAATGTGTATACATGCATTACGTAAATATATGCCTCAGTGAAAGGAGATTGAGATGAAGTCCCTTACCTCAAGTCTGATTTGGCGTGTTCATTATATATATTCCTGATTAAAAAATATATTTCAATTATTCACAATATAAAGAAAATATTTCATGTTAATTATTACTTTTATTTAAATTATTACCTTTTTAAATACATTTATTTTATCAATTATGTTTATATTGGGAGTTTCAATGATATTTGGCTTATGTCAAAAAAATTACTTCTTTAGGTTGACTATTGGACAAATATGTCATTATTTCAACAAAATTTGTATAATAATCAGGAAAAAATTATCATATTTACATAAAAATTAATATTTTTAAACCAATAGAAAAATATGAATATGAAAAATGAACTATGTTTCAACGATTGAGAGGGTAGGTCATACGTACCCATGAGTAAAATTTCCACTTTATAATAATCATTCTAGAAATATGATATGAATTATATTTTCTATAAAAAAATTAATTGTATCATAAATATAATTATTATCACATTTAATCACTGACTTTATCCTTAATAGCCTGCATTTAAACAGATATTGAAAAATGAATCTCATTGTTTTGTGAGGTGGTGTTCCATTGTATACCGGAGCAATGTTATTGTATCCCCCATAGAATGGAATGTAATAAGTTATCTGTGATATAATAACTCAAAAATTATAAATATATTAAAAATATAATATATATAATTTCAATCCATCATAAAAACAATGTGATAGGAGAAATTTTCAAAAATGAATGACATCGGTTCGGGATGCAGTAATCTGTCACACACACAAATGATTGTTTTGTATCCCCTATGATGGAAGATGATATGGATTTAGGTTATCACATTATCATAATTAAATATTAGTATAGTTTATCTAATTTTGTTATTATATATTAATAATTTGATAATATTATAATTATTTTTAATGAGAACCTAAAATAAAATGACATGTTATGTATGATACCAATTTTCCAAAAAACATCTTTAATAAAGAAAAAATCATATATAATAGGATGGTTTAATAATTAAAATAGTGGTTATAGGTATTTTATGGGTAATATAGTAAGGTTTTTTTGTATTTATTGTTTTTTGATAAAGTTAATTGATTTTATGGTGATGATATGAGTGTTGGTGGACACTTAAAAGTGTGATGAGTGTCCCACATTCAATTTTAAAAATGAAGAAGGTCTACATACATTTTTCACATTTCATAAGGATAAAAAATGGAACATTAAAAATCTTTAAAATTATAAGGAAAAAATATGGAAAAAAATTGAATTATAATATTTTTTATTTTATGTTTACTATTATTAATTTAGTTGAACTCCAGATAAACCTGTTCTATCCTTAACTGCGATCACTAATTTTTACTATTTTTACAATTCATTAAGGTATAATATTAAATTACATTTAATATATAATATATGTAACTATGTCTCAAAAAATTGAATCTATTTTAAAATTTGAAATTAATGGAAGATTAAAATTTTAATCTAAAATTAATCCTGTAGACATGCTGAAAATCATGATTTCATGAAGTTAATTTTTTAAGAAATTAGTTATTTTATATAAAATCTATGATTAATAATTATTAATATTCGAATATAAATTAATATTCACTTATATATAATCCATACATTTAATATTAAATATTCTTCATTAGCTATTATTTTAAATAATTAAAATGGTGAATGAATATGCACTTCAAAACAATTTTTAGAAAAATATATTTTTAAACCCAAAAAAATACACTAAAATATAATATAATGATTATTTAAATGTAATAAAGTTGATCAAATATAACAAAATTATATTTTTTTAATTAATATTATATTAAAACACAATTTTACTTTAAAATTACTCAAATTTTTAATAAAAACCATACTTATTAAATTTTGTATTTTGTTTACTATTCACCTAAAAATCAATATTTTCCTAAAAATCCAAATATTTCATCATCTGTTAATTTTGGAATTATGGATTCCAAAATGATATTCCATTTTTCAAAAAATAAAATTATATAATTTTTAAATTTAATTACATAATAAAATCCTAAAATAAAATAGTTTAATTAACAAAGTTTATTTCTGTTTAAAAAACATATATTATTAAGATGAATATATCTATATTAATAAATATAATGTAAAATATTATATAATTAACATGTTTTTATCATTCTACCACATTTTTTTATATTTCGTCCTTGAAATTTTGTTCTCTTTATAGACACTTGTGGATATTTTACCTTCATATCATTTTCTGATTCTCATGTTGCTTCTTCCACCATACAGTTTTTCAATAAAACCTTATCCAGGGGTATCAATGTATTCCATGAAATGATATGTCAATTTTAAAAAATCTGAATAGATTTTTTCCCATAATAATATTTTTATTTTACATTAACTACATCAGTAAGGAAAACATGAGATGGATTTGGTACATATTTCCATAACATTTAAAAAAGAAATATTTTGTTTTATTAGGTTAAACTACTTGGTAAATTCACTCAGTAGGAAAGTGACCCAACATTATCTAGGATTTAAAATATTTTAATGAATTGGGTGAAAACTTTTTCCTTTTTAACAAAATTATTAACAGTATTCCTTAGAGATACTTTAAGAAAAATATAAACACATACTATGAAATAAAGATCATTCATTAGGTTATCTGCAAAACTATTCTTCATACTTTGATCCATACTCATATGTTTTTGATAGAATATACCTTTTGATCCATTTCCTCAGAAAATTATGTTCCCATAAACATCCTTCCTCTAAATTCAAAAATAATATTGTTTGACATCTCTTTCTATATAATTCCCCAAAAGGATTCATTAGTAAACTAAAATGAAAACTATTAGAATAAGAATACTCATCCAATTAAATATGATGATACCAAATTCTTTGATAATCTGTTGAATAATAAAAAATAATATTTTCCAAGGATCAAAATCTTTCATTCAATTCTTCAAATTGAGGATATAAATCTGCACTTAAATGTAATTCACTACCTGATAACTTATGAAGTCCTTTTCAAAAAGTACATGTGAACCTAGGGTCACAGAATGATAAAATAGTGAGAGTCACTCCACGTACCCTGACTATATCATTTAGATACAATTAGGAATGCTGATCTAATCACATTGTTTATTGAATTATAAGGAAATATTCTAATTTATTTAATCGTTCAACAATAACCCAAATCACTATTTCACTTTGAGAAGCCTTTGGTAATCCCACCCTGTAATAAGTGGATATATTCTAATATTACCACTCCAAAACTAGAAAAGGCTCAATCATTTCATTCGATAATTATTTTTCTCCTTTAACCTACTTGAAATTGAAACATATCAGGGTAAATTCATAAACATATCCTTTCATAATATTCCACCAAATATACTACAAAATATCTTGCTACTTCTTATTTCTTCCCATATAAACTGAAAATGTAGAACTATGAGCTTCACTTAACAACTATTTCATCAAATCAGAATCACAAGGCACAACTAGACATTTAAATAATTATAAAACACCTTATTCGTCAATATTAAAATCAAGAAACATACACTTCATAATGTATTTTATATTTTCCTATAAGGCATGATCCTCCTTTTGAGATTTCAAAATTATTTCTGAAAATATTGACTACATAGAAACATAAAATAGGATAGAGGATATCTCTACATTCATAAAATATAGTCCAACATTCATCAAATCGTTAACAAAAGGGTCATGATCACTATTTAACAGTGTTAATAAAGAATTGCCTTTATAAATCAAAGTAAAAACCACTTAGTTTTATTTTTTAGAACGGTAATGAATCAAGAAATCATAATCATTGGTCATTTAAAACCATCTTAATTGTATCATGATAAATTATTTCTACGTGAATTTAGATGAAGTCTTTTTATTAATATGTATTTCACAATTTATATCATATTAATGATTCATAATAAATATAAAATCAAAACCAAAAAAAGAAAATTCAAGATCTTGTATATAGTAGTTTAACTCATGAGGCTTCAACTGACATGAATAATAGGAAATAACATAATAATTCGTCATTTAGAGATATCCAATTACATTCAATAAATAATCAATGTTTATTATTTTTTTTTATTTCTTGAGGAGATGGACAAAACTGAATAATTTAAATATATTTTTTAGTTATAATATATAATCACCAATTTATTTTTTCTACATGAATGTTACTCCCTTTCATATTAAAATTTTCTCTACACTAGACGATTGATGAATTTTTTCAACAAACAGTTAAAAGTTACCTTCTAATACAATAAGACTATGTGACTCTATTAGATTTGGGGTTTTTTACAATTATTAAATGACATTTTTTTATCATGGTCAACAGTTATACAGTATTTAAAAAAAATGTATCCTATGAAATAAATTTATTTCAACTAGAATTATGACATACTAAATCTCAAATAAAGCTTATTTTTATTTAAGTTTTGGGAAAGTATCCATTAGTGCCTTCCTTATTCATATTTAAAATTATAATATACAAACATTTTCTTGACATGAAAACTAAAATCATATCCAATAACCAATGGAAAATCTATTAATAAGGTCCATAAATAAAGCTTGTACATTAGAAAAACTAAAGTGGAAAACTGAAAACTCATAATGATCATATCAAATTTGAATTATAGTCTTCATAATTTCATACTCCATCAACATCAGCTAATGGTGCCTAGACCATTGGTCAACGTCCAAAAAATATTTACCTCCCAAGAGATGATCAAATAAATCATCCATATGAGGAAAATAATTTTTGTTCCTAATTGTGATGTTATTAAATGATTGAAAATTAATGAAATGTATCATTGAGCCATATTTATTTTTAACAAAAAAATCATTAACAACCAATTGTGATGTTAAAGGTTAAGTTAAAATTTTCTATAAGCACTCCTACAATTTAATTTTCAATTCCCAATGTTCTACATTATCCATTCAATAAGGGGTTCTAAAAGGAGGCTTATCATCATTAACTAATTCAATAGTGAACTCAACCCCCCAATCATAAATAACAGTACTAAAATCATCATGAAATATATCCATAAATTCATCCACTTTTGGAACACCAATAATCTGATTTTTTTGTTAATTTAAAAAAAATAAACATGGTAATCTTTACAACAATCTCTAATAAATTTCTCTTATTTTTGGTATGTTTTGAGATACATTAAATCATTGAGAAAATCATTATTATCTTTTTATTCAATATTATCTCGATTAACTAAAATCCAAAATATACCAAGAATAACATCAAACTCCACTCTAGAAAATTCCACTTTATTTTTACTTAATACCACTACACTCATTAGAATTAGATGATTCTGATAAATCTTGGTTGCTTCAGTATTTCTTCTCAGTTTATTCACTGAATGATATATCATAATTTCCAAATACATTATTTTCATATTAATGGAAATTTTTAAAAAATGAATGAATTAAAATATATATAGTCAAACATGGTACTGTCATAATTTTAATAAACAATGAACATAAAAGTAACCACTTCATAGGATGGGCCAACATCAACCATGGTAGGGAAGAATGATTTTTATAAACCATTATATTCATGATATTCATGATTTCCACCAGGACTAAGTAACTACAGACACACATTATAATAATTTCTTGAATCATTATATATGAAATATCACACTATCAATTGGATACCTATAATCTTATAGTCTGATTGTTATTGACAAATTAATTTAAATATATTAGCATTGTGACCAAATGTACAACTTCTTTAGCCCATTTTAGATCATAATAATCAATTCTAGGATTTTATTTTAGAAAAAATTATACATTTTGAGGGCCTACCTATAGACTTTTTTGTTTGTTTCTCCTCTTGTTATTTCAACCATTACAATTTGTACCTTTTTTTTCTTGATGAGAATAAGTTTGAGAAAACACCACCACCACTTCCTCTACATAATAGACAAATTTATCATAACTATTAAATTATTTGGTGGAAAATAAATTTATAAGAAGAGATTCAACCTTGAGAAAAATTTAAACTAATTATATCATTGTCCTATATAAAATAGGACCTATACATAGCTGATATTGTGTTGTTATATTCTCATATAACTATATAATATTTGTCATTTTCCCTCAATATCATGAATTGTTACTTAATATGGATTCAAAAATCCAAATGAATATATTTCTCAAGGAAGATATTTATAAATGTTTTTCATTCCATAGAATCTAAATTATCTCCCTCTATGGTATTTTTAACAAAATACCACCATCACTTTACTTTAATCATAAATGTTGTATGAGAATATTAAATAATATATTTTAACAAGAAAAAATACACTATTTTATTAAAGAAATACTTTAAAACCATATCATTCAAATTAAAATACATGTAGAAAACATACAGCATTGTATTCATAAAACCCTTTCAATAAACATTAAATTAGAAAAAAAATTACAACATCCAATATAATAATTCAGATTACATAATAGTTACACAATTTCATGGGGATCAATAATGATGTTCACCCATTGTATAAGTTATATCAAGAACAACCATTTTTTATGAGTAATATTGGGGCTTGGGCCTTTTAATAAGCTATATCAGGCTCAACTGTAATCTATAATGGTTCTCAACTCATCGTGTAAGTTACATCGAGATAAAAAAAAATTCTTATATTTCCTAAGTACCATATCAAGACTAAATCATTTTATTCCTTCACCTTTTCATTATAAAACCATTTTTATGGACAATTTCTAACCCATATGAAAAATAGATATTATATGTTGAGATACCCTTTACATTTAAAACCCATTTGAATACAAAAAAGATAAACGAAAAATTGATACTGGGTTTTAATTTTTAGAAATTAGGTTCGCATGTAGTGGAATAAAAACCAAAAATAGTGGATATAGTAATAAATAAATCAATGTAACAACATAAATAAAAATAAAAAATTTATTTGATCATTTAAAATGAAGATAAAAAAATTACATACATATTTTTCATTCATTGTAAAATATTAAATAAAAGAAAAAATGACCTTTATAGATCATTCATCTCCTTAATGGAATCATTTTAAAGCCTAGAAAATGTTTGTAGAAGATGGTTAAAAGGAAAATATTAAAAGATGATATTTTTAAGGAAAAGTCCCTTATCACTTTGGTAAAATTTGATCCATAAGACCCATGAAAGAATAACATTTAAAAACTTTTAATACCATGATAATAGATAAATTAATGATATATCATGTAAAATGGGTTGCTTATTCATGTCACGACCCATCATCCTCAATATGAGGGAAGGTATAGTAAAGTGACACACCTTTATTCATCAAGATGAATGAGAGATAATGACCCATGAGTCCCACCTATAATAGGCCCTAGAGTGAAGAATAACACCAAGTATTTATAATCTCACAAAAAATGAAAGCCATTACCCATTTTTAATCGAAAACTGGATCGAAGAATAAGATGGTAAATATCCCTAACAACAAGAAAAATTTATATAAAGGATAAAAAATACAACACAAGTATGGATTAAACCTAAAATGCACCAAAAGTATAACCAACATAATAAAATAAGTACCAAAAGAAAGATACTAAGTAGCACCACAAAAACTATCCCAATGTATGAGTTGGTAAGGTCTACCGCTGCCCACAATGTCCTCCTAGAATCCTAAAAATAGTTTCAAAAATGTAGGGTGAGTATATAAGTATTCCGAGTAAGATAACTATAGCCACCAATGAAAAAGTGGGGTGAAAGAGCGCTGTCGTGGGCGCCCTCAAATGATTAGTATGATTTTGGGGTACTTAGGTGCAGCAGAGTGGCTGACCAAGGTTGTCTCTCAAAGGAGGAAGTGAATTAAAACAATTTTTAGAGGTATTCTAGAAGTAAAATAAAAGAGAATAAAATAACTACTTGAAAGGATGGGGGTGGTTTTTTTATATCGTTTATGAACCTAGAAGAAGTTTGCTGGAAGAAGATTGCATTTTTTTTGTTTTTAATTTTGAAATGAAGTTTCGATTAGAATGACACAACAAGAAGATGTTTGTTTAGACAATATTTAAAAGACGTAATCGATCTAACTCTACCTCTTCAATCATTTATTAATCATTATCAATTAAATTAACATTCACTTAATTATGATCCCTTAATTTGTTAAATCCTGAACCCTACGAGAATTAACTTTACCACGAAGATTGAAATGAATTTTAACCATAGGCTAACTTCGGAACATGCAATCGCAACACCCTGCTTTGATTGATGTTCTAAAATTAGCTTATGGTCAGTGGTAAATTAAGGCACATAAACACTGTGGAAATTAGGATTAATTGGGTTTAGGGATTATATTTGAACTCTACAAATTGATCCCATGTGGTTTTGAATTACCGGTTAAGGTTGCGCTCTCACAGTTCACACAATTCCCGACCTCGCGTGTTTTGTGTTAACTATTCAATTGCTTGCTTAGTTTCATTTAAATTTAAAACTCAATTAATAGATCATAATATGTAAATTACAGTAGCTCATTGATTCAAAATAAATGAATGAAGAAGGATAGAGGTTGATCGATTACTAAAAAGAACTACTCTTCCATGGGTGGTGTAGTCATCGTGGAGACGTTTTGCATAAGCAACGGATTGAAAGGGTAGAACCCAATCTTGTCTCCACTCTTGATTCCAACCCAATTAAGAAGATTAATACAAGAAGAAGAGGGATGAACACAGAATATTATTTGAAGAAAAATTCAAGAAACAAACATGAAAGAAAAGAAATACAAAGAAGAGGTGAGAGAGGAGAGCCTTTTTGGAAGAGAGGTTTGCACAAAGGCTTACTTTTTCCAAGAGTTGTGAGGGGCTCCCAAGAGACACCCTTTCGGACAAACCTTCCCAAATCCTCCACCAGCCCTCTCAAAGAGTTAAAACCCCCCTTTAAATAGAGTTTGTGAGGGCTAGGGATACATAACTTTTTATGTGTGAAATGAAAATCTCGGCTAAATATTTTATTCCAAATTGCACCGTCCATTTGACCTCCAAAACGCGTGAATTGACCGGCCTTACAGAAGGATTATTTATGCCACATCATGTCCCCGAGCTTTCCTGAAAATTTCGGCTCAATCCAAGCCCGTATGTAGAGGATATGGCCCAAATACAGAACCTTCTCCATTCTGGCGAGCCCAGCCCAACATTGTCTTCATGGCCCAATTTCAACAACCAATTGAACTCTTTAGCTCTAGTGTCCTGAATACAAGTTGTAGATAATTAAGTTAAGAACACTGTTACAAAATTTCAAATTCAAATAATAAATATAAAAAATATTTATCTTCGAAATACTACAGTGCACTATTAAGGGTAAAACTGGAATTTTCACCAAATTTTCAAATGAATGATCAAATCCCAAATATTTTATAAATAAACATGTTTAACACAATGTGAGGAAATTATATCATTTATTATCAATAAAATATTCAATAAAATAGTGTTTTATCAACTCCCCCACACTTACCCTTTTGCACACCTGGGCAAAACCTCATATCAAGTAAACATCAATATCAAATCAAAACCAATTTTAAAACACATATCTTTAAGATCAATCAATTTAACACCAAGAATAAAAAAGATATCATGCCTCATAAAAAAAACCTTATTTCAAGTTCTCCATTTATATCATTCAATATATTTCCACTTCATTTATCCGCCCATGCACAAAACACTTACCTCGCTTGAATTTTCTCTCATCACTCAAATATCAATTTTTTTTGCAATGTCTTTCTCATCCAAACTCATACAAGGGTCACCATAGGCTTGATAGATTCCTACATCGCTAACCGATGTGATTCAAGGACATATGTTTATCATGAGGACTTTTCAGGGTTGTTCTGTGGCTTTAGGTTGGTAGGATTAAGATGCGAAAAACTCTGAGGCTGAATGAGGAGGGCTTGACTCTTTTGAAGCAAAATTGCATTAATCTAATTTTCACTTAATTATGGTCTTCTCTTCAATCCCCATAGTATCAATTCAGCTCCATCATCATGAAAATTCATGAAAGGTTTACACCATTCATCATTTCAGCATAAAAAAATGTCAATCTTCTAAAACATGATTTTCTTGAAAGCTCCAGATGGGCACAGCTTTCCACCTCAATTAGAAGCTCCCGAAATGGAACAGCTTCACTTATCATGAAAGCTCCAGAAAAGGAACAGCTTTCAATATAATGACTTTCTTTATCATCAAACACATCTCTTCATTATTTAATTTCCCACCCAAAGTATCACATAATGTGGTGGCACAACACAAGACAACTTCCCCCACACTTAAGCTCAACTAGATTATGAAATTTCACTTCAAGAGTTGGTTGGATAGGGAAAATTGGCTTGTAATGTGGCTTAACCTAACAGGCTGTGCATGGATTCTAAGGGCTACAAGGATTAAATATTCAAGGTAGGCCATTATAAAAAAGGATTCTTTAAAATAGGGGTTTTAATTCCAAACAAATGCCTCAATCATTTAAACACAAGTACCTCAAACCCTCAAGTTTTGACAGGAATAGATCAAATTCTGGTTAAATCAAGTATGGTTTGGTTCTCTCAAGAAGTGAGGTGAATGTAAAGAATATGAAAATAATGGTTTAGAAGCCTCACAGGAAAGTGATTTCAAATATAAAGACAGTGAGATTGGCATGGGATTCAAAATTCAGCATACTTTTCATGAAATTACTAAATGTTTGAACTTGAAACAAATTCATTTCAGCATTCATTTAAGCTTAGTTTCAAGGGGTAAATTGTTTCACTTATTGATATGGATTTAAAAATGGTTATGAGAATCATTTCAGCCCAAAAGTTTTAAAAACACAAAGAAAATTGTAAAATAAACACACAAATTTTGAAAAACACACAAAAAAATAATAATAATTGGTTTTTTTAACAGGAAAACAATTGAAATTACTAAACTAAAAGGTTCCCTCCCCCACACTTAAAATATTTCATTGTCCTCAATGTGAACCTATGAGATGATATATGCACATGAAATGCAGAATTTTTAAATAGGACAAATACTATAAAAGTGAAAGGGTTAGGAACAGCCTGATGTGATCAAGTGATGATGGGGTCATACAGTGTGATAAAATCCACTGCATCAGTAGGATGGCCCTCAATGTATCTCTTCAAACGTTGCCCATTGACTGTAAAGCTCCTTCCAGTGTCCTCTTGTGTGATCTCCACTGCACCATAAGGAAAAACATTAGACACAATATAAGGACCTAACCATCTGGAACGCAACTTACCAGGCATCAACATCAGTCTTGAACTATAGAGAAGGACTTTCTCTCCAACATGAAACTCCCTTTGTTGGATCATTTTGTCATGAGCTGCTTTTGATCTTTCCTTGTAGAGCCTTGAGTTCTCATATGATGACAGTCGAATCTCCTCAAGCTCTTGAATTTGCAACTTCCTTTGAATTCCAGCTTGGGCCAAATCCATGTTACATTTCTTTATAGCCCAATATGCCCGATGCTCGACTTCCACGGGGAGATGACACGCTTTCCCAAAAACAATCTGAAATGGGGACATACCAATGGGGGTCTTGAATGCTGTCCTATAATCCCACAATGCATCATCCAAGCACTTGCTCCAATCCTTCCTATTTGGCTGCACGGTTTTCTCCAAGATTTGTTTCAACTCACAATTTGAAACCTCATCCTGGCCATTTGTTTGGGGGTGGTATGGTGTTGATGTTTTGTGTGTCACCCCATACTTTCGAAGGAGGGAAGCAAAATTCCTATTGCAAAAGTGTGTCCCTTGGTCACTGATGATGGCCTTTGGTACTCCAAACCTACAAAAAATCTGTGCTTTGACAAAGTCCACAACAACATGAGAATCGTCAGTCCTGGTGGCCTTGGCCTCCACGCATTTACTCACATAATCAACAGCAACCAAAATATACAAAAATCCAAATGAACTAGGAAAAGGACCCATAAAGTCGATGCCCCATACATCAAAAATCTCACAAAATAGTATGGGTTGTTGGGGCATCTCATGTCTCCTAGAAATGTTCCCAGTGTGTTGGCAACGAGAGCATGACTTACAAAACAAATGGGCATCCTGGAACAAGCTAGGCCAATATAATCCAGAGTCTAAAACCTTCCTAGCTATCCTTTGGGGTCCAAAGTGTCCACCACATGCAAGTGTATGACAGAAATGCAAAACAGACTCAAACTCATGATCGGGAACACACCTCCTAATGACTTGGTCACTACACATGCGCCATAAGTATGGATCATCCCAAACATAAAATCTTGACTCACTCTTTAATTTTTGGACTTGATGTTTCTTCAAATTTACTGGGATTTCAGAGAAAACAATGTAATTAACTAAATCAGCATACCAAGGATGCTTACCTGAGAAGGTATAGAGATGCTCATCGGGGAAAGTGTCCTGAAGTGGTACCTGGTCCAAGGTGTCACCCTCTAGTGTGTGAGTAAGCCTACTCATGTGGTCTGCCACCAAATTCTCTGATCCCTTCTTGTCCTTTATCTCAATATCAAATTCTTGAAGAAGGAGCATCCAACGGATAAGTCGTGGCTTTGCATCTGGCTTCTTTAGGAGGTACCTCAAAGCTGCATGGTCAGAAAAAACAACTACTTTAGAGCCCAATAAATATGAACGGAATTTATCTAAAGCAAATATGACAGCAAGAAACTCCTTTTCTGTGGTAGTGTAGTTTGATTGGGCTGAATCTAGCGTCCTCGTTGCATAGGCGATCACATGTGAACGTCCCTCCACCCTCTGAGATAAGACAGCTCCAACCGCGAAGTTGGAGGCGTCACACATAAGCTCAAATGGAAGGTCCCACCGTGGGGGCTGTATGATTGGTGGAGTGCTCAGACACTTCTTCAGCTCATCAAATGATACCCTGCATGAATCATCAAAATTGAATTCAATATCTTTTTGAAGCAATCTAGATAAGGGTAGAGCGATCTTACTAAAATCTCTGATGAAGCGTCGATAAAATCCAGCATGCCCAAGGAATGATCGAACATCACGCACACATGTAGGATATGGGAGGGATGAAATAATGTCTACCTTAGATTTATCAACTTCAATTCCATGTTGTGAGACTATATGACCTAAGACAATTCCCTTTTCGACCATGAAATGACATTTTTCAAAATTTAAGACCAGATTCTTCTCAATACAACGATGCAACACATCACCCAAACTAGAGATACATTCATCAAATGAGGACCCATAAACTGTAAAATCATCAATAAATACCTCCATACAGGTCTCAATGAAATCTGAGAAAATACTCACCATGCATCTCTGGAAGGTACCTGGGGCATTGCAAAGTCCAAATGGCATCCTCCAGTAAGCAAAGGTACCGAATGGGCAGGTGAATGTTGTCTTCTCCTGGTCCTCTGCTGCAATGGGAACCTGAAAATAGCCAGAAAATCCATCCAAGAAACAATAGTGTGTCTTCCCAGCTAGTCTCTCAAGCATCTGGTCAATGAATGGAAGTGGGAAATGGTCCTTACGAGTGGATTGATTTAGTTTCCTATAATCGATACACACTCGCCAACTGTTTTGTACTCTCATTGGAACTAACTCATCATTTTCATTTTTTATAATAGTGAAACCAGTTTTCTTTGGTACAACCTGAACAGGGCTAACCCATTGTGAGTCAGAAATAGGGTAAATGATACCCACCTCAAGTAATTTTTCAACTTCTTTCTTAACAACTTCTAGGAGGGTGGGATTAAGTCTCCTTTGTGGCTGTCTCACCAGTTTAGCCCCATCCTCCATGAGAATCCTATGCATACAAATGGAGGGGCTAATACCTGATATGTCTGCCAATGTCCAACCAATTGCCCTAATGTTATCTCTCAAAACATTCAAAAGTTTTTCTTCATGTTCAAAAGAGATATTGTTAGCAATTATGACAGGTAATCTATCACCACTGAGCAAGTATGCATATTTGAGATTTGGGGGCAATGGCTTCAGTTCCAATGTAGGTGGGTGATGTATGGATGGGGAAATTGATGCAACAGACATATCTGCACAATGAACATCAGTATCAGAATAAAAATCATCACAATCAGAGAATAAAGCACCAAATCCATCAGCATACTCAATAGCCATGTCATAATCAGAGTTCACATGATCAAAATCAGAATATGATTCCATTTCAAAATCAAATCTTAGAGAGTCTTGTTCCTTAAAAATGGGTGTAGAAGTATTCTTAGACATCAAACTAGAACCAATACTCATAATCTCCCTAAGCATAGGACAATCAAATTCTATGGAGTTTTTATTTGGTGGTTCAAAATGGGAGATAACAAAAGCAGAATGGTCCTCAGAGGGGTACTTCATGGAATCCATAACATTAAATATCACAACTTCATCCCCAAATTCCATGGAAAGTGTACCCTCATTGACATTTATGATAGTTTTTGCAGTTTTGAGGAAGGGCCTACCTAAGATAATGGGGGCATGAGAACTTACCTGATCATCCTCCATGTTAAGAACATAGAAATCCACTGGAAAGATCATGTCTCTTACCCGGACAAGTACATCCTCAAGGACTCCTGCTGGATATGCCATAGCTCTATTCGCCAATTTCACCACTACTCTTGTTGGCTTCAACTCACCAACCTGCAAGGAAGAGAATACAGGGTGAGGCATCACATTTATGGAAGCACCTAAATCACAAAGAGCATCAGAAAAGTGCAACTCCCCTACGGTGCATGGGATGGTGAATGTCCCAGGATCCTTGCACTTTGTTGGCATTGCTAGAGTTGGTGTAATGAGTGCCGAGACATTCCTTCCAAGGTTTATCCTCTCATTTCCCTTGAGCCCTCTTCGATTGGTGCAGAGTTCTTTTAAGAATTTGGCATACCTTGGGATTTGCTTAATGGCTTCAAGTAGAGGAATTTTGATCTTCACACGCTTGAATGTGTCCAAAACCTCCTTTTGCATTGCTTCTTCAGCCATCTTCTTGGTTTGGACAACCCTGTTTGGAAAAGGAAGGGGTTTAGGAGGAACATCTTCAATCTTTTTCTTACCTTTATCTTTCTCCTTGGATTGCTTATCAGTTGGTATGGAATGCGGCTTCTCTGAAGTTGAGGTGAATCCTGGTGGAATGGTAGGTGCAGATGTATCGTTCATTTTCTTCCCACTTCTCAATGTGATGGCACTAACATTCCCCTTTGGATTTGGAGTGGGTTGGGAAGGTAGATTTCCAGAATTCTTACTCACAAGTTCATGGAGGGCGGTGGCAATCTGACTCATTTGAGTCTTCAACTCTCTCAGCTCCAAACCTTGACTCTTCATCTCATTTTGTTGATTAAGAACAATTTGTTTCAAAAGATCATCAGTGTTAGAGTCTACCTTGTGTTGGATATTCCCTTGTTGCTGACTCGTTGACGTTTGACCTTCGAATCTCCTTTGGGGTTGTTGGAAACCATATTGGTAAGGTGGAGGCTGCTGGAAGTTTGGTTGAAAAGGGGGCCTTTGTTGTTGTCCAGAGCCATACCTCATGTCCGCTAGATCATTCCACCCTTGGTTGTATGTTGGATCAAACTTCTTTTGGGGATATGGTTGTTTTTGTTGCTGCTGAAATGGTCTCCCAGGGAACACTGCTGCACAATCTTCTGTCTCTTGTAGTTGTGGGCAACAGTCAGTTGGGTGGCTTGTCTCAGTGCAAATGCCACATGGCCTTGAAGGAGGGGGTAGAGATGTCTTTTGTGCCAATGCAATCTGCCTCACCATAGTGGTCAATTCTTCCAACTTAGTATCAATCAAATGACTTTCATGAGAAGAAGGACTTACCTGATGTACTCCCCTGACATGTAGTGTACCTCTATCACCAAATTTTTGGGAGTTTTGGGCCATCTTGTCAATCAACGCACGTGCAGCTACTGGTGTCTTGTCCACCAATGCTCCTCCAGCTGCAGCATCCACCATGATCCTCTCCATGGGTGTGAGTCTTCGTAGAAGTGTTGGATGAGGAGTTGCTCACTGATTTGGTGATGTGGGCAGCTTGCACACAACTTCTTGAATCTCTCCCAGTACTCATACATTGACTCCCCTTGGGATTGCTTGATCCCCGGTATCTCCTTTCGAATGGATGTGGTCCTTGATGCTGGAAAAAATCTCTGCAAGAAATGATGTTTCAAATCGTTCCAACAAGTTACATCTTCGGGTTGTAAATAATACATCCAATCTTTCGCAGCTCCATCAAGTGAGAATGGGAATGCTCTTAGTTTGATTTGATCTTCAGAGACATTTCTAGGTTTTAGGGTTGAGCAAACCACATTAAATTCTTTCAAATGTTTATTGGGATCCTCACCAGAGAGGCCATGAAACTTTGGAAGTACGTGAATTAACCCAGATTTCAGTTCGAAGTCCGATTCGAGATTTGGGTATGCAATACAATTTGGTTGATAGTTAATATCAGGTGCAACCAATTCTCGAATGGTTCTATTAAGTTCATTTCCATTGTTTCCAGCCATTGGTTCTTGTTTTATGGTTGAATTTGAATTTCTTCCAATTTCAATGTTATGATATTGGAGTAATTCTCCAACTGGTTTAATGTTGAATCTTCCCGTAGACTGAGAATGTCTGATTCGTGCCCTAAGGCTACGTTCAATCTCAGGGTCAAGATCTAAGAGATCTTCGGGATTAGTTCGTTTCATCAATCAATGAAAGATGAAAAGAAGGAATGTAGACCATAGTAAAATAAAAATGAGAAGTTTGAGTTGATGGTCCAAAAAGAAGTAGAAGAAAATAAAAGAAGAAGAAGAAAAATCAGATTGGGTAAAGAAGGAAGAAAGAAGAGAGGAAGAGAATAAAATCTAAAATAAAATAAATACCACTAATTGGTTGAAATAATTACTTCCCTCCCCGGAAACGGCGCCAATTTGAAAGAGCGCTGTCGTGGGCACCCTCAAATAATTAATATGATTTTGGGGTACTTAGGTGCAGCAGAGTGGCTGACCAAGGTCATCTCTCAAAGGAGGACGTGAATTAAAACAATTTTTAGAGGTATTCTAGAAGTAAAATAAAAGAGAATAAAATAACTACTTGAAAGTATGGGGGTGGTTTTTTTATATAGTTTATGAACCTAGAAGAAGTTTTCTGGAAGAAGATTTCATTTTTTTTGTTTTTAATTTTGAAATGAAGTTTCGATTAGAATGACACAACAAGAAGATGTTTGTTTAGACAATATTTAAAAGACGTAATCGATCTAACTCTACCTCTTTAATCATTTATTAATCATTATCATTTAAATTAACATTCACTTAATTATGATCCCTTAATTTGTTAAATCCCGAACCCTACGAGAATTAACTTTACCACGAAGATTGAAATGAATTTTAACCTTAGGCTAACTTCGGAACATGCAATCGCAACACCCTGCTTTGATTGATGTTTTAAAATTAGCTTATGGTCAGTGGTAAATTAAGGCACATAACCACTCTGGAAATGAGGATTAATTGAGTTTAGGGATTATATTTGAACTCTACAAATTGATCCCATGTGGTTTTGAATTACCGGTTAAGGTTGCGCTCTCAGAGTTCACAAAATTCCCGACCTCGCGTGTTTTGTGTTAACTATTCAATTGCTTGCTTAGTTTCATTTAAATTTAAAACTCAATTAATAGATCATAATATGTGAATTACAGTATCTCATTGATTCAAAATAAATGAATGAATAAGGATAGAGGTCGATCGATTATTAAAAAGAACTACTCTTCCATGGGTGGTGTAGTCATCGTGGAGACGTTTTGCATAAGCAACGGATTGAAAGGGTAGAACCCAATCTTGTCTCCACTCTTGATTCCTAACCAATTAAGAAGATTAAGACAAGAAGAAGAGGGATGAACACAGAATATTATTTGAAGAAAAATTCAAGAAACAAACATGAAAGAAAAGAAATACAAAGAAGAGGTGAGAGAGGAGAGCCTTTTTGGAAAAGAGGTTTGCACAAAGGCTTACTTCTTCCAAGAGTTGTGAGGGGCTCCCAAGAGACACCCTTTCGGCCACACCTTCACAAAGCCTTCACCAGCCCTCTCAAAGAGTTAAAACCCCCTTTAAATAGAGTTTGTGAGGGCTAGGGATACATAACTTTTTAAGTGTGAAATGAAAATCTCGGCTAAATATTTTATTCCACATTTCACCGCCAATTTGACCTCCAAAACGCGTTAATTGACCGGCCTTACAGAAGGATTATTTGTCACACATCATGTCCCCGAGCTTTCCTCAAAATTTGGGCTCAATCCAAGCCCGTATGTAGATGATATGACCCAAATACCGAACCTTCTCCATTCTGGAGAGCCCAGCCCAACTTTGACTTCATAACCCAATTTCAACTACCAATTGAACTCTTTAGCTCTAGTGTCCTGAATAAAAGTTGTAGTTAATTAAGTTAGGAACACTGTTACAAAATTTCAAATTCAAATAATAAACATAAAAATATTTATCTTCGAAATACTACAGTGCACTATTAAGGGTAAAACTAGAATTTTCACCAAATTTTCAAATTAATGATCAAATCCCAAATATTTTATAAATAAACATGTTTAACACAATGTGAGGAAATTATATCATTTATTATCAATAAAATATTCAATAAAATAGTGTTTTATCATGGGGGAACATACTAATTCCCTTATGAGAAAATAGTAAAACCTCAAAGAACATACCATGGAGTACTAACCAAACCTACTTCACCAAGGAACACTCACCAAATAAATAATGTCAAGTAAATTAGTAATATAAGTACATCGACATTTGGGTACCCGACACCACTTTCCCATTGGATAACTGCTCATTCCTAATGTCTAACATGTTTATTCTACCACTCTTTCAAAATGCAGTCCCACTGCCACATCCTGCCGAAAGACACATGGGCCTCAAACCACACATGAGCCCCGCCAGTAGAAAAATGGTACACAAATACACCATAAACCTCTATACACACACCTGGGCCACAACAACCATGCCTCTGGCCCGAAGACATTGGTTCCTTATCCTAAAGACACTGGAAAAAATATTACCAGCCTTCAAATACCTAGGACCCTCATCTATAAAACACCTTCTCGAATGATATTAGACTATGGTATGACTTCAAAAATTAAACCCTGGACAGAAATGCTCAAGTGGTATGAACCTGTAGGAGGGTGCAAGGAAGAATGTCAGTAACCAGCCATCCATCCTCCCACATAGATGTTGGGAAAGACACCCTCCCCCATGAAATGGGGTGATCGGCATATAGAGATAAACAAGGGTGGTGTTATTATTGAAATTACATGGAAATACAATGTATACATATAATTATATAGAAACTTAATCGAACATATGAGTCCCAAAACAAACAACAAGCTCAGTAGAACTGCATTTTCTACTACTTCTATATATACACCCACACACACACCCACTACCAAAGCATATACCCAACCCATTTTCATTTAACTACTTTTCCTTCATTAATTAATGGGTTGAATTTAATTTGTTTCAACACTACTTAGGGAAACTATCAAATATATAATTGAACAATGGGAGAGGGGCCAAGGTGAAGAAATTCCATTTTTACACCCATTCATAAAAACAACTGAGAACAACCAACATGTTTTCCCATTGCACATTCCATTTTTTTCATAGACACCATTCAACCACTACCATTTTTCATACTTCATTGTTATATCACATAATCATGGTCTTGAAACCAAACCCAGTAGCCCTACTACACAACATCACAACACCTGGTACACCTATAAACATGAGGTCATGACTCTACCCATCCTTATAGAACCATGGACCAACCATTTAAATATGAATTCCTACTACATAACTAGTCTATAAAAACATTTTAGTCCCACTATCCAATGATTCTTCATATCCATAACACAAACAAAAGTAGTCCCACCGCCTACAAGTTCAAAAATTCCATAATACATCAGTCTCTCAAACTGAGAATCCAGCACACCTCTAATACTGTCCCACACACCAAGCCCACAAAAATACAATCAAACCATATCCCAACAGAACACAACACTCGTCCACACCTATCAAACAAGACATATTCTGATTTGGTATACACGATTCTTTATGTCTAATTTGATAAAACAGGGTGATCACAAAAGTGTGAAAGAAAATAAGAATAAGTACCATGATTTTATTAAGGTATACAACTACAATATCCATAAAAGAATCAAGGAAAACTATTAAAGTTGGTGATCCACATAAAACCACTCTCATCATGTTATCACATTGACCTAATTATCTTTTTATCATATTCCATTCATATTTATTTCTCAATTTTGGAAAACATTTCAATATTTCTTCTCAATGAATCATTATTAATCTCACCTTGAGTGATTCATAATTAATGGGAGGTAGAATAAATCCCTACTTGAAAAAACAGGAGACCAAAGCCCCTAATTGCACCAAGAACATGGGATCTTGTGAGTGGCCGGAAACCCTTTGAAAAATGTGTCGGATGGTGATCTAGCATAGGAACATATTTAATCTAGGTAGGACAACTTTAGGATCACCAAGAGGGATCAAAAAACACATTTTGACTGGAATATCCCATCTTTTAAGTTCCATATCCTATATATAGGAAGAACGGTTTCGTACGCCATTAATTGTGGGATCATTGTTAAAATTTAGGTGGAATGAGTATCTCAAATCCCCCCAAAGCATTATGATATAAAATATTTACATAATATACAATGAAAAACACATAAAATTTACCAAACGATGATTTAAACTCGGTTTATGTCATATAATATGTAATAGGGGAAAACTAAAAAATAGGAAAACCTAGAAATACGTCACTGGTGGTTGAGTCACCAACCTTGATCCACCGACAGGTGAGCTTCCAATTCAACCTACTGAAACTGATCTATATATTAAATGACCCATTAATACACTAATAGTGATGATTTGGCACCAATTCTTTATCTAGATGACACTAAAACCCATGACTCACTAACACTGATGCCCATGACTTACCTATGTCGACACCATGAGTCATCGATACTAATCAGCCTTGAGTCACAAATGCCAACCCCCCTGACTCACTGGTTTTTACCCATTGAGTGTCCGATGTCGGCTCCCTGATTCACCGACATTGATTCCCAGAGGCACTGATGATGACAACTCTAACTCAGCAATGGGAAAACTAGAAAATAAAAAAAACTCTCAAAATAAACTACCGCTACCACCTAGAACACCTGAAAAACTGGATGTTCCCAAAGGAACCACCTATAGAAATTTGGGTCATTATATTATATACATTTAAAACTATTCTCATCTTCGTGATTTTAGAACCAGTCCCTAGAAATGAGAGGTCCAAACAACCACCCCTTAAGATACCACTAAGGAACAGAACACCATTCATTTTTTGAAAACCAGCATGGAAACCTTAACATCCAAGGACAGCTTCTTGACATCACTCTCCTAAAAAACTATACAAACACTAAGGCCCCACTTCCTCAAACAACCACACAAACACCTAGGTCACACCATCCAAACACATGAATTAGGTAGGTACTTTTTCCATGTTAAGAAACTATCCACTTTGGAACGCACGAACTCTCCAGCATAAGTTTAATTTAATCCATGTTAATGCATCTCAATTAGAGATTAGGTCTTCCCCTCCTCATAATCAAGACCATTCACAAACATTCAGTGAATAGGGAATAAAAAATCTGTCAATGAAAAGATTCAAACAATATATCATAAAATGATGCACAAAAGTCAAACAACAGAAAACATCGTATAACATCACTTGGTACTAGGAACACTTCTATGTCTCTAATTCCTAAGTACTTTCCTAGAGTCCACCATGCAACCATAACACACAATCCAAAGGAATGTACATTCATGACTAACTACCTCCTCGTGATCCAGAATTCTTAATGGTTAATACATTATTGTCACGTCATCCTCGATTTCTAAATGTCCCTAGTCAACGACGTGGGACCCATCATGTAGATATCAATGGAGCTAAGAGATATGGAAGACGCCATATATCATTTACAACTGTGATGGATGTGCTAGCTAATATTCGAACTTGTTGACTCATCCAAATACCTTAAAATGTCTGATGAACCTTGGATAATTCTTTCTCCCTCAACAATTCTTCAATAACCCACCTCGAGGGGAAACATTCAAATACACATGGTTGTCATCCTCAAACTCCTAAGGCCTCATCCTACGATGGGAATATGACTTCTGTCATTCTTGTACTTCTTTCATCCTCCCAATGACACGATGCTTCTTCTCTATTGTACTCTGCACCATGTATGGACCATGAATAATGACCTCCCCAAATTCCATCCAACACAAGAGTGAACAACATGGCCTTCCATATAGTGCTTGAAATGGATCCATACCAATTTAAGAGTAATATTTTTTTATGGAAACTATACCAAGGGAAAATTTCCCACCCAAGACCTAGTAATGTCCAAAAAACATGATTGTAACATATCCTCCAATGTATGGATGGTCCTCTCTATCTGACCATTTGTCTTAGGGTGGAAAGCAGTGTTGGGGAATAATTGGGTGCCAAAAACATGTTGTAATCCCCACTAGACTCGATATGTAAAACATTTATCCTAATCTAAAACAATAGATCTTGGAACAACATGCAGCCAAACCACCTCATCCACATACATCTCTAATAAGTCATCTTGTGTGTTCGACTCCTTGATCGTCAAGAAGTGTGTAGTCTTTTTCAAACAATCCACAGCTACCCAAGGAGCATCACATCATCCTTGAGTATCGGGTAAACTTGTGATGAAATCCATTTGATATTTCATCTCACTTCCACTTAGTAACTGCTAAGGGATGAAACAGTTCTCTGAAAAAACGGTCCTCATCCCTCACAATCTAATACAATAGGAACCATAACACAAACTGCGCCACTACCCACTTCACCCCAGGCCACAAAAATTGTTCCCTTATGACTTGGTAAATATTATTGACTCTTGGATTTTCCAAAAGGGGTGAGATATAGAATTCATGGATAAATCCATCAAAAATTGAAAGTGGAACAAATATCTTCCTACGAAACATCATCTGATTCAAACTATCCTCCGAACATACATTTGGATCATAACCCTTGATAGTGTGATCATTCATCACTCTAGTATCTTAGTCCCCCCATTGAGACTTCTCCACCTGCTACATTAAAAGGGAATCAATGGTAATCTGAAATGGACAGCCTCTATGGTCATCCACTATCGTATCTAGATATAAAGAGGCTAGCAACTCAATTTCCTTCCAAGAATATATGGATTCCACAACTACCTCCTTCTATGTCTTTCTAATTAATCCATTGACCTTCAGATTCCTCTTTCCTAGGGTATAAGAGATCTTAATGTCGTATTCCTAGAGAAACACCATCCTCCTTTGCTACAACATGTTCAGGTCCTGCTTGGAGAAGATATACCCCCAAGAACACTAGATCCCTAAAGTCCACAAATATCTCCCTGGTGAGGTAATGACTTCACAAGTTCAGTGTGAACACGACCAATTAAGGCTCCAGATCATGGGTGTCATAGTTACGTTCAGGTGGATATTACTTCATAGACCCATAATAGATCACCCCCTACTGTTGCTTCAGCACACTTCCCATGTCGCAATCGAAAGCATCATAGAACACCTCAAAAATCACCCCTTTTTATATAAACCTAAGCAATAGATCACTTACATGCATCCCCTTCATGTAGTTGAATTAGGCACAACACTTCTCAATCTACACGATGGCCTGATTATTTCTGGTCAAGGTCATCAATGAAGCAACAACCTACGATAATTCAGTTAAAAACCTCCGGTAATACCTTTCAAGACCCAAGATTTTGCGAACCCCTATCACGTTCATCATTACAACAAAAAAAACCACCTCGAAAATTGCAGGTTCCACTTCTATCCTTTTATGAGACATCACATGTCTAAAGAAGTGCGCATGTCGTGTCCCGAAGATACACTTGTACAACATCCAAGGATGATGGTAGTGTCGAAGTACCTCAAATACTATCCTCAGATAAGTAGTGTTCTCCTCATCTAACATTGAGTATATTGAGATGTCATCAATGAAAAAAATTATGAACAAGACTATGATCTTGCGAAATATATATTACATGAGGCCCCTGAACATGGATGGTTCATTTGTGACACGGGGGGCATGACCACATACATGATTTTCCCATACCTTCTTCTTAAAGTAGTCTTACGGATTTCACCATCCTTAACCCTCAACAAGTGATATCTAGACCACAAATTGATAATAGAAAATGAACCTACTCCGCTCAGCTTTTTGAAAGGATCATATATCATCAGAAGGGGAAAATTGTTCTTCACTGTTACCTCATTCAGTGTCTAGTAGTTCATTCATTTCCCCATGCCACCATCTGCCTTCATAGAAAACAAGTATATAAGAACCCCATAATGAATTACTTTTCTAGATAAAATCATTATTCCTTAGGTTTTCA
This sequence comes from Viscum album, assembly GCA_963277665.1. Taxonomy (NCBI): domain Eukaryota; kingdom Viridiplantae; phylum Streptophyta; class Magnoliopsida; order Santalales; family Viscaceae; genus Viscum; species Viscum album. Next base: position 1,371,951,639 of record OY728141.1, on the reverse strand, counting down.
TCTTGAATTCGCAACTCCTACAACATAGAAGGTGTCATCTAATATGGAGCCATTGAAATCGGATGGGAAAATTGTTTCAAGTATATTCCAAACTCAACGTCACATTGAGGGGTTACGGTGAAAACTCTTTTTGAAAGGCATCTATAAACACTCTAACAACCACCAGAACCTCCACCATCACTATGTATTCATATCCCGCTATCAATTTCATTCAACAAGTAGAAAAGTGTCTCTACACACAAAACACCCACCTGACAGCTCCACTCCCTAACAAAAGCTATGTGCTTCCAATCCATATTTGAAATATGACTCTTCATTGAAAAATGATTATAATAGGGTGAACATTTATCAACAATTTTATGCGTAGGAGGACAATGTTTGGAAGAATCTATAGTAGAAAAAGATCCTTAGTTGACTAATGTGGCCCCAAAATTTGTCTACATCCCTGGAAAACATCAAACTAACTAGTTTGACCTCCAACTATCGTACTCAACACCTAGGGAACAAGAAGCTTCTCAATATATATTATCAGATTATGGAAATTCTAGTTCAAACAAATGAGAAAGAGTCTATTGAATATAAAAATTTTATTAATGAGAACTAAACAAATTGACCAAGCCACGAACAACCTTAATCCCCACTAGAAATGTTGTCCGAGTTGTGTGCATCTTTGAAAACACATATCATCTACCTCTCTAATTCTGAAAACCTCCCCAACCACACCATAGTCGATGTCCCTGAGGAGGACCCTATGTTCGGACTCCTCCATCACATTACACCTTCATTGGATCTAGAGCTCGCTACCCCTGCTATTGGGATGGCATGGCAGGAAACTACTACTGTTGGGGTAGAGACTAGACCTTCCCAACCCCACTGTACTTAGCTCGAATAGGGCACTGGTTCCAAAGATTTTCACAGCCTCAACAAAAAAAAAGTACCTTGGTCCTAGACACATGGGGAAATGGATAAGACCATGATATCAGAACTAGAACTATTAAGGCACACTCCCTACTCTCCAAAACCTAAAAGGCTTTAATGCCAAATAGCTTTAGTTGAATGACTTCCCCTTTGAGGAACTCAAATGGATCCCCTCTCAATGTAAACTCCCATATCTTTGCATCCTCTCCTCTACTTCGTACTTCTTCAGAACTTCTGTGTATGTCTGCATATTAAAGGGAGTGAAGACATGCTGAAGAGATGGTTGGAGTGCCTCCTCCATGCATCTCACCTGCAAATCCTCATATGAAAAAAGATCTGCTGCATAGCGTAGGAGATCCCTGAACTTGATATATTGTTCCATTACCAACATACACCCCTGCTAGAGGGAGATTCATTCCTGCCACTTCTTAGCCTTCATTGTCAAGGAAATGAATTCTTCTCGAAACACCATCTCAATGTCATCTAGAGAGACATCGGTCTACTTCCTCTCACCGAGGTAAAGCCTACACCACTTACACACTACTCCATGAACCTGAATAAATTCTAGAGGAAACCAATACACCCTTTGATCACAGATCACGGAAAAAGTTATTTATAACTCCTCAATACATACCTCCATCACTGAGTCTAAAACGCTGCATTCCTACTTACCCAGGGTCTTCTGCTAGAAACCATGAAGGTTCTTTTTCCAAAATTCATCTTCCTCCTATAGATTGGCTATCCATTGATCAACCATGTCAACCTGTTGGGCCTCAACAACATATACCATATGAGGGCGTTGTTTGAGTGTCATAGCTAAAAAAATGTATGCAATGAACTCCTCTGACCAAGTAGTATAGAAATTTTCTTTTAAATTTTTTTTAACTATTTATTTAAATTAAATTCCCAAAACATTCAAAAAAACAACAACACAAGTCACTATGATGCTTGTGCCTTTCCTAGGTTCTCTACGATAGAATCATTATAGCCTAACTTGGTTGTTTAGTAGGACCATAATCATTTCATCGGATCATGGGGGCCCAAAAATCTCATCAACTAGTTGGTCTTCCATAGCCTATTTCACACCCCAAGATTGCATACCATCATTGCCTTACCATCACATGTACTACTCATTGTGTCTAACTCTAAACTCCATCCAAACAATCAAACATCCAATGATACCGTTCTATTATGACCTGCCTTCCCCAATATGAGGGAAGGCAGAGAAAACTATCACACCCTTCCATATTCAATATCAAGGAGAGATAACGACCCCCCCCCCCCCCCCACCCCTGAGTGCAGCCTTCTATATGTACCAAAGTGGATACTAGCACCAAGGTTGTAGAATCTCAAAAAAATTGGAAGTCATTACCTTTAATAATGAAAAATGGATCAGGAGATAAGACAGTAAACATACCATAAAATACCGAACATTTATATGATGGAAACAAAAAAATCCAAACAATTCATGGTTTAAATGTAAACTATGAAAAAAGTACAACAAAAGTACTAAAACAAGTACCAAATGAAAGAGACTAATATGCACCACATCAACAATCCCTATATTTGAGATAGTAAAAAACTAAACGGTCCCCAATGTCCTCCTAGAATCCTAAACAGAGGTTTACAGATGTAGGGTGAGTGTACAGATATATCTAGTAAGAAAACTAAAGCCACCCATGCACAAGTGGGGGAACATACTGATGTCCCTGTGAGATAATAATAGAACCTCAAAGAACCTACAAAGGAGTACTAACCAGCCTAAACTCTCCGAGGAACACTCACTAAATAACACAAGTCTAGTAAAATAGTTTAATGATCACATTGACATTTGGGTACACTACACCACGTTCCCACTAGTTAATTGCTCATTCCTAATGGCTAACGTCATGATTCTACTGAAGGACCCCAGAACACCCAAAGAGGGGAGGGGTTGATTAGTTATTTAAATGTTTCTTTTTAATGATGTAGATCATTTTCCCATGTTGGTAAGAACTTGTTAAATATGTCAAACAAAATAAATCAAGGATATTCCATAGAACATTTACTTGGATCACCGAAAAGGGATACGTCCAAGGAGAATACACTGACACTGTGTTGGTGGTACCTAAATCCAATAATCCTTAATAGTTTGAGGAATATATTATTTGTTCATAGTCACTCTGTGTGAGGAACACTACCTTTACAATGTTTTAGGGATAGCTTACTGTATTCCTCAGATCACATCCCCCAACTCCCCATAGAATACTGCCTTGAGAGAAGACACCCTCAGTTCATCGACTTGAGGTTCACATCATGATATTTTCATTGAATTATTGGTCTCTATTTAGAATGATACACTTATTTCATCGAAGTCCAGAATTGATGCACTTGATTTCAATAATCCACTGGACTAGATATTCAGAACACATATTCAACCAACACTGACAATTATGAGAAACAACTACACTCTAAACGGAAGATATAACTTTTTATAAAAAAATTTATTTTCACATGGAAAATATTTCACGAAACATTAACCTTTCCACTCAAGTATAAGTTTTGTGAACAACTTTGAATTTTCCACACAACATTAACTTTCCCACACAACTCCCTTTTCGTGAAACTTTTATGCGAATCAAAACTCAGATCTTCTCTAAGTCTTCAGTCATATCGAATGAGGGGGGTCACCTCAAATTTATCTTCATTGCTGACCACCATGTGAAAAATCCACTATGTCTTGCAAAGCCTCTCATTCTGCACACAAATTCTTTTTGTCTATGGACCATTTTCCACGAACAACTCCATATTTTTTCACGCAGCTCATTCCATTGGTATTTATCGACATTCTGACCCCGTAAAATTCAATGCGCACATGTTTCCATAATACCAACAATTTTGTTTGCAACATCCTTTTCCAAACACAATTTTCTCTATTTTTTTATTTTCAGGCCTAAAAATTTGGCAATCACTGTAAAATAATTCCACCTTCAGTATTGTTGTCCGTATGAACCGTATGATCCCTTTTATGTTTTTTTAAATAACCAAATAAATTCAATAGAGGAGCATCCACAAGAAAAAACTGAAATGAAAGAATCAACTCAGCCAAAACTCTAAGTCTAAGTGAAAAATTTTCAATGTAGAAAACAAGAGGGGAAGCCTGAATTAGGATCCTGTGTTTTGGAATTCATAAAGACCCCACCCAATATATTCTCTTACTATGCCACAGAATCTTTACCTATCCTAAATGTACTCCATCACCGCCAACACCAAATTCTCATCATGTCATAGAAGCATGTAATTGCATATTCATTACATGTACATGTTCTGAATCCTGAATTTATTCCTTTCACTACCATTGAAAATAATCCAAATGTTTTTTAAATGTTCATTGAACAACCCAAAACACCCCTAGACATTATATCCTCCATAAACCCACATCACATACACTAACGGATTAAAAATATGTAACATAACTAGAGAGAAGAAAATTTCGTAACCTCTTTATGCACTGGGAGGTGTCTAAACGGCTCGGTTCTACTGATGTTTCTCAAACACAACCTCTGATAGTGGCTTGGTCAAGATATCAACCACATGCTCAACAGTTCCCACAATATTCATTTTAATGACATCTTTTTCTACTTTTCCTAGATAATATGTTATTTGATTTCAATGTGTTTTCATGATAATTCAGAACAATATTATTCAAAAGATCAATGGCATAGTTTTTATCATAGTAAATCAAAATTGGTTGATTCACCTCATCACCAATATATGTCAGTTGTTTCATCAACCATAGTATTTTTTCCATGCCATTTTAGTACAGATATACTCAACATAAGTAGTACTAAGAGAAGTACATTCTTATTTCCAGCTCAATAAGCCAACATATTTCATCCCAATATAGAATGATCTACCACTGGTGGACATTCTTTCCACTATATCTCTAGCCAAGTCAACATCAAAAAATGATGATAAATCACTATCCCTTCCAATAGAAATGTATAACCCATATCTATTAGTTCCTGTAATATACATCCCAACTTTTTTTACTACAATCATATAATATTCATTCTCATTACTCTGAAATTGGGCTGCTAATAAAGTTGTAAATACAATATCAGGTCATGTTGTAGTTAGGTATAGTAAGCTTCAAATAATACTCATTTACATGGTTGGATCTATAGAGGTCCCATCCTCGTGCTTTCCATTTCTGGTTCCAACCCCAATCTATATTGACATTGGTTTGGATTCATGCATGTTAAATCTCTTATGCAACACCCTTTCATACATTTCCTAAGAAATGAATGTGTAATCCATCTTTTGAGAAACCTCCTACCCCATGATATATGTCATATCCCCAATCATAGACATTTAAAATACTATTTTCATGTGATAAGAAAATTTATCCACTGATTTCTTCCTACTTTTACCTAATATAATGTCATTAACGTATGCTAGAACCATGAATTGATATTTAGGAGAATTATTCACACATAGATTGTGATCTATTGCTCTTATTTTGAATTAATGTTTCTTGAGAAAAGAATCCAACAAGGAATACCATTCTCATGAAGCCTGATTCAAACCATAAAGAGCCTTATTTAGTTTAAAAATCTTTGTTTCATCAGTACCATGAAGAAAACCCACTTATAGTTCAATGTAGACTACATCTTCGAGAACACCATTCAAGAATGTTGTCTTGACATCCATTTGATATAATTTATATCCTCCTTGGATTTCCATGGAAAGAAAAATCCTTTTTGACATCAAACTAGCCACTGAAGGAACTATTTCTTCAACATAGACACCTTCAATCGATGAATATCGTTTACATACTAGTCTGGACTTGTTTCAAATAACACTTCCATTCTCGTCAAACATGATATGGAAACTCCACCTTATACAAATAACATTTTGACCAACATGTCTCTTTAATAGATCTCATTTCTTATTCTTGTTAATCTGGTCTAACTCTTCATTCATGGAATTCACCCATAATTCATCCTTTGCAGCTTCATCAAATGAGGATGGTTCCACAACTATCAGAAATAATGATTTGGTGTTATTCCTCATTCTGCTTGTTTGTGTGGGTGTAGTACAATCCCCAATAATTTTGGATTGATCAATTTCTCCTCTTCAATTCCTCTTTTCAGATTCAATCACATTCTCTCTAGCCCATGTTTCCTCTTCAGATTCTTTTTCTTAGTCAACAACATGATGTGACTCCTAAGTGTTTTTTACACCTTCCCCTATTTATGTATTTTAATTTCCACCTCATTAACTTTCTTCCTCATTTTCTATCCCATCATCATTTGAAATCATTGAAGATTTTTTGTTTTTTCCATCAATGAACATAACATTGATTTGTTCCACAATCCTTCTTAAGTTCTAGTTGAAACACTTATAGGATTTTCTGTTCATTGAGTATCCAAGGAAAATTCTTTCATTTACATTGTCACCTAACATACCTTTATTTAATTTTTTATTTCTGATGAACCATTTAATTCCAAAAACAAGGAAGTATTTCGAAGTGGGATTCCTTCCATGCCACAATTCATATGGTGTCTTTGTCTCACCCATGTAATGCCCTGTTCGAGTTTGAATATACACTACAACTTGAACGGGCTCTTTCCATCAATTTCATGGATTACGACTCTCAATCAGTATAGTTCTTTCCATGTTGTTCACCTTTCGATTCCAACTCTCAACAACCCCATTTTTCTTTGGATTTCTCAAAACAGCTACCTCTTGTTGTATACCATGGTTCTCTAGGTAATTTTCAAGTTAAATAGTCATGTATTTCCTTCAATTGTTAGATTGAAACACATAGATTGTTCATCCAGTATCATTCTCGTTGATTCCTCGATATGTTTTATTTCAGATAAAAACCTGTCATTTCATCTGTATAACCATCACACAAGACATTATACTATAATATTCTAAAAAAACAAATGTACCTTTCTCCATGAGTTCTAACATGATTTTTATTGCACAAATACTTATGGATGAATGGGATGAAGAATATGAGATTCCCTTTTCTTCTTTGGATGAGATAAATTGCAAACCGGTTTCCCCCAAATGCATGCTTCACAAGACTTTTCATTTTCATGATTCAGATTAGGAATGTCTTTGACAAACTTATGTTTGGATATTTTTTCCATGTCTTGTTGATTGATGTGCCCCAATATCTGAAGCCACAAGATATTTTCTTCCTCAACAGTTATATAGAAAATGTTTTATTTTCTATCAACCTGATATAGGTTTCGTTCTATTCTACATCCCATCATAAGAGAATTTATTGTCTTTCCCTTAATAGTGAATCCATTCAGATTAAAATTTACTATGAGTCATGAGTCACCTAGTTAAATCATATAGAGGTGATTATGACATAGGCCAACCACATAAAGGACTGTAGCATTCTTTATCTCACAAATAGCTAGTTCAGTACTTCCACTACCTTGTATTTTCAGAGCCCCATCATTACCAAACCGTACTGTTCCATCAACCATCCTCTTGACATCCATTAATAGGCTTGCATTGCCTATAAAATGAGAATAACAACCACGATCCATATTCCAGGTTGTGTTGCTTTTTATAGCTTTTAGGGCTACCTCGGCGAGGATGGATTTATGACTTTTCATTTTTTCATTCCATGAGTCATCAGATTGAGGGTAGAACATCGATGGCCTTTCAATTCCCTCTTCAATGTACATGAGTTCTTCACAATCGAAATCTTCTTATAGAAGAGAAAACCTGTTTATATGAGAAACACTATCTTGATGATGATTTTTGAATTGTCTCTGACTCCGGTATGAGGTGCCCATGTCCCTCCTCTCCCTTCAATAAACGACCTTATGACCAATGTTAGAACAATAAAAAAAATAACATAGAAATTGTTTCTTCTAAAATAATTAGGATACAAATTTTTTTCTCCATATATGAACTCCAATATCTTCTCCATTCAAATAGCTTATTTCCTCTTCACAATAAGACATAGTATAGACCAGATACACATAGAACAAACACATCATGAGAGTAAATTTCTTCTCACTTATTTTTATCATCATTCCATGTTCCAAGGAATAATAGTTTGAGTGCCTCTTATTCATGGAGTCTCGAGGAAAGTCTTATGTTCTCCTTTCAGATTGAATTAGGGGTTTTATTTTCAGCACTTCAGGTGAATTTTCTACATGTCATACTTTCATCTTTCCTTTATTTTCATCACCTTTATTTGGAGCATTTGACAATTGACCCTCACAATGGATTCCACTATTTCACATGTAAGTAGTTCTTTGATCACTCAAAATCTTTTCAACTCCATTAGAGCCACACTTTCCTCACTCCAATAGCTTAGCTTCTGAGAACCTTTGAAAATATATCTTCTTCCTTGATTATTTTTAAATTGATTCCCTCCCAAGTTTACTCTTAAGACTAACAACTTACTTTTCAAGTCCCTTAGGAGTTTTGGAATTTTCTTCCAGTCTGGAAGTGAGTTAATTGCTGAACTTTTCCAGATCATCAATTCACATCTTCAGATACACTACATCATAATTACATTCAAGGATTTTAGACTGTACAATCAAAAATTATTCAAGTCCTTCAATTTCAGCTTCAAGATGATCAACATATTCATATGATTCTTGAACAATTGATTTCAACTTATTGAAACTCTTAAATTTAATCATAATCTTACTAATAGAATCCCTAAGTTTCAACTCAAGATAGGCACTAGTTGTCAACTGATTGTCTCCTCCATTATCTTCTGATTTTTAACTAGTGGAAATCTTGGAAGCATGGCTTTCAGTTTTAAATTCATGTTCTGCTACTTCACAGAATTCATTATCATCATCTTTCTATTCATAGAAAAAACCCTTCATTGATACTTTATTTCTAGATTTGAAGTATCCCTTTTTGAAAAACATTTTCTGATGCATTTCAATGTTTTCAGGTTCACTATCATCATCATCAATCTTTCTTATGCATTGATAGACAATGTGCCCATCTTTTACACAACTAATGCAAGATAGAGCTAATTTCCCTTTTAATTCACTTTTCTCTTACTAAACTTCTTGGAAATGGGTGAAAGAATTTATTTATCCTCATAGTCTTCACCACTACTATCTTTTTTAATTTTAAGTTTCTCCATGTATTTGAATGCCATGTCCTAGCTCACTCAAGTTTTAGTATCTTCTTTTTTGAACCTCATTTCATATTCCACCAAGCTTCAAAACAATTCATCAATAGAATGTTTAGAAAGAATTCTTTCCTCAAGTGCTGACACATTTTCATTTTACAGTGGTGGAAATATTCTCAATATTTTATTTGCAATGACTGTAGGATCGAAATAGTGATGTAGATGCTCAATATACAAGAGGGGGGGGGGTGAATTGTATACTTTAAAAATTCCTTTGGAACCTTTAAAGTTAGTTACGATTAACTATGTTTTCCTTAAGCAAGGGAAAGGGATAAGTTTAACAAAGTTAAACTATGAAAATTCACAACACCTCTAACACCGAATGCAAACTTGGAATGAGATTCCGAAAGGGGGTTCTGGAAATATGGTTCCGAAAATTAAAACTTAACAAAAGTTACAATATGAGATTTTATCTTAAAGCGTATAGAATCTAAATGAATCAGTGTAAGTAAGGAAGTATAAGAAAGTTATACTTTCCTTAAGATACAAAATGCAGCGGAAATAAAAACAATTAGTTAAACTACAAGTAACAAGATATAAGTCTTTTAACCCAAAGAGAAGGGTATCCAAAAACCATGGATAAAGGTCCCTTGATTTATACATTCAAGAAAGTCTGTCTTACCCACACCAGGGTAAGCCCTCGATACAAAGATCGGAGTCTCTGTCTTGTTATCCCCGCAAGCCCTCAACTTCAAGGTAGTTGGCGACCTCTGTCTTCCTCAGCAAGGAAACCCTCGAACATCAAGGTAGTCAGCACCTCTGTCTTCCTATCCCCAGAAGCCCTCGAATGTAATCACCAACATTCGGAGTCGCACGAAGATTTGAGAGTTAATAAGAGACTCTCTCTCTAGAAATCACTTCAAGAATTTAATCACATGAGTCGAAGATCAGTCAGCCTTTCAGCACTTCAACAGCACCGGGCTCTTTCAAATGAGCTCCTATTTATAGGTAAGGTCGGCTCCTTCTCCAACGGTTATATTTTCCATAAAGATCGGAGGGACCTGTACACGTGTCACTTAGACAACGGTTAGTTTATAACAAAATAGACGACATCGTTTTATAACAAAACAAGTATAACAGAATGTACGACATCGTTTTAAAATCTAACTCAAAAGTTCGGAATGAAAGCTTCAGAGTGAAGGTTCGGAGTGTAATGGAAATAATAAAGAATAGACAAATTATAGAAGTGTATGCAGAATAAAAGTTCGGAGTCTAACTAAAATATTTTTTGGAGTTTGAATTAACTCAGAGTGTATAAAACAAAGATAATCAGATTCTGTTTAATAGGTGAATTCGGAATGCGAATTAGGAATGGGAATTCGTCATCAGAATTCGAAATGAGAATTCGTCATCAGGATTTGTAATGAGAATTCGTCATCAGAATTCGTAATGAGAATTTGTCATCAGAATTCGTAATGAGAATTCTTCATCAGAATTCGTAATGAGAATTATTCATCAGAATTCGTAATGAAAATTCTTCTTCAGAATTCGTAATGATAATTAATCATTAGAATTCGTATTGAGAATTCTTCATCAGAATTCGTAATGAAAATTCTTCTTCAGAATTCGTAATGATAATTAATCATTAGAATTTGTATTGATAATTCGTTATCGAACTTCATAAGAATTCGTAACCTGAATCCGGAATAGAACTTAATTAGAGTTCATATCCGGAATTCGGAATGAAACTTTCTTATAGTTCTTATCCAGAATCCGAATCCTAAAACAGTATGCTTCATATCAAAGTTTCAACTATTCCGAGAAAATAGAAATGAATCTGAATCTCATACTTAATAAAAATATGGATGAAAATAAGATAAGGATAATTTTTCTTATAAAAGCGATTTTGCTTATAAAAGAAATTTTTTAAGAAATCATTTTTCTTATGAAAGCAATTTTCCTTAAGAAAACGATTTTCCTTATAAAAGTGTTTTTCCTTAAGAAAGCAATTTTTCTTATAAAAGCAACTTTCCTTAAAATAAGGTGTTTGTTATTTTCAAAACAAAAAGGAATAGAAAATTCATACAGAAAACCTTATTGACTCAACAATCTCCCCCTTTTTGGAAAGCACAAATATTCTTACGAAAAAGAAATTCTAAGAAGAAAGAAAAACATTAAGGCTTAACTCCCTTTGCTTTAAGGATATTAATGAATACGACTAACTCCCCCTTAGGCTTTTAAACTCTAAGGATCGTATTCAGATTTACGGAGTGATAAATAAGAAGGTCTTCTTTAATGAAAAAGCTCCCCCTTAAACAAAATATTATTAGAGTTTTTCTTTTTCTTAAGGATCTTTTTCTTATCCCCTTTGAAAAACTCTTATTAGAGTTCTTCTTTTTCTTAAGGATCTTTTCCTTCTCCCCCTTTGTTATTTTCAAAAAGAATTGGAGGGAATGGAAAAAAATAACAATGTACCTGAAAAATTAGTAATGACAACAATAGACATGACAAGCACGACTTTCATTAAATTTGAAATCTCAGCAACAAAAAAAATACAACAAAAATATCGGATTTGGTTATTTCGGATCTTTTTCCTTCGTCATGAGCCCCATTATAATAGTCTTGATCTTCTTCAGGTCTTTATGATCTTCTTCAGCTTGCTTCTCTAACACAACTATTCTTGCGGATTGAGCTTCAATTTTTTCTTCCTGGGCTTTCAGCTTTTCTTCCTGAGCTTTGATCTTTTCTTCCTGAGCCTTCATCCTTTCTTCAAAATCAATCTGATGATCCCTTTCAAACTTCCATTTTTGAGAAACGGAATTCATCTTCCCATTCAGATCTCTCACTTCTTGAATCTGGAAGTTCTTTTCTTCTGTCAAATTCTCTTCAAAGGATGCAGTTAACTCATTTATTTTCTTGTCCTCGGTTTCAAAAGAATCTTTAACATTGTCTTGAAACTCATCGAACAACCTCATATCTTCCACGGTCTTCTTCGACCAGTTTTTCATCCTCTTGAATGATCTTCTATGAGCTTCGTAACCAACAAAAAACGTTTTGAACTGAGCCTCAATCTCAACGCACATGTCCATAACCATAGATACGGAGTCAGTTTTCTGATTCAAAGCATGTTGGAGCATCTAACATCTTGAATCAATACTAGAGAATGTCGGAATGGTTCCCACCAACTTCTTTAAGGACTGGACAACAAAATCATGCCCCAACGAGAATGACTCCTAATCCGAAACTTTACTTAGAGAATTTTCTTCCTCAATAAGCTCCAACTTCCTTTTAGATGAATCACCAAATTCCCTTTTCTTGCTTGCCACTGATTTCGGAGTTTCAACAAGGAGTTGATTTCCCTTGTCTTTTTTCGGAATTGATTCTTGATCAAGAGTTTTTTGCTCACCAGTAGACACTTGAACAATCTCATCAACAACTTTCTGAACAACATCTTCCTCATTATTATCGTTCTCTGGAGTTACTAACTTAGAGGATTCAGCCTCTGATGTTCGGAGTGATAGATGTTCTGAAGGTGATCCTTTAAAATCATCCACTTGTTTCAAAAGATCTCTTGTTTCACCACTTCCTTCAGCAACTTCTTCTTCCTCACCCACTTGCTGAATCTGCTTGATTTTCTCAACATGCTCAGCTGTAGTCTCTTCCAGAAAATCAAGGTTTCTTCCTGGAGTCTCAGGTAGAGATTCGAGGGAGAAGGATCCCGGAACTGGGATGCTTCTGGATACTATTTCATTAAACTTTAACAACGCTTGGACTACCTCGGCTTCTGTCATCTTTTTCTTGAGCTTCTTCTCCTTTGCTTGTTTTTCAAGCTCATCAGCAGTTCACTCCTATAATGCCTTAGCTTCCGCAGGGTCCAATCCGAACTGCGGATCCCCTTCTTTCCTTTTCTCTTTATCTTCTCTCCACTTCGCAACAACCTCATCACGATAGGTCTTATTCTTCATTTCTTTGGGATGTGCGGTTTGAGATTCCTTAGACTTAGGATCTTCGACTTCAGCTACAGCTTCCTTCAACTTTCTTTTCTTTACTGGTTTGGATGATTCTGGTTCAGCAGCCTTCGGAACCACTTCTTCTTGATTAGGCAAATCAACGAACTCACCAATCTCCTTTTTGAAAGCCACATCCATCCTCTTAAGGGTGTCATCACTAACCAAAAAATTTTTACAAACCCTTGGCTTAGATCTGTAGGCTTCCTTGAAATATTCTTGGCACCGAACTATCAACTTTGATAATATTACAGGGTACATTACGATTTGTGCTCTGAGATTTCCCTTCTTAAGATTCTCAATGGTTATAAGAATGTGCCTCATGAAGTTAAAAATTCTTAGATTTATCAGGAAATCTAAGATATAGATTTCACTCTTCTTCAAGCTGTCTTTATCGCCTTTCCTCGGTTTAATAAGTCCTTGCACCCACAACTCTAGAATCCGAAAGTTTGTGGATAGACTTGCAATTTTCGGAGCCTTGTCATCAGCCAGTCCGAGAGTTTCTAAGGATTTTTCCTTGTCGAAGCTACCCTTAGAGTCCGGCAATACATGAGAAATAAATTCGGCTTCTCCTTCATAGGACAACCCTACCAAGCTTGCTGCCTTGGTATAAGAAAGTTTGTAGGTCTTTCCATACGTCTTGAAAGAAACTTTTTCCCTATTATCTTTCTGGAAGAAGGAAACTGTTTCATAGAAATCAACAAGTAACTCTGTAAAAACATCGTCTTGAGTCCCTGGTTTGGATACAACAACATATTCCCAGCCATTCAACTTAATGTTCTTTGAAATAAGAGAATCGTAGTTGTTGAAGAAATCCGGATGGACTAACCTTTCTCTGTAAACTAACCATTGCGAAATAGGCTTAGTGGATGACATTTCATGAGACGCTAACTCTGCAGACATTCATATCTGTAATCCTCTGAGAAGTTCGGAACGGAGACAACTGTAGTTCGGAGCGGCCTTAAAACAGAGGGGCAGAGCTTCGGGACGTGAGAGCTTGAAACCGATGTGGGACGAGTATTTGGGTCCCCTTTATATAGGCAATGAAACGACGGTTCGACTTCCTTGGTTGATCTAACGGTTAGAATGAGATGAGATCAGATATGACGGTTGAAGACTTGAATCCGATCTTTTTGAGGTTTTTATTAAGACAAATAATTAAGAAATCTATAATCGGAAAACATAGTACAAGAAAATTCCAGCAAGTAAAATATGACTACGAAAACTTGAGTAGGGAAATCATACCTTTCGGATTAGCTGAGGAGGATTATTCGTAATGGATAATATAAAAAGTTGATTACGAAAAAAACATTATTATGAAAAGACAATGTTCTCAAAAATTTACTTCGGAAAACAATCTCACTACGAAAAATACTCAGTACGAAAAAGACATAACGAAAAAAAATCGGTACAAAAAACTGGTTATGAAACTGCCAGTACGTAATTTTCCATTCCGGAAATTTTTAATATGAACACTTCTATTCCAGAAGTATTCTGTATGAGAATGTTAATTTTGGAAAATTTTAGTTCTGGAAGTTCCATTCCGGAAATTTTCTTTCCGAAAAGTTTGAAAACAAAATTTTGAAAAACTTTGTTAAACAAACAATCAAATGTAATCCCCCTATGAAAAGGAGTATATTACTGTAAAGAGATTTATTTTTCAACAGAAAGTTAATTAAGAAAGATTACCTTACGGTTATCATTCCTAACTTCTGCTTAATATATTCAAATCTATTAGAAGGCAAAGATTTTGTGAAAATATCAGCAAGTTGATCTTGCATTCCGATAAACTCAAGAATAATATCTCCTTTAAGTGTGTGATCCCTAAGAAAGTGTTGCTTAATATCTCTGTGTTTTTCTTGGGAGTGATGTGCAGGGTTCTTACTAAGGGAAATAGCACTTGTGTTATCACACAAAAATTGATTTTTGGTAAAACTCAAGCCATAGTCTGTGAGTGTGTGTTGCATCCACAACACTTGAGCACAACAACTTCCATCTGCTACATATTCAGCTTCAGCAGTGGAAAGTGCTACCGAATGTTGCTTCGTGCAGGACCAATAAACTAATGAATCTCCTAAGAAGTGACAAGTTCCGGATGTACTTCTTCTATCCATTCTACATCCACCAAAGTCAGCATCAGAAAAAAAAATTTACAACAAAATCATTTCCAGAAGTATAGAATTACCCTAGATCCATGGTTCCCTTAAGGTAGCGAAAAATTCTTTTTGCTTCCTTTAGGTTAGATTCCTTAGGAGTGGATTGATATCTTGCACATAAGCATACTGAAAACATTATGTCTGGTCGACTAGATGTTAAGTAAAGTAGACTTCCTATCATACCTCTAAAAGATGTTTCATCTACTGGTTTCCCAGCTTCGTCAAAATCTAAAGAGTTTGTGGTACCAATGGGAGTACTTATACTCTTAGTGTTGTCATAACCATACTTTTTAAGAAGATCTTCAATATACTTATGTTGAGATATGTTGGTTCCTTCTGGTTTTTGAGAAATTTTAAAGCCAAGGAAAAATGTTAACTCATCCATCATACTCATTTCAAACTCAGATTTCATTAGATTTGGAAATGAATCAGTCAAAGATTGTTGAGTTGAACCAAATATAATGTCATCAACATAAATTTGAACAATCAAAACATTTTTCTTATCTTTCTTTATAAAAAGGGTTGGATCTTCATTTCCCATAACATAGTTATTTTGAAGCAAAAAATCCATTGAGTCTATCATACCATGCTCGTGGGGCTTGTTTAAGGCCATAAAAAGCTTTGGTAAGTCTAAAAACATGATCAGGATGTTTTGTATCTTCAAAGCTAGGAGGTTGTTCGACAGAAACTTCCTCTTGAACATAACCGTTAAGAAAAGCACATTTCACATCCATTTGGAAAAGTTATAAGTTAAATAATGCTGGAAAGGAATGTAGAATACAGATAGATTTAAGTCTAGCTACTGGAGCATAGGTTTCTTCATAGTCTATTCCCTCTTGCTGATTATAGCCTTTAGCAACAAGTCTTGCTTTATTTCTTACTATGACTCCATTTTCTTCACATTTATTTCTGAAAACCCATTTTACTCCAATAACAGAAGTTTCCTTAGGTATTTCAACCAAGGTCCAGACTTTATTCCTTTCGAATTCATTTAGTTCATCCTGCATGGATTTAATCCAATCAACATCACCTAAATCTTCATCAGTGCTTTTAGGTTCTAATTGGGAATGAAATGCTAGATGTTCTACTTCATTTCTTAAGGAACTTCTAGTCCTTACAGGTTGGTTTACATCACCAATGATACTATCACTGGGATGATTCTTAAGAAACACCTGATTTGGGTTTTGTAAAACCAGTTCATCAACATAGGGTTGAAAGTCTTCTAGGGTAAATGTTTCAGAAGTATCTTCTAGAACATCATCCTTATCAGATGGTTTTCCTATAAAAGGTTGACAATCAGTTTTTGAAAACACATCCGAGGAAGAAGGTAGGGATGGTTTAAAAACAAAAGGATCTGACTCATCAAATTTTACATGTATTGTTTCTTCAACTGTACAAGTATTTTTGTTAAAAACTCTATAAGCCTTAGATGTTGTGGAATAACCTAAGAAGATTCCTTCATCAAATTTTGGTGCAAATTTAAGTAAGTTATCTTTAGTATTCAAAATGAATACTTTTCAACCAAAAACTTTGAAGTAGGAAAGTCTTGGATTTCTACCATTCCATAATTCATAAGGAGTTTTATTAAGAAAAGGACTAATCAAAACTCGATTTATCGTATAACAAGCAGTACTTACAGCTTCCGCCTAGAAATGTCTAGCAATAGAATTTTCACTCAACATGGTTCTAGTTATCTCTGGAAGAATTCTATTTATTCTTTCCACTACACCATTCTGTTGAGGAGTTCTAGGTGCTGAAAAATTGTGAGTAATACCTTTCTTACTACAAAAAGTTTCAAAATCAGAATTTTGAAATTATCCTCCAAGATCACTATGAATAGTTATCAATGGAAGGTTTTTCTTATTTTTAACTTGAGCTCTAAAACTTTTGAATTAGGAAAAAGCTTCAGATTTCTTTGCTAGAAAATAGACCCAAGTAAACCTAGTGTAATCATCAACTAGAACAAACACATAGTATTTGCCTCCAATACTTCCAGTTTGTGTTGGACCAAAAAGATCCATGTGCACTAACTGTAATGCATCGGTTTTTGAGACTTCCCCGATTGATTTAAAACTAGATTTATGTTGCTTGCCATATTGACAAGGATCACAAACTTTAGAAGAATCAAATCTAAGCTCCGGTAGATCCTTAACTAGTTTCTTATTAGAGAGTTTACATAGGTTCCTAAGATTACAGTGACCTAGTCTTCTATGCCATAACCAATAATTATATTCCATTGCACTTAGGAAAGGTAAATCTTGGCTTCTGAGGTCTTCTAAATTCATAGTGTAAACATTCTCTTGCCTATTGGCTGA
The DNA here is from genome assembly GCA_963277665.1 of Viscum album. NCBI lineage: Eukaryota > Viridiplantae > Streptophyta > Magnoliopsida > Santalales > Viscaceae > Viscum > Viscum album. The sequence continues at coordinate 1,371,934,127 of OY728141.1, read as the reverse complement.
GAGAATAAATTCTTCCTTGGAATTGTGAACTAAGCACTTTTCATTCCTAAAATTCACAAGGTAACCTTCATCACATAACTGACTTATGCTAATGAGGTTGTGCTTAAGAACTTTAACAAAAAGAACATTTGAAATCAAGGTTTTACCAAGAAGAACAATATTACTAGTACCAACAATCTCTCCCTTAGCATTATCTCCTAAAGTTACCTTTCCTCCTTACGTTTTGATAATCTTTTTGAAAAAGATTTTGTTACTAGTCACGTGCCGGGAACATCCACTATCCATGTACCATGCATTGTTGCTGGTACTCTCTTTATTTTCCTGAAATCAAGAAGAATATTAGACTTTCGGAATCCAAACCTGTTTGGATCCGAGATTTACAGACAATAAAATTTTAGGAACCCACATCTTCTTAGAAAAGTAAGCTTTGTGAAATCCTAGAGATTGGGTTTTGTTTAAGGAACAATTCTTTGCCCAGTGACCACCACATTGACACTTGGTACAAAATGGGACACTTTGAGGAACAAAATAATTGTTACTGAAAATAGGTTTTGCATGGGTATAACCAAATCCGTATTTATTTCTTAAAAGTCGTATTTGGGAATACATCTTATCAAAATTTTCTTTACCATGGGTAAAGTTTGATAAAAACTTCTTTAAGGAGAAAATTTTAGACTTGAGTTTTACAACCAAGTTTTTATCCTCAAAATCATTAGTTTTTGAACTAGAGTTAGGCTCGAAAACATTTTTCATAGAAATTCCTTTTTCTAACTCTTTAGAAAGTTTGTTCTTCTCAGAACATACTTCCTCAAGATTTTTTGAAATACTTTCAAAATCAGCATTTTTCTTATCAAGATCTTTAGAAAGATCTAATATCTCTTTTGTAAGAATAGAATTCCTAGAGTTTGCCTTATCAAGTAACTTATTGAGTTTGGAATTCTCAATATCAAGAATTTCAGCAAACCTAGAGACTTCTTCATAAGTAGGTAAAGTATTTTCTTCATCAGAAGATGATTCTTCATCAGAAGAGTTATAATACTTAATATCATTAGAATTTAAAGAAACATTGGTCAGTGATTCAGCATTTCGTACCTTAGCCATAAAACAATGATTATCAATAGGTAATCTGGCTATAAGACCAAGATTCTTCTGTCCTGAAGATTCATAATCAGAAGATTCATCTGAAGAGTCACCACCATTGGCACTCCAGGTGTCATTAGCTTTCAGAACGTTCTTAGCTTTAGCTTTATAAAACTTCTTTCTTTTCCTATCTGAATGCCTTTCTTTTCCTTCTTTCTTTTTGAGCATAGGGCAATCTGGTCTTATATGTCCATCTCTCTTTCATTCATAACAAGTAACCTCTCCATCTTTCTTATATTTCCTTTCCTTTTTCTTATACATGGATTGGAAATTCCTCTGACCGGCTATCTTGTTCATCAAACAAGCAAGATTTTCTAGTTCATTTTCTGAGACTTCACTCTCACTAGATTAGGATTGGAAAATAACTTTCTTAGACTTGGTTCTAGTTACTCTCTCAGGAGTCTTAGCTTTCATCTGATTTGAAGTTGTAGTAAAAGCAACAATACCATTTCCATTCTTTTTCTTGATGTTATCTGCATCTCTCTTCATTCTAGTTTCATGTTGTAGAAGAGTTCCAAAAATCTCATCAAGAGAGATATGAGTGACCTTCCTGTTCTCATCTATAGCTGTTCTTTTGGTTTCCCACTCATTGGGCATAATATCAATTATTTTATCCACAAGAGCTTCATCATCTAAACCTTTATCTCCCATAGACTGTAGACTGTTGACTATAGTCATGAATCTCTGTTGAACTTTACAGATAGGTTCTCCATAAGGAAAATTGAAGCCATGATATTCAGCTCTTAGCATAGCTCTTCTAGTCTCAATCACTTTAGAAGTCCCAAAGTGTGTAACCTCTAACTTCTTCCAGATACAGTTAGCTGCTTCACAAGAATAAACTTGGCTATATATATTTCTAGTCATTGAACATAGTAGAGTATTGCGTACCTTATAGTTGAGTTGATATTCCTGCTTTTCCTGGTTAGTAAAAGTTCTAACTTCCTTGTCAAGAATTTTATAATCACCAGTAAGCATAACAAAATTATCTACCCCAGTGTTGATAACAAAAGTCTTCATGCGATCTCTATAGTACTCATAGTCATTACCATCAAAGATTGGTGGTCTTGTAGGATTTATATTATCAATCGAACCAACATTAATTCCTGCCATACTAGAAACCTTGGATACACAAACTTGTTAGTAGCAAAAGATTCGTAATAACAAAGTTCGGATTGAAAATTTTCGGAATAGAAAAGTTCGGAATCGAAAAGTGAGCAAGAAAAACATATTCGTAAGTATAAGTATTTCAGAGACCTGCTCTGATACCAATTGTAGGATCGAAATAGTGATGTAGATGCTCAATATACAAGAGGGGGTGAATTGTATACTTTAAAAATTCCTTTGGAACCTTTAAAGTTAGTTACGATTAACTATGTTTTCCTTAAGCAAAGGAAAGGTCTAAGTTTAACAAAGTTAAACTAAGAAAATTCACAACACCTCTAACACCGAATGCAATCTTGGAATGAGATTCCGAAAGGGGGTTCCGGAAATATGGTTCCGGAAATTGAAACTTAACAAAAGTTACAATATGAGATTCTATCTCAAAGCATATAGAATTTAAATGAATCAGAGTAAGTAAGGAAGTATAAGAAAATTATAATTTCCATAAGATACAAAATGCAGCGGAAATAAAAACAAGTAGTTAAACTTCAAGTAACAAGATATTAGTCTTTTAACCCAAAGAGAAGGGTATCCAACAACCTTGGATAAAGGTCCCTTGATTTATACTTTCATGCAAGTCTGTCTTACCCACACCAGGGTAAGCCCTCGATACAAAGATCAGAGTCTCTGTCTTGCTATCCCCGTAAGCCCTCAACTTCAAGGTAGTTGGCGACCTCTATCTTCCTCAGCAAGGAAGCCCTCGAACTTCAAGGTATTAAGAACCTCTGTCTTCCTATCCCCGGAAGCCCTCGAATGTAATCACCAACATTCGGAGTCTCACGAAGCTTTGAGAGTTAATAAGAGACTCTCTCTCTAGAAATCACTTCAAGCATGTAATCACATGAGTCGAAGATCAGTCAGCCTTTTAGCACTTCAACAGCCCCGAGCTCTTTCAAATGAGCTCCTATTTATAGGTAAGGTCAGCTCCTTCTCCAACAGTTATATTTTCCTTACAGATCGGAGGGACCTGTACACGTGCCACTTAGACAACGGTTAGTTTATAACAAAATAGAAGACATCGTTTTATAACAAAACAAGTATAACAGCATGTACGACATCATTTTAAAATCTAACTCAAAAGTTCGGAATGAAAGCTTCGGAGTGAATGTTCGGAGTGTAATGGAAATAATAAAGAGTAGACAAATTATAGAAGTGTAAGCAGAATAAAAGTTCAGAGTCTAACTAAAATATTTTTCGGAGTCTGAATTAACTCAGAGTGTATAAAACAAAGATAATCAGATTCTGTTTGATAGGTGAATTCAGAATGCGAATTCGGAATGGGAATTCGTCATCAGAATTCGTAATGAGAATTCATCATCAGGATTCGTAATGAGAATTCGTCACCAGAATTCGTAATGAGAATTTGTCATCAGAATTCGTAATGAGAATTCTTCATCAAAATTCGTAATGATAATTCTTCATCATAATTCTTAATGAAAATTATTCTTCAGAATTCGTAATGAGAATTAATCATTAAAATTCGTATTGAGAATTCTTCATCAGAATTCGTAATGAAAAATATTCTTCAGAATTCGTAATGAGAATTAATCATTAGAATTCGTATTGAGAATTCGTTATCGAACTTCATAAGAATTCGTAACCTGAATCTGGAACAGAACTTAGTCAGAGTTCATATCCAGAATTCGGAAGGAAACTTTCTAATAGTTCTTATCCAGAATCCGAATCCTAAAACAGAATGCTTCATATCAAAGTTTCAACGATTCTGAGAAAATAGAAATGAATCTGAATCTCATACTTAATAAAAATATGGATGAAAATAAGATAAGGATAATTTTTCTTATAAAATCGATTTTCCTTATAAAAGCAATTTTTTAAGAAAGCATTTTTCTTATGAAAGCAATTTTCCTTAAGAAAACGATTTTCGTTATAAAAGCGTTTTTCCTTAAGAAAGAAATTTTTCTTATAAAAGAAAATTTCCTTAAGATAAGGTGTTTGTGATTTTCAAAACAAAAAGGAATGGAAAAGTCATAAGGAAAACCTTATTTACTCAACAATGACAACATATCTGATTGTTTCGCCTAGAACCTAAATTGTTCAAACCAATTCACTAATTTGATTGATGTAGGAGTTTTCATTTTCATCAGGATGTATCTTCAGATGATCAAACCTATTGTTCAGGACATGTAGTTTTACCACCTTCATATTTATATCTCCATCATAAATATTTTAATATTTATCCCACATGAAATTTTATGAGGTGCAACTAATCACATTTTGATAGATCTGATCATAAAGGGTTGTAGTGAGAGCATTCTGCACTTTAGAATCTGCATCAATAATTTTCCTTTCTGCATCAATCATAGACAGCCCTATTAAAATAGTTACTTATATTACATGTACAATGTAAAATTGGACTTCCATTCCAAGAGATCTTATATGATATCTCATTATGTTCTACCAAATATGAAAATAATTTCTATCAAATACGGGGACTCCCCTCACACTGGAAAAAATCTTCATAATGGTATAAGACAAATCAAACACCAGTAACCTCATTTTGATAGCACTTAAAGGACCCTGGAACACCTTGAGAGAGGAGGGGTGAATCAGGGTGTCAAATTATTATTTCTAAAGTTTTAGATCTTGTTCTCATGTTGGTAGGAACATGATAAATCAGGAAAACAAATGAATTTCATGAGATGACATAGCACATTTACGTGGTTCATCGCAAAGGGCTACGTCCACGGAGCATACGCCGATAGTGTGTCTATCATGCCTAAATCCACTAATCATTACTAGTTTGAGGACTACAATATTTGGTCATAGTCACTATGTTCTTCGAACACTACCTTTACAATGGTTCAGGGATAGCTCATTGCATCCCTTAGATCACTTCCATTGACTCCCCCAAGCTCACTGCTTTGAGAGAAGTAAAACTCAGTTTATCGACATGATGGTTGCATCAATAGTTTTTAATTGAATTCTTTATCTTTGTTCAGAATGATAATCTAATTGCTTCAAAGACTTGTATTAATGAACTTGAAAGCTCTGAAGCACTGAAACCGATATTCAAAACACGTATTTAGCCAACATAGAAAATTTCGCGCAACACCTACACTATGTGAATAAGATCAAACGTTTACGCACAATATTTTCTTTCGCATGGAAAATATTTTGTGAAACTACATCCTTTACAAGAAAGATTAGTTTTTGTGTGAAACATGAACTTTAACGTGCAACATTAACTTCTTTCCTTCAACTTTATATTTTATGCTCATCATTGACTTTTCCGTGCAACATCATCATTTCCGAACGACTCCCTTTTCATGAAACTTTTACATGCATCAAAACTCATATATTGTCTATTTCTTCAGAAATACTGAATTAGGGGGTCTCCTCTTATTTATAGGTGTCACACACCCCATGTGAAAAATCCACTATGTCGTGCAAAACCTCTAATTCGCCGCGCAAATGATTTTCACATAGGAACTATTTTCGGCACACAACTCCATATTTTTGGCACATCTCATGACTTTGCTACCTTTCAAAGATTCAATCACGAAACATTCCTTCCATGAATGTTTCCATAATACCTGAAATTTTATGTGCAACTCCTTTCCTAGAAAAAATTTTGAACATCCAATTGGTATTGACCAAAAACACTAAACAGACCCCATTTCCTCTATAGAATGGTCGTGGTTCTAATAATGTCTTTCTTTGGGTTTGTTGGAAATCACTAGACAAATCCATTAGATCACAAGAAAAAAGAAAAATTGAAATGCAAGAATCAACTCATCCAACACTCAAATTCTACATGAGAAATTATTGGTTTAGAAAAAAAGAGGGGAAGTATGAATTGGGATCCCATATTTGGGAATTCTTAAATACATCACCCATGATATTCTCTTACTACATCAAATAAGCATTCCATATCCTAAATGTATTCCTTATCCTCCTAACACTGAATTCTCATCATGTCATAGAAACATGTAATTACATATTTATTACATGTAAATGTCCCTAATCTTTATTCCTTCCCCCCCCCCATTGACAATAAACCAAAAGTCTAATAAAAGTTCATTTAACAACTCCAAACAAACATTGGATAGTATATCCCCCATAAAACTATGTCACATCCACAAAAAATAAAAAATAGGTAACATAGCTAGGGAGAAGGAAATTTCGTAACCTCATTATGCACAGGGAGGTTGCTGAATGCTGAGGTTCAAACGATGTTTTTCAAACACAACAGCTAATTTTGGATGGGTAAGCAAAGCATCCACATGCTCATTAGTTCCCATGTGATCCATTTAAATCACACCTTGTTCATATTTTTTCCTTGATAAATTCATATCTGATTTCAATATGTTTATTAAGAGAATGATGAACATGATTCGTCATAATATCAAATGTGCTCTTGTAATCACAGTAAATTACCATTGGTTGTTTCATTTCATCACCACTATATGTCAGTTTTTGCTTCATCCATAGTTGTTTAGTGCATGCCTTTGTAGCGGAGATATACTCAGCTTCAGCAGTACTAAGAGAAGTACATTCTTGTTTCTTGTTCAACCAGCCAAGACATTTCTTCCCAAAATAGGATGCTCCCCCACCTATGGATTTTCTGTCCACAAAATCTCTAGTCCATTCAACATCATAAAATGGTGATAAATCATTTTCCCTTCCTACATCAAATTATAACTCATAATTACGAGTTCCTTGAATGTACCTCATTATTAATTTTATTGATGTCATATGTTCTTCCTTCAGATTACTCTGAAATTGGGCTGCTAAGAAAGATGTAAGCATGATATCTTGTTGTGTTGTCATTTGGTATAGTAAGATTCCAATAATCCTCTTGTAAATGGTGGGATCTATAGAGGTCCCATCCTCATGCTTTCCACATTTGGTTCCAAATGCAATCAGAGTTGACATTGGTTTGGTGTCTTGTATATTAAATCTCTTCTGCAAGTATCTTTGATACTTTTCCAGATAAATGAAAGTGTAATCCTTCTTTTGAGTCACATGCAGGACCATGAAATAAGTGATCTCCAGAATCATAGACATTTCAAATTTGGATTTCTTGTGATTGGAAAATTCATCTACTGAATTCCGCCTTCTTCCACCAAATATAATGTGATCAATTTAAACTATAACTATGAATTGATCTTTTGGAGAATTCATAAAATATATATTTTGATATAATCCTCCTATTTTGAATTCTAGATTCTTGAGAAAAGATTCATGTTGGGAATACCATGCTTGTTGTGCCTAGTTCAAACCATATAGAGCCTTATTTAGTTTACAAACCTCCGTATCATCAGTACCAAGAAGAAAACCCACTAGTAATTCGATGTTGACTTCTTCTAAGAGAACACCACTCAATAATTCTATTCTGAAATCCATTTGATATACTTTATATCCTCTTTGTATTTCCATGGAAAGAAAAAGCTTGATTGACACTAGTATATCCACTGGAGGAATGATTTATTAAACATCAACACCATCAATCTCTGAATATCCTTTATATACAAGTCATTACTTGTTTCTGATAACACTTCCATACCCATCAAACATGTTCTTGAAAATCGACATTGTACCAATCATATGGTGACCTTATGGTCTCTTGACTATATCTCATGTCAAATTCTTGTCAATATGATCTAACTCTTCATTCATTGAATTCACCAATGATTCATCCTTTTCAGCTTCTTTAAATTAGTATAGTTTTAAAACTAACAAAAATGTAGTTTTTGTGTTATAGTTCATTTTCCTTGTTTGTGTGGATGCAGTTCAATCCCCAAAAATTTTGGGTTGATCATTTTCTTCTCTTAGATTCCTCCATTGAGATTCAACAACATTCTCTCCTTCCAAGGTTTCCTCTTATGATTCTTCTTCTGATTCAACATCATGATGTGACTCTATAGTATTTTTTAAACCATCCACTATTTCTGTATTATCATTTACTCCATGATCACATTCTTCCTCATTTCTTATCTCATAAACAGATAAAATCCTTGAATTATATGTGGTTTTCTCTTCAATGATCATAAAATTGTTTATTTCCACAATCCTTCTTATGTGCTTATTGAGACACTAGTAGGATTTACTATTCATTGAGTGTCCCTGAAAAATTCCTCCATCTACATTATCAATGTACTACCCTTGATTTCATTCTTTGTTTATGATGAAGAATTTTCTTCCAAAAACACGAAATTATTTCAAACAGGGTTTCATTCCATGCCACAATTAATATTGTGTCTCTGGCTTACTCATATAAAGCCCTGTCCGATTTTGAATATACACTATAGCTTGAACGGACTCTTTCAAGTAATGTCATGGAATATGACCCTCAATTAGCAATGTTCTTTCCATGTTTTTCACTTGTCGATTAATGTGCTCAACAACTCCATTTTTTTGTGGAGTTCTCATAGAATCTACCTCATGTTAAATGTCATGCTTGAAAAGGTAATTTTCAAAATCAATGACATGTATTCCCCTCCATTGGCATATCGCAGCACATATATTGTTCATCCAGTAACATTCTTGGAAATTTTCCAATATGTTTTCATGCAGTTAAGCACTTTTTGTATCATGTGTATAAAATTTAAATGTTCCATTCTACTATAATCATCTATAAAATGGACGAAGTAGCTTTCCCCATTAGTTCCAACAACATTTATCAGCCCACGTGAATCTATATTAATGGGATCAAGAAGATGAGATGCCATTTTATTCATTGGATGATATGAACTGTAGAAGAGCTTCCCTTGAAGGAAAATATCACAAGACATTTTACGCTCTTGCATCAGGGTGGGAGAGTTTGTGAAACTCTTCAATTTTGATATTTTTCCATGACATGTTGATTGATGTGCCCCAATATCTGTTGCCAAATGTTATTTTCTTCCTCAATAGTCATGTAGAAAATGGTATCATTAATTTCATCCTGATACAGGTTTCCTTCTGGTATGTATCACTTCATAAGTGAATTTCTTATCAATCCCTCGATAGTGCAGCCTTTCTGATTAAAAGTAACTATAACTCCTGTGTCACATCGATTACTCACACTGAAGAGATTATTATGTAGGACAACTACATAAAGGAATTTAGTTTTCTTTATATCTCCATTAGATAGTTAAGTACTTCCACTGCCTTTTATTTTCAGAGTACCATTATTACAAAACAATACTATTCCATCTACCCTCCTCTTGAAATTCATTAATAGGCCTACATTACCTGTCATATGAGATGAAAAACTGCTATCCAGAATCCAAGTGTTATTTATTTTGTTAGCATTTAGGGCTACCTCTTCAAGGATGTATTTCTCAATTTTAATCTTTTAATTCCATGAGACATTGTATTGTTTGTAGAACACTCATGGCCATTTAATTCTTTCTTCCATGTACATGGGTTCTTGATAGTTGAAATCTTCTTCTATAAGAGAAAACCAGTTTGTAGGTGAAAAAATGCCTTGTTAACTAATTTTGAGTTGTCTTTGTCTCCAATATGAGGTGTCCATGTACCTCCTCTGTCAATAATCAATGTCCTTATGACCAATGTTAGAACAATGAAAAAAATATCCATATAAATTGATTCTTCTAAAAGAATTAGGATATGAATCTGTTCTTATTTGTTAAACTCAGATATTATATCAATTAAAATAGTGTCTTACCTCTTCACAATAAGACATGGTATGGCCCATATATACAATAAACTGACACATTGTGAGATTAAATGACTTATCACTTCTGTTTATCCTCATTCCTTCTTCCATGGGATAATTGTTTGAGTGCCTCTTATTCCTGGAGGCTCGAGGATAGTATTTTATCATCTTTTAGATTGAATTTTGGGTTTCTTTTTCTTCAAATCAGGTGAATTTTCAACATGAACCACTTTTATCTTGCCTTTATTTTTATCACCTTTATTTTCTGCATTTGACAATTCGTCCCCACAATTGATTCAACTTTTTCCCATTTAAGTGGGTCTTTGATCATTCCAAATAATTTCAATTCCATTAGAGCCACATTTTTCACTCTCCAATTTCTAATCCTATTAGAACCTTATAAACAATATTTTCATCCTTAATTCATTTGAAATTGATTCACTCTCAAGTTTACTCCTAAGAGTAAATACTTACTTTTCAAGACCCTCAGCAGTCTTGGAATTTTCTTCTCGTCTGGAGGTGAGTTCATGGATAACCTTTTACTGCTCTTCAATTATATGATTTAGATCTACTACATCATCATTACATTCAAGGATTTTAGGTTGTACATTCAAAAATTCTTCTAGTCATTCAATTTCAGCTATGATATGGTCAACATATTCAGATGATTCTTCTACAATTGATGCCCACTTATTGCAACACTTACATTTAATCTTAAGTTTACTAACCACATAATTATGTTGTAACATAGGATTGGCACTAGTTTTAAACTGATTTTATACACCATTATCATTTAGTTTTTTAACAGTGGCCATCATGGAAGCATGGTTTCCAGTTTTAAATTCTGGTTCTTCTTCTTCACAGAGTTCATTATCATCATCTTTTTCATCATAAAAAAACTCTATTTCGTTACTTTCTTTCTATATTTGAAGTCACAATTTTTGAAAAAAAAATTATGAAGCTCCCAAATGTTTTTAGCTTCACTGTCATCATCATTGATATTTCTTAAGAACGGAGTGCCAATGTGCCCAAAATTTCCAAAATTAAAGAAAGCTAGAGGTAACATCGCATTGAATTTACATTTTACATTCTTGAACATCTTGGTAATGAGAGATATAATTTATTTTTCCTCATTGTTTTCAACACTACTATATTAGGAACTTTTTAGTTTCTCCATGTCTTTGAACGCAATTTCCTTGCTCACTCGAGATGTAGCATATTCTAGTTTGACACTCATTTCATATGCCATCATGTTTCTCTACAGATCATCCATAGAATGTTTGGAAAGAACTATTTCTTCAAGGGATGACACCATTTCATTGTACATGTGTGTATGTCCTCTCAATATTTTCATTACTTTCCAACGTCGTTGATTTCTTCACCAAGACCCTAAATTTCTACAACCACTTCAGTAATTTGATTGAAGAAGGAGTCTACATTTTCATTAGGATGAATCCTCAGATCATCAAACCTATTGTTTGGGACTTGTAGAATTGACTAAATTACAATGCTATATCCTTCAGAAATATTTTTCAACTTTATCCACATGGAATTTGTTCGGGTGAAACTCATCCCCTTTAGATAGATTGATCTGAAAGGGCTGCGGTGATAGCATTCTGTGCTTAAGCATCTGTGTCAGGAATTTTTAAATCTGCATCAGTCATAGACATTCCTATTGGATCAATAACTTGTATACGTTTCATAGTGGAAAATATGACTTCTATTCAAAGGGATCTTAAATGAGATCTCATTATGTTCTTTCAAATATAAAAATTACTTCCATCAAATAGGGGAAATCCCCTAACAGAGGATGAATTCTCCACGACGGTATAAGATAGATCAAATACCAGTAACCTCACTGGGATACAACTTGAAAGATCCAAGAACACCTTGAGAGGGGAGGGGTGAATTAGGGTGTCTAGTTTTTTTTAATGTTTTAGATCTTGTTCCCATGTTTGTAAGATCTTCTTAAATCTTTCAAACAAAATAAAATCAGGGAGATGTCACAACACTTTTACTGGGATCAATGCGAAGGGCTACGTCCAAGGAGCATACGCTGATGGTATGTCAGCTGTAACTAAATCCTGTAATATTTACTAGTTATAGGATTAAACGGTTTGGTCACAGTCACTTGGTGCTAGACTCACTACCTTCAAAAAGGATCAGGGATAGCTCACTACATCCCTTATATCACTTCCCTTGACTCCACCTAGATCACTACCTTGAGAGATTTCAAACTCAGTTTATCGACTGGATGGTTGTAACAATATATTTGCATTGAAGTCTTTATCTCAGTTCAGAATGAGACACTTCTTGCATTGAAGTCCTGAATTAATTCACTTGAATGAACTGAACCACTAAACTGGATATTCAAAACATGTATTCAGCCTACACTGACAATTTCATGAAACACCTACCTCATGTCCATAAGATCTTACTTTTGGGAATAATATTTTATTTTCTTGCGAAAAATTATTCGTGAAACTACACTCTTTATGTGAAACATTATCTTTTGCGTGCAACTTGATCGTTTGTGTGAAACTTTATCTTTTGAGTTCAACTTTATCTTTTGCGCTCAACGTTGAATTTTCCATGCAACATCAAATTTTCTGTGGAACTCCCTTTTCATGCAACTTTTACGCGCATCAGAACTAAGATCTTCTCAAAGTCTTCATCCATACTGAATGAGTGTGTTCACCTCTTATTTATAGGTGTCATGGACCCAAGGGTGCAAAACCCACTGTTTCACGCCAAACATATCATTTTTCTCAGAAATTCTTTTCACACAGGAATAGTTTCCTATGCACAACTCCATATTTTTTCACATAGGTCATGCCTTTTCTACTATTCAACATTCTAATCCTGAAACATGCCTTGCACATAATTTTTCATAATACCAAAACATTTACATGAAACTTCATTTTTCAAACACATTTTTCTCCATTTCTTGGAAACCATCCTGAACTTCCAATGAGGATCGACAAAAAACCACCCAAACCCCTTTTCCTATATATAACGGTCATGGTTCTAATAGATACCACTATTCAAATATGCAGTCCCACTACCACAACCTACTTGTAGACACTTGGGCCTCAAACCACACACAACCCCCCCACCCCCACAGACGCATGGGCCCCAACTACACCACAACCCTCACCGGTAGACACCTAGGCCACAACAACTGCGCCTCTCCTCCTATGACACTTTGTCCAAATCCCAAAGAACAAGGGAAAATAGTCTTTTCCCGCAAAAACCTAGACCCTCATCTACAACAAACCTGACCAAATAATCATTGACTATGGTATGCCTCAATCCAATACATCAAGCATTTATAGGCTCAAGAAGTAAGAACCCGGAAGTGGGTGGGAGGAAGAAACTCAGTAACCATCCAACCATCCTCCCACTGGGATGTTGTGAATGAAACCCACCCCCATGAAATAGGGTGCTCGACAGATGGTTCTCAACAAGGGTAGGTGTTTATATAAATCACAAGGAACTAAAATATATACATTTTAGTGAAAAATCACTCAATCCAACCTAAAGGTCCTCAAACAAACAACCATCTCACTAGGACCACTTTTGTGGCAACCCCTATATGCACAATCACACCAACAGCCACTGCCAAAGCATAAACAGAACCCCTTTTCATTTAACCACTTTACATTAATTGATTATGGGTTCTACTATAATATTTTCCAACATTTCTTAAGGTAACTATCAAGCATAAAATTGAACAAGGGAAGAGGGACCATGGTGAAGCATTTATATTTTTACGTCCATTCATAAAAACAACCGTGAACAACCAACACATAGTCCCAATGTACACTCCCTTTTCCCCTAGACACCTATTCAGTGACAACCAACTATCATTTTTTAAATTTATACCTCACAATAAAGCTCTCGTAACCAAAACTAGTATCCCCTCTACACAACAACACAACACCTAGTACACCTAGAAACACGAGGTCATGAATCATCCCATCCCTGCAGCCCCACTGCCTAAACATTTCCGAGATATGGTCTCACTACATAAAAAGTATATAACCACATTGAAGTCCCACTACCCAATGATTCTTGAGGTACATAACACAAAAAATGTTGTACCACTTTTTAAAACTCCATCCCTTCCCCCAATCCATCAGTCTCTCAACCTGAGTCTCCAACACACCACCCGTGCTGGCCCACACAACAAGCCCACATAAACTACTATAAAACCACAACCAAATTGAATGCATCACTCAGCCACACCTATCAAAAATCACATACGCATATTTGGTAAAAACTATTATTTAAGTCCACATTCATAAGCATGGGTGATCATAAAAGTTTTTTCATCCCAAGGAATCAATTTCCATTATCCAGGTATGCATGATTAAGAAAACATCACGTAAAGTCATTTAAAAATTATCACGACATAATTAGAACATAACCAGCGTGCATGAAAATAACACCAATACCATTATTTTCAAAAGACATATAACCACAAAAACAATAAAATAATCAAGGAAAACAATTAATGGAGATGATCAACATCAATCCACTCTCAGCTCATTATCTCATTGAACCCATTATCTCTGGATCATATTCCTTTCTTATTTATTTATTGTTTTAATTAATGTATTCACTTGTTCTTCATTAGTAATCCTCAATACACCCACCTTGCATGATGAAAAATAAAATATAGGAAGAAAAATTCCCTAGTTGAAACAATTGGAAACCAAAGCTCCTCTCTGTAACAGGAACAAGAGATCACACGAGATGCAGGAAACCCCATGGAAACTGAGAAAGGGGGGTCTAGTATAGGCACACAATTCAACTAGGGATGATGGATTTATGTGCACCATGCAGAACAGAAAACCCACTGGGAAAGGAAGCTCTTTCCTTTGAAAATCCAGATCATTTATTAAATGAAGAACTATTTCTAAGGCTATTATTTGGTGGATCATGGTTAAGATTAACGCATCTTGAGTATATCAATACCCTAAGGGCGTTAGGATATTAATGATACACTTAATATAATTTTATATGCCTTTAAATCACCCAAACATAGTTTAATCTCAGTTTACATCAAAAAACATGTAAGAGGGGAAAACTAGAAATTGTGAAAAATTGGAAAGGAGTCACTAATGGGTGAGTCACCGACTATGCCAATAACGGGTGAGCTACTGACGTGACCTATAGATAATGATCCACTAGAACTAAGCTACTGATGCAATGACTAATTGATCCCCTAATACCGACTCCTTGGCACCAACACACTAACTCAACTGCACTGACACCCTCAACACACCGACACCGATACCCCTGGCTCACCGATGACAACACCCCTGGCTCACCGATGTTGATGCCCTAATTCACTGATTTTGACACCATAATACACCAACACCGACACCCTGAGTCACTAATGTCAACTCCCCTATCTCACAAATTAAAAATTTGGAAAACTAGAGACTCATGAAATAAGCTACTGTTCCCTCCCAGAACAGCCTAAACACTATATTTTCACAACGGGGTGGCCGCGGGAAATCCAGGTCCTCAAAATTATCCTCATATATGAATCAAGTTTCATAATAAAAAAAATATACCTCAGTTAAAGGAAATTTAGATGAATTCCCTCACTTCAATATTGACTTATCACATATGTTCTTTATATTCCCGAATCACAAACATAAGTTAATTATATAATTTCATAATAAAAATTTTCATATTTTTTTTTATTTTTTACATATTTACATGTTATATATGAAAACATAATCAATTATTTTTAATTTTCATGTTATAATTATATTTGGATTATCTGTCAAAATTGGCATTAGTGTGTTGTCTATTGTCCAATGAAGTCATTATTTCAAAATCATCAGAATAAATCCAAGTAAAAATTATTAGGAATATACATAAATTTTACCGTTAAAACCTATCGTGATATATTGTTTAGAAAAAAGAACTATGTTACCAGGATAGAGATGGTAGGTCCCACTTATTCTTGAGTAACGTTCCCATTTTTCAATAATCATTATGGAAAGAAGGTATGTATTATATTATATTTCCAAAAGGATATAAATATCATCAATAATGGATTATTTATTTTAATATATATATATATATATATATATGTATCCCATGGGATTTAATGATGAAAAAAATATTTACATCACTAAGTGGTGGTGGTAGTCCACTTGTACGCTCAAACAATGTTATAATTTTTCAGTGCAAGAAATAAAATAATATACTATAATTGAAAAAATATATTTAATTAATATCAAAAAATTTAATTAATATCACATATATTAATTAAAATTATTCTTTTTAAATATTATTTAATGCGTTAATGGAAATGGAATCAAATAACTTCATGAGGCGTTTTTGTTCCATACACACGAGCGACGTTATCATGTTGCCCATGGAATGGAACCGAACATTGTACATGTCATATAATATCTCAAAAAGTGTAAATATGTTGTGAATAACACACACACACACACACATATATATATATATATTAAATCCACCATTATAGAAAGTCTATATAGGTGGTAATGGGAAACGAATGACATTAGTGTGCTAGGGGGTAGTCATTCGTTCACACGAATGATAATTTCATATCCCATTTGATGGAATTAGAATAGAAAATTATGTTATTTTATTTTTATAATTAAAGATTAGTATATGGGAGATAAATTTGTTATTATATAATTTTAATTGAAATGTATTTTACGGATGTGGAAGAATAAATTAAATAAAATTCTCAGTTAATCTTAATACCTCTTCTTCGGACAACCTCCTTAGATAATCATCAAAATCCCTCAAAGGGTGGATTATTTATCATTATAAGGTATCTATATGACATTAGTAAAAAATATAAGAATGTAATTTGTTACTTATTATCTTATAAAAGGGAATTTAATCGGTGGAATAGTATATGAGATAGAGTGGCCTTTATATGTGAGGTGAGTGGAACACTTGCAATTTTTGAAAAAAATGGTCTACCATGTTATTCACATGACACAGGGATCCAAAATGGACAATTTTGAAGAATTAAAAATGAGAATTTATAAATATTTACATGAGATAAATATATACAAAACTATTTCATTTTAAACCTCATCATTTTTTAACAGTATAGTAAACCAGTTTTCACAAATATGTTGGTAATTAATTTTTACTATTTTCATCATTAATTAAGGTAACAAATTTAGTTAAATTTATTATGTAATATAAATTATTACTATTAGAAATATATAATACATTTTAATAAAATCAATTATTAGAGACAAAAAAATTTTATTTAAAATTATACCCACAGACGTGATGAAATGTGGGTTTTCAAAAGGTGTACCTTTCAAGAGAAAAAATGATTTCATATTTTCTCAATGATTAATAATATTTATTTTGAAAACAAAATATTATTTATTTATATATAACATAATATTAAAATTAAAGAAATTATAAAATAGGGATATTTTAATAATTCATATTCGATAAACAATATGCACATTATAACATTTTACGGAGAAACATGTTTTTTAACCTAAGTTTTTTTACTAAAATCCAATATAAATTGGTGAAAAATTAACTATTTGGATTAAATATACCTAAAAAATACATATATTAATTAAAATCATATTTCAAACAGAATGTGGATGTTAAATTAAAAAATTTATTAGAAGGAAACGCCTTTGTACAAAAATCTATATATTAACTATTCATTGAAAAATAACTATTCCCAAACAAATACCAAAATTTCAGCCCAAATTAATTATTGTTTGATTATTTAAAAAATAATATAGTATTTTCATATTTGGATTCTAAATTTTATAAAATAAAATTTAATATAATACCATATATTAAAAAATTTAATCCATACTATTTCATTTTTTATTTAAGAAGAAATAATATTATCATAATGAATATTTCTTATATTAATAAAAATGAAAGTAATTTATTATATCATTAACCATTTTGTAACAATAAAAAAATTCTTATCAGAATAGAAGTTTTACTATTTAATTATTTTGTTTGAATGTGTTTCTATAAGGGATTATGTAAAGACCCAGAAATTGCAAGAAAATTTTTTTCTTAATTTTCTTTGGAATTTTACAAGAACGCAGTTTCTAACGATGCCTGATTCCGAGGCCCGGTGTGCCCGGAATTAATTTACGAAGTTTGGCTCGGGTATGTTCAGTGAACGAGCGAGCGGGAATTTCTATCTTTTTAACCGGTGCTCGGAATTGAAATCTGATTGCACCGATGAACTCGCAACGCCAGTAATCGCATAAGAGAACCTTTACCGTAGTTTCGTTTGTGCGGGAGAAGATGTTAATTTTTGGGTTTTAATTAAACAAAGTGAATAAAATTGTTAAATCAATTTTATTTCATGTTAAGTTGTTAACTTCTCCCATGGGAAGTTGGTGGTGGGCCCACATCCATCCAACTTCCCATGAATGGATATTTGAAAGGGTGGGGCCCACACGAACCCCTCCTCACCACTTCAAATTCCTTAACTTTACTAACCCCTCTAAACCCCCCATTTAATCTCCCTTTAACTCTTGAACTTCTCCCCCTCTTAAGTGCATGACAACACTTTTTAAATTAATGAAGTTATTTCAATTTTGGAATTTGAAAAGCTTGGCATGTGTTAATAAAATAATGGGAGGTATTTTTTTATTAGGTTGCTTGGTTACGTGAGATTGGGAGCCTTGGGAGAAAAAGCTTAGGAAATCCTGAGTCCTTCTTTCTCTACGACGAAGAACGCGAAGAACGTCTCTTTCGCCACGGAAGCACGACGACACCATCTTCTTCATCGTTCTTCAACCGAGGCAAGGAAAGGGAAGCGATGCCCGCGACATCTTCAACGACCTTCATCCGCGTCAAAGGAGAAGACGTCGCCTGCGAAGAACGTCGTCAACGACGACGTCAGCTCCGAACGCTCGTCCACCAACGACGAGTACCCTTCTTCCTTCCGATGCATGAGCGTGAGAATAGAGAGTGTGTGACGAACACTACAATCGAGGAATCGATATCCGCCCTTTTCCCAAGATCGTCAACGAACGACAATTACGAGGTAGGGGTTTGTTTTTTATAATGGCATCTTCTTTCCTTCGTTTTCCCCCTTTTAAAATAATGAATGCAGATTATCAAGGGAAGATTGTTTCAATTTTAATTGTTATGAAATTGATTCTTAGTTGCCGTTTTTGAAAACTCCTAACGCGGAGGGTGAGGGCTGTACGAACACGGCCCGACAACCCTCCGCTTCTTGCTCCTCTTGTACGGTTTTGTCGGCGATGAAGCAACGGGACCGCGGTAAGGATTTCAGTTCACTGCAGTGAAGTTCTCGACCCGGGGAGAGCATTGGCACAGGCGGTGGTCAAATCGGACCACCGGTGCGCGACCAGTGGTCCGCAGAGCTCGACGGCGGCGCACCACCTTGGCGCGGCGGCTCCGGCTACCAGTTGCGGCGGCGTGCCACCGGAGAAACCGGCCACGGCAGTGCCACGGCGGCCTACAAGGCGGCCGGCAAAGCCGGCCGCGGTGGTCAGGGCGGGACCCCTTCTGGGTCCCGTGTGTATGAAGAACGGCCGGGCATACGCCGGCCGTTACCCTGAAGACCCGGGGGTTGAACCCCCGGTTGGCTGGACCGCCCCCCCCCCCATGTGGGGGCCGTTGGTTTCTTTAACTTGGGGGGGGGGGGCTATGCCCCCCGTTTCCCTCGACCCGTCGCTCGGCCAAACGGCCGAGCTGAGCTGGCGCCGGGCCGGGTCGCGCTGGGCCGGGTCGGTCCGGTTCGGGCCGACCCGGGGGGGGTCTCGGGCCGGGTCGGTCCAGGCCCGAAACCCCCAGTTTCGGACCACTTTCATTCAAATGCCCGTATCGTGGGCTATGGGTCTCCATACGACTCACCGTCAACAGCAACACTATCCTTGGATCGAGATGGTCCTTTCGGTATATCGCAGTCAAGGATTCAGATTACTTTGTGTTCGGCCGGGTTGGTTCGTACACGAAACCAACCGGGCCCTCGGAGCAGAAATGCTCATATTTTGAGCTACAGACATCTGATTGACGTGCCGTCAGATTTTTTGACTTCCTCTTAGTGAGACAAATATTTTGGCATACTCCGCCCGAGGTTTGGATGTAGATGAATAGTGGATGGGTTGGATCGCACCAAAATCCAACCGGGCCCCTGGAACGAAAAGGCCAATAACTCTCAGACCGGGCGTCCGATTGACGCGCCGTCTGTTGCGTTGAGTTACTATTGACGATACGGAACTTTTGGCATCATCCGCCCGATTTTTGGATGCAGAAGAATAGTGGCAGTGTTGGATCACACCGAAATCCAATCGGGCCCCTGGAATGGAAAAGCTGATACTTTTCTGACAGAACGTCAATTTGACGAATCGTCAGCGACATTGGTGATCTCTTTGAGAAACGGTCCCTATGAATATACCCTATGAGAGATCGGGGTACAGTTGAGATACGGCCGGGTTTGGTTCGCTCACGAAACCAACCAGGCCCCTTGGACGAAAAGGCTAATAACTCATAGACTGGGCGTCTGATTGACGCGCCGTCTGTTGCGTTGAGACCCCTATGACGGGGCAATCCTTTGAGATACTTCTTAGTGGGACTTTGAGATACATGGAGTATCGACCTGTAGCTCGTGGAGCGGACCCTCCTAGTGACGAGCGTGCGGAGTACGGAGACTGTGTAGCTGGCTAAGACCTGACGACTGCTTGACCGACTCGACTTGGACTGAGTCGACTAGCCCAGTGGACGGAGCACTACTTTCGGAGGTGCAGAACCATGGTGGACGGAGCACTACCTATGTGACAGTGCAGACCCGCGGTACTCGTCCGGAGAGTACCTCAGCATGCTACTATGGGGTGTGCACTACTGTGTTTGGGTGACATACCTCGGCGGGAAGCACTACTGTGTCTGGGTGGCTGACCCGCGGTACTCGACAGGAGGAGTACTTCAGCAATCTTAGGTTAGTGAGCAGTACCTCGGAGTCGTGACAGGACCACTGTACACTCCAGAGACAGAGCTCTTCAGTAGTTACGGTTTCGATAATGAAAATCCTGGTTTTAGCTGAGACTTTTGACCTTTGTGTTTTTTCATGATTGAGATGGGTCACTTGATAACTTAGGTATATGTATGGGAATATACCTGGGTAGTGGTTATCCGTTGATTTCACAATCCTTGTGTTTCCTCATGATTGAGATAGGTTACATGATAACTTAGGTATATGTATGGGCATATACCTAAGTAGAGGTTATCTGTTGAGATCTTCCTTGTGGTTATCCTTGTTGGTTTAGTGAGACCTTGAGGGTCTCGGGGTCCCTACTGAGTATCGTTATACTCACCCCTACACGGGCTATGCCCGCACCTCGTTGTGTTGGTTGCAGACGACGGGCAGTGCTGGCGGAGGCCGAGTATTCGAGGACTGGACGGTACTGGAGGTGGACTACACGACAAGTCAGTACCCGGAGGTGGACTACACAACGTGACGACTCACAGAGGAGGTTGACGAACGAGTGCGTGGAGGAGGCTATCTGTAACTACCCTTCAGGTAGGATCCGAGGAGGACGACCTAGGAGCTGCTTCCTACTTCCAGCTATTGTCTTTTTGCTATTGTACCTTGTTCAGTTGTAGTCGTACTTCCTTTTGGGTTTGTATTCTGGCCCATTTACTTTTCTGCATTTCTTTTGTACTTAGTGTTTTTCTTCCGCTTGTACTCTGTGGTGTTTGTTTTCTTTTATAAAGGCAATGCCTTCCCAATTATCGGGAATTTACGCCTTTGGTGCTAGTCGCCAGCCCCTGGCCTATGGAAGGCTGGCTTGGGGTTGTCACGGAACTGGCCCCGAGGAAAGGTCGTGACAAATTGGTATCAAAGGAGTCAGTTCTACCGCAGAACTTATAACTCTGATATTTTCTTTCTGTGAAGCAATAGTGTTAAGGGTACCGAGTGTGGTCTTTAGTTCAGGGAGTCCAGTGTTGGTGCGGGCGGCAGACGTATCCATACAGTAGGACCCTGGCAACTGATTTCCGACTTTGTGCATGAAAACACTGATTGTGTGTGTGTTTTCAAAGGTTTCCCCTTAAAACAGCTCAAACCAGGTCAGCTCACCAGGTATAAACGTTTGACGGTGTCACGATGTTTCTTTCAGGATGCCTTTTCACAGACGACCAGCTAGAGCCCAGAGGGATGTGTGTGCTGACAGCTTGTCGAGCGACGAGGCTTCGGTACAAGGCCCTCTTGCAGTTGAGGCACCAGCGGAGGCACCAGCGGTACTACTACCCGTTGAGCACGCTGCACGAGTTCCAGTGCCAGAGGCCACCCAGGTTCCGTGGTGAGATGGACCCGCTGGCGGCTGAGGTTTGGCTGGAGGATGTGGTGAGAGTCTTCAGGCTATTGGGGATGCCGGCAGATTTTCATGGTGATCTTTGCTACCAGCCTCCTTCAGGCATCAGCAGGCAGGTGGTGGAGCCACTTGTTTTAGTTTTGCGATGGGTTGAACTTCGCTTGGGAAGACTTCGAGACCTTCTTCAGGGTGGAGTTTTTTCCAGTATCTCTACACCCCGAGTGTGTACAAGAGCTTCTGCCTTTGCCGCGTGTTTTTCGATCAGTAGCCGAGTCATCTGTGGGCAATAGACGGATGATGCAGAGGTTCAGGAGGACCAAACTAGCAATTAGATGATCTCGGGTTTTAGGACTTGTGGTGCGGGGCACCCGGGGTGGGAACAGAGCTAGGCGTGCCAGAAAGAAGGTTGTGTTACTCATGCGGCGGAAAGGGTCACCTGGAACGTGACTGTCCGAGTCCTCATACGGTTGATCAGCGGGTGTTGGAGGAGCCACCGAGACAGAAGCAGTGGCTGGTTCTTGAGCAACAGCCGAGCAGTGGACAAGGCAATAGAGCTCCGAGAGCAGGTGGGCAGGAGAGGAACTAGTGGATACGTCCTTTGTACTTCAAGTTCCATGTTGCTTTTGTATTCGTGTCTTTGTACTATGAGCTGCAATAATAAAAAGACACTTATCTTTGTTTTCTTTCCTGTCCTTTTGTATGGTTGATGCTGAGTGGTCCCAGTTAAAACTGTTGACATGACCCTCACTTTCGAGATTTCTACTGGAGGGTACCCAGTGACCTCACACTAATGCCGACAGTGTGACTCGACCCTTGGAGACGAGAGTGACAGTTGGATCTTTTAATAGTTAAGTCGAGGCCTTACGACATCATCCATGGCATGAATGCATCATTCATGTTAGAATTGACTATATTAGGCAACAAATGTGGTTCATCCAGGGGATGAGACCGGGTTTCTCTTATCGGCAAAGAAGAAATCATAGCAGCTCTTGTGAGACTAAAGGAGGTCCAGGACATCCAAGAGAGGATGAAGACTGCACAGTGCAGTAAGAAACATGAAATCGGTGCCAGTCTTAGAGACTCGGGTGTGTTAAAGAAGAGGAAGCTTAAAGGACAGATGAGTCTACGAAGCAGTAGACGTGGAGGCAGAGCTAGGAGAGAAGCAGAGGAGGTTGACGGACGAGAGCGTGGAGGAGGCTATATGTACCTACCCTTCAGGTAGGATCCAAGGAGGATGACCCAGGAGCTGCTTCCTACTTCCAGCTATTTTCTTTTTGCTATTGTACCTTGTTCAGTTGTAGTCGTACTTCCTTTTGGGTTTGTATTCTGGCCCATTTACTTTTCAGCATTTCTTTTGTACTTAGTTTTTTGCTTCCTCTTGTACTCTGTGGTGCTTGTTTTCTTATATAAAGGCAATGCCTTCCCAGTTATCGGGATTTTACGCCTTTGGTGCTAGTCACCAGCCCCTGGCCTATGGAAGGCGGGCTTGGGGTAGTCACGACATGGGCCCCGAGGGCGGGTCGTGACAGATTCATTAAATAATCAGTACAACATGGATAAATGGTCAAAGGAATCAAATATTATATTGTATTTTCCAAATATTATCGTTGTTCATTATTTAATACGTGTGGAAGTTTGGTTATTATTCCCAGAATATAGTATTTTGGTATATATTTATATTGAAAAAATAAATTTATCTAATATATATGCTTTGTTAGTCATGTATAAAGTTTTAGATAATCGATTATTTTCAAAAGATCATTACATGTAAGCATGTTGAGGGAAAATGAATGTACTTGATGGGAATGTTGAATTAATTTCCAATTATATTATTGAAATTGGGATATTTATAAATTGTTTTCATTTCATATTTTTTTAATTCCAAGAGAAAAATGACATAATTTATCTAGTTTTTCATAGAAAAACGAAATTAGATGTAACGACATAGGTATTTATAGAATAATAGCTTTTCATATATATTAAAATTTATGATAAGATATTAATATTATGTTAAATAGGAAACCATTTTCAATAGAGTACTCAACATTAATAATAGGATTCTCGGAAATATTACATTGCATATAACATTAAGATATACTAAAAAATATTATATTATTATTATTATTTTCTATGGTAGTTTACTCGTAGCCATTGTTCTGGTGGAAATGAATATAACAAACTGCAATATTATTACACATTTTTGTTAAATGTTTTCAATTTTTTCAAATAAAATTTAGAGGCTTAAAATAAGAATCAATCTGAATTTAAGCATGAAATACACAAATATTTTTTAAAAGGTAGATTTACCGTCTTTTGATGGAGAACCTTTTTAAATCTAATGTTTTTGACACTTTATATATTACATTTGAAAAAATAAACTTCTACTTTATAATAGTGACAGAAAAATTTACTGTGGGAAATTATTTTGTATTTTTTTGATAAAGTTCATTTTCTAATGAATAGTGAAAATTATTGCATTTTAAGTCAAAATTGTCTTTTCGTCTGATTTAATTAAATGGTTATTTTGTATTTTTAATTACTTTTAAAGTGTAATTAGATAATGTTTTTTCCATTTTATACAATTTTGGTCATTTTAATTACTTTCACTTTTTAATTAGACATAAACACATGTCAATGTTTTGATAGATACTATTGCATAAAAACACATTTTTTTGTTTTAATAATTGGAATTAATTTTAAATTAATTTTTAAATTTCTATGTTTTTAATTTGGAAAAATGAATTCCATATTTTAAATCGGGAGTTCCAAATTGTTTAAATATGTAACATTTGTTTTTAGACGTTATGAATGGTAACTTCAGTAAATATTTTATTTACCATGGTTAAAGGGTAAATCTAGTAAATAAGTGTAAAAAATAATATTATCATAATATAAAATTATTCAAACACATGTCCTTAAACTATTTTATATGATTTTTATGACCATGGAAATCCTTGGGACGCTTTTAGGACCCCATGGAGCCACTTGCATATGAAAGTGGAATTTAATTACCTTTAATTTGATATTAATGAAAATATAACCTAGACATATGTTATTTACTATAAAAATTTTAGATGGGGTTATATAAGTGATATCTTATACTATAAATATTAATTTTAATTGTAAAAATTTTTAATACATCATGAAACATAATTTACAATTTTTATACATTACATAAATAAATTTAATTATGACACAATAATGATGTAGGGATTATTTTATTAAAAAAGATTAAAATAAATGATATTATAAATGTTAAAATTAATGTAATTCGGTTATTTTGAAGTCACCCACGAATTTTATTGATGATATTTTCATGTTATGGTTTTATAAATTAAGATTTTTAAAATCAATCATGTTTATATGGATTTATAAAAATCCATGATACGAATAGTGTCAAAATTGACATAATTCATAGTTTAAAATCTAAAATATTTTATTAAATATTGTAAAATTTTAAAAAGTTATTCTTCCAAATGGTTATAATTAATATATGATTTTATTATTTGATCTTTAATTGGACATTTGGTTTGTTTTGGTAACTATTTTGATTCTCAAAGTACTAAATTCATGATAAAACAATAAAAGTAAAAAAGGGATAAATAAACAATATAAGGATTAAAAAAATCCAAAAAAAATAAAATTATAGTTGGATGATTTTATTTAGACTTATATTCATCTTATCTTATCATTTAATTAGTTTTGGACATTTTCAAACAGAAAATCATTTTAAAATAAAATAATACTTTCAAACATTCCTGAAGATCCCCTCCTCCTTATAAATGACCAACACCTCTAACCCATTACAAACATCTGTCAAGCCCTTTGGCTCTTCCAAACAATTCTCTAATAAGCTAAAAATATCACACTCTATATTCTAGAATCATTCCCATAGGAATAATGCAATTCAAAAATGATTTTTGGCTCAAATCAAAGAGAGTTGCACATTTTTAGAGGTAGTGTCTTCTGTAAAATTCTTTTCCATTATTTTACTTATTCACTACCTATTGTATTAATATTATTTGATTACATAAAATATAAATAATCATAAAGATACTAGTATTTTTTTAATGATAATTATTAAAAATAAAATTACACGGATCTTTATATAATGGATTTAGAACATATTGTTTCTGTGGATAGCAATCTAGTGCCTCACGAAATGATGATTTTTGGATTTTTCCATACCACCTCTCAGGGTGGAAATTATGATAGAAAATTAATTATATATGATATATATTATATTGATTTTATCTCTTTAATTCAATAATTCTCATTTATATCATACCCTTATGTTTTTCATGTTGTATATATACGATAATTTCATTTGAGGAAATATGGACTACCGAACCCTCAAAGTGATATGACTCGTTCATGGAATAATAAAATATTATATTATACTAGAATTAAAATTTAGTTTTGTATCATATAGTTTTCATTCCATTAAATATAAAAAAGAAATTAAAGTAGCATTCATGTGTACGTACGACTTACCGTCTCCGTGAACAGCGATTTTCATTTTTTATATCCAAATGTTTTGGAATATTATAAACAAATATATACTGGATATAGATAAAAATATACTGAATATATTCTATATTTAAATCATGAATACAATTCTAGAGATAATACACTTTTGAAAATTTGTACATTTTGTAATTATAACATGTTTATTTTAGACTCAAGTAACGAATATCAACAAAAGGACTAATATTAACTTAAATAATTATGAAATTTTTATAAAGTATAAGTAAGTGATTTAAAATGAATAATAAAATTGAAAATGGTTCTTATGAATGTAGAAATTAACATAAGTTTATTGTTTTGGATGAACAAGGAACAAACATGATGATTTCAACTCAAGGTAAGGGACATCGTCTCAATCTACATTCATTGAAAATATTTTGATTTATACATGACTTAATTTTATAGGCTACATAAACCAATTTGGATTTTAATTTCATTTAAAGGGAATCCTTTTTCTATGTATCATTTTACTAAATGACAAAGGGATTGTTTCTTTTTAATGTACATGGTGACAATGGCCTTTCCGTCGACACGATCATTTTTTGATATTTTCCTTACTTAACAATCCATAATGTTTTTAAAACGAAAATAAAAACCATATAAAGATTTTACGTATTTTAGTATATAAAATTCATTTCATAATGGATTTATTATGTTAATATATTTGAATTATATATTTTGATTGCAATGTGGAAATGTTATCTTTCGTTTATGTCTATGTTATATGTTAGGATTATGTTATGGTTCTTGGGAATTGCTTACATTTATGGGTGGTTCCATGATAAATCTATGGTGGGTGAGCCCAAGATAGAATTCTAATTAATTGGGTAACATGACAGAGGTAAACATAATGTTTCTCCTAAGATATTTATAAAATATAATATGATAGGTATTCCAAATGTAACTCTCTATATAGCTGTGAAATCTACAATGTATGTATGATAAAGATGCCACAAGTTAACTTTATGATTTATTATTTCTGTGTGTTATTCATAAACCTTATGATTTCATGAGGTATGATAAAAACAATATGTTTTATATTTGAAAATTATGATCTCATTGATTTGTATGTGTTGATGGGATAATGTTTTATTTCATTATTCTATAACATTTACTAGGATTTTTATTTTCAACCCATGTTTTTGAAATGTTTTTCACAGGGTATATGGAAGGTTAAGGGAAATGAATAATTCTGAAAGATTTATATCATGAAAAAGATTACTTTTTTTCTTTTAAGTGTTTTTATTTTTTGAAAAAATGAATATTGAGTAGAATTTTCAACTTTGTAATATTTGAGATGTAATAGTTACATCCTAATACTTTAAAAATGTAAACCTGAAAATACCATCGATGTTAATTCTAGATTTCACTCAATATTTTGTAATTTTTAAGGCTTGGGCCTTACATCGGTTATTAGTGGCCGGTTTAGATAGAATTAGAGGTTAGGGTTTTATTTAAGCATAAGTGACATTACCGCAATGGTTAGAATATTAGAAAGAGTCTTAGTTATTTTTGATAAAGTGAATGTATTTAAGAATACATTAATAAGTATATATTAGTTTCTACCCTACTCAGAAGGTAGTATAAGATGATTTTTCTAATATAATCACACTGACCATTATGGTTTTAGTAAATGGGTAGATTTAGTAGGCACCAAAGTAATAATGGATATGAATGAAACTATGCTGGTTTTCTGATTAAGAAACTGAATGAAATGGGATCTGTAATGAGAAATCTTGTGGTTATTCTTAAACATATATCTAGAATCATGATTGTCTACTTGAACATTGGTGATTTTTATAAGGCGTCATATATGAGAAAAATTAATCCCTATTTATGTTCAGGTATTAATCAATATTGTATGTATATTCAAAAACCTATGTGTCAAGGATGTGAAAAGAAACACCAAAGAAAATTCTCAAAAGGTATGGGAAGATGTTTCAGTTGTGGTAATGAAGTTCATAAAGAAATAACGTTCCCCGGAAAAAGGAAGCATCCGGTTGAATCTAGAAAAGGGAAAGAGGTTCATTCTGAAGGACCAATTGAATAATTTAAATGTGACGTACATTGTCATTATACAAATATATGTCCTACAAAGAATTTTTTGGTGTGTGATTATAAATATCGGAAAAATATATGATTCTAAATTCCTAATTTCATTCCAATTGATGATGAGGAAACTGAAAATTCCCTATGAAATGTATGGATTATTTTATAGCTCATGTTTTAACATTACTGAATTCATAAGACATTATGGGTGATTTTGTTTATAGGAAAGAAGTATAAAATAATAAGATAGAAAAAAATGGATAAAGGTTCATGAAGAATGTTCTATGATAAAGATGTCTAAATTTTAGGAATAGAAGAGTTATTTTGGATCTATAGATGATGAAATGTTTAAATGTATCAATGATATGATTACTTTTGATGACTTTTTCAACTATGTGTAACAATAATGTTTGATAAGTGAGAGTTTTATTCAAGGAGTAATTGTCTTTTCTTTTGAGGATATAGTTATAACGAACCATTTGGGATTATATGGTCCTTGAATTTGGGGCAATTATGGATTATTAATTTCGGGGATGAAATTGCGAGCTATGAGATAAAATTTGTGGTTAAAATATGTTATGGTTGTAGTTGATAAATTTATCTCATCTTTGGGAATGATAAAAAATTATATAATTTTTAAAAAAGGAAAACATGCAGACAATGTGAGAATCAGTCACGTCGGAAAAAGCTATGAAAATCTAACCCACTACCAAAGTTCGATTGCAATTTATCACCTACCACTAGACTACATGAAGTCCCTGGTTAGTATAACTTATTCTTTTTTTATTTAAACGATTTGATGGATCAAAAATAATTTGATTTTGGAACTTATGTTTAATTAAATAGATATCCTTAGTATATAAAATTTATATAGTGATTAAGTGGTAAAGGTTATTTTGGAAGACATTCACTCTTTTGGGAAAACTATATGCTTAAAGAAAATAGAATACTATGGGATCTCATTTGTGGAGTAATGGATAAAATATTGTTTTTCAAGAGTCTATGTTTTATTGTGTACATATAGATATAAAGGGTTATTTATGGAAATAATTAACATATCATAGAGAATATGTGATTTTGTTTATTACACTTCACAATGAGGCATTAAGAGCAGTCGATGTTATTTGGTGATAAATGATAAGATTTACTATGGAGGAAAATGTGATTAAAATCTTCAGAGTTTTGAGTTTCAATAATATTTTAGATTACATTGAATAATTTTAAAGACAATTGTTTATTGAATTTTATTTTTTAATATATTTTTTATTGTTTGTTTAATTTTCGAGATAAAGAGTAGTATTTCTTTTTATAAAGGATTATACTTTTTGGGGATTGTTTGATCATGTACTAACCATTTTTGTTTTGGATAATATCTAAATACATAGGAAATATATTGTTCATCTTTTTAGGATTATTTGATTCTCTAGAAGATGATTCTAGCGCTTCCAGGGTGACCATGTGATCATGAATACTCATAGTTTGGAGAAAAGACAAGTTTGTGGCATAAATTTTTTAAAGGATAAATCTCTAAATGAAAGGTAAGTATATTTCGTTATGTTCTTATTAGGATAATTCATCAAATTTAAGAAAAAGAAATTAAACCAAAAATTTTGTCCATTTTTTCATTCTAAGGAATCAAAGACAATTTAACCCGTCACATGTTTGTGGTTTTCTAGTTGTTAACTTTCTCCTAATCAGGTTTTCTATCACTCTCCATTTAACATTATGGTTAGTTTTCTCTTCTATATACATGTTTTCAATGAATCCTAGTATGTGTTATCTTGGGTGACCTTTCTACTTCTCTTTATTTCATATAACGTGATAGTTTTGTTATCTATTTTTAGATGTGAAACATTCAATGAATATTCTATGCTCAATCTTAATATTTTGAGGGTGCAATTTCCAAAAGGGAGAATGATGTAATGACCCATGTATTTATTGAATAATACATTTTAATATATATCAATATTAATGAATATGATATTAATTTTATGTTCAAAAGGACACTATATTTGATATCATACTCAACATTCAACAACGGGCTTTTTTGAAATCTTTAATTGCACATGACTTTGAGTTATACAAAAAAATAATATAAAAATATTATTATTTTAAATACTAGTTAAATCCTAGCCATTATATTGTATGGAATGAAAATAAATGACTAATATATGATTACACATGTTTTAAAATGTTTTTACTTTTATCTAATAATCTTTAGAGGCTTAAAATAATAATGAATCATATTTTAAGCATGAAATACTCTAATATTCTTTAAAAGAACGATTTACAACCTTTTGATGGAAAACACATTTTAAATATAGTTTTTGACTCTTTTATATATTAAATTCTTTAAAATATACTTCTTCATTATAAGTGAGACATCAAAGTTTACATTGTGTAAATTTTTGTTATTTTTATGAGAATGATTGATTATAAATAAATAATGAAAAATACTACATTTTAAGTCAAAACTGTATTTTCCTCTAATTATTTATAAGAGTATATAAAATTTTTAATTTGTTTTGAAAGTTTAATTTTATTATTTTTTTCTATTTAATTCAAATTGGGTCATTTTATGTACTTTCACTTTTAAATTATACATAAGAACGTGTCAAAATTTTGATAGTTATTATTTCTTAAAAACACACTTTTTGTTTTGGGTAACGGGAAGTAATTTTTAATTAATTTCTCCAACTTCTGTGTTTTAAATTTGGAAAAATAGCTTCCATATTTTTTATCAGGAGTTCCATATTGTTTAAATAAGAAACTTTTATATTTAGACATTATGAATAGTAACATCATAATGTATTTTATTTACCATGGTTAAAAGGAAAATCTGGAAAATAAGGGAAAAAATAATATTATAATATTATTAAATATGAAACTAAGTCATATTCTATGCCTATTAGATGAGATATTTCCATCCACGATCATCCTAGGGTTTATTTTATTACTCTGTAGAGTCACTTGTGTGATAAAGTGACATTTAATTTCCTTTAATATAAAGTTAAGGAAAATATAACCTAAAAATAAATATTTTAGTAAAACATTTTTTATATGGGGATATATATGTGATCCTTTATACTATAAATATTAATTCGAATTATAAAATTATTTCTAACATCGTGGTATTTTATTTACGATTTTTTGAAGTAAAATAAATAAATTGAATTATGACACAATGATGATGTAGTGATTTTTTCATTAATAATGGATTCAAATAAATGATATTATGAATGTTAAAATAAATGAAATTTGGATATTTTAAATTCATAAAAAAAAATTCTCGAGGATAGTTAAATGTTATATTTGTACTACTGATGTTTTTCTCTAATAAATTATGATTTTATGGATTTATAAAAATTCATGATATGAATAGTGTCAAAATTGACATAATTCATATTTTAAAATATAAAATATTTTAATAAATATTATAAAATTCAGAAAAATCTATGAATTGGTAAAATTTATATCATAAGTCATAAATTTAATTCACGACTCTTTAATTGGATATTTTTCATTTTTTTGTCACAATTTTGAATATCATATTATTAAATTCCTAATAAAACAGTAAGAGCAAAAAATGATTAAATAAAAAATATAAGAATTAAAAAAATATCCCAAACCTATACAATTCTTATTGGATTATTTTATATTGAACATATATTCATCTTATATTCTAATTTAATGATTTTTTAGAACATTTAAAACTGAATATAATTTATAATAAAATAGTACTTTCAAATTTTCCTAAAGAACTCCTCCTCCCTCTTATAAAATACCACCACATATAACCCATTACAGACACTTATCAATCCCATTTGCTCATCCGAAATATAATCCAATAATCTACCAACAACCCCTTCTTCAACCTAGAGTCTTCCCCTTAGGTGTAAAGTAATTAATGAAAGCCTTTTCGATGAAATCAATGAGAGTTACATGTTTTAAGAGGTAGTGTCTTCTCTAAAATTCTTTTCCATTATTATAATTCTTAACTCCCTACTCTATTATTTTTATTTTATTACATAAAGACAACAGTATCTTAAATATACAAGGAATTTTTAATGAATGGGATTCAAAATACACTGACACACACCATCATGTGATGGATTTTGAACATACTGTTTCGGTGGACGGTGAACTGCTGCCTCAAAAAATGACGATTCTTCTATTTTTTCGTACCACCTATCATGGTTGAAATTATAATGGAACTATAATTATATATGATATTTATGATATTTATTTTATCTATATACTTATTTAATTATCATTTATAGCATAACATTATAGTTTTCATGTTTTATATATATGTTAATTTCATTTGATGATGTTCGGACTACCGCCCCCTCCAAGTGAAATGACTCGTTCATTCCATACAATAAAAGGAATGTATAATGGAACGAGTTCATGAAAATATGTAACTTATATAAAATATTACATTATACTGGAATTATATTATACTTATGTATCATTTAGTTTTTATTCCATTAAATATAAAAATGAAATGAAAGTAGCATTCATGAGTACGTACGGCTTACAGTCTCCATGTACGATGCTTTTCATTTCTTATATCCAATGGTTATGGATTATTCTAAATAAATATATAATAGAACTAAAAAAATATCTACTAGATATATATGATATTTAAATAATTAATAAAATTGTCATGACCCCCTCCCTAAAAGGTGTACCCCTCTTGTGCCGGTAGTGTGGGAAGGGAGATAATGACCCCTGAGTCCCTCCTCCAGTTGGCCTTGGGATGGTGACTATCACCGAGGGTATAATAAAAACAAAAATGGGAGGCATTACCCTCTAATAGAACACATGTATAACAGAGAGATAAAATATACACCAACTAACACCAACATAGACAATAATATAAATGAAATCCCAAGTACACATATGTAATGTCATGAAAAAATTTTACAACTGAAAGGGAAAAAATGAAAATACCAAAGGAAATTAAAAATATCAGCAACCACAAGACTGAACAGATCCTATAACCCTAAGCGAGTAGAAACCAACTTTATCTCCAATCTTCTTCAATTCACCTAAAAACAGTTTATATATACATTGGTGGAGTATAACAGTATACTCAGTAGGATCCTCCCCAGAGCCTCTTGTGAAAATGTAAAGAATGAAAGCTAAAGCATAGTAAACAACAAGTGAAACTATCTCATCACCTAAATAGGTATACTATGTTCCTAGCCTCACCATGGATAATCTCCCCATGTAATGCATAAAATACTATATAATAAATTGAAGAACATCAAAGATACCCCGCTACTACTTCCCCCTGGTTTTCTGCTTTGATCCAGCGTCACATGTCATAAGCATCTCTCTCCAAAAAGGATTTCCCACAGACACTGGGGTAAAGCACCCCCACATGCACCTCATGCAATAAATCCACCACGTCCATTTAAACATTGTAACATGGTATTTTTTGGATCCACCACAGCTCACATAAGGTGTATCAAACATCGGGTATTAATCATCAAGCCATTATAACACATACACCAAGTAAGGATCCTCAATCCATCATTTCTTATTCACTATACACCTATATTAGTCCATCGGAAACAATATCCAGAATATATATGTGTGAATAACCACAATACATTACAACACTCTACACATATATTTGGGGAAAACTAACCACTCTGCCTACCAGCACAAGTAACTACCATTATAGGAGAGTAGGGCCAAATGGGGTAGTCAGCCATCCATCCTCCAAACATAATGTTAGGAAAAACACACCTCAGGGATAAGAATACCTGGGGTGTCAGTTTCCCTAACTGATAGGGTGGAGTAGCATATTGAAAACCAAAAAGTAGAGAACATACTCTTTCTTACACCCACATTATGAGAATAAAATTGTCTTAGACTCAACTATAGCTAATGTCGCTCAGATTCATGGCTGCCACTGCTAAGACTAGATATCCTATAAGCATACAACCATTTCTAGAGATTTATGGCATTACATAATTACCTTTTTATCCATTTCAATTTCAGTTAATTAATTATTTAATCAATAATTAACCATTATCAATTTTCACATTATATTTCATTAGCATCACACTCGAAGTCCACTTCCAATTTAAATTATAACCTCAACATTGCAACCGAGCAAGCTCAAACACCAAGGGTTTACATCATATATTCAATCATTTATTTATTGCATTACTTTCCAATATTCCCATGAATTCTAGAAAAGAATTCTATATATTAAACACTAGGGGGTCAACATGGTGAGTAGATGAACTACTCATCGAGTCTTTTACACCAATAGGAAGAGTATAGTCCCATCCTCCCTTGAGAATCTAAACACGAAAATCAAGTCGCATTCCCCATGCATCGTTACCCATTTCAGAAGAAGGGTAAAAAAACTGGCTTCCTTGGGTAGTGGGGAAATTAAATCAGATAAACAACCAAAAATATTATCAAGCGTCTAAACATTCAAATCCAACTCATTCTATCATCCCTAGTGTCCCCCCCCCCCGGAACCCACATGCATAAATTAATGCATCTCTCCATTCTAGGTGTCAACTGATGCAACAACCAATATGCCTCCCTAGCCCCACATATCACAACAGCCATCCAGGCTCACATCAGAACACAAGAATAAAGAAAAAATATCATATCAATTGGGATCTTGGACCTTAAACAAGAAAGAGGGTAACACATAGCTCTACAAAGAAAAATTATTTATCAAACAACCTGTTCTTTAATCATTCTTGGATTATCTGATTTATTATTTGTATGTTCCAAATTTGGGAAACCTAAACAGTAAGCTATCACATATAATTAAACATTCTTACTTCACCAATATGATTTACATCAAATTACAATAATAGAAAGAAAATTCATTTCCATTCTTTGTTATCTTAATCCAAACAATTTTTAATTAATTCCGGATTTAACTTATATACCAATTTCCATCAAGAACAAAAATATAAACAAAGAAAGCATAGATACCACACTATCCAGCAAAAGAAGAGGCAATAACACATGATCAATATCAATTTATTTACTCAGTTAAAATATTTATTCTGTAAATTCCATTGTGATCCAGTGGGATAAAACATGATAACTATACAGTTTCTCGTAAAATGAAAGAGAAGAAAAGAATCCCCAACCTCAAATAGTTTTTGATGTTATTTATATGAGAACGAGTCAAACAACGTGTTACGATCTCCTCCGCCCCTGACAATTGTATCCACCTGAGGATGCAGAGAAACAACCACACCAATCAACCACCAAGAAAAGCCTGTTAGGAACATGGATATGGCATTCCATAAAAGGGAAAGGAGAAACAGAAGGAGAGGAACCCAAAATAATGATGATAGATCGTACCACATACCGAAGATTGATCGATACTACTTGGTTTCATCAGAAACATAGAAGAACTACTCCAAGGATGAATGCCTGATCACACTACTCCTATAGGGAGGAATGGGAGGTTCGAGGATCTCACACCTGAGAACAAGGAGGAGGATCATGAAGTAGGATATCTCATCCCTTTATAATATTTAATGGATCAGCGATTTAAGATATGTTTTATTTTCCATTAAAAGTGGATCGCATTAAACTACACATTTTCACCAACTAAAAACATCTCGATCCATAAGAAAATTAATATAGGAATTATTTACATTGAATTTTCCTTAGAGTCCTTAAAATTGGGCTTTAGATTCATTTTACATCATAGGAAACGTTAATGGGGTGAAACTGTAGGATGCGGGAAAACCTGTTCACGATCTCAAAATTTGGAAAAAGAAAAACACTGTCCATGAACCTCAACGTTGAAAACTCACCATTGGAACCTCACCATTCTATAAAAATATTTCATGAACATTACCATTTAGACATCACCAATGGAACCTCACTATTCTGGAAACACTTTTCATGGCCTTGAAATTTGGTGAAGGAAAAACACTATTCATGAACCTCGCTGTTGGAACCTCACCATTCTAGAAACACTATTCATCAACTCAAAATTTGGAAATAGAAAGAGGGGTTACTATTGGACCTCCTCATTAACACTGTTCACATAACTCTATCATTTCACTATTCAAATAAGGCAACTGTTGCATTGTCCACATAAGGATGTCGTCGTACTATTCACGGAACATGAAATTTAGAAAAGTGTTGGGGATAAGTCATCTTGACGACGTAGAAGACCTTAGACACCAAATTTTTGCAAAGGAATAGACCATAGAGGTCTAATCCATTACATCAGAGACCTCTTAAAAAATTATCATCCTCGAGAAATAAAAACCAGAATAAAAGGAAACATAAGAGAATCCCTACCAACCACTGATCGAGATACCATTCAATAGAGAGAAAGCAACACGAAGAAACCAAAGAATGCCATCCCACAATCAGGAAAGGTCTATAACCAACAAAGAGAACATAACTACATGTATAGAGTTAAACATCAAATAAAAATATGTACTAAGCACATATTTGTGACTCACGTTCCTAGGTACTATCCTCCATGCCACCGTGTCACCACAAGACACGAACCAAGGGGATAGAATGCCCAAAAAACTCTTACATTTCAGTCTATGATCTCCAAAGGTCGCTCCTCAAAGGTCACATCATCATCAACATCGATCTCTCCCCAATAAATGACGTGAGAGTCATCATGAAGATAATGACAGATCTGTGACACATGAAAAGCACTCTGTATCTGGTTCATCTGTGGGGGGAGTTCTACTAAATATTCCATAGCTCCAACACGAGCTAACAACTAAAAGTCCCAAAAAAACTGTGGAGAAATCATACTCCCACGACCAATCCTTCACTACCCATGATGGGGATTCCCATTCAGAAACACTTGATTCCCAATATCAAACTGTAAGGGTCTCTTCATTTGATCAAAATATGATTTAAAATGATCCTGCACTGTCTTCATCCACTCATGAATCACCTAAACCACCTTCATTGTACTATACACTAGTTTTATCCAGAGAATTGCTGACTCTCCAACCCCAGTCCAGTATAACGGAAAATGGAAATTCCAGCCATATAACACTTCAAACGGTGCCATACCGATGGTGGAGTGAAAACTATTGTTGTAAGAGAACTCCATCATGGGTAAATGCCTCGTCCAAAAACCTCCAAAATCCAAGACACAAGAGTGTAAAATGTCTTTATGTGTCGGTCATACCATCCATTTTGAGGATGAAAAGAAGTGCTAAGGCATTTTTGTGAATTGGAAGCA
The DNA here is from genome assembly GCA_963277665.1 of Viscum album. Lineage (NCBI taxonomy): Eukaryota > Viridiplantae > Streptophyta > Magnoliopsida > Santalales > Viscaceae > Viscum > Viscum album. The sequence continues at coordinate 1,371,896,044 of OY728141.1, read as the reverse complement.
TGCTTGGGAAATCTCTACAGACCAGAGGTAAAACGAGGATATTCATCGGAAATGATCATCATCGGGACTCCGTGGAGTCTGACCACCTCATAAAGATACAACCTAGACAAAACATCCACTGATCATGACTCCATAATTGCTATGATGTGTGATGATTTTGTTAAGTAGTCCACTACCACCCAAATAGCATAATGTCCTTCTTGAGGTTGAGGTAAACCATTAACAAAGTCCATTGAAAAGACCTCCCACTTACACTAAGGAAAATCCAACGGCTGGAGAAGACCACTAGGAACATGGTGTTTGGACATATCCTTATGGAAGACCAAATATCGAGACACAAACTCTGTAACTTCATGCTTCACCCCAAGCCGGCCAAACTGGCTCTTCAAGGTTCGGTACATCATTGTCACACCAGGATTCACCGCTAAAGGAGAACTATGGAACCCTCTTAGAATCATATCATGCTTCATAAAAGTAACAAATATCATTCCATGACACAAAAATTGATGTTGTTCATCCTCCGAAAAACTATCAGGGGCCTTGCTTCAAACCACTCGGTCTCTCTAAACCTCCACCTCTAGATCCCCCAATTGGTACTCTTCCATCTTCTGCACCACAGAAGATTGCACCGTCATTTGAAAATGACAACCTCTACCACCAACTTCTCCCATATTAAGATGTAATGACAAAATTTCTTCTATTACTCTCCTAGAGTAACCAGATTCACGCATTGCTTCACTACGCGACTTATGACTCAACACATCAGATACAACATTACCCTTTCTATGTGTATATGATATTTCAAAGTCGTACTCTTTGCAAGAACTCCATCCACTGATGTTGTCATATGTTCAAGTCAAACTGGTACTGAATATACCTCAAACTCTTATGATCAGTGAAACCCACAAATTGCATGCCAACAAGGTAATGTATCCATGAATTTATAGAAAACACCATGGCTGCCAACTCAAGATCATGGGTAGAATAGTGAATTTCATGGAAACACAACTACTGAGTCCCATAAGATACAACTGATCTCTACTACATCCAAACAAAACCTATTCCATGATGTGATGCTTCACATAAAACATAAAACTGAACACCCTATGTTATATGTTAATGAACTGGAGATCTTAATAATGTCTCTATTAGATACACAAAATCTGGTTGACACTGATCAGTCCATATGCACGACTAATCCTTCCTGGTCAAATCTGTTAGAGGAGTCACTACTCGAGAGAAATTGGCTATGATCCTCTTGTAGTATCCTGCGAGACCAAGGAAACATCGCACCTCTGGCACTGTTTTGGGGGCTTCCCAAGACACAATTGATTCTATCTTCGATGGATCCATAGCTACTCCAAACTGAGACACAACATTACCCATCAAACAGACTTCCTCGGCCCAAAACTCACACTTCGTCAACTTCCCAAACAATTGATGTTGACAAATAAGACCAAAAATGGAATTTAGATGCTCTGTATTCTCCTCCTTAGACGTAGAGTACACAGGGATTTCGTCAATGAAAATCCCCATGAACATGTCCAAGAACTCACAGAACACAGCAGTCATCAATCCCATGAACACAGCAAGAGAGTTTTTCATGCCAAACTGCATTAAAACGAACTCATAATGCCCATGAAGACAACAGAAAGAAATTTTCAATATATCATCATCCTTCAAATGAAACTTATGATAACCTGACTACAAGTTGATATTCAGGAACCAACTTTCACTGTTTAGTTGATCGAATAAATCATCAATACATGGATGATGATTGTGATTCTTGACTGTCACTTTGATTAAGCATTGATAATCGACACACAAGTGAAAATTGTCTTCAGTATTTTTCATGATGAAAACTTCATCACCCCATAGTGGAACACTCGTCCAAACAAAACCACACTGTAACAAAAGATCCAACTGTATATGTAACTCTCGTAACATAGAAGGGGACATCCTATATGGATACATATAGATAGGAGGCTCTCTTGGTTGTAGCTTGATCCCATACTCGATATCTCAACGAGGGGGGGGGGGGGGGTAATACTGCAACCTCTTCAAGAAAGTCATGAAGGTACTCTACTATGTCCCAAGGAAACTTCAAACTATTTAACTTCTAATAAACTCATCATCATCTTAGCCATTATGGTCGATAAGGACATAACATGCTTCTAACCCATCTGAGTGTCTCCCTCACCAATGAACACCACTAGCTCTCCATCTGCATCAAAGAACCCAACCAGCCTCCTAATGAAATCCATGATAACCTTCACCGAATAAAACTAAGACATGCCATGAATGACATCATATTCTTGTATTTGTAAACATAAGAAATCTCCCAAAGAGAAGTGCAACACCAACACTATCTCATAGTTTCTACATTCTTCAAACAAGTCAGCTTGGCCTCCAATTGGCATTGTAAATGCCAGGGGCACTCAATGCCTCTCTACCTCAAGTCCCAATGCATGGACAAGGGTAGGTGATATAAAGGAGTGTTTCAGTCCTGAATCAATCAAGGCATAAAAAAATGTAGAAAACAAGCAAAGGGTACCTCAAATGACATCTAGCTCTCCTAGAGTTGACAATGCTAAAGCATTAGCTGATGACAACCTCCTCCACGACCTCTCTTATCCTGATGATGACCCACTATGACCGCACACTGCTCTATAAGTATGGGGAACGTCACAGGGATGTCCTCTTCCTGCCCATCTACCCTCTGCTGATCCAATTCCAGTGAAACATATTGCTACTGCCTCGGCTGGAATTGCCTCAAAAGAGGAACCTAAAGGTGGGCACCTAGTCCATGATTACTACTCTAAAAGGTTGGGCACTCTCGTTGCTGATGTCCTAGACCAAACCAAGAAACAAAAGTGCATGATCCATTGGAATTGTCCAAAGATCCACTGCCTGGGGAGAAAGAAGATGTGAAGGGATAGGACATTCCCCTGGCTGAACGAAAACTATTCTTCCCTGAAAACTGAGAACCCAGACCATAGAGCTACATTGTGAGGAATCATGACGACTTCACTCTCATGATGATCCGGTTTGGGAAAAATTCTTCTTCATAACCTCTTCCCTTCCCCGCACCTCAATATATGTCTTCTGCATAAATGGGGTGACCTGGCACTGGATATCAAGATGCAATGCCTCCTTGAAATTCCTCACCCTGGCCTCCTAATCTTGAATGAGGTCTGAAGCATATCATAAAAGGTTCCTAAAACAAATTCCAAACACTCACACACTGGTGATCCCCTATCAAAGGTTAAGAGTCTCCTAGATACTAAATTCTATTGTGGTGATGAAAGAAACTCGACTCTAAACTTGTTTCATAAGTCCTCCCATGAGATCACAGACTCCTCGTGATCCCCAAGGAACCAGAACCACTATTGGCTCACTGCGCCACACAGCATCGTCACAACGAAGGACACCCAGTTCTCCATCCAAGCACAGATCAAACTGAATCCTATCTTGACCTCCTTCAAACAGTCTTCCATGAATGCATCTAAAATGGAGCTGTTGTACTTCCGAAGACTCTGGGGAAGAAACTCTTAGATTTTCCTCCTCCAAGTGTTTTCTTTTTCTACCTCTACCCCATAGCGATCTATTGGCACAACCTACTGGACATATTCTATGTGATCCTGATGAATATGTCAACCTAGAGCCATACTTATAAAATAACAAACAGTTAGAGATCCTAAACCAGGAATAAGGAAGACTTGACACTAATTGATTAATTGTTTTCTATTATTCATTTTAGGTTACCCTACCCTAAGGTCTACCCATTCTAACACAAGAACACAGAAGATTGATTCATGATACTTTTCTTGGTCTCTACCCTGAAACTAGTATGTCCTCGTTTTGTATACATTATAATCATAAATAGTTGTACATCAGATCCTAGGGGTCCCTAAACACCTATGTCTCAGCCGGTCTCCAGTGTTTACATCACTTTCTAAACTTGACTAACACTGTTTCCCTACCAACTCATGCAACCTCACTTGTTCCTAACTCCAAACTCCATCCTCTCCTTCAACATTCCTCTGATACCACTATGTATCAATCCCCTCCACAAAAGGTGTACCCCTTCTATGATGGCAGTGTGAGAAGGTAGATAATGACCCCCTGAGTCCCGCCTCAATTAGGCCCTGGCTCGGCAACTTGCACCGAGGGTATAGGAAAACCACAAATTGGAGGCCTTTCCCTCTAAGAGAACACATGCGATTGAGAGAGATAAGATAGATACCAACCAACTCCAACTCAGACAACAATATTAATTATATCTGAATTACACATATGTAATTTCATGCAAAACTACTATAACTAAAAAGGGGGAAAACATCAAATACCAAAGGAATGTAATAACATTAGCAACCACAAGCCCGTATAGCTCCCTTAACCCCAAGATAGTAGAAACCATATTTATATCCAAACTACTCCAAGTTACCTGAAAAATAGTTTATATATACATATGGTGAGTATAATAGTATACACATTAGGATCCTCCCCAGAGCCTCTCGTACAAAAGTAATGAAAGTATACAAAAGTAATGTGAACAACACGTAAAACTAACTCATCACCTAAACGGTTATACTATGTTCCAAGCCTCACCAAGGATACTCTCACCAAGTATTGTATACAAAAGTATATAATATAATTAAGAATATCAAGGGTACCCAACTTCTACTTCCCCACTAGTTTGTCGCTTTTCCCCAACATCGCACATCCTAAGCATCTCTCTCCCAAAAGGTTTGCCCGCTAACACGTGGGAAAAGAACCACAACATGAACATCAATCCAAAAAACAACCAATTCCACATAATAAATGTAACCCAGTTGTTTCTAGGAGACCCCATATCTCTCATTACGTTTATCATACATCGGGTATTTAACCTCACGCCATTATAGCCCATACCCAGAGTAAGGATCCTCATGCCATCATAGCTTATACACGTCACAATTTTAGTAGTCCAATTGAAAATATATCTAGGATATATGTGTGTGAATAACCACATCCCATTACAGCCCTATACACATATATATGGAGAAAATTAACCACTATTTGAACAGCACATGTAACTACCAAGAGAAGAGAGTGGTGTCAAAGGGGGTAGTCATCCATCTATCCTCCCACGAGAATGTTGGTGAAAACACCCCTAGGCTTAGAATCCTCAGGGTGTTAGTTTCCCTAACTGATGGGGTGGAGTAGTGTATAAAAACACAAAAATTATAGAATATACAAAATCTAACAACCACAATATTGGAAAAACATATTCTTAGACACAACTATAGCTAAGGTCTCTCAGATTCTTGGATGCAACTTCAAATACAATGTATCATATAAGCACACAACCATATAAAGAGCTTTGTTACATTACTTTAATCCCTTTTTATTTGTTTCAATTTAAATTAATTAATTCTAAAAACATTAATTGACCATTAACAATTTCCACATTCAATTTCATTAACATCACACACAAAGTCCACTTTCACTATAAATTTTAACCTCAACATTACATCCCAGCAAGCTCCAACCCCACGGGTTGAAATCATTTATTCCATTATTTTTTTACATCATTACATTCCCATATTCCAAGGAATTCTATAAAAATAGTCTACACTACTGAACACAAGGGGGTTCAACCCGGTGAGTAGATGAACTACCCATCGAGTCTTTTCCACTTATATAAAGAGCATAGACCCATCCTCCCTTAAGAAGCTAAACACAGAAAGCATTTGTCATACACCGCAAATATTCACCCCTTTTAGAAGAAGGGTATGCAAAACTGGCTGGCTTGAGTAGTGGGAAAATTAAATCAAATAAACAATCAAAAAGATCAGTAATAATCCAAAAATTCAAATCCAACTCGTTCCATCATCCCGGGTGTCCTCCCCGATAACCACATGCAAAAACTGAGGCATCGCTCCACTCTAAGAATCAACTGCTACCACAACCAATAGGCTTCCCAGCCCCCACATATCACAATATCCATACAGGACCACATCAGAACACAATCATTTGGAAAACAAAAATCATATCAATTGGTCTCTTGGCCCTTAAACAAGTAAGAGGGTAACTCAGAACCCGACAAAGAATTGTCTTTTATCAAAGAATCAGTTATTTAATCCATCGTGGATTAACCAATTTATTATTGGTAGGTTACAACTTCAGTACACCTAAATAGATACCTACCACAAATAATTAAACCTACTTATTGCACCAATTTTTTTGACATCAAATTACAACAAGAAGATCCAGATTAATTTACATGCCTCTATATCATTAGCCCCAAAAATATTAATTAATTCCATCTTTACATTCTTTACCAATTTCCATCATGAACGAAAATCAAAACAAAGAAAGAATAAATATCACACTATCTTGAAAAACATTAGACAATAACATACGATCGATATCAATTTATTTATCTAGTTAAAATGTTTATTATGTGAATTCCATTGTGATACAGTGGGATAAGACATGATAACTATACAATTTCATATAAAATAAAAGAGAAGAAATGAATCACCTACGTCGAATGGTTCTAGACGTTCTCAATATGAGAACAAGCCACCCAACTGGTTACGATCTCCTCCCTCCATTACAACTATATCCACCAAAGGATGGAGAGACACCACCACACTAGTCAACAACCAAGAAAATCAAATTTAGAACATGTATATTTCATTACAAAAATGGTCAAGTAGAAATAGAATGATATGATCCCAAAAGAATGATGATAGATCGTACTTTATTTCAGAGATTGATCGATATTGCTTGGTTGCATCAAAACCAGATGGGAACTACTCCAAAGAGGAAATATTTATCACACAAATCCTATAGGAAGGAATGGAAGGTTAGAGAATCTCATACATGAGAACAAGGAAGAAGTATTAGGGAGGAAGATATCTCATCCCTTTAAATGATTTAACAGAGCAATGGTTTAAGACACACCAGATTTTCCATTAAAATTGGATCACATTAAACCAAGTAGTTTTACCAAGTAAAAACATCCCTAAGCCTTAGAAAAATTAATATAGTAGTTATGGACTTTGAATTAGCCTTATAGTTCTTAACATGAGGCATTAAATGCATTTAATGTCAAAGAGGAACATTAAAGGGGAAAAAATGTTGGAAGCTGGAAAAACTATTCACAGACACAAAATTTGGAAAATGAAAAACATTGTTCATGAACCTCACCATTGAAATGTCACCGTTGGAACCTCAAAATTCTTGAAAAACTATTCATGAACCTCACTGTTGAAACCTCTCCATTGAAACATGACCGTTCTGGAAACACTATTTACAAACTTGAAATTTGGAAAAGGAAAAGAAATGTTCATGAACATCACCGTTGAAACAATTCTGTTGGAACCTCACCATTCTAGAAACACTATTCATGAACTGAAAATATGGAAAAGGGAAGATATGTTACCGTTGGACCACAAAATTGGCATTGTTCACATAAACCTATCATTTCATTGATAACCTAATGCTACCATAGCACTGCTCACTGAAGGCTACTGGCGTATTGTTAACAGAACTGGAAATTTGGAAAAGTGTTAGGGATAAGTCACCTTAACTTCATGTAACACCTTGGATACCATATTTTCTCAAAATAAATAGACTATAGAGGTTCAGACCATTACAGAAATTCTGGTAACAACATGGAAAATATATAATAATAACAACTTGAATTTTTTACTCAAGTACCGAATATCGAAAAAACGACCAATATTATCTAAAATAAATATGTAATTTTTATAAAATTAAAATAGTGATATTAAAAGAATAATAAATTTTAAAAAGGATATTAAGAAATTAGAAATTATATTATGTTTATTATTCAGTAATATTAAAGAACATACATTATGATCCGGACTCAAGGTAAGAGACTTAGTCCTAATCTCCTTTCATTGAGGCATATTTTGATTTATAAATGACTTTATTTTATACAATGTATAAACCCCTTTGACTATTAATTTCATTCAATGGGAATCATTTTTCAATGTATTTTTTGCTAAATGAATAAAGGTTATGTTTCTTTTTAACATACACGGTGACAATAACATTTCTGTCGACGCGAGCATTATTTGACATTTGTCTTCCTTAACAAGCCGTAATGTTTTTAAATGGAAATTAAATAAAATATGTTCTTTTAAAATATTGTGGTATCAAAAATATTATTGATAATAAATTTATTATGTCAAAATATTGAAATTATATATTGATATTGCAATATGGAAATGTTATCTTTCCATTATGCATGTGTTTTGTGTTATGATTATGTTATGTTTCTTGGGGATTGTTTATGTATATGGGTGGCTCTGTGACCAACCTAGGGTGGGAGAGACTAAGATATCTCTCCAATGCATTGGAAAAAATGACTGAGGTAAACATTAATGTTTATCCTAAGAGAAGGAATATATTGTGATGGTTATTCCAAATGTAACTCCCTATGTAGCTATGAAAGATACTATGTAAGTATGATATGTATGCCAAAAGTTACCTTTATAATTTATTATTTCTATGTGTTATTCATAATTATTGTGATTTCATGAGGTGTGTTAAGGAGAATATGTTTTATGGTTGAAAAGTATAATCTCATTGATTTGTATTTATTGATGGGATAATGTTTTATTTCTTTATTTTATAACCCTTAATGAGATTTTTATATTCATCCCATGTTTTTGAAATGTCTTTCACAATGAATAAGCAAGGGTATGAGAAATGAGGAATTCAAGAATATATATATCCGGAAAAGAATTCTTGTTTTTGATGAGTTTATATTTTATGAAAAAATTGTTACAAAGTATAAGTGTCTACATTGTAATATTTGAGATGTAATAGTTATAGCCTAGTTCTCTAATACTATAAACCAGAAAATATCCTCAATTTTAATTCTTGATTTAATCAGGATTATGTAATTTTAAATGATAGGCCCTTGAATTAGCTCATTTTAGATAAATTTTATAAATAAATTTGATATATGAAATTGAACCAATGTGTATATAAAAATGGGATAGATTTCATTACATACCAAAATAAATTTTTTTAAATAGAGATGTGTGGTTAACATTTATCTTGTGGAGAGAATTATTATAATTGATGATTATTTGTTTGAAATATAGCTAGGATTAACATCCTCAGATGGATGGAATCTAAATAAAACATGAAAAGTACTTTAGCATATCCTCATAGAATATTTCACGGACTTTTATTCCTTATGGAATAAAAATTTCATAGTTTCAGATTTTATGTATAAAAATACTAATAAATTAGTTATTTTTAAATATCATTTTGATTAATTTATGGGATTAGATGTCATTTTAATTTTATTGAATTGTTTTAGTGATGATCCAAGGGATAGACTTTGTTTTTAGTTTATAAAGATATTGTGAGTTATTTTGTTATAAAGTGAATAATTATGGAACATATTAATAAAATCATATATATATATATACCTTTATATATTGATGTTGTATTTGATTATAGATAAAGATATATTACTTCACCATTATCCTATGTTGTGACACTAATGAAATGATATCATGGGGAGGATATCACCTAGACATATTGGACCATTTGAAATTTTTGACCGTATTTGGGGTATAGAATACAAATTAGGGTTACCTACTTATTATAGAAAATTTTTATTTTTTACCACTATTTATTATTGAATTTAATTATGATTTCATCGGATTTTATTAGTTAGTATTGGGGGGAGTTGCACTGGGATGGATGATTTCTAAATATTGTTATTTTTATTATTTAATGGTAGGATTATGTATTTAGTGGTTCCTATATTCAATTGACTGTCGTAATTTAGAATAATGGTATCTGGAATAAGTAGATATAAGGGATATATTTTTTAAAAAATAAATAATTTTCCAATATATTTTTTAACATAGAAATACTTCCAATCATTGCAAATACACGTACCTTGATAATAATTATCGTAAATACATTTTTAGTAAAAATTTTAAATTTGATTAATATTTATTTTTGAGAGTTTTGATGGTAATTTTTTTTTTATTTTGTAGGCTATTATCAGTTTCAAGAGGTAAATAAATTACTATAAAACAGTTTATTATGCCTCAATAGTTAATAATACAAATTTATTTAATATAATAAAAAAAATAATTGTTGAGGAAATTATTTAAGTAACTATGAATATTGAACATGCATGTTTGAAAATATATTCAATTATAGAATGATTAATTTAAAACATTTTCTATTGAACAATGGGTTCAAGCACCCCATTAAACTAAGTTGGATGCAAAATATTTGATATTGATTTATTTTAGTGGTTCATGGACCAATCCCTTCAAATGAAATTAAGTTCCAAATCTAGGGAAATAAGATGGTGGTTTGGATGAATTTCATCACAAGTGTCATTATTTTGTAGTGATTGTGGATTATTCTTCAAAAACTCAAATTCAATGACTATCTCATTTTATGATTACAAAAATGTTCTTCATTATATCATTGGGACACATTATTGGAGAGGATATATATTGATTAGGTTTTTTAGATAAAATAATTTTTAGATTTTATTGTTAGGTTTTCTAGAAGGCTATAGAAAATGTGAATTCCAAGTATAGAGGTTTGATTATGATTTATTATATAGTAGAGTCAGGTATCCTTTCCAAAATGCAATTTTTTCAAAATTTCTTTCTCTTAAATATAGGATTTTAATTTCATTATACTCTATATTTTAAATTATTCACTGTATGTAGTGAAATTAAAATTCTGAATTAATTTTTCCCTTTAGTAGTATATATGTAAAAATGGAAATGGGTTAATTTATATGTGTGTTCATAATTCCTAAATATATAGGGATAAAGCTTATATATAATTTATGACAATGTGGTTATGAACTTTTAATATTATAAATTATGTAATCTATAATATTGAAAAATTACTTTATAGTTTGAGGGATAAAAAATAGGCTTTTACTTCTGTTTTTAGTGTGGGTGACTTTTTTTGGTTTGAAACAGAAATTAATAATTAAAAAAATATTTTCTTGACTCATAATGTTTAGTGTTGATAATGGAAAAATTTGGGCAATCAGTCAACTAAATTGTAAGATGTAAAAAATGGTAGATAATGATGGACTAATGTATCTCTATTGTTAATGGATAATTCAAGGGGTGTTTGTTGATGGTTTTAGTTATATATAAATGTATATATGCTTTTTTGTTGACATGGTTTTTTATTCTGAAATATTTGATAATTTTTTAATTGTTTTATAAATATATTGTTATTGGGATATGTTACAAAGATATCATTTAAATATTTCTTTGAAAATTTCCCATTTATGGGATCCATCAGAAGTCTCGTGGATATAACGCAAAATATTTACTCATATACTACACTATAACTTGGTGTGTAAGTATAAAATTGGCTTCATGACAAAATTTATTGAAAATTTCATATTCCCTTAATTTTGGCCTTTTATCCATGATTGTAAAACTATAGAGTAGAATGATCAATTAATAATCTAGTGTTATCATTTTTATTATGAAGATCCATGGAAGAGGTGGTAAAATAATTTTTTATTGTGTTCTATAATTTGTGGAATTGATGGATCTTTCTTTCAAAAGTATTACACATGATTCGATGAGTTTGATATAATATATTAGTATTGAATATTTTGAAAATTTTATTTCATGAAACCTATTATGGAACATAAACCTCAATATTATTATTTTATATTGATGGTTTTGTACATTCGATATATTAAATTTTTTTGAAATTATTCAAATAATATTTTCTTTTGAAGTGAATGGTATTTTGGGGGAAATACCCCATATTAATTTTTTGTCTTTAGGAATCTATAATCAGCCTTTAGTGATACATGGTATCATTAAAAACAATTCATCTATAGATATATCATAGTAATATATGAATATAAATTATATAACACAGTGATCCATCCTATAATATTAATGGTCTAGTGAATTTGGAAACATTGAATCATAAATAATTGGTTATTAAGAGTTAAAATTCATCTCTCAATTAGTTATTAATAACTTGAATAATTCATATACCAATCATACATAAAAATTTTCTTCATACCCTCAGTAATGTAAACATAAGAATGGGTGAGATCTGATTATATGTTTTCAAAAACAGTAGAGGTATCAATGATCACGTAATCAAAACATGATCATAAGTGTATAACATTGTGCAATTTAATTGTTAAAATAATACCCTATAAATCAATGATAATAATCATGATTCAGGGAAAAAATCATGGTAGTTAAAAAGATATGAATCGCACTGGAATTAAAAAAATATGATCTTTGTGGATATAAAAATTAAATAATACATAGATTTGATGAATGAACATAAGAATATGAAATCATTTCCTTAGTTGTGAAGGATCATTTCCAATTGTAACATAGTGGTATGGGTCCACTGCCAAATCTATTATAGAATTTAAGCTTCACTCCCTGTACGATCACAGTAGACATATTATCTTAATGAAATGGGATCTCTATCCATTTAATTCCTCATTATCTAAAGACATATGAATCATTAAAAATTCATTTTAGGTGAATAGAATTATCATCCATATTATAGTGAAAATCATAAATATGTGTTCAACAAGATCATGGAACATTTATCATATATTTCATTCCAAAACATTTCATCATAGGATAAAATGTGAAAAATAACACGTATCATAAAAATTTCATCATTTCATTATAGCATAACCCGTGGAAGATAAAATTATTTAATAAAAATTTTGTCAATTCATTAAATCATAACCCATTAAAATGAAATGGGTTTCATAAAAATAATTTCACTATAAAAGTAAACTATCATAATAAATAATAAGGATTATATCATTGTATCATATACGTATTATATAAAAAGTACCATCATGGGATGAAATATTAGGTAAATAATTATTTTGAAATATTTTATAGACCTTTTCCTGGAGAAAATATTTGTTCCATTATTAAATTAATGATATAAAATTTAAAACAACTAAATAATATTAAAAAATAATTATATTTTGAAAAAAAACCTTGGAGAAAATTATAATATTTCAAAAACAATGTGTGGTCATGGGGATAAAAAAATACTGTTCATTATGTAAACATTATAACAATTATTTCATTAACAATTTTAATACAATGTAAAAAAAGAAAATTCATTATAAAACGCCAATAATATTAAATTAAAACAAATTTTAAACAAATAATTATTGGATAAAAATTACTTTATAAAATATTTAAATAATATATAAAAAATTCATTAAAACTCTTTTAAGAAAACATGGGAATGTAAGAAAATGGGTTTTTGACCAATGTGAGAAATAATGTTAGTTTTACATCAAAAAATTCATTGGTACACTTGAGTATATAAATAATGAAGAATTAAATTAAAACAACAATTTATAAGAAAAATAAATATCAAATAATATTAATTAGTTTATATAGAGTTAGATCAAAAATATTTCATCATTATAAATATAATCATAAATAATACTGATAAATATTGTGATTGTAACATAAAACCTTTACCAAATTGGTATCATATAATCATAATCCCAATGAAACAAAAAAACATATGTGGTTATACTAATAATACTAATAAAATATGTTCATGGAATGTATATAGACTAAACAAAAGGAATATGAGGTGTATATTGAATGCGGCCCATGGAACGAAAAGTAATATGAAAATCACTTAACAAAATGGATACATTTTATTAATGAGACTTATTAAATAATAACAACAGATTAAAAATTTTATATCATAAAAGGGATATTTTTTATATAAAATTTCATAGGGTAATTATATATAACACAAAAATAAATGATTGTAAAATATGGCATATGTCTCATAGAATTCAAATAGAGACTTTAATCTCTTACATCATGTCTTGACTTTCATTATATACAATCAAACCTATTTTTCAAATAATTTTGAATATTATAAAAATATTACATATCCAAATTCATATATATCATACAAATTTTGATTTACTTATAATATTTTACCACCCATTACTTATCAATACTTTAATGAAATCAATATTCTGGTGAAAAGTACATTGGAATTAGTATTGACTTGGTTTGGTATTTTGAGTCCTTTTAAATTGATCATTATTCCATCATCTCCATAGTATTAAACATTATATTAATATCATAAATATTCATTAAATATTTATTTAGGCAATCCATAAATTTTTCAAATTTAAAATTAATTACATTTTTTATTAAAATTGTATGTCATACGTACACTTGCACATTGTTTTCATTTTATCGATGAAAATAATGAAAAGAAGATTAATATTAATTAACAATTTTTAAAAATTTATATATCATATATATCATATATATTCATAATATATACCCTAATTACTATTCATGTCAAAATAAAATGAATAATTTGTCACTTTTCTTTGTGTTAGTGGTAGTCCACACAATCACATGAGTGAGATTATTATTTTCTAATGGATTATAAGGTAAGATGATAGATCTGAAATTATAATTCCAGGAGTTTTAATATTTCATAAATATCAAATATAAACATTAAATTCATAATTATATACATGATAAAACACTATTTTATTGAATATTTTATTGATAATAAATGATATAATTTCCTCACATTGTGTTAAACATGTTTATTTATAAAATATTTGGGATTTGATCATTCATTTGAAAATTTGGTGAAAATTCCAGTTTTACCCTTAATAGTGCAATTTAGTATTTCGAAGTTAAATATTTTTATATTTACTATTTGAATTTGAAATTTTGTAACAGTGTTCCTAACTTAATTATATACAACTTGTATTCAGGACACTAAAGCTAAAGAGTTCATTTGGTTGTTAACATTGGGCCATGAAGTCAAAGTTGGGTTGGGCTCGCCAGAATGGAGAAGGTTCTGTATGTGGGCCATATCCTCTACATACGGGCTTGGATTGAGCCCAAATGATGAGGAAAGCTCGGGGACATGATGTGGCACAAATCATCCTTCTGGAAGGCCGTTAAATTCACGCGTTTTGGAGGTCCAATTGGCGGTGCAAGTTGGAATAAAATATTTATCCGAGATTTTCATTTCACACTTAAAAAGTTATGTATCCCTAGCCCTCACAAACTCTATTTAAAAGGAGTTTTAACTCTTTGAGATGGATGGTGGGGGCTTTGGGAAGGTGTGACCGAAAGTGTGTCTCTTGGGAGCCCCTCACAACTCTTGTAATAAGTAAGCCTTTGTGCAAACCTCTCTTCCAAAAAGGCTCTCCTCTCTCACCTCTTCTTTGTATTTCTTTTCTTTCATGTTTGTTTCTTGAATTTTTCTTCAAATAATATTCTGTATTCATCCCTCTTCTTCTTATCTTAATCTTCCTAATTGGGTTCGAATCAAGAGTGGAGACAAGATTGGGTTCTACCCTTTCAATCCGTTTGTTATGCAAAACGTCTCCACGATGAATACACCACCCATGGAAGAGTAGTTCTTTTTAGTAATCGATCGACCTCTATCCTTCTTCATTCATTTATTTTGAATCAATGAGATACTGTAATTCACATATTATGATCTATTAATTGAGTATTTAATTTAAATGAAACTATGCAAGCAATTGAATAGTTAACACAAAACACGCGAGGTCGGGAATTGTGTGAACTGTGAGAGCGCAACATTAACCGGTAATTCAAAACCACATGGGATCAATTTGTAGAGTTCAAATATAATCCCTAAACTCAATTAATCCTCATTTCCAGAGTGGTTATGTGCCTTAATTTACCACTGACCATAAGCTAATTTTAGAGCATCAATCAAAGCAGGGTGTCGCGATTGCATGTTCTGAAGTTATCCTAAGGGTAAAATTCACTTCAATCTCCGTGGTAAAGTTAATTCTCGTAGGGTTCGGGATTTAACAAATTAAGGGATCATAATTAAGTGAATATTAATTTAAATGATAATGATTAATAAATGATTGAATAGGTAGAGTTAGATCGATTACGCCTTTTAAAATATATTTCTAAAAAAACATCTTCTTGTTGTGTCATTCTAATCGAAACTTCATTTCAAAATTAAAAACAAAAAAAAATGCAATCTTCTTACAGAAAACTTCTTATAGATTCATAAACTATAAACAACCACCCCCATCCTTTCAAGTAGTGTTTTTATTCTCTTTTATTTTACTTCTATAATACCTCTAAAAATTGTTTTAATTCACTTCCTTCTTTGAGAGACGACCTTGGTCAGCCACTCTGCTGCACCTATGTACCCCAAATCACATTAATCATTTGAGGGCGCCCACGACAGCGCTCGTTCAAATTGGCGCCGTTTCCGGGGAGGTAAGTAATTATTTCAACCAATTAGAGGTATTTATTTTATTTTACATTTTATTCTCTTCCTCTCTTCTTTCCTCCTTCTTTACCCAATCTGATTTTTCTTCTTCTTCTTTTATTTTCTTCTACTTCTCTTTGGACCATCAAATCAAACTTCTCATTTTTAGTTTACTATGGTCCACCTTCTTTCTTTTCATTTTTATTTGATCTATGACACGAACTAATCCTGAAGATCTCTTAGATCTTGACCCTGAGATTGAACGTAGCCTTAGGGCACGAATCAGACATTCTCAGTCTACGGGAAGTTTCAACATTCAACCAGTTGGAGAATTACTCCAATATCAGAACATTGAAATTGGAAGCAATTCAAATTCAACCATAAAACAAAAACCAATGGCTGGAAACAATGGAAATTAACTTAATAGAACCATTCGAGAATTGGCTGCACCTGATATTAACTATCAACCAAATTGTATTGCATACCCAAATCTCGAATCGGACTTCGAACTGAAATCTGGGTTAATTCACTTACGTTCAAAGTTTCATGGCCTCTCTGGTGAGGATCCCAATAAACATTTGAAAGAATTTAATGTGGTTTTCTCAACCCTAAAACCTAGAAATGTATTTGAAGATCAAATCAAACTAAGAGCATTCCCATTCTCACTTGATGGAGCTGCGAAAGATTGGATGTATTATTTACAACCCGAAGATGTAACTTGTTCGAAAGATTTGAAACGTCTTTTCTTGTAGAGATTTTTTCCAGCATCAAGGACCACATCCATTCGAAATAAGATATCAGGGATCAAGCAAGCACATGGGGAGTCAATGTATGAGTACTGGGAGAGATTCAAGAAGTTGTGTGCAAGCTGCCCACATCACCAAATCAGTGAGCAACTCCTCATACAATACTTCTACGAAGGACTCACACCCATGGAGAGGAGCATGGTGGATGCTGCAGCTGGAGGAGCAGTGGTGGACAAGACACCAGTAGCTGCACGTGCGTTGATCGACAAGATGGCCCAAAACTCCCAACAATTCGGTGATATAGGTACACCACATGTTCGAGGAGTACATCAAGTAAGTCCTTCTTCTCTTGAAAGTCATTTGATTGATACTAAGTTAGAAGAATTGAAAACTATGGTGAGGCAGATTGCATTGGCTCAAAAGACATCACAACCCCCTCCTTCAAGGCCCTGTGGCATTTGCACTGAGACAAGCCACCCAACTGACTGTTGCCCACAACTACAAGAGACAGAGGATTGCGCAGCAGTATTCTCAGGGAGACCATTTCAGCAGCAACAACAACCATATCCCCAAAAGAAGTTTGATTCATTTGCTCCAACATACAACCAAGGGTGGAAAGATCAACCGGACATGAGGTATGGTTCTGGACAACAACAAAGGCCCCCTTTTCAACCAAACTTCCAGCAGCCTCCGCCTTACCAGCAGGGTTTCCAACAACCCCAAAGGAGATTTGAAGCCCAAGCATCAACAAGCCAACAACAAGGGAATCCCCCACCAAAGGTAGACTCTAACACTGATTATCTTTTGAAACAAATTGTTCTTAATCAACAGAATGAGCTGAAGAGTCAAGGTTCGGAGCTGAGAGAGTTGAAGACTCAAATGAGTCAGATTTCCACCGCCCTCCATGAACTTGTGAGTAAGAATTCTGGAAATCTACCTTTCCAACCCACTCCAAATCCAAAGGGGAATGTTAGTGCCATCACATTGAGAAGCAGGAAGCAAATGAACGATACATCTGCACCTACCATTCCACCGGGATTCACCTCAACTTCAGAGAAGCCGCATTCCATACCAACTGATGAACAATCCAAGGAGAAAGATAATGGTAAGAAAATGATTGATGATGTTCCTTATAAACCCCTTCCTTTTCCAAACAGGGTTGTTCAAACCAAGAAGATGGCTGAAGAAGCAATGCAAAAGGAGGTTTTGGACACATTCAAGCGTGTGGAGATCAACATTCCTCTACTTGAAGCCATTAAACAAATCCCATGGTATTCCAAATTCTTAAAAGAACTCTGCACCAATCGAAGAGGGATCAAGGGAAATGAGAGGATCAACCTTGGAAGGAATGTCTCGGCACTCATTACACCAACTCTAGCAATGCCAACAAAGTGCAAGGATCCCAGGACATTCACCATCCCATGTACCATAGGGGAGTTTCACTTCTCTGATGCTCTTTGTGATTTGGGAACTTCCATAAATGTGATGCCTCACTCTGTATTCTCTTCCTTGCAGGCTGGTGAGTTGAATCCAACAAGAGTAGTGGTGCAATTGGAGAATAGAGATACGGCATATCCAGCGGGAGTCCTTGAGGATGTACTTTTCCAGGTAAGAGACATGATCTTTCCAGCGGATTTCTATGTTCTTAACATGGAGGATTATCAGGTAAGTTCTCATGCCCCCATTATCTTAGGTAGACCCTTCCTCAAAACTGCAAAAACTATCATAAATGTCAATGAGGGTACACTTTCCATGGAGTTTGGAGATGAAGTTTTGATATTTAATGTTATGGATTCCATGAAGTACCCCTCAGAGGACCATTCTGCTTTTGTTATCTCCCATTTTGAACCACCAAGAAAAAACATCATGGAATTGGATTGTCCTATGCTTAAAGAGATTATGAGTATTGGTTCTAGTTTGATGTCTAAGAATACTTCTACACCCATTTTTAAAGAACAAGACTCTCTAAGATTTGATTTTGAAATGGAATCATATTCTGATTTTGATCATGTGAACTCTGATTATGAAATGGCTGTTGAGTATGCTGATGGATTTGATGCTTTATTCTATGATTTTGATGATGTCTATTCTGATACTGATGCTCTTTGTGCACATATTTCAGTTCCTTCAATGTCTCCATCCATACTACACCCTCTTCATTAGAACTCAAGCCATTGCCACCAAATCTGAAATACTCATACTTGTTGAGTGGTGAGAGATTACCTGTAATCATTGCTAACAATCTCCCTTTTGAACATGAAGAAAGGCTTTTGAATATTTTGAGGGAGAACATCAGGGCGATTGGGTGGACCTTGGATGACATATCAGGTATTAGCCCCTCCATTTGCATGCATAGGATTCTCTTGGAGGATGGGGCTAAACCGTTGAGACAGCCACAAAGGAGACTTAATCCCACCCTCCTAGAAGTTGTTAAGAAAGAAGTTGAGAAATTACTTGAGGCGGGTATCATTTACCCTATTTCTGACTCACAATGGGTTAGCCCTATTCAGGTTGTACCAAAGAAAACTGGTTTCACTGTTATAAAAAATGAAAATGATGAGTTAGTTCCTGTGAGAGTACAAAACAGTTGGCGTGTGTGTATTGATTATAGGAAACTAAATCAGACCACTCGCAAGGACCATTTCCCCCTCCCATTTATTGATCAAATGCTCGAGAGACTAGCTGGGAAAACACACTATTGTTTCTTGGATGGATTTTCTGGATATTTTCAGGTTCCTATAGCTCCAGAGGATCAGGAGAAGACTACATTCACCTGTCCCTTTGGCACATTTGCCTACCGGAGGATGCCATTTGGACTTTGCAACGCCCCAGGTACCTTCCAGAGATGTATGGTGAGTATTTTTTCTGATTTTATTGAGACCTGCAAGGAGGTATTTATGGATGATTTTACAGTGTATGGGTCTTCATTTGATGAATGTCTAAGTAGTTTGGGAAATGTGTTGAATCGTTGTATTGAGAAGAATCTGGTCCTGAACTTTGAAAAGTGTCATTTTATGGTAGAGAATGGCATTGTCTTAGGGCATGTGGTGTCAAAACATGGGATAGAGGTTGATAGATCTAAGGTAGAAATTAATTCATCCTTACCCTATCCTTCATGTGTGCGTGATGTTAGATCTTTCCTAGGGCATGCAGGATTTTATCGGCGCTTCATCAAAGATTTTAGTAAGATCGATCTTCCTATGTCACGATTACTTCAAAAAGATTCTGATTTTGTGTTTGATGATTCTTGTAGGACTTCCTTTGATGAGCTAATGAAGTGTCTGACCACTCCACCTATCATACAGCCCCCACGGTGGGACCTTCCATTTGAGCTTATGTGTGACGCCTCCAACTTCGCGGTTGGAGTTGTCTTATCTCAGAGGGTGGAGGGACGTTCACATGTGATCGCCTATGCATCGAGGACACTAGATTCAGCCCAATCAAACTACACTACCATAGAAAAGGAGTTTCTTGCTATCATATTTGCTTTAGATAAATTCCGTTCATATTTATGGGGCTCTAAAGTAGTTTTTTTTCTGACCATACAGCTTTGAGGTACCTCCTGAAGAAGACAGATGCAAAGCCGCGACTTATCCGTTGGATGATCCTTCTTCAAGAGTTTGACATTGAGATAAAGGACAAAAAGGGGTCAGAAAACTTGGTGGCGGACCACATGAGTAGGCTTACTCACACACTAGAGGGTGACACCTTGGACTAGGTACCACTTCGGGACACTTTCCCCGATGAGCATCTCTATACCATCTCAGGTAAGCATCCTTGGTATGCTGATTTAGTTAATTACATTGTTGGCTCTGAAATCCCAGTAAATTTGAAGAAACATCAAGTCCAAAAATTAAAGAGTGAGTCAATATTTTATGTTTGGGATGATCCTTACCTCTGGCGCATGTGTAGTGACCAAGTTATTAGGAGGTGTATTCCTGATCATGAGTTTGAGTCTGTTTTGCAATTCTGTCATACACTTGCATGTGGTGGACACTTTGGACCCCAACGGACAGCTAGGAAGGTTTTAGACTCTGGATTATATTGGCCTAGCTTGTTCTATGATGCCCATTTGTTTTGTAAGTCATGCTCTCATTGCCAACACACTGGGAACATTTCTAGGAGACATGAGATGCCCCAACAACCCATACTATTTTGTGAGATTTTTGATGTATGGGGCATCGACTTTATGGGTCCTTTTCCTAGTTCATTTGGATTTTTTTATATTTTGGTTGCTGTTGATTATGTGACTAAATGGGTGGAGGCCAAGGCCACCAGGACTGACGATTCTCATGTTGTTGTGGACTTTGTCAAAGCACAGATTTTTTGCAGGTTTGGAGTACCAAAGGGCATCATCAGTGACCAAGGGACCCACTTTTGCAATAGGAATTTTGCTTCCCTCCTTCGAAAGTATGGGGTGACACAAAAAACATCAACACCATACCACCCCCAAACAAATGGCCAGGCTGAGGTTTCAAATCGTTAGTTGAAACAAATCTTGGAGAAAATCGTGCAGCCAAATAGGAAGGATTGGAGCAAGCGCTTGGATGATGCATTGTGGGCTTATAGGACGGCATACAAGACCCCCATTGGTATGTCCCCATTTCGGATTGTTTTTGGGAAAGCGTGTCATCTCCCCGTGGAAGTCGAGCATCGGGCATATTGGGTTATAAAGAAATGTAACATGGATTTGGCCCAAGCTGGAATTCAAAGGAAGTTGCAAATTCAAGAGCTTGAGGAGATTCGATTGTCATCATATGAGAACTCAAGGCTCTACAAGGAAAGATCAAAAGCAGCTCATGACAAAATGATCCAACAAAGGGAGTTTCATGTTGGAGAGAAAGTCCTTCTCTATAGTTCACGACTGAAGTTGATGCCTGGTAAGTTGCGTTCCAGATGGTTAGGTCCTTATATTGTGTCTAATGTTTTTCCTTATGGTGCAGTGGAGATCACACAAGAGGACACTGGAAGGAGCTTTACAGTCAATGGGAAACGTTTGAAGAGATACATTGAGGGCCATCCTACTGATGCAGTGGATTTTATCACACCGTATGACCCCATCATCACTTGATCACATCAGGCTGTTCCTAACCCTTTCACTTTTATATTATTTGTCCTATTTAAAAATTCTGCATTTCATGTGCATATATCATCTCATAGGTTCACATTGAGGACAATGAAATATTTTAAGTGTGGGGGAGGGAACCTTTTAGTTTAGTAATTTCAATTGTTTTCCTGTTTAAAAAAAACCAAAAAAAAAATTTGTGTGTTTTTCAAATTTTGTGTGTTTATTTTACAATTTTATGTGTTTTTTGAAACATTTTGAGATAAAATGATTCTCATCACAATTTTTAAATCCATATCAATAAGTGAAACATTTTACCCCTTGAAACTAAGCTTAAATGAATGCTGAAATGACTTTGTTTCAAGTTCAAACATTTAGTAATTTCATGCAATGTACGCTGAATTTTGAATCCCATGCCAATCTCACTGTCTTTATATTTGAAATCACTTTCCTGTGAGGCTTCTAAACCATTATTTTCATATTCATTACATTCACCTCACTTCTTGAGAGAACCAAACCATACTTGATTTAACCAGAATTTGATCTATTCCTGTCAAAACTTGAGGGTTGGAGGTACTTGTGTTTAAATGATCGAGGCATTTGTTTGGTATTAAAGCCCCCTTTTCAAAGAATCCTTTTTTATAATGGCCTACCTTGAATATTTAATCCTTGTAGCCCTTAGAAGACATGCACAGCCTGTTAGGTTAAGCCACATTACAAGCCAATTTTCCCTATCCAACCAACTCTTGAAGTGAAATTGCATAATCTAGTTGAGCTTAAGTGTGGGGGAAGCTGTCTTGTGTTGTGCCACCACATTATGTGATACTTTGGGTGGAAAATTAAATTCTGAAGAGATGTGTTTGCTGCTAAAGAAAGTCATTATATTGAAAGCTGTGCCTTTTCTGGAGCTTTCATGACAAGTGAAGCTGTGCCTTTTCTGGAGCTTCTAATTGAGGTGGAAAGCTGTGCCCATCTGGAGCTTTCAAGAAAATCATGTTTGAGAAGATTGACATTTTTTATGCTGAAATGATGAATGGTGTAAACCTTTCATGACATTTCATGATGATGGATATGAATTGATACTATGGGGATTGAAGAGAAGACCATATTTAAGTGAAAATTAGATTAATGCAATTTTGCTTTAAAAGAGTCAAGCCCTCCTCATTCAGCCTCAGAGTTTTTCACATCTTAATCCTACCAACCGAAAGCCACAGAACAACCCTGAAAAGTCCTCATGATAAACATATGTCCTTGACTCACATCGGGTAGCGATGTAGGAATCTATCAAGCCTATGTTGACCCTTGTATGAGTTTGGATGAGAAAGACATTGCAAAAAAAATTGATATTTGAGTGATGAGAGAAAATTCAAGCGAGGTAAGTGTTTTGTGCATGGGCGGATAAATGAAGTGGAAATATATTGAATGATATAAATGGAGAACTTGAAATAAGGTTTTTTATGAGGCATGATATCTTTATTATTCTTGGTGTGAAATTGATTGATCTTAAAGATATGTGTTTTAAAATTGGTTTTGATTTAATATTGATGTTTACTTGATATGAGGTTTTGCCCAGGTGTGCAAAAGGGTAAGTGTGGGGGAGTTGATAAAACACTATTTTATTGAATATTTTATTGATAATAAATGATATAATTTCCTCACATTGTGTTAAACATGTTTATTTATAAAATATTTGAGATTTGATCATTCTTTTGAAAATTTGGTGAAAATTCCAGTTTTACCCTTAATAGTGCACTGTAGTATTTCGAAGATAAATATTTTTATATTTATTATTTGAATTTTAAATTTTGTAACATTGTTCCTAACTTAATTATATACAACTTTAATTAAGGACACTAAAGCTAAAGAGTTCATTTGGTTGTTGAAATTGGGCCATGAAGTCAAAGTTGGGCTGGGCTCGCCAGAATGGAGAAGGTTCTGTATTTGGGCCATATCCTATACATACGGGCTTGGATTGAGCCCAAATGTTGAGGAAAGCTCGGGGACATGATGTGTCACAAATCAGCCTTCTGGAAGGCCGTTAAATTCACGCGTTTAAGAGGTCCAATTGGCGGTGCAAGTTGGAATAAAATATTTACCGGAGATTTTCATTTCACACTTAAAAAGTTATGTATCCCTAGCCCTCACAAACTCTATTTAAAAGGGGTTTTAACTCTTTGAGAGGGCTGGTGGGGGATTTGGGAAGGTGTGACCGAAAGGGTGTCTCTTGGGAGCCCCTCACAACTCTTGTAATAAGTAAGCCTTTGTGAAAACCTCTATTCCAAAAAGGCTCTCCTCTCTCACCTCTTCTTTGTATTTCTTTTCTTTCATGTTTGTTTTTTGAATTTTTCTTCAAATAATATTCTGTGTTCATCCCTCTTCTTCTTATCTTAATCTTCTTAATTGGGTTGGAATCAGGAGTGGATACAAGATTGGGTTCTACCCTTTCAATCCGTTGCTTATGCAAAACGTCTCCACGATGACTACACCACCCATGGAAGAGTAGTTATTTTTAGTAATCGATCGACCTCTATCCTTCTTCATTCATTTATTTTGAATCAATGAGATACTTTAATTCACATATTATGATCTATTAATTGAGTTTTGAATTTAAATGAAACTAAGCAAGCAATTGAATAGTTAACACAAAACACGCGAGGTCGGGAATTGTGTGAACTGTGAGAGCGCAACCTTAACCGGTAATTCAAAACCACATGGGATCAATTTGTAGAGTTCAAATATAATCCCTAAACTCAATTAATACTCATTTACAGAGTGGTTATGTGCCTTAATTTACCACTGACCATAAGCTAATTTTAGAGCATCAATCAAAGAAGGGTGTCGCGATTGCATGTCCCGAAGTTATCCTAAGGTTAAAATTCACTTCAATCTTCGTGGTAAAGTTAATTCTCGTAGGGTTCGAGATTTAACAAATTAAGGGATCATAATTGAGTGAATATTAATTTAAATGATAATGATTAATAAATTATTGAAGAGGTAGAGTTAGATCGATTACGTCTTTTAAAATAGATTTCTAAAAAAACATCTTCTTGTTGTGTCATTCTAATCGAAACTTCATTTCAAAATTAAAAACAAAAAAAATGCAGTCTTCTTCCAGCAAACATCTTCTAGATTCATAAACTATAAACAACCACCCCCATCCTTTCAAGTAGTGTTTTTATTCTCTTTTATTTTACTTCTATAATACCTCTAAAAATTGTTTTAATTCACTTCCTCCTTTGAGAGACGACCTTGGTCAGCCACTCTGCTGCACCTAAGTACCCCAAATAACATTAATCATTTGAGGGCGCCCACGACAGCGCTCTTTCAATACATCCATGAAATGTAGTGACAGAAAACGAATTACATATATTCATGAAGTAGTAGTCCTCCTTACACAAAATTGAAGGCTTCATTTCTAATTTGATGGATGATGTGATGGTTGTAGGTTATGAAACTAAAATAAAAACATATAAATATATGTTATATACTGATTTTATTAGTTCCTAATATTTTTAGATGATTTATAGAATGTAGAAAAAGAAATTAAACATTTCATTCGGGTAAGAAAAATACATCTTCTTCAGATAACCTCCTTATGTTAGAACCAAGAGCATTTTTAGGAGGGTTTCAAAATCTAACTATGGAACTAATGAAATGGGTAGAAAATTAATTAAATGATTTATTCTATAATAATATGAATAAAATTATTTGGTAGTGCGACATGTATATGGGAGTATATTTCCTGTAATAATGGAAGGATATGACATACTAATAATTTTTGTAAACAAAAAATGTATATTTAAAATTTTCAACAAAAAAATCTCTAAAATGATTCATTATAGAATATTTGGTGAAATATCCTTGAAATGTGTCAATAAATAAATAATTGGGAGTTTTTTAGATAATTGTATCCCTTATATGTTTAGTTTACCCCCCCCCCCTCAATAATTCCATTTTATCAATACCAATTTTAATTTATTTTTAATATTTTTAATGTTAACATTGACCAAAAATTAAATTGAAAATTTTAAATAATATTAATTATGTTGTATCAAAATATGAAATCCATTTTTTAAAAAATAAATTCATATAATTTTCATAATTTGATATATAATTACACCCACATACGAGATGAAAAAGCATTTTTGCAAAGAATAATTTTTGATAAGTATAAAATGATTAAATGTCAAAATTGAAAATGAAATTTATTAAAATAACCATAATTAGATTAAAAAATATATTATTAGACTAATATTACTTGTCAAACCACCGTATAATAAAATTTAACATGTAAATTCTTTAAAATAAAACACAATTTTTAATAAAAATTGTTATTTTCCACAATTCAATGAAAATTTAATCATTTTAGAAAATTATAAAGAATTTACTAAAATATAATATAGATATATATATTTTAAAAATATTTTTCTTCTAGTAAATGTTATAAATTTTTAGAAAATAATTTTATTATATATTCGCAGAAATTAAGCAAACCTTTTATGAGAAGATATAATTTTCAAATCATAAAAGAAGATTACCAAATATTAAATATTTCTTTATCAATATATTCTATTTAACTAAATACATTATATTTAATATAAAAAATATTTTTCCCTATTCACACAACCTATTTTAATGAATGGGTTATAATGGTAGTGAATAAATTGTAATATTAATTGCATATCACAGTTTTGTGAAACATGATGTTGCATGTAACACGACCAATCAATGAAATAAGATTTATTCGAAACAAATACTAAAATATTGGGTTGATACATTCTACAACCCTTAAAAGTAATTTATCCCACTAAATTACATCACTCTAGCACAAAAAAAAACTAACGATACTTTTTCACATCACACACCATATGTTCCTATATTGATTCTTCATGTTGGTGGTTTATCCATAAACCCATAACTAGGTAATGGGTCGTGTTTCATTAAAAAATATATCAATGATTCAGAATCTGTATATGTCACGACCTGCCTTCACCAAGATGAGGGAAGTGACAATAGGTTTCCAGACCCTTCCTTCTTCATGTTGAAGGAGAAATAATGACCCCCCGAGATCCGCCTTCAATAGGTTCCAGAGTGGCAAATATCACCAAGGGTATAGAACTACACTCAAACGCAAGTCATTAACCTTTTTATTTAGTAGGATCAGGAGAAAAGATAGTAAATCCCAACAACACCAAAATTGTAAATACAGGTAAAGCCAAAACAAACCATTCCCATATGCATGTTCCATGAGTATATGCTACAAGGTATAAGAAAACCCCAAAAAGAAAAATACCAAATAAAGGAAAACAACAACATAAACTATCCAGACCTCCAGACTAGCATGATCATTCACGATCCCTGAAGTCCTCTTGGAAATATGAAAATAGTTATATACACGTAGGGTGAGCATACAAGTATACTCAGTAGGGAAAACCTAAGACTCCCTTGAACAACAGGGGAGGCATTCTAATGCCCCATGAGTAAGGAGATAACCCAAGAACCTAACAAGATAAACTATCAACCCAAGCCTCACCATGTCACACTCCCCAAATAATGCAAGTCAAGTAATGTATAGTAATAACAAATCAATATTTGGGTACCTCGCGCCACTTTCCCACTAGTCATTGGAAACATCATACACATCGAACCTTTCCCACCAGTCTCTCCGCAACGCCATTGCCTCACCCCACCCGCACACACCTAGGCCACAACTGCACATCCCGCCCACCAACACATGGGCCACAACAACCATGTGTAACACTGCCTACAAATACCTGGTCCAAAACCACTTCTTCCATGCCCGAAGACACCTGGGCATCATCACGAAGACACTTGGGAAACAACTTTCCCACACACACCTGGGCCAACCACCACAACAACCCTGCCCAAAGAACCATCGGCTATAATGGACCTCAGGACATCATAGCCTGCCCGATGAATCTTGTGTTATTCGGGAAAGTGAGCAGAAAATGGGCTAATAACCAACAACTCATAGGTGTTTTGGGGAAAACACCCTCCCCCATGAAATGGGGGTGTTCAACACGAAGTGCTCAATAAGGTTGGGGTGCGAATAAGAATCATAAAAACTACAAATATATGTATAGGTAAAATGTAATCACGCCAACCTAGGTGTTCCAAAACCAACCTAAGCACAAACACCCTCGTCACTATTTATTCATAAAATAACGACGAAACACTCACAACCAAGTAACAACTCATTCCCAAAAACAATTCCCCATTTAACCCATTCATTCGTTCTTATTCAAGTGATCTCATTTAGGTGAATTCAGTACTACTGGGAAACATATTGGCAATCTACAAGCCAGTGAAAGAAAAACATCCAAAAAGTAATTTAAGCATTCACACCCAGTTCTCTTGTGAAGTCACAACAACAAAGGGATCAGTTAGATCCCTCAAAGTACTAGAACCAATCCAAGTCTCAAGATACAGCCCCACACATCTTCAGATTCACACTTAATAGTCATACTGCAACAGAGTATCCCATCCTCATCCCCATCACTGCAAAAGCATCTTGTAGGAAAACACACCTACAACTAAACAGAATAGGGAAACATCCAGATTCAAGCATATTATTCAATAGGTTCTTCTTTCTGTTTTTTAACCGGGGTGATCACAAAAGCATTGTTGTTCACTAGACATTCATTTAATCGGCCGAGTTTACGTGATTAACCAAATTCCCAAGTTGGAGCCATTCAATCATCACAGAGGATATAGGTTCATTAATGCACAATGAAAGACCACCAACAGAAATGATTTTCAGTGGGCATAGGCCCCCACAATTGACAACATAAATAATCAACGGTAAGGAAAAAAACAGCAAAAACATCGATCACACCCCCCTTCAATATTTAATAGTATGTTTGTTATCTTCATTAATGTTTGGTTACATCCATCCCACAGAAACAAAAAGCATACCTCCCCGCATGGTATATAGTAAAGATAGACGAAGGAAAACCCTACCTGGAAGATCAACAACGAAGTATTTATCTCCGCGCAAAGAACTGAGGATGCGCAGCTTGTAGGGGAGGAACTCATGGGACTCTAAGGATGAGCAGAGAAGCTCCAGCACAGGCACATGACATGCCTCAGGAAGGGAACTCCAATTTCCCCAAGGTAAGAGCGAACCAGGCCAATAATAAGAAAAAGAGGAAAGCTATTGTGATATAATGATGATCTCGGCCGTTATTAGATATCATGATCTTCGGCAGTTTTAAGGGAGGATCATGGTTTCACCATGCAGTTGGGTGGTTACACATGAGAGAATTAATTTTTATTTTATAACTCTCATCAGGAAAAGGTTGTAACCGCTGTGACTTTATAGGATTTTATATAAACAGAGGGGAACGTTAAATGGACACACAACTAGGTCCGTTGATGGTCGCCCCACTCTTAAGAATTTAAACATTGATTATGTGGAAAAAACGGCCTTGACCCATTTAAAAAATGTTTAAAAGGTTTAAAACTAGTGTTATGGGAAAAAATTGTGAAGAGAAACTCGACTAGGATATGTTACACAGATCGTGTCACACTGATCAATGAAACACCGATCGGTCACACCGATCCGCAACACACTGATCGGTCGCACCGATCGGTGACACGTCTATCGTGTCAAACCGATCGTTTCACACCGGTCGGTGAGACAACGATCTTGTCACGCCGATCGGTCACACACCGAAATGATGTCTTACCACCGAAATGCCACCCTTAAGATCCGAAAGTTGGAAAAGTGATGGATCATGAGGGTCTCCGTGATTACATTAGATACCTCTCAAACTATTCTCATCCTCGAGAATAAAATCATGGCCTGAAGCGGAGATAGGGGTCTGAAAACCCATCCTCGAAAGACACCCCCTGGGGAGAAACCACCCCAAACACCCATGCTGAACTCAAGGTCCATATTGTCCCAACACACGGTTCCATGTGTTCCTTTTTACATGTCAAGATACAATCCACTTTGGTTTGCACTGACTCACCCGCACGGGTTTAATCGCATCCACCTTAATGAGTCTTGGTTAGGGATCAAGTCCTCACGTCCCCACATATCAGTACTTTTCATAAAATTTGAAAGGTAGGGAAACAAAACTCCACATAAACCAACAAGGTCAGCATTACATCAAAAATGAGTACAAAACGAAACAAAACAATACTCAAAACAGCTCTAGGTATTGTGTACGCATTTGTGCCTCCCATTCCTAGGTACTCTCTTCAAGGCCATCATGCCTTCATAACACATAAACCAAGGGAATGGTCCGTACATAGGGTACCCTCTCCTCACGATCCTTGATTATCATAGGTATTTCCACAAATGTCACGTCGACCTCGATGTCCAGCTTTACCCAATCGATGATGTGTTAATCGTCGTGTAGATATCGGCGGAGTTGTAAAACATGGAAGAAGTCATGTATTCTCAGTAGCAGCGGAGGTAGTACTAGCTGATAAGACACTTCGCAGACCTGCCGTAGTACTAAAAATGGTTTGACTAACCTAGGAGATAGCTTACTCCCCTCACCCAACCACTGTTGTCCACACCGAGGGGAGGCCTTCTGGAATACGTAGTCCCCAACCTCGAACTCTAAGGGTCTCCTCCTATTATCGGACTATTACTTTTGTCAGTCCCGGGCCACATTCATCCTCTCCCGTATAAGTTTAACCTTCTCCATCGTGCTCTGCACCACCTCCAGGCCAAGAACACCTGCTTCCCCAACCTCGGTCCAACATATGGGTGAGCGACATGGCCTTCTGTACGAAGCTCCGAACAGATCCATTCTAATGGTAGAGTGATAGCTATTATCGTAGGAAAAATCTACCATAGTCAAGTGTCACAACCACAATCCCCCAGAGTCTAGATTACATGCACGTAGCATAACCTCCATTGCATGGATGGTGCGCTCTGTCTATCAATATTTCTAGGGGTGGAAAGTAGTGCTAAGACATAGTTAGGTGCCAAAATCATGCGGCAATACTCTCCAGACTCGTGAGGTAAAATGTGCATCCCTATCCGATACTATGGAACTCGAAAATCCATGCAACCGGACCACCTCATCCACGTACCTCCGGGATAAGACATCCACTACACCAGACTCCTTGATCACCAGAAATGAGCTGACTTCATCAACCGTTCCACCACTACCTAGATAGAATCACATCCCCCTTGATCCTTGTGTAGTCTTGTGATGAAATCCATCGAGATGTCATCCCACTTCTACTCGGGGACATCTAATGGTTGTAACAGACCGCCTGGAACACTGTGTTTATCCTTCACCTACTGACACACTAGGCACCCAGCCATGAACTCTGCCACCGCCCACTTTACCACGGGCCACCAAAACCAACTCTTCAGACCATGGTACATCTTTGAAACTCTCGGATGCACGGATAAGGGTTAGTTGTGGAACTCACCAAGAAATCTCTCGCACATCGTCTCCGAAACAATCAACTTCCCTCTGAAAAGTTTCTGATTCTGACCATCCTCCTTCCACCCTTCCTGAGCATTGCCATGGTTAACCTGGTCACGCACTACTTCACTCTCTATGTATCACCACGGTGACTACTCCACCTTCCATAGGAGAGAGGATTTCACTGTCATCTAAACAATACAACTTCTACCACCATCCTTATTTACATCCATGTGTAGGGCAACCAACTCCTCCATCGCCTTCCAAGCATCTACCGACTCTCAAACCGCATTCTTCTGCGACTTCCTGCTCAACGTATCATCCACCACATTCCCTTTTCCTGAGGTGTAGGAAATCTCAAAGTCGTAGTCCTAAAGGATCTCTATCCACCTTCACTGTCGTAGGTTCATGTCCCTTAGGTGAAGATATAATTCAATAATTTTTGATCTGTGAAGACCATGAAACGCTCCCTGATAGGGTAATACCGCCAAAACGTTAGTGAAAACATGACTGACACAAGATCCAGATCATGGGTGTCATATTTATGCTCATGGGGATGTAACTGTGTAGACCCATAAAAGATTAACCCTTCTCGTTGCATCAACACACACCTGATGCCTTGTCCTGAAGCATCATAGAATACCTCATATGATACCCCTTCTTCTAGAAACCTCTACACTGGGGAACTAACCAGCATCCCCTTTAGACAGCTAAAGGCTACCTCACACTGCCCACTCCACACGAATGTCGGGGCCTTCTTGGTCAAGGCTATCAAAGGTGCTGCAACTCGGGAGAAGTTGGGCATGAACCTCCGGTAGTAACCTGCCAGACCTATGAAACTATGAATTTTTGTCAATCCCTTGGGTGCTGCCCAAGAAATGATCTCCTCGACCATCGATGAGTCCACCACTATTCCTTCCTCGGACACAATGTTCCCAAGGATGTGCACTTCTCACATCCATAACATCCACTTGGACAATTTATTATACAGTTGGTGCTATCAGAGGACCTCTAAAACTATTCTCAGGTGTTCTGCGAGATCCTCCCATGACTTTGAGTAGATCAGGATGTCATCAATAAACATGACTATGAACAAATCCATGTATTCTCAGAAGATGGATTTCATGAGTCCCATGAACACAGTTGGTGCCTTCGTAACACCGAATAGCATGACTAAAAACTCAAAGTGTCCATACCTACAATTGTAGGCCGTCTTTGAGATGTAGACCTCTTTCACCCTCAAATGGTGATATCCAGACTACAGTCCGATATTAGAGAACCAACCTGCTCCCCTCAACTGGTCAAAGATATCGCCTATCTTCAAGAGAGGGTAATGTTTTTTTATAGTTACCTGATTCAGTCTTTGGTAGCCTATACACAACCTGAGACCACCATCTTTCTTCTTTGAGAACAAGACAAAAGCACCCCAAGGTGATGCACTTGGTCGAACAAAACCTTTATTCATCAGATCATAAATCTAAATCTGCAACTCCCGTAACTCATAAGGTGCCATCCAGTAAGGAGCCAATGAAATTCGACAGGCACCAGGTTGCAAGTCTGTCCCAAAATCAACATCACGTCGAGGGGGTAGAGTCGCCACTTGTTCAGGGAAGACGTCCATGAACTCACTGATGATCCTTGGGACATCTACCATTTTTTCATCCACTAAATCCACAGATAGTTCAGCTAACAAGGAAATGTGTGGCTCCTCTTTCCTACTTCTTTTCGGGAAACCCCGCTCGCCAATGAAAGTAACACGTCGGCCACCCAAATACGAAAACAAGATCCTTCCTCGGAAGCAGTCAATAATAGCACATACAGAGAATAGCCAGTCAATGTCTAGGATGACATCGTATGAATGTATCTGCAACAGTAAATGTTCTTTGATAGACTGATGTTTCCCTATTATTAGTCTACACCCTCGGAAATCATAAAGCATGTCGGTCTGACCTCCGACTGGCATGCTCATCACCAAGGGCACTAGAAGTCTCTCAGCATCTAAACCCATATCACGGGCCAGACTGGGTGAAACAAAGGAGTGTGAATCTCCTATATAAAAAAAGGTATAGGAAAGAGTACTAAACAAGGAAATCGTAACTCGAACGACTTCTGGCCTTGCTGGAACTGCTGCCTCTGCGGTGTGAAATGGCCCACACCCACCTCCTCTGCCTCTCGGTTGTCGACCAGCTCTCCGACCACGCCCTAGTTGAGGTCCTTAAGGGGAACCGTGGGGTCGGCCTCCTCCTTCCACATCTGGTCTTGGAGGGCAGAGTGTTTTCTTCGCCTGGTGTTGCTGTGGAAAGGGACTAGCTGGAAACAGTTTCTTATGAGGTGGGCGTTGAACCTTCCCACCCCCATTGTACTGCACTCTATCCAGGCACTGATTCTGAAGGTCCCCATGGCTTCCACAGATGAATCATCTTGGTCCTGGGCCCAAATTGAATGGGCAAGGACCGGGAGATCAGAACTGGAACTACTAAGGCCTGCTCCCTACTGGTCGGAACCTAGAGGGCCCTGATGCTGGAAGACTGCTGCTGATAGACTTCCATTTCGACGAGCCCAACAGGATTCCCTCTCGAGATACACCTCCCAATGTTCTCATCCTCTCCAACACATAAACATTCTTTTGGAACTCCTAGTATGTCGGTATGGTGATGTGAGTAATAGCATACTAAAGAGAATGTCGAAGTGCCTCTTCCAAACGTCTTGCCCGAGACTCGTCATCTAGAAAGAGGTCCGGAGCAAATAGGTGGATATCCTTGAACTTGACCCCCAACACTCTCACTGACAAGCTCTCCTGCTGGAGGGAGAGTAGCTCCTGCCTCTTCTCACCCTTCATCGTGGAAGAGAGGAATTCTGCTTGGAACTCCTTCTCGATATCAGCCCACGTAACCTCAGCCTATCTCTTCTCCCCAAGATAAAGCGTCCACCACTGACGCGCTAATTCCTTCATTTGTCTCACAACCAAAGGAAACCAGTTTTCCGTCGGAGCCCAGATCAAGGTGAAAGCTATCACCGGCTCTTCTAGCAAGCTCTCTATCTCCATGTCTGAGATGCTACCCTCGTACTTTCCGAGGGTCTGCCGCTAAAATGCATGAAGCGTCCTCTCCCACTGATCATCCTCCTCCTCTCGGTCGGCCCTCTTTCGATCAGCCAAATGAAATTCTGACGCCTCGATCGCCCGTACTACCCTTGGTCGCTGTCCGGGTGCCATAGCTGCAAGGTAAACAAAGGAATTCCAAAGCCCGAGTAGTGTAGAAGATTGATTTTAAATTTTCATAGAATTCTATTTCATTTTAAATCCCCAGAAACCCCACGAAACACAAGAACACAGGTCATTATGATGCATGCACCTTTCCTAGGGTATCTACCCTCCAATCAGTATAGCCTCACTTGGTTGTTTGGTAAGCCCAGAGTCCTTGCATCAGATTACTGGGGGCCATAAAATCCCATGTCCATGCCGGTCTTCCCTGTCCTATTTCATGCACCAAGATCACCCATCATTGTTGCCCTACCATCCAATTCAACCATCACTATGCCTAACCCCAGAATCCATCCTATCCTTCAATCCCCCAAACCTCTCCCTCTGATACCATTCTGTCATGACCTGCCTTCACCAGGATGAGGTAAGGGGAAATAGGTTTCTAGACCCTTCCTTCATCAAGTTTAAGGAGAGATAATGTCCCCCGAGACCCGCCTTCAATAAGTCCCAGAGTGGAGACTAGAACCAAGGGTATAGAACCACACACAAGACGGAAGGCATTTCAATTTTTATTTAGTTGGAATGGGAGATAATATAGTAAATCCCAACAACACCAAAAGTGGAAATACAGGTAAATCCAAAACAACCCATTCCCATATGCATGTTCTTAATGTAAATGCAACAAGGTACAAGAAACCCCCATTAAGAAAAATAACAAATAGTGGAAAACAACAATAACAACAATTGTCCCAACCTCTAGACTAGCACGATCCTGCATGATCACTGAAGTCCTCCTGGAATCCTGAAACTAATTTTATACATGTAGGGTGAGCATACAAGTATACTCAGTAGTGAAAACCAAAGACTCTCATGCACAAGTGGGGAGGCATTCTAATGCCCCGTGAGAAATGAGATAACTCAAGCACCTAACAAGGTAAACTATCCACTGAAGCCTCACCATGGAACAATCCTCAAATAACACAAGTCAAGTAATGTATAGTAATAGCACATCGATAGTTGGGTACCCCACACCACTTTCCCACTGGTTATTGAAAACATCCTACACATCGAACCGCTCCTGCTATTCTCTTAGAAGTCCCACTACCACAACCCGCCTGCACACACCTGGGCCACAACCGCACATCTTGCCCACAAACACCTGGGCCACAACAACCACATGTAATGCCGCCCGCAAACAACTGGGCCAGAACAAATACTGCCACGCCCGTAGACAATAACAACCCATAATTTACATACATGGTTATTACTTCAAAATTAAAGTATACTTATTACATCATATAATAAAACCATGAATGGACCGTATAGGTATAGTGTCCTTAGAAACTGGGAAACATAAACAACTGGTTCATAAATCATCTACGTTCTCTCCCATTTATTTTATCACATCTAGAGTCCCTTTTTGGCATATCCTACTTAATATTCTTGTTCTTGACCTGGGGAAAAGAAAACATACAAAAGGGTGAGCTCAAATTCTCATTAAGGGTAAACAAAAGAAATATCAATCACATCATATTCATAAGAACATATCATTTTGGAAATCTTAACCTGCAAAAGAGATCATAATTTCATAACATGGGATAAATCATAGTAGTGGAATGTAATCCCAATAATCATAACATAAAACATGAAACTTTGCGTCATACACACAAAATCATATAGAACCATTTATTATTAGTCAATACTCATTGCCAAGAATATCTTAGCGGACTAATTCCATTTTTGAACCGAGTTCACTCCTCGTTTCAGTCCTGTTTCACTGAACCGGTTTAACCTGCAGTTCTAGCCATGTCTATCTCATTAGATATAAATATTTACCCAATGCATTGGAGGGAGATATAGGTTCAAACCATCTCATAATGATAATATTCTTATGTGTTCCATAAAATCATAAACCATATATCATAGAATAACCCATGTAATAAAAATGAGATTCTTAAACATCATGCCATTATAACATAATCCATATAAGATAAAAGGACATCATAAAAAGAATTCCATCATAACATAATCAAATTAATGTAAAATAGGGATATAAATAGAACCCTATATTATCATAGATGGAAAATAATTTTGATAAAACGCTTGAACTCCATTCTTGAGGAAAATATCCTTTCTACTTCCAAAACATTTTTCCTTTCATAACATGTCATTAAAATTATAAACTAAAAAATGTTGATTAAAAATAAATGTGAAAACATGTAAAGGATTATTCATGGAAATAATGTTCTAAAAATCCATTCATGCCGTATAATTTAAAAAAAACATTCTTCACGTACGTTGGCCGGAAATGTCCAAAAGTACCTCTTACAAAAAACGACAAAGGATTATTTTCATATCTTTTACTAAAAACTCACCGAAGGGTAAAATTAGATTTAAACAATTGTAGGTGGATGGAAATAATATTACATATTGAGGAAATATGGAGGTGGATGATAAATATTCCCTAGTAAATTCTGAAGTATAAACAATCTCGGATAAAAATGAGATTGTGAGATTTTCCCTAACCTTAGGTCTGATTTGCTTCGTAAGTGTCTGAACCACCTGTATAGTGATTTAAATAATATCATTGAATTATTACATAATCATACTTATTGTTATTATATCATATATGGTCATATTCTTAGCTTCTAATTAGTAATATTTCCTTGTTAATTGTTATTCGGGTGTTTATTACTTTTTGTTCTTATGCGTGTTTTTTTCGAATAAATTCTTATTCTTCTTTTTAGGATATAGATAACTCATTTACAAAATGGTATTAGTGTACTATATATCATATTTATTCATTCAATTATTTTATATAATCATTATGCAATGAATATCATGTAGAATGAGTCGCATCACATCGTAGAGACGGTATTCCGTACGTACGCACGAGTGATGATATCGTTCCCATGATCATGGAATTATATTGGAGTGTATGTATACTCTTTCAGAATAAAAAACACTCTAAAATATTCATATATAGTTATTATTTACACCATTATACCCATCCAAGTAATATGGTCAGGGAAAATAGATTACACCACGGCGTGGAGACGGTATTCCGTACGTACAAACGCGCGGTGATTTCGTTTTCTGTAGGATGGATAGATGGTGAAATAGGGTTGTTTCATACTTATAATAACATACACTTATATTATTGATACTGATTTTATTACTTCATAATAAAACAACTAAAGAATAAGAAGTGGAAGATGAAATAAAGTTGAAAGAATCAATAACAGACATTACCTCTTCTTTGAAGCACCTCTTTGAGACCTCCTTTTAGGGCACTTAAATTGGTCTTTGAAGAAGACGAGGACCTCTAGGATGTTTCTAGGTAAATGGAGAAGAGAATTTGGCGTGGTTTGGCCAAGCTTTAAGGCTCAAAGTGGTGTGAGGAAGAGAGGGAGGAGGTGCCCTTTTATAAGGGAGGAGAGGGGCACCTTTAGAAAAACAAAAAATATTATTTAATTATAAAGTCATATTCGGTTTTTAATAGCTCCAAATTGATTTATTTAGAAGCTAAGGTTGGGGTGGGTCGAAATACTTTCATCTAATAGAATTTAGACAAGTTTAGGTTTCTATTTTAACCTTATCATTTAGATTTAACTTTAAGATAGATAATTTAACTTTTACCGTGTCTTCTTGTTTTCTTATACTATAAGGTTAATGAACTTACTATAACAAGACAAAAGAACCCCAAGTTGTTAATTATTAATATATATAGCCTTATCTAAGTAATTTTGACGAACCTTAGATTTTTAGGAATAAAATAACAATTAATAATATAATATCTGTTTTAAAAACTATTTTATGTCAACTTTGACACTATTTGGTAATTGATTTTTGTGGAAATCCAAACATAAAGATTAATTCAAAAGAAGTTAATTAAATAAATAATAACATGTCATAATAACATTTAAAAATCTTGGAAGGCATAAAAAGTCTCAAATTACATTTATTTGGGTACTTATAACATCAATTATGTCAATGATTCATTAATAAGATAATTACTACATCATCATTGTGTCATAAATAAATTAAATTATTTAATGTCTAAAAATTACAAATAAAATACCATTATGTAGGAAATACTTTTAGCTTTCTAATTAATAGTTATAGTCGAATTTATCTGATTTATAACCCTATATTAAAAATGTTTTATTTATAAAACATTGATTTTAACTATTTTAACTATTCTTTAAATAAAATAATATTAAATGTTCTAATCTAATCCAAGTCGGACTAAATGGTCATATGTTATTCATAAGGTTGTTTTTGGTCGAATTACACTTATCCAATAGAATCAAGACATGTGTTAGGGTAATAATAATATCATTTTTACCCTTAATTGCCCTATTTACTTTTAACCGTGGTAAAAAGAGTAAAAAGTTACTATTCAACAAAAATTATTTTCATTTCATTGAACCACATTTTAGTCCTTGATATTAACCATGTCTCTCGGATATTCTAAATTCCACTCATAGAAGTGGTAGAATTATGTTTTATGTGAATTTGGAAATTCTCTTAGGAGGTGGGTAAAAGACGGTGAAAAGTTCGATAAAATATTTATATATCTAAAATTATTATAAAATGACTTCAATGAATTGCATTGAAATTATATAGGTATTATGTATCAATTTTGACCTAAAATAAATTTAAATAAAATAAATAATTATTTAAATTAAATGTTCTGTTTTTAATTAGTAACCGAGTGTTTTCACTATTCATCAAAAACTGAAAGTTTTCAGAAAAAACCAAAATTTCACCCTAGGATAATTTCTATATTCCGAATCCAAAAATAAAGTCCTTTTTGAAAAATTAAATTTACAAAATTTCAAAATGTGGGTATTACTATTCATAATGGCTACTTTTAATAATATTTTAATAGCATATCGTTGTTTAGTGAAACTCCGTATTGCGTGCAACGCAAGCTATCGAGGAAGGTCACGGTTGCGTGTAAAGAATGCCAAGATAGTGTTGTGTGTAATGAAATATTAATTTTATGATTTATATAACATAAAAACAAAATATTTCTCATAAAAGTCTCGGGTGTTACATTCTACCCCCCTTAAAATGAATTTCGCCCTCAAAATTCGTCACTTTGTAACAAACAGATGAGGATACCTCTCCCTCATCATATCCTCAATCACCCATGTAGCTTCTTCTAATTGGTGGTTCCTCCATAAAACTTTCACCAAGTGAGTGGTCTTGTTCCGTAGGACTATTTCGCTATGATCCAAAATTTCTATCAGCTATTCTTCATAAGAAAGATCTTGCTCCAGTGGTACAACTTCTGAGCTGAGTACATGTGAAGGATAAGGTATGTACTTTCTCAGGAGAGATACATGGAACACATCGTGAACTTGGGAGAGATTCGGTGGAAGCGCCAATCGGTAAGCTACCTTCCCATCATGATCCAGTATTTTGAAAGGACTGATATACCTAGGGCTCAGCTTTTCCTTTTTCCAAATCTCATTACTCTCTTCCAAGGAGATATATGTAAGAATACTTTATCACCCACTTAAAACTCTAGGCCTTTTCTTTGGTTATCAAAATAACTTTTTTGTCGACACTGAGCTGCTGTTATGTGTTGTTGAATAGATCTGACCTTTTCTTCCATCTCATCAACAAGATCAGGTCCTAATAGCTTTCTTTCCCCAACTTCATCCCAACAAGTAGGAGTCCTGCATTTCTTTACATAGAGAGCTTCATAAGGAGCCATCTGAATACTGGAGTAAAAGCTATTATTATAAGAAAATTCCACCAATGGTAGGTGTTGATCCCAACCACCTTTGAAATCCATATAGCAAGCTCTCGACATATCTTCTAGAGTTTGAATTGTCCTCTCAGACTGAATATCTGTCTGAGGATGATAAGTAGTGCTAAAACTCAACTCTGTATCCTGAGTATGCTGAAGACTTCACCAAAACATTCAGGTAAACCTCGGATCCCGATCAGATATAATAGAAAGTGGTACTCAATGCAATCTTACCACTTCCTTTACATATATAATGGCAAGCTGATCCAGAGAGAAATATTCTCTAATAGCAATGAAGTGTGCAGACTTTGTAAGATGATCAACAATGACCCAGATAGCATTATTACCTTTGGATGTTTTAGAAAGTCCAGTGACAAAGTCCATAGTGATGTTTTCCCATTTCCATTCAGGTATGGGTAATGGTTGTAAGATCCCCATAGAATTTTTTATCCTAGTTTTAACTTGTTGACAAACCATGCATCGAGAGACATATTCAGCAACATCTCTTTTCATGACATCCCACCAGAAGTACTCTTTCAGGTCCCTATACATCTTCCGGCTTCTCTGATGAATAGACAATGAAGAACTATGAGCCTCATCTAGCAGCTCCTTTTTTAATTCGGGGATGGGAGGAACACAAACCTGATTCCTGACTATATTATCCCATCATAATCAAGGTTGAATTCAGGAACATTTCTCACCTTTTTTTTGTAACTCTACATCTTCTTTCTATGCCTCTTTAATCTTCACATGTATAGATGGTTGAACAATCATTTAAGAAAGTTAAGATTTTTCTCCTTCCATTATAATTCAAAGATCCATCCTTTGTAAATCCCTAAATATTGGATCTTTTGTGATACTCATCATGGATAAGCTAGCATGGTCTTGTCGACTTAATGCATCTGCCACCTTGTTTGCTTTCCCAGTGTGGTAATGAATTGAGGAGTCGTAATCCTTAATCAGCTCCAACCATCTTCTTTGGTGCATATTCAGCTCCTTTTGTGTGAAAATATACTTTAAACTTTTCTGATCAGTATAAATATCACACCTTTCCCAATAAAGATAATGCCTCTAGATCTTTAATGCCAAGATTACCACAGATAACTCCAAATCATGAGTTGGGTAATTTTGCTCATGGATTTTCAACTATCGTGAGGCATAAGCCATCACCATATCTTTTTTCATGAGAACACACCCCAATATCTTCTTGGATACATCACTGTAGATCAAAAACATTACTCCACAACAAGGAAGTGTGAGTACTGGTGCACTGGATAACCTTCTTTTCAACTCCTTGAAGTTCTCTTCACATTCGTCCGTCCACACTAACTTAACTCCTTTTCAAGTCAACCTGGTGAGTGGATTAGATAATCGTGAAAAATATTTCATAAAACGTCGATAATATCCATCCAAACCAAGAAAACTTCGAATATCGGTTACTATTGTTGGTCTCGACCATCTTTCAATAACCTCTGTTTTTGCTGGATCCACAATTATCCCCTCTAGTGAGATTATGTGACCCAAAAATGAATGTTTTTGAAGCCAAAATTCACACTTTGAAAATTTGGCATAAAGATTATCCTTTCTCAGGGTCTTCAATATAATTCTCAAGTGATCTTCATGTTCTTCCTTGCTCTTTGAATATAAAATAATATCGTTTATAAAGACAACCACAAACTGATCATGATAGTCTCTGAAGACTCTATTCTTCAGATCCATGAAGATAGCAGGGGAATTAGTAAGACCAAATGGCATCACTATAAATTCACAGTGTCTATACCTTGTACGGAAAGCCGTCTTTGGTATATCCTCCATTTTGACCCTTAATTGATGATACCCAGAAAGAAGATCAATCTTGGAAAAGTATTGAGCTCTGCGTAGTTAGTCAAATAAGTCATCAATGTGTGGGAGAGGATATTTTTTCTTGATAGTGATCTTGTAAAGTTCTCGATAATCAATGCAGAGTCTCATGGATCCATATTTCTTCTTAACAAACAGAACTGGTGCTCCCCATGGTGACGCACTTGGGCATATGAATCCTTTATCAAGATTCTCTTGGAGTTGCTTCTCCAATTCCCGCAACTCAATTGGGGCTATTCTATAAGGTGTCTTTGAAATAGGAAAAGCACCCGGTACGAGTTCTATTGAAAACTCAACTTCAAGATTTGGTGGAAGACCCGACAATTCCTCTCGAAAGACATCACCAAACTCCGGTACAATGGGAATATTATTAATCGTGAGTTTCTCACCAACTATTTGAGATAAATAACCTTCATTTAGTGGAATCATGACCCATAAGATGGAAGAAATATCCACTAGAAGGTTATGTTCATCCTTGAATCGATAGACGACCATAGATTGATCTTGAATATGAAATGTGACTTCCCTTATTTGGAAATTGATGTGAGCTCCATATATAGAAAGCCAATCCATGCCAATAATCACATCAACTTCTACTGTAGGAAGGATCACAAGATTTGCAGGAAGCACTTTCCCACAAAATTCAATCGGAGAATAATTATAAACTTCTGATGCGACTGTTGTGCCATTAGGGGTTGTCACAGCTAACTCAACATCTAATTGTTGAGGTAATATGGTGATACCCTTATAAAATTCGTCAGAAATAAAATATTGGGTGGATCCAGAATCAAATAAAACATTTTCTACTTTAGAGTGGATGGTATGTGTACCTTTCACCACATCATTATCATACTCAACATCACTGATAGAAATTTCATGTGACATTCCTTTATCTTTAGCCTTAAGATTAGTTTGATGTCGATCATCATCAACAACCATTGGATTAGGGCATTGATTGGTATAGTGCCTTATTTCCTTGCAATTGTAACATTGAAGTGTAGAAGGTGCACTCTGTGTAGAATTTTCATTGTTTTCATCACTAGACATCTTCTTCCAATCATTGCGGCATTCAAATGCCCGATGACCTTTCCTTCCACATTTGAAACATTTACTTGTCCCTTTAAGACAACTCCCTGCATGTTTGTTTCCACACTTTGAGCATAAGGGAAAACTCATCTTATTTTCAGTGTGCTCTTTATATTTTCCTTTGAATTCCATTTTCCTTTTCTTATCAAACCCATATGACTAATGGGTTACTCCAATCTCCATATCAACATTGAGAGCACATCGTACGATTTCCTCGTAGCTATTTAAGCCCCTTATGGCTAACTCCCTTCGAAGACTGGGTTTTAAGCCACTAAAAAATCGATCGATCTTACTCTCAGGTTGGATAATAATTCCAGAAGTATACCTTGAATGTCTTGTAAAATTTGATTCATAGGTACCAACAGATTCATCATCCTTTTGCTTTAGTTCAAAAAACTCCTTCTCCATCTTTGGTCAGAGAATACGAGGGAAGTATTTATTGTAAAATAAGGTCTTGAACTCATCCCATTCTATGGACTCAATTTCATCTCATTGCCTCATATTCTTGATAAGATTCTACCATTGATCAGCATCACCATCCAAATGATATACTGCTAAGATGACATTATCATGTTTAGAACATTGAAGAAATGAAAATATCTTTTTAGTGGTAATGATCCTTTGTTCAGCCACTAATGGATCAAAAGACCCACTGAATAAAGGTGGACGCTGCCTCATGAAGGATTCAACAAAATGTTGCTCCTTCCATTGCTCGTTTGGAAGTCCTTCATGATTGGTAGCTTGTGAATGTTGTGTGAGCATGGCTACAATATTTTGCATTCCAGCTCCCATAACATTTGGTTTCTCAGGGGGACAATCATTGCATTGCCCATCGCATTATGCATTAACACGGTTCCTTTGAGTTCCCGCCATTGACTAAAACCAAGAAGAATAGTGTGAGAAACACTAATTATAATAGGAAAAACACATAATCATGAATAAAATTTTACACTTTAGGTCTTATCATAGGTTATTCATGGTCATTTCTAAAACACCAAGATTGTGTTCTATGCTTAGACATATCCTTAGGTTTCTTACTAAGGCTTTCACATCCTAGTTTCCAAAGGTTGACTATACCTTTCCTCTGATACCAACAATAACAACCCATACTTTACATACTTGGTTATTACTTAAAAATTGAATCATACTTATTACAACATATAACAAAACCATGAAGGGACCATATAGGTATATTGTCTTTAGAAAACTTGGAAACATAAACAACTCGTTCATAAATCATCTACGTTGTCTCCAATTTATTTCATCATATCTAGATTCCCTTTTTGGCATATCCTACTTAATATTCTTCTTCTTGACCTGGGGAAAAGAAAAC
The DNA here is from genome assembly GCA_963277665.1 of Viscum album. Taxonomy (NCBI): domain Eukaryota; kingdom Viridiplantae; phylum Streptophyta; class Magnoliopsida; order Santalales; family Viscaceae; genus Viscum; species Viscum album. The sequence goes on along the minus strand of OY728141.1, from coordinate 1,371,851,258 downwards.
ATACAAAAGGGTGATCTCAAATGCACAGTAAGGGTAAACAAAAGAAATATCAATCACATCGTATTCATAATAACATATCATTTTGGAAATCTTAACCTGCAAAAGAGATCATAATTTCATAACATGGGATAAATCATAGTAGTGGAATGTAATCCCAATAATCATAACATAAAACATGAAACTTTGTTTCATACACACATAATCATATAGAATCATTTCTTATTAGTCAATACTCATTGCCAAGACTATCTTAGCGGACAAAGTCCATTTCTGAACCGAGTGCACTCCTCGTTTCAGTCCTGTTTCACTGAACCGGTTTAACCTCTCATTCCATCCATGTCTATCTCATGAGATATAAATATTTACCCAATGAATTGGAGGGAGATATAGGTCCCAACCATCTCATAATGATACCATTATTATGTGTGCCACAAAATCATAAACCATACATCATAGCATAACCCATGTAATAAAAAAGGGATTCTTAAACATCATGCCATCATAAAATAATCCATATAAGATTAAAGGACATCATAAAAATAATTCTATCATAACATAATTCTATCATAACATAATCAAATCAATGGAAAAATAGGGATAAAAACATAACCCTACATTATCTTATATTGAAAATAATTTTCGTAAAATACTTGAACTCCATTCCTGAGGAAAATATCCTTTCTATTTCAATTTTTTATCCTTTCTTAACATGTCATACAATTTTAAACTAAAATAAGTTGATTAAAAATAAACTCGAAAACTTATAAAGGATGCTTCATGTAAATAATGTTCAAAAAATCCATTCATGCCGTATAAGTTAAAGAAACATTCTTCGCGTACTTGGCCAGAAAAGTCAAAAAGTTCCTAGTACGAAAAACGACAAAAGATTCCTTTCATATCTTTTACTAAAAACTCACCGAGAGGTAAATTGGATTTAAACAATTTTAGGTGGATGTAAATAATATAACATGTTTAGGAAACATGGAAGTGGATGATAAATATTCCCCAGTAAATTCTGAAGTATAAACAATCTCGGATAAAAATGAGATTGTGAGATTTTCCCTTACCTTAGGTCTGATTTGCTTCGTAAGTGTCCGAACCTCCTGTATAATGATTTAAATAATGTCATTGAAATATTCCAGAATCATACTTATTGTTATTATGTCATATATGGTCATATTCTTAGATTCTTATTTGTAATATTTCATTGCTACTTGTTATTCGGGTGTTTATTACTTTTTGTTCTTATGCGTGTTTTGTTGAATTAATTATTATTCTTCTTTTTAGGTTATAGACACCTCATTTACAGAATTGTATTAGTGCACTATATATCATATTTATTCATTCAATTCATTTATATAATCATTATGCAATTAATATCATGTAGAACGAGTCGCATCACATAGTGGAGACGATATTCCGTACGTACGCAGGAGCGATGATATCGTTTCCATGATCGTGGAATTGTATTGGAGTGTATTTATACTATTTTAGAATCAATATAACTTTACAATATTCATATATAGTTATTATTTACACCATTATACCCATCCGAGTAATACGGTGATGGAAAATAGATTACACCACGGCGTGGAGACGGTATTCCGTACGTACGCACGCGCGGTGATTTCGTTTTCCGTAGGATGGATAGATGGTGAAATAGGGTTGTTTAATACATATAATAACATATCAGTATATGAGTGATACTGATGTTATTACTTCATAATGAAACAACTAAAGAAGAAGTGGAATAATAAATAAAGTTGAAAGAATCGATAACGGACATTACCTCTTCTTTGAAGCGCCTCTTTGAGACCCCCTTTTAGGGCACTAAAACTGGTCTTTGAAGAAGACCAGGATCTCTAGGTTGTTTCTAGGGAAATGGAGAAGATAATTTGTCAAGGTTTGGCTGAGCTTTAAGGCTCAAAGTGGTCTGTCTAAGAGAGGGAGGAGGTGCCCTTTTATAAGGGAGGAGAGGGGCACCTTTGGAAAAACAACAATTATTATTTTATTATAAAGTCATATTCAGTTTTTAATAGCTCCAAATTGATTTATTTAGAATATAAGGTGGGGATGGTTCGAAATAATCTCATCCAATAATATTTATACAGTTTTAGGTTTCTATTTTAACATTATCATTTAGATTTAACTTTAAGTTATATAATTTAACTTTTACCGTGTCTTCTTGTTTTCTTACACTATAAGGTTAATAAACATACAATAACAAGAAAAAATAACCCCAAGTTTTTTATTATTAATATATATAACATTATATAAGTCATTTGGCCGATCCTTATATTTTTATGAATAAAATAACAATAAATAATATAATATATTTTAAAAAAACTATTTTATGTCAATTTTGACACTATTTGGTAATTGATTTTTGTGAAAATAAAAACAAAAATATTAGTTCATAAAAAGTTAATTAAATCAATACTAAAATGTTATATTAACATATAAATTATTGGAATTCATAAAAAGTCTCAAATTACATATATTGGGGTATTTATAACATCAATTTTTTCAATATTTCATTAATAAGATAAATACTTCATCATCATTGTGTCATAAATAAATTAAATTATTTAATTTCTAAAATTGAAAATAAAATACCATTATGTAGGAAATATTTTTATATTTCTAATGAATATTTATAGTCGAATTTATCTTATGTATAACCCTATATTAAAAATGTTTTAGTTATAAAACTTTGATTTTAACTATTTTAACTATTCTTTAAATAAAATAATATTAAATGTTATAATCTAATCCATGTGGACCTAAATGGTCATATTTTATTCCTAAGGTTTTTTTTGGTCGAGTTATACTTATCCAATATAATTAGGACATGTGTTAGGGTAATAATAATATAATTTTTACCCTTAATTACCCTATTTACTTTTAACCGTCGTAAAACAAGTAAAAAGTTAATATTCACCAAAAATTATTTTCATCTCATTGAACCACATTTTAACCCTTTATATTAACCATGTCTCTCGGTTTTTTGAAATTCCACTCACATAAGTGGTAAAATTAAGTTTTATGTGAATTTGGAAATTCTCGTTGGAGGTGGGTAAAAGACGGTGAAAAGTTTGATAAAATTTTTATATATCTAAAATTATTATAAAATCACTTCAATGAATTGTATTGAACTTATATAGGTATTATGTATCAATTTTTACCTAAAATAAATTTAAATAAAATAAATTATTTTTTAAATAAAAGGTCGGTTTTAAAATAGTAACACAGTGTTTTCACTATTCATCAAAAATTGAACGTTTTCAGATAAAACCCAAAATTTTACCCAATGCTAATTTCGATATTCTGAATCCAAAAATGAAGTCCTTTTGAAAAAAAAAATTTAAAAAATTTCAAAAAGTGGGTATTACTATTCATAACGGCTTGTTTTAATAATATTTTAATAGCATATCGTTGTTTAATGAAACTCGATATTGCGTACGACACAAGCTATCGAGGAAGGCCACAATTGCTTGTAAAGAAAACCAAGCTTGTGGTTTGTGTAGTGAAATATTCTTTTGATGATTTATATAACATAAAAACAAAATATTTCTCATAAAAGTCTCAGTTGTTACATAGACACCTGGCCCACATCCCGAAGACACTTCGGAAAAAACCTCCCGTTGACACCTGGGCCAACCACCACAACTACCATGCCCGAAGAACCTTAGGATATAATGGATCTCAGGCCATCAGAGCCTACCCGATGAATCTTGGACTATTTGGGAAAGGGGTCAGAAAAGGAGCTAATAACTAGCCACTCATATGAGTGTTGTGAAAAACACCCTCCCCCATGAAATGGGGGTGTTCGGAACGAAGTGCTCAACAAGGGTGGGGTCCGAATAAGAAACAAAAAATCTATATATATATGTATAGGTAACCAGAACTCACCCAAATGTAGGGGTTCCAAAACCAACCTAAGCACAAACACCCTCGTAACTATTCATTCATAAAAGAATGTTATAACCCTCCCGGCCAAGTCACAAATCATTCTCAAAACCAATTCCCCATTTAACTCATTCTTGCTTTCATGCTCATGTGATCCCATTTAGGTGAATTCAGTACCACGGGGCAACAAACCAGAAATCCAAAAGTCAGAGAAAGAGAAACATTCAAACAATAATTTATGCATTCACACCCGGTTCTCTTGTAAAGTCAGAACAATCACGAGATCAGTGAGATCCCTCAATGTATTGGAAATAAACCAAGCCTCTAGATACAACCCCACACGGCTTTAGATTCACAAAAAACAATCGTACCACAACAGAGGATCCCATCCTCATCCACATCACCTCATAATCATCTAACAGGAAAAAACACCTACGACCAGAGTAGGGAAACTTCCAGATTCAAGCATATTATTCATTAGGTTCTTCTTTCTGTTGGTTAACCGGGGTGATCATACAAGGATTTTTGTTCACTAGACATTCATTTAATCGGTCGAGTTTACTTGATTAACAAAATTCCCATGTTGGATTCATTCAATCATCAAAAAGGATAGAGGTTCATTAATACACAAAGAAAGACCACCAACAACCATGATTTTAAGTGGGCATATGCCTGCACAATTCACTACATAAATAATCAAGGGTATGGAAAAAACAGAAAAAACATCAATCACACCAACCTTCATTCTTTAAAAGTCCATTTGTTATATTCATTAATATTTGGTTTCATCCATCCCGTAGAAACAAACATCATACCTCCCCGCATGATACACAGTAAAGAGAGATGAAGGAAACCCCTACTTAGATGATCAACAATGAAGTCTTTCTCCACGCGCCAAGAATTGAGGATGCGCGGATTGCACGGGTGGAACTATGGGGACTCCAAGGATGAGCAGAAAATCCCCAGCACATGCACACCACAATCCTGGGGAAGGGAAATCCAAATTCCCCAAGGGAAGAGTGAACCCGGACAAGAAGAAGAAAAGGAGGAAATCTAGTGTGATAAAAATATGATCCCGGGCATTACTGGATATCATGATCTTTGGCAGTTTTATGGGTGGATCATGGTTTCACCACGTAGTTGGGTGGTTAGACATGATGAAATTAATTGTTAATTAATACCTCTCATCGGGAAATGGTGGTAACCGTTGTGACTTTAAAAGATTTTATATAAACAAAGGGGAACGTTACACAGACACACAGCTCGGTCCGTTGAGGGTTGCCCCACTCTTAAGAATTTAATCATTGATTATGGGGATAAAAATGGACTTGAACCATTTCAAAAAGGATAAAAAGTTTTATAAGTAGCGTTATGGGAAAACTGTGAAGAATAACTCGAAAAGGCTATGTGACACCAATCTTGTCACACTGATTGCGAACACACCGATCGGTCACACTGATCGGTGACACACTGATTGGCGACACACCGATTGGTTGCACCAATCATCCACACACTGATCGCTCGCACTGATCGATGACACAATGATCGCTCGCACTGATCAGTGACACGCTAATCATGTCCCACTGATCATGTCACACTGATCAGTCTTACACCTAAATGACATCCTACCACCGAGACGCGAACCTTAGGATCTGGAATTTGGAAAAGGGATGGACCATGAGGGTCTCCGCCATTACAACATATGTATTTTTTAATTTTAAAATCATAATCCATAGTTATGAATTCTCAGGTCAACACATGTGTTAGATCAAATATGTACTTCTTCAGGAGAGATGCATGGAATGCATGGTGTATTTGAGAAGGGTTTAGTGGTAGCGCCAAATGATAAGTACATGTTCTGACTCGATCCACAATCATGATAGGGATAACATACCCTAGGACCAGCTTTCCCTTATCCTTGAATCTCATAACAATATTCCATTGAAAATTTCACAGAAACAACTTCTCCTAAACTTCATATTCGATATCATGTCGATGATTATTAGTGTAACGTTTCTATTGAATTTACACTTCACATATGTTCTGTAGAATGGATCTAAACTTATTTTCCATTTCATCAACTATCAGTTGTCCAAATATATTTATTTCAATAACTTTATCACAATATTTTGGAGTTCTAAACGTCATTCGAAAGAGGGCCTCATAAGGACCCATCTCAATGCTCTTGTGAAAACTATTGTGGTTTGAAAACATTACTAGAGGAAGGTGTTTATCCCAAATACCATTCAAATATGTAGAATAAGAGCATAGCATATTATACGTAGGTCGAATTATTATCTCAAACTTGAAATCTATCAAAGGAATATACACAGTACTGAAACACAAGTTGGTATCAAGATCTTGTTAAAGGCGTTGCAAGAGCATCGAGGTAAACCTTGGATCCAAATATGATAAAATACAACATGGAACTCAAAGAAACCTTACAACTTATTTAATATATACAAATGAATGATGATCAAGAGAGAAATATTATCTGATATTATTAAAGTATTCTAAATTTTTAACATATCGATTACAAACCATATAAAAATATTCTATTTAGATGTATTGGGGAGTCTTGTGATAAAATCCAAGGTATTCCCTTCCAATTTAAATATTCATATGGTTAATGGTTCTAAAATCCCCATATATTTTTTCTCTTAGCATTATCTTTTTGACATATCAATAATGTCCCAACCCCCCCATCCGATGATAAAACTATGTGGGAGGGGCAATGTCCCCTCTATCCCACCTCTAGTAGGCTTCAACATGGAGACCAACACCAAGGGTATAAAAATAACATGAAATGAGAGGCATTATCCTATATAAAAATAATATATGGGTATGAGATGAATCATCTAAATGATACACCCTGACATAAAATTAAAATAATCTGAGTCCATCCCCCGAATTATATATAAATAGAAAATGTACACATACAATTCTCTAAAAGTAATTACCCAAAATCCATGATAATGTATTAAAATAACATATATCCAATGTTCCAAGCTAGTAATGTTCAAAATAGTCCATTTAATCCTCCTAGAAACCATAAAATAGATTATATACAGACGGTCAACATACAATTATACTCTTTAAGAAAAACAAATTCTCTTATGAACATGTTTAAATATAATATGAATGCATCCATGAGAAAAGAGAAGAACTAAAAACACCTAAATAAGTCAAATATTAGTACCAACCTCACTATGGCATTATCACCTAATAACACACTCCATCTAATAGAATAAAAAATAATAATCACATCGATAAAGGATACCTCACACCTCTCTCCCACTTGTATTCCACTCTCATACCCAAATGTCATACGTCTTGGAAGTCCCATATCTTTTGTATATCACTTTTCCCCACAAGCACGGTAACACCGATTCACACCCATAGAAACCTGGACTCACCATCCAATAGGCACGAACATACCACATCTCACCTAAAACACCTAGGCCATAGCACATTTTGAATAAAAACCAGAGAAGAAGGGTATCATCAACATGTATGACATAAAACTCATTACCTCCCCAAAAAATGCAAGAACCCCACCATAATCAACCCCAAAAGCATGGAAATATCACATCATACTCGAAAACACGTGGGACAATGCCACACAAGCATGGTCATATCTCACACGAAAAAACCTGGTGTATCCAAACCACCATATAATTCATTTATATACCTTTAACCATCACATCCTATGAAATACCTTCCTCAACTAGAAAAGTGAGTAGTGGAGAGCGGGAAACCATCCTTCTCCTCCCATAACCAAATTTTAGATAAAACACCCCCGCTTGACTATATGGGTGTCAGCACATAGTACTTGATGTGGTTGGGGTTTTTATAGGAATCACAGGAATATACAAATATATACACATATCCATAGAAGAAAACGAAACCTATGGTTCAAAAAAATACACTGACCAGCTCACAATATCTGATCGTTTACTACCACATATAAATATAGAAAACCACACTAGAAGACACAATCTATATTCACATTATAAGAAATTGTCATTTAATCATCCCATTATTTACATTAATTATTAACAATCATGATTTTCAAAATATCTCACCATTTAATTATTCTTCAGCAACATCCAAACCATTCCATTTCAATCATTATTAGTCAAATTATTTTTAATGTTATTACATCACTGCCTAGGCATATGGCACAAAGAAACCACCACCTCACCACCCCAAAATCATGGCCAAACAACAACCACCTCACCTCCCCAAGATCATTGGATATAAATCACATTACTAAACCAACACCATGGCCAACAATACCTCCTTAGTACCCTAAAATCATAGCCATAAAACCATCATCCCCACATAATGAAACACACAATCAACCCCACATCAAGGTTCATTTTACATATTTATCAATGGGATTTTATCAAATTCAAGTTTATTATAGGGGAGTTATCACAATATCCATTATCCAATTTAAAAAATATAACTAGACATATACAAGTGGTTATACAATATCCATTTTAGTTTAATATCTCAAAAATAATAACCAATGAATCGTTCAAATCACATATCATCCAGTGTAAAAAAATCCCACAATGGCCCTATTTTTAGTGGTGCATCAAGCCCGTATAATCCACATTATAAAATTATAAACACAATAATAAAAAATCTGGGAATATAATACATATATACTTAAATTTAAATTAAAAAACTGATTATATTTGATTAGGACAAAACAAAAATAACCTATTGATAAGAAAAATTACACCCCTCTTGCATCATAAAAAATTAAGAGAAATGAGGGATTCCTGACACCAATGATGATTTTCTAAATCACTGCACACTGTCTGAAAAATAAGAACAAATGAAAATAAAAATTGTACCATAAAAACCCACGGATTGACATAGACCACACAAAATGATCATTATAATTCATACAAACAACACAACCTAATAAAAAACTCACTATCTCAGTGGATTTATTAAGAATAATGGAATTAAAAGGATTAGAAAGAGAAGAGAAAACACCATGAATAGAAGATGGGATTTTGAGAATCAATCCCCATTCAAAATAATCCAAAATTATTGAATAAAGTACCACTATATCACCTCGAATGTGATAAGTGATAACCAGCTATAGGTATTAAGGAAACCCCTGAGCGCTCTAAACATTATAAATGTACAATATTGGGGATTTACATGACATGTAATCCCCTTTTACATTATGTAATTTAATAATTTTATATTCATAAGAAAAATAAATTTACTACAATGATTGATCACCCAAATTGGTAAAAATCTTGAACCTACCCTAAAATATTCGTGAACCACCTTTACATGATGTGGAGTACATTTACATTGAATTTATTTCATATAAAAGCAATGTTACATCTCTAGCCTCCATTGAAAAATATAGGAACATCTTACGAGCACCTCTAACCAAAAAAAGGAAAATTAGTAGATTGGGAATGAACATAATATTACATTAGAGACCAATCAAATGATCCTCTCCATTAAGAATCAAAAAACTAGCCCAGAATCAAAGATGTTCTGAACAACTATCCCAGGAGATACCTCTCAAGGATCTGGCCAAACGTAAAATGCTACTAGTAGAAGAAAACACAAACCAAAATGTCCAAAAACATCCTTCACAACCTCATCACTACAAAACCACATCACAAAATCCATAAAACCTCACATCCTTTTCAAAACCAATGAATCAGACCCTTTTGAACACATTATTTAGGAAAATCCACCATCTGCGTAAAGATATTATCAACAATCGGTAGCACTAAATTTCCTGTATAGGATTAATTTCATCATAGATAATATATCAATAATAGGAATCAAGACCTCCACTTTTCATTTGTTGTAAATTCTATCACACATCATTCATCAAGGTAAAAACATATCACATAAAATAGAATTGTCCAACATCATATCATAAAGAAAAAAAGTAATGAAAAACAAAAAAAATCATGGCACTCAGAACACATTTTTTATCTCACTCCCACGTACTATCAAACATTCCCCCATGCCACTAAAACACATAAACCAAAGGAATAGTCCTTACATGCAATATATTCACCTGGAATTCCTAGATCACTACTGGATTCTCTATGAACATCATGTTATCCTTGATATCTAACTCTACCCAATCATGAAATGGGATTTATCGGGAAGATATCCACAAAGATGAGATACATGGATGTCATTTTTTATCCTCTCTAGTTGACGTGTCAACACCAATAGATGCCTCTCCATGCCAAATCACCTCAACACCTAAAAGGAAAAAAAATGAACCATGGATAAATATTAATCCACATTCCAATTTTCCACTACCCACATCAAGGGGAATCTTTGAAAAATACATGTTCTCTAAACATGAACATCATGAGCCTCATCATATGATCAGCAGATTTTGTTTGCAATGCCCCTCTACTTTCATCCTATCAAGGAAAATTTAAACATTCAATGTCATCCACTACACCACATTGGGTCCATGACCTACGGACCCCCCAACCTCCATCTAGAAAAAATGTACAAGCACACAGTCTCTCATAAAAAGCCAAGAAAAAAAATCATGACTAAGTAATAGTGATTGAAATTTGTTTACTCAAACCTAAAAAAACGAATATTTCATTTCTAGGATCTACCAAATTCCAAGACAGACACCTGGAATGGATTATATAGTGTCTAAATTTTCCTCTTTATCTCCCCATTTGTATAAGGGTGGAATGTAGTGTTGATATGTAATTGACTGAAAAATCAATTATGAAATCCGCTCCAAACTTTTTAGGTAATTTTTTTTCCTGATCCAAGACATGGGATCTCATAACTCCATTATTCTACCCCAACTTATCTATATAACTCTGAGCCCAAGTATGCACTATGACCAGCACCCTGATCACTATGATGTGGGACAGTTTCATTAACAGATCTTTGATCACCAATATAGATTCACATCCTCCCTGATATAAGGATAAAAATATGATGAATTAAATCAAAATTTCATCCCATTTACACTTAGAAACGTCCAAAGGGAATAAAAAATGCAACTAGAACATGATGCTCATCCATTACCTACTGAAAAACCAACCACTTCACCAAAGACAACGCGACTACCCATTTCCTCTCGGGCCACCAAAACTGCATCCTAAAATCACATTACATCATGGATAATCTTGGTTTTACCTCCAAATTTGAGCTATGAAACTCATAAATTAATTCCTTAAGCATCACAATAAGAACGAAAATCCTCCCAAAATGTAGAATCTGGTTCTTACCATCTCTCCAAAGAACCACCTCTGGCTCTATGTCTCCAAAATGAGACTCCAGTACATGCTACATCATAGAAGGCATCAACATCATCTAAAACAAACATATTCTAGCATCATCTACCCTAGAATATATGTTAATTATTTTAAAATCTTCGAATTATCTCCATGAATACCAAAGATTTAGAAAAAAAATCCATTCCTAGCTTCCTGCTCAATGCATAGGCCACAAAATCCCTCTCTTCAAGGTGTAAGATATCTCAAAATAATAATCATGAATAATATCAGTCCACCTATATTGTGAAAAGTTTGTATAATGATGATAAAAGATATATCTAATAATCTTATGTAATAAGAGGACTAAAAAGTGATCCCTAATCATGCGTCATAACATGCCAATAGAAATGCACCTATCGTGTCCTTAAATTGAACCGGGAAAACATTCCATTAAATCTTGTGGTGTCGATGGAACTAAAAAAAACATTTAGATTCTTAGAATTATCCTCTTTGGAATTCATGTCGATCAAGATATTAATGATGAATAAAATAATGAACTAGTTTGGGAACTCAAGAAACATGGAGTTCATAAACCCCTTGGACACAACATGTTCATTTGTAACACCGAATGACATTACTAAAAACTCAAATTTCTTATATGTGTATCTTAAGGATGTCTCCAAGATATTTCCCTCCTTCACCCTCAATTGGTTATATTCAGACATCATAACTATCATATAAAACAAACTCACCTTATCTACTATTTGAAAATGACATCTATCTTCAGAAGAGGGTAGTGGTTATATCCATCAATTGATTTAACCTCTAGTAGCCTATACCTAGCCTCATATTACTATCTTGCAACTTAGAAAAAAACACTATAGCACCCCCAGGAACACAATAGATCAGATAAAACCCTTTATACATTAGGTCATCTATCAGAATAATCAACTCCCACAACATAAATGGATCCATCCCATAAGGATCGATCTAAATCGTAGTACCACTATATTGCAAGTCTATCATGAACTCAACATAATGTGTGGGGGTAGAAGCACAACCTCCATGAGAAAATACATCCAGAAACTCTCAAATAACCATGGGGACCTCCACTATCCCATCATCCATTGGTTCTATAGATAAATCATAAATCAATGTTAGAAGGGGATCTATATGTCGAATACCCACCTGACGAACTTTGTCTCTAATGAAAGCTACAAAATGGGCATCCATATCCTAGGAAACGACTCTCTAATGGAATAAGTTGATAACAACACATACAAAACATAATATGTAAATTTGGAGGAAGAAAATTTATGGTTTCATATGTTTAATGAAAAAATACCCACATGAATGATTTCTCTCCTTCATCAGTCTACACTCACAGCAGACATGAAACAAGCTGCTCTAGCATCCAACTAGCATAGTAAAAACCAGGGCATGGGAAGACACCATACATTATGTAGTCAAGAATGGGATAGATCTTGTGTAATAATGGTGTATGCAGCACCTGAATAAAAAATAATATTCCGGGGTATTATAAAACCTAATCATACCTCTAAAAATCAATATCCCATATAGCTATGTCGCCTTCATAGCATGCACTGATCATGACCACCATCTCTACCTCTCTACTGATGACCACCTCTATGATCATTCTCAATTCATGGTCCCTTCACACAAGGAACATCCTGAGGTCTACCCCTACCTGCAGTATCTCCTCTTAGTGGAGAATAACCCTATTTCTCATACTTCTAAAATGTTCTCATTACTTACTTCAAATGAGGATAGAACTGAACCTGTCTGCCTCCACCAAAATGACATCAGGTAACCACTGGAAACTGCTTCTAGTGATGTCCCTGAACCCCAAAAGAAAAACACACTAAAAAAAATCCTCTACAAAATCATATAAACCACTATCCTTATATGGTTGAAAAGGTACTGGTCGGGTCCCCTCTCTCTTAAAACCTCCTCATGAGTGCATATTGTTGATCACCTCTTCTATCTTTTGATTCTCAAGATACAATGGATATGTAAAACGAGTAACTACATACTGAATTAAAGGATGAATTACCTCTTCATGACATCCCACATGAAACTTTTCATTTGAAAAATGTCCTAGGGAAAATGAAAAAGGTCCTGGAACTTCATTCCTAAATCCAAAAATAACCTAATCTACTGCTAAAGTTAATGAATATCATGCCTCTTCACTGAATTCATTGTTGACAAAAAAAAACGCTTTCTGGAACTATTTCTGATATTCGAATCCATGAAAATATTCTTATTTCCCCATTCCACAATATAGTATCTACCACTGATTAATAACTCCCCTATCTGACTAACAGTCAAAGGTACCCAGTCTCCCACAAGGGCTGGGATCAAAATGCAAATGATCTTGAGTTTCTCAAGCCATCTCTTTGTATCTACATTAGAAAACCATCCCTCATACATCCCAAAAAAATTCCAGTGGAATAAACTGAACTCCCTCATCCAATCCTCATCCTCCTAGGGAATATCAACCCTAAATGGTTCAACCAAATAAGCCTTTTGAACCTCATCTTCTTAAGATTCATGTGGATAATAGACATAATCCATATCCAAAAAATAAAAACAATAATTATTTCCCAATATCAGAAATATGGAATTTTTTTGAGATTCCTATTATTTTACTTTAATCATTTTAACCATCCAAAAAAACCAAATTCAACAAGAATAGAAGAATTAATGATTCATTACCTATCATTGTTATCTAACCTATAAGAAGGTCCAACTCATTTAGACATTCAATAATCACATTGTCTACACACCGAAATAGGGATGGCCCTAAAATCATGTTTTCATAGCCCATCCTATCTATTTACCAGCACCTCTGATACCACTCTATCATGGACCCTACCACAAAATACAATTTAATGAGGTAAAAGACATAATGACCCCCCCCCTGAGCGTCTCTACCAATAATACTCGAGGTAGAGACTAGCATATACGGTGTAAAAAACTCATGAAATGAGAGTCATTTCCCCTATAACAGAATTAGATTAGGAGATAAGCTAAATCATCCACAAGAAAAAACCATGAAATACTATAAAACAATTCCAAAATTCTTGTATAAATTTAGTTGATATAGAGAAATGAATCCAAAATCTAATACCCAAAACAAACGATAAAGCAGAAACATAGTTGATATCTGTTGGTTTGAGAAAGTAATTTCTAGCATGGTCTACATAAACCTCCTAGAATCCTAAAAAATGTTTATATATATATATATATATATATGGTGAGTATACAATTATACTCAGTAAGAAAAGAAAAGGTCCTCACCCACATGTGTAAAATAACACTAATGCACCCATGAGGAAAAAGAAGAACTAACAGTAGCTAAATAATTCAACTATCAATACCAAATCATCCATGCATGCTCACCCAATTTCAGAAGCCCTGTAATATAATATTACATGAATCACACTGAAAAAGGGTACCCAAATATAATTTTCTTCTTGTATTACATGATAAGAAACCAACATCTTAAATCTTGGTGCTCCATATCTTTATTATACCACACCACCTAAAAATAATGGTCATGCCACATCACTCCTACAAACACCTGTGCTCAACTCCCCACAAGCATGATCGCCTCACATATGTACTAAAAACACCTACTGAACAACACATCCACAACCTTAACTATATCTATAGGGTATTGTGAAAAATTATGAAAAAAACCCCATTACCTCAACCAGCCATGAACAACCCCCGCTAGATGCCTACCCACAGTCATGATCATGTCATATCTCACCTGAAAGAACCTGGCCACTGCCCCCACAAGAATGGTCGCATCTCACTCAAAAACACCAAGACCATAACAACCACTATCTAATACACTAACATTCCTCTGTCACACACAACCTATGTATTAAATACCTCTCCAAAAATGATAACGGGATAGAGCATGTATCCAGTCATCTGTCCTCTTCATCAGATGTTGGAAAAAACACCCACCACATAACTATGTGGCTTTTGGAAAATAGTTCTCGATGTGGGTGGGGTGCGTATTGAAAGTACAAAAATATGAATGTGTATATATATATATCTCAAAAAACACAACCCATCCTATGGGTTCACAAAAAAAACTAACCAACTCAAAACATCTCCACTTTTACTACCACCACTAGAAGTTTAAAAACACACCACAAGCAATAATCCTACTTCATGTTATCATCAAACTTTATTTAATCGTCCCATTATTTTTATTAATTTTCAACAAAAATGTTTTACCACCCAACCCATCATTGAATAATTTATCATCCTCATCCATCCCATTAACCAAACTAACCCATGCCATTTTAATCTATATTAATCAAATTATTAACATTATTTCATCACTACATTCACAAAAATCACAAAGAAACAACAAATTGGTTGGAAATCACAGCAAAAAAAACTACTTCACCACCCCAAAATCATTTCACAAAAGCCACCTATCTGCCTAAACGCAAGTCTGAAAAACCACAACACTGCCCCAAAATCACAACCATCAAACCATCATCCCCGCATTCATCAACCACAAAATCAAACGCCCAACCAGGAATATTTTACAAATTTAATTAAGGTATTGTTTCAAATTTTAATTTATTAATTGGGATGTATCACAAAAGTTAAAATCTAGTGGTAGGAATTAATTATCCCAATATAATTGGTTTTTCAATTTCCATTTTTGGGTTATATCACCACAATCTAGAAAAAGAGCAAGTCATAGCACATTTCATCCGTTCAAAAGAATCCCCCAACATCAACAATTTTTAGTGGGGAATCAAGAATATAAAATCCAAAGTAAAACAATAATTAAAAAGTTATAAAAACATGTTTGTAAAATCACATTACCCTTAAATTTCAGTTAGCCAATTATTTATATTTGAGTAAACCAGCCTTACCATAACCCATAGATATAGATGAGTAAAACCCTTCTACATGATACACAATCCTAAGAAATGAGGGATTCCTTAACTCAAAGAAGCTTTTCTGAATCACTACTTATAGAAAAGAGAAGAAGAATGAAAGAAAATAACATTCACAAGAAAAGAAACAGTTGATCAACCTACACGACAAACAAATATCAACAAAACGCTTCCCAAACCAAAAACCCTACCCAAAAAACCAAACTATAGTGAAATTCCAATGAATAATTGATGAAAACTAATGAAAAGTGGGTGCGAACTCACCATGTATTGAATACATGATGTTTGAAATCAATCCCCATAAAAAGGAATCCCAAATTATTAATGAAAGAATCATTGGATTTCCTGGAATGAGAGAAGGGAGCTCTAACACTCGGGTTTGAGGAAAATCCTGAGCTCTATAAAAATTATAACTACACTACATTAGGGATGTAAATGATGGGTAATCCCTTATCACATCATTTAATTTATAATTTTCTTATTCTGTAAAAAATGTATCACCTCGAATGATTAATAATCTAATATATTACACCCCATGAACTGACACATAAAAAGATGTGAACCAACTTTATAGATCATGTAATACATATTCACAGCATATATTTCTTGAAATAACTATGATGTAACTCTATCCTCCATAAAAAAATCCTAATACCACCCCTAAACACCTCCAACCACAAAAACATGAAATGTAACAAAACATGAAGTCACATACCATTACTAATCCCTGAGATACAAACTATACAATATCTCTATTCATATCATACCACCAGAAATATTATTTCAAATCTCTATACATCTTTATATTATAATGATGAATAGATAATCATGGACTAAATGTTTCCTAAAATTATCCTTCATTAAATCAGGTATGAATGAAAGACTTAAACGGTTCATAAACTTTAACAATCAGTCACATTCAATGGTAAACTTAGGAACATTTCTAAACATCTCTTGTATC
Source organism: Viscum album (assembly GCA_963277665.1). Lineage (NCBI taxonomy): Eukaryota > Viridiplantae > Streptophyta > Magnoliopsida > Santalales > Viscaceae > Viscum > Viscum album. The sequence goes on along the minus strand of OY728141.1, from coordinate 1,371,834,174 downwards.
TCTACATCATCCATTTTTTTCACTTTATTCTTTACATTGATTGATTGTTGAACACTTATTTGATTAATATTATATTTTCTCTCTTCCTTCACAATTTTTGAATCCATCCTTTTAAAATAAATGAATATTTGGTATCTTTTATCCTCACTATAGAAAATTTATCATTATTATTTCATCTCAATGAATTAGAAACCTTGTTACCCTTCCCATGTCGGGAATGTTTTGTGCATAAAAATCATTAATCATCACCTACCATCTTCTCCAATGCATGTTCAACTCATTTCGTTTTAATATATACTATAAAAACCTATAGTGATTTTATATTTCAATATTTTATCCCAATAGATAATTACTAAATTCATTTAACTAGTAAATTACAATAGCTAATGAAAAATACTAGTTTGGATACATTTTTTCAAGATCCATCAATTTTCTGGATACATAATTTTTAAACATATCATTCTACATGATAACACATTCTAATACATTATTCGATTCATCACAATATATTACAAACCCTTCACCACTATCGGGTAGTGTTAGCATACATGCACTGACTAACAATATATTTAGTTAATGAAAAAACTGCACTCATCAGTCCAAAAGAACATGGATCACTTCTGAGTAAACATGGTGTTTATAATTGATTTTTTTTCAAAATTTTCCCCATTTTTTTTTTATTTCTAAAAAATCCATGAAAAATATAGATATCAATCTCCATGGATCTTATGGGACAATTTTTAATATCTGACATCATTTTAGATCCAACGTTATACTATCACTTGATATTATATGATCTCAAAATTAATCTTTTCTAGAAAAAATAACATTATAAAATTTTCATACTATTTCTATTTTCGTAGGGTCTTTATCACATTTCTTAATTGATATTCAATATCTTAAATTTAATTTGAATATATATTAATATAATATATAAGGGATAAAAAAATAGATCAGGTTAATATCAAAAGAATATATTCATTAAATCCATGATAATAGGTGGAATTACTATGGCCAAAATGAATCATTATAAATTCACAGTGCTCATACCTTGAATATGGGTTTTCTTTATTTATATCATAATAATTTACCCCTAATTTGTGATATGTAGAATAAATTTAAATATATAAAATTATTTATTTCTTCCCATTGGGGAAAACAATTCATAAATATGGGGTTTTGGATACATGTTCATGAATTTGATATTGTATACCTCTTAATAATCAATTCATGGATCCATTGTTATTATAAAAAAATGAATAGGCTCACACCATTAAAACAAACTGGGTTCAATGAATCCTTTGAAATAATTCCTTTGTAGTTTATTCTTCAATTCCTATAACTCAATTGGGGCCTTTCTATATGGGTTCTTTAAAAAATGATTATCTTTATCTATGAGTTATATAGGGACCTCAATGTCATGATTTGATGAAATACATGGAATGTCTTTCAAAAGGTCAATAATTATCTCCCACATAATATCCATATCACCGATTTTGAGTTTATCCCCATCATCTTGATATAAATACCCATTTTGAATTTGAATCCATGCCAATATAATTGATCGTACCCCCATCAAACCTTAATATTTAAAATTGCACTGATAAATGATCTTGGGATGGATTGGAATATCAAACATAACTTCCCATCCTCAAAAATTGATATGGGATTTATGTAAAGAAATCTAATCCATGTGTAAAATAACAAAAAATTCAACTATATGGACAATTACCAGATTTTAAGCAATTATATTCCTCTAAACATCAACTGGAGAAGAATCATAGACTTCAGTTGTGATCATTGTTCCATTTGGGATAATCACAACTAATTCATCATCAAATCGTTTTAGATTGGAACAAACATTCTTAGACACTTTTCATAACATAAGGGAATTTATATAACTAATCTTAAACATGAAACTTTAATATTCTATAACAAAATTTTCCACCCCTTCATTTTTCAATTTTCAATCCTTAGTAATACAAAATTGGACTGCATGACTATCAGGTATCTTTTATAAAAGTAATAAATCATTAACATAATGTATAAACCATAACATATTATTTTTAATCTATTACACTATAGGTTTAAACCATATAATTCATAGTAATTACCATTAAAATAAAAAATGATGTTTTGTAAATGGTTTGTAAATTTCCAAAAAAATATCCCATTGGAGTATCAAACTAGGTGTGCATTAAAGCTTGCTATTGTGGACCAAGTGATGATTGGGTCCAGATAAATGAATCCTTTTCAGAGTTATTAAACCTAGGTAAAACTATTCAAAATCCACATCATATTTTATAATAAAAATAGAGGTGTAATTAAATGGAAATCACTGACATTATACATTATTAAAAATATGGGGACTTTTCCAATACATTATATTATCCTTAGAATTGTCCTCAGACATATCCTTAAACATTTCCATAGAAGTTTCACTAATGTTTTCTCAACCTAGTTTCCAATGTATTAAATATCACATGCTCCCATAAAATATGTAATTACCCAAAATTTCAAACAATGATATCAAATCATAAAATATTAAATATTCATTACATAACATATTGATCCATGCTAGAATCGTATATGACTAGTGCCTTTGAAAACTTGGAAACATAAGCAATTGGTTCATAATAGTTTTACATCACCTCCCACGTAGTTCATCATTGCTAGAATTTATATTAATCATATCAAGTATAAAACCATTCTTCATTACATTGGAAAAAGGAACACGATAAAGGATTATCTTTGATGCTCAATAAGGGTAAACACGATAGATATAATTTATCACATAAGCATATCATGAACATATATGTATGAGAGTATTATAATAGCATTTCTAAAATTTTCAACACATTTAATAGATTGTAATCATGTGTAATTAAATAAATATTGGGAATTCATATGAAATTATGTATAACAGAATCCAAGAACATGATTCATGAAAACATAACATTATAATGAGGAATTATTTTTTCGTATACAAATAATCATAAAGAATCATTTACTTAGTAGTTAAGGATAATTTTCATTCCTATCATAGTGTAATGGGTTTACTCCCTATACCATCATAGTAAACAAGCTGAACTTCAAATACCATCATATTTGAAGGTGTCCCTTAATTACTAGGTTAACTCCCCCTTATAGACATATTTATCTCATGAGATATCATTATTTGCCAAAATCAATAGAGCGATATATAAATCCTACCAATCACATAATGAAAACCGTACAAATGTGTGCCTTAAGATCATAAAACGTTCATCATTTCATAGCCCATGAAAAGGTTGTGGGTTTTATAACCATTTCATCATATCTTTACACATGGATAAAAAAACTTATTTCAAAATAATTTTATCATCTCATCATAGAAAAACCCATCAAAAATGAACATGTATCATGAAAATTTCATTATTTCATCATTTTATAACCCTTGGAAAACAAAAGGCTATTGTAAATATATTTTTATCATAAACATAAAATATCCGAATAAGAAATATGAATGCTATCAATTGACTGTATCCATATTAAATCTTAACATTCATAAAAGGATTATATAATAGAGAGAAAATTATTTTGAAAGATAAATTTAAATAATTTTTTGTATAAAATATTATTTAAACATTTAAATTTCTTCATTAAAATATAAATACATCTAAAATATTAAAATGATCCTTGAAAATAACCATTAAATCCTATATTTAAATTCCTAACTCGCATATTGGTCATATTGTAATAAAATAACATTCATGTCCAACACGTTAAAATAATAATTCCGTTCAAATTTTTAGTAAAATATCAATGTCACCGTATAAGGAAGATTACAAGATGATTACATTAAAACTACTTTTAAAATAATTAGACACTGGTAAAAAAACACTTTAAACAATTTTAGTTGAATTTAAAAAACATTTTTAAAATTTTTTTAAAATAAATGTATATGTAAGAAAAATAATATTTGATAGAAGAGAAAAATAAAGATAGATTTACATAAAAAATAATTTTTTTATCATGGTTAAATTTAGAGAGGAAAATAAAAGGAATTTTTTAGTTTTTAATAAATAAACATAGGTATGAACAATCCGTATTTTTTTCAAAGTTTTATCTTAAAATTTCATTATTCAAAACGTAATTATAAACAATCCCAACACACAATGGGATTTTAATATAAAACATCAAACAATATAGTTACATTGAGTTGTACACAAAATGAATTAATAAAAATTTTGTGGATATATATTTCCCATAATTTTCATTATAATAAAAATAAAATACATTAATGGGTATTAAATACAGTATGAAAAAGAATGTAGTGTTTTATAAGGAATGTGTTCCATTAAAATAAATGTGAGATGAAAATATCTTAACAGAATGGAATCTGTTAAATCATAAGACCACTAAATAATTTCCTAAAATGAAACATTAATTACCATTAAAATAAGAATATTAATGATACAACATGTCACTAATGTATTATATATATCATATGATGAAAAAAATTAAATAGGACTTACGTCTCCCAGAGTTAAAAAGATTGATTGGAAATTTATTTCCTATAATATTGAAATTCATTGTATAAGTTTAAAAATCATATGTAATTAATATAGGTTTATTATAAATGTATTATATATATATATAATAAAATATATCAAACTTTATTTTATTAAATTATAACCTTCTATTACCCCTTCCATAAAAAATATTTATTTAAATAACTGTTCGGGATGGTAACTTCTTTTTTTCATGTATGTTTTGATTGTTTAAGTTAGGTACTTTTACCATGATCAAGTTTTAATAATCTCAAAAATGTTAACCATGATATAAATATGATATTTATTCATTATATATGTATCTAATTAATTAATAAAAAATGTAAATATAAAATGAATAACAACATTCTAGAATATTGTAGGTTGTATATAAGAATGAACTTTGCCTTTTATTTTCTCTATATATAGAACAAAAAAGGTTAATATTAATTTATATATCATAAATATGACATACATACATTAAATATACAATCATTATGATCCAAATAAGAATCAAATGAAATGAAATTCACGTAGATTTATGGAGGTGGTAGTCAACACAAACGCATGATCAACGTTATCATTTTCTTTTGGATTGGAAGATAAAAAGTGACATGAGATTTTATAATTATAATAGTGTAAATATTTCATAAATATAAAATATAAGTAATAAATAAATAATTATATCTATCTTTCCATGGTGGTGATGGAAAAGGAAGAATATTATTTTCTCAAAGTTGTATTCCTTCGTACACAAGATCGAAAATTTCATTTCACGTTTGATAGAAAAGGATATTGATGTAGGTTAGGAAAATATTATAAAAAATATATTTATATGAAATATTTTTTGGGTACTATATCATAATAGTTGAATAATATTTGAAGGAGGTGGAGGAAAAAATAAAATTAAAATGTTTGGTTAAGAGTGAAAACTATTATTCAAAAAACAACCTTAAGATATAGGAAAAAGCATTCACAAGAAGGTTTCATTATAAATATATTGAATATAATACATGGTGAGATATTAATGTAATGTTTTTTTATTTATTTTCTGAAAAACATTTGGAGTGAAATTAAGAATGTAAAGGGGATGTCCTTTTTTACGTGTGGGTGTGCACCCAATTGGAAATTTTGAAAATAAAAAGGTATACCCATGTTTTAAACATTCTAAAATGATCCAAAATGGAAATATATTGAAACATAGATGTTTTATGGATAATATATGGCATTAAAATTGTTATTGGATTTTGTTTTTGGACATTTTAACCACTATACGTTTTATTTAATCCTTGTTGAAACCCTTTTAACATCAACCTTTATAATAAATTTTTAATATTTTACTATTAATTATAAAAAAATTACGTTGATATTTTTATATAAATTTTTTTATTCTAATTTAAAATAAGAAATTAATTTTTTAAAATTCAATTCATAGATTCTGGATAATTAAATTTATAATTAATGTCCCAAACACGCTGAAAAATTGTTTTCTAAAGAATCATTTTTCATATGTATAAACATTTTGTATATATATATTCAATTTGAATTTGATTTAAAAGAAAAGAAATCGGACTCATAAATATATAATTTATCTAATATTACTTCTAAGCTCATCATAAAATAATTTCATTGTACATGATTCTAATAAAATGGCACTTTTTAATTATATTCAGTATTTATCATTATTTATATAAAATAATGTTTTCAGAAAGTTGTAAAAAAAATAAAATATAACATTTAAACAAATATTTTATAATTTAATGTTTAAAAAAACCAAAATTCTATTAAAATTTTGTTAATTTTTTTTCTTAAAAAGAAATACAAAACCAGTTTTTTGAAGATAGAATTTTCAAAGAATATACAGACTTTACTAAAAAAATTATATACTTTTTTATAAATATAATTAATTAATATAAAACCGTTTAACATAAATTTAAAAATATGGTGATTCTTGTAATATCATGGTACCTTGATTTGGTATGTTTTCCCTTTTTCGAAGATCCCTTTTGTTTTTTAGAAAACATAGATATGTTTATTTGGGTTTACTACCGACAACAGAATTTGTACAATGGATGTACCGGAAGAACACATTGTGTACTTGGTGCTGGTTACATGTCATGAATGGGGATATCTTTTTGTGAGCTGGTAAACATCAGGTACCTAAGGTACACATCATGTAGGTGTTAAATATAGGATTTTGAAGCTGGGATGATGAGTTTTTTCGGCATAACTTATCCAGCGCTGACTACATGTTGTGGCCAATGTGTACGTGTTGTGACCCGACCCATGCCCAGTTTTTAGTCACACATTTTACTTTTTCACATGGAATATTTCCCACTTAACCTGTTAGATGTTGACCCTAAACTACTCCTATGAGTTTTTCAATGGTGTCTCACCGTTCCCATCAATCTGATCGGCTCTGGTTCATCATTGATTCTATGGTTTATCTCTTCAAGTAGGTGTTCTCTCTGATTCCTCTTTGAGATAGATCATGATAGGACCATATCCTTTCATTATCAAATCTATTGATCCATGTTAAACGTTTCTTTTTGTCTCTATCTAGATCTATTGTGAGATATTTTCTCAAATTTCATTCCTTGTCATGTTTTGGTGTATAAGACGTTTGTTCTTGAGTTATGTGGGCTTTCATCTGTCCACAAATCCCTTCAATTCAATATTGAAGCAATCCTTCAAGGTGTGGGTTTCGTTATACAGACTTCTTTGATAGTGTTGTTTTCATTCCTTTATTTTCATTTTTGTTTTTGGCATTTGCGACCCAAACATTGATGTAGGTGGTTTCGTCTCTAACCTATTATAATTATCCAAATTTTTTTTGCTTTATAAAATTGATTTATGAAATTAAAAGGATAGTTTGTGTGTGTTGAAAAAGGGTTTTAGAAGAAAAATTGATTTTTCCTAGATTTTGATAAATTGATTCTGAAATGTTTTTATATGGTTTTCAAATAATTAAATTTGAATTGTGAAATTGATCCCATTGTCTACCTTGGGTAAATAGATAGAATGTTTAGCTTGAAGACATCATCCATTGTTGTTATTATCAAGGAGGTTAGTCTTGGGGCTTTCCTCTATTCCCTAGGACCGCTTTTTAGGAGACCTATAATGAAATTTTGGGTGGATTACTCTTGGTATTTTTCTCTTATTCCTAGGCATGTTGTTCCATGATTATTTTTGTGCACTTGTTTATGTGGGTATGAGTAGTCTACTTCCTGTATATTTTGTATTCCTTATTGTTGTGATACTTGTTCTTCTCTTTTTTATTTCTTGGATTTCATAGTTACCCTTTATACGCATGTTTATGCCTGTGTAAAAATGAAATGGAGAATAAGATTTGAAACTAATATACATGCTTTTTTAGAATATTGGAAAAGGGAATATATACCATACATTTCATAAAAATTATTTACTGCTTATCATTCCATGTTTAAAATTTTAAAAAATCAAGCCAAAATTGTAATATAGAGACTTTTTGTGGAGAACCTAGGTAGGATCCTACTGATCCTATTAGCTCACACACTGTGAACTACTTCAGTGGAGCATAAACAACTGGTTGTCTTTCAGTGTAGGTAAAGGAAGGGCACCATAATAAGGCGGTGAGGTTCATGTCAGTTGGGACTGGTATTTGGTGGTGAAATGGTTGGAGATTCTCCATGTAATCATTTGTGTAGCTATTTGGTTTTGAATCCCTTTTATTCAGACTTTTCATTTGGAGTTTTAGCTACTGTTTCAGTTATTGTGTTTCTTATATTTTTATTTTGTTTATGGAATATATATTTCTTAGCCTTATGTTATTTTTTATTGAAACTATATTTATATTGTGTGGTCATTCCTTTTATGTGAAATCATTCCCTCGGTATTTTCGTTCAATTCTAGAGTTCTTATCACCAGCCCATGAGGACTGGGAAGGCCTTCCGGGTATGTTATTGATAGGGTCAGGTGCCATGTTTTAGGTAACATTGGGTTGGTTCATTATAGTCAACTATTAAGGGAGTTCATTCCTCAATAATCTTTTTTCTTACGACTTCTGTTATACTGGACATATGACTTTATGCACTTGGGTTGTATGTTGCGATAAGTGACTTGCAGGATATTATTGTAAAGAGATACAAGTTAACATGGAATATTGGGAAATATGTCTCTAGTGTTGTATTTTATTTTAAAATCATGGTTTCTTATTATGGGATTTCTAGTTTGAACTATGATTTGTTTGATGTCTAATAATTCTTATTTTTCAGTGTGCAATAGTATGCCTCTAAGCCGTCTTTCCCAGGTTCCTCAAGAAGGTACCAGTGATGCTCCTCAAGGGAATCCAGTAATGGTTTAGAGTCTCACTAAGACGATCATATGTGAAGTCTGTGTTGTTGATCATAATGTGCCACGCGTTCAAAATGCAGTGGTTGATGTACCACCTAGAGGTGGAGGAGGAATTGATTGATCACGGGAGTTCTTGCGTGAGAAGGAACTGTTGTTCAAAGGGAAGATATAACCTCAAGAGGTGGTGGATTGGATGGATATGATTGATAAAATATTCACATTCTTAGAAACACCCGACAATATTAGTGTGAAGTGAACAATTTTTAGAGTTGAGGTTTTATACAATCATTGGTGGGATTCTATGGTCTACACATACATACATGTGGGCATGGAATGGAAGGGTTTGAAAACCCTATTATTTTATATGTTTTTTCAGATTATGTCATGTTGGAAAAATCTTTGGATTTCCTATAATTATAGAAGGGTGATCATTTGGTATCATCCTACACCAACAACTTTTCTAGGATTGTCCATTTTTCTCTATACATAGTATGGAATGACCCGTGGATGGAAACGAAATATCTAAAGGGTTTGTGACTGGATATTTTATCATAGGTTTACTTGTTGATGATTTCTACCTATGAACATATAGTGGAAATGAAAATGATTGTATATATAGGAATGGCATGAATGTTCTGTTGTACCCCCTCTTTTATTCCAAATGGAGATAGATTCATTGGCTTGCATGGTAGGAAGAGGAAGTGGATTTACTTTCACAGGAATGGTTGTGGTGGGTCTCAATAGCGAACCTTATCTACACTGTCTCTTATAGTATTTGGTGTTCTTCTAACTTGATACCAGTGTGGAAAGGTGGGTCACACCATACATTCTTGTCCTATGCCCATGAATACGTGCAATAGCTGTGGACATGTTGGTCATCTACATCGTTTCATTCAGGCTATGAATACACCTCATTATGGTTAGGGTTTCTCATCTCCAATAGATACTATGGTTTTGTTAGAATCTTAAAAGTCTATAGGGCTCCATCCATAGGACTTAGGGGTGATGAATTTACATGTAGTATATGAGTGTTCAATGGAAGATGATGCATGTCTGGAAATAGTTAGAGGTATTCTTCTTATTTAAACGTTAGTGGGTACTACATTATTTGATATGGGTGCCTCCCATTCATTTATATCATCTTATTTTATTGATTTTTTTATAAAAGGTAGAGGCTCAAGGGCCCTTGTTATTAAAAACATAAACAATTTACAAAGGAGGATTTAACAACCAATCCAAAAGACCCCAAAAACACAAGGGCATAAAATTGAGAGTTTATGCACCTTGAGAAAGAGTGCGCATATTATGACAAGAGGAGCTTCCACCCCAACCACGAGGATGAAGACCCCTCTTTCCAGTGGTTACTAGCGTCCATGTCTCATATCCATCATCCAAAGGCCCAATGTCAACATCTTCTTGCATCTTAATGGCTTCAGGCATGCGATCACTAAGTTGTCTCTCATCATCACTACCTGCAAATGCAAGTAGTGAAAACTCATTTTTTGTATTTACATTCAGTTCAGTTCTCACCTTGAAAGCTTGTGCTCGCACATGCAGCTTAAGAGAAGAACTCTTCAGAGTGTCTTCCCCCTTTCCAATAGGTGTTTGGGTATAATGAATTGGAATGCATTCCATTGGGCTGGAAATATTATCCCTCTTCCTAGAAGATTGAGAATGCAGATCATCCGAGACTTAGATAAGAGAGTCCTACCTCAAACCAGGCTTTGTATCCTTTCTCAACATTTCATTTGAACCCTCAATGGTGGTCTGAATAGTTTTCCCAACATGTAGATTAGATCTAACATACCTTTGGGATTGAATTACATGTTTACCAGTAATTGAAAAGGGAGCAGAGTGCTTTTGTGAAGCATTAGAGAGCAGCAAACCCGAATCCTACAGTGGGTTTGCATGCAGGTTGTTCTCCAGTAAATTCACTGGGCCAGAGGGAGAAACAACCACATTTAAGTTATCCAGATCATGCTTGGATTCACATCCTTTCTTTGTTGACATAGTCCGTTCTTTTGTTAACAAAAACTCTATGGAGGGGCCACTAGCATCCTTGATTGTTCTGGCGGGGTGGGGATATTTCTCAAGTCCATTCACAGGAATAATTTTTTTCCTCACCTAAATGAGTGTTTTTGTTCCTTCTCTTCCCTAAGATTGAAGATTCCAACATGTTCTCTCCCTTTCTCCAATTTTTTGCATGGTGTTCTTGTCTAAATCTATCATCTGTATCTGCTTGTGCATAGTATTATTTTTCCATTTGGTTGTCAACTGAGTCAGTGTCAGAATGACCTTCCTCCATGTGCTTAGTTCGCACATCCTTGAATGAATGATGTACATCAGTTGCATCTTCCCCGTCTAGTATGTCAGCACAATTAGAATTTTCCTTGACATTCTGTTTAAGGGAGTTTGGGAATTCCTCTTCATTTGTTGGTTCATGAATAATATCATGCCTAAGGCTTTTACTACAGCCCCTGGTTTGCTCTTCATCTGCTTCCTGCTTGGAAGACCGCAGACCAGTCCCTTGAGAAGTTTTATATCCTTCCTTCCTCCTACAATAAGCCTGCTCATGACCCTTCAAATTGGACCTAGCACATATGATGTTTGCATGACAATTGGACATGGAGTTCCCAATAATGCAGCACATATCACAATAAAAATGCATTTTTTCATATACAATTCTCAGGCTGATTTCATCGTGATGGTTGTTTTATAGATATGATTAAACATCAAATGGATCTTTTTTCCTTTTACAATTGTTTTAAAAACACTTCCTAGAAAGATGAAATAGTACAGGTTTCAGTTTCATTCTTGTTAGTCCATGATAGCTGACACAGAGTTGGTCTTGTATTTTCTCATTCTGAATCTAGATCTGTTGGACCACATCATCGGGATGGATTGTCTTGTCACTCATTGAGATGAGACTTATTTTTATCATCGGCATGTTTCACTACTTTCTAATGATGTGAGATCTTGTGTGTTTTAGGGAGAGTGGGACCTGAGGTCATGTCATGTAGGACCGTCTTGCAATGATCTCAGGAGTGTGTTGGTTACTAGTTTGTTAGAGACCGATGAAATTTCTTTTGTAGATGGCCTTCCTATTTTTTTCTGAGACATTCCAGACATTTTCCCAAAACACTTCACTGGTCTTACACAAGATAGATATATAGAGTTAATGATTAACCTAGTGCCATGTTCATAGCTGATATCGATTCCTTTTTAACGTACAGAACTAGTAGAGTTTAAAGAACTCAAGATTTAGTTGGACTACTTGTTAGATAAGGGTTTTATTCTCCCTAGTGTTTCACCTTCAGCACCCCTATTCTCTGTCCCAATAGAGTAGATGATTTACTTTGGTTATGTGTGGATTATCGGATGTTAAAATAGGTCAAGGTTAATAACAATTAACATTTTCCTAATGTGTATAATTTTCCTGATTAGTTGAAGGGGAAAACTAGTTCTCAAAGAACGATCTTCAGTCAAGTTATCATCATATTAGAGTCTAGGATTCAAATTTACCATAGATGGTCATCAAGTGCAGGTATATTCAGTAGAAATATATTTTTATGCCTTTGAGTTTGACTAACACTTCTATTGTTTTTACAAACATGATGAATTGGATATTCCACCATTATGTCGACACATTTTTGGTAATTTTTGTGGATGATATTCTCTATTATTCAATGTTTGAGCATGAGCATGAGCACCAATTATATTTTTTTGGTAATTTTGATAGATATATCTCTATATGTGAAGCTTTTGAAATGCAGTTTCTGGGTTTGAGAAGTGGTGTTCTTGAGAAAACTAATTTTTTAGTCTGGCTTGATAGTTGATCCAGATAAAGTAAAAGCTATTTTTTTCCCAGAAGGAACCAAAAAATTCCTTTGAGATACGAAGCTTCATTGGTCTTGATGGATACTACCGATAGTTAATAAATAATTTCTCTAAGCTAGTGTTGTATTTGACTTATCTTAACAAGAAAGCAGTGAAATTCTCATGGGATGAAATGTGTTAGTCTTCCATTGATGAAATGAAATGAATTTTGAAATATATACCTATTCTGAACATACATGATCATGATAACTGGTACGTGGTGTTCTATGATACATCGTGTGCCGGTTTGGGATGCATGCTTATGGAGAATGATCAGGTGGTAGCTTCCGACCATATGAGAATATCTACCCCTCTCATGATTTGGATCTTGGTGTGCTGATTCATGAACTTAAATGTTTGGGGCACTGTAAATTTAGGTTGAATTTCATGGTTTTTTCTAATCGTAAGAGTCTGAGGTATATCTTTTCCCAAAAGGACTTGAATCTTAGGCAGATATGATGAATAGAATACCTTCAAATGTTTTACTTTAACATATCTTATTGTAATAACTCAACATGGTTTTTAATTATACATTCTAAAATGATGTATTATGTGATGAAAAGATGGTTTTGGTGGTCATGTATGATGTGTGACATTGTATATTATGTTTCCCAGTGTTACACCTGCCAATGGATAAAGGCAGATCACTTGAAGACCTATGGATTGCTTCAGACACTCTTATGCCGCTCTGGAAGTGGGATGAGGTGTCCATATATATTTCTATTATGTTACCCCATAAGAACATAGGCACAAATTATATCATGGTGTTTTTGGATTGGTTGATGAAGACTACTCACTTCATTCTGATCAAAGACACCACTAACATTGATGATCTAGGTAATCTCTACACATAAGAAATCATGAGGATACATGGGAGTTCATCTTCAATTATTTCAGATAGGGATCCTAGGTTTACCACAATTCTCTAGAGGAGTCTTCAAGAGGAAATGGGGACTCATTTCAAGTTGATCACAACAAGCCCTACAGAAACAGATGGCCCGACAGAGCGTGTTATTCAGATCCCAGAAGATATACTTTAAGACTGTGTCATGGATTTCTATGGATCGTGCGATATCCATCTAGGACTGGTTGAGTTTGTTTATAGAAACAGTTACTAGTTGTTGATCAGAATGGATCCTTTTGGGGTGTTGTTTGATTACCCATGCAGATCACCTCTTTTTTTGGAAGATGTTGGAGAAGTAGCTTTTTTTGGGACCAAGTATAGCTCAGGAGACATTGATAAAGGTTTAAGAGGTGAGATAATGTCTGGTTACATCCCAAAGTTGACAAATATTTTATGCAAATTGGCGGTGGAGTCCTTTGTATTTTTTACAAGGTAACATGGTTTTCATGAAGGTTTCTCGTTGTGTGGGTTCCCATCAGCTTGGAAAACATGGAAAGTTGGCTCTGAGATTGGATATACCATTTGAGATCACTGAACGACATGGTCATGTTTCATATCGGTTAGCATTATCAGTTCAATTGAATGGCATTTAGTATATTACCCACATATCACAACTCATGAAGTATCACCCAGACCCAGCTCAGGTTCTGTGATAGGATGAAATTGAGGTAGAGCTAGACACTTCTACGGTAGAGAAACTAGTTGAGACCATTGACTCTCAAATTAAATTTTTTCATTGGAAGTTGATTTTTTTGGATACTGTTCTATGGAAACAAGGATCAAATTCCCATAAGACTTGGGAACACTAATTGCTGAAGAGGGAGTAGTAGCCTCATCTTTTTCCTTGGAGTATATCTTCCACTTGACTTTAAGGGGACAAAAAGTCATTATGGTGGGTATATTGTAACATCCCATTACCTTAATTGGGTATTTTTTCCCCTTTTTTATAGTTCCCTTTTAGTTTTTAAAATCCATAGATATGTTTTTATGGGTTTACTACATATTGCAGAATAGGTACACACGATATACTTGATGTACATGTCATGTACTTGGTGATGGTTGCATGTCGTGAATGGGAATATCATGTTGTCAGCTGGTACACATCATTTACCTTAGGTACATGTCATTTAATGTTTAAATAGAGGGTTTTAATCATGTGGTGATGGTTTTTTTCAGCATAAATTATCCAGGGTGGACTACACAACTTGACTACGGGGTACATGTCATGACCCATCCCGTGCCAATTTTTATGTCACACATTATACTTTTTCACTCAGCCTTTTTCCTCCCAACCCTCTTGGATATTGAATCTAAACATATCCTAGAAATTTTTTAGACACTTCAAGCCATCTGGATTGATCAGATCGGCTCAGTTTCTTCTTTTATCAATGGTGAGTCTCTCCAGGTAAGTGTTCTCTCTGATTCTTCCTTGAAATTGATCGTGATAGCACCGTAGCCTTGCGTTTTCGGACCCACTAATCCACATTGTTAGTTTCTTGTTTTTCTTTATCTAAATACATTGTGAGATCCTTCATCAATGGCTTTTACTTGGTGAGTGGTGATGTAGAAGACGTTAGTTCTTAAGGTGTATGTATTTTCTTCTATCGGCATATACCTTGTCTTTAATTTTGAATCAGTCCTTTGAGGTACGGGTTTTATATTGGGTCATTCATTGATGGTGTTTTTGGGTTTTTTGTATTTGGATATTGTTTTGGGTGTGTGTGACCCAAACATTGAGGTAGGTGGTATGTATCTAGCCTATGAAAATGAGCCTGATTTCTATTTATTTATAAAATTGGTTAATGAAATTGGAATAATTTTTTGTGTGTGTTGAAAATTGGTTTTGAAAGAAAAATTTATTTCCATTTCATTTGATATATTTATTGTGAACTGGTTTTGAATAGTTTTCAAATAATTGAAAATGAAAATTGAAATTTATAACATGGGTTAGCATTGGCCCTTAGGTGGAAGGATAATCTTGAGGCAATCATCCATTATTGTTATTTTCCAAGAGGTTTTTCTTGGGGATTTCCATTGTTCCCTAGTCATGTTTCTCTAGGAGATAGATATTGAAATTTTGTAGAGATTACTCTTGTGGTTTTCCTCTACTTCCTAGGACTGCTGTTCTAGGATCAGTTTTGTGCTATTGATTATTTTGGTACAAGTCGTCTTTTACCTAATCCTATAGTACTCCCTGGAGATGTGATACTTGTGATTCTATTTTGTATTACTCATTTTTCTGAGTAATCCTTGATATGTATGTTCATTGTTGTGTAAAAAGGATATAGAGATATTCTTTTGAAATAATATACCTTCTTTTGTATAGAAATGTGGAAAAGGGAATTTTTACCATTATTTCTATAAAACTACATTACTTCTTATCATTCCATGTCTTAAATTTTACATAATCAGTCATGAATTGTTATACAGAGATTTTTTGTGGAACACCTATGTGGGATCCTACTAGGCTTGTTATCTCACACCCTTATAAATACATCGGTGGTGCGTAGACCATTTTTGTTTTTTAGTGTAAAGAAAGGCAAGATGCTGTAGTGAGGCAGTGTGGTTCATGTCATCTGGATTGGGTAGCTGGTGGTGATATGGCTGGAGTTCATCCATGACATCATTGGAGTAGCTGTTTGGTTTATAGTCCATTGTAGTTAGAGATTTCATTTGGAGTTTTAGCTACTATTTTAGTTGTTTTATTTCTATTATCTTTTTATGGTTATGAAATATATATTTTTTAGTCTTCCGCAGTATCTTCTTTGATATATATATATATATATATATATATATATATATTGTGTGTGGTCGGTCTCATTGGGCATAATTGTTCCCTATGTTTATTCATTCAATACTCGGGTGCTTGTTGTCAATTCGTGGGGATCGAGAATGCCCTTCGAGTGTGTGGAAGATCAGGTCGGCTAACTATTTTTTGTGAAACCCAAGTCGGTTCGTTACAATTCCACTTCATTATTTAATGTTTAATGGTGAGGTTATTATAGTCAAATTTTAATAAAAATATCCTTAGTATACCATGGTTCTTTGAAACTCGTATTTTCGTGTAATGCAAGATATCACTAAAAAATGTTTGCTCTCAATCGTTGGTTCCAATTTCAAAGAAATTTTATCTGGAGTGTGTACTTGACACCGTCTAGTGTTTCATCTGGAAAAAATCTAATCAGACTAAGGGAGAGAGATAATGTTTATTTCAAAATAATAAACAAGGAGGTTAGTGGCCCACCACTTTTATGTTTTTCATCCATTGGGGGTCTTAAGATTACACATCCACTCTCATGAGGGTTTTTAAAAAACACATTTTTAATGAGATAAATTACATCATTTCCATGTTTATATTTAATAGTAATATTTAGTAAATGAACAATATTATAATGGTAAACCATAATTTTTCTACAAAAAACCTGAATTTTCATATGTTTCTCTAGTTAATTATTCATCATTTCATAGTAGATTCCGTATTTTTTATTACAAAATAAATAGGTTTATTAAATGAAATTATTATATATATTTTTCAAATATGAACATCGTTTTTATATGTATTTATACTTATTTCTTTCCTTATGTTGTTATATTTCTTTATATTTAGTTCGTTATGAATTATTAACTTTTAATACAAGTGTGGATTGTCTAATTAACCTATGCTATGTGGGTTCGATCATCCTTAGAGTTCTAAATCACTTATTATGTAAACTATGCAATAATATATTCTTGGTGTTAACTATGTGGTGGTTATTTTTCAGGGAATTAATTCAAGAATTAATTGATAAAAAAAATTATGGGTTAATTGACGGAATAATATTTTAACCATTTCTACTAATTTACGATTTACTATTTAATAAATATAACTAATTTGTAGATAATAACACATAATGACTTATTATGAAAAACTTATGATACAATGACTTGAATATTTATTATTGCATAATAGTTTTTTTGTGAAAATATTTTATTATGAAAAGTATAATATTATAGAATAATATAATGTAATTTTGGAGTTATTTTGTAGAGAATTTATCTAGAAATGGATAAATATTTAAAAAAATACTCTTGATTTGGTGATTAATATTAAGTATTAAATTATAATGGTTAGGGAAAATTATAATTTTTTTGGATATTTAAAAGATTTTATAGTATATGAATTACCGTATTTTATATCTAATTTATACATATGCTTCTAAAATTAAAATATAATAATTTTTTGATTAAATGATCAAATCAGTTAGGGGAAAAATGAGTTGATGTAAATTTCGAAGGGTTCAAAATGGAAGCATATAATGTGGTTACATATCATTTTTCTACTTCGTCATATAATGTAATTATTGGATTGAAAACAATATAACATCATTATGTAACATTGGAATTATTTATTTCCTACAATAGTGTTTTAATGTTATTTTATTGTTTAATGTCATAAATGACATGTGAATTATTTTAAACAGTATGAATTTATTTGAGGTAAATAATATTATCGAATAAATTTTTTTTAAGTGTTAAACCCAACGATATGTTCCTTGAAAAGATATATCTAGGTATTCAAATGAAAATTATGATATATAGGCAGAATATAATGAGATGGTTGACTATATATTGAAATAAATATTCCGATAATTTTCAAGATGATAAATGAAATATATTTTAGAAATAATATATTATTATTAATGATATTGTTTATTATTATTATAATAATATTTTAAATAATATATTTATTGGTAAAATTTATTATTTATAAAATAATTCGTGATGCGATTTTTTTATTTAAAATTTATAGTAAATGTTTTTAAATGCACAAATACTTTATTTTTATAAAAGATTAATGATTTTTCATGTGTCATTTATTTGAATGTATATAATATTGGAAGAGTTATTTTGGTAATTTATATATGAGAAATAGTTTAGATAAATTCATATGAAAAATTTCAATTTTAAGTGGCTGTAAATGATTTTAATTGAATTTATAAAATGGTAAAAAATATTTTCGGATAATTTAATGTGATATTTTTATTTTGGTTATATGATGAAAATGGATTTGATGATTTTAATAAAATTTCTAGTGGATTTAATGAATATTTTTTTATATAGGATTATTTAATAATGTTTTGGGGTAGATAATGGGACATATAATAAATGACATGAATGTTGTAAATTTATAGAAAATACGGGGGAACTGATTTTCAATAATTAAAAAGGAATTTTATATTTAATTCACTAAAATTGTTATCATGTGTTGTGACTCAATGGATCTTATAATCCCTGATTTTGAAAAATCACAATTAACATCATTAATTTATTATTTTGACATTGTATAAGATATTTAGGTACTTATGTCTTCTGGTTGTGGATAGACTATCTTACAAAGAGAAAATATAATATGTGAATCTATCAAAATGTTTAAAGTGAATTATAATGGCATGTAATTATTTACACAATGGATGATATAACATAAATCCATATCCATCAAATTATGGATGGATATGTATAAGGATATTGAAACTAATCCTAATTCTCTCAGAATCAAAATAACTAGAGTTTCTTATAATAGAAAATTGAAAATAAAACCTAATAATTTCTGGAATAGATTATGGTAAATTTTATATCTATAGCTCATCAATGAGATATATTGATTATGTTAAATCAAAAATCATTTTTCAAGTATTGAGGTTCTATAGATAACTTGAAATTGGGTGAATCTGTTATCACCTTTTTAAAATTATCCATGTTAATTAAAACATATAGAGTTGTTGAATTTTATCAAATATTCAATTTTATCTCAACACAAATAAATTGGTAAAGAGAATAAATGTTCCCCAAAATAAGTATTTTTACAAGGCTTCACCTTGAAATATTTTTTCATTTCCTCATTTGTTAGAAATTCCAATAATAGATTCTAAATTCATAATTAAAGTAGTCAATTCAAATATTTTCTTTACATGATTACAAATAATCCCATAATCTGATCTAGCATTTCACAAGAGGGTAATTATACAACATCAAAATGTTGTAAATTTCTACTGGTTCACTAGTAGTCTCATGAAAATTATTTTCCATGTATTTTCCGAATTACCTCACATATCCCATAATTGGATCCCTTTTATAAATCCTTAGGTTTGTTTTTAATTCTTATTATAATAGGTGTGGAATATGATGTACATTTTCTTCTTCTCATTACACTTTTTTAGACCTCTATAGATCATAACCTATGATATGAGAATATCGTAGGCCTTCTCCAACTTATATTTCTTATTATTTAATCCATGGTATTTTTTATGTATATATGAGGGTTTTATTTTTTACTTAATTGGATATATTTCTTTGGGTAATATCTATATCAATTCATAATCATCATCTTTTCTCCATCCACCTTTTATATTCACAAAATCAAGAAAAATATATTATAACACCCAAATAATTTGATAAATATTTTTTAAAAAATAAATTTAAACCTTGTGATATATTTCATTTAACATAAAACTGATATTACCTAGAATTACATCAAATGATTAGCGTATCCTGGGATACACATAACACTGAGTTTAAATGAAATGTGACACACTATTAAAAACTTGTCATCTAATATGATAGACATAACCTAGCTATTGGAATGGTGGTTATGAATTCTTTATACTAAATTTTCAAAATATATGATCTACACAATAATAAAAAATTAAGTAGTTATTTACCAATTATTTTTAAATTAAAATATTACTTATTTGAAAACAAAGGAATCCCTTTTCTAAAAATCTTTTCTTATCCGTACTTGTGTTTTTTCATTTATAAATTAAAAAATCAATTTTGTATAATGATATAAATTTAATATATATATTATATATTAAAAATAATATCTAATATTCATCATATATGTTTTTAATTAATGAGTTAATATATAACCTATTTGACAATTAAAAATATATTTTTATATTACCCAATTTTGTTCTATTTTACAACAAAATTTAAAATAAATTTTTTCCAATTTTTAAATATTTGATTGAAAAGGTTTAATTTATTTTTTAAATATTAATATTAAAATTAAATCGTGGGGAAGCTTTGAAAAAGTTATGTGGAAACAAATTTTTTGGATAAATAGTGAATATACTAGAATCTATTGAGAATTTCCTTTTCTACTAAAAAATATTAAACCGTAAAAATAATTTCAATAGGATTATAATAATAAAATTAGTAAAATTATATATCAATTAATATAATTAAAGTAAATTTAATCAATTTATTAATGATTTTTTAAATAAATTTTTTTAACTTTTAAACGTTTTATCTTTGAAAAACAACTTTCTCATCACAAATGAGGGTTTAATATTAAATTAACATTTTCTACTTCTATTTATGGTATTTTAAAACTACATTCCAAATTTGGAATCAGAACAACTTATATTTTCTAAAATTTCAGCATAATTTTTTACGGTTATGAATTTTAAAAAACATTAACTCTCACGGAAAAGGTAAAAATATTTTTACCAGGGGTAAAACTAAAAATATAATTATTAAAAATGAAACCAAAGATATCCAAAATAAATTATCTAGACAAATATAGATATTAATTCTATTATGTTCTATAGTTTCTCATTTTAGATACTTTTGGAAAGTGAAAAAACATTGGTATACCATCTTCTTTAAAAAAAATACAAGTGTGCCTCTCACCTCACATATAAAAGGTCACTCACTTTCCAATCCTACTCACACTTAAAAAACCCATCAATTCATCGAATCCATAATATAATAGAATATTTAATTCCCTATTCTAATTCTAGAATTGTTATTTTTGTATGATATAGTAACATCTCATTACCTACTTTACCATAATTTCTACCTATTTTCTTATTTTCCTCTTTAATTGGGACAGTCTTGGGACTCAAAAGTTTAGAGAACATTTTCTAGGAAAATTTACCTAATGCTTTAGGATTCATGTTTGTTTTTGTTAATAGTGTATTTTTATTGAGTTTTTAATTGATTTTCTAGGTTCTCTATCATTTTATATAATACACACATTTGTTTTGGTTTTCATAAATAATTTGATGTTTTCAAAATCTATAAAAAGTTTACATGTTGTTTCAAGAGTACACGACGTGTTTTGGTTTCTAGGATCATGTTTTATGATAACAACATATTCCGAACAATCACACTTAGTGTAAGAGTTACACACTATGTAATGATAAAATATATTTTTTTAATAAAAAGTGATGGGTTTTCGGAATATATTATTCTTATGGATTACACATCGTGTAAATGTGTTACATGTTGTGAAAGATTCATTAGTTAGATATTTGTGGTGTTTCAAGGATGATGTTTAATTCATTCCTCCAAATAAATATTTCCTCTAGGCCTAGGGATCTTTTCTCGTGATTTTGGGAGCCTCTAATCATTCCAAATTGATTCGTTTAGTGTTTAATCATTAAGGAGGTTATGTTTCATCTCTCTGGGTAAGATATCCTTTAAACTTACATATTCCCTTTCATCATGGTAGTGTCATTTTATTTAACTATTTTTTTTGTTGAATTGTGGAGATTTTTTACTTTGATTATTTTCTTGATCTATTGTGTGATATTATTCTGGGTGTTGTTTCCTTTATGGGTTGTGGTGTGGTGGGTGTTCATCTTCGAGGTAAGTGTTTTTTTCTATTCTATTCTGAACATTTTTATAAATTGAATCAATTATAAGATGTTTATATTATTTATAATGCCTCTTTTTCATATTTCGTTTTTCCTTATAGTGTATTCCATTTTGGGAATATGTCGCCTGAATTTTATGGTATGCCATTTTATATCGCTCATGTGTTATTGAAATTAAATTCTAACTTTTTGATAAATTATTTTATTAAATGAAGTAACATTATATTACTAACTGAATTTTTTTTATGAAACTGCGTTTTTAAAAAATGTTTTGTTTCGATATTTTTAGTAAATGGAATGTGTTTTTTAATGTATTGTAAATTTGTTTTTAAACTAATACATTATGAAAAGGATTCATGAAATAGTTAAGAAAATATAGCACAATGGACTACATGGGTACTTAGCTGGAAGCTATAGTAATAGGTCTTGTCCGCTGACGAGGGTTATCTCTTAGGGATTTCGGCAAATCCTTATTCCTGTTGTTCTATGGACTTGTTAGACATATTGAAAGTTCACTTTATTGGGTGTTCCTATACTATATTGTCTAGATACATATTTCTATAGGCTTCATGAATACGTGGTTTTATATGTTTATGTATGAGTGTCCAATTTATCCTGACCTATTTTGATCATTGGTGGGTTGTTAGATTTTCTTTTATCGCAATTTTGGTTTCTTGGGCTTATAATATTTTTATTGTACTACCACATATTTGATATGATAGTTAATGAATTCTTTGATTTGAAATGATATATCTATTTTGATATATTTTTATAAAATACATCAAACTAGATTTACATTACTCATCTGGAATGGTGGAAAAAGGTAGAATTTAAATGGGTTTTCATTATTTTCTATACAAAATATAAAAATTTATATCATTCCATGTTTTCATTAAAAATGGAAAATCTTGGATTATTTTTTAGAGACATGACATGGAACACCTTATTGAGACACTACAAATCATTTTTCTCACACATTTAGTACCCCTTCATTGATTTGTAGATGTAGATATGTATTATGATGTAGGGAATGGAAATGAATCATTGTTAAGTTGTGAGGTCTTCTTTTAAAAAAGTTTGGGTAGATAGATGGGGAGATGGTTTTGGATTTCCCATGCTATCACCTAGAAACTCTTGGAGTAGCTTTTTGGGTTTTGTTGTCCTTTGTTGTTGGAATTTTCTTTGTTATATTTTTTTGCTACCTTTTCAGTTGTATCACTAAATTTTTTGATATTTATATTTTAGAATATATATATTCCTATTTTCTTATACTATTTCATTATATACATGTGTATGTATTCCATGTTGTTTCTTCATCTTGGGAACATTCATTCCCTTTTGTTGGTGTTTGGTGACAGGGTGCAAGTCGCTAGTCTGTGGGGATTGGGAATTCACTTCAGGTATGTGGAGGTTCAGTTTGAGTGCCAGTTTGAGAGGGTTTCTAGTTTAGTTAATTACAATTTAGTATCTAAACTAGTATTCCCTCATGTTTCCATCTCTTAGGATATTTGGTAGACTATATGTATTATTTTCAGGACATGAGAGGTATAATGTGGAGAGTTCCTAGCTATCTCTTATCATGATGAGACACATGTTACAATGGGAGTAAGAGATGTTTGTCCCATATTTTGGGTTTTTAACCATGAACTCAGTTTTCTATTATGGGTTTTCTGGTTTGAACTGATATTTTTATATCATATGATCATTTCTTCTGTTTTATTGTTCATTGTTGTGGCATTGAAATATGTTCTGTGAGTTTATCTAGAGGGCGTAGCTGATACTCCTCAAGGGAATCCTTCAATTTATTATAATATTATCAAGGATATCATGCATGAATTTTATTCATTCTACCATAATGAACACCAATATCAGAATGAATTCATTGAGCTACATCCATGAGTTGTAGGAAATAAGAATTTTTCAAGGGAGTTTTTGCATGAGAATCATATTTCATTTCATGTTACAAATGAACCTCAAGAGTTGGAGAAATGGAATCAAAATATTGTTAATATCTTTGACTTCTTGGACACCTTTTGACAGTATCACGATAAACTATGTGCAATTCATACATTGTCATCTTACCCATCGATGGTGGTAATCTCTTGTATAGGTATATAGGATTGTTGTATTAGACGACAAGGGTTTCAAGATTATCATCGTCAAGAATTTTTTTCTATAATTAATAAAGATGGGGAATCCTCTATTATTCCTCTATTTGTATTAAGGATATAATTCGGTGTCAGTATACAAAAATAATCTAATAGATATAGTTTGTTTTGCACCATTACAGTTTTAAAGAATGAATATATGGAAGCATATAAGTACCTACAAGGTTTTTAACTAGATATAAAATAATCAGTATTAATTCATAATATTTTGTACAATGCATAGATAATGGAAAGTGTCATGAAGGATGAAATGAATATGGAATTAAATGTTAGATATTATTCCATATATATATTACATAATATAGGATTTAATGGTATTTAAATAAAGAGAGAATGTTGTAGGATCATTACAGCAGTGGCACAAGTTGTTTAAGATAACAAGCATCATTGGTACCCCAAGTTTGAGCTAGTAGTTTGCCTATGAATTTTTATAAGTGGGTAATATTTGGACACAAATGAAATTTTTTCCATTCAACTAAAATTATGAGTATTATTCATGGAAATTACCAACATAGGTGGTATTTCTTTTAGGCTATGTCGACACCATGATCTGGGTGCAGCTATTTGGCTCCAAATGCTACTATTGTGTAGTTAAATTTTTCTAAGACTACATGGCTACATCCACAGACCTCAAGATTCCATAACCTTGACAGGAAATATTTTCTTTTGATGGAGGTAGATATGGGTACAATGATATTGAGAGGCAACATATTTTTTCAATTTTATATAGTGATTATTTAATTTGATACTAGTGATTTCCACTCAATGAAATCAATAAAAAAATTATATGATTAACCTTAAAACAGATATCATGCATTTATTTTGGAGTTAGAGACACCAATTTTGAATGAAAAAGGAGAGTGGGATTTTGTACCTTGTTTTCTATCGATAGAGTGTTTGATATTAGTCTAGAATTATTTTATTATTGATCCAATTCTATTTGTTTTCATGGTCAGAATGAATTTTCTTATTGATTATCATTATGAGGTTTATTTTATTAATCAGCGTGTTTCTTCTATTGTGGTGGATGGGAGATCATGGGGTTTTCTGTGAGACTGGGATCTGAGGGTTGGTTGTGTAGGACCTTCCTATCAAGAGTTAAAGAGTTTGTGGTCTACTATTATAGTTGACCCCTATTTCATTTATTATCATTTTGATCTTATCACTTTTTTTGGATTTTCATAACATTTTGGAAGATGATTTCATCATGATTCTTTCAATGAGTTACATAGATTTTACGATTGACATGATCTAAAAAATGCAACCACTTCCTATACATTGTTATATTATAGAACCAGTGGATCTGAATGAAATCAAGATTCGGTTGGGAGAGTTGATGGAAAAGTGATTTGGTCTCCCTAGTGTTTCACCTTTGGTAGTCCCAGTACGCTTTTCAACACGATAGATGGTTCACTCCAATTATATGTGTATTATCAAGAGTTCAACCAAGTAAACCTTAAGAGAAAGTATCATTTTCCTCATTTGGATGATTTTATTGATCAACTAATGGGATAAATGTGGTTTTCAAATATTTATTTTTAGTCGAGTTATCATCATGTCAAATTTTTGGAGTTTGATAGGAGATGGTATCTCCATTATGAATATCTTTTGAAACTTTTAGTTCTGAATAAATCTCATTTAGTTTTTATGTCATTGATATGTCAAATATTCCATCATTATCTCAACAGTTTTCTGGCAGTGTTTAGGGATGATTTTAGGTTTAATCAAGGTTCAAGTGTCAGAAAAAAAATACCATTTTATATATATTCTAGAAATCCTATGGAGTCATAATTTGTATGGAAGTATTTTGAAAATAAATTTCTTGATCCAAAAAAGTGAAGTTCATAGGGAATATTATTTCTCTGAATGGATTATCAGTTGATCCTAAAAAATATATATTAGATATTTTCATGGTTTTATCCATGAAATTAATTTGAAATTTAAAACTTATTTTGTATTTCAGGATACATTAAATGGTACATCACATATTTATCATGGTTGGTTTCACCTTTTATTTCACTTACCAGGTAAGAAGTGTAATTTTTATGGGCTGTAAAGTGTAAATACTGTTTTGATGAGCAATAATTTATTCTGATATTAACTCTTATTTTGATCTTACATTATCCTAGTAAGGGTATCTATTTTTATGTGATTATTCTAGGACATTTTTGGGTTGTATGATTATATATAATGATCATTTGGTTTCATACAAATCTCATTAGATTTAAGTAAATGAGAATAATCACTTCACTCATGATTTTGAGATTACTTAATTTATGGAGGTTCTTAATTATTGGTAGAAATAACTATTTTGGATAAAGGTAAATAGTATTTTATGACCATAATAGTTTGAGATATATATTTTTATAGAAATACTTGAATAATAAATAGAGAATGTTGGTGGAGTACCTCAAAACATTTGACTTCGATATCACATATACACCTTGGAATGTGAATGTCATTGAGGATGCACTTAGTATGAATATTCCCTTAAAATCAATTCATGATTTTAATGGATAGTGGAACCATATAGGGGTTTTTTCAATCACATATTGATGATTTTGATGATGTTTTAGGCATGTTTATGATGAGTTTTCATTTGAATTTAACCCTTTTTGAGTAAATTCTATAGATTCTACATTATGATGAATAGTTCATAGGAATTCAGGAATACTTATATTTTGGGGAGACCACCTTTTTCATCTTTCTCTTTATATGGTATTCATATTATTGGGAATCTTTTTTTGTCCCAATATTAGTAATGATATTGGTCTTTTTTTCATTGTCAAAAGTATTCATGGGTTGTTCATCCTACCACTAAAAATTATTATTATGAAAATATATTGTGATTCTTTTGGTCATGTATGAATTGTGAAATTTCTGATTATGTGTCCCACTGTTACACCTACCAAAAAATAAAATAATGGGAAATGAAACCTTCTATTTTTTTTACAGACTCATTTGGTGCTAGTTTGGAAGTGGGATGACGTATCCATGGAATTTTTTTTTTCCATTAAAATAGTAGACCTAATGAAAAAATGATATATGGGTGGCGATTCATTGGTTTACAAAGTTAGATCATTTCATTCTGATAAGGGACACCACTAATGTTGATGATAGAAGTTATATATGTGGGAAATTCTCATGTTACATGGGTTTTGATCACCCTTTGTGTTAAATAGGGATCTTAGATGAGTATCCCAAAAGTGATGGGGACTTAGTTTAGGATGATTATATATTACTATATATAGATTTATAGTAATATGGAGTGTTCTATTTAGATCCCGACTGACATGATTTGTGTATATGTCTTTGATTTTTTTTGGATCTTGGGATTTCCATCTAGGAATGATTGGGTTTTCTTATAGAATAGTTTTTCATTCGTCGACCAAAATTGATCTTTTTGAGGATTTTAATGATTTCCCATGAAGTTCAATTTCATTTTGGGAAGAGGTGGTTGAAACATCATTGGTTGGATAGAGTTTTCTTTAGGAGAAGACTATTAGGATTTATGATATATTCCACTGTCTGGTTAGAACATGTAGTCGAATGAAATATTATATTGATCAATGGAATCTTCCTTTGGTGTTTTCCATAGGTGACTATGGTTTCTTGAATGTTTCTCCTTAGGTAGGTCACCATAGAAAACAGAAATAGGAAAAGTGAGTTTCAAGATCTATTGGATAGTTTGTGTTCCCTGAGATTCTTGAGATGGGTGGTTGTCGGTTAGCATTTTTGTTTAAGTTGAAAGGAATTCATGATGTTTTCCACATATCACAGCTCATGAAATACCTTCCTGATATTTAACACATTCTGATATGGGAAGAGATTGACTTATCACTAGAATTTTTTGTTTTGGAAAATCTAGTAGATATCATTGACTCTCAAGAGAAATTATTTCAATGAAAGTGGATTCAGTTGCTTATAATGCAGTGGTATCACATATCATATTCTAATGACACATCAATGTATGGCTCATTAATGGGGGAGAAGTATCCTCACCTCTTTATTATACATCATTATTCATCATGAAAGATTATGGATGGAATGTATAATATTTGTGAGTTTTTAATATCCAGTTACCCACTTGGATGTAATTTTCTCATCTTTATTGATTTTCCTCTTTAAATGGGTTCCCTTGGGACTCCAAAAGATAGATAAAATTTTCTATGGAAAATGAACTAATGTCCAGGTTTGTTTTTTTTGAATTAATGGAGTTTGGTAATACATGTGTTAATTGATATATATGATTTTCTATGAGTTTAGAGAACACCGATGTGGGTTTGAGGTCTTTTAACGAATCTCATATTTTCTCTTCGCATGAATTTTACACAACATTTAAAGATTTCATGACTTGTACTAGTTTCCATGCTCATGTCATGATATGATTACATAGTGTGAATGATTTCCCACTGTGTAGTGATAAAAGATTTTTTTTAATAAAAGGGTTATGGGTTTTATGGTTTATATATGATCGATGGATTACATGAATTTTAAAGGAATTTCATTCCATGTAAATGATAGGTCTTGGGTTTTTAGGTTATTTCATGGTTTATGTTTGATTTATTCTTCCACTTCCATCTTTCCTCAAAACCATGGGATCTTCATCAGTGGTTTTTCAAGCCTCTATTCCATTTAGTCTATATTTTTAGGCTTTTTATCATCAATAATGTCACACTACATCACTCCGAGTATGACACACACTCTTATTCTTTGATTACAATGATCATAGTAGCATTATTGTATTACGTTATTAGTTTTTTGGATTTGTGGTGATTCTAAATTTGGTTATTTTCTAGATCTATTGTGTGATTTTTTAGGGGGTTGTTTTCATTGTTTATTATGATGTCGCGGGTGTGGGTTCTTCAAGTATGTGTTGTTTTCAATTCCTTAGTACACATTTGTTAAATTTAATCAATTATGAGATGTGTTTATTGTTTATGGGTTGTTTGTAATAATTTTTGATTTATTTATTATTTTGGATTCAATTATGGGCGTGGGAAACCTTGGT
Organism: Viscum album; assembly: GCA_963277665.1. Classification (NCBI taxonomy): domain Eukaryota; kingdom Viridiplantae; phylum Streptophyta; class Magnoliopsida; order Santalales; family Viscaceae; genus Viscum; species Viscum album. The sequence goes on along the minus strand of OY728141.1, from coordinate 1,371,804,712 downwards.
TTTAGGGTAGGATGTTCAATCTCTAGCATTTTTTGGCGAATTTCATTACTTATGCTCAGGTAAATTGTCTTATTAAATGAAATGTAATGATTAGAAATGACTTGTTTTGTCTTTTTTTAACTGTTTCATTCATAAATGATTATTTTACCATGGTTTTGGTACAAGGAAAGTTATTTTCATCGTATAAAAAATGGTTTTGTTAAATAGTTTTTCCTGAAATATATTATGAAATGGTTTTATGAAATAGCTTGAAAAATAGATAACCTGGGAATTATAGAGTACTTAGGTGGAATGTATATTTATTGGTCCTACCCCCTGTCAAAGAGTTTCCTCATTGGGATTTCCTTTGATCCTTGGGGTTATTGTTCAAGAGACATGTTAAACCAATTAGGGGATAACTTTATGGGGTGTTCCTATAATCTCTAGGGTCTATACATATGTCTAGTGGCTTGAGGAATATATGGTTTTCAATTCTTAGTTATGAGTTTCCTCATTATCCTAACCTAGTTTGATCCTTGGTGTGTTGTTACAAGTTATTTTTGTTCATTTTTTGATTCTTTTGGTTTGTACTTTTTTATTGTACGACCATGGGTTTCATATGTTATGTAATTCATGGTTTATTTTGACAAGATATGTCTATTTTTATATATATATATAAATTTATTTGAAAATGATTTCACTAATTTATTTGAAAATTAGGCAAATGGGGGAACTTAAATTGTTTTAACATGATTTTGATCTAAAAATTTTTAAAATGTATTTCATCCTTTATTTTATTTAATGTTGATCATTCTTGGATTAATTTTTAGAGAAATGATATGGAACACCTAGGTGGTACCCAAATAAGCCTATTAGATCACACCTTGAGTAACCCTTTAGTCATGTATAGACCTATTAAGTCTTTCGATGTATGGAATGGAATGGTGTCATAGTGTGGGGGTATGTTTCTAAGTTCACTAGATTTCGGTAGATGGATGGTGAGATGGTGTGGTTTTTCCCACACTATTACATGGAGACTATTAGAGTAGAAGTTTTGGGTTCATTTTCCCTTTTTTTTGGACTAATCTCTTTGATACCATTTTGAAACCATTTTAGTTTTATTACTTACATTATTTTCTTTTTATTATGAAATATATCAATATTCATTTTTTCTACCACTAATGTATTCTGTAATTTTTTTATATATGTCTTGTTGTAACTTCAGGTTGGGTGAAATAATTCACATAAGATCTTTTAGTGATCAATTGCTAGTCTCCATTTCATGGGTTCCGGAAAGCCCTATGGGTATGTGGAAAGTCGGATCATGTTCCAGTTTTAAAGGTTATCTAGGCCGGTTCTTTATAGAAATCCAAACTAAGAATAGTTACGGTGAACCCCAATACAAATTTATAAAAGAATTGTTATCATCCGAAACTGAGTGTTTTTTTATTTCTTCCTTCGCCTTCTTCAGTCTTTATTAATAAATAATAATATAATAACCTCAGAATATTAAATGTATTATTATAATGTTATATTAATAGAATAACCTAAATCCATATACCCTTCTCAAAATTGGGATATAAAATCATTATTCATGGGTACAGTGGAGTAGTGCCACATGAACCAATGTTCTTTTTTTTCTATCACCACCTACCATGGATACATATAATGATGAATTTAATTTTTATATGTTAAATTTATGATATTATTATTAAAATATAATTAAAATACCACATACACTTTCTTACCTCCTACTCTATTAGAAAACAATAATGCTATATGTGTGTATGGTGGTCTACCACCTCGTGAACCGAAGTGATTCATTTTTCATTTATATTTAACTTTGATGGTAATAAGGGATATTGAAAATATATTTTTTATAATGGTAACATATTTAAACCTATATATTTATGATATCAAATATTCCTCTTTACATTCAATTTTATGGGAATACATCAATGTTGCATGTGTGTACTGAGGACTCAAGTTTCACAAAGTTATGTGATTCATTCACTATTTACATAGAAGGAAATAAGTATTGAATGAAAAAATGTTGTTTATATAAAATAAAAATTACTCTAGAGTTGTAATATATTATTTTCCATTCTTCCTTTCAATATTTTTAGAAAATGGAATCAAATTTGACGTGAATGTATAGTCTAAGATTTCAAAGAACGATGTATTTAATTTTACATATATAACATTTTTATATTACTAAAAATAACTATAGAATACTTTTATATTGTATTTATATCTTAGTTATAATTATATATATTATGGAACCATGATCAAAGAAATAGGATTGAAAATAACAAATCAAAAAATACAAGAAAAAATAAGAAATTATTATCTAAAGCGTTATTTTAACATGAAATTTTTTATAAAAGGGTTATAAAAGGTCATATGTAAATAATATATTGCATGATAAATATTATTATAATTATTTAATATATTTATAGTAAAAATAAATTTATTATATTGTAGGTTCAAACATGTATGGAGGAATTCAATACTTAAGGTGAGGGATTTCTATGTAACTTTTATTTTCTATGTGACACAAGCCTTATTCAGCACCAGTTTCATTTATGTGTTATATATACTACCTATGAATATATTTTAGTATTATTATCCTTAAAAAATTTGTGATTTACATGTCCCTTTAAGGATACCACTTTCATGGGTTTTTTATTCTAAAGTTAGCAAAGAGGTAAAGGATTGTGGTCTCAAATAGCCATCTTGGGGAATAATGTTATGTCATGCACTTATCATCTTCTATGATATATATATAAAACTTATTTTAAATTATAAAAAATGAATAAAAATTTAATGATATTATAAGTTTCATTTAATGTAATTAATTCTTGGGTATTATTATTTAATGTTACCAAAGTGGTAATATTTTTATCTTACAATCTCATCACTTATTGTGATTGTTTATGATTATCCTTATAGTGAAGAAATATTATGATCTAACACTTGATAAACTGAAGAATTTTATACTACTATATTCATTTCAAGAGAATAAGTGTTTTAAATTAATTTATCTATCATTATGAACTCAATATTTCCAAATAATTGTTTTTGAAAAAAATCATCTTTATCTCCCTCTTAGGTTAGAAACACTATTTTTTCCAAAACCATGTTCTATAAAATTATTATAAATTTTTTAAAAAAAAATTCTTCATATCATTTATGAAAGAAATTTTTACCCATGTTTTAATTTTTTAGTTTTTTAGGGCATCCTCTATTTCATTTTCCAAATAGTACATGTTCAAATTTTACTAAAAACCTGAAAATAATATTTTTTTTAACATGTATGGATTGAATAGAACTCCCTGCTATCATGAAAATTATTTTCATTGATTTTTTATTTATATATTTTCATTTTTTAAGTAATATTAATTTTAAACCTTTTTATGCTTTTAAAAAAAATTAAATTGGAAATCATATTTCCCTTCAGAAATTTTTTCAATGATATGAAAAGCAACATTTATATTTGTTAATGTTATTTTCAATGTCAAGGTATTTTTAAAATGTTTTATTTATTAATAAGAAATTTTTAAAGACTAAAGGACATTCAAATCATGATATATTTGAAGTGATAATTTAATCATTATTTTTAATATTTAAGAGATATTTTTAATGAAAAGTGTTTACATGATATTTTTTTCTTTTTAGTTTTAAAAGTTATTTTCATAGAATAGTTTTTCTCCTCTATAAATGTTCCTAGAGATATATAAAAATAACTTTCTATATAAGATGACATTATTTCAAGTTAATTAGGCCTCACTATGTATATGATGCAAGGATACCAATATTATTATTTCTCAAGATGGGTTATATTTATGTTGACATGATGTTTGAAAACCCCATTTCTCATCAACAGATTATACCATGATATTATTCTTATGATGCTTGATTATTTATTATTGTGTTATGAATTGATGAAATGATGAAATTATTATAAAAACGTATTATTTTATACTTTTTTGTTATAATTAAATTTTTATTAAACCCATTTGTCTTCAAGGATTCTGATATAATGAATGCTTTATTTTATTGTGGCACACATATTTATAATTTTCATTATGTGAAGGTTGTTATGTTATGACTAAGGATAGTGGTTTTGTTATAACCAATGTTGTTAAGTTATAACCAATTATTTTTGGGACCTATATCTACCTCTAATGAATTGCATTAATATAGGTATATCAAGAGACAAATAGGACTTGAATTGGGACTAAACCCAATTCAATAAGGTCATATTTCCACTATGATAGTATTTAGAGTGAACATTGATTACTATGATGGATTGGAGAGTAAATCCATTCAACTATGATAGATTTGTTAAATATCTTTGACAACTAAGGAACAAAACTTCAATCATTATTTTTACACCATAATTCAATGTTTTAGGTCAATGTTATACTATCATGAATTGTATTCATTTATTTTCTTAGGATTCATGTCATATGAATTGCCAATCCTCATTGCATGAAATGAAATTGAGTTCTTTTATATTAAATTTATTTTTTAATATGTTATTATCTATTTCTCATACCCTTATACTCACATTATGGATACATATTTCTCTTGTTTTCCATTATCGTTCATATATTCCCACCAATTATTATTTTTCTTCTCCCAATGTTATGATTATATATATTACAAGTAATATGTATACTATCGGAGATAGTTTTGAGGAACTAAGTTAGATATGATATAGTACTCTTATGAACCATTTTTTGATATAATGTATCTAATGGAACTATAAAATTTTGATTTTCATGTGTGTGTTTGTGTAATGCAGTAAATATACAAAAAAATATAGTATCATTGTATGATAAGATTGGTTCAAAATATTAGGTATCAGATGAAAGGTAATGATAAACTTGGAAATCTATGATGATAAAAATTTTGAAAAATACCTAAGGATGTGTCTATTGTTACGTCATAGGATTATTCAATGTATATGAAAGTGTTTGAGAATTTCGGAAAATGATTGATGATTTTGTTTCATGAAAATTATATCAATTTTTTATACTACATGTGGATGAGGCTCTTGAATATAGGTACCTATGGGAATAACTCAAAAAATGGGAGCATTGATCTAGACACGATTGTCACCTAGTAGAAAAATATGTGCCTTTCTACACATATGGTTGTACCCTATAAGTGGATATACTTTGTAAATTCACAATATTTTTATGCACCTTTATGAATTATTTAAATAATAACCATAAATTACCTAGGTTAATATTATGGTTTCATATATTGAAAACATGTAAAATTGTTTTAAATGTCTTATTAGTGTTTTTTAATGATTATTTTGTTTTACACTATGAATATTGTAACTCACTCAATCCATTTTATTTTTATTCAATGTTTAAAACTAAAAAAATATCATAATTGATTGTGTTAAAAAAAATGTTGATGAGGAACCATGTGGGATACTTTCTATAGTGACGAAAATTGTGATAATTCTTAATAAGTTAACATGATATATTATTTAAAAAATCAGACCATAACCAAAAATTAGACTCAATATATCGTTGAATAATATAGGTCATTAAGAGTTTATGTGGTGGAGACCATGGGGGAAAGAATATTTTGTTCATTATATGTTGAGAATGTTGGAATAAACACCCATGTTCTTTTATTAGGGGAACAAGAAGTTTTTTTAGTGTGGAAATGAAATACCTAGAAAATATTTTTAAAGGAAAAATGAATAGTTAAATTAATTTAATATATGAGAGTAATTGTATCCTCTAGGTATCATCAATTTTTGTATGTTTTAAATGTGGTTAGCATTATCATTATTCAAATTTATATTCTATGGGTAACACATGTGAAGGGAATCATAAAGGTGGTATAAGAAATGGTTATACTACTTATGAGGGGGTGTCCTTAAACGAAATATGAATGGAATGGGATATTATAATAGTATTATTTATGTTAAATATGATAAAAAAGATTAAATTGATGTTTATTAATGTAAAAAAATTATTCATATTTCATATTATGGGAAAGAGGTATTATGTAATTAGATGATGAATCATGGGTAATGGTTTACGAATAAAATGGGATTATTGATGTGTTTATGTATTATAATTCATGGATTATGAATCATAAAATGTATAATAATTATATAGAAGGTATTTTTATTATAGTGTTCCATTAATAAATTGATTGCTACCAATAACCTAGATAAATGATAAATTATAATGGGGATTTTTTATGTTAAGCATGTGACAAATGTATGATAACCCTTAATATGTTCTAAATCTAATGAAAATGTTTTTTATTTTGAATAAATAAATTATTTATTTGGATATATTAAATTAGATAATATTTATTACCTTTAAACCAACTAACAATTTCATAACTATTTGTTTTATATTATCATTTTTTGAGTTTACATCATTTTTTGATTTATCCAAAAAAAATTAATAGTCTATGATTTTATTTAATCAATGAGGATAGTGTTAATTATTGAATGTATTTATTCTTTTATTATGGTTTATATGTGATTATTGATGTTACCACATTTAATAATAATATATGGTTAATAAATTCTAATATTTTGAATGTGCCATTAAGAGATAGTCATGTTGTGTGAGGGATTAAGGTATAATGGTTTTGGAAAATAAGTGGAATAATTATAAAGTATTGGATTTCAATTTCAAAGAGACTTAGATGAACCATAACGATAACTATTTGTGTAATGGATTTTTTTTACCATGGGTTTTTATTGGATAATTTTTACAATAATTATATTGTTGATAATAACTAGAAAAATATGGAATGGTTTTCCATTATTTTATGGGTTTTATGATATACTAGTGATTCATGTACTAATATCATCTTCATTTATGGGAATAATAAATGAAGTGTAAAGTGATCAAATATCATCCAATCAATGAAATTGAACATAAAAATGTAATGAAATAATATAAGTATATATTCTTATGAAAATTATCAAACTTCTAGAAAAAAGTTATTGAAATAAACTATTATCCTATTACAATTATTTCTGAGGATATCAATGTTCTTTTTAAGAACTATTTTAATTATTGTTTTGTGCCTTTTTTATTTTCACATTATCATTCCCATTCTTATGAGAAATTATTTATGTCACTCCCTATCATTATATGGACATTAAACATTTCTTAGATATCTAAATATTTATTTCCCACCTATGTTTTTATATTTGGAAACCAAGTATGTGTTATTCTAGACCACCTTTTCATATAAATTTTTCTTCTCTAAGGATGATGTTATATTAACCATTTTTACAATTTGGGTTTCCCACAAATATATTTTCAAATTCAATATCCTTCTTTACTGAGAACAAGTTCACATTATCCAGACACAATTTGTTTGAGGGGTATCTAATGTAACACTCCTTTACTTTGTGGAAATATTTATTAATTAATAAATTTAACCATTTAGATATATTTAATTAAACACACCCCGATTTTAGCAAGTGTTACATATAACATTAGTTGTATCTTGTTATTTACATAACACATAGTTTTAATATAACATGTCATACTATTAAATTATTATTATTTAATATTATATTGATATCTTACCAATTGGAATGCTGGGAATGAATTATATTAACACTATTATGAAAATATTGTTCTACACACACATATATATATATATAATAAATTCTTTGTCGAAAAACTACTTATAAATGAAAATAAGAACCGTTTTAAAATAAAGGTATTCATTTTCTGAAAAAGAATTTCAATAAGCACAGGGGTTTTTTAATCAATTAATTAAAAAATAAATAAAATTTTGGTTATTTATATTGATTAAAAGTATATATTATGTATTAAATACTATATTTAACATTCATATTATTTATATTATAGGAATGAGATAAAATAAAATGAATTTTATTTTTAAAAATTTTATTTTTCTAAAAAAATAATTATTGTCTCATTTTACACAGTTATTAAAAAAATTATTTTTACCCAATTTGATATATTATATTTGAAAAAATGAAACAAATTTTTTAAAATTTTATATAAAAATTCTCTTGGGGGTTTGAGAATTTTTTGACATGATAATTTTTTCTATTAAAAGTTAAAAATACACATTTTTATAAAGAAATTTTATTCTTATTAAAGGATTTAAAAATATAAAATTTATTTTAATACTCATTTAAAAATAAAATTATTTAAATTTTAATTATATTTATCTAATTTATGTCATTTTATTAAATTTAATATTTAATTTTTACATACATACTTAATATGATTTTGAACATTTTCTCTCTAAAAACCCATTTTCTCATTGCATATGTGGGTTCACTATAAAATTAAAATTTTCCATGTATGTTAATATAACTTTTACAAGTAGATTAAATATATTAAATTATAATAATTTATATTTTCTATTATTTTCAAATTAATGTCTTACAATTATGAATATTAAATGATTTAAAAATTAATTTACTTCTTAAATGTAAAAATGTGTTTAGAAAGGGTTACACTAAGTTGATAATGGATAAATATGACCCATACTTGACCAAAACCGATTTTATGTCTATATATCGACCTTATATATTATATTTTATATATTGGCCCAATTTTGAGCCTTACGAAATGTCAAAAATATGGGATAGACTTTTATAGAAATTACAAGTGTGCCACTCACCGGACTTATGAAAGGCCACCCCGTCTCCTATTCTATTAACACTCCGGAACCCCATTTTTTAGGCCAATACCTTCCCAAATAACTTTACAAATTGCCTAATCTCATCATACAATCCTTATGTATATTATAAATACATCCTAAGAAACCTTCTTGTGAAAACCAAAATATTTTGTCCTAAGAAGCAGTGAAGCCACTAACCATGTGTTTTAATTAATTTCTTCTTTCACTTTATTAAATTATTATTAAACCATTATCAAATAATAAAAACATTAAATATTACATATAATTTTATTTTATATATTTATTTTAATAACCTAAATCCATCACCAATTCTACAAAATGGGATATCAACTCATTATTCTTGTGTATGACATACTACTACATCACAAACTGATGTTATTATTTTCCATTACCAGGTCTCAAGGATTAATATAATGACGTATTTAATGTTTATATATTATATTTATTTTATTATTATTACTCTTTAATTATAATAAGTAATATAACTTCTTACCTCAAAACTTGTTGTAGAATAATAACATCGCTCATGTGTCTGGTGGATTACAACATCGTGACCCGATATGTTGTCTTTTTCATTTATATTTTACACAGATGGTAATAAATATATATTGAATAAATATATAATATATTATTCATATATTTATTCTTATGGAATTAGGATAACACATATATATCCCTACAGTCTACTTTATGGGAATATGACAACATCACTCATTTATACAGCAGGTTTCCCCCCTCACAAGGTGATATGATTCATTCATTCTTTAAATTACTGGTAATAAGGATGTTTTTAATGAATATATATAGATATATATAAGATAAATAAATTATTATATATTTTTTATACACTATTTACCTTTCGTTGATTATTTTTTTTTGGAAAATACGAAACAATGTCAATGTGTACGTCCGACCTACTGTATCCATGAATGTTGTATTTCATTTTCCATCTCTAGATTATAAGAATTACTATAAATACATATATAATTAATATATATTATATATAATTAACTGTTAGAATTATATATATGGAGGTATAATTATCAATGAAATAGGACCCAAAATAAAAAATGAAATCATAATTGAGAAAAAAATAATTTATTAATTTAAACGTGATTTTGGAAAAAAAATGTTGATAAATGAGAAATAAGAGATCATAAGTAAATAATATATGGAATGATAGATATTATAATGATAGTATAATATCATAAAATTATATTAATTATAGATTACTTTCATATGTGTTTGAAGGAATCCAATACTTTAGGATTGATATTTTCGTCTCACTTTTATTTTTTGTGAGACACATACTATATTCTCCACACATTTCTTTTATACAGTTCAAAACATTCACATGAAATATTGTTTATATTACTACCATTAAAATTTGGGTGATTTATATATTCATTTTATAATATATCTTTCATGGTTTTTAGAGTTCAAAAGTTAGCCAATATGTGTAGGATTTTTGTTTTTAATTTCCATCTTGGGGGAATAAGTTATTTTATACACCTATATTATTCTATAGGTTGTATATACTTTAACATTGATAGTACATATCATGAAACTCCCTATTTAAATGATATTACATGTATCATATAATTGTATTCTATCATGGGGATTATGATTCAATTTTACCAAAGTGATAAGAGTTTTATGTTATAATATCACCATTTATCAGGATTGTTTATGATTATGTTTCCAATTAAGATATATTACGATACATATATAAATAAATCCATGAATTTTATACATTTAGAGTTATTTCATTAGAATATATGTTATCTCTTTATTTACCTCTCCTTATGTACTCAATATTTCAAGTGATTTTTTTAAAAAATATTCTTTATTTCTCTTTTCAGTTGAAAACCCTCTCTCATCCAAAACTATACTTTCTAAAGATGATTTAAAAAATGTTTTTAAAATTATACAAATGATTAAAAAAATTAATGTTGACCAACTTTTACATATAAAAAATCTTCTAAGGGAATCTGTATTTCATTTCCCAAAAAATTCATGTATTATTTAATCGAAAATTTCCATGCAATCCCTCTTTTAACATGTATGGGATGAAAGAAAATTTTCTACAACCATAACCATTATTTTATTTGAATATACCTTAATATATTTTCATGTATTTTTTACAAGAAAATTACATTAAATAAATAAATATTTTGAAAAATAAAATAAGAAATGATTTTTCCATAGGAAATGTTTTGAAATATTTTTTGTACTTCTTTTATATGTTTTCATGTCTTTTCCCATTGAAATGAATTTTGAAAAAAATAATTTTTTTTAAAATATTTCTATAAAATTAAAAATTATATTATCCTCATGAAATAGTTTAAATTTTTTTGAATAAATATATTTTTGGCTATCAGGTTTATTTTTGATGAAATTTATTTAAAAATATTTAATGAATTTTCAGATTAAAAAATTTATTTTCGATGAAATGTTATTTTCGAATAAAACTTTTCCCTATGATCATTAAAAATATATTTCCATATAATATAGAATCCATTGATGTTACTTATGATTTACTGGGTATGTTATCAAAGTATATAATTCTTATTATTTCTTCGAATGGTTTGTGTTTATATTTGAATCATTTTTACGAAACCCATCACTCGTCCATGGGTTATTCAATGATAGAATTATTATAAAATACACATCTTTTTACACTGGTTAAAATTTCATGAAATTATGAAATGATTATGAAACATATCATTGTTTTAAAAGTTATCTTATAAGGAAAAGTTTTTGAATCCAATTTCATATCATGGGTTATAATATAATGAATGTGTTATGATCTTATGGAACAAATATGTATGATTTTTATTATGTGATGGTGGTTAAATTATAAAAAGGATGATGTTTACTATGTAATCAAGGATGGTGGGTTTTTTTAACCAATTATGGGTTTGACCTAAGTATCCCTTTAATTAATTGGGAGAAGATTTAAATCTCATGAGATAAATAATAATGGAATAGGGAGTGAACCCTGTTTAGTAAGAAACATTATACACCATGATAGTCTTGGTAGTAAACCTTGACTACAATGATGGTATATGGAGTGAACCTATTCCACATTGATTGTTTTTATAACAATATTCGAATACTATGGGAATTATTTTCAATACATATTTGTGGTCCATAATTCCATGTATTATTTCAATTTTATACACTCATGCTTCTTGTGCTTTGATTTACATAATATTTATGTCCTATGAATTGATAATATGTATGCCATGACTTAAGATTTTTATCATTCATATGAAATATATATTTTTGATATGATATGATCACGTTATCTTATTTTCATGATATGTTTACATATTTACCTTGTTTACCCCTACTGGTCGTTTGATCTCATCCTCACATATTTTCTTTTTTAGTGTTTATGATGATAGGTATTATGTTTTATTATTCAAAGAAAGGTTCCAATTATGTGAAATTAAATCGGAGGGGATGTTAAACTCTTATGAACTATTTTCTTTTTATTTCCATGTTCCCAAGGGAACTATACTATTATAATCCTTGGGCGTGTGTTTGTTTAATATAATGAATTTTCACCTAAAGGATATAATATATATGTTTCAGAAGGTTGGCCCACAAAAATATTCCATATTGGTATGTGAACTCATTAAATAAATATAATCTTAAATTTTATCACAATTCAAACACATTCAAAATTACTACAAAATTTACAAAATGTCCTAGTACATTGATTCTTCTAATATTTAAAAAATATTATTATATAACATAATTTTAATTATATATCCATCTTTTTAGGGACTAGTGAATGTGAAATTACTCTATTTCTTGTGGTGTGGAGCATTCCTCATCACAGTAGCTCACATACTATTCCACTTGAATTATTATGACTACTAAATCTTGTTAGATCACAATAAGTATCATCCAATTTAATTCCTTTTTTTAGTAGAAACTAATATTTAAATTCTCTTTCATATTTTATAATACATAGTTTCTTAAATGATGAATAATTCTTTTGAATACTATAAAATTGTACACATAGACACAATTCTCTACATGTTAGCATGAATATAATAAGAAATGAGATTTTATTTAGATATCTTCAGGAATGTCTTATGCATCTTGTCTAATTTAAATAAATCTGATGTATTATGTATATTTGAATGTATTACCTGGCCTCAAAGTCATCAGATCTCCCTTGTATATCTAGTGAAACCCATTTTAAATCCTACACATTGAAATGATTTCTTACACTCCTGAAACATAAATATTTTTAAACAAATATAAATTCATATTTCATCAGTCAAAATTTCTTATAAACACCTTATATAGAGAAAATTTTGGATTCAATTACAAATTATAATGTTTATACATCAATTAATTCGCTCAAGGACCTCTTCTAAAGAATAGTGGGAATTCTTAAACATCTATAATCAACAAAGAAATCATTAGTTATATCCCTATAACCTTATATAGTTGTTGTCATTGTCAATTATGCTTAGATAGATTCATAATACCTTTAGATAATCATACATTAAAAAAATCCTTAATTAAATATTAAATCAAACCAATAAGTGGCTACTTCAAATTATATTAAAATAATATTTAGAACGTGTGGCTTCATACATTAACTCCTATCCTTTATTGAATTAAATATTATATCGAAAATCATCACATATACGTCCTACTCCTTAATACTATCTTAATAGTTCTTCTTTACATAATATTATGATTCATTTTCAATTTACTATAAAAATAACTCAGTAAAATCATCAGAAAATTCATCCATGACATACTAATTTCTTTTCATGGAACGTTGTTTGTCAGAAAAAAAATTATTATAAATTATCTATTGAGATAATTAATCCCCCATTATGTATGATAGTAATTCCATAAATATCAAACTATAATATTTTTTTTCTTATTTATAACTTTTATTATCATCCATATTAATATGAAATTTAATAGTGTATATAATGATAAGATAATCATATTCAAACACCTTTTGTCCATTTTTTAAACATCTTCTTACACCACGTTAATTTCCCATTATAATCGAGAAAAATATATTTAGAAAATAATTTCAACATTTTTTTATTCAAAATGAGCCATCAACAATTACACTATAAGCCTACTTTGGTTAAAAGTTTATAAAAAATTGTGTGAAAAAACCTAGACATCAATGGTTTCAATTAAAATATTCCTCACGTGGAAAAAAATTCACATTCTCAATATTTTCTGTAAGACATATAATTTACAAGAAGCTTTTAATATGTAATCAGATTCATCAAATGCATCATAAATTTCATTTCCATCCCATATTATTACCTCTTTCTCCACGAATTCCTAGCAATCAACCATTCCAATAAATAAAAAATTCTTAAATGAAGAAATTAAGAGAAAATATCGGTATTAGAATACCATATTCACTCTTTTAAATATTTTAATTAAATAATTTATATTTATAAAAACAATCCATTCGAATCCATATTTTTATGATGTTTACCATTCAAGGGATATACCTCACTAGCTCATCATCATGTAAGTTCATTTTTTATGAATGAAATTTTTTTTGTTTATAATATAGTGATTAAAACACATAGTATATCCCTCTTTAGCATTTTACCATTAATTTCATGTATCTTATTTAAACTATAAACGTTTTAGTGTATATAGTGGTAATTTTCCATCATCTTCACTAAAAAAAGAAAAAATGAGAACTAAATACTAACTATGATGTTCTTTTCAATCATGCTTTAAGACCGATAACCTCTATATGCTAGATTAACTTTTTTCTGACACTGTACTATATATAGTGGTTTTTATATTTCTATATTATTTTGTGAATAATCCTATTATTTAATGATATTTTTAAAATTATAAATTATGGAAAATATATAACATGGTTTTTGTAAATTTTTATAAAAAAAACATTGAAGTAGTTCCAATGGTTTTACAATCATGCATATCTAGAATATATTATTCACAACATATACATAGATTTATTTAGTGCCCTTGGTCATCAATTTTAAAAAACCAATCTTTATATATTATCACCTCATTTGAAATCACTTTGTTCCATTTAGCACTGTAATTTTTTTATGATTTCTGAATTTTTCATCACATTTCCAATAAATAATGTTGAATACTTAGTAACCCAATATTTATATATTTATATTTATTGGTGTTTATCATGTTTTATTCATAGATTATGTGTTCAATTTTCTAGTAAATGTCATCATATATTCATCTAAAAATTTATTCTATCAATCCAACCATATTATTTCTATACAGGTCTCATTCTCTTTTTAAACTCATCATAAATTCATTAATTTTAGCCTCCAATACCTTTTTTACAAATCCATGATGGTTCACTTTTAATGTTATAAAATTAGTTCCATTTTGAATTGAAATCTATTTTTCCATTTTAATTAATTGAATGTCATTTCATATCATTATTATTTTCTAAAACAACTTTCACCACATGCTTATATCTAGTGGGACAATAATTTTCAATTTTATTATTATTCTATCTTCTTTTTCGTCGTCCATTCCCAAAATAATATGAAAAATTCATTTTTGTGAATACCAAAAACCATCATTATTATTGATACACATTTTGTAATAATCTTAAAAATAATTAAGCTTTTAAATTTATTCTTCATGAATAAACATTTCACTTTCTATAAATCATGAAATTGTTTATCATGACATCTCCTTTCGTCTCCTTTTACCATCTTACTCTATGACATATATATTCACTGATCATTAAAAAATTATTCAATCACATGATTTCACTATTTTCAAACCTCTATAACCTCTTATAATTTCCATTAAACATCATATTTTTACATGTAAGTGAACTCTGGCTAGATGTAGTTACTTATGGTTTTTCTGTTCAAACACTACCCTTTGAGTTCTTAGAAAGGTAATTTTTTCATTTATATGATAACATCCACCCTTTTTTGTTTTTGGACCATTTTTTATTTTCATACATCAAAAAATGAATAGTATTATATTTGAAACTAGTACTAGTAGACACAACACTGTTTTTATAATGAAATAATCAAGATTCTTCATCACCATTTTCTAATATCATGTTATAAATTTATTAGAGAGTAATTTTGAAATCCTATTTATATGAATATGAATTTTATTAGTTCCTTGAAACTCATGTTATATTTTGATGAAATCAATTTTATTTTTATTTACTAATTTTTTTTTATCTTCACTAATTTTAGATAACCCAATTTCAATTTAATCTCCACACAATAAATCTTGAAGGAGTCCATATCATCTATAGCTAATCCAAAAAATTCATTCAAATCAGTCTATATCTTCTTGAAAACATTATACATCACATAAAAGAATGCATTTTTATATTCAATACATAAAATTACAATGGGACATATATTATGTCAATACTATATTGTAACCCAAATGTTCTGGATTCATAGATTATAAAATTACTAGTCTGATGACTATATCCCTAGTCATTCCCTGTTATAGATGAGAACATGAAGTGATCCTCATATAAAATATATACACATCATATGCCTATTTGTAATGTTCCCACATTCCTAAGGCACTTCAGGTTATTTGATTTTGTGCGGTAATTATTTCACAACGTAGGTGGTAGTTATTTCTTTACCACTGATATTTATGGTAACACATTAGTCGGTAGGATAGATGTAACATCCTGAACCTCACCCAAAATCTTGAGAAGAGGTAGAGTTTTTACAAGCCTTGGGTGATATACCCTAGACACCAAAGGCTATAAATAAATGAAAAGGACTTCATGAACATTCGAGGGATGATTTTCCCATTGAATAGAAAATAACCAACCCGCATGAAAAACCCATCAACCCATTATATGATACATGAGTACAAAATAATAATAAACAAAAACTAAACTAACAAATATAGAAGTTTATAAAAGGAAAATAAAACCAAAAAAACCAATATACAACCTAGACATCAACTCATAAACTTCCAACCATTTTCAAGTGATAACTCAAAAATCCATGCCCATAGTAACATGATGAATCAGTAAAGAACTAAGATACCTTTCCATTACATGTGGCTAGATTGTTAACATTTTAAAATGCACCAAAATTCCCAAGAAGTGGGTGAGTATTAAACTCGGTAGTATTTACCAAATGAATTCTAAACTCACACCTCAAGGATAAAACATATTAGTGAATTTATATAAAACCCTCTAAATAAAATTTAAAGTAGATTATATCATACCAAAATCATTTTCCAAGGAATGAAATCAAATTGAAATGTAAAAACATTTTTCAAGGAACACTCCAAATGATTCCTACATCCCATTTTATCTTATTATGACTTGTAATATAATATTCAATGTCTAAACATATCCACAACATGCACACAAGATTGGTGTTACCATTAATTTTGGATCTTCACATCCATAATTTGTCTGTTTGATAGAGGTACCTCACAACAAATATACATCCCATCCAACCCATGCAAAACTATTATTCCCAAATAATTTCAACCCATTTAAATAAAAATAACTTCAAAAAATACATTTCTTTTATTGACCAACGATAATTTTAAAATCACTATTTTGAAATTATATGAAGGTTTTTCCAAAAAGTCATCCAATTATTCTAATTTATAGAACCATAATTCAAATTATAATTTCCATAAAATCACACCATGAGTTCTACATCAATTGATATAAATTAAATAAATTTTATATCAATATATCATGTTCTAATCAAGATGATTCAAGAATTTGGGCACCTATTACTCAAGCATAGGTGAAAGTGAAAACAAAACAAAAAATTCAATAATTCAGCATTAAAATCAAAGATATATCCTTAGATCACATTTCCAATAACCAAAAAAATAACATCCCATAAATATTAGCATCAAATTTCATGTATCATACTCATATGGACTATATCAGAGATTACAAGGGATGGAAGAATAAGATATCTAAGGAAAATGATGAAGAACAAGAACTTTATAATGAATATGGGTCTAAAATGCACTTATATGCACCTATTTTTTACTCTCAGATATAAATGAATGGTCTTTATAACAATATGAAGAATCATGAATTTTGTAATTGCTATATTTTGTAAAACGAGTGTTTTAGGTGATAAATAAGATTAGATCCAGGATTTTTGGATACAATTTTTCAATGTTCATGGTTAAAGAGCACGATTTGGAATATTGTGTAGTAATTGTGCACGAAACCCTACCTCAAACAACATATCACATAATTAAAATACATAGTTAGATAAACAACATGAAATATGTTCTATTCCTTTCTATTCATTACTTCATAGTTTCTCGGGGGTAGGTACACGTTTTGGGTAAACAATGCACCTAACTATCAACCTACCTAGTGATAACTATTTTAGTTACAATGTTTCATAGAGATATTTTATGGTTTATACTACCCCTTATCAAATCATGAACCTCCATAAAATAATAAAAATCTTTATGAAGGTCCCCTAAACACCCCAAAATATTACCAAAACATTTTACATATTTAAAATATATAAATACAAGTCTATGTACCAAAAACTAGAGGTGATACATTTTCCCTAATAATGGTCTTTCCCTCCGAAAAATAAGTATAAACCAACAATTTTCTTGAAAGAGTATAGGTCATTGATCAACCATTTCATTTTCACTCTCCTTTGTTTCCTATAGATTCTAACCATGATTCCAAAAAATGTACAAAATACCAATTTAGTACCCATGTAAGACTTTCACATTCCCATGCACAATCCAAACTGGCACATGAACCAATATAGCATATTGGTCATGGTCGATGTGATCCCATAAATCTTATGGTCAGTATTAGGGTGATACTTAATAAATTGATATACTTGTAACACACAATTCGCTAGATTTAATGTTGGTAGAATTGAATACCAATATTCCACCTCACCACCCAATTCATTTATCTCAAAACGGCCTATGTATTGAGGATATAACTTACACTGCATACCAAAATGATGATGCCCAAGCCTTGAAAATATTTTGATGAACACAATATTTCTCTTCTAAAAAAATAATGGTCATTGATGATAATCAATATACAATCTATGAAAAATTTGATCCATCTCCATTTAGTTCTTGGTCAACTGAATTTTTACCATTCCCAAGGCTTGGTCCAATAAGTGATATCTCTACATTTTACAACAAAAAAGTGAATATTAATAAGGAATCCCATAAAATGATTCAAAAGGAACCATATGTATTATTTCTTGATCATTATTATTTTATGGGAACTCTAGAAATGGTATGTTCTCTTCCATGGGATATTATAAAGCCTTCAATATACATGTTGGTAGAAAGTGCTCTGGCTTAACCAAATAATACGGGAAGAATATCAAAATAAACTAATCCAAGTTTCCTTAAATTCCAACCCCAGAAAACTATACTTTATTCCCCTTATACATATTTTTTAGTCCAGGATGAATAGAACATCTTCAATGGTGGTATTCATGAAAAAACAAATCATGAAAAGATAAAATTACAACCTTCCAATCATGAAACCAAAAAACTGTTCTTCTATCCAGCATTAATTCCTAAATGGTCTCCCAACTACTAATTTTTGACCTCATTAAAACACATTATGAATTAGGTTTGTGTGCCACTTTGAAAATATCAAATATCTAGGAAAAAAATAAACTGGAAAAAAATTTCACACTTCCTGGGTCTTCATAATCCAAGTTCATGTCTGTTATCACCAAAATTATCCACTAATTAATAGAATACACTTTCAATAAAAGATTAAATGAATTTATTGTTAATGAATATTCCATATATTTTCCTTTATATAGTGTATAGATGAATTCAAATTCAAAAATTTGAATGTATTCCATCCATATTTTTTGTCTCTTTTTAAATCTCTTGGTGAGAAGGTGTATTTCATGATATTCGGAGATGTAAAAAATATAACGTTACAACTAAATTTTTAATGATTCAATGTCTTCAAATAATGGACCACAATAACTATTTCTAAATCATGTGTTGTATCGTTCTTATCGTGCAACCATACATTCAACGATTCATATGAAACAAAATGATCAGTCTATATGAGTACACACCCAAAATTAGATCTAGAAAGATAACAATCCACAACATAACCGAGTCCTAATTCTATAAATATAATTGGATACGGTGATGTAATGCAAAACATATCATCTTAAAAAGGTTTATAACATTATTCATTTGATTATAATGGAATGTTTTCCTTTTTTAATGTTTCTATTGGGGATTTTGGTCTTGAAAATTCCACAGCCATCCATTCTAAGAGAACTATATATATCAAAGACATTCATTGGATTCTTCCATGAACTTATAGACTCTATATTTTTTAGATCCATAGAAAAATTATTTCCTAAGGAAACATGTATAAGGAAATGTGCAAATTAAATCAAAAACACACCCTTTGAATGTTTAGAATATAGATGGTGACCCCTTAAGATAACCAAAACGCATACCAAGAATCTCCCTTTCGGAACCAATGTTTTATAATACACCAATTTGGCATCTACAAAAAACATTTGAAATGAATCCAGATACATTAAAAATATCTAATTCATAAATTCCATACAGATAGCTAGTGAATTTATAAGACTCAAAGGCATAAGAATATAATAATAAAGGCTATATCTACTCTTGAATGTTGTCTTCAGAATGTCCCCCCATTGAATAAATTTTTATTAATGTCCCAAACTCACAAATATTTTAATGAACCCAGTGGATCCCCTAATTTGAGAAAACATTTCATCAATGTGTGGATGAGAATATAAATTTTATTATCATAAAATGATTAATCATTCGATAATATTTGAAAAGGATAAATGTTTCAACATCATTTTTTATAAAAAAAAATCAGGGCTTCCCACAGAGACATACTAGGCCTAATGAACTCTTTCTTTCCATGTCTTCAAACTATGCTTTCAATTCCCTTAATTCTGATGCTTTCATCCGATATTATGTATGTCAGATATGAAAAGTCCCAAAACATATATCATTCATAAATTGAAATTATCTGGTATGTGGAAACAGTAATAAATTATCATAAAATTCAACAAGGAACAAGTCCACTATGGTTGGAAAATAACTATTCTCTATCTCATATATCGATGAAAAGGTCAAAACAACCAACTATTAAGACATTTTTCCAACAACTAGTACAAATGATCTAGATTCACTTTCATGTATATTATGATATCTTATATAGAGATGATCGATGTCATTTTCATTTGTAAAACTAAACCATTGGGTGAATCAATGGATGAAATATTTGAACATTTTTAATCAATCCACACTCGTGATTTAGTGAGAGACATCCATATCAAGAACATAGAAATACCCAATAAATTTATCCCCATAAATAGTCATATAACATGCATTTCACATAATGTCTCAACATTACATTTCTTCGAGAGGACATTGTGGTTTCAAAATATAAGGTATAATCTCAAAATGAAAAACCAGATGATGAACATCATGATAAGCAATAAAAGAATCCAATTCACTTGTATTAAACAAAAATATATTAAGGTATAATTTGAAAAGAATCACACCTCTCATCATCATTGGTCGCGATTGTTCTTTAAACACCAATTTATATGATCTATACAATTTATTAGTCATCATAATTTTCTATTTATTACCTTTTGAGATTTCACAAGGTGAGGAGTTGTGGAATTTCTATAATCACCATGGCATGCTACATTTTTCTGATGTGAGAAATTCTACATCACTCATCTCATAAAATTATATGATTCGTGAGAGTTGATACATGATTCTCTTTCCCATAACCTTATATAATAGTAATAATAAAACTAAATATATCTCATTTGGTTACAATTTTGACATGCTATAGGTGTTTTGTACAATATCACTTCCTGTGATCGAGAGAACCACATTTTAAAAAATTGAGCTTACCCTTGGGTTTAGGATGAAGCTTAACTGATCCCACCCACTGAATCTAAGCCATACTACCATCTTGTAAATAGGGTTCAATAATCAACTTAGTCCCCATATTTGAGTTTCTAAAAATTTATATAGTTATCAACATGCTTCCTCCAACCGTATTTCTTATGATATCTATTTCTTCAACCATTTCTCTATTAACCATGTCTGTATAATCTGATATACAAGGGATATAGGACTGTAACTAAATATATGGGCTAATCCCTATTTCAAATAAATGTGTTCTTCTAGGGTGCACTTCCATCAAAATTTGGGGAAATGATGATAAAGACCACAAATTTAGCCACATAAAAAGTCACTATGATTTCCTCTTGCGTCAAACTAAATAGGATTGTTGTTCTTGTAATCTAGAATTTGTGATGATATCACTTTCTATTAAACAATTCATTAAAATACTCACTTGTCATTCGATGGTTAAATTTATCCTAGATTACTAAATCCAACCATTAGAGTGTAATATATTACATTATATACATTTCCAATTTCTCCTTCATCTCAGTTGTTGTACTGAGGAAATCAAATATTCAATACATCATATTTGGACACACTTTTACTTTTTTTTGTTCAAAATAGATTAGAAATATGTGTTGATTCTACATCTGGAATTGAACTCAATGATATAACTACCTTGGTTCATCCTTTTTCCCCCTATCTATTTCCTAAAATTTCTATATCATACATTGGACAAACTATTGGATCACCTATGGCTTAGTTGTAACAACATTCTCAGTAGTCACTTCTGGTTGGTTCCTACATCACCAACTTTGTTCCTCACTATAACCAAATGAGAAATCTATTTAGTCTCACCCTCTAGAAACTAAATTATTATCAATATAAAACTTATCACAACAAACATATCCTAACAATGTTTTTGAAATTTTAAAAATTTCTTATTACAAACAAATTTTACAAATTCCACCTTGATTCTTGAAAATAAAACCATTATCAACTATTTTCATAAATAATAATCTTTTTCCCCAAATCATAAATCATTACACAATATTAATTATGCACTTCAACTAGGAAGCGATTTCTATAAATTAATTTATTTCTCTTCACAATGTCGTTCCATCTCCTAGGCGTTTATAAAAACACTCATGTACCTAAATGCCCAGGTAAATTTATGATCATACTAAATATGTTATATACACCTTTTTATGCACAATATTTGTGTGTTGCTAATCAAATTATTTTTTACCATCATAAGAGACAAACTTGCATGAATCTCATATCAAGGATCGAACAAAATGATACAATTTAAAATGTCATGCACATCACCCATTACCTAGGGAAGAGGTGGAGGTGTTCTTGGCTTTAGTTGACATCCCATGAAACTAAATATAGAAAATATATTTCAAGATATTCATGAAAATAAGTGGATCAATTTTCCAATTTAATATAAAACCACCAAACCACAAGGAAAAACCAATCAACCCATTATATGGTACACAGGTATAAAATATAACCCAACCAAAATGAACCAACAACTATAGCAGAGTATAAGAAGAATCTGAAACAAAAAAAACAATAAATAAGAAGACAGAAAAATATAATCATACTCCATTCCCAAACTCATCATTTCATTCATGTGGTATCATGATAAATCCCTAAAAATTTATATGTGATTAGTTTCCTCTATCCTGATAGATATCGTCTTAAAATTCCCAAAATTAACCAACCATGTTGTGACTATAAAACATAGTAGGATTTCCTAAATGAATTCCCAACTCACACCACAACAATAAAAGTAATAATCACATTTATATAAAATATTTTATAGTAAATTTAATGTTTTTTATATCCAACCAAAATATTATTCCAAGTAAATCAATAAAACAAGCCTTTAAAACCATTTTTCATTGAATAAACCAATGAAAACTTTAATACATTTTCCCACATCTCAATTTAGAATATAATTTTTTTATATCCACATACATTCAAAATGCTCACACACAATCTTGGTGTCACCATTTACAGGTTGACATCACAACCATACTCCATCCATTTAATGGTGTTACATCATAAACAATATCCCCCCCCATTTAACACATGACCAACAGTTATGCCCAAATCATGTAAACCCACTCAAATAAAATAATTTCCACAAATACATTCCATGGATAAAATAATAATATTTTTAAAATTACATTTTCAAAATTATAAACAGTGATTTTCCAAAAAAATCATCAAATTCCCGTGATTTCTAAAACCATAATTCAAATAATAATTCAAATAAATCACAACATGATTTCCATAAAAAATCAAGAAAATAAATAAATTTTTTATCAATACATTATTTTATAATCCAGAGGAGTCGAGACTAAATCCACCTTCCTCAAAAACCTAAGAGAAAGTGATGTATGGGAGAAAAATATAAAAAACATGGCATAAAACTCCTAAATTCATGCTTAGATCTTGTTCCCTTCAATTAAAACAATAATATCCCATCAATATAGAAATCACAATACATGTATCTATCCCTCATAGACTAGATACATTATTCTAGTTAATGAAAGAATAATATATCTAAGGAAAAAAAATATGATTATAAATTACCAATGAATATAGTCCTCCAACGCACATAGATTATACTGGTAATCACACCTAGATAGAAACGAATGGTCTCTACAGCCTTAGAAGGATAAGGATTGCATCTTATTTCTAGATTAGTGGAGAAGTGGTTTAGTATTTCAAATGTATTAGATACATTATTTTCATAAATAATTGTCCATGGTGCACGGTTAGGGAGTACAGTTCAAAAAATTGTGTATTAACTATGCATGATCCATTGTATCAAACCACATCAATCACAATTGTATCACATAGTTAGAAAAACCTGAGGCCAAATATTATATTCCCTTATATTTATCATTTCATCATTTCTCTTGGTAAGCCTCACGGTTTGACCAAAAAGTGAACCTAATCACTTGCCTACACAGTGCTCACTGATTCAGTTTCATGGTTTTCTTGAGGTGTTCCATGGTTTCTACTAGAGATTCTCAAACTATGTGCCACCATAATTGCCTCAAACTCACATTAAAGTTCATATAATCCTCATATAACATAACCCAATATTTCTATATAATTAAAATTTATAAATAAAGGGCTATGTACTTGAAACTACTTGTACTGGAATTGATGTTAAGGATTATATCACACATTTAAGGGGGTCATTTCAAACTCTAGAAATCTAATAAATATTTAAAATATATATTTTAATCCTAATATATTATAATATTACTACTATATACCATTGTTCCATTCATTGATCAAAACCATGTGTTGATGTTATTTTTTTAATGTATCAATGTTTCCCCAACTCTATTATACATGTAATTATATTACGGATTAGAGCCACAAAATGTGAAGCATTTTAATTTATCTGCATTTGAGGAGGAAATTGGTGTTTTGGAGTTAGGATCAATACAGATAGAAGTGATTCCAATGTATCCTTATGAATTAAATAAGAACATATGTAGTTTGGTATAACTTAATGTTATGATTCCATACTTTTATTTTCATGTGATAAGAACTAATATGGTTTAATTAATGGTCATAAATCCCTGAAA
Organism: Viscum album; assembly: GCA_963277665.1. Taxonomy (NCBI): domain Eukaryota; kingdom Viridiplantae; phylum Streptophyta; class Magnoliopsida; order Santalales; family Viscaceae; genus Viscum; species Viscum album. The sequence continues at coordinate 1,371,779,480 of OY728141.1, read as the reverse complement.
ATGTGAATTTGATTTTCCCATATCTTTTACCTTTGGGAAATTTTTATTAAACCACAAATATATGCCCTATTTATCATGGTTATTATGAATCATATCCCACGTAGTTCTGGCTACCAAATATAATTTCATGTGAAAGAAACATACCATATAGTTGAACATCCTGTAGTAAGGGCATTTTTGTTATGAATGGGTTAACAAAAGAATACTTAGTACATATTTTTCAAGGGTAATTTTGTTTCATCCCACATATTTTTGATTTAATAGGTAGGGTTATGGTTTGACTTATGATGGATATAGAAAATAAAATGGAGTTCATATAGAATATATCCCGTTGAGGAAAAACACATCATAATGAATATATCCAATTAATGAAGGATGGTTCAAATGGAATATGAAATATTTATGAGAGGATTCTATCAAATAATATACCCCATTTATGAAGGATAAGATATATGGAATATAACCTATTTTGGAAAGAATTATCTCACATAATATAACCCATTGAGAAATTGTTTCATATAAGGAATATGGTCCACTGTGTAATGTTAGATGATAACAAATATGTCCCTTTGAGGAAGGTAATATCACCTAAAATATAAAACATTCATTAATTTATATCACTTGTAAGATGGAACTTCAGGTAATGATATTCCTATAGAGAATATGGTTTATTGGGGGATAGTTGGGGAATATTCAGGTGATGTCCTTATATAGATGTATATATATATTTATTAATATTAGATCAAAAGGATTATATCATTAATGATATAACTCCTTGGGCTTGAACATAAGGTGGAGTCCCATATCTACCCTAGTATTTGTAATGATACATGTGGGGCTTACACAGATGATTAACAAATGTGTTCTACCAGGTAGGTGACTCTAGTGAAGGTAGTTTTTAGGAAAAATAATGGATTAGAGGCCCCTAACATTGAATATATAGATTATTGAAGAGTCATATTTTTGAGATAATTAACAGGTACTTGGATAATTATTACATTTAAATATGAGACCCATATTTCTATAGAGAATTGAATAGATGAGAGACGAAAACTCAATATGTAGGAATCTCAAATTAACATCATTACCAAAAGAAGTTTTCATCAATACCCCTATGATAGGTACCATAATTATTAATGAAATATATGATTTTAATAACCCTACAGTCATATTTTCAGGGATAAAACCTAGGTATTGAGTCTTATAGAATAACTAATCCATCTTATTGAAAGAGTAAATTATCGAATAGAAGCACTCCGACATTAATAACCCAATCATATAAATTAGGAGGATGTGGAGGATAAAATGGTTGGTAAGAAACATGGGTTTGAGACATAAGAAATGTGGAGTCCAGGTATATGGTATTAGTGAACTCTCTCATAGATGTTGGGTCTTGGTGAAGTGTCACACTAATGGGGTGCTTGATCGATTCGGAATAATGGTATGAGACATAGGAGTCAGAACGATCAACCATGTTATCACATAACATTGTTACCTTAATATGATACTAGAATAAGTGTCACCCTCTAATTAAGTCCATGTAATTTTTTACCCATGTTCAGGGTTTGGGTGAATTGGCCCCCAAATACGTGGTTATGGTGATGTGTCAACCAAATGGAAACATAGGTGAAGTTACCGGATAATATTGTTACTAGGTGAATTTTTCTACAAACTAATTAACATGGGAGGACCTACACATGTGGATATATAGTGTCTGTTCTCTCAAGTGAGGTGTGGGGTGCTTCACAGAATAAATTTCCCTCCAAGATATGGTCACTCACCATAAATTTTATATGGATTTTTTCATTCAAAAATGACTGTTTTTTATCCATTTGTATAATCAAAATTACCTTAAATTACACTCTTATAGATATTGTTAACATAGTTAGGCACTTGATAAAGAATTCAAGGAATGTGATTATGGGAAAACAATTTGAATCTTTTGGTATCTCTTTTTTCTATTCCCCCATCTTTGATTGGTTGGGACTTCATAAAATATGACTCATGGGGGTATTCATAGGTTGGTGGAAAATATGGTGTTGGGATAAGTGGTTAACAACTTATCATGTTCTATTCAAGGATAATTACAGGTAAGGGTAACTGATCATATAAATAAGGAACAAAATCCTTACATACATATGATTCGAGGAATGAAACCTAAGCACATATGTTTTGAGTGGAAGGGATCTAATTGATTTGGAATTATTTGGGAAGAAGGATTGAGTTCTGGTGACCCGTACATGGAGAATTATTGAGAAAATTAGACTTAGGTTTAAATAAGAACTAGGGGATGGGTACTAGGGTATGAAAAAGGTATGGGAAACCTCAAAATATTCATTTATAAAAAATATCATTTCCCCAACTGACTACTTTTCTAACATTAAAAACCCTCAATAAAATTAATTCTCCCCCACCCCTAGAATTAGATCTATTAAGAATTTAAATGATCAAATATTGGGGTATATATGACTCCACTGAGAAGATGATTGATATATAGTCACTAACTCCCATATCAGTAGAAAGAGTTTTCAATTAACACTAAGCAGATGATGTGAACTAGTATATATGCATGGGAGAAATGAAATAAAAATCATAATATGGAGTGTGTTTTTACCAAAAAATAGTGGGGGATTGTTTTTTTGATAAAAGTTCAATTAACTATTGAGAAAATGACTTATTTCACTCTTTTTCTTTCTCATGCAGTGCACCATACCCAATTTAATTGTCATGTAAACCATCCTTCACTCTAAAATAAGAGTGATAAGAATGACATTATTCAACCTAGGTTTTCTTAATCAGGGAATGATACATTTCTCTAGGTTTGATGACAATGGGAAATGGGTTGAGTGACGTTAGTAGGATAATGTGGGATGAGTGAACAACCCTAAGTGAAATTTTTAGTTTTATCAAATTTTCATTCATTGGTCTTTATTTTACAAGTATCTTCCTAGTAAAATTTCATTCATATTCCTACATATTATTATATTTTGTTATATACACTGATTTCTACATTACAATAATAAATATACCACTCTTCAAATACTTTTTTAGACACTAAATGAACTCCTCATATTAATTTCCCTATCAGAGATACTAATGATGGATACAAGAGTCAGTTTAGTAAAGAACCCTGATCACACATAAAAGTCATGCAGGAACACCACTAGAAATACATGAAGTTAGATTTCATTCTATTCTAAACATAAGGACTTATAAATAACATTGGGTTTCTTATGACTAAATATAACCTACAAAACTCATGGTTTAGAGGGTACTCTACTCTTGATATTTCCAATATATAATTGAAGGAGGCATATACCAGTAAGTGGATGGTAAAAATTTCATACATAACACATCACATCAAGTATTTACCAAACAATTATTCATATATATCATATTCCAAAACACACTACTACTATATCATTCACTAACCACTAATTTACATATTTCAAGGATAGAAATAAAATAGGAACATACATCCTAATGGTGGTGTCAATATTGGATATATGTTGGAATATTTCAAAAAATGTACATTTTCATATTTTAAAACACAAATGAGGGAAGAATTGATATATAAAGTTGTGTAGATATCTTGTTGATATGTATCAATTAACATTAATCTCATCCTATAAATATAGAGCTTGTAGAATAAAAATTAAAACATTCTCTCTAGCACATGAGGAGGTCAGAATAATTTATGGTTTATTTTCAAAGTCATTGGGTTGTAAATACTTGAAGTAATGTATGATAAATTCATTCCCCAATATGATTCATAGTCAAATATAATCGACAATCATTCACTATCTAGGGAACAATAAAAGAATTTTTCCAATTCTGCAGGGAACAAACCCCATCAATGATATACATTGGATTTGAGAAATTTATGATAATTTTTTCAGTTATTCATGGAGATGACCTCATGTAAAAGATTCTAACAAAGAATACATCCATTTAAAAAAAGGAAATTTTCGGTGTGAATTATCTGGAGTTAGAGAAGTGATTGATTGATAAGATTGTATTAAATTCAATCTAATAATCCTTCCCCAAACTCATCTTTTCATATTATTTTCTATATGGATATGTTGGTAAATTTTTCTAGCTAGTGACATTCTTAGTAGTGTAATTTCATTTAACTTCACTGTTGGAGACTTTTTGGGAGATGGGTTACCCATCGACTTATAAATACCAATGATGGTAAAAATACATAGGATCTTACAGTAAATCTGCAATGAAAATACCATGATTCATATATCAAGGTAAATTCAACTATTGTGGGGAAAGATGGTAGCATATATCAATATCAATGAGCTCTAATATGAATTCCAGATCCTGAGTGCATATTTCAAGCTATTTAAATATTTTGGAAATATCATAAAACTATTATCAGTTATGGATTAAAAGATATTAATGATCCTAATCTAGAACTTAGAGATCACATTTTTTCCATATTATTCCCTGTAACGACCCGAAATTTGGAATGAATTTTTGTTTCCTAATTTTGTGTGTTATTTTAGATTATACTCAAAAAAAATTCTTTAATTAATGATGTGAGTATAATTAAAGTGACACCATTGTATTTTGACTGTTATATGACCGTAGGTCAATATTACCATTGGAAACTAAATGTTGCGATTGTTGTCTCTAAATACAAGTGATCTTGGTTAATTAATAACGAAAGAAGATTCGATGAACATATCTAGTTGTCTCGGGCCAATCGAATCCCATATGAAAAAACATTGGAAGGAGGTAGCACCACTGGGATTTTCTCTGGAACAACCCTAGATGAACCTCATCATGTGAAGATGGTTCTGAATCCCTTACGGGAGAAGTTCAAGCTTATAGAAATCACTACTCAGGAAATGTTGGCCGAGCCACCCTCAGATTCTCTCACCTTATCACACCTTACACTTAGGCCCTATGCTGGGTTATAAGGGGCTATGTAATGAGACTGTAGGTACATTGTGTAATACTTTGTGATAAATACAATTTTGATTTCTTCCTATGTCTAAATCTATGTTTTTTTTTTCAGATGTTCCAATAATTATAGGATGTATATTGATGAATTTTGGAAAAATCAGATATTTTAAAATATTTATGTAAACCTTAAATAATTAATGATGTGTAATGGTTTTCTAAAAATGGTCTTCTGGAAATGTGTTCAGTGAGAAATTTAAAATCTAATAAGATCACCTTAAATTTTAGTGAATAGTAAATTATGAATAGTGATTTTTCATTTAGGATTAGTAATGTGACCAAAAGGATTAGTAATATCACTTAAAGAAAGTATTAATATAATTTAGGCACCTTGATTAAGTAATGTTATTCAATAAAATAGGTAAATAACTATTTCGGGAATTATTAGTCAAGTATTAGTTTTGTCAGGTGAATAGTGTTTTTTAATTAAAAATTAAATTAAAAATATTTAGAAAATTATTTTTATAAAATGGAATTTATTTTTGAATTTAGATCATCGATATTAGGTTAAGGTGATTTTTGGGGAATTTTTTGAATAAAATGAATTTTCTGTGAATAGTGAAAATATCGTTTTTAGTTTCGGGTGTTTAATGACATCATTAAGGATGTAATAATTATGTAATATTTCTTGTCGAATAATTAATAGTATGATAAGGTATTATGTGTCCCAGGTGGCCAATACCATGGGAAAATACCATGGGCAAACCCATGGTTTTTCCAATACCATCGATGAGGTGTCCCTTGGCCATTAATGACATGTCCCTTCACTTCTCCTATAAAGAAAAACCCTTTACATCATTATTTTCTTTTAAAAATTCTCCTAAACGAATTCATGGTCTCCTTACCTCCCAAGAGTCCTCCCAAGGATCCTCTAATCCTCCCAAGTTCTCGACCATCAAGCTTTCGAAGTTACTCTTCTATGTAAGATATCCTTTCTCCCTCCTATTTTAAGCCATGACATCCTTTATGTTGTGTCTTCTAGTTTCCATATATTTTTGTTCAGGGTATGTTCTTATATGTTCTCATTAAATTCCATTTCATGTCTAATTGTTCATAGACACTTTCCACTCTCATAAAAAAAAATTCTGAATTTTTTTGTGATGTTGTTAGGCTGCCAAAGCTTTCTTAAAAGGAATCACGTCTTCTATTTTCATTCATGTTTCCTTTTAAAGTGCTATGTAATTAAAATTTACATACCATGTTCTTATCTCCATGTTATTATATATTTATATTTTATAATAATTTGTTTATGAGAGGGTTACTATTTCACCCTCTCTTTTCAATGTTTTCGAAAACCATGTTATACAGCCTTTATGCTCCAGAAATTTTGCCTCAAAATTTCTATCTCTCTCTCTCAAGAAATTCTATTTTTTTATTTAAGTTAATAAAAAGACCTATTTTTTTCTTTGGGTGTTTATAAATATATAAGTATGATGTATTTGATTTTTTAATTGACATACATATAACCCTCACTCTCTTTCCATGGTAAATAATTGGTATAATGACATTATTTTTTTAAGAACTTTTAAAATGTGATGATCTTGAAATGAAACCCATTTATTTTATTCTCCATAAGTTATTTATGAAATGTTTGATTATGATGAATCTGTCTCACATGAAATTAAATACATATTAATGGTGCAGCCCAATATCCCTCCAATTCATTGGGTAATGAATTAATCTCTAGATATGACAAGTTTTATGATACCTTAGTGAATTACCATGGTAATTTATATGACACCTTGGGGATGGACCTTGGAGATATGTTCAAGAATGTATAAATGAAATGTTTTATCCACATATTTGAGTTATAATTCATGTTATTTTCATTATGATATGCCTATTCATTCATTTCTCATCTCTTTCTGTTTTTATTCAAGTTCCTAATGATACCACAAGTACATTGATTCCCGTGTTTACCCTTTCTGGGCCTTCTACTCACCCTTTACTTTAATGTATCTCTCTAGGATATGAGATGTAGTAAAAGTACATAGGATGAACCTTTGATGAAGCCTTACAAGTGGTTTAGAATAATGTTTTATGTTGTTGTCATGTTTTATGTTCCTGATTTCCTAGACACTGGACATTAAAGATCCTATGTTTATAAAATGTAATGAAATTTTATGTAATAAAAAGGCAGGATGCCACAAATAGTATCAAAGGATCATTCAGTAATTTATGGAAAATAGGCTATGAAAACATTAGGAAGAACCCTATAGAAAAGTTTAAATATAGGGAAAACTTTTCGGTATTTTGGTGTGTATTGAGTAAGTGTTTTATCAAACAAATACATCCTTATCTGGATACGAGCAGGTAGAGGCGGATCTAGCACATATGTATATAGGGGAAAAACCCAAAAACACCACTTTGAGCTAGACTCGAATGAGAACTAGTGCACGACAATGGGCCTTGATGAACTCTTGGTTACAACACTCACAGGGGAAATGTTTGGAAAATCGCAATCTTTTGATGAATCATTATGAAAGAATTATAGAGGAATATAATTGTTTAAGAATGATTTTTCAAGATGTAGAATCCATTAGAGTTAAAATATTTGTAAATGAAACAAGTTTCTCCCTAAGATTTTATTATTTTAGAAAATTGCAGGCAATAAGAGGAACCTTGCAAATGGTGACAGGAATGGACCATGCGCTGATGGCCCTTTGATGGAAGCCATAATGGAAGAAATCATGCGAATGATGAACCAACTGACTCAAGTTATGAGTAATAACTGGAATCATTATATGAGGATGATCTCACCATGAAGGTAACAACATTCTGTTGAGTCCTTTATGGGCCAACTAGCACCAACCTTCAGTGGATCGACGGACCCATTAATTTCTAAACAATGGATCTGCTCTATAGAGAAGATCATTTCTATACTACGTTGTTCAGAGCATAAGAATGTCTCTATGGATATCTATCTCTTAGAGGGAGAATTTGATCAGTGGTGGGAACTGATTAAAAAGACAAGGCAAAGAGTGGATATTGAAGCTATGGAGTGGGAAGAGTTCAGAGGGATCTTTTTCAGTAAGTATTTCCCTCATTCCATGAGAACAAGAATGGAGAAGTAGTTTCTCGAGTGGAAGCAGAAAGAGAGTGAATCTATGGGAAGCTACGAGGTTAACTTCAAAAGGCTTTCACGATATACCTCTAGCTTCATCATGGATCCAAACAGTAATGTTGATAGATTCTTTGGTGGAATGAGACCTCATCTTCAGAATAAGGTATCCAACCGAGATTATGATTGCTATGAGGAGATCGTGCGGAGTGCGATGAATGTTGAGCTATAGATTGGTGAGATGCAGTGGTCTCATAAATCCAATGCCAAGAAGAGATCTATGGCTTTTAGCTTAGGGAGGACTTTTGATCAGGGAAGAGAAGGAAAGAAAGTGCAACTCCCCATGTGTAGTAAATGTGGGAAGAAGCATTCGAGGAACTGCCTACTTGGGAGTGGGAAGTGTTACAATTGTGGCAGATATGGCCACATTGTGAGGAATTGTCATGGTAAGGTGAAACCTCAACTTCCAAACACAAATGACAAGGGGAGGATGGCACATGCCCTACCTGATGTCTATTGCTTCAAGTGAGGACAACATGGGAACTTTTCCAATCATAGTCCTAATCTGAGGGCAGTAGAGGGGAACCACCATCAACTTCATCAAAGGCCAAGGGATCAAGGCCGTGCTTTTTCTATCGTGACAGCTTAAGTCGATGCTCCAAATGATCTGGTAGCAGGTACTCTTATTTACATCTCGAAGCTAACAAGTACTTTGTCTAATTCTGTTTCTATGAATTCCATTATTTCCTCCATTTTTTCTAGTAATTTAGAATCAACCCCCTGAATTGCTAAAAGTAGAGTTGTTAGTCAAGACTCATGGTGGGACTATCCAAGCATCTTCAGCATTTAGAAACTCTGGGATTTACTTTAGTGAGCACAATCTTATCGCAAATATACTAGTCATTCCCATACTGGAATTTGACATTATAATAGGGATGGACTGGCTCTCAAAGTATAATTTTAAGATCAATTTCAGAAGCAAAAAAATATCAGTAGTCTTGAGTGAAAAACCTAGAGTTATCTTCCAAGGAGATATATTTCAACATTATCATTGTCTAAAATATCCCCCAATATCCTTCTTTAAGGATTTGATTGATGAATAAGAAGAAGGATATGAGTGTTTGATGATATAAAATGTCCCCATCGTCCAGGAATACGTTGATGTATTTCTGGAGGAGTTTCATGGGCCTCCCCCAGAAAGAGTGGTAGAGTTCTCTATCGAACTCGTACCTAGATCTCATCCGATATCAAAGACCAAGTATAGGATGGCAACTGTGGAGCTGGAGGAATTAAAGAAATAACTCCATGATCTTTTGGAGAAGGGTTTTATCCGACCAAGTGTGTCTCCTTGGGGATCACCTATTCTCTTTGTGAAAAAGAAGGATGGATTGATGCAACTATTCATTGATTATAGAGAACTTAATGGGATCATAGTGAAGAAAAAATACCCTCTTCCACAAATTGACGACTTATTTTACCAACTTCGGGGGGCTAAATTCTTCTCTAAGATTGATATTCGATTTGGTTATCATCAATTGAGGGTGAAGAAAGAATATATTACAAAAACTGCCTTCTGATCAAGATATCGGCATTATGAGTTTTTTTAAGCCCTTAAGACTAACTAATTCACCTGATATTTTTATATATTTGATGAATAGATTATTTAATGACTACCTTGATAACTTTGTTGTAGTTTTTATTGATGATATTCTAATATATTCTAAAAGTATCAAGGAGCATGAAGATCATCTAAGGGTAATTTTGAAAACTCTGGGGAATGAGAGGATTTTTGGAAGGTTCATTAAATGTGATTTCTGGTTAAAACAAGTCGCTTTCTTAGGGCACATTGTAACCAATGAACAAATCACAGTTGACCCTAAAAAGACAAAAGTTGTAGAGGAGTGGCCTCAACCTACAACAATAACTGAGATTCATAGTTTTCATGGATTAGTAGGATATTATATGAGGTTTTTGAAAAAAATTTCATGAATTTCTAATCCATTAACCATGTTAACTCAAAAAGGGGTCATGTTCATCTGGAAAAAAGAGTGTGAGGAAAGTTTCCAAGAGCTGAAGAAGATATTGGTTACTACACATGTGTTAAATCTTCCTTCAAGTGGTGATGGACTTGTTATTTTTAGTGATGTATCTCTAAAAGGGCTTGGGTGCGTCCTCATGAAAAATGACAAGGTCATTGCTTATACATCTCAATAGTTTTCATATTCATGAGTAGAATTATCCTACTCATGATCTGGAACTGGCTGTAGTCGTTTTTGCTCTGAAGATATGGAGGCACTATCTTTATGAGGAGAAGTGTGATATATACACAGACCGTCAAAGTTGGAAGTATATTTTCCCAAAAGAGGAATTGAACATAAGACAAAGGAGATGGTTGGAAATTATGAAAGACTATGATTTTTCAATTCATTATCACCCTGGAAGAACAAACAATGTTTCTGATGCATTAAGCAGGAAATACCCAGTCGTACTTTCCACGATGAGGATTCAAAAAGATCATTTAATCAATGTCCTATTAATGATGGACATAGGAATTATAAGGAAAGCTACATCATAAACCCTAACCGAAATAATTTCTCAACCATCATTAATAGATAAGATCAAGAAGGCTCAGAAAGAAGATCCTTTGTTACAAGAGAAGTTTGAGGCTATTAAAGATGGAAAGTTTCCAGAGTTCCATATTGATCAAGAAGGTGTAATGAGATTTCGTATAGGAAAATGTGTTCCATCTATTCCAGACATAAAGAAGGATCTGATGGATGAAGCTCATAGCTCTACATTCTCTATACATCCTAGAAGAAAAAAAATGTATAGGGACCTTCGTGATCATTAATGGTGGGATAATATGAAAAGGGAGATTGCTGACTACACATCAAGGTTCCTAGTATGTCAGAAAGTGAAGGAAGAGTGAAAACTTCTTAAAGGGGTATTTCAACCACTACCCATACCAGCATTGAAGTGGGACAATATCACTATTGAATTAATCACTGGTCTTCCGAGAACTCTAGAAGGAAACAATGTGATATGTGTTTTTGTGGACCGTCTCTCCAAGACTACCCATTTTATCTCTATCCGAGAATATTTATCTCTTGATCAACTTTCCAGGATTTACCTGAAGGTAGTGGTAAGGCTGCATGGAGTTCCACTTTCAATCGTATATGATCAGGATCCAAGGATCACATCAAAAGTTTAGAGAAGTTTTCAACAATCTATGAGCACTGAATTGAATTTCAGTATGACCGATCACCCCCAAACTGATGGTCAATCTGGAAGGACTATTCAAACACTCGAAGAAATGCTGAGAACGTGCTTAATAGAATTTAAAGGTGGATGGGATCAACATATTTTTTTAGTTGATTTCACTAACAACAACAACTTCCACTAGATCATTAAAATGGCACCCTATGAAGATATATATGGGAAGCAGTGTAGAACTCCTACTTGTTGGGATGAAGCTGGTGAGAGAAAGCTTATTGGTCATGATCTTGGGCAAGAGATGACAGAAAATTCCCTTGCCATCCAGCAACACATTAAGGCTACTCAGAGTCGGCAAAAGAGCATTTTCGAAAACAGTCGAAGGGACTTGGAGTTTGATGTTGGTGATAAGGTAATTCTTCAAATTTCACCTTGGAAGCGAGTCATGAGGTTTGGGAAGAAAGGGAAGATCATCCGTGGGTACATTGTCCCCTATGAAATCTTTGATCGTGTGGGAGCAGTGGCCTATCGGCTTGCACATCCTACAAATCTAGCACAAGTTCATGTTGTCTTCCACGTATCCCTCTTGATGAAGTACATATATGACCCTTCACATGTACTAAACCCAGAGGTGGTACAACTGGAACATGACCTCTCTTAAGGGGAGCAGTCGGTAGAGATCTTGGATCATAGAGACAAGGTTCTACGAAACAAGACTACCCACCATGTTAAGGTGTTGTGGAGAAAGCACAAATATGAAGAAGACACATGGGAACCAGGGGAGTCTATGAGAAAAAATTACCCACACCTCTTCTTTTCTGATGATACGACTTACAATTTCGGCAAGGAAATTTCATAAGGGGGAAGAATGTAACGACTTGAAATTTTGACTGAATTTTTTTCCTAATTTTGTGTGTAATTTTAGTTTATACTCAACAAAACTATATTATTTAATAAATTACGTGAGTGTAATTAAAATGAGACTATTGGGGTTTGACTGTTATATGACTGTTGGTCAATATGAACATTGGAAACTAAATGTTGCGATTGTTGTCTATAGATACAAGTAATCTTGGTTAATTAATACATAATAAAGATTTGATGACCTCATCCAGTAGTCTCAGGCCGATCAAATCCCATATGGAAAAACCTGGGAAGGAGGTAGCACCACTGGGATTTTCTCTAGACCAAACCAAAGCCGAACTTCATCATGTGAAGCTGGATCGGAATCGCCAACGGGAGAAGTTCAAGCATATAGAAATCACTACTCTGGAAATGTTGGCTGAGCCACCCTCAGATTCTCTCACCTTAGCACACCTTACACTTAGGTCATATGATGGGGTTATAAGGCGCTATGTAATGAGATGGTAGCTACTTTTTGTAATCCTGTGAGATAAATAAAATTGTGATTTCATCCTATAGTTACGTTTGTGTTTTTTTAGATGATAGAATAAATATCGGATTTATATTGATGAATTTTGGAAAAGGGGGATATTTTAAAATATTTATGTAATCCATAAATAATTAGGGATTTGTAATAATTTTCAAAAAATGTTCTTCTAGAAGTGTGTTTAGTAAGAAATTTAGAATCTAATAAGATCAACTTAAATTTTTTTGAATAGTAACTTATGAATAGTGATTTTACACTTAGGATTAGTAATGTGACCAAAAGAATTATTAATATCATTTAAGTAAAGTATTAATATATTTTAGGTTCCTTAATTAAGTAATATGATTCAATAAAATAGGTAAATAACTGTTTCAGAAATTATTAGTTAGGTATTAGTTTTTTTGGGTGAATAGTGTTTTTTAATTAAAAATTAAATTAAAAATATCCAGAAAATTATTTTTATAAAATGGAGTTCATTTTTGAATTCAAAGCATCTATATTAGGTTAATGTGATTTTTGGGGATTTTCCTAAAAAAATGAATTTTCGGAGAATAGTGAAAATATAGTTTTTGGTTTCGGGTGTTTAATGACAGCATTAAGGATGTAATAATTATGTAATATTTCTGGTAGACTTATGAATAGTAATATAAGGTTTGAGGTTCCCTATTTAGCCAATACAATGGTCAAATACCATGGGAAAGCCCATGGTTTTTCCAATACTACTGATGAGGTGTCCCTTGGCCATTGATGACTTGTCCCCTCACTTCTCCTATAAATACCAGGCCTTTCCCTAATTCTTTTAATTTCAAAATCCTCATCAATGATGTTCTGGTCTCATTACCTCCCATGTAGTCCTCCCAAGGTTCCCACAATCCTCTCAATGTCTTGAACTTCATGCTTTCTAAGTTACTCTTCAAGGTAAGGGATCTTTTCACCCCCCTCTTTTACGCCGTGACTTTTCTTTATGTTGTGTCTTCAAGTTTCCGTCTATTTTTTTTGAGATTATGTTCTTATATATTTTTATTATAGTCTATTTCATGTCTAATGTTTGAGATACCCTTTCCGCTCTCATCAATTTGTTTTCTGAATTTTTATGTGATGTTGTTAGGCTACAAAATGTTTCGTAAAAGTAATCACATCTTCTCTTTTCTTTCATGTTTCCTTTTCATGTGGTATGTCATCGAAATTTACATACCATTTTATTATCTCCATGTTATTATATATTTATATTTTATTATAAGTTTTTTATGAGTGGGTTACTCTTGTACCCTCTCATTTCAATGTTTTTTAAAACCATGTTATATAGTCGTTATGCTGTAGAAATTTCGCCTCAAAATTTCTATCTCTTTCCCTCCAGAAACTATCTTGTTTTATTTATGTGAATCACCAGACCTATTTTGTTTCTTTTGGTGTTCATAAATATATAAATACTATGTCTTTGATTCTATAATTGACATACATATACCCCTCACTCTCTTTCCATGGGTTATAATTGGCATAATGATCTTATTTTTTTAAGAACTTTTAAAACGTCACGATCTTGAAATGAAACCCATTTCTTTTATTATCCATGGGTTAATTATGAAATGTTTTATTATGATCTATGTGGATCACATGAATGTAAATAAATATTAAGGGTGTGTCCTGATAGCGCTCCAATGATTGTGTAAATAATTCATCACTAGAGATGACAATTTGTATGATACCTTGGTGAATAACCTTGGTAATATTAATGACACCTTGGGGATGAACCATGGTGATATTTTTTTGAATGTCTAAATAAAATGTTGTAGCCACGTATTAAAGTTATGATTCATGTTCTTTTCATTATGATAGGACAATTCTTTCATTTCTCATGTCTTTATGTTTTTATTCTAGTTCTTATTGATACTACAAGTACATTGATTCCCTTGTTTACCCTTACTGGGCCTTCTGCACACCCTTTCCTTTGATGTCTATCTCTAGTATTTGAGATGCAGTAAATGTACATAGGATGATCCTTTGATGAAGACTTACAAGTGGTTTATAAGAATGATTTATATTGTTCTCATGTTTTATTTTCCTGATTTCCAAGACACTGGACATTAAATATCCTCTGTTTGTAAAATGTAATGAAGTGTTATGTAATAAAAAGGCGTGATGCCACATTACCCCCAAGAAAGAAAAATTTGAGGTGATCACTATTGAAATTATATAGTGTAGTTATAAAATATTTTCATGAGATATTTTATATTATATTCACAATCTGATTATGATATAAACTTGAGGTTTCTCTGACCTAATTGTTTTTCATAAACTGTATTGCATGAAACATCAAGTGGTGGACACATTGATAGATTTTAGAATAGTGCATTATCATATGGTGGCATTCCACCTATGAGTGATGATTTCCTAGGTTTCCAATTGATATGAAATCAAGATTCCATCCCCAAATAGAATCATTCGGTAGATTCCTATTACTTCTCATGCTTGGACACCATGATGTCATCAAGAGATTTTTATGAATACCATGAAAAGACTACCCACAATAATAGAATATGATATACGAGAAAAGGATACTATAAAATCAAAATAGATGATCAAAAACTAGTGAAGTTGTAATTAGATCTAACAAATTTGTCTCTCCGAATCTCAGGATAAAATATCCACCAATAAATGAGTTGGGGATGGCGTGGTCTTGCTGATGAATGTGAGGTTCTGGCTATACTCTTTATGAAAATTTAAAAATAAATAATTTGAATGTAACCTATATATTCTTCAATCCCCATAGGTGCATTAATTTTTTCCTCTTCAAACTACAAGTTCCCCAATGATATCTTGTTTTGTTTTGTATGTCCATTAGAAAAAAAATTAAGTGGGTTTCTGGGTAACTTTGTAACGATGTATCCATATTCCTCAGTTAAATATTTTAAATCCCTCTCCCACTAAAAATCAAGATTAATAATAATAATATTAAATCTTGAAATATTTTTTATCGCATTGATATGCTAATATTTTCCACTGATTAAATGAACATTATTACAATAAAAGTGATAAATATTTAATCATAATGTACCATTTATTGAATTTCAATACATAGATGTCAGAAAGAATTTATGTTGGTGTAACCTTCCCTTGATTTTGTTTGTAAAATTATATCCCCACAAGGGACATGTACCATCATTAATAACTAGAGATATTGATAAAGGTCTCTAAGATTTAGTTTTCTTCTAGTAATGTGCACATGACTAGATATAGGAGTGTCAGATATTTCACACCATATTTCATCTTAATAAATTAATTTTTTCTCACTTAGATATGATATATACATTTCCCATTGATATTAAAACATAAATGAATAAATTAATACTAGATATAGCAGCTCATGTAACATCATTATATGATAATTCTAGATCACTCAAATAACATGATTTGAATGAATCATCATAAGGAATCCCATGAAGGGTAATTTTGGAAAGATGGTTATAACGTATAAAATTTCATGAGTACCCTAAATATAAACCTTTAGGCATTATTGTAAAATCATCTTAAACAATATGTAATGGATATATGGGTGCTTTAACTTTTTCATAGTTTGGGAGAACTCTTGAAGATGAATTTAATTTTAAAGATTTCATATGGTTTACCCACATTAATTACGTCTAATAACTTTTTTCCACAACTTTTTTCTAAACCTAATATAGGATAGGCTTCATAATAAATAACATGTATTTTTCATAGATCACCCTTTATAGGGTTTCAACCTGAAAAGATTTGGGTACTTTACTCTTTCAGAATACTCAAATGTTTATTATGTGATATAAGGTTCCAACCTAGAATGTTGAGACATGATTTTTTACTAGAATTCCACTACCCATCTATCAACAAGGTCTGTATTATTTTTCTTTCCATTTTGGAGTGTATGTTAATGCGTGTTTGACCAATGAAACTAATTTTTATGGTAAAATATCATTTATGAAAATATGAGGATGTCTACCATGAGTCATGGTCCTGGTTGACATGATGTTAGTGGAATCTCAATTACAGAAATTTAGATATTATCATAGGTTGTTGTATCTAGTTAACAATCATATTATCAAATAGATATTTTCAATAGATTATGGTCATCAATTTTTTTACCCAATTAGGAGGGAGTCTACAAGGAACAAATGGATTGATTTTCCCTATGTAAATGGAATCCCAATACAAATATTCACTATATTGAGAAGTTATTCAAGTTTCTCGAGTTTATGGATTCAAGAATAATTGAGAGAAGGAGTCACAATCCAAAAGTGTTATAAGATATAAGTATACTCTATAACATATGAATGGGAGGTGTAGATGATGTAAACTATAACTTATGTCTATTGAATATAATGTGATGATATAGAACAAGAATTTAGAGGTTAATCATTCACTAGAATTCCAATAACAGGTTCTATAGAAATGTTTTTGAAGGAAAATGTGATTAGAGGACATTATCCTATGAATGAAAATTAACCACGGGTTAAAAGAGATATATATGGAGTAAAAAATATAATTACCAAGAATTTATGTCCTTATAGAGCCAAATATATTCATTACCAATTTCTGTTAAAGATTTATAAAAATTAAAACACTAGAGGTATGAAGCGTGGTCTATGGGAAGATAGAATAACAAAGTGATAGGAATAATCAAATCTAAATTTGACCATAAGTATGATATTATTGTATTATGATCATAGAGTGGAAATGAATTATTATCTATAGCTTGGTCTCAGTTATTTTGTGCATATTTCACTACATATCACGTGATAACAAAAAAAAAATAAACTCAATATTCTTATTATAATTATCTATAAATATTTGATTTATGAAAAAAATAAAATTTAATTGTTTTGACTTGGTGTAGGGCCTTTGGGGAACACCCAATATGAATGAGAATAATCCACATATTAAGAATTAATGGGAATAAGATAATTATTCTAGACCTAATGTAGGAGGTTTGGTAATCATAACATATATTGAAACATTAGGAATTAATAAATATATTTTTCTTGTATGGTATTGATAGGACCACATTTACTCTTCATTTTTTTCCTTCATAGGAAGTGTAAACTCATGTATTAATGAAACATAAGAATAAGATTTCATAACCGTTATTTTAAAGTATGTATAATTCATTAATTTATAGCATCGAGGGGATATAAATCTACTTGAATAGGGGTAATGTGGGATACATAAATCATAAATAGAGATGTATGAATCCAAATATCGTGGAACGGAATAGGTATGTCTCTGATGATCATCTACCACTTTTTGAAAAATCGATTCTACTAGAATATTGTCAAAGGAAACTAGGGTTATAGGAACTTCTCATTAGGTTAAAAAAATGGATAGGGTTAATTGTTTTGATATGGTGGAAAAAATATCATTTCCATGTTAGGGTGTCCATTGGATTTGAATATGATCATTACAAGATTCTAGTAATAGATTATGAGGATTCAAACACCGAAGGATTATTTGAATATTTATAGAGAAAATTATATTCAAAAAGTGTTCCAGAACCATAAATGATACTCAACTATGTATTGAACTCATTCTCATATAAAAGGGATATGCGAAAATTTATTTGATCCACCATAATAGGAGAATGTACTTAAATTAAAAAAAATCCATTATCTTGAATTACATTTTACCAATAGAGGAGATAAATCCCATGGTTAGGACAAATTTATATATTCTCTTTATTTTCCCTATACCAGTGGGTCCAACGAGCATAGCATGACTTCATCCATTTTCATATGGTGGACATTAGAATCCATTTTCCACTTTAATTTTTCCCTAAAACATTAACCTAATCCATGAAAAAGAATCTATTAGAAATTGCAATTTCAACAGTTTATTATCATATTATTTAAATGTTTTCAACATAATAAGAAGTGTCACCAATTTTATTTTATATTTTATGGTTATTAAGTTATGAATATAGAAGAATGAATTTTAAGGATATAGATATTTGGCCAAATATATGGTGAATCATCAGGTGACAGTGGATAAGTAGAAATGAAATGAATAAGATGATATCTTAATTATAAGAAAAAATGAGGATGTTCTTGAAATGAAATATATAGGAATCACTATGTGCATGTGATATAAATAGAAAAACCATACCTATTTATCAGAATATCTATCCACGTATCTTTAGTATGTTTTTTGGGGGTTGTATAGGTATCATATTCTTAGTAGAAGTCATGGGATTGAAAATAACTATGTTAATTTTGAAGTCCAAAGATATATAATATAGTACATTAATGAATGAGATATTTTTTATTGAGTATGATTATAAAAAATGTACCATGTACCGAGGAGTCTTACAAGGGTATAGGTATCGTGTGAATGATTTACGTCATATTAAACATATCAAAGTAGATTATGGTCTTTAAAGGTGTATGTTATGTTTTTAATTCTAGAGTAATCAAATAAAGACTTGGGTACTCAATAGTTTAGGGTCATATGATGAATTATTTTATCCCGAGAACATAATTGGAAAGTTTCAACATAGTGCCATGTATGGTGGAAACAATGATGAATAGGTGAATTCTCAAGCACCAGGATGAAGTGGGGATTTGATAAAAAAATTAGTGTATCATAGTGTTGATGATCATAAGAATAATTATACATCCTAAAAAAATACTAATCAATCCATACATCATTATTATGTGAAAATTACAAAAACCTAATGATAGGGAATTAAGCGGACTAATGAAATTGATATGGCACAAAAAAATTGACTTTAGGGTGGGGGGAATACATAATAAATTATATCATGAGACTTGTGTTAAAGAACCTTATTTTCAATACATATCCTATTTGTATAATAATGAATCCATAGATAGTTTTTATAAATACTATCTACATTGATATATCTCTTACGTGGGATAGGGGAATTTGTTTCTCATATAAGAATGTAACTTGAATAATATTCATGTATTTTTACCCAGAGAATAGATATGGGTATTTTCGGTATATGGGAATATTCTCCAAACATAATTTTAAGGCTAAAAATATTTTTTAGATACCCTATAATAGATAATAGAATGTTTTATTAAATTTCCTCTAAGGAGTGTTCACTTATAGGGATATAGGTGGGTTCAATATTACAACACTACCATTATCATTGTAAGATAATTTTTTCCCACTTAGAAAAGAATATGGTTTCCCTTGAATTTTTTAATTATCTGGATATAGGATGAATGGATTAAGATACACATGTACCATCACAAAAAAACTAATTTTACTCCATTTATATATTGGGAGTTTTATTTATCAATATTCTAAAACCTAAGAAAGAGAAACTTTTCTTGATTATTCTGAAATTATAAAGGGATTGA
Source organism: Viscum album (assembly GCA_963277665.1). Taxonomy (NCBI): domain Eukaryota; kingdom Viridiplantae; phylum Streptophyta; class Magnoliopsida; order Santalales; family Viscaceae; genus Viscum; species Viscum album. The sequence goes on along the minus strand of OY728141.1, from coordinate 1,371,759,490 downwards.
GTACCCTAGAACAACACATTCATTTATATATATCAAATAATATAAACCAATATGTGGGGAGTAGATTTTTGATACATCATTATACTATTCTAAGAGGACTAGTGAGGATGGGCTGACTTTTTACAAGTTCATGTGATGGACACCCATGCTTTGTGGATTTTATTTTTTATGTCAAATCTTCATAATCATCATATAGAGGAGTCGTAATAGGAATGAACTTGGATTCCTAAAAGGCATCAATTTATGAGTTTTTTTGTTTTTATTATTTTTCTTTTTACTTTTCCAAATGAATAAAAAATTAACTAGGTGATATAATATGCTGACCTAGAAAGTGGAGGCTCAAGTTTTATTCTAGAATTCCCTAAGTCGGTTTCAACTAATAGAATATTAAATATCATTCCAATGGATGTTTATAATCTTGTAAGTCAAAAAGAACTAGTTTTTATGTTTGGTTATTTTTTTCTAAAATATGATATATTCTACAAAGTGTAAAGTTCATGGTTGATTTGATTTGAATAGAAGATCAATACCACTAATGTAGAAACCCACATGGGTGTATGTATTTTTTGGTTGTTTCTATCTAACCATGAGTTTTCATATATTAATTTCATTCAATATTGACCAATATATGATAAATTATAATTATATTAATGGGAAATATAATCTAAATATGAATGGATTCTTAATTATAATATAGAAAATCAAAAGAAGAATGTCAGGTGGTTTATGGTCTTAGTTGTCATATAGATTATGAGAGTGTGTGGAAAATTAAATTGAGCTCAAGCGATAATACTTCTGAAGCATATAGAAATTTGAAGTAGAGATTATTTATATCATAACCTTGGGTAGTTAAATCAATAATTAGTTAGATAAAACAACAGTTTTAAGGATATCCAATCATTACTACTCAAAATATGGGTTCCATAGAAGTGTTATAGAGGGTTCATGGGATTAGTGGACCTTCTCCTCATAAAGAAGATAATATATAGTTTGAAGTAATGAATATGAATACATTAATATAATTACAAATAAAAGGGCTTAATTTGGGGTCAAATATAATAATTTAGAATATCCATGAATAATTTTTTAATTCTAAACACATGAGTTATGTAGTGTGGTATATGGGAAGTGGGTATTACAAAGATATTAGAACACTCTGATTAAAATTTAACCACAGTTAATATAATGTGGAATGTTAAAAAACCATGAGAAATGAAATATTATCTATATCCTAATATTAAATATATATATTAGATATCACTATGTATCAAAGGATAATAAAAATCATGAAATTCATAGTTCTTATAATGAATATCTATAAATATTTTAATTGAGAACAGAAGAATATAGAACTGTTTTCTTCCCACAATATGGACTTTAGGGAAGGCCCAATGTGAATGAGAAGAAACTATCTCACTATGAATGAATGAATTTTTTTTATGGACCTAAGATATGATATCTTAGCATCACTACGTAACTTGTAACTTCAAGAATAAATCCATAAATTATTCTTATATACTATAAGGATGATCACCTCGATTGGTAAATTGTTTCTCTTTATAATAAGTGAATACTCATGTATGGAGGGGAACAAATCACAATATGTCAGAATATTTCATTGAAAATTGGTATAATTCAAAAAATTATAGAATATTGGGAATCTGGATCCATGTGATTTGTTGAATTGTTGAATATGTAAATAATAAATCAAAAATCTAGAATCGGTATATGATGGAATGGAATAGTTGTGTTAATGATTATGATTAAACAAAATTTTTCTAACAAGGTTTACTATAACGTTTTTAATGGAATATGAAGATAGAGAACATTCACCTCAAGATGAAAAAACAAACGGTTGGCCAGTAAGATATATAATTAATGACATCATTTCCATGTAAGGGTCTCGATTGGAGATGAATATGATTGTTACCAGTTTCCATTAATGGTTTATGGGGATTTAAAAACATATAGAATAAACGAGGATATATTTATAAAATGATATTAAAGAAGGATTTGATAAACATAAAGGTTACACCACAATGTATTGAGAACATTGGGAGTTGAAGGTATATTACCAAAGATAGTTTGACCTCTGTAATGGGATGATCTTCATTATGTGAACAAATATATTTTTCCAAAATGATAATTTTTCAATGGTGGAGATTAAGCTCATGTGAATGGGAAAATATGTTATTCTCTTACTTTTTCCTTGACCAATGGTCCCAATAAGGATAGCCCGACTATTTCCAGGGTTATATGATGAAACCCACATACCATTTCAATATTTTATTTTTCACTCTATCATTTCCTAAATCCATGAAAGGGAATTTATTATAGAATAGTGACTCAAATTTTTCTCATTTATTTTCAAACAAATGATCTTTTGTATAACATTTATTTTACACTTTAACATTTTACTATTAGAACTATGAAAAGATAAAATTTAAGGTCATACATGTTGGAAAAATACTTGGGGACCCATCAAGAGATACGAGAGAAGTAGGACCAATATTACTGATATTACCTCAAACTGTGAGGGGTTTTTTAAAAGGATTGGATTAAAAAAATAGAAATAAGAGATATGGGAATCACAATGTATTTTATAATTGGAGGAATCATGTCACATGAAGTTCTTTGGATTGAAATATGTAGATCTATATAATGTTCATGAGTATTGTATAATGATTCTATTATTAGTCCATGTTACGGAATGGAAAAGACATATGTATATTATGTAGGCAAAAAATCTATTACATATTAATTTTTGGAATTCAACATTATATTCATGCATAGTTCTATCAAAAAAGAACCATACAGTAAGGATTCTCCCATTAATATAGATCTCTTATTAGTGAATCATGAAATATTGGATCACTATAAGAACTTTGAACTCCTGACGGGTGGACTACTAGTTTTAAATATTAACACCATCTCACAAGGCCATGGTTATTATATAATGTATTTTCATACATTATGGTCCTCTATCCTAAGCACAAAATGAGATAGATTCATTTTTTGGTAATTAAAGAGAAAGAGAAGCATTCATAGGTGAAGGATCAAACCCTACGAAGAATTAGCTATTTTCTGTGGATTAAATTTGTGGTTGTGAATATTCTAGTTAATATTATACATTAATAAATATCCTGATACAATTATAATAAATCCACATATGAAAACTAAATCAACCTAATTTAGGACCATTAAGAGAGCTGATGTAACTAAGAATCCAAAAATACAATATTAGATGGGGTTTATAGTGACATAATTTAATGTTGGGTCGATTATAGAAGATCATGGATTTCATTACACAGGCTGAAAGAACATGAATCCAGTGACATATATTTTTTATAAGTATTACCTTTATGGATATTGATCTTATGTAGGAAAGTATCATTTTTTTTACTCTAGTAAAGGATTTGAACCATTAAAAGATCAATGAATTTTACTGAGGACAGAAAATCTTGGTGTTTATTGGAATGTGGTTATTTTATCCTAGAATAGGATTTTGGATATATATCCAATGTTCTAAAGCCTCACAATTACTTATCTACCTTGTAGAGTCAACTATGTTATATAGTTTTGATTACTATATAAAATATGTGGTATTAAATTGTGTACCATATTTGGTATTTCTTAAGACTATTTGATAAGGATTTATATGCCATACTACTCAAGGTCTTATGAAAATTACCACTTCCAAGAAGGTTTACATCATGTTTTATGGAAGAATATGTTATGTAGTTTATGGTAATATGATAAGACCTTTTAAAGTTGTTTTATAATGATATTTACCATGTGAAAAATGAAATGGATACATCTAAATTTTAAACCCTTGGAGGAAGCCCTAAAAAAATAGTTGGGGCCTTTATTTTTTGGTTGATTCCAGATATTAATAATGATAAAACATACATATCAGCCTATGATAAATAATTTAGATGTTTGCAAAAATACTACAATAGAATGAATTAATCCACATATATTGCATGGCATAAAACATCATTCTTTATTGAGATCAATTAAATGGTAAATACTACAATAGGTTCATCCTAACATAGGTTCATTAAGTGAATGAGTATCAACAATATGATATAAATAGAGTCTAGGTTAATAGTACATAAAAATAATCCTAAAATAGAAGATCTTGAAATCCTTTTATATTAAAAAATAATGGGAATCAAAACACAGGAAGATCATAAAAATTATTTTCACCAATCTAACTGACATACATAGGGATAAGGTAAAGTGGTTGATAGTTTTCCACATTTGACAAGATAGAATCCCAATATGATTTAACTCTCAATAATAAAAAATCATGAAATTATTTCATTACAATATTCTACCCAATGACGATTATATGTGAGTATGTGACGATTTCATCTCAGGAACATAATGAATTATGGAAATGGAAGATATTAACATGCACAAGATTAGTGATTAGGGTGTCATTTCATATGTCTTGATAGTTGGAATAAATCATCACATAGTTATAGTAATGATATATTATGCCAAAATAGAGCCCATTGTGGAATAACCCAACCTAAATGAGAACACCATACACTATGAGGCACTAGATGTCAAATTAGTATTCAACAGGTCCTTAGATTAGTAAACTTGTCATCACTATGTATACCATGATATAAATAACGAATCCACTAATATTTCTCATATAGAATATATATTTATATATTTATATTATGTTTGAAAGGGAAAGGTAGAAATGTATGATTGATCTAGTGAGAGAAAAGGGTGAAACCTAACATAAATGAGGAACGACCTCACCACCTTATTGATATTGAATTTAGAACTGGAAGCTAGGTCTTGACATATGGTCTGAAATATAGGTGGCATTATGAATCATTATATTACAAGAATAAAGAAAAATGTAGTCATGGTAGGGGTATTTTTCATATGGGGTTAGTATAATAATTACTCTTTTATCAATGGGTGTAGTTATAACCTTCAAGTCTCTATGGAATTAAACCCCTCAAGTAAATCGAGAACTTATAATGGCGGCATTTTTTGATTTGAGGTAACATGGGATCTATGGCTCTATGTAGTTTTAAGACCATAATGGATGGACCACACTATATGTTTTCAATCCTTGTAGGATGGATCATGTATCCTGAAATTTAATTTAATGGGACTATAAATATTATAATATATAGTTTATAGTGATATAGATAAAACATAATTTTCCTACAATTTTAGGTCATATATGGAGGATCAATATCTAGAACATGCCATAGATCAAGCTCACTCATAAAATGTAACAGATTTATCTTAATTTCAATGAGGGAACCTATCCAGATTGGGGTCTAAATATAAATACATGGTGAGGTGGATCAATCAACATACAAGGACATTAATTAATCTAATTTGGATAAGAAGACTGCAAATAGAAGTATGAAATTCGTGTATGTTTGGGCTTTTTTTCTTATCGTTGGTACTTAGAAATGGATTAATATTATGGTGACTATAACATGAATTAAAATTGTTGGTAAGGAAGATATTTGTTAAGGTTTAGTTTTATATAAGAATTTTATGGTCTTGTACGATTGACCACAAGTTCTGTAATTTATGATCATAAAAAACAACACTAATATTTTATTCTATTTAAACTCCTCTATCGATAACATTTTCATGTACTTTTATGTTATGTGCCAAATGTTTTGTGTTTCTATAATGATATTATACACATTATTTCTTAAGATACAATACATTATTGGATATTGGGATGTACTCTCCATCCATTATAAACAAGGAGTATGATCTATTGGAGTATACCTTTTATATATATTATGTTCTTTCCCATTATTACTCCGAAATCAATGTTTTGTTCCACTTATTAGGGGAATTATCATATCTTCCACTAGCTATACATGGTTGAATGCATGTATGTGAATATTCTTATTGAATTTTTAGACAACATGATTCCATTAAACATCCTTTTTATGTTATGTGTGCATCCATTTATCAACAATTCACTCTAACTCATCAAGTCGATTATTAGATTATACATATTTAGAAAATTGATTGAATATGGAATTATTATGTTGGGGAAATTATACCATAATAGGAAGGGCATATTTTGTCTTATATATAATCAAATATGGGAAACTTATATGATAGTATGGGTTCTGGAAAGATAATCCCTCAAGAAATATAGGAGATTATCCACCAAATCATCCTTGTATAAGATCAAAATTCTATGAAGTATAATAGATTGAAATTTGCATAACCTCTATTATTCGGTTATCCACAACATGATAGTGTATTTAGTGGTTGTATTTTTTTATATTAAAAATGTAGTGGTTCAACTTCATAAGCACAAAGAAAAGTGTTGTTTTCTATCAATCTTGAGTGAGGGATATAAAAATAGTTCACTATTTTTTTTAATAAATTTAATGATAGATATTGTTCCAAAATACATGAAGGATATATACTTAGCCCACATGGAGAATAATTTAGTTGCAGTAAGTATAATATTGAACTTCTTCATTGTATATTGGGTATATGTTCACATGACAACAATTACATATATGAAAACCATCGAAAAGTACTTGTTAGTGCACAGAAACTCTATGTTGTTGTTGAATAAAGATGAAATGAACCTAAAAATCACGGAACTTATTTATAATCTCTTAGTAGTCTTTCATAATTGTTGAAAAAAGTATCAAAGTCCATTGATTTAATTTAATAGATCAGCCACTGAGTAGGGAGCATCTTAGACACAATCATGGACATCCTTCATAACAATAACAGATTCTCCTCCATAAATTCATCTTAGTATAACACCATGAAATACATATTTAGAGATGAAATTCTAATAATTTTTCCAATAATTAAAGATTTAAATTGATACCGGATAATGGATATATTTCTTATTATCATGACCCGGTGGGTGGATTCCATTTTTGAGGTAGTTTATTATGTTATACATTCATCCAATCATGGAATACATCAGTAATTGGATATCCACACCTTGACCAGGGGTAGATTTAACATCATTTATATCCTCTATATAGTTATTAATAAATGGTGTGACTACTCTATGTTGTGTAATATGAATAACTATCTCATCATAGTCTACATTTTTAGGGGTGGTAGTTGCATCAAAAAATATATCAATATAATTATTTTTTTTGAATTTAGGATAAGAGGTGGTGATTTATCGGATGAGAATTCATCCATTACAAATTTTACACAATAAATAATGGGAATTTCCCCCCCTTATTGATGGAATAATTGAGTTTTTATTTTCATGATTAAAAACCTTAAGTCTCTATTGATATTTAATCAAGCCACTAGTATCTATCGGAATAGATCATATCCTAAAATGAGTGCATGGTATTCCACCTCATTTTTTTGTGTCCTTAAGGTAGAAATATGGTGTAATAAAGTATTATTATTGTTGGGGAGATGAATAAAATCAAAAAAATGACCTATTTGAGCTTTTTAATTTCCATCATTCTCTCTAAAAACCTTTTTGAAGTTCCATATAAGTAAATATCCATTGATTGGGCTTTTCCACATACTAATAAAATCTTCTCATCTAGGAGTTATATATTGCGTAGAGATTTATCTAGGATAGGGGTTATTGTAAAAAAATTTAAATTTTTCCCTTTTAATTACATATAAGAAATGAATTAGATATAAAACTACTACAGAATGATTTCCCACCATTATAGACACCTAGTTAATATTTTATGGTTAAGAATATAATAGTCTATATTTATATGATACATAAAATTTACCTCTCGGTTCTATATAAAATGCATTAATTTCTTTTCTAATAAGATCATTGGAACTAACTTTTTATCGATATTAGTGTATCATGTCATAGAATCAATAATTTTAATAATGAGATAATTAAGACTATTATCATTTACTATATCAATATTCATAGAAGTAAGGGAATACAATTTATCCTTTGAATTCTACCACATCGAAAAAGTTTGGGTTACATTCTACCGACAATATCAAGATTGTTGAAAGTAGGACATATCATATGATATACTCGATGGATATCTTACCATCTTCATCACACTAATAGGTAACGTATTTATTAATCAATTTTATAATGGAAAATCATTTCGGGTGATGTTTTCAATGAATTGTCAAATATAAGAAATACATATCAAGAGTCCTCTAAACACTCTCATGTTTCAAAAAGGTGGTGCATAAAGAATTTAATTCATATTATTAGGATCTACGTTGATATCATGAAGGATTTCTATGATGTTGATGAATTTATTTTCTATTTTCATTAATGAAAATATTATGGGGTTTATCATTATGTATTGTTGTCTTAATTTGTTGAAAACTATTTTATAATAAATAATATAATAACAATGTTGTTGAGAGTTGACCACTATATCATCCACATTACACTCAATAGTAACCCCTAGACCATACATTAAGATATGGTTAATGAAATACAAATATATCTAATCAATGCTCTCCAAACCAAAGGTCATTACATAACAACAGTATAACCCTTAATATTTCCTAAAAAGGTTTCCTCGTCATCTTTGGTGTTCATTTATATTTGTCTATAGACCAAATATTCATATATAATGTTGAGGACTTGGAAGCTATCTATTTCACTAATTGATAGTCTATTGATGGATGCTAGGAAATTACCCTTTGGATAGTGATTATTTAGATCCCTAAAAATGAAGAAATGCCTAATTTTCTAACACATTCTTTATTGGTAAAAATGATCATGATCCACCTCAGGTAAAAAAATTACCAAATCAAGTTGACTTTGAGATCTTACAAAATTTTACAAAGAATATGGTATTGCAACTAGGAAGAATTACCCTTTATAATTTTATATGGTCATGGTGGTCATCCATAAAACCAAAATGATGGGTACCCACTTTGGAATGAAATCTAATAATTTCTATATAGTTCCACATAATGAAACCCTATTGATCCTTGAGAACAAATATTTATTTATATTGTTACTTTGGATTCTTGGTGAAACTGATACATATTGTTTACATATATTCCTCCATATATAGATTTTACAATCCAAGTTCATTAATAGTTTTTGATATTTATACGTAAAACTATAGATGAGTATCTTTGAGATCTTCCTTCTCCTCTTATTCATTTTATCCTTCATTGTTATTGAATAAGGAGGATATGTTAGAACTTTTTAAACTAGGTTTTGACATATATTATTGTTAATTGTTATTGTTATCACATCCTTCCGTTATAATGGTTTTTTTCAACAATTGTTATTGATACCATTAGAATGGGAGAAAATATGAATAAAAAATATTCTTTTATTCTATGGGGATTTATTTATAGATGATTTAAGCGCCTTAACTACATAATAAAAAAAATGGTCATACAATATTCATGGTAGAGAAACTCATGGAATATTTGATATATATGGATTATGTGGTAAACAATTCCATTATTATATGTTTTTTCAAAATAAACATCCACATAGGCCTCATATGAGGTGATGCTGATTAGATGTTCTAATTTTTCATCAAATGTAAATTGTGTGACAAACTTACTTCAATGGTCAAGACTAATCACCTTAATATGATTGATGGTCCATAATTATCCTTCACAATGATTGATCTCTGAAGTCTTAGGAATGGACATCAGGGGAACAAGAGTTATAATATAAATAGATTTATTCACCTCTAGATACCACCCCGTTTTAAACCATATATCTATATAATGTGATTAATATTACTCAAAAGGGGGTCTATCACTATATAATACACAAACATGATTGTTAATAGAATATATAATAAATTAATGGATTTATGAGTGCACTGTTACAATCATTTGGAGAGAAAAACTTCCTAGAAGGACTTTGAATGTCATATTGTTATGGACTACCATGATTTTTGTGTCAGAAATTAGAATACATAATTGAAATCTCAAATTTATCCTTCTAAGAGGTCTTTACTCACTCATTTCATACACATGTATTTTCATATAATAGGGTAATAAGTGAGACTCAATATTGATTTATTGTAAGAGAACTCATATCAGGGTGTGGTTGACCACATAACCTTTATTGACTAATTCCAAAATAATTTTTATATTGACCGTATTTTAATTTTCATATAGTTTTTATATATATTATTAGTTAGTATTCTATCACTCGGGTAAAGTGATGGAAATTATCATACAAAATTTTGTTGAATAAATCTGTGTACACTATATATCTGCTATGGAAACATAATCCTAGAACTTTATATTACTTTAAGATGGCCTCAATTAGTGAGTTTCTATGCTTTTTGGTGAGATAATGACATCTTGGTTAGAAATAATAGTAGGACAGAGAGAATTGACCTCAAGATTAATTACATATCTACGAAGGGACTAAGATTCCATTAATGATATTATGCTATTTATAGAGTCTTTAGGGTCAAATATGAATCCACTATTAGTGTAACTACCCAATAATTTATAAATTCAATTCAATTTTTAATTAAAATATTCCTTACTTAGTTATAAAGGTATATAAAGGACATGCACAACATTTATTTTTTAGAAAAATTAAAAAATATATCATATCATATATATATAAAGTATTAAGAATATTAATGGTCGATCATATATATGTTATATAAAGAATAAGATGATTTGTACATAATAAGGGTCATGAAAAAGTCTAATTTTTATAGATGGATGGAGTGATGACCACCACTAGTTGAATTATGCTCTATAAAGCCCATTTATCTTATCTTTTGAGGAAGATGTCATCATTATGATATTCCCTTAACCAAGCTTACACATGGATTAAATAACAAAATCATGAATGATTTTTTTATGTAATAATTTATAGCTTATTGATATCCTAACACAAACCTTGTTCGTTGAACGACCTCCAAAAATCCCCACCATCACACAAAATACCATTAGGAAGTACTATGGTGTAATATCAGGTTATGTACCAAGACCCCAATAGAATAAAGTTTTATATTTTCCATTTTAGAAAATAATTATAATATTTACCCCGTTGCATTGTTCTAATTTTATATGAGTTCATGTAAATTAGATTTTGATATGAATAAAAAATTGTATATTTGGATAATATATAGTTTTAATTAAAAAATATTATTGATAAAGTCTGTTATTTTTAAATATATGTTATTTTCATATATTATTATTATTATGTAATATTAACAAAAAAATATAATATATTGTAGTGATATCCATTATAATATTCATAAGGGTCAGATAATTATTATTGTTGTAAACATCATTATTTTTTTAATTATTAAGAATTTTGATTTAAAAGAGAAAATTATCCTATTTAGATTATTATTTTGAAAAAAATTGATATTATTTATGAAATAATCACCTATAATTAACCAATGGTGAATGTTTCATAATTTTCTTAGAAATAATTTTTTTGGGTGAAAATTATATATAGTATGTATTATGACATCATAATTTCCCAGAAGTGATGTAATAAATAATATATATCTGATCCATGACAATAAATGAATCCCATTTAAATTAATGATTTTTGTTATTTTATTTTTTTTAAACCCTTAATGAATCCTCCAAATCCAATATTATATTTTAAGTTTTTAAAATAAATTATTTTACAACATGACTCACTGACACATCACCAATGGTATTGTATTAAAGAGATTAGTACATGGCCTTAAAATATATTGATAACCACTCCTTTTGGTAAATAACTTAATCCCATCCCCATTTTAAGCATCTTGGTTTTCATTTTTTAATCATATAGATTCAAAAATCAAAATTTATAAATTAATATTAAATTCCACCCCCTTTTTCAATAAATACCAACACATCCTCCAAGGACTCATCAATAAAACCCCACCATGTCTGAATATAGTATCCCTATATCAATATTAATCCCTCCCAATGCTTTCCCTTGTACTTAGGATATTCTTCTCATGCTTTTAGAAGTTCCCTCTGATTGTAAGGGCTTATATCTTTCTCTTTATTCAATGACATTCTTTGAGTTATACCTTTTGATTTCAAATTTTTAATGTTTAAATGTTCTCATATGCATAAATTTCACTATACATATGATATCAATTTAATTATAGACAAAATGTTACTCTCACTAAACACCTTCAATGATCCTTATGTGTGACCATTTTTCTACGGAAATTATCTTATGTTTTTACAAGACAAACATTCATATAGTGAATACCCAACCCCATTTTACATTTAATGATATTCACCTACATGTAGCTATCCATAATTTATGCTGTACTTTTATGTATGTAACCCATACTTCTTAGTAATGGGACTAAAAGTGATGATCATCATTCTTAGGTTGTATGATCTTTTTGGAACAGTAATGCATGTAGAAGACATGAATGTGATGTGTGGGACCAAAATTATATAGCCCTTGAATACATTGGTAAATTTTTTTGATCTCACGAGATACCATATATATTGAATGGTTGGTTATTTTATGTTCACTATGATAATATATCTTTGTGGTTGTCGTTGACTTATTCTTATGATTTCTTGTTTTATGTTCTTTCCAAATTCTATTGTTTCCTTGATGTTATCATAGTATATCATGTTTCAGTGATCATTCCTATTATTCCTAGCCCATTAATGTCTCATTGATATGCCTCATTAATAACTTGTACTACTTTCATCAAGTTATTATTTGATTATCCCTTTAGTAGGATTTCTATCTCTCCCTTTTCATATGTACATCCCCAGGTTATCTCATTCACATTTAGAAGATCAACGAAATATGAAGGCATGTTTAAGAGTTTTTATACAATTTATTTTATATTCATGTTTCAAAATAATTTGCTTTGAACCAAATATCCGAAATAAAAATAGGATTTTGATATTTTTGGATTGTATTATTTGTATCCTTTCAAAATAAGTCATGAATTTTGGTGAATTATTGATATGGGTTGGTATAGTTGGTATCAATGGAATGTCTAGTTATTTTTGAGTATTTGGATTTGAAAACATTAGTTTACCAATACAAATAAGACAAAACATTGAAAAAAATTCCAAAATTATAGTAATTTATAAATAAATTTGTTTCTACGAAAAAATTAAATTTCTTAATAATAATAGTGGTTGTGGAAGCAACCCAGTTTTACCTAGGGGTAATATCCATAAAAACAGAGTATTTATATTTCACTTGACTTTCACCTAGTGTAATAAAATGAGGCCTCAATGAAAACATATTTTGAAACTTCTATGTTAAATTACATTTTAAATTATTAATGTCTCTTTGAAACATAATGAAAAGGAAAAAAATTATCATAAAATTTTATGATATAGAATAGGACATTGATGATTTATATTTAAACCTATAAATTCATTGGTTATGTAAATTATGTTATTTGTGAGTTATCTTTTAAATGTTAATAGTTTTCATATTATGTATTTAATAGTTTTTAAATTCTGAACCCTAATTTTTAATTTATTTTTACCAATGGTTGGGAATAAGAGGAACTGAATTAACAACCAATATGATGGGAAATGTAATGGCAGCACAAATAACATCTCTATCCTAATTAGAGTAGGAGCCAACAACATCATGATAATTTATATTCAATTGACTAACATATTGAATAACAATGTGAACCATGGACAAAATACACATCCCCCTACGAAATAGAATGTTTTAAAGGAGACTTTTATTCTACAGAGTCCACTAATTATCCGTGGATATTCTCATCCATTAATTCAGGAATAATGGATCAACTCCATTGACAATAGTTTCTACATAATTCAATTCTTTGAGAAAGATATAGTAATTCTGAATGACTATTATACGAGGGAGAAGCATATAATTTGTCGATGTTGATCAAAAATATGAAGGTAGAGTAAGAGATCGATGTGATAGAGTAGAAAAAGTTCGAGAAACTATTTTTGTAAATATTTTCCTCTCCCTCTCTAAAATAATATAGAGAACGATTTACTTGACCTCCGGAAAAGGATGATGAATCCATCATGCCATACAATGATAACTTCATAATACCTAAATTGTATGAATCTGTGTTTGTTATTTACCCTAGATGAATGTTCACCATCTATTTAGTTGGCTAAAGATAAGTCTATGAAAAGATTTAGTGATTCGATACATTCATGACTATGAGGAAATTTCCAGATGTGACCTTAGATATGATATGGATATTAGTGAATCTTTAGGGTGTTGCAGGACTAGATATATGAAAAAAAAAATGGTGTTCAATTTTTTGGGATATATGGATAAATACCATATAGAGAAAAAGATCCTACATCCCACATGTCAAATTTTCGCGAAGAAAAGTCTCTGAAATTGACTAATGTAATAAGTAAATTATTTCATTATGTACGGGATGGGAACTTACCTAGATAATTCAAATTAGTTAAACCCAATATTGTGATATAATAATGGAATTTTCCAATAAAATATCAGTCTACTATCTAATGATTCAGCATAAAAGAATATGGAAATTTTGGGAATCAATACACTAAGCCAAGTGTTGTCGATAATAACTGATGAAAATAAACTCAAAAGCCTTTAAAACAATGTAGATATTATTCTTTCATAACTAATGTGGTGGATAATGAAAATGGAATGGCGATAGGTATGTTGGTTATTCATTTATGGGTAGTGAATAAACATTTTGATTTCATTTCCCTGTAGTATTTTATATCATGATAATTTAGTAGAACTATTAGAAAAACACACCAAAACATGGAACTGTGGTTATCTATGAAAGTATAAAATAGTGAAATTATTACATCCTATGTATAAAAATTCTCTGTTATCCAAATATGTGGGTAAAAAATTCTAATAGAACCATATGATACTGCATTTAGTGTAATTAGATGTTATTTTGGGTATCAATTGACCTTCATTTATAGAGAAAACATAAATTTCAATAAGAATGAAAATTTCCTTCTCTATCCTAAAACACACTCAAATCTGAAAAAAAAGAAAAAATTATTTGGATCAATCTAATTTTTTATCTCCTTATCAAGCGATTATATTATTGCCTTATGCGAAATATTTTGTTTCTCAAATAACTGAGACTGTGGAAAATATCATTCCCAATGACATTTCCATTATAATGGAATATAATGATGTGTTTCATAAATACATGAATGGTCATCCTAGAATCTGTGAGGTCGAGTTTTCATTCGAGCTTATACAAATAGTTTTCTGATATCTATGACACTATAAAGAATGACCATAATTAAACTTGAAGTGTTAAATAAGTAACTAAATGAGTATCTACAAAAGGGTTTATATTTCCATGTGCTTTATCATGGGTTTCACTCATCCTATTCTTCAATAAGTAGGAGGGTTAAATGAACCATTGTATTTGTAATTATGATCCAAACAAGATCATAATAAAGAAAAAGTGTCATACATCATATATTGATGACTTTATCAATGAGCTATAAAGAGCCCCATAATTCTCTAATGTGTATCTTTGGTTAGTATATTATCATGTAAAGGTGAAGATGTAGGGTTACCCCAAGGAAATTTTTTTAAATAATTTATAGGAACTATGATATCATAGTGATTCCATTTTGACTCACTATTTCTCTAGATTTCTTCTTGGTCATAATGAATGGAGTATTTAAGGATTGGCTCAACAATTTTTTGGTAGTCTATATATATGTAATTCATATCTAATCCAAAAATATGGAGGGATATGAGGATATGTTGAATGTTATACTAAATATATTATAAAATAATATATTGTATGAAAAGTAAAATAAAGGTGAGTTTTTAATGAAGAAAGTAACATTTTTTGGGAATGTTTCTCTACTGAATCGATATATGTGGATCCTTTCAAAACAAATGAAATTTAATGATGTTCTATACCAATATCTTTCATGGATATCCATAGTTTTCTTGGATAATCACGTTAATATCATTGATTTGTCTAGAACCTCCCAAAATTTTCAATACTATTAACTAAGATAACTCAGATGTGTTTGAAGTCTATCAAGACTAATTAATGTGAACAAATATTTAAAGCGTATAAAAAAATGTTGACCACTACACTTATTCTCATATTACCCACTACTGGGGAAATATTTCTGACCTACATTGATGGGTTAAAAATGAGCTCCAGTTGTGTACTCATATAAGAGGGAAAATTTATAACATATGCCTCCCACCAATTTAAGATCCATGATTAAAATACCCAACACTTGATCAAGAATTGTATGCATTCATTTTTGAATTAATGATTTGGAAACATTATCATTATGAGGAGAGGTGTGACATATATACATTCCAACAAATACTCAAAGATATATTCACACAAATTGAGATTAATATTGACCAATGAATCATATTATTTTTTTCAATTATTAGTATTTTTTAATCCAAAATAATCTTGTGAAGGGAAACAAAGTAGCAGATGATATGATTAACAAGGATCCTAAAACCCTATCCATATGGAAATTTGTAATAGATCTAATATTTTTTATATTTGAAAAGGATATACATGGTAATAATAAAACATTCATTATCCTACTATTATAAAATAATTATTAAACTATCCATTTTTATAGGATCATGGATTCCAAACTAGATATTGTGGAACTACAGAAAATCATAGTGAATATTCCAAAGTTTAACATTTCTAAATATTGATTTATAAGTTTTATAACCCAGATATCTCTCCTATCAAAACCATTAATATAGGATGGAAATTTGGATGATGACAAAGGTCATCATTCTCATTTTATCAAATAATAACTAAGCTATTTAGAGTTATAAAGGAAAAAATTTTGTGGGATATTATAGCGAATAATATTAAAAAATATTTATCCTAATTCTTGGTATACTGACAAGGCAAGGATTAATGATAAATATGTAAAAATATGATTCATCTTTTTCCAATACAATTATAGAAATGGTAATGCATGACCTATTATTTCATCATAGGACTCCCTTGGACAAACAAAAAATGTAATTTCTTATGGGTGGAATTTGATCGTCTTACGTAGTTAGTTCATTTCATTACTATCAACGTAGATTTCTCTGTTGAAAAACATTCCATGATATAATTAATTAATGTGGTATGCCTCTATTTCCTTCCACTCTTCATTGTATCTTATCAGTATATGTGGTTTACCTTGTTGTTCTAGAGATTCCTATAGTAAGCATTGCATATAGAGGTGGGTTTTAGTACAGCTTTTCATCCTCATGAAGATGGTAAGTGTGAGAGAATCATTCTATCTCTATAGGATAACATGATATAATATGTATGAAATTTACAAAAAAAAATAGGATTAGAACCTTCCCTGTATGAAGTTCACTTTAACAAAATCTTCCATTATAGACTTCAGATGGATCCTTATGAGGCTCTATATTGGAAGTGTTGTCAATCATCAACATGTTGGGATTAATATTGAGAGAGAAAGATAATGGTACAATATTTTATCCACGAGTTTATAGATATGGTTCAAACTATTAAATTCCAAAAGAAATAAATGGAAATTATAATGAAAATGTATGCATAAAATCATCAGTGTGACCAGGAGTTTGATGTTAGGGATAAGGTGTTCCATAACATATCACTGTGGTAGAAATCCATGATGTTTGGAACCAAGTGAAATCCCAATCCGTGATATAGAATACCCTTTAATACAGTTCCTCACATTTTAGTTGTCTCCTATTGACATGCAGTCACACATAACCTATCTTTGGAACCTGGTGTCTTCCATGTATTCCTTTTGAGAATTTACATTCCAAAACCATAACGTGTAATGAATCTATAGGTGGTTCCTTTAGATAATTATATTTCATACGAAAACCATTTGGTGAGGATCTTTGATCATCGAGAAAAAAGTTATTTGAAATAATACAACTCACATGGTCGAAGTGTTATAGTGAAACCAAACATTTGAGAAAACAACTTGGGAACCAGAAGAGATAATGATGTAGATGTACCCTAATCTGTTTTACTGTATCAAATGAAAATATTGAGGATGAAATTTATAAAAGGGGGTATAATTTAATGACAAAAAATTATATATAAACATTATTTTTTTATTAATAAATGATGTATTACGTAATATAGTTTTAGAAAACACATGCACTACATTGATTATATTGGACCAATTATAAAATACAACATTTCATATATAAAATACTATTAAGAATCTTAACCTTTTATAATAAATTTTTTATGTAGTTATTGAAATTATTATTATATATAAATAGGGAAGATGAATTCTAATTTCTACATATAGAAGGTGTGATGGCCTCAACTAGTAGAATTAGAGCATATGAATCTCATTTATTAGAGTATATTTTTGATAATGAACCATTAGGGTTTTCCCTTAAGCAAGAAAAAGATAAAACTATATCATGAATCATGAGTAAAACCATTTATAGGATAAGTTCAATATTATTGAGATCACTACCCAATAAACATTTTTCAAACCTCCCCAATAAAGAACCCTAATCGTATGCCTTACCCTTAGGGTATATACTAGTTTAACAAGGGCTAATGTTTCTAGATCATAGTGTTATGAATTTTTATATTTTAGTTTTTTATGAAATAAAGATTGAATTTATACAATTTAATTATTTTAATTTTATATTATTTTATTAAAATTAAATTTTTATACGAATAAACGTAAATTATATTTTTGGAAGATATACATATTTAATTAAAAATTATTTTTGATAATTTCCAGAATTTGAAAACAAATTTTATTTTTATATAATAATATTATTAAATAATATTTATATAAAAATGGTAATATAATTTAGTGTAGTTAAATTTAATCATTATAAGGATCAGAAAAAAAATTTTGTCATAAAAAATATATTTTTTCAATAATTCAGAATTTTGATTTAAATGTTTAAATTATCATATTTAGAAAATTACTTTGAAAACATAAATATAATGTTTTAAATGAACACATTGAAATTCAATAATGGTGATGTTATTATTATTTGCATAGATAGATAAATTTTTAGGTAAAACTTAAATATGTATAAATTCATTTTATGTATTATGACAATATAGTAGCCCATAAGTGATTTGATATATAGCACAAAGGGAATACATGACTAAACATATATTTATAATTTAAAATAGTTGGTTTTTAATTTATTTGGTTAATTTTATAATCTCTTAATGAATCCTACAAAAAATATATAATATTTTTTTGGTTTTAAAATCAACTATTTATAAAAATGACATGCTTCTAAATCACAAATGGTAATATTTTAAAGAGTTTGGTTCTAGAACTTATAAAATTTAAAAAACACAATATATATATATAGGAAAAATGGGGGATAATAATTTTAATTTTTTTTGTATTAACTATTTTATCCTCTAAAATCGATAACATATGTTTATACATTAATAAACAATCCCCCCTCGTTTTCTATAATTACCCACTCATCCTACTCTTCACTAAAAACCCTGAGAGTATGTAATTAAACTACCTATACCTTTATAAAGATTTCCCAAGTTGTTCCCATGCACTAAAGAATCTTTTATCTTTGTTTTCAGAGCACCCACTCAAGGTAATGGATTCTATCCGCCTCTATATTCAAGAACATTCTCTGAGTTGTGCCATTTTATTTACAATTTCTCATGTTGGAATGTTTTATTATGCATCCATTTTATTATCTTTAAAATGTGAAATTAATGAGATACCACCTTTCACTCTCATTAAATACATCCGTGAATCTTTATTTACACACATGAATGTAATCCAAACACTTTTATTGCAGAATTAAAATTGATGAAATGAATTCTTATGTTGTATGATATATATTGAACACTTATACCTATATATGTTATGAAAGTGATAGTCATCCAAGAACTAAATAGACAACCAATTCATTGGTTATTGATTTAATCTCATGAGATGACATGTGTGGTATACATGAGGCTATCATTAACATGCTATGTTTCAACTTCATGGTGGTTATCCTTAACTTATTCATATGATGTCAGGTTTTATGTTATTAACATATTACAATATTTATATGATGTTTCCGTTTTATATCATAGTTACTATATAATATGCATTATTCTCACATCTTTTATGTCATATTTATAAGCCGGTTGACTAACATGAATACATTAATCATGTTATTATTTGGTAATCCTCTTAATGGGCTTCATATCTCTTCTTTTTCTTATGTACGTAGTCAGGATATCCTGTGACGTATTAAATGGTGAATGGAATATTCTAGAGCATTTTGGACTTGTTAAGTAATGTTTTTCTTCTTGTTTCTTTAGTAAATTTTATATGTACATAATCACCCAAAGAAACTGGGTTTCATGATCTTCTAGGTCTGTAATATGTGTGTCCTTATATAATAAATCACCGATTAAGGTGTATTAAATATGTGGTTTGTTCAAGGTAGTTCCTTCATTTGACTGAAATTTGGGGATATATTTTTTTCATTGGGATAGAATGAACATACCAATTTGCATTTCAATGTTGAATGGATAATTATATTTTTTTTCTTATTGATCCTATAATTTGATGGGTTTAAAATGATCTCTAGTTGATTTAAAACCAAACCAATGTTATTGTAGAGATATTTAGAGTTCTCATCTTTATGTTTTCATTTCATGTATAGATTCATATGAAATTTTACCCAAACATTTTGTTGTACAATAACATCATATTACCAAACTACCACAGCCACTATGACCTCATCCCCTATTTTGGGTCAAGAAGTGGGTTTTATTTCACTCCACCTTCTCAAATATGGGGTCCGTAAAGTGTATGCAATTGGTATATTAATATTTTTTCTCTTTCATGGATGTTAATACCATTAATTAAAGAGGTTATCATTTTCTTTTTTTGTGGGATGTCTCATGATTTTTTATTTGGATGGATGGTTACCATTACCCCAATTATTTCTATATGATGTTATAGAGTATATAAAAGTGTTTGGGTATTATAAAGGGATCCTCCACTAACACCATATTCTATAAACATTGATTATATAGATTCAAAAAAGAAGATATCAACTCTGGTACTATAAAGGTATAATGGGAAACAATTGGTCGATTCAGTTATTCCTTTAGTATTCAATAAGATAAGATGACTCATCTCTTAGTCATGTGTTCATAAAATTTATATTATCATATTTTTGGGACTTCCTCCCACCCCGTTTTTCTTTTTGTAGAGTATTTGAATAATATTCCACCTATGTCAGTGGTACACCCAACTTTATATGTCCAGAATCATCCATCTTCTAGAGTATGTTTGAGAAGGTGAAGCAACCTAGGTTATTACGCTCCAACATTCCATGGATAGGAAAATACTCATGATAAAACATAAACCTGATATCATTGGTTCTTATGACTTCTGTAAACATGATAAGTTTCTATTCCAGTAAGGTGATTAAAAATAATTGAATCTTCTCATTTTGGGAATAATATATTTTATTCTTTCAATCATCAAATTTTTTATAAGGTTGATCCTAAATTATATCATTATTAGGGAATTATTATGTTTTTCAATGTTAAAGAGGGTTAACCACATGATACTGTTAATGTTTAGGAGATGGAGTTAGAATATGTTATCATTAAGTATGATTTTTGTGATATATATTGTATAATTCCTATTCCCATTATGCTTGTTGAAACATTCGACACTTATCCTTAGATCATCAAATTGTGTATTCCAGGCATTAGGTGACTAAAATAAACTCAAAAAAACCACTATGTTAATGAAAGGTATAGACTAGTATTTTAAACTAGTCACATGTATTCTCTATAAAAATCTATAGTATATGTTTGTGTAGAGGATAAAAAATAAAGATTAAGGATGGGTCTTTCTGACTAGAATTAGGGTCTGAGACCCTCTTGTTACAGCACTTTTTATAGTTCAAGAGGTTACATATTTTTTTCTTCATCGGTGTAGAGATAAACTGGTTGAGGAACTATCATCATTGTTATTCCTAGTGTGACATATACCCTAGTGGTTAAAAATTATGAAATCAATATTGGTCCCACTAAGGAATTCAAAACGAAGATGATGATTAATGCATCTTATATCTCAATTTTTTCCCATCATCATGCCACGCAATGATGAGATGTGCAAAAGATATTATTCTACATCTCACTTCCAATGTATATTTGGAATGTATGTTTCCAAAAATTATATAGGGGAGGATTTAGGTCCCCCCATTAAGGGTATGCTTTCCTCTCTCGATATACTTGTATTTTTTACCCATATATGAATTCCATTATAGTGTAACGGGATTTAATGGATTGAAGGAGTACTGGTGGAACTATAATCTAGGATAATTCTTGAATGGATACAGTCAGTAGATCATGATATAGTCCTCTAATCTACACCTTTTATTGATAGGCATCATAAGTCATCTTATGGAAGATCACATAAAATAGAGGCTATGTGTTCCCCATTTGAGGATACTATTTATTGTCATTAGTAATCTTTTACAAATAAATATATAATATGGGAGTTGGGTTGTATGAATGACTAGAATATACTCTTAATGTATGAATATATTCTTTTTGCCAAAGGTGGTCAATTGGAGGTGATATATTTCCCTCATCGTGGGAGTTTTATTCATTTAGAATATTTATCCTATGTAATTTAGTATTGTTATGTCTAAATTTCCCTAACTCAATTCATATTTAATGTTCCTCACTTTTGTAGGTAGAGACTTTGTTTCATATGGTGGTGTTCAGGATATATCCATGCCTTTCCTTTCACTTTTAGTTAAGGCTCCCATAGTAGGAAGCATTAGGATGTTCATAAGATCTTCTATATCTTGGGTCTACATTGGATTTCAAGTTAGAACTACTTCTTTATATAATTTATTTTCTTCTATGCTTCGAATGGCTTCCACATCAACACATTATTTAGTGTCAATGTCAAGACCACTGTAATTTCTAGTGATACTGATTATAACCATCAACAATCAAAATCGAGAAGGGGGAATTATATCCTAATAAATGGTGTACATAGATTTTTCGTCCTATAAATATTCCTTGTTTAAAAAATCACCATCCTTTATATCCATATTCATATTGGATATATTATATGAAAACCTATTTCATTTACACAATTTATTTCATGATTTTTTAAATCGTGATACACATAATATAATCATAGAAAATTTGAGATATCTACTATCATGGGGAAATTAGTTAAATATCCTAATATCATGAAATATGGATATAAAGACACAAATTAAATACTCCATTTCCCGACATTAGCTCCATTAGTCTTCTAATACTACATGGGATAGACTAGTGAAAAAAATAAAAGAGTGAGCTATAAATCCAGTTAAAGGAATAATAAAAGAATGGGATAAAGTTTAGAAATACATTTGATTCAAGAGGTATAACATAGATACATAGATATATGATAATTAATTTCTAAGTACGTAATAATATGATAACATAAATGCATCATAGGAATGTGGAAATAACATAAAACAATACATATAACCCATTAGTCAATGATAATTTCCAATACATCATAACAAAGTGTACTTAGTTTAACCACTCATGAATAATACATGTTATCTCATGAGATAAACAATTACACAATGTATTGGAGGGATATAAAATTCTAGGCCCACCCATCACATTCCAATCATGTATATGATTTCTACTCCACAAGTATCATAAAATTTTATAATGAAATTATTCAATTTTAGTCCCATAATTATGGTTTGTGGGCTCCATAAATGTATTGTCCTATTCAATGAATTATGGGTATAACTAGGTGAAAGAACTCGAGTGAAAATGGTGTTGATTATTCCTAACACAATGTTTTTCTTAGAAAATCATAGAAAATATTTGGAGAATATAAAGTGTACATAAATGTTCATGGAAGTTATTAATGATTGACAAATGTGGTATATCAATAATTAGGCATCATATGTATAGTAAAGAAATATGTAATACACTTTTAAATGAGAACAGTTGGAAATAAAAAAAATTAGTAAGAATAAAGTGGTTGAATGGAAAAGAAGAGAGAGATGGATATCCCTTACATCCAAAAAGAAAAAACATATGTATGGTTATAATGAAAAAGGATAATTGATATTTGATTCATAGAAAATCAATTTTAAATTAAAGTCATATTAATAAAAACATTTCAATATAATCAATTAATATTCTAAATTCATAATACAAAAGATGTACTTGAATTAAGAGGAAGGGAAAGATGATAACATACATGAGATCCTACTTCTAAATGATTGGGAAGATATTATTAAGATATTAGGAACACCTTAGGTGGTATATAGACATAAAGAGATGAGAAATCTTGGTTTATGAATTTGTGGGAGAGGAATGGTGGGTTTGATGGATATTTATAGAAACATTACAAGGAATTATATATTTATTATAAACAATCATTTGGACACCATGTAATAAAACAATTAAAACAAAAAACCTACCAATGTTTTATTTCCATGGTCACTACTAAATGATAGATGGGTTTAAATACTTTATTTATCTAGAAACCTAAATAATTAATATAAAATTAAACATGATCTATAAGTGAGTCGTGTTTATAAATAATTGTTTTTAAACACTTAGAATATAATATAATTTTTTGAGGATTTATTATAGTTATTTAAAATTAATAAAATTACACGTAAAACACAATATATTTAAATAAAAACCTATTTTTCATTGATTATTATTTTTATAAAATTTCTTATGTCACTTTTATAATATAATTATTTCATATCACATATAATATATTTATATTATATTTAATATTTAAACAAATTGTCTTACGAAACAATGAAAAATCTATATTTTATAATTTTCAGCATCTAATTAAAAAAAATATTTTACTAAATTAAACATTTAAATATAAAAATTTCTAATTATAAAATGAAAACCAATATTCGTTGAAAATTGATAGTCTTTAAGACACATACAACTTTATAACCCTTATAACAATTTCATGAAAATTAATTATGTAATATTAAAATGTTAATATAAATAAATGTTCTTTATAGTATTATTTCATGAAAATAAATATTACTTCAAAATCCTGATTTTTTCATAAGAGGGTTTTAATTGAAATTAGAAAATTTCTAAAATTACAGTTTTGTTTTCATTATATCAAACTAATTTTTTATCAGACACATTATATAATCATGTATATAAAATTACAATGAATGAGGGATTAATATAACTATTAATTTATTATTTTGAACATAACACACAAATTCAAACTACTGGGTTATAACAACCCATATTTATGAGCCATGGTAAAATTCGATGGGAATTTTAATTATGGTGTGTACTGGACAGGGCGTTCTTTGAACCGAACTGTGGAACATAATTCATAGAATTGGAACACATAAAAATGTTTTTTTAGAATTGGGTAATGTCCTGAGAGGTCCCACGGGTGTCTCATTGAGTTTCAAGAGCAACATTCCCCAAAAAAGACACGTTCTAGTAGACTGATAGGGATCACAGATTTTCAGAAACCATGCAACCCCCATCTAAAACTGATGCGGCTAATGGAGGTGAAAAGATGTGATGGGAATAGGCTGGGAATAGTTAATCCCAAAAATTTTTAAAATTCAAAATGCTTATTTCCACTATGGTGGTACCTACGCACTATTCATCACATGATTGGTGCGTGTTTATTTAAAACTATACAGCTCAAATGTGTCATGTGTGTTTCCTTGGTAGATGGAGAACACAGTTAGAACACATTTTTGCCTAAACATACATTTAAATTATGTCACCATGTTTTTAGTATGAAATTATAATTTTTTCCCACAATTAGATTTAAAACTAATTTCTTAATAATTTTTCTCTAACTTGTTCAAATCCTATCCTCCTTTTGTTTCTCAAAACCTATGCTAGGATTTGAGGGATCTTATTTGTCCACACTATGAATTGAATGCCATAAATCTCTATGGATATATAATGGGGATCTCTAAATTCATTTTTAATCATTATCTATCTAATATTGTACTAAAAATTTTATTGTGGTGTGATCTCATTTGCCTTATTTTTAGATAGAATGTCTGTTTTGTGGATTTATTCCAAACCAAGCCAAATTATATCATGGTATTAGATGAGTAAAACATCCTAATAATGAGGTATGTGGTCTATTATTTTTTCCGAAATTTATTTTGAATTTGTAATATATTAATTATTCAGCACACTATCCTTTGAATAGTGTTTCCTTTTAATTGATATCTTTATATCAAATTGATTGAGACCCCTAGATACACTCCCTATGATCCTCATTAGTATATAAAGTGTGTCAACCCCAACCATAAACACTCCTTGGTTGTGAAAAATTAGATTGGGCCTTTTTAATTAAATTATTAAATGCCTATAATTCCATATAATAATTCAAGTTGGATTAATAATGGAATTTCCCATTGTTTTGAATGGACCAATTAATCATAGCTCCTCATATGTGCCATGTTGAACTTTATAATTGAACATCCATGTAGAAATGAATTATAAAATATTTCCTTGATAAATTGTAGTATTATTCTTTGAGTAAATGAAAAATTAGGATAAATGAATTAATTATGAATAATTTACTATTTTTATTATAAAACCCCTTCGATAGGGTGTGTTGTCTTCATAATTACAATTTGGTAATTATGAGTTTTTATCATTTTTATAAATATGTAATTTATGTTTTTGTAAATAGATGATAAATATGGGTTGTTTAGAACATGGCCCTCATTTTGTTTTAAATGGAGTTTCCCTCTATTTTATAATAATTGTTTATTGAACCGAGGAACCTCATAAATTTGGGGAAAATTTGTAAATTGTATTTCTTAACCCAAATCAATCTAAATGGCTATTAGACCAAGCTGGTCCTGATGGATTGGATTAAATTATAAATGGGGTTATCCCATATAGGTAAATTCATAATTAACAATGACTCCTTATATGTGTCTCTTTATGCCTCAACAAATGAATTTTCAAGACATGTTTTGTTAAATGACATGTATTAATATGGAATGTAATGTTCATGATGTCTTGATTTCCATTATTTTTTTTAATTTTTAATTCAATGAAATGAAATATAATGATTTTAAAGGTCACACCAATCATTTCATGCATGTACATTCTATAATTAAAATTTGACGACCTTAATAGTTATTGGGGTTAATAAATGAATAGCATGATAGGTTATGAATCATGGATTCTATTATTACTGTAAAATTATTACACCTTATACATAGGTTTTTAGATGAAATTAAGGGTTTTTTTGAACATGAATTATTAGATAATTCGGTATTTGTAGATCTGTGTTTCAGGAGACCACCATTTTGTGGTCATTATATTTTTTCACTCCCCAACCAAAAACCCACAATTCCCTATTTTCACCCTCTTGTGACCATTTTCCCCTACAACCCCGCTCCTCCCTCCCCACCCCCACCCCTCGCCTTGAGTCCCCCCATCCTCTATCTCATCATCGTTGATAGTATGTGTCCTCTTCCACCCTCACATAGCATTATCCTCCACCCAACCCTACTCCCATTAACAAAACCATGCCCCTGTAACTTTTCTACCCAGATCCCACTCCCCCTGCTTCTATGTCCCCCCTTCCTTCATCCAACCGCCATCAAAGCACTTCAGCCTTGTACTCCCATGTTGAGCCCTATCCTCCATTAACCCAATTTCCATCCTCTCCCACACATACTCATACTCCCACAACCCTGATCCCATTCACCCCCACCTCTGTCGAGTTGCCCCCCCACCTTATCGAGCTGTTTTTCCTTCTTCCATCTTCCCTGCCTCCATCGCACTCCCCCGCCACCATCCAAATTCAATTCCTCCATCGAGCCCTCATTTTTTTGGTTTATATGTTTCCAATATTTTTTATTTCATGATGTGAAGTCACTGATTTATTCCATAATAAAATTTTATTTGATTTTGGATCCCTAATAATCACATCTGATTTTTTTTGTGAGGGTTACACTTCTAGATTTCCTACTAACATACAATTTCTTCTGATTGCTCAACAAATTTTAATAGTTTTTAATTATATCATTTTTTTATTTTCCCTCAATCTCATGTAAATTTACCCTTGTATCCTGAGTAAATCAATTGTAGATTTATACATATTACTAGAATCAATCATCCAATTTCCCCCAATTTAATAACCATTCCATTACTGAAAAATGTTCACCTATGAATCTATTTATATTATTTCAACATCTATAATACGTTATATGGTATATATTTATAAATTAGTTTATATTTTTAATATTTTAATAACTAGAAAATATTGTTTTCATTTCATATTCATTTTCAATGGCTATGATATCTATACCCAATATTTATCTGTTATAGAATTTATATTATCCATTTTTTCATTAATTTTAGTTAATATTTATTTATCTAATGTATAATATTTTGGTTATATTTTTACCATATCCTTTATCATTCAACATAAAATTTCATGCATATATTTCATTTACCAACAAAATTCCAAGGAAGCGAGATTACAATTGATAATAACAATGTATCAAAAAAATCCTAGTACATTTACTGGTTTGTGAATATATTTTTTACTAAAATTATTATCATACATGTAAAAATATATTTCTCAAGTTTATTTAAAAAATATATAGATTAAATTTATCTATTATGTATTAGGTGTGCATAGTTATTTAACTACAAATAAAAAGGTTCTATATTGTTATTAAATGGATACAATATCGTATAAAAATATGTTCATAGAGGGTAAAATTAAATTTCCACTGTCAAATATACCAATGCTCATTTTTTTATTTCCTTGTATTTACTCTTATATTCTATAATTTATATTATATTTATGTTTCAAAATAATTAAATGTTTTCTAATATTTTAATGGTTTCATAAAAATATGAAATTTTAAATTACCAAACATAGACATATAACATTGGCCCATTTACTGTACTGTACGCAAAATATGTGGGTAAATATTTCCACAAATTTTAATTATATTACCATTTTTTACATAAATTGTTTAATTACCATATTTTTCATTGTAAATAAATCAACCATTTATATTTATTTCATGTTCAATTGATCATCTACTGATAATATCATAATAGCCACTAAAGCATTAACAACTATGGGATAGACAACCTTCATATCCAATTTATATTTTTTAGATATCAATTATTTGATTAATACACTGTCAAGCTAACTGCATAAAAAATTCATGAATAATTATTCATTAATTAGTTATCTTTAGAGGGAATTTTTAAATTCAATATAATCTTGACATAGATGATAGGATTAATTGTTTGATAAATATATTATTTAATTAACCATAGACCTTTAACATAGTAGTTTCTAGTTCCCTCAATTCAATGTGATACTGATGTAGTGTAAGATAATATCTCTACATTTTAGGGTTTCCTATTCAATATGTATTTAATGTTTGAGATTTTTTATCATGTGTTTAGTTATGTGGATGATTTTATTACAAACGAATTGAATTAAATTCATTAAAACTAGGTGGACCATTTTTTATGATGTAAATCATGAATATGCTTCTTCAGATGACCAGTTTAAATTTAAACAATACATCAAATTTTACATTTTGACCTGACAGTGATAAGGTGTTTCCAATTTTTCATAAATCTATAAATATGAAAATTATGTTTAATTATTAAATTTTAAGAATTCAATAATATTAAAATTTTAATTTTTAGAATTTAAAAACACAATAATATTCAATAAAAACATTTTATTAACGTAAAAGTATCATTACAAGCGGTATATATTTTTTATGTAGAGTTCTATATTTTCTTATACACGAACAGTCATAAATTCATTTCTGTTTACAATTCTGAAATATAAGTTTACATGGTAGTTCTAAAACAGTTTGTACCATGTACATGCTGACATCAATGAGAGCATGAACATTTGGGAAATTTAATGAATATGAATAACATTTGAATTCATGAAATGTTATGAAATGTGTTATATTCATATAAAACACAAAATCATAGAATTTGGAACAGTAGTTCAAAAAACTCATCTACTATAATTTTACATTTTTTCATTATCTCATTAATTATCAGTTAAATTTCACATTTCACCACATCAGCTTCTCTAATGAAATAAAAACATATAAAATTTAACATTTACTCAATATTATTTATAGGTTCCTAGGTATATAGATACATCAACTGAGACATCTCACCTGACCAATCATCCTTCTCTAAACAGAATTCATTTGGTGGACACCTTTACTATAGATTTTATTTTCTGCATTTATGATACTTTTTGAATCAACGCTATCCCCATTATGGCTTTAATTAACAAATACAAGTTTTAATTATATATTAATATATAAATCTGTAATAAAATACACATGGTTCTCTCTATTTGTCACTAGATTCATCAATTTTTACAACTTTTATTTTCTAAATACTCTATTCTATTCAAAAATAGTTCTTATATCTGTTTTGAAACCGTTGTACATTGAAAAACTACTCCATGAAGATAATTCTACATTTTATTTACTACTAAGGTTGTTCGGGTTCATACCAGACCAAATTGAATTCATGGGATGTACAAGGAGTGGATCAATCTCCAATTGACCATGTTGATTTCATGATATATACGGAACTTTCATCTATCAACTTTTCTTTCTCATTGAAAAAAATAACCCACATATATCTGAAAGATATTATTCTTTGATTTCATGTCCATATTTGATTAGTATGCATCATAAACATGATCATTTGTAGAAAATCCAAAAACTTGTAAGTGAGAGTAACAATTATCTAACCATATATATTTTGGGATTTTTTAAAAATAAAAAATATTTGTCATAGAAGAATTAATTACCATGCTTTTTAATTTATCCATATTTATTATATTTAATCTCACCACTATCTGTCATAGTCACAACCATTCTTGGTTATGTTGTGATCTTTTATAGCAGCTTAATGTCAGGAAATCAGAAGACAACAACCATATCCTGTATAATGAAATGGTCGAGTAGACAGAACATCAATATGTGTTGACGTTTTCCTTGAAGGACTAAAAATACACTTTTAGACTCAAAAAACTATAAAACACATGTTTATTGGGTATTTCAATAAATAATTCCTATAAATGAATTGAAACCACGTGAAAAATTATTCTTATTCATTTTGTCGTGTAAGAGAAGAGTCTGCGTCAATCAAACATGTGTTCTTCTTACAACTTCTAAATATGTTGTTTTAAAAGATTTCACGTTCTTTAAAAATGTACATTTAGGGGTCAAAACCAAGTTAAATTCCCCTGAATTCCATTAAATTAGATGATAACTTTTGTGTAAATTTTTAAATGATCGAGTAGACAGAGCATCCATCCATCCTTTTGTTTTCCATGGAGGACTGAAAACGCACATTCAGTGTTATAAAACACCAAAACACCCCTTAAACAGTCATATCCATATATAAATTCATCAAAATAACTTGTAATCATATAAAAATGTTTTATTATTATTAATTATGTGTAAGAGTATATGAAATTTCAATCGTACATGTGGTCTGCGCAGAACGACTGAATATGTGGTTTTTAATGAATTCATACCCTTTAAAAGGTGTGTCTGGGGGACCAAACCAGCCAAGCGTACTTCGAATGTGATGAAATCATAATACAATCACTATTAAATGGATTTGAAAATTTTCAAGAAGAAACAATTTCATTTTTAGATGGTTTCATCTCTAGAGGACTAAAATGCACTTTTAAAGTAAATCAAACACCAAAATCTGTGTTTAATGGTCAAATCCATGTCAAATGACCTGGGAATGACTTGAAATCATATGAAAACATTTTTTTATTTATTTATTTAATAGAACATGGTATATCAATCAAATATGTTGACTACATAGAACGACCAAATACGTGGTTTTGGAAGAGTTGACGCCCATTATAAAAGTGTGTCTTGAGGTCAAAACAAGCCAAAAAATAATTCATTTCCCCGAAACCATATGAAAAACACTATGGATTGATTTTAAAAATGGGAGAGTATATGGAATTTCAATCCATGTATATGTTTTATGGGGAGGACCAAAAATCCACATTTAGTGTCATAAAACACCAAAACGCGTGATTGAAAATCAAATCCAGAGAAAACAGTCTCTGAATGACAAGAAATAAAATTAAATACATATTATTATTATGAATTAAATTTTCAAGTAGAAAACATGTCAATCAAACTTGTGGTCTAAACGGTATGACTGAATATGTTTTTTTAATATTTGAGAGAATTTGAAAAGGTGCGCCCAATTGTCAAAACCTTCCAAATGACCTAATAATTCAATTAAATTAGGCGACAACAATCTTGAAGTGAATTGTTAAATTGTTGAATAGATGGTATGTCAATTAGAGGTTTTGTTTTACCGCGATGACAAAAAATGCACTTTTAGTGTCTTAAAACACCAAAAAAAATATTTAACATTCAGATTCATAAGAAATGACCTTCGAATAACATGAAATTATAGGAAAAATGTATTAATATTATTTGTGACAAGTAAGATGATACAGAACATCAATAAAACATGTGGTCTACATAGAATGACATAATTTGTGGTCTATAACGATTTTTCTCCCTTTAAATTGCTACATTCAGATGTCAAAACTAATTTATCGGCATCTGAATTCAATAAAATCAGATGATAATAACTATAGCCTGAATTGTGAAATGGAAGAGCATTCAAAATATCGATCAGAGAAGGACTTTTCCAAGGAGGACCAAATACACACTTTTCGTATCATAAAATAACAAATATATTTTTTAATAGTCACACCCATATCATATGATCTTAGAATGACTTAAAATGACATGAAAACCATGTTATTATTATTATTGATGTGTAAGAGAGAGGGAACATCCATTGGACATTTGGTGTTCACATTATTCTTGAGTATGTGGTTTCAAATGATTCGATGCACTTTAAAAGGGCGTGTCTAAGAGTCAAAACCATATGAACAACCTCCTAATGACATGTAATCAGAAGACAAGAAATGTGGAGAAAATTTTGAAATGGTCAAGTAGAGAAAATTTCAATCCATGCTAGATTTTTCTTGGGAGGATTGAAAACACTCGTTTAGTGTCATAAAATACCCAAAAGTCATGTTTAGTGTCCAGATTCATAGAAAACGATCCTAGAATGGCTTGAACCCACAAGAAAACTATTTTATTATAATTTGTGTTTTGTAAGAGTAGATAGAACATCTATTAGACGCATGGTATTCATAGAACAACTAAATATTTAATTATTAATGATTTGACGCACTTTAAAATGGTGCGTCTGAGGGTTAAAACTAGATGAATGACCATTGAATTCCATGAAATCTTTTATCAACAACAATGGAGTGAATTTTGAAATGGTCGAGTAGAGAAAATGTCAATTTGAGCTGTTGTATTCCCCTGAGGACCAAAAACACACTTTTAGTGCCATACAATACCAAAACAAATGTTTCATACTCAAATTTGCATCCAATAACCTTTGAAAGACTTTAAACCACCGAAGAATTTTTTTATTATTATTCTTGATGTGTAAGAGTATAAATATGTCAATCAGACTAATGGTACGACTTAATATGTAGTTTTTAATGATTTGAGGCTCTTCAAAAAGGTGTGATCAGAGGAAAAATCTTGTTGAACATCCTCATAATTTTAGGAAACCATTGAAAACAACTATGGAGTGAATTGTGAAATGGTCAAGTATATAGTACATCAATCAGTGTTTTTGTAGGACCGTGATGATAAAAAATGTACTTTTAGTGTAATCAAACACCACCATTGGAATTTAACAGTCAGATTCATAGAATATGAACTTAGAATATAATGAAATCAAAGGAACCCCATATTATTATTATCATGATGTGTACAAGGACACAACATGTCAATTGGATGTGTGGTCTGCTCGACGCAATTGAATATGTGCTTTTTAATGATTTCATACATTGAACAAATGTGTTCCCAATGGTCAAAACCATCCAAATGAACTCAAAGTTACACAAAATCAGACGACACAATCATAGAGGTAATTATGAAATGGTTGAGTATAGAGTACATCAATCAAATGTTTCTTTTGACTACAATGATGGAAAACATAGTTTTAGTTTCATAAAACACTAGAATAAGAATTTAATGTTAATATTCCGAGAAAACAACAACGATATGACATAAAATCATTGGAAAACCATATTTTCATTAACTAAAATGTGTATCAGGATACAGAACATAAATTCTACATGTGTTCGTCTCATAATGATTTAATTTATAGTTTTTAAAAATTTGACACCATTTAAAAAGGTTTGTTCGGACGTCAAAACCAACTGAACGACATCCAAATACCATGAAATCAGACGACAACAACTATAGAATGAATTGTGAAATCGTCGACTTGTGAAACATCAATCCATGATGGATTTTTCTCAAGAGGATTGAAAATACACTTTTAGTGTCATAAAGCACCAAAAAGTGTATTTAACGGTCAGATCTATATTAAACAGCCGTAGAATGAATTGAAACCACAGGACAACCACGATATTATAAATATTTATATGTAAGAGTAGACACAACATCAATCAGATGTGCGGTCTTTGAGGAACAACTGAATATGTGGTTTTTAAAGATTTAACGCAATTTAAAATGTTGTGCTTGGGGGTGAAAAACTTTTGATCGACCTATGAATGTAGTTAAATCAAACGAGAATAACTGTGGTGCTAATTATGAAATGTCCTAGTATAAATAATGTCAATCCAAGACGATGATTTCCCAAGAGGACAGAAAATGCACTTTTAGTGTCACAAAACAAAAAACAAGAGTTTAACCATAAAATCCATATCAACAGACCTTGTGATGACATTAAATCATATGAGAACCAAAATATTATTATTAATGATGTGTAATAACATATGTTATGTCAATTGTATGTGCAGTTTATGTGGAATGATGAAATCCTTGGTTTTTAATTTTTTAATGCCCATTAAAAAGGTGTGTCTGATGGTCAAAAACCAGCTGAACGACCTCTAAATGACATAAAATCAGACCACAACAACAACAACAATGGATGAAATGGTCCAGAAGATGGTACATCCATCAGAGGTTTTGTTAAAGCAATATGACAGAAAATAGACTTTTAGTGTCACAAAACATCAAAATACATGTTTAATAGATAGATGCATAGAAAACAACCTCAAAATTACTTTAAATCAAAGGAAATACATATTATTTTTATTAATTATTTGTTCTAGTATAATAAACACCAATCAGACATGTAGTCTATGTGATAGGATTGAATATGTGGTTTTCAAATATTTGAGCCCCTATAAAAAGGTGTGCCATATGTTCAAACCCACCTGAATGACCTCAAAATTCCATTAAATCAGACGACAACACCCATGGAGTGAATTGTAAAATGGTAGTGTAAACGGTATATCAATCAGAGGTTCTTATCGATTATGATGATGGAAAACACACTTTTACTGTCAAAAGACACCAAATTGGGAATTTAATGGTCACATCCTTAGAAAACAACCTCATTATTAAAGGAAATCATATGATGGTTTTATTATCAATATTTGTGACATGTATGAGGATAAAAACATCAATCAGACGAGGGGTCTTCTTAGAAGGACTTAATTTGTGGTTTTTAATGATTGATCTCCCTTTAAAAAGTCATGTTCAGTTGTCAAAACCAACCGAACAACAACTAAATGCCATGAAATCAAATAGAAACAGCCATAGAATGAATTATGAAATGGTCAACCTGATGAAACATCAATCCGACCTAGATTTTTTTTGGGAGGACATAAAAAATTGATTTAGTGTAATAAAAAACCAAAAAAACATTTAATAGTCATATCCAAAGTAAACACCCTCATAATGAAAATAATCCATTGGAAATATTTGTTATTATTATTTATGATGTGTAATAGAAGATTAAATGTCAGTCGGACATGTTGTTTTCATGGAACGACTGAATATGTGGTTTTTAACGATTTGATGCTCTTTAAAAAAGAACTTTCTAGGGGGTCAATGCTAACTGAACGACCTCCAAATGTATTCAAATCAAATGATAAAAGATGTGGAGTAAATTTTGAAATTGTAGAGAAGACAGGACATCAATTCGAGATGGTGGTTTTCCAGGAGGACCGAGAACACAGTTTTAGTGTCATAAAACACCAAAATGTGTGTTTAACTATCAAATACATATCAGATAACATTGGAATGACATTATGTCACAGTAAAACAATATTATTATTATTCATGATATGTAATAAGATATGGGACATCAATAAGAATTGTAGTATGTGCGGAATGACAGAATTTGTGATTTTTAATGTTTTGAGGTCTTTTAAAATGTAGTGTCTGGGGGTAAAAAAAGTTGGATGACATCTAAATGTTGTGAGATCAGAAAATAAACAGGATTATTTAATTTTTAAAATTTTCAAGAATATGGTACACCCATTGAAGGTGTCCTTTGACTGGGATGATGGAAAACATGATTTTAGTGTCATAAGACATCAAAATTTGTGTTTAACTCTTGGATGATTAGAAAACGGCCTATGAATGACTTGAAACCAATGAAAACCCATATTTTTACTATTCATGATGTGTTCCAGTAGACGAAACATCAATCAGATCAGTGGATAGTGCGATACTACTGAATATGTGGTTTTTAACGATTTTAGGCCCTTTATGAAGATGTGTATGGTGGTCAAAACTAGACGGACCATCATAGAATTCCAATAGTTCAAATGATAATAACCATAGAGAGAAGTTTGAAATTGTCGATTATATGGTACATCAATTAGTGGTTCCATTTTTATTGCAATGATGAGAAATGCGCTTTTACGATCATAAATCGCCAAAACATGCATTTAATGGCCAGATCCATAGAAAACAACCAACTAATGACAGGAAATCACATTCCAATAATCACATATGTAATTATAGCATGTTCATAGAGATGTAATGTCAATTGTACATGTTTATTAAATGGAAATAATTAATGAGATGCTTTTAAAGATTTATTTCAATTTAAAAAGGCGCATTTAGATGTCAAAACCAACTGACTAATATCCAAATGTCATCAAATCAGAAGAAAAAATGCATAACATGATTTGTGAAATGGTCCAATAGATGAAACATAAATCAGAAATATAGTATTTTTTTGAGGATCAATAACCCACTTTGAGTTTTTTAAAACATCAAAAAGCATGTTTAACGGTCAGATCTAGACTAAATGATGTCAGAATGAATAGAAACCATGTGAAACCTGCTTTATTATTATTCATGAGGGGTTAGATAAAAAGAAACAAAAATATAACATGTGTTCTACACAAAACACATGAATATTTGGTTTTTAAATATTTGAGTCTCTTTAAAAATGTTTGTATGTGGGCCATGACCCGCTGAACATCCTCTGAATGCGATGAAATTAGACGACAAAACAATAGAGTAAATTTTTTAATGGTTGAGCAGACAGAATGTCAAATCAAACAATATTTTTCTTTAGAGGACTGAAAGCAATATTTTAGTATCATGAAATACAAAAACATGTGTTTAACGGTCAAATATATATCAAAAAAACTGGGAATGACTTGATATCAAAGGAAAATAGCCTTCTTATTATTTATGATGTGTAATATTAGACGAAATATCAATTAAACGTGAAAACTATGTGAAATGACTGAATATATGGTTTATAAAAAATTGATGCCCTTTATAAAGGTTGGTTCAAGGGTCATAACCTGGGGAATGACCTCCAATTTTTTTGAAATCAGATGACAAAACTATGGATTGATTTTTGAAATGTTTGAGAAGATGGTATTTCCCTTAGAGGTTATGTTTGACCAAGATGATGAAGAATAATTGTTTAGTGTCATGAAACACCCAAATGAGAGTTTACTAGTCAAATGCATAGAAAATTACCTCTGAATGACATGAAATCATAGGAAAACTAACTTGTTATTATTTTTTCTTCGTGTGGGGAGTGGGCACATCCATCAGCCATGTGATCTTCTCTAAATTATATAATAAACAGTCTTAATTCTTTATAAATGATTAGAAATTATATACATATTTTTCAAATCAAATAACATCAGCATTTTGTACTAATATTTAATTGAAATATTTTATTTCATTTCAATTATTAGTTGTGACATTTTTTTATTAATCATTATATTTACTTTATTCGTGCAGTTATATTTGATGATGGGTGTAGATAAAGGAAGGTCATAAGGTAAAGTGATTTTTGTGCCTATTATTTTAGATATTTTGGAAATATTTTTTATATTTAAAATATAATGGGTTTCTGTAATTTTTAATTAATGTTTTTTTAAAAAAAATTAAATAACCTATAGCATCCTCCATACGGTGGTCATTATCGGATTTTCTAGGATGACCTATATAGACTTCCATATGTTGGTTGCTAAAGATGATCTAGAAGGAGACTATAGAGACTTTCATATGGAAGTGTCTATAGGTATGAACTAGATTACCTATAGTGATCTCTATGAAATGGAATCTATAGGTGATCTTTATACCATCTATATCATTCGACAAATGGAAGACGATATTGGCACAAGAGACATGCCTAAATTTTCCGATGTTTGGCGAACGTTGAGAGGTCGCTATAGGCCTTTAGTGGTGGATTTTGGCCATCACTAAAATGTTTTTTTTCTAATATTGATGGAGTAAATTAATACTCCCTTACATTAGGTCTTGAGTCATAATGTCTCACACCAGTGATAATAGTATGGCATTGGCCTGAGGCACCATGCTTCATATTTTCAGTGTTAACATGATGGATCACTCACTATCCCAAGTGTTGTGCAAGAAATTTCACTCCCTATTTGGATTTAGGGATTTTTACCTAATTCATGAGGTTATTATATCATTTAGACTACTTATGGATGACTGAGTTATGCCTGATCTAGCCAGAACATAATATTCCATGTATATAGCCACTTATGTCCACAGGTACATGGCTCACATAGGTGGGTGAAATATATAACTGTATTATATATATTATAAATGTGTATATATTTCCTTATAAGACACTTATTACAGCTAAAACCCAATGCAGGTACAGCCACTAGGTAGCATTTAGCAACCCGAGAGAGCTAGTTGTTTTTATTCAGCTTTGTTTATTATTTATTCTCCCTCTACACTTCTATACTTTTATTTATGAAATGTATTTCGTTATAGACAGCTTGGGTAGTAAGCTAATTGATTTTGATCTAACACTCTAATCAGACATCAATTGCATTGGGATACCGGAGTTGACCTTATGTTCAAATGACCATGGATAATTGGTAGTGTTGTTTTTCATGTACCTAGGAGTTAAGGGAATAGGACTGAGTTGGAGCTCAGGATGCTCGATGAGATTTACCTTATATATTTTATTTTTTAAGATATTCTTGTTTTTTAATGTATACAAACACATGTTTTTTGTATTCTATTTTAGATTATGTGTCATCAGAAGGACATGGATTCATTGTTATGTAATGGCATTGACCACCATTTATATGAAGTTCTTATTATTATTTCATCCACTACTCTGTATTTCATTTATTAGTGCTTCCACTATTCTCTGCAATTTTTTCTCCATTATACAATTTTTTCTACTCTAATCTTGTGGTTATAGTCTCCCCACTATCAACTCTTTAAACATATTCTACTAGACGGAAGCCTCTGACATATGGGGAGGCATCCTTGAGGCTATATGACATACTGGTACATCAACCGGTTTTGTATTCATCCTAGATGGGATACGAAAATGTGGTATCAGAAGTGTTTTTCCCTTTTTCATAATGTTTTGGGATAGTATTTTTGTGGACTAGGAATTTTATGGAACTTGGTAAAAAAATTGGGACCAATCACCCCACCCATGGGGAAAATCCATGTGGCCATGACTAGTATTATTGTTCATGTTGTTTGATATTGCAATTGATTTTTATATCACTTAATGTGATTATTGTAATTTACACTATTGATTGATTTATGAATTTATGGTATTATAATCACTTCCATGATTAATAAGGATAAATCATTAAATGTTTCATTATATGAACATAGAAATTCATATTGTATGTAATTTCATTTGTAGATTTATAGATGATTTGATTATGTTCCATGAGTGTTATTTCAGGCTTTGTTGACTATATTCACTATTTCATGTTTATATGGCCTGATTTTTTATGTTTATCACAGATGATAACATGATTAGTGTTGATTTTGATATATATATATATATATATGGTTTTATTAGATAAATATATGGTTTTTAGGTTAGTGGGATACAAGATACAATTGTAAGGTGTTTGTGCACCTTAAGATTTGGAAAATTTGACTTGTTTACTTGAACCATCCATGATCTTTATACGTATTTAGAGACATTTTTTAAAATTTAAATTTTATCGAATTTCTAATGATAAGGATAAATGATTTAGATCTTTGGGAAATCAATGCCATCGTGTAAAGTTAATGGGTGAATTTTGGATTTTGAAATTCCCACCCATATAACTAAAAATCATGTATGGGATCATTCTATTTTTTAAAAGGTTAAAATGTAAAGGTTGTTTAATTTTAATATCTGAAATTAATGGTCACCTTTAATAGAACTTTTGAATCTATCATAAGGTCATAAATATCATTTGGTTAACTTCCTAAATGCACAATTGTACTTAGTTAGGTCAGTTAGGATATGAATCATATTAGATACACTATTATTCATGTTTTAAAATTTTTATGATTAATCAACTATTTTTGCGTTTATTTTTAATGAACCTTGGTTGGATTAATGGGGACCTCATAGGTAACCTTATTATTACTGAGTGATTTTGTTTTATAATAACAATATTATGCTATATTTTATTTATTTAAAATTTTTAAGTAAATAAATTTAAATAAATAAAATGACATGAAAATGGAACCTGAGGTGGTGTCCTTAGTTTAAACCCTTGAGTAATAGTTATTTTATATATTCATTTGAGTTTCCTTGGAATAGAAATGATACATTTTTCCATAGTCCTCTCTATTTTTTTGTATTGGATTAAATGATAGGAATTGGATGATATGGAATCTGTTTTGTATGACCTCATGATAGGGTCAATGATTTTTCTTTTCTAAGGGGTGATTCCATGGTAGGTATCACGTTTAGAGATTTAATGCCTCTCTAAATTCCCGGATCATTCTACCGTGTGGTTTCGTTTGGGATTTTGGTCCCCATTATCAGTCTTACTCTCTAATTGACAAGGTTATCAAATGGTTGTTCATGGTATCTTTGATCATTGTTATAAGCATTAGCATTAGGTAATGCTTAGTCTCAGTAGGATTAAGATTTAATTGAAATTTTCGGTCGGTTAGTAGGTCTTGTGAGCCTATTTCCTTTTCTTGGGTGACTCTTGAGGTCTTCATTCTATCTTAGAGTCATATGGGAAAATGATACTTTTGCTTAGATCTTTGCGTATGTCATCCAATACTATGAATTCATATGGGGGCATTATATAAATACTATTGAGGATTTTTCATCTCACTTATAAGGTCTTAGGGTGGTGTGACTTGATATATACAGTACTGTTGAGTTTCTAAATGATGTAATGAGTCGGTTGATTTTGGTGGAATAGTTGACACTTGGGTTTTTTCGTATGGTCTCTGGACATCATCGTAGTCGAGTGACCTGGGCATTAAGGCAATCAAATTCATCCCAATGCAAGGGTTGTACTTTTAAGAGAATTGTTTTTTTTTTGAAACGTCGGTCATATTTTTGTTGGTTTTCATACCAAAATTTTAAATGATACACTATTAAGGTGAATATGATCTACTATTCTTATGAGTAGCTGACCTATCTCTTCTTTTGATGAACAGAAATCACCTATATCGAGGAGCATTTCTTTGGCTCTAGTGAATATGTGTCGGTGCTATATAAGAATAATGACATAGAAATGGTTGGTTGGGTGTGCAACAATTAGAAACACCATTTGTCTGGAATGGAAATCAATGTAAAATCTTGAATGATCACAGGATTCCTTGGGTGGCAATGAATCGTGATCATTTAGAGATGATGTGTTGGCTGGTGAGGCTTAACTCTTTTCAAGGGGATTCAACAAATAGTGGTTGCCCAAATCTTCTTAGCACACTTTAATATCCTTTTAGTCTACTTTGGATTGGTTATGATAATGTACCCTATCTTGACTCCATCCTTGTTACACTAATAGAGAGATAGTCTTATACCGTGATAAAGTCTTAAAATATGTCGGACTTGGTATGTGTTCTTAATTAGTGTCACATGTTGGATACATGGTTCTTATTGAGGTATGACTAGTCTTGAGTGATCCTTTGGTTCCTTAGTAGGAATACATTAGATGAAATCTTGGTCACCATTCTTTTTACTTTGACTTGATAGCCATGTAGATGACGCTATGGGATCAGTCAATGATCTAATGTTGGTGTCTCCCATATATAGAATTCTAACTTGTAAGCATGTAATATTGAATAACCTGAGATATTTCCTTGAACTCCATGTGATGAATCCAAGGTTATCCCAAACATGTTGTCCGGATAGGAAGTGATTCATAAAGGGTAAAAAATTTAGTGGGATAGATCTAGGTTATACCCTTGATCATCATGTGGTATGATAGTTTAAATGGTCAGACAATGGTTTAAGCAGGGAACATCAATGGGTGTCAAGAATGTAATTCGTTGAAGGATCCATTTGTAAACGTGAGATTCCTAGGAGGAAGGCTTTGTGGTTCAATTTGTGATATGTTAGTCATCTAAGACGGGCATTTTTTATAATGTCTAGAAAAAGGTGGATGGCTTTTTTACCTTTTTTCTATATACTATGAATGGTCGAGAACCATTTTGAAGAACGTCATCTGGTTAAGGAAGTGGGGTGTAAATATTGGTAGTGTATTCTTGGAAAACATTCACAACCAGCTATTTTTTGGTCATTTGTGATTATACCATTTCTTTCTGATGACATCCCTTCTACGACCTCAGATATAATTGGGTTCACCTAGTTAATGATTTCTTTCCTATATCATCGATAGAAATTTTTGAGGACTTCCATGTAAGGTAATTCTGATGTTGTAGGTGTTGTGGTTCAAAATTGGATGTTAAATGTAGAATGACCCATGGGGGAGAACCATTGGGATTATGTTTATGAAGAAGAA
This sequence comes from Viscum album, assembly GCA_963277665.1. Classification (NCBI taxonomy): domain Eukaryota; kingdom Viridiplantae; phylum Streptophyta; class Magnoliopsida; order Santalales; family Viscaceae; genus Viscum; species Viscum album. The sequence goes on along the minus strand of OY728141.1, from coordinate 1,371,716,368 downwards.
ATCATGATCATGTATCATGCTAAATGGGATCAGGTATTCATTGTTCCAGTGTTTTATTTGGAATAAAAACATTATCTTCTGTTTTAGTGGCTAAAATGATGTTTTCTCAATAAATACTTGCAGTTGTAGGTGTTTGTAAGCCCAATATGACCATTTGAATGATACTACACAACTCAATAATTTAGGTAATGTTTTATTTGTTCAAAAATCCTTCTAGGGGATGAGAGTTTCTATGGTGGGGAGGATGTAATGACCCATTTTTAAGAGACAAGGTGAAATTCCAATGGGATTTGAATTTTAGCTTTTATTGGATTCACAGTTCTTTGAATCGAGCATCGAAACATATTTCCAAGAGTTGTAAAATGGTAAAGTGATTTTTTAAACATCAATAGAGGCTTGAGAGGTCCCTCAATTTTCTATTTGGTTTTGGTAGTGTCAGGTAACATGAATAACATGTTTGGGTGGACTAATAAAGCTCATGATTTGTTGGAAAACATGTCTCCCCTACCAGAAACTCATGTTACTTATGGAAGTGAGAAGATGTAAAAAACAGGTTGTGCATGGTTTACCCAAAATTTTCACCAATATCACATTATTATTTCCACTTAAGAAGTACCAATCCACAATTCAGTTCATGTTTTGTGCACAGTTATGTCAAATCATGCAGCCCAATCGTGCGAGATGGGTTATCTAGGTAGTGGGAGGTTCATAGTTGGCACATGGTGTGAAACAACCATGCATCCAAGGTCTGTGACAGAGTTTTTAGAGTGAAATTATATTTTTTCACTTAATGAGTTTTGAAAATAATTTCTTATTTCTTCTTCTCTAGCATGCACAACTGCTCTATTTTATGGGTTTCTCGAAGACACTGCTCCGATTTGATGCATCCCCTTCATCCAAACTCTAGATTAAATGTCATATGTCTCTATGGATCTGTATCGATGAGCCCTTTATTCCATTAGAATCTTTATTTTTTAATCTCCTCTAAAAAACATTGTCAAGGTGTCATCACATTTTCTATATTTTTAGGGACAATTTATAATTATTCAATTTATTTCATACCGGAATAATTTTCACCTTGATGTTGGAAAATTGGAATGTCCTAAGAATGAGGTAGTTAGTAAATGACATTTTCCTAAATTTTCATTGATCTTTTAATTTTTTCATTGTATTGTGTGACGTCCTTTTCCAAGCATTTACTTTTAATTTATTTTCTCATATCTAATTTAACAACTCACCCAGATACACCCCCTATGATACTTGTTTGGTATATAAAGAATGTCAACTCCAACCACACACACCACTTGGGTGTGCCTTATTAGATTGGGTATTTTCAATTAAATGACTAAATTCTTGGAATGCCTTCAATGAATTTGACTGGGGATAATAATAAAATTTACCCTTGTCAGGAAATTCCCAATTAATCATAGCTCCCCTTAAGTGCAACGATGAACATTATAACTAAATTTCCATGTAGGGAGGATTTCTAAAATGTTTCCTTTGATAAATTAAAGTACAGTTCCTTGAGGAAACTCATAATTGTTATAAATTAATTCACTTTGAATTATATTATTTTTTTATAATAAAACACCTCATTTGAGGTGTGTTGTCATTGAAATTAAAATGTGGTAATTAGTAGTTTTCATCTTTTGTGTCCATATGGAATTTGTGTCTTCATAAATTTTTAAAAAAATTGGACATTTAGAATGTTTATCACGTGGCTATTTTTATGTTGTAAATTATGTTTCCATAATTTTTATATAAATTTTCAATGAACAAAGTAACCTCCTATGTTCATGGATTATTTTATAAATTTAACATCATGACCATCACCTATCTAAATGACTAATGAACATATCTTATCCTAAGGGCTTGAATTCCTTTATAAATGGTTTTTTCCCAAGTAGGTAAATTCCCACTAGATAACCACACATTCTATATGTCTCTTTGAAACATAAAAAATAAATTTCATTCAATGATTAGTTAATTGAAATGTATTTATATGGAATGGCATGTTTAAAAGGGTTTGATTTCATTTATTATGTGAAATGATTTAATTTAATGAAATGAAATTTAATGGGTAGAAAGGCCACACCGATGATTGCATGCTTCTAAATGATGCACATAAAATGTTATGCCCTTTATATTTACTAGTCGTAACAAATAAAAATAATGAGATGTAATAACTAATTAAAACTATTATAATTGTTAAATGATTCTTCATTTTACAATGTTTTTGGAAGGATTTTATGGTTTCTCTTTCGTATGGTATAAATTCATGCTCCCTTATTTCAGGTATGTTGTTATGACATCTCACACAATTTATACTAGTAGGATGTTGGAATGAGGCACCCGGCACCCTTTTTAGAGTGTTGTCTTGACGGGTCACTCAATATATCAAGATTCAAGCATGACGTCCCATAATCTATTGGGATGTAGGGAATATTCCCTAATTATTGAGCTTGAAGGATCATTTAGGCTTGTTATGGATGACTTAGTTAAACTTAATGCATCTAGTACTTAGTATTAAAGGTATATGGCCACTTACATCGACATGTACATGGTTCATATCTGTTGATTCAATATATAACTATAATATATATATATTATTAATATGCATATAGTCCCTAATCATGCATGTATTCCATCTATGAGCCAAAGTAGGAACAGCCACCATGTGTCTTTTGAGAACCTGAGCAGGCTGGTTATTTTTATTACGTTATTATTATTATTTTTACCATCACATGGTTATAAATATATTAACGAACTAGATTTAGTTGTAGACATTTTGGGTGGTAACCTATTGGTATTTATATATCACACCCTATTATGGCCATCATAGCACTAGGGTACCTAATTAGACTTTAGGTTCATAGGACAATGGATGATTGCTTGAGTTTTTTATTGTACCTAGTTGTTATGACCATAAGACTAAGATGGAACTTAGGATGATCGAGGATATTTCCCTTGTCAGTTTAAATAATTTCATTATTCACGTATTGTACTGTATATTGATTCATATTGTATGCCTTTTATTTTAGACTCTGTATCATTATCAGGACATGCATGCATTTCTATGTAATAGCATTGTCCACCTATTATATTCAGTTATTATTATTATTTCTTCTATTACTCTAGTATTCATTATTTATTTCTTCCGTCTTTTCATATTATTTATCATTTATTATACCATTTTTCTACTCTGATAAGAAGGATGTAGTCTCTCCACTATCTCCTCTTTAGACTATCACTTCTACTTGGAAGCCTCTGGCATATGGGAAGGCGCACTTGAGATCATGTGACCCACTGTTCTGCATACCGATTTAGTGGTGATTTGGGTGGGATAATTAAATGGTTCTCTACATAACACATTATTACACCATAGTAAGACCTATGGGTATGGTGTGAGATGGTAGTAATTTATTGGGTGATTTGGAGAAAAAGGTTCAAGTGGTGATCTATATAAGCTTGACTATCAGCCGTATGTAGTTATACTTGAGTTTTTGATATTTCTTAATATCTTGGACTTATTAAAGGGAAAATCCCAGTTGTTTCATCTACTTGGGAAATAATAATAAAATGGGCGACAAAGTGTATGATCCTACAAGTTGATGATGTCGCTTCTTCCTTCTATGTTAATTATATTTTTTATAACCCTTAATATATATTAATAATAAAAGTAACTATAAAATGGATAAATAAAAAAATTCATGATTCTTAATGATCATATCAACCAATGGTTATGTTTAATGATGGTCATAAATGGTCAAATTGCAACAGTCCACTAATTGTAATATCATAATGGTCATATTACCCTTCACACCCTATATAATACCCTCCATTCTCAAAGGTTATAATATTCTCTAGATAAAGTTTAATATATTCCTAAATATTCCCTTTTCATTATCACTGTTCTTGGTAGGAGGTATCTTGATGGAAGGATTTGAAACGATGGATTTTACCATTGTGTATACACTATTTTTTGGTGTTAATATCCCTATACACTTTTTAGTCAATATTATGAATACTATTTCATGATGTGTAAATTCCATATAATGGTTAGTTGTCTTATGTATGAACATAACAAAATAATTATTGAGAATGTTGAGTGATTTTATTAATAAAACAATGAAATCTCTGGCTGCTACATTCTCCCCACATTAGAAAATTGTTTCCTTGCAATTTTAATTATCACATTATAATTTGAATTTATAACATCATATAAAAGATAAACATGAGTCAAGATATATTTTTTAGCGAGGTATCAACCATATCATGATTTACCAAACATAGAAACACTCTTATTCAACATAACAAGTGTACAAAAAATAATATATATTTATTTCACATAATTCTCTCGAGTTAAAAACACATCATGATTGGGCATATTAGAATTAATTTTCATAGATATCATAGTTAGACAAGTAGGTTTATATAAAATATGACTTCTATTTTTTGGAAATTGATATGTGATATTTGAATAGAGATGTGGTCAATGTCAAGAATCTAATCAAGGTACACTAAATAGATAATTCTATGATTAACAATACCACCCTTGTAATTTCCCCAAAATTCCATCTAAGTTTATCAAATAATATTGGATAAATGTGAGACTAGATGCTCAGAAGACACAGGATTCCGAGTCTGAGTGAGCTCAGAATAATTGTTTGAACATTTTTATGTTATTTAACATTTTTTTCATGAATAATTTTATAAATTCCTACACATGTTCCTAGAATAAAAATCTAATCGCCCAGTATCTTCTGAAACGAAGAATTTACCTTAGGAAGGACCTAACTCAACTATCAATGTTCATGGGTAAATGTTAATTTTTGGTTGCTTTAAAGAAACAAGAATAAACTAAAGAAATTTTATTATAATCCAAATTGTTTTTCTACAATGCAACATCGATCCAGCTATGTCATTTCAAAAATGAAGCAGTATAACAAAACTAAAGCTAAAGCATAACAGAAATGTTATTTCATCTAATTTTTGAAATAGTGTAATGGTGAAACGACTTATCATAATAGAAACATTGAAAAAAAATTCATCAATTAAGATCCAAATAGTAATTTGGGATGATTTCCATGATCTTTACGTTTTTCATGGAGGCTCAATAGAATTATCATTGGTGAACGACGAATGGACCGTGATGACCAGCACCGACCTTCCTTCCTTTTTCTTCAAATGATCGTTCCATCGACAAGAGTTTCAGATCAATGATTGAAATACAATGGAATAATGAGTCTATTATTCACTGATAAAAGATTATTTTTACAGGTAGGGGATCAATTATATGTGAATTCCTTCTTTCTCTATTCATATATTTGATTGTTGATCATAGATCAACCCACGAATAGGTCGACCTGTGGATCAATCATGTATGTGGGAGGGTTATGATTTATGTTTTTTGAATCAGTGTTATCCAAGTTTTTATGTGATCCATGCATAGATATGTTATCCTAAAATCCCCTCTGAATTCATATTATAACACAGATAGATCAGGGTAAACACAAACAATGCCCAGATACATCGGTTTTGGGTGTTGTATATTCTCCAATTTTTTTATGGAACAATGATCCAATATGATGGCTTGACTGCCGACGGTGATTGAAAAATGCTTTCTAGGTGGGACCATAATGGAATATCAACCCAAGGTATGAGGATGTGGGAGAGGGAAGTGCCAGGCGATTGACTACAATCATTGGAGCTGGTGGTGTGAGAGGGTTGTAGCAAGGCAAGCCATGGCGGTGACTAATGGTCGTGGCCAAGAGGTCCATTGATGAAAAGATCAGTGTGGGGTGGACTACAGAAATATCCACGGGTAGAGGGAAGGGGTTTTCAGCAGGTGTCCAGTGGTGGGCTTCCGAGGATGAGGCAGCAAGACGAGTCACGTAGTTAGAGAGCTGCAGTCCAGCAGGACCATGTCGGTCAGACCCTACAGCGACCCGTGGGGTTGTTTGGAGACGCGTTGCCTGCCGCATCCTAGGAAGAACAAACTGGACTGAATTAGTAGGCCCGACGATGCAAGTTGGCCAACCGTAGGCTCGGCCTAGTGGGATGGGTCGACCAGACATGTTGTGTCTCTAGACCCCAGGTTGGGTCGATCAGACCAGGTCAGACTGGGCTGGGACATAACCAGACCCTTTTTACTAAAATGATCATATCATTTGAACTGTACTTATGATTGACAATCCGTTTGGGTTATTGGGACCCTCATGATGAGTAGGTACTTTTTTTGTTTCTATAAGTTGGTTTTTAAGGATTTATACGTAAAAATTTTGTCTTGAGAAGTTGCATCTTCCAGAACAAGCATGATATAAGCAGGAATCATATGGATGGTTGTGACGAGAAGACTATTACTAGAGGAATATGTTACTCAGTGGGTCTAGGTGACATAGTGGGTCAAAAAGACTCAATGGGTATAGGTTATTTACTCAGTCTAGGTGACTCAGTGTGTCTATGTGACTCAGTGTTTCTAGGTGATTCAATGTGTCTAGATGATTCAATGGGTCTAAGTGACTCAAAGTTGTTGGGTGTTCCGGGACTATGTCTGATATTATTACTTTATATGATTTAGATTTATACCTGTGGGAGCTGATTGGAAATTTTTCATACTTTCCATGGTGGTCTTTTCATTGTGCTCTCACATTTGTGGTTTGGGGTCTTTACTAAGTATTATGTTACTGACACCTAGAAAGGCTCCACCCACATGTTTCGTTTATTGTGCAGACGACCGACTCTTTGACAATGACCTAGGCGGTCCATGACTAGGTGGTTCTCAATGAGATCAGATAGGTGATGAGTTCTCCTACATCTTCAGGTAGATACTCTTCACATACCCATCATGTAGCGTTTTCTATAGACATGCTTTGAGTGACTTGTGTATTTTCTTGTTTACAGCTTTCTATTTTTATCTAGTTTGTATACTGGCCCCATTACATTCAATTTTTTATGGTTACTCTTTGTGGTTGTCTTAGTGGTTTGTATACATGGTTTACTTAATGTTTAACCATTCAACATTGTTTGCATGTATACAGGTACATAAGAAACACCTCACATATTAGTGATATGACTACTCGGTGCTAGACACCAGTCCCTGGCCGATTGGAGGTGTGCTTGGGGAGTAAAGTCACAGACCCCTCTAGGATTGGTCGTGAAAATCCTTATCTGTATCAACACGTGATATAATAATAATAGAATACTTTAATGATTTTATAAAATTATTTGGGGTTGTGATTTCATACCACTAATAACATCCTAATTATAATCAAGTGGATATAGTTTAAATATGCTTACACATAAATAGTTCTAAAGTAGAGATTCTGTGCTTCCTATTTATAATGATGCATATTAGTGATAATCATGTTTTATGATCTTCATGTTCCATTAGTTTTGGAGACTATTTGGGCTCATCATCCCTATTGACCCTTGGAATTGAGTCTTGTCTTATATAAATACAACTTTACCCAAATTTATGACATATATCTTTTCTAGTAACTTATATTGAATATCATTTCTATTCATCATGTTAACAGAACTATTCTTTTTTCCTTATTCATCAATTTCTATGTATCCTATATTTTTACACATGAAACATTTTCTGATTCCGTTATGAAATTTAACTTGGTTATTCTTTCTATATTTTTTATACATAAGAACTTGAATCTACATTCCCTTATCATCTTTATTCTCGGCGTCTTCATGATGCTACATCCTTATCCTCATTGGAGAATTCAAAAATTAAACTACGTTTGGGTTTTTAATTTTAATTTAAGATGTTTGGTTGGGAATTATCCCAATATGTATCACCTTATCACCCATTAGGTTAGGAATCTCTTGTGGGTAATCATAACCTTTCCCATAATATTAGTTTTTTTCATGGTTAGTCTTTTTTCTATCTATTGAGATAAATAATTTAAATTTAGTGATGATAATTTTCAATCATATAAAAGTTAACCAATGAACATTAATTGGATAACATATTAATTACATTTATTTCTTACCCTAAAAATTTCGAGGATTCAATATAATTTATCCACTGTTTATTTATTGATATTAAAATTAATGTGAATTTTTTTCTCATCGAACTTTTCTGGAAAAAAAAACTTGATTAACCTATCAATATCCCCCAAGATATTCGAACAAAGTGTGTATAAAGGTCACATTTTTACAAACATGGTATATGTCATGTTAATCTAACATTAAACCTTTAATTTTATTACCCCTATGTATATATATGCTAGATCCACTTCCACATATATTGTCCAGACATTGTTTTTTGCAAGGAAACTAGTTTCTCAATATCTCACAATATTTCTAATAGGTTTTTCTAAACATTGACATATCCTGAGGTTTATACTAAATTATTATTGTATAAATATCCAAAAATAATTAGAAATTTAATTTAAACAAACTATGAAAACTCATATATTTTAAACACATTGTTTAATTATTTACTATTAAAATATACACATAACTAAATCCTAGAAAATTGATAGTCCTTGTGTATTTGGGAAATTAGAGACAGAATAAAATCACTAGAAATATGGATACAGTTACATTGTTCACGAACTTCCAAAAATTCATTTAATTCTTTTGATCTTCTAATCTTGCACTGTATAACCTGAGGTCATACATATTAAATGGGTGTCTTGTAAAGCACAATATAGAAATAATAAAATCATAGGATAAATTATTTTTCTAAATGTGTGTCAAAGGAAGAACATGGTGTAATGGATATGTGAAAATATATAATGTAGCATGAAATAAAATGATATCAAAAAGGCATTATAGGAGTGTGGAAACTACATAAAACATGACATCATAAGAATATTTTATGGATTACCACTGAGAAATAATAACATCATGTTGCTAGGATAACTATACATGGATCGTACATGGTATCACCTAAGATAGGAAAATTGACAAATGCATCAGGGGGATATATAATCCTTTTCCCACTAGTCAAAATTATGCCACGTAAATGCATATGTGCTCACAATACATCATACTCAGAAAATTTAATGAAATTATTAACGAGTGTGGGATGAAAACAAGGAATTATATATTAAATTTATAATAGATAAATTAAGATGTATGCCATTGATTTTAAATGGTGATGGGTGTTTACAATACAAATTATTGTCTTGAAAAATCATGAGAGAATTTCAGTATATAAGGTGTGCATAAAGATTCATGTAATTGATTAATGAGTCTATAAGATAGTCTTTCATTAATTAGTAATCACAATAAATATAACGAGATATTTAAAAATTTCTGGTGATATGAAAAAACAGAAATAAAAACGCTTAATAAAAAAATTTAATGGAAATGATGAGATAGAGAGAGATCCCATAATTCAATATAGTAACATATTTGGAAATATTTATAATGACATGGGATATTTAACCTCCCATTATTTGAAAATAAATTTTATAGTAAAGGTATATTTATAAACATGTGAAAAAATAATCAAATTATATTCAAAATGACTAATATATAAAAAGTACATTAATGAAGAGGAAGATGAAGATAATCTATTACATAATTCGTTTCTTTTAAAAACGAAAAACGTTATTATTTTGAGGTTTGGAAAACCTTGAGCGAAATTTATATAAGGATTTTATGAGTAAATTAATTCTTCAATTCATTATAGTGAATTGGAATGGGAGGTTATGTGGATTTTTATATTAAAATGGAGGGGAATTGTTTATTAATTCCTAAAAAATGTTTTTGGACCCAGTGTATCAAAATAAAAAATACGAAAAAACCATTAAATTATTTATTCAAATGGTTTAGGTAAATATTTAGTATGTTTCTATATGATATTAACTTTGGAAATGAGCACATTAAAATTATACTATCCATTTTGTGGAAGTGACTCATGTTCATAAAGAGTAGTTTTCAAATAATTTCAATATAAATAGGTTTGAAGAAATCATTATAGGATTTTAAAATTAATGAAATTACGTCAAAACATTTTATTTTAAAGGGAAAACCAATTTATGTTCTATATTACCTTTAAAATATTTATTGAAACAATTTATAACATTATGATGTCATAATACTTAGTGTATATTTATACCATTTTTTATTATTACCCAAACATTGATCTGTATATGAAAATTATGACTATTTCCACATTCAATATTATCAACCTGATAATTTTAAAAATGATATTTATATTAAAATTTATAAATATATTAATATATACTTTTAAAATAAAAGATCTTATTTATTTAAAAAAACTAGTCTTTACGACACAAAAAATATTCTGACTCAAAAAAAAATTTAATGGGACATCATTCAATTATATCACAATTTATTTATAAATAATATTTCATTATTAAACGATTTAATTAAAATAAATTCTATTTCAAAATATAGGCATTTTATAAAATAATTTTTTTAATTAAAACTATATATTTTCTAAAGATACAATTTAATTTTCTTTGTATCACAATATAAATTTTATCAGTATCATTCTATAATAAGGTGTATGAAATAATAAATAAAATTGTATTTTTATAAATATTATTTAAAAATTAAAAATAAAATATACAAATTCGTACAACAATGTTCTCAAAAAATTACCCTATATTGCACCAAATGTTTCTTTACGGGTAAGGTGTACGAAAGTATTACATTCATGGGGTGGTTCAGTGAACATTGTTTAGGACTAGATATTTATAATCTTGAACATCTCCCATAATTAGTTTTTCTGTTTCTCAATTTTTGAATCCTGTCTTGGTATTGGTCAATGGAAAATCCCATTGATTCAAATTCCCTTTGAAGCATCAAAAAATTGGATTCATTTGGTATGATCCTACATGTTAGGGTTATCTATTATTCTTAATGGGTTATATTTGATTTTATTATAAATATTACTATATACTAATCTAAAAAATCACTATAAAATATCTATATTATCAATTGTCCTGATTTATACATATCTTTTTCTCAAGTAGTTATATTAACCAATGTTTATTTTAACTAATAGCTGTAATGCCCCGACCCCAGTTACCCAAAGTTGTTGTGTTATTACATAACATTGGAATGATCACAAAAGATCAAGTCTCGAAAGACCGTTTATTTTAGTAGCCTTGGAAACTATATATATATTCATAAGTCTTACATTACATCATAAAGTGAAAAAAAATCTACAAGACATCTTTTCTTCATATCCCCTCATACATTCCCATCTGGTCATTAATAAAATACTTCTTCAAATCCTAGTAAAAATTAAAACATTTAAAGGGGTGATCTCAGATGCTTAGTAAGGATAACAATATAGCCGAAACATTCATAAATAAACATAAATATTTAATGCAATGTATAACAAAAAAAGCCTTTTAAATTTGAACTTCAGTATTATATGGAAAAGATAAAATGAAATAATGTCATTTAATTATTCACATGGATATTCTACTAGTTGAATAATCACATGTAATATCAATAACCACATTCATAATGATGGAATGCATAATGCCAGACTATCATTACCATATAGTCAAGGCATTGTGCCAAGACTACAAATAATATTTTTTCAATTCCTTGTGCCGAGACACTAGTTTGTCTCATGAGACCTACCGATGCATCAAGGAGCTATAACGGGCTCCCCCCGTCACTTATTAAGTCCAATGCATTCCTCATATGAACAGGTTTAACCATTACATAAACATTATTATTAAATTTAGCATACGAAGTGTAAATATGTTCTCCATAAACCATGAATGGTATAAAAATAACACATACACAGTCAAACATATCACAAAACCTTCAATGCACTATGGAAGTTTTGTATCATAATAAATCAACTTCAAATAAACTTAAAATCTATCAAAGGATATTGACATAGATGAAATCAAAAGTATTTGAGAGAAATATGTCTTTTTTTAAAATCATTTAAAAGTCACATAATTATAAAATATAACATTTACATTGAAAATATCCTTATTTTCTTGTAAGGGAAGCTTCTAAGATTTTATAATAGGGGAAAATAGAGGCACCCACCGTATAAGTTAAAAAGATACATTCTTACCTTAATTCTGTCGAAAAGGATTAAAAGGACCTTGTTTGGAAAACGACGAAAAGATTCTTTATAAACATCTTATTAAAAGTCAAAAAAGGGTATAAATTGCTTTATCCCTTAGTATGTAAAATATTAATAATGATTTGAAATACATTTTTAAAAAAAACATGGATGTGGATGATAAAGAGGTCCCAGAAGATAATTACGTATAAATAACCTCAAATAATTGAGATATTGTGAAATAAACCCTAACCTTGTACTATTCCTTGGTCGAGGGTAGGTTAACCTCATGTATAATGGTGAAATAATTTTTATTAAATTATACAAGAATCATATACATTAATATGATATCATATATTATCTTTTAACATTGATTTGTTAATAATATCTTAGTATTATCGTTGTTTATAGTGTCAACTGATTCATTTTTCTTTATATACTTTGTTACGTAAGCCATGTTTGTTATGGATAGGTTGTATATTATTCATATCCAGAATGAAATTATTTATTTAAACATTATTTTAACAATCAAATGAAAATTATTCTTGAATGGATACGATGGGGAATGAATCTCATTGTGTTCGTGGAGACGGTAGTCCGTAGGTACGCACGAGCGACCATATCATTATTTTGATGTTAAAATAATATATAATTGGATGTTATATCATATATAGAGAATAATTATCATGTAATATTTATTATTTACATTAATTACACATCATTATTATACCCATCCAAAGAATAATGTTTTGAATAACAATTACACCACGACGTGGAGACAGTAAGAAGTATGTACGCAGGTATAGTGACATGTCATTCAAGGGATGAATAGAATATTGAATATAGTTGTTCCATAATTATAATAACAACATATTATATGGAATATAGTGAAGTTATTATTTTAGAATGGAAATAAAAAAGAAAGAAGAAGTTGAAGAAGAACGGAACTTGAAAGATGGTGGTGAAAACATTACCTCTTCTTCGGGTTCTTCCTTTTTATTTGATCAAAAGGGCTCCTTAGGTTGAATTTATGATAAAAATAAGGCCTCTAGGTTGAATGTAGGATAGTTGAGAGGGTATTTGGGCAGATTTTGGCTGAGCCAAATGGCTTTGAATGTGGAAATTAGTGAGAATGGGGAGTTCCCTTTTATAAGATGGGTGAGAAGAACCTTAGGAAAAGCTAGAAGTATTATTTTATAATAAATTCATATTCGGTTTATAATGCTTCCAAAGTGTATTATTTAAAGTTTAAGGTGGGTATGGGTCAAAATAATTCCAACCAATAGATTTTAGAACGGTTTGGGTCACTATATTAACCTTATCTTTTAGTTTTAACTCTTTGTTAATTAGTTTGACATTTACCATGTCTCTTTGTATTTTTATATTATATAGTTAATAAACATACTATATACTTCAAAGAGACACCCAAGTGGTAGATTAATGATATACCTATCATGATATAAGTCCTTTTTCCGAACCATAGATTTTTTGGAATAGAATATCAATTAATAATATAATATTTGTCTTAATAACTCATTTGTGTCAATATTGACAATATTTAATAATTAATTTTTGTTAAAGTCATAAAAACGTTATTAATTCGAACCAGATTCATTTAAGAAATCCTAAAATTTCATATTATCCAATAAAATTCTTTTATGTCATCAAAACTTTCAAATTATATTTATTTTAACATTTATAATACTAATTATTTGATTCTCAAATTAATTAGGAAAATACTGCATCATTATTGTGTCATGAATAATTCTAATTATTCAATGTCTAAAAATTATAAATAAAATACCATTATGTGGGAAATATTTTTATATTTCTAATGAATATTTATAGTTTAAAATATAACATATATAACATTACTTAAAAATTGGTTTTCTAAAAGATATATGCATGTCATTTTCGTATTTCCTTTAACTTAATTAATATAAAGTGTCATTATCACTTAAAAGTGGATCCATGGGATCCCAAAATCGGCCCAAATATGCCCATGGTCATAAATGTATCACCCAATAGGGTTAAGACACGTTTTAGGGTAATTTATTATTATTGTTATGTTATTTTTAACCTTTATTTACCAGATTTACACTTTAACCATTGTAAATAAAATATTTACCGAAGTAATTATTCAAAATGTCTAAAAATAAGAGTTACCTATTTACACAATTTGGACAACCTGATTCTAAATATGGAATCCATTTTTACAAATTCAAAACCCAGAAGTGGAAGAAATTAATTTAAAATTAATTCCCGCTGTCAAAACAAAAAGCAAGTTTTTAAGAAATAATAATTATACAAAGATTGGCACTTGTTTATGTCCGGTTTAAATGTGAAATTAAGTCCAATGAACAAAATTTTATTAAATAGTAAAAATATATTCTAAATTTACTTTAAACACACAAAAATTAATAATTTATCACTATTAATTATTTCAATTAAAAAAGATGTTTTTAATTAAAAATTTGTAATTTTCACAATTCATCAAAATATATAAGTTATCCGAAAAGTACCAAAATTTCTCCCTAAGATAATTTTGATATTCCGAATCAAAAATGAAGTCCATTTTGAAAGATAAAATTTATAAATTTTAAAAAATTGGGTATTACTATTCATAACGGCTAGTTTGATTAGTTGTGGTGTGTGTTAGAACACGTAGTTGCGAACAACACACGCTACTGTATTATTCAAAGAGAAGCATATCATAGAAGCATGGGGTGTTACATTCTCCCCTCCTTAAAATGATTTCGTCCTCGAAATTTCTATAATAATACCGCATGAAAAAACTTGGGTGATTCATCATCATGAGTTCCTCAGGTTCCCACGTTGCCTCTTACATCTTATGGTTTCTCCATAAATCTTTTTCCAGATGAGTCGTTTGGTTTCTCAACATGTGTACTGTTGTATAAAGAATCTTGATAGGCTCTTCATAATAAGACAGATCAGGCTCCAGTTCTAACTCCTCATAGGTGAGTACATGCGTTGGGTCATGCATGTATTTTCTCAACAGTGATACGTGGAACACATCATGAACCTTGCAGAGACTTGGCGGCATTGCCAACCGGTATGCTACATCCCCAATTCGTTCTAGAATTTCGAAAGGTCATATGTATCTGCGACTCAATTTACCATTCTTACTGAAATGTATTACTCCCTTACTTGGAGATACCTTCAAGAAAATATGATCTCCTACCTGAAATTCCTAATCCTTACTTCGTTTATCGGCATAGCTTTTCTGCCTACTTTGAGCTGCTTTGATGTGGTTTTGGATTACCTTTACCTTTTCCATCGTTTCCTCCACCAGATCTGGGCCTACGAGTTTTTTTCACCAACCTAACCCCAACAGGTTGGTGTGTGACATCTCTTTCCGTATAACAGTTCATATGGTTTCATCCGAATACTTTAATGGAAGCTATTTTTATAGGAAAATTCTACCAGAGGTAAATATTGATCCCACATACCCCAAAAGTAAAGTGAGAATGATCTCAACATGCCATCTAAGGTTTGAATAGTTCGTTCTGATTGTCCATCTGTTTGAGGGAGGTAAGCAGTGCTCAAACGAAGTTCAGTATCCAGGGCTTTCTGAAGACTTTTCTAGAATCTTGAGGTAAAACGGAGATCACAATCTGAAACAATTGATAGCGGTACTCCATGAAGTGTCACAACTTCATTAATATATAGTCTTGCTAGACGATCAAGTGGCAATTCTCCCCTCATAGCAAGAAAATGTGCCGACTTGGTATGATGATCAATAATGAACCATATTGCATCATTTCTTATAGGAGTTTTTGGTAGTCCCGTTACAAAGTCCATCTTGATATTATCCCATTTCCACTCTGGTATGGGAAGAGGTTGCATGAATCCTCCTGGCTGTTGCCTTCCAGCTTTCACTTTTTTAAAAACAATACATCTTGACAAAAAATCATCAATCTCCCCCTTCATTTTGTCCCACCAAAAATGTTCCTTTAAATCTCTATACATTTTGGTGCTTTCAGGGTGTATAGAAAAATTGGAACTATGAGCATCGTCAAACAATTATATTTTTAGATCAGGTATATTGGGAACACAAAGTCTCTTCCCAAATTTCAAAATTCCATCTTTATACACAATTTCACTCAATCTACCATCATTCACTGCTTTAATATTCTTTTGAAACTCTTCATCATCGGTCTGAGAACTCTTAATCCTTTCTAGTAAAGATGGTTTGGAAACCATTTGATAAATCATTGATGTTTCACCTTTCAGGGTTATTCCCATGTCTATATTCACTAGATCCATGAAAATAGGATCACTTTCAATTATCATATTGTTAAAAACTCCATGATCTTTTCTGGTCAATGCATCTTCCACCTTATTTACCTTCCCCGGGTGGTAGTGTATCGTGCAATTATAATCCTTGAGTAATTCAAGCCATCTCATTTTCCTCTTGTTGAGTTCTTTTTGTGAGAAAATATACTTAAAAATCTTGTGATCAGTACAATTCTCACATTTTTCACCATAGAGGTAGTGTCTCCATATCTTCAAAGCAAATATCATAGCTTCTAATTTGATATCATGAGTAGGATAGTTTTTCTCATGAATTTTCAACTGTCGTGATGTGTAGGAAATAACCCTATCATTCTGCATAAGGACACAACAAAGTCCATTATTTTATGCATCACTATAAATAACTAACCCATCATTCCCCAATGGTAGAGTCAATATATGAGCATTGACTAATCTTACCTTCAGTTATTCGAAACATTCTTCACACTCTTTAGTCCAAACAAATTTAAACCCTTTACGTGTGAGCTTTGTTAATGGGTTATCCAACCGTGAAGAATTCTAGACGAAACTTCGATAATAACCTGCTAACCCAATAAAATGGCGTACCTCAGTTATTATCGTCAGTGCTGGCCATTCATGGATTTCTCTTTTCTGAGAAGGATCAACAGAGATTCCATCTTTGGAGACAATATGTCCAAGAAACGAAATCTCTTGAATTCAGAAATCACACTTGCTAAACTTCCCATATAATTCATATCTTCATAGAGTCCTCACGATAATGCGCAAGTGATTTTCATGATTTTCGAAGCTTTTGGAATATACCAAGATATCATAAATAAATACCACTACAAAATCATCGAGATATTTCTTGAAAACTCTATTCATTAGATCCATGAATATAGAGGGTGCATTAGTCAATCCAAAAGGCATTACTGTAAACTCGTAATGCTTGTACCTGGTTCGAAATGATGGCTTCAGAATGTCTTCCTTCTTCACACACAACTGATGGTATCCAGATCGAAGGTCAATATTTGGAAAGTATTGAGCTCCACGCGGTTGGTCAAATAAATCGTCAATGCGAGGTAGGGGATACTTTTTCTTTATTGTTATAGCATTGATCTCCCTATAGTCAATTCACAACCTCATAGATCCATCTTTCTTCTTAACAAAAAGGACATGGGCTCCCCATAGAGAAACACTAGGGAGAATAAATCACTTATTACTCAATTCCTCTAGTTGTTTCTTTAGTTTAACTAACTCCACAGTGGCCATTCTATAAAGGGTCTTCGATATTTTCCGTAAACCATGAATTAAATCAATGGAAAACTCAATTTCTTGTTCTGGAGGATGTCCAAGTAAATCTTTCAGAAACACATCTACAGATTCTTTCACAATAGTTACATTCTCTATTTGAACATTCCTTTCCTCAGCCATAGTTATTTCATTATCTCCCCCCCCACCCCCTCCGGTAATTTAATTTCATTGAGCTACTGGGGGTGGATCTATATATGAATCAAGTGGTGACGATTCTGCTCTAGATATAATGTGTTCCTTATCATCATCATCAAAAATCATAACCTCTTTCTTCATACAATAAATCATCGCATCATAGTCCATAATCCAATCAATACCTAGGATTATATAAAACTCAATCGTAGGTATGACGATGAGATCAGCATATAAAGAACATTTATATGCTCTAATGGTAACTGATTCACAAAATTTTGTTGCGATGATACTTCCCTTTAGAGTTTTAACTGACAACTCCCATGTTAAATCAAATTGGTAATATCTAATTTTCATAGAAATTTGGGAATACAGGAAACAATTCAATGATCCAGAATCAAATAAAGCATAGGCTAAACGTGAGGAAACCATTAAATTACCTAGCACCACATCTTTCGGAGCTTCTACATCAGCAGTAGTGATAACATAAGCTTGGCCTTGATACCTTGGCCTTTTCTGAGGTATGTTCCCCTGACGCTTAGGAAATTCATTTTCATAATATCCCATATCCCTTTAGTTGTATCATTGAACTTTGGTAGCTTCTTTCTTCCCCTTTCTATCATGAGCTTGGTGTCCTTTTTCACCACACTTGTAACAGACTCTCATTACCCTCATGAATGTACCAGGGTGTTTCACCCACATTTAGTACAGGATGGATATTCAGATTTTCCCTTCTTCCCCTTACTTCCTTTTCCGAATTGATTAGAAGATCTCTTCATCTCTTGCTTTGTTTTAAAGTCATAAGACTTAGATAATTCTTATTCTGTCTTGAAAGAACATGAGACAATATCTTCATACGAATAGAATGATTGTGAGACTAATGCTCGACGAAGAAATTGTTTTAACCCATCAAATAAATGATCAATATTACTCCTTGGGTTACATATATAATCTGCAGCATGCCTCGCTAACCTTGTAAAGTTAGACTCATACTTTGCAACATTCTCATCCTCCTTTTGTCTCTGACTCAGAAATTGCCTTTCCATATATGCTCGATGGTCATGAGGAATGCATTTTTCTAAGAAAACCTCTTTTAACTCCATTCATTACATATTTGATACTTCATCATCTTACTTCATGTTTTGAATCAATGACCACCATTGATCAGCATCTCCAGTGAGGCGGTAAACTACAATGACAACTTTTTCCCTTTTGCTACTCCCCAAGGCATGTAATATTTTCTCTAATGAATTTATCCATTGCTCAGCTACAATTTGATTTGTACTCCCATTGATTGTTGGGGTTTGTTGCCTCCGTAAGTGATCGAACATTGATCCTCCATGCTGCGGATCAAGGTGCTCCATACGAGTAAGGTTATTATTCACAACCTGAGTGAGTTGTCCCAATATGGTGATTAGCTGATCAGCACCAGTTGCATCAACAGCTCCACTATAATTATCTTGAGTAGTAGGGAAATCCCTACATGGAGTGTGTGCATTGATATGGTTTCCATTCCTTCCACTAGGCTTCATTTCTAAACAATGGCATATACTAGATCAGTTTATGAATCAAACTACATAATTCCATACTTGTAAAACACTTAACATAAATTGAACTATTTATGGATACAATCCATAATCATAAAAAATGTTTTCTTTTAGGAAGTATATACTCATAAACCCTTCATAATTATTTGTAAATAAAATTATAATTATCCTAAGAATATCCACCGGGAGTGTCATAACCAAGAGTGCAGCAAGGCCCATTGTCATGCCCCAGTTCCCATTCGAGTCTAGCTCAAAGCAGTGTTTTTGGGTTTTACCTCTAGGTACATCTATGCCAGAGCTGCCTCTACCTACTCGTATCCATACAGGGATGTATTTCTTAGAAGAATTACAAAATCTATACAATACAAAAATTCTAGTAAGTTCTTCTATACTAATCCTCAAAGTCTATATTATGGCTATGTTCTCTAATGAGAATTTATCTAAATCTAGATTCCAAGGATTATACAAAAATTCCTTTGATACCAACTGTAACGCCCCAACCCCAGTTACCCTAAGTAGGTGCATTATTACATAATATTGGCATGATCACAAAAGATCAAGTCTCGAAAGACCGATTAGTTTAGTAGCCTTGGAAACACTAGATATATTCATAAGTCTTACATGACATCATAAAGTGAAAAAAAACACATCTTGTCTTCATATCCCCTCAAACATTCCCTGCAGGTCATTCATAAAATACTTCTTCACATCCTGGAAAAAAATAAAACATTTAAAGGGGTCATCTCAGATGCTAAGTAAGGATAACAATATAGTGGAAACATTCATAACTAAACATAAAAATTTAAGGCAATGTATAAATAAAACAAAATCCTTTTAAATTTGAACATCAACATAATATGGAAAAGATAAAATGAAATAATTCCATTTACTTTATAACATGGATATTCTACTAGTCAAATAATCACATGCAATATCATTAACCACATTCATAATGATGAAATGCATAATGCCAGACTATCATAACCACATAGTCAAAGCCATGTGCCCAGACTACAAATAATATTGTTTCAAGTCCTTGTGCCAAGACACTAGTTTGTCTCATTAAACCTACCGATGCATCGAGGAGCTATAGTGGTCTCCACCCATCACTTATTAAGTCCAATGCATTCCGCATATGAACAAGTTTAAACATAACATAAACCTTCGTATTAAAACAAGCATACGAAATGTCAATACTTTCTCCATAAACCATGAATGCTATTAAAATAACACATACACAGTAAACCATATAAAAAACCTTCAATAAAATATGGAATTTTTGTATCATAATAAATCAACTTCAAATACACTTAAAATCCATCAATGGATGTTGACAAAGATGAAATCAAAACTATTTGAGATAAATATCTCTTTTTTTAAATCATTTAAAAGTCACATAATTTTAAAATAAAACATTTAATTTGAAATTATATTTATTAACTTGTAAGGAAAGCTTCCAAGATTTCATAACAGTGGAAAATAGTTGCACCCGCCATATAAGTTAAAAGGTGACATTCTTACCATAATTCTGTCGAAAAGGATAAAAAGGATCTTGTTTGGAAAATTACGGAAAGATTCCTTTATAAACATCTAATAAAAATTCAAAAAATGGTATAAATGACTTTAACACATAGTATTTAAAATAGTAAAAATGATTTGAAATACATTTTTAAGAAACACGGATGTGGATGATAAAGAGCTCCCAGAAGATAATTATGTAAAAACAATCTTAGATAATGAGGAGATTGTGAAATAAACCCTTACCTTGTACATTTCCATGGTTGAGGGTAGGTTAACCTCTTGTATAATGGTGAAATAATTGTTATTAAATTATACAAGAATCATATACATTATTTTGATATCATATGTGATCTTTTAACATTTCTTTGTTAATAATATCTTAGTATTATAGTTGTTTCAGGTGTTAACTGATTTGTTTTTCATTATATGATTTGTTACGTAAGGCATGTTTTTTATGGATAGGTTGTATCATATTCATATCCATAATGATATTAAGTCTTTAAACATTATTTTTAACCGTCAAATAAAATTTATTTTTGAATGGATACGATTCGAAATTAATCTCATCACGTTCGTGGAGACGGTAGTCCGTACGTACGCACGAGCAACAATATCATTCTTTTGATGTTAAAATAATATGTAATTGTATTTTATATCATATATAAAGAATCATTATCATGTTTTAATTTTTATTTAAATGAATTAGACATCATTATCATACCCATCCAAATAATAATGTTTTTAATAATAATTACACCACGACGTGGAGACGGTAATCTGTACGTACGCACGTATGGTGACATGTCATTCCAAGGATGGATAGAATACTGAATATGGGTGTACCATATTTATAATAACATCACAGTATATGTTAGATACTGGAGTTATTATTTTATAATAGAAATAACAAAGAAAAAAGAAGTTGAAGAGGAAGGGAACTTGAAAGAGGGTGGTGTAAACATTACCTCTTCTTCGGGTTCTTTCTTTTGATTTGATCAAACGGGATCCATAGGTTGGATTTATGATCAAACTAATGCCTCTAGGTTTAAGGGAGGATATCAGAGAGTGTATTTGGGATGATTTTTTTCCGAGGCAGAAGGATATTAATTTGTGAATTAGTGAGAATGGGGAGTTCCCTTTTATAATAGGGGTGCGGTGCACCTTAGGAAAAGCTACAAATATTATTTTATAATAAATTCGCATTAGGTTTATAATGGCTCAAAAGTAGATTATTTAGATTTTAAGGTAGGTATGGGTTTAAATACTTTCAACCAATAGATTTTAGACTATTTTGGGTCACTATATTAACCTTATCGTTTTGTTTTAACTCTTAGTTAATTAGTTTGACATTTACCATGTCACTTTGTATTTTTATATTATATAGTTAATAAACATACTATAGAAATCCAAGAAACAACCAAGTGGTCCATTAATCACAAAAATATCATTATATAAGTCCTTTGGAAAAACCATAGATTTTTATGAATAGAATATCAATTAATAATATAATATTTGTTTTAAAAACTCAATTATGTCAATTTTGACAATATTTAATGATTTATTTTTTTAAGTCATAAAAACTTTATTAATTCTAACAAAATTAATTTAAGAAATCCTAAAATTTCATCCTAACCATTAAAATTTGTGTATTTCATCAAAACTTTCAAATTATATTTATTTTAACATTTCTAATACTAATTATTTGATTCATACATTACTAAGGAAAATATTTCATCATTATTGTGTCATAAATAAATCTAATTATTCAATGTCTTAAAATTATAAATAAAAAACCATTGTTTGGGAAATATTTTTAGCTTTCTAATGAATATTTATAGTCGATAATCTAACATATATAACCCTATGTAAAAACTGTTTTTCTAAAAGTTATATGCTTATGTCATTTTTGTATTTACTTTAACTTTATTAATATAAAGTGTCATTATCACTTACAAGTGGATCCATGGGGTCCCAAAATCGATTCAAAGATTATCATGGTCTGACATGTATCAACCAATAGGGTTATGACACGTTTTAGGGTAATTTATGATTATTATAATATTAATTTTTTACCCTTATTTACTGGATTTACCCTTTAACCATGGTAAATAAAATATTTACCGAAGTAATTATTCAAAATGTCTAAAAATAAGAGTTACCTATTTTCACAATTTGGAAATCTTGATTCCAAATATGGAATCCATTTTTCCAAATTCAAAACACTGAAGTGGCAGAATGTAATTTAAAATTAATTTCTGCTCTCAAAACAAAAAGCGTGTTTTTAAGAAATAATAACTATCAATAGATTGACACTTGTTTATGTCCGATTTAAATGTAAAATCAGGTCCAATGAAAAAAATTGTATTAAATAGTAAAAATATATTCTAAATATAATTTTAAACCACTCAAATTCATAATTTATCACTATTAATTATTTCGATTAAAAAAGTTGTTTTTAATTAAAATTTAGTAATTTTAACTATTCGTCAAAATACAAATGTTATCTGAAAAGCACCAAAATTTCACCCTAAGCTAATTTTAATATTAAAAATCCAAAAATGAAGTCCATTTTGAAAGATAAAATTTATAAAATTTCAAAAATTGGGTATTACTATTCATAACGGCTAGTTTGATTGGTTGTGGTGTGTGTTAGAACTCGAAGATGCGTACAACACACGCTACTGTATTATTCAAAGAGAAGCATACCGTGGAAGCTTGGGGTGTTACAATTGTCATAAATTGTCCAATTGCAATGGTCAGGCAATGAATATATCCTAACAGTCACATGTCCATTTACACCCTATTCAGTACCCAACGATATGAAAGGTTATATCATTACACTGATAATTTATATGATTTTCCTAAGGGTTCTATATATTAGTATAGTAATCATTAAATGAGTGATATTCATGATTGAATTCTGACCTATGTATTTTTCCATTGTGTATAGATTATTTGTGAGTGCATATCTCCATGTACCCTAAAAGAAAATATGGATTTATTGATGTGTGAAAGTGGTATTTTAAATTTTTTGGATCAAAATTATGTAAAAACATGAAATATAGTATACCCTAGCTAGATTCATCCATGGATCACATGAAAAATAATTAACCATGATGAATAAAAATATAAAAATAAAATTGAAATCTTACATTATCCAATTTGGATTGTAAACACATTTTTCTCATCATTGAAGATTATCACTCAATGAAACCGAAAAATAACCCACTAGATCATCCACACCCATTCCAAATTCTTGATGATCATCAATATTCTTAATCTAGTTTGTATCATGGAGTAATGGAGAACTCATAAAAATTATGATCATCATGTGATTATCGTATCGTCAATCCGGGGAATAGATCGTGGATTGGGATGTTCGGAACCTCCCTTTTCCCATCTAGAAATTAGTATATTAGGGTGAGAGACAATAAAATATGAGGTCATCAATTTTCCACTGAATTTTGGCTTATTTAGAAATTTAAAGTTAGGTGTAAACTTATTAAAATTAAATTTGAGCACTTTTAAAATTTATTTATTCATTTTATGACAAGAATAACTCTTATAACCTCAAATAAAAATCAAAATGATCCAAATTGATTTATAAATTACTAGTAACTATATAAACAATTCTATATTATAAATTCTAAGTCATTAACTCAACTTGTATCCCCAAGAATATCTAAGGTACTATTGATATTAAATATTCATTAAAAAAATATTTTTCATTATAGTCCATAGATAACATATCAATATAATACATAATATAATTAATTTTTTTTTATAAACTCATATAATTTTGAATATATTTATTATCATTAAGATTGTATAAACTTTTACAATACTTGAACATCATCATGGAACCCACAATGTCATAAACTCTAAATCAATATATTTGGACAGTCTTTTGAATATGATTTGTCTGGGGCCCTATGGGACCTTATTCAGATAGAATTGAGTGATAATAAAAAACTAAAAGTGGAATATATAATCCCACCCATAATATCCCTAAGGAGATAAGGTTTAGTCACTGTAATGAAAAGGTTCAACAAAAATAACAATGTGATATATAATCTATTTGTCCTATAATATTTCATAAACAACAACGCACAATTCCTGTAATCATACATTTATATATTATTTATTCATGGCCTTAGAAGATGGACATACATTCAATTACTATGGAAATACGTTTAATGAAGGTACAACCATCCTGACCAATTTTTCATGTAAAATGTCTTCTATTTGAAAGCAATAAAATAATTATTGAAAATTCATCCAATGTCATACCATCAAGGAAACACCCAAGGAAATCTACCTCACTATAAAATTAATGTCATTATTTTAAATTTGAATCAAGTTACATGATAAAATGGTACATATTGGTAATGATATCATGTTAGTAGAACAGTACACATTCTTCTAAATAGGAACAACAAATGACACCAGATTCTTGTGGTGTCCCTATTAGAAGGGCATCTGTAATTATATCCTCTACTTTAGGTCAGAAATTGTCAATTTCATGAGATTAATTGTCATTGATTATGATCCTCCATCACCTAACAATCAGATATCATATTTTTTTAGTCAATAATATGTATTTACACTATAGAAGATATGTCTAATATTATTGTCATGTTATCTCAAGCATCTCGTTATCGATTGGATTTGTAATAACCATTTGGAAGGAGAAATAATATAAGGACATTACCATCTAAATATTGGCAGAAAAAGTGTCAACACTATTATGATATGTATATATAAAGCACAACAAGTTATTTATATCTTTTGGAAATAAAAAATTTATTTCTCTATTGGTTCTAGGAAACCAACATTTACAACACTTCAACTCGCATTGTTTCCAACATTCTAAAAATAATATAGTTATCTACCACATGATATGATCATGATTCTATAATGTTATGGATTCAGTCATTGGGCATACCATATTTTCCTCCCAGGATATTAAATTATCTATGATTTCACCACCTTGAGGAAAACATTCCATGATATGATTTCACCATGTATAACATTTTTTTCCACTCAAATAATGTTGAGAATTTTTTATTACCTTTGGTATGATTCCATGAATTGTAATAAATAATTATGTATTTTTGTCATCTTTAGCTACATAAAAAGTTGTGAGATAATCAATACTTGCATATATTGTTACCACTATCTTTAATGAGCTTGTCCTATTCATTTCCTTATCTAAATGGTCATATTAGATCATATTGGTCATGAAAAATACATGCTTTCCCCTAAATACTACTAATAAATATATTAGAATTACTAGGCATATATCGCTTGTAATTTATAAATTACTACTATGATATCTCATCCAATACATAGAATGATATATGTGATAGATCCATTGTCAAATATTTTATAATTTTTATCACCATTTTAATCCCCTTATATGTATTATATATATCTTCTGGGATGCATTTATGCCATGTGGCATTGGTTAGAATTCTGTCTCTAATTGTTTCAGAATTTTTTTCCAATAACTTTTCAGTTTATTTATTTTAAATTTGTCTAAGAAACACATAGATCTATCTTAGTAGATCTCATTCCCTATATATTATTTGTCATATTTATTTCATTAATTTCGGGGTTTTTCCATTATAGTCTAAACTAATGAAAATACTAATAAAAGATCCTTCAAATTTAAACAACCCATTCACTTAGAAAACTATGTCACTCCCACTAATTTCTTATATCTAAATGGTAAGATTTCATTAAAACATATATTCTATTAACTAAATTCTTGAATTAATCTAATAAATGGTGATATATAACCTGAATTCCTTTTTTTAATTCAATAGTTTTAATAACCATTTCACGATGCATCGTATAAAAACTTTCCTAGAATTGTGTTCTTGACATCCAATGTCCAATTTAATGATCACAAAATAGTTCTACGAGAAGTATAAATCAACTGGATTTAATATTGATGATTTAGTTTAACAAATAATTCCCTATTGGTATAACTATTGGACCACCCATTTATAGTTTCTCTTTAATACCCACCAATGGATTTACATATATTAAATAAACTCCCAAAATACAGACTTGATTTAGTTTCATGGTATCCAATTTTTGAATTAATATGAAATTTCCAATAATAGATTATTTATATTTACAACTTCCTTGTATGATAAATTATTCACACAAAATAATATATCACCATTAATTAGTGACAATAAAACCATATCACTTTTTTTATCTTCATTATATATAATGTGTCTATGGAATACTCTTTTACCACTAGCTAATTGTGGAACTTGTTACAATTCCAACTATTTGTGAATCTCAATCTATTAATTTTACAATTCTATTTATCTTCCACTGACTGAGATAAAAAATGAGAATACATTTATAGAAATATAGTGAATATCATTACTATTACCTTTTTATCATATAGATTTATGCAATATTATAAAAAAACTATTGGATAATTACATGAGATACAATTTGTTTATTTTTTTATGCATGTTTGTCTATTGAATAATCCTTTAAAAATATTGTCATCAAGAAAACATTATTTGTGCCATAATATATCTATGTCTAACTATAACTCATATGATATCCATTTTTCAATATAATTAGAATATTCTCATGGGTTAACATCACAATGTTTGAATCAAGCATTGGATGATAATGGAATATTTTTTTAATGCTTGTAAGTCTCATTATTTATAATCCTTTTACTAATATCATTACTATTATGTGTTTATGGAAATTTCCATTTACAAATATATTCATTCTATTAAGTGACAAAAAATTTGTATGATTTTTTTTAAATTATATGAAATTATTAAGAGACTACTAATATTAACGACACTTGATTCCACGGCCCGGTGTGCCCAGAACAGAATTTTGAACTTTTTAAGGTACATTTTGTTAACGTCTAAATAAAGATTTATATATTTTGAGATGATGATTAGATTAAAAATCAGAGGGGCCCATTGAATTCACGGGCCTAGAATTCGCTTAGGTGAAGCTTAACATCAACCAGAAAGGGTCAGATAAATTAGTTAATATTTGGACATTTCAAAGAAAATAATAAAATTAATAATTGAGTAATTTTATTCCTTCTTTAAAACCATTTATCAATGGTGGTGGGACTGCAAAGTTAATAGGTTATTTAATAACCTGATTCACTAGGTTGTGTAACATCACCTTTGGGTAATTAATGAGATATTTAATTAATTCATTAATTAATCAAATTAATTAGCATAGAGTTAAACTCATTAACTATAACATTAAATAAACCATTGGAAAAAGTTCTTGGACCATCATGGGAGATCTCTTGACAAAGATCTAGAGGAAATCCTCTCAAACTAATAACAAATGATTCCACTGAGGATTCGATCTAGAGATCGACGAAAGCTGAAAAAATTCTTCAAACAACATATTCCCCTCTTTTTTCATCTGTGGAATCCAAGGTGTTCAAGGAAGGGTTTTTTGTTTATTCAATGTGAACTATGGATTCAACCTACCTCATTTTTGTATTTCATGGAAAATCCGGATCAACCAACTAACGGGTTGATCCGTGATCCATTTGAATATGTGGGTAGTTATTACGATAAATTAATCTGAACATTGTTTGGATTACATTTACTTTTTAAAACACTAATGTGGAGGGAGTGGGCCAATAAGAAAAAGGCCCAGACCCTACGCCAGTCATAGTTTTGATGCGTTCTTCTTGGGAGATTGATTAATGTGATGGTAACTTCATACCGAGGGCTACGCGGTAAAGGGGGATTCTCGAGAGGCCTGTAGGAAAAGACTGGAAAGAAATCAGACCACCAGAGCTTCACTAATGGCTAGGGGAAGCAATGTTGGCACAGCGGTGCCTGCAACTAGTGGAAGCGAGGAGGGGGAAGTGCACACTGGTGCCGCGGCAGACAGGGGGCGGTTGTCTGACGTCTGTCGCGTCAAGGGTAGACGGCACGCCACCGAGAAGACATTGTGGCTCTGGCCATGGCGGTGGAAGCCCGTATCCATGGGTCCCAACCTAGACCGATCAATCAAAAGGGCAGCGATAGCCTGATGCCACTACCTGAAGACCAAATAGATAGAGTCTGTTCGGTGGGGAGCAGGGACTGCACCTAACTGGTGTCCCACCAAACTGGCATACATGACCGAGTCTAGCCAGTTTGGGACAGGTCCATCTGGTCTAGGCTGGTCCCCCTAGTCCGGACTTGGTCAGCCTGGGTCGGACCTGGGTTTGGTCAGGTCGGTGAGACCGGTTCAAACCGGACCAAGACCAAGTTTGACCCAGTTATGCTTAAAGGGACATAACTCCAAAACCAGACATACGTCTGATGAACCGTCTATGCCACTCAAACCCTTAAGATGTGTCGGTCTATTCTAGATACTCTACTTAGGTTTTGGAGAACTTTGGTGTATGGCCGGGATGGATCGGACTCTAATCCAACCGAGGCGTCGGTACTAAAATGCTTGTAACGTATAGACCGAGCGTCATATTGACGCACCCTCTATTACATTAGAACCCTTATGACCTGGCAGTTCTTCGAGTCACTTCTTTGTGTTATTTCATAAAATTTGCGGCATTATTGATGTCTTGAAGAAGATAATCTATAGAACATAAGTGCACCATGTGTGGGAATCATGTGGTAGGCTGTCAAGTGACATATGACCCTTTCTGCATCGGCATAGAATGACCCTATGTGGATCATAAGTAGGGCAACATAATGAGGACTCGATTTAGATTGGTTCATTGTGGATCAACATCTTACGAACATGTGTGGATCGACGACTTAAAACCTTATCTCGATCGATGAATTACAACCTTATGTGGATTGGATTTTAATTTACTTCTTCATGGAACAACATTGGAACTTCTTAGTGGAATAATACGATTTATCTTCATGACTAGTCATCATTATTCTGACTGTTTAATTATTACATTGTGTGAGCTATCTTTTACTTTGTGCATTGTGATTGAGATCATTCATTGTTGTTTTTAGTGAAATTCTATGAGGCCATTGGGGGTCTTGATGTCCCAACATGGTATTGTTATGATCACCCACTCAAGGGCTTCCCCAGCACCTTGTTGTGAAATTTTTAGATGACGGCGAGCTTTGACCGAGATTTGGGAGCGAATACTTGACGGTTCACTGAGGTGACTGGTAGACGTGGATAGATGTAGCGACGAGATGTACAAACCCTTCAGGTATGATCCTTGGATAATAACCTCTAGAGATATTTTTTCTTTCTTCCTATATTTTATTTTAATTGGATTTGTATTCATGACCATTCAGATTCAGTTCAAAATTTTACTTTCTACACCTATAATATGTGGTTTGATCTTGTTGTGTACATGGTCTTCGGGTTAGCAGGATTAAATGAAATATCTTCCCATTTTTATCGATATTTCTTTCCGGTGCTAGTCTCCAACTCCTGTCCTATGAAATATGGGCTTGCGGTAGTCACGACACGGGCCTCAGGGGATGGGTCTAGAAAAAGAGGTATCAAAGGCAATTGGTTCTACCGAAGAACATAGACACTGATCTTTTCCAAGGGTTAATAGTGTTAAGTGATTTGACATTGGTTATTAGTTCAGGGAGTCCAGTGTTAGAGCGCCGACTAATGTATCCATACACCATGACCTTAAGTTCTGATTTCTGACTCGAGGCACGAAAACACTATTTGAGTGTGTTTTTTGGAAATGTTTTCTTTTGATCTCTTTTGACTCAGCTCACCATGTATAACATATTAAATGTGGCTCACCTACTTCATTATAGTATATTTCTGCATGGACAGCTATCCGGGATTCTAGTGAGAAATCATGATGATGGCCCATCGAGGGATGAGGCTTGGGTGAATGGCCCTCTTATGATGATGGTACCTTCAAGTGGTTTACAAGAAGAACCACTACATGTAGGGAAGCAGTTGCCACTAGCCCCACCAGTGGATAGTGAACGCTGACTTAGCATGTTCCACGAGTTCTAGGTGTAATGGCCAATGAGGTTTTGAGGAAATTCGGTCCCGTAGGCAGCTGAGGAATGGCTAGAGGCTGTGGCTAGAGTTTTATGCCAAGTTGGGACACTGGAATAACATATGATGATCATAGTTTCTCACCTCATTCTGGGCATAGTAGGGAGATGGTGGAACCTGATGCACAAATTTCATGATGAGGCGACACTCACCTGGTTGGACTTTGAGATCCTCTTTAGGGCGGAGTTTATTCCAATGACACTTCGCTCTATGTGTATTTAATAGCTCCAGTACCTACAGTAGGTCATCCTAACAGTAGCCTATTACATAGTGAGATTCACTGATCTCTCCCGCTTCTCCACCAACATGGTAGTAAAACCTTTCATCAGGGACCATACCTTTGAACAGAGACTCTGACGGAATATCAGAGAATCAATGTTATCACTCTACATTCTGATTTAGGATAGAGTTTTAGAGAGATCACCTCTGGTTGAGATCTTAAAAAATGAGCAGGCACAATCATCGATAGCCAACACCAGACGACAGGCATCTCAGACGACAGGCATCCTAGACATCTACAACTGGCAGTAGGAAGATGATGCAGAGGTCCTAGCAGGCTAGACCTTCGGGTGGATGGCCATAGGATATAGGATTGGATATGTAGAGCTCACATTATAGAATAGGTCGATAGAGGAGAAGAGTGTGCTACACGTGCAGTGGGTAGGGTCACATGGCTTGTGGCTACCTGGACTATTGCACCAACGATCAACAGATGGTTGAGGGGCCGATGAGGCAGTAGAAGCAGTTTGAGTGAGGAGGTCCGCAGGGCGGTAGACGTGGTAGGGGGGCTGGCCGAGCGGTAGGCATTGGGTGATGGTTTCATATTCTACCGCCACCACCTCCAATTGGTCCACCCCGACCTCAGAGAGCAGGTGGAAAAGGTCGATCTTAGAATCTGGTAGTTGAGGCCTATAACCACAACGCTCAAGATATGATTCGAGATATGATTGGTTTCTACACCACCCAAGCTGTATTACTTATAGACACATATTCCAATCACTCATTAATTAACACGACTCCCATTCAGATCTCAAATATTTTAATCGAGATGTTGGCTCAATCCTTACATTTAAAGACTTCTATAGAAAAGGATTCAATAATTAAACACTGATGAAGGCAGTGTGAGCTTACTCTAGGAGGTGAGTTATTAGGATGGGATGTCCTAGTAGAAGTGTCGGAGCCTTACGACTTCATCTTTGGAATGGACTGGTTATCCAAAATCCATGCTCATATTGAATAGTTTAGTCATATAATGAGTTGTGAACCCTGGACGGGACATGGTTTTCATTCACTACTGAGAAGGTTACCGTTACAGTAGGGGAGGGACTTTCTGAGAGTAGGGTGCAGCCGATTACTTATTAATTGTCTTGCCTTACCTTCAGATTTGTTCATGAGATAAGTCCAAGATATTCTATAGTGCTGAAATAGTATGATGATGTCTTTTCTGGGGATTTTCTGGGACTACCTCATCGTAGAGAGGTATAATTCTAATCGACCAATAACCCAGGACAATATATATATCTACACCATCATATCATATGTATCCTATAGTGCTTCGTGAGTTAGACTATAGCTGGAATAATTTAATGGTAAGGGGTTTATAAGGACCATTATTTCTCCATGGGTAGCCTCGATTTTGTTCACCAAGAAGGAAGACAGGATTTTGAGGCTTTGTGTGGACTATAGGTGCTCGAACCAAGTAACCATGAAGAAAAAGTATCAACTGCCAAGGATTGATGATCTCTTAGATCACCTAAAGGGAGCCCAGTGGTTTTCAAAGAATGACCTTATATAAGGCCATCATCAACTTAGGGTACAAGATGACGATGTAATGAAGACAGCCTTCAGATGCCAGTATGGACACTATGAATTATTGTTGTTGCCCTTCTGCATGGCCAATGTTCTAGTAGTGTTCATGGGAATCATGAACTGGATATTCTAGACTTACCTCGATCGCTTCGTGGTGGTCTTCATTGACGAAATCTTGGTGTACTCGGCATCTGAGGAGGAGCACACCACTCATCTGCAGATTGTTCTGGAGACACTCCGAGAGCACAAGATTTATGGAAATCTCTTGATGATCTTGTTCTGGATATGGGAACTCCACATTCTGGGACACATTATATTGGAGGTTCGAGTTGGAGTGGACTCGGTAATGATAGAGGGAATACTTGCTTCAGAGTTACCAAAGAGCGTAACCGAGTTGTGGAGCTTCTTGGGGTTGGTTGGGTACTACTGAAGATTCGTACATGTGTCTTCCAGAGTCGAGGAATCTTTTTTATCTTTGAAAAATAAGGGTAAAAAATTATTTTGGACAGAGAGATATCAGTAGAGTATCTATGAGTTGATATAGAGACTAATTAGTGCCCTCATCTTGGGGCTACTAGGAGAGGGCGTTGGGTATATAGTCTATTGTGATGCTTCAGGGACCCGACTGGGATGTCTTCTAATGAAGTATTAAGTGGTGATCACCTATGACTCATGATAGTTTATAGAAAATGAGATGAACTATGATACTCATGACCTGGAGTTGGTAGAAGTGGTATTTTCGTATAAGATATTGTGTCACTACGTGATTGGTTACTATTTTATTATCTACTCTGATCAAAAGAGTCTATGGTATATTTTCTTATAGATGGACCTGACCCTGAGATAGAGATGATGGTTGGTGTTCCTCCAGGATTTTGAATTTGAGATAGTATACACTCCTTGGAACTTGAATGTGGTGGTAGACACACTCAGCAAGAGGTCTGGTTTACAGTTGCAGAGTGAGGTGATAGACCGACTAGTCGCATTACAGTTATCCTTCCAGGATAGTGATGGAACAACTTACATCATGTTTATTACATTCACACCCCCACTCTTTATATGAGTTAGGTAGACACTGTTTGGGGACGTTGACTACTAGACACGACATGATCAGATATCCTCAAGACAGGCTCTTGAATGATTTTCTATAGGTGGGGTGGAGGTCATCCTTTTCAGAGGACGTACCATTGTACTAGTGATCCTACAAGAGGAGGTGTTGATGAAATTACATTACTCTCTATAGGTGGTACATCCTAGTATGGAAAAGATGTGCAAGGACCTCTGGCATCAGTACTGGTGGCCAATGATGATGAATGTCATGGCAGAGATTGAATCCTGATGTCTCACTTTTCAGTAAGGGAAGGTTGAACATCAAGTTCTATAAGGATTAGCATAGCCACTTGATGTGCTAGAATGGAGGTGGGATAGAATATCCATGTACACCGTGATAGGGTTACAAAATACATCCCGGGGACAGAATTTCATATGGGTTATCATTGACAGACTCCCCATGTCGACCTACATCCTACCCATCTGAGAGTATGGATCAGTAAAGGTCTTAGGATGCCTCTACATATAGGAGATAATACATATTTACAAGGTTTCATCGATAATCATTTTATATCATGATGCTCATTTTACATCCCGATTCTGGAAGGGATTATAGGGGGCGTTCGGGTATCAACTACACTTCAGCACCACCTTTCACCCTCAGAAATATGGTAAGATGGAGAGGACCATATAGAAACTTAAGGACATGATCTTTGATTTCATCCCTGATTTTTGCCGCATTAGGGAGGATAAAATTACCTTGGGGGAGTGCGCATGCAACAACAGCTATCGCTCCACCATCTTCATGGCACCATTTTAGGCCATGTATGGACAACCATACAGATCACCTATATGATGCAAAAACCCAAGGGAGTCTGCAATTATGGGTCCAGAGTTGGAATGATCTTCCATTGAGAACGTGTAGACAATACAAGATCAGATAGATACTAAAAAAGTAGATAGAAGTCTTATCCTGATTAGAGATGGAGGCCCATGGAGTTTGAGAAGGGTGTTCATATTTTTCTTGGGGTCTCCCCTCAACAATTTTTGCGGAGATTATTCGAGCCCGGTAAGCTATCACTGAGGTACATTAGAACATTCTAGATTCATAGAAAATTTGGTGTGGTATCATACCTTCTCTCCTTTCCCCCATAGATTCCCAGGGTGAACAAAATTTTCCACGTTTCACAGTTAAAGAGATACGTGCATGATCCACCGCACATCATCAACTGGGGAGAGCTGGACAGTGATGATGGAGTGGCTATTTCAAAGTTCCCAGTGGAGATTGAGGATCGATACAAATGGGTCCTATGGGGGTAGTCAATTCCTTTTGTGTGAGTTTGGTGGTAGAACGAGAACCTCCAAGAGAGAACTAGGGAGCAGGAGGCTCAGATTCATGCTCAGTATCCCCATATGTTTTCTTATAATTTTTATGGGTTCTGGGGAATAAAATCCCTAAGGTGGAGAGAATATAAAGACACAGAAATTATGTATAATTTTTTAAATTATTTATATTTAATACGAGACTTCAAAAATTAGCGTCATTTGATTTAGTGGCCCAGGGTTCTCATAACAGAATTTGGGACAATTTTTATGATATTTTAGTAAATGTGGAAGTGGATATTTCATTATTTTTATCCTTTTTTCGGATAAAAAATATGAGGGCACCATCGAATTCACCGCACCGACATCCACTTATGAGAATCTTAAATTCGACCAGTAAGGGTCTGATGAAAAATATAATATTTGGACTTTTCAAAGAAAATAATAAAATAACTCATTGAGTTATTTTACTCTCTTAAAACCCATTGAACAACGGTGGGAGGGCCACAGAGTTAACTTGTTGTTTAATAACCTGATTCACGTGGTTTTGTAACTGTACCTTTGGGTAATTAATGAGTTATTTAATTAATACATTAATTAATCAAATTAATGAACATAGAGTTAAACTCTTTAACTCTAATGATAAATAATATTTTAGAGAATGTATTGGTACAATTGCAGGAAAACTCTCGATGATGCGCCGGATGAAATCCTCTTCAATGAAGAATGAACGATGTCATTGAGGATTCATTCTAGATATCAATGAATGCAGATGAACATCTTGAAACAATAGATTCTCCTCCTTTATCATTAGTATAATCCAACGTGTTCGATATAGGGGTTTTTGTGTATTCATAGTGACTTATTGATTCAACCTACCTCGTTCTTGAATTACATAATGAATGTGGATCAACCAACTAACTGGTTGATTCGAGATCAATTTGAATTTAGGGGTGGTTATTGCAAGAAATTAATTTGGGCATTGATTAGATTAATTTTCCTTGGAAAAACACCAACTCAGTTGGTGAGGGAAAATCCGAACAAGGCTCGGACCCTCCACCACTCACGGTCTTGATGCATTTGTCATGGATGAATGTTCAAATTGACAGAAACGTGAAAAAGATGGCCACATAGTAAAGGTGGAATCATGGGAGGCTCGTAGGCGCATATGAGAATGAAATCGGACCACCTGATCATCACCGGTGGACCACAGAAGCACCGTCGGTGCGACACCACTGGCGCTAGTGACCGACGACCGTTAGGAGGTGGCAGTGCACGCAGGCTCCGTAGCGGACTTGGGGTGTCTGGCTGACACCGGCCATGGATGTGTTGTAACTGCTTCCACAGATCCCACTCTAGATCGGTCCACTATACTTGAAAACTGAAGGGGAGGTGCCATCCTGGTGCCACCGATTGAATACCAAATCTATAGAGTCTGTTTGGTTGAGAGCTATGACCGTTCCCAGCTGGCGATCGTGCCTAGCCGGCAGACCAGACCAGGTCCATCTGGTCCGGACCATGTTGTCCCAGGTCAGGCAGACTCGGGACAGACACAGGTCATCCCAAACCTAGTCAGATAATCCTAGACCGAGTCGGGTCATCCCAAAGCACGTCAGGTCGGGTCAGCCCTGACCCTTTTCCAGTTTGACCCAGTTATGCTAAAAAGTTCATTACTCCAAAAATAGATGTATATTTGATACACCGTCTGAAAATATGGAACCTTTAGTTTGAGTTAGTCCTTTTGAGAAACTCCACTTGGGTTTTGAAGAATGTTTGAGTATTTCTGGGTTTGATCAGACTCAAATCCAACTAGGCCCTTGGCATTAAAATGCTTATAACTTTTAGGCCGAGAGTCTAAATGATTCGCCGTCTGTTGCGGTAGAACCATTATGAAATAGCAGTTCTTCAAGATACTTTATCATCGGAATTCATGGCAGTATATATAAGACAGATGGCTTAATGATAATAATATACAAATCTCAAACACACCAATTACGAGAATCCCATGGCTTGCTATCAAGTGACGTATGACCATTTGTGTATCAGCATCAAAATGACCCTGTGTGGATCTGCAGTAGCACGACCCAATGAAGAACATCCTTAGAGCAGCCCATCATGGATCAATGACTTACGACACTATGCGGATCGATGACTTACAACCCTCTTTGGATTGAAGACTTAGGACCTTGTATAGATCAGCAGTAGCATGGAAATGACGAAGAACAACCCTTGAGCAGCCCATTGTGGATCTGCGGCTTACGACCCTATGTGGATTGACAACTTACGACCACGTGTGGATCGATGACTTACGACCCTATGAGAATCACCTTTGGAATAACATCTTTGTGTTAAGAAAGTAGAACTTCTCAACAAAATAAGATGATTTAACTTAATGACTAATCATCATTAATGATGTTCTTTTAGATATACCAGGTGTGAGCTGTCTTTTACATTGTTAATTATTATTCAGTTTATGCATTGTGGTTTTTCATTAGAGGAATACTGGGAGAACTTCGAGGGTCTCGAGGTCCCTACTGGGTATTGTTATTCTCACCAAAGCTCGGGATTCCTCCACACCTTGTTGGATCTTGTGCAGACGACGGATACCTTTAACAGAGACATGGGAGCCAAGACTAGATGGTGCCTTGAGGTGACCGGTTTATATAGAGAGATGTAGTGACGATTTGTACCTACCCTTAAGGTGGGATACTTGGTGGATGGCCTCTGGAGCTGTTTTTCCATTTTACTGTATTTTCTTTTTGTTGGGTTTGTATTCTGGACCATTCTGCTTCAGTTCACAGTTTTACATACCGTAGTTATACTATGTGGTTTTTTATTATTGTGAACTTGGTCTATGTGTTTATAGGTTTAAAGGCAATACCTTCCCATTTTTAGGGATATTCCTTTTTGCTACTGGTCTCCAACCCCTACCCTATGTAACATGGGCTTGGTGTAGTCACAACACGGGCCCCAAGGGACGGGTTGTGAAACATTCATAATTTATAGAACAATGTATTCATGTAATACTAACCATCAATCCTCCTTTAACAAGCATCATAACTCTGACCACTATTTTGAAATATGAGTTTTTGAATAAATACATTCAACATTTTTATGATTGATGAATGTTTAGTAAAGGTATTCATGTGATAATGAGCCTAAATAAACTAATACCTTTTAACCATGAATGTTTGTTACCTCGCTTTCATATTCCATAAATAACTTAATGGAATATCCTAATGTGAATTAGTTTACCTATGTTTTATACTTTAAAAATTTCACATTTTCTAGAAGGAGTAATTCGGAAAGATTCATAGATTTCTAATATTTCAAAATGTTTATATAAAAAATATATGATAAAGAGTTTTTTTATAATACCTACAACTTTTTCTCTTTAAAATATTCTAAAAGTCATACTAGGTATATCCTACACATCTAATTTTAGTTTTCCTAGGCAATGAATCATCCTTCTAGATTTGGTTTTTTATATCATACCTTTTATATTGATTATTTTTTCCAATAATTCATTAATTACTAAACATTTAGTTGAGTATAAGACCCCACAAACATGATTCCTTTCAAAAATGGATAAATGTGCCCTTATGTCCAATGTAAACATGAGATAATTTATTTAGAAATACATAATAAAAATTCAATTAGAATCAATAAAAAAACTAATAAAAAGTACATAACATATAATTAGTAGGTTGGGAATTTTCTTTTCTCGTCTAATTTAATAATTCACTTTAATTTTTTAATTAATTTTTACATGGTTATCTAATTAGGATGTAAATGTGCAACAAAAATTCTGTATCTAAGGCCCAAAATTTAAAATAGAAATATCACATGCAATTATGAATATATTCTATATAGATTCCTCTTATTAAATATATTTATATTCATTTTATTTTATCATCAATTGTCATATATCATGATATGTGAGGTAAATATCCTCATATATGATGCTTTTCCTAATTTATTTGAGATACATTATAAATATTCCTCTGGAATAACACTTAACATTGTAATTTTCTCCTTGTCTTTATACTTTCTCACTATTTGAACTATAGATTAATCTTTCCATAAGGTGATATCTTCTTGGAGAACTATTCCATAAATTAAATGAAGATTTTTCTCCATATTTTTCATTTTATAATTCAAAATGAAAATAGAGAATTTTTTTGATACTGATATTAGAATGGGATATATCAAACGATCATGATATGTATAGAAATTTAGACATGTTCTATGTTATAATTGTCTCTTTCATTTATTTCTTCACCTTCTACATGTATATTTATAAGAATTTTTAAAACAAGTGAAACAATCCATTCCCAAATTTTGTTTTCTCAATACATTGGACATTGATGATACCATAATGTTGTAAACATCAAAAACATTATCCATGTGTCAAAGGTAATCTTCCATGGAACCCTCACTTCTTGAGGTGTCTTAAAAGGTAGTTGGGACTCCAAAAAAATAAAATCTCATTCCACACCCTAGTAAATTGTACAATATCATATTCGACACGTGTAAACTAATGATAGTTTGGAAATTTTATATTTCTATAACTGATCACATTGAACATCAAGTATTATTAACTATTCTTCTAAAAAATGAATTTATTTTGCATTAGTACTTTTATATTAATTACAAGTTGATATAAATTATATATCTTATTATCTTAAAATTATTCCACTACTTTATTAAAATCCAGTATCCCTCGAAAACAATATTTGGAATACTCAGTCACCTGAGTATTCTAGTGGTGATGATCTTTAAAATCAATCCTCAAAGCATAAGCTAGGGCTACGTTATTATTGTGATTATCCTTAAAATCTCATCTTTTCTCTCCCCAAATAAAAGTGTGAAATGTGTCACATATGATCTTAATCATTTTTCAATTATAATTGAACACCTGTGAGGATATATCGGGTATGAAGGAAATAGAGAAATAATTTCTATTTTGGATAAGTAGAACCAAATTCAAATTATGGAAAAAAGGAAATTCATAGATTACCATTAATTAAATAATTATTACAATTAAATTCATTTCGATAATTAATTTAAAAATAAATAAAATGGATGATAATTGGTTGATATAAGGATTATGAAAAGTTTTTATATATTAAACATTTATAAAAAGAATAAATTTGGGATGAATTCAACTTGAGGGTATTTTTCATGAACTGAAATAAATTTTCATAAAACATAAATAAGAAAACAATTTTCCAAAAGTATCAAAAAGAATATTTTGATTCAAAATTTTTTATAATTTTTTTCACAATGTTTATAAAATTATTTGGTCTCCTAAGAATTTATAAACCATTATAATGGGTTTTGGATTATAAGGAAAATCTTAAAAGGTTTTGATGGGTCTACAGATTATATTTTTCTCCAGTTGGTGTCAGTCCAAACTAGCATGGGTGTCTGGTTAGTGATTTGTGTATACACCATTCATTTGGTGCCTGGTTAGGGGGTAATGATCCCCTTAGGGGGCTACAATTATATAAATATATATATATATATATATATAAGTTTTATGTGTATATATGTTTCAACTCTTGAGGAATTGTACATCCTCCCCTAAATGTGGGGTTCTTCTTCCATGTGAAGGGGTGGCTGAGACACCACCCAAATTAATTTTATTATTTTATTCTAAAAAATGGTGTAAAACACCACTTTTGGGAAAATTCCTAGGGTTCCTTTTTTATGTGATTGTGGAAGTTGTGTAGACCCTAATTTTAATATTTTTTATTATTATAAAAATTTCAATGGTTTACATTATTGGATTATGGAAAAAATAAAAAATTGGTTTTTCGAAGTTATCTTCTAATTATTTAGTTTCAAATATGTATACTAATTATTATAATGTTTTCTTTAAGTCTTAATTCACTTAGACATCTCTATTATTGATGTTCATTTGATAGATCTCATAATGGTAGGTTCATGGACATCACATCCAAACCAAATTCACTAGTGATTGGTGATATTATCACACACTACTAATAGATATATATAATTATATATTCCTCCCTTTTTTATCCTAAAAATTTATAATTTATTTTCTAAAATGACTACAACTTGGTCATCTAATCTCTAGTCAAAGAACTATTTTTTATTGTGGGATCTTTCCAATGACCTCTTCTTGAGTGAATAGAAATTTAATTTCAATTCAACTTCATTAAATGTGTGATCTCCCTAATACAAATTGAATGAACCCAAGGATTTTCATAAGCATTAAAAATAGTATTTTACAATTTTTATATCTAAATTTATGTGAAAAACTAAAATTCGGTACACCCCAGCATAGATTCATCCATGAATTT
Organism: Viscum album; assembly: GCA_963277665.1. Lineage (NCBI taxonomy): Eukaryota > Viridiplantae > Streptophyta > Magnoliopsida > Santalales > Viscaceae > Viscum > Viscum album. The sequence continues at coordinate 1,371,675,005 of OY728141.1, read as the reverse complement.
CCTTCAAGTTAACTAATCATGAAAAATTAAAAATTTAAAAATTAAATCAAAATCATATGTCATCTGATTTGAATCGAAAAAACATTCTACTTATATTTGGGGATAATCGCATGAAGAACCATACCTGAAGGCCTCTAGATCATCCATTCAAGTTCCAAAATCAGGGATATCATTGATATTCATGATTTGGGTGTTAGGACGGAGTAACAATGATCTCCTTAATTCGACAATAGTCATGGGATCATCATATCATCAATAAAAGAAGGATAATTTGGATTCTTTTGTGTTTGGACATCCCTATATACCTATGAAGCTTGATAAAAGTGTAGAGTATATAAAATTCTATATAATTAATAATACTTCATATTTTCATGTGTTTTGTTATTTAATGTTAGGTTTTAACCTAACAACATTTCACTTAAAACCATTAGTGTTGTAAACCTTAATTTGACCTCCAAAATAAAACTTATAACCCTAAAAATGGTTCTCAATGATCATATGTAATTTTTCACTTAATTATAATAATAAAACTATACCATGTAATTAATTTCTAGCCACTAACCAGACTCAAATCCCTGAGAATATTTAACATACCACAAGTATTTAATATTAACTGTTATTTCAAAATATTTTTTCATTATATATAATAAATAACATTTTAATATAATTTCTAAATAAAATCAATGGTTATAATTATGAGAACGAATAATATTGAATTTTCTTTTATATTTTTTTATCATTTAAACCTAAATATTACATGGTGACCATCATAGGGCCTACCATGTACTAAAATTAAATTTTCTATAATTGGAAAGGATTCTGAACACTATTTTATGTGAAACTCTTTCCCCATATCACTATATATTACTACTAAATAGGATTTTATTTTAGTTACATGTCATGTACACTAAAAAGATGAGGTTTATTGATAGTGGGGAAAACCTCCAATGAATAAACACCATGTAATATTATCTATTTGTCTCATGATATATCATAAAGCATAAAACACACATAATTTCCTGATCTTTTATTTGTTTATTTATTCATGACTATGCCAGATATTAATTCATTTAATCACCATGGATGTGTATTTTAACTGGGGTACTAAAATCTTAATAAACTAGTCCTAAGACATAACATCCCTTTAGAAGCCATATAATCTTTCTTTTAATCCCAACCATTTTTATACCACCAATAATGTATCCAATGTAAGATACCTTCCCTAAACATAAATGACATGGTTTTCATTGAATCAATGTACACAATCAAAACATACACATTGATAATGATATCAATTCAAGAGACCAACAAACATTATCATCATTATTAATAACCAATGAAACCTCAAACATGAAATTTTTTTATTGGTGGGGTAGTTCGTGATATCTCATTCACTTGATGTCACTAATTGTGTGATTCGTGAGAATTAGTCTCAATTATTATGATCCTCCAACACCTGATATCCTGATATCAACTATTTCAAATCCGTATGATATATCTTGAACATTTATAATCTACATAATATTATTTTCATTGTATGTGGAGGTGCTCCTTCTGGTTGTGAACTAATATAACATTTTTACATGTCAAATAATATAAGGAATTACAATGAAATTAGTCCACATAGAAGTGTTGACACTGTTATTGAAATAATAAATCATTCATTACTCTCTGTATACATGTTATTTTAATTTAATATTACTTATAAAAATGGTTCTAGAGAAACCAATTTTAAAAAACATTCTTCTTAGTCATTATCATGAATATTATTACATTTTTCCCATTTTATTATAAAATTCCCCAGTCCTTCCAATAAATATATTAAAATAACTACTTTAAAATATAAAATATGTTATTAATAAATAAAGGAAGTCGAAATTTGTTATAGTTTTGGATTATATACACTTTGATGATTCGCCTTTCTTTTTAATGTCCCTTGAGACACAGTTCGTTCATGATGATCCTAAAAAATATCTATTTATTTTCACTAAGGGAACTCCAAATAAAGAAAAAATGATTATATGTGGAAGGAATCATTATGTAACTTTTGATAACATTCCCTCAAATAAATACATGATAGTATTTATTTCTGTAGAGAGACAGTTAAAAATACCCCCATACCTATGGTATTGGGTAAAAGTTGTTTTTCAACCATGACATCATAGAATCGCTTTGGATTTGATGATCACAAGTGGTTGTGTTGCTAAAAATTATCATTGTAATATGGGATGGATGACTCTTGTAACACTACTGAGGTAGCTTTTATCATGTATTTGTTAATCCTTAGGGACTCTATTAAATAATAATCATGATGCATATCTTATCAAGAGAATGATCTTCTTAAAATCGAGAGATACTCTATGATTGCATGTTTTCTTTTCATTATAATGATAAATTGTTAACCTTATTAGAATATTGATGAAAATGTAATTTGAAATTGTAGTTATAGGGTATTTCTATATTCGGTTTTAGGGAAGGGTTTTTTGAAAATTATAAATAATAATATATAGATTCATGTTCTAAGACATGTTTTAAGGAAATGAAAGTTAAAGACTCCATCCCTAATAGTATTTTCTATCCTATTAGTGAGGTGATATATAGATATTCATATTCAATCGTCCCTGTGATATTCTTATTAGGTTGGTTATCGATGAATATTTAGAATACAATATTAATAAGGATTAGACATGAAAATTGATGGTAGTTACAATGTCTTCCCACGATTAGGTTTGGGGACACAGAAAAAGTTTTCGATGTCAACTTCACTATAGATCACAATGATCACCTTAACAAGGTAAGTGTATTTTTTATAAGGTATACAAAGTCCCTTAAGCTAGTGGAGAGGCTCCAAAATGTTTTGGATAAAATAGGGATTGTACTATTATTTTATGTTCTTTTTAATATCATGGTTATATTTAGATATGGCCTAGAATACTAACAGTAATATATCCACTTCTATATCCTTCCACCTGACCTTGGACATCTACTTAATCACATTGAGGTTCTCTAAAACACAATCTGAACATAATGAAAATTTATCCATTGCTTCGTTACGATGAGTGAGATCATTTGAAATCAAATCTATTTCATTATAATTTGAGAGATATGATGTAGGGGTGTATGATAACTATCTTCTTGGGATACCCTTAGAGTGGGATGAGATATCAATTTTTAGTTATGATATTCTTGGTGTTCCTAGACTTGATTTTTAAGTGCCTCTTGATATATGGTAAATCTAAGAGAATATTCAAAATGAGAAGGACGTTTATGTTGATAATATAATTTGATAAGGGTAGGACTATAAAATACTATAACCCACACTCTAGGATCCTTTTCTGAAATCCATAATATTACCTTCCAATTATTGATGCCGATAACTGTGACCCAAATATTTCTTCTAATCCTTAAAACATAAAAATGATAAAATGGATAACTTACATACTAGTGGACCATTTAGGTTTATAGATTTATAGAATTTGTAAAAACTCTTACATTAACAATCCACATGAATTTAAATGACACTTTCCCCCCACTTAACCAAAACTTATATTAACATATTAATATATCATAATCATCGATATTAAATCCATTATAAATATAACCCTTTCAAAATAAATTCATTAAAATATTTGGAAAATAAAAGATAATAAGGGTGATCTCAAATTCATAGTAAGGATAAACCTAAACATTAAAAATTGAATGTCATCAATGGATATAAGAAGAGAAGAATGGTATGTTGAAATAGTAAAAGGGGAAGAGAAAATCATAAAGAAACTCATACACATCAATACCAAATCATAAAATATAAATTCATAGAAAAGGGAAATATTTATTAAAATCAATAATCAAAATCCATGTGATATCAATCTTATTCATTTGTAACATTATAAACTCATAATAATAAATTTAAAATATTTTTGGTAACTTGCAGCATCACATTCATGAAACCCATTAAAACCATTTCAAAACTATTACAATTGTAACAAACATACATCTAACTTTAAACATTATCATAGAACAATGTGTTGGATATCCATCTAAGTCTACCTATTGTTTAATCTATAATAGGCTCACCTTGTACTATCTATGACACCCCATGTTAATCTATAATGGGCTTACTCGGTTCTATCTAGGCCACCCAAAGTTAATTTTTAATGGGACATACCATTTTATCTGTTATGCCCCATGATGCATTGTAAGGTGCTTTCTAGACACTATCAAATAGAAACCATTATTTAAAATCTCCAATAACCTAATGACAAAGAGAGGACATAGGTAATTAATTTCATCATAACTCATTTTGAAACAAAAATTATTCTTGTCGAAAAAATTGATTATCCTATAGGAAGGAAATTCATTACACAAAAATATCATTGAAACATGGTTAACCCATAAAAATTAAGGGGGTTCCAAAATAATATCATTGAAACATGATTAACCCATGTAAAATAAGTGGGTTCCATAAAAGTATCTTCAGAACAAAATTAACCCATTTAAATGAAATTAGTTTCATAAAAATCTATTTAAAACATGTTTCAATCATGTAAATTAAATAGTTTCTTTGAAAATATTATTGAAACATTGTTAACATGTTGATAAGAAATGTGTTCCCAAAAAAATTATTTAAAACATGGTTAACTAGTGGAAAAGTAATGGGTTTCATAAAAATATCTTTGAATCAGATATAATCCAATAATATGAAGAAAAAGGATTATATTGATATGAAATAGCCCCTTTGTATGATAATATAAACAAGGGTTTATTAAATTTGATTAATGAAAATTACCTTAAATTTTTATTAAAAACATTTTTGAGGAAGATAATCCATAAACAATCTAATGTGTCTCACCCCACAATGAATAATTTGAATTATAATACCCATGATGGAATTACAATAAATTAATGTCATAATATCATGAGAATAATTATATTCATGATATAACTTTTCAAAGTGGTATTATAAAAAACCCCTAAAAGAATATAGGTGTATAAAATTACAAGAGTGTATAGGCTAGCAGTGAGGGTATGATTTCATTAATGCGGGGACTATACCCTCAACATAATTTCATTAGATCAATAATTTTCTTTAAAAAATATAAATAATCATATTAAATATGAGTAATGTTAAGGATGTAATACATGTCATACAAATAAATAAGCTCCAAAATTAGTAATAAAAACTATGGTAATAAGTCATTCATAAGCTGGTAGAACAACAGTGGGTCCTCTTGAATCTATCCAATTTCTCTACTATCTCCACACTCCACTTCTCAACCTTCCATCAGAGGGACCTTTACCTTCATTGTATCCCTTATGAAATATAATATTGCTTTGAAATGCCCAAGTAGGGAATGATTACTAGACTCAATAGAACACCACCAATGCATCCTTATCCCGATGTGCTCATGTATACAAGTTCATTCCCAAGTAATGATAAATCTGTTACAAGAAAAAATATAAAATCCAAAACAAAGAGGTCATTGGGTAAAAAAGTTGTCAAAAAAACATGGTCATACCTTCTTCATATCTATGCTGGAAGGATAGTGATGATCTCAAAATAATAGAGTATTAACCTCAATTAAAATGAATCATGCTACTCGACATCGTGTGATCATCCAACTCAGCATATTTATGCATCATGAAAGTCAATTTCATGGCATCCCTAATGAATCATGAAATACTTGGAGTCCCTTAGAACACAATAAAAATACCCTATAGAATCCACTAGTCATCAATTTCATCACAAAATATCCTTGAGGCATAATTTTATCCCTACCATGTACATAGGTTTGTCATCGCCATCTTCGCAAGTCATGCACACACACCCATGAGATGAACATGTCACGATAATCCAACTACCATGTGTTCAAATAACAATATTAAAAAATAAAAACTAGCATGGAAGGATACATGAAAAATCATATAATATCATCATAATTAAGTTAGTACAATAATACATGTGGTCGAAATCAAACATGAATAATATTCTACAAAGTAATAATGTAATCATGTGTAACATAAGGTTCTTACGAATACACCCACACTTACATGTGAACATAATGTAGCTTGGTCATCAAATATATCTATGAAGAAATCATATTAATGAAAATATCTAAAAAATAATAAAATTTAAGGAGCGTCCTACCTCAATAGTTGTCAATGTAAAAAAGGAAAGGATAAACCAGTAAAGAACACCTCATCATGACCTTATTATTGAAAATCATTGACACTCGATTTTTACAAAGGGTCCCAAAAGCCGAAACCAACTATTCTATTTCAATAAGAAATAAAATTTCCTATGTAATGATACATTCTATCTATATGATAATTCTCAAATTATAATTTAAAATATTACATGTGCTAATGTATTATCTCCCCATGATAATTTTCAAATAATAATTTTAAAATATTACATGTGATAATATTTTATCTCCCCTAGGTAATTCTCAAATTATCACTTAAAATGTTACATGTGATAAAATTTTATCTCTCCTAGATAATTTTTAAATTATCATTTAAAATATTACATTCTATAATATTTTATCTCTCCTTAATAATTTTAAATTATAGTTTATAATATCACATCAGATGATATTAAATCTCTACTAGATAATTTACAAATTGTCATTTAAAGTATTACATGAAAATATATTTCATATATCTAGGATAATTTTCAAATTATTATTTTTGGTTAATGTATTCTTTTATAATTATCCTTGGTAATTTATGTGAAATTTTAATTTTATAACTTTTTATAATTATCTTTAATAATTACACTCAATTACATTAATAGTTCATTGAGATTATCACATGATGATTATTTATAATTATCCCTTCATATCTCATGATAATTGTTTACAATTATAACTTCATATTTTCAAAAAATATATATAATATTATAATTCATTTATAGATTCGAGAAATAATTCAGTTTTTTAACACATTTATAATTATGATAAATTAACTTTTGATAAAACATTAAAATTATTTAAAAAAATCTTTATTATCATAAATATTCTTTGATAATTTTTATAAAAATATTTCGAAAATTCATAGTACTCAACCTATGATAATTTTATGAAATTATCATTTGATAATTATAATAACTATCCTTTCATAAATTGTATAAAATAAACCCTGATAATAATTTTTATAGAATCTCTATTGATACTTTATTTTAAATTGCCATTTGATGATATTTTGATAAATATATTGGATAATATTCAGTTTTATTATTTTAATGATTAAACAATTAGTGATTTAGAGGATAAAAATAAATTATAAAATAAATAATATTAATTAAATAAAATATAATTACTCATTCGAGGTAAGAGGAACACAATACAGATCATAAAGAATTATAGGGTCAACCTCACATGAGGAATCGATGTGGATGAATAGGGGATTTACTGGTCATTCATAAAGGAGTATTTGGATCACTGAGATTCTATGGAATAATCATATAACCAAATCTGAATCATTCATCTATTTAAAAAACCCCCCAATCGCATTAAAGAAAACAAAAATTTTAAACAAAAATTTTAATCATTTGTTTTACCAAAAATTGATTGATGGGGTCATTATTTTATACTATTAATGTGTTTTTATTTTTGAAATTAAAACCGTGATAAATTGATATTCTAAGAAGCAATTCCCATTAATAATATTGGTTTGGGGAAAAATGGATAGGACATGAACAAGGCATAATTTTTTTATAATTAATATTTATAATAATTTAATATATTTATTAAATAATTTAATTTTATTGAGAGACCTGACCAAACACCCAACACGTATAAATGTTATTCCCTACCTAGTGTAAACCCCTCATTCCTAACCTAACAATTCTCACAAATTTCTTATATGATCTACTATCATAGAGATATTTAATTATTTAAAAAATTAATAAAATATTAAATAGGTTTTTCTCATGTGCGATCTTACCAAATTCCCAATGAACAAAATATTTATACCCTACATAGGGAAAACCCTTTGTCTTGAACCTAATGTTGGTCATAGATTTCTCATACCACTCACTAAATTTGATTTATTCCATTGTTTTTTATAAATCATCCTAGCATAATATAATATATTTTTATTTTTATTCTATCTATGTCGAGTCTCTAAGAGCATCAAAATCTCATACTAACTCATCTACTATCTCAATAAAATATTCCATATAATATTACAATGGGATAAATTGGGTTTTACCCTTAAAAATCCATTAAATAGTTCATTAACTTGTTTTAATAGTAAAATTACATTTTCATATAAAAACATTAAAATTATCAACAAGAGTATCTTATTTTTCTTTAAAATTTCGAGATATTACACTTTTGATCACCAAATTGATGAATGATTGATTAATTAAATTTGGAATATGTTTTTTATTTACCAAAACTATGATAAAGAGTAATATATATTGGTCTAATACCACATAATGGGAGAAGTTGATCAGTGGGGGAAAGTTATCAAGAATACAAAATTAAAGGAGTGGGGTGATTTTATAAAAATATTTTTCAATATATATTTTTCTCACACTCCTTGTCATAAATTAGAGATGGGGATTCTTAGACCTAAAAAAATTATTGATGAATAGATTTGGTATTATAAATAGAACATCAATTTTTTTAACATTACACCTCCAGATTTTTCAATTACGTTAAATTTATAGTTGGATACTTCTTTAGTGGACTAAATACAAACCTTTGAGAAGCGTTATAATTTTTTTAATTTTATAGCTATGAGTAAATAGGTCAATGTTCCCTTAAATTTGACATTGATATTATTGATTTCCAATGGTCTTGTGGGGTTGGATATGGTAGAAGGAATATGGAGTTTTGTTCTAGAGGACCAATTGATAAATATTATAGAGAGAATAAAATCCAATTTTCCACATGTCATAAGTGTTAGAAGAAACATCTCTGAAACTACATGAATGGGATAAGAATATTATTAAATAATCATACTAATATTATTAAAGAATGGAAGGATTGGGACATTCCTTCACCTAAGGTCCAATTTTTGAACTTCAGGGAACATTGAAACATTTCTTGTCAGTGAACTAAGACGTGGTTCATCAATTATAACTAGATTCAGCATCCTATGATGCTAAGATATCAAGTATGAGCTTATGCAATTACTATTACTAAGGTGTATTTTCAAAACAAAGTGTTTAAATATAATTTTTTATTGTTTTAGAATATAGAATATATTGTTTGATTATTTCAGTACAAATTCTTTAATATCATTTCAATTTAGTAGAAATATTCAAAAACTACCTCAAGTCATGGAGGATGAGTAGTCATTGAATACACAAAGTGGTTAAATTTTTATAACTAAAGTTTATAACCCTTCCAAAATTATCTTTTTTTTATCTCCCAAATAAACTTGGTATACCTCATTTAGAGGATTTTGTTGTTGTTCTGGGAATTTATAAAGATATAACATCAATTTCATTAAGTGTAAACTGACATTCAATTCAATTCAACAGAATTGAAAGAAAAATAGTGGATATCCTTTGAAAATTCCATGTAAAGGATGATCATTATTTTCTTGTTATAATTAATATTTGGCTCAAATTATTCCAAAACGGTGATGATCATCATTTAAAACATGCCTATTATAAGTAAATTCCAATATATATTCCCTAAAGTGTTTCCAAGTAATCATTCTGATTGAAAGGTTAAGTCCTCAATTGATCTAATACCTAGATTTTATAATATATCTAAGTGTTTTTATATAATAAACAACATTGAATTAAAATAAAAATAGAAGAAAGTATATCATATTTTGGAAAATCTTTCCATATTTCCAAGTGATTCACCATGGGGTAAACCTGTACACTTTATCAAGAATATGTATGGTTCAATGTGTTTCTATATTTATTATCAAGAACTCGGAATAGAATAATAAGGAAAAAGTATGTCACACTGTTGATTGGTGGCTTGTTAGACCAACTTTTAGGGGGTTATTACTTATTGAAAGTAGATATTTGATTAATATATCCTCGCTTAAAGGTGATATTGGATGATATTGCTAATACTCCCACTAAAACAACATGTAGAGACTTTGAGTTCATATTAATTCCATTCAGACTACCGAACTCCCACACAATTTCCATTGAAATGATGAATTAGGTATTTATATATTACCTTAAAATATTAGTGGTAATATTTCCAATTGGTTTTTTTGAACATAAAATTCTATTTATTAGTAAAATTACACCCAAAAACATTATTTTCTCACATAAATAATTAAATATTTAAATATTATTATAAATAATATAATACCTAGAATACCTGAACATTTTTAAAAAATATAGTCTCTTCTCAAAAATAAAATTATAGAAAATAACCACGAATGAGTATTTAATTCAAAACATATATATATATATAAGGGTGGAACATGGACTACTCGATTCAAGTATTAATATATGGACACCTGAGGTACATGAAGGGGTGATGGAGGCTTTACCGGGAGTGATGAACGATGCTCAAGAAAAAGAAGAAATTTTATAATCCTTGAATAAAAAAATTATCACCAACAACAATGAATGATCACATATGTTCAACCACCTATTGAAGATAATAACATTATCTTTATATAGAGTGAAAATAATTCTTCTTAATTAATGAAGAATATGTTTTGTATTAATCGATATCATAAAATTATTTATTTCACATATACATGTCAAGGTAAACCTATAGCATGTGGTCAAATTCATGTTTGTAAACCAACATTCAGTTTTTTCCACACCTCATGTTTCCAATCAACCAAAAACAAAATGTTTTCATACCCCATAAAAATCATACTATATCAATGAAAATTTCATATATATGTGAAAAAATTTATTCAATTGGAATTAAAAAGACCTCATATAAAATTAATATGCATGGTGAAAATAAAAAAATTAGATGTTAATAATTTAAAAATTAATTACCCCTTAATGAATTATATTAAAATATCCTCTTACCCAATGAATAAGTGGAATCATCATTGTAATTCATGGTATCCTCTAATTTCACATGTCAAATGTTTTTTCTTCCAATAAATATATTTCTATCAATTTAACTTTTCATTATGTATCAGTCCAGTACTATAAATTGAATTTACATATCTTTTTTTCCATGGAATCCCTTGATCAAACTGATAAAAAACAAATCTCACTTCTCTAAACTATAATGTCGGCTCTATATTCCATACATAAGGCCTCAATCAACCAAATTTTATCCATAATGAATAAAATATAAATTTTAATTACATTAAAGTGAAATCTGCACAAATAATTCCTCATCAAAAAAGTAAAAAAGAAAAAAGAAAATGCCCAAAATCTCTCTTATCAACAATCAGTTGAAATAATTCATGTTTTAAATGAACGCTCTTCATTAATCTGTTCCTATTATTCTTTTAGTCCTCGAATTTAGGGCTCTATTTATTGATAGTCCTATAATGGTCATAATTTTTATTCTTTAAGATTAGTTGTAACTATATAAAATTTAGTATCATTAACCTCATATGAACTTATCAACACTTCATGTCTTCTAATGAATTTGTCTCTATATTTCTATATAACTATAATATCTAGTGGACTTAGTTTATAAATTAAACAAGGATTTATGTATTTCCATATTGGAAACTTCTAAAAATAAATTTATCGGGGTTTTGGTAAAACAAACAAAAACACACAAAAATAATAACATCATGTTAAAATGTATTAAAGGAATTAGTGTTATGTTATTTAAAAAACTGATGATAAAATCTATCTATCACTCAAAAATCACCCTATTTTATTAAATAACAATCAAGAATGATTAAAATAAATTAGACCTTCTTTTTTTATGGAAATACCACTATAAAAAGAAATAAATTTTTCAAAACTATACCTCCTAGTAAAGTATTTTATAATAAATATTATGGTTAAATCAAATCACCCTAGTATAATTTTGTTAAAAGTAAGAAAATCTCTCCTATATAGTAAATTGATTTTTTAAATTTGTTATATAATTTTTTAAAATTTATCCACATTTTTAATTTCCAAAAAATTGGGTAAAGTGATAAACAATTTAAAGAATAACCCTCACTAAAATTCAAAACTATTAAAGTTAAATAAAATATACTTTTTGTGTGAATATGTTCCTTTTATAAGTGATCCATTTTTTAGATTTCTAAAGTGAGAACCTAAAATAGAAAACAAATGTTATTCATTCATTGTTAAAAAATAATAATTTATTATAAATCATATATCTTCCAATAAGAATATATTCATAATTATTTCATCTTTTTAAAGAAGTGAAAAATTATATTAATGGAACGTAATTGAAGAAGTTTAGAGGTATACATTGAATATAAATTTAACCATTCAATAAAAAATATCCCATTTCAAAAGAGAATCTCTATTAAAGTGTATAAGAAAATGATATCAAAATATTTAAGGGATGTAATGTAAAAATTTCACAAAAAAATTATTATAAACCGTAACAGGATTTTTCAAAAATTATTGATAAAAATGAAAATATCATAAGTTTTTTGAAATCTAATCTGGATTTTAAGATTTTTGGATTTCTTTATTAAGAAATCATTACCAACATTAATGTATCAATGCCATTAGAAAAATTTTCTTAGATGATAATTAATTTTCTCATCAACATCAATTAAGAATGAAATATCTCTAAACATTCATTTCGCTCCATCAAAATCCATTTATTCCCATTGAATCATTGATTATAATGTCAAACATAAATAGATAACTCATCAAAATCATTTTTTTAATTTTTTTTCCAGAATTATTGGATACAAAATCTATTTTTCCTGGTTTTTGTCATGCTTTAACACCTTGTCAAAATAATTAAATTTTCTTTCCAAAATTTCATTTATTATAATATGTTCATATTTTAATTAATCTATTTAATAATGAAATTTTATCAAATATCAAGAGGGAAAAATTTAAATTATAATATTTTTCATTTCAATTATGTTTAAATTAATATTTTGGAAAATATAAATAATATTTCATATATTTTGTATTTTGTGGATAAAACCCCTTTATGTCTTTTACATCTCTCATTTTTAGAGATTAGTTCTGAAGAACTATTGAAGGATTGTTATTTTGAGCTTTTGGATTGACCTTTATTTTCTATTTTGGATAGGTTAAATTCATTAATTGGATTATATCACTGACCTTCCTCAAAATATGATCTTTTGAAACTACAAGGTTAGATGATTTATGATACATTTATTTTATAACATCCTGGTGAAAAAAACTTATAGAACTCGCTTCACATTTTTTGTGATGGAGGTTTAATCCTCTTATGGGATTATTCATTTTAAATGATTAAAAAATATTAGAATAAAATTTTGAAACAGTTAAATTAACAATTTTTTATGATGGAAACGTTTTAGGATTTTCATGTGTTATGGATTCTGTCACATGATGAGTACAGTATTCTCTAATATGAGGAATAAGATCTCACTTCATCCCTTTTCAGTTTTGGTCAATTACCTATAGATAATATAACCATTTATTCAATGGTAAATGGATTGGATATAGAGGAACATTTTATTTCATTTCCATTATTATAGTAACTTTTCATTTTATAATATATTACATTATAATGAATTATTTAAACTGATCCCTGAGTGTTAAACTTTTTGTTAATGGGGAAGATCTAGCAATCAATCCTATAGTTATATTCTCTTTTTCTCAACACCATTATGCTTCTCTATGACATTATTTTATAGGGATTATATATTTTAATATCAATTAAAAATAATAATTTCATCCAGAACATAAACCAATATCATTCGAGTAAATTTTCATATGGTTATTTTATTTTACTTTGAAAATTATGAAACTCCATGGTTGGAAATTCAATTTGAAATAAACATAATGATATCTCTACACAAAATTCTTGTAATTTAATGATATATATCTTTACCATACTAGTGTTTATAGCCTATACATAATCCCAAAAAAATACCATATTAAACTTCTATAAATGTTTTAGAATTTTAAGGAATTAAACATCATCAATTATGATTTTATACTTTTCCTTTGTTCAATGATAAAGTATGGTTTTACTCCAACGAATACTTTTTCTTCCACATAATCTATAGATGATTTATTTTAAAAAAATTCTCGTTGTAATGATTGAGACTGTATTTCACCTTCTCTATTATGAATAATTTAGATATTTTAAAACATTCATCAAAATACTCTTCATATAGGGGTAAATCGATTAACTATACTGAATCAATTATAAAACGGGAATAATAAACTCCTCATAATGAATACATGACTTTTTTAACTCCATCAACTTTAGAAAAAAGTATAGTTGTTCAAAACTAATTGATCGTATTATTAGAATATCTCTTGAGAATCATATTTTAAAAATATCTAACCATCCTTAAAAATGGAAAACTTACTTTTTCAATGATTCTTGTTGATTATACCACACCCTATAGAGCATTATTTATCTAAAATTTTTTCATATTGATATTTCATTGGATGATTTCATATGGTCTAATAAACATTCTAAATGTTGGTAGAGGAATACTAGTTGAAAAGGAATGTGTATTTATAATGAAAATATAAAAATTACACTATGGCCACAACGGTATTTATAATATAGTTTTCATCCATAGATATTTGGTATTGTAAGATACATCCAATGGTCCAAAACAACCCTATCTCCACAACATAATGCCAAATTCTCAAAAAGGGTATACTTAAAGAATATTTATGTTTTAAACATTGAACAAGTAATTTAAAAAGAATAATAAATTACTACAATCAAATTAATTAATTATTTAGTCTGCTATACAAATATTAAAATTCTTTGTTGAGAACAATTTCATATAAAATAAAAATAATAGATAAAAACAATAAACTTTATAAAAGTTATATTCTAAGATCGTGTATTGATTTATTTCGTTCAAAGATTGCTCTAAAAATTTAAAATAATTCATATCATTTGTAAATGAAAAAAATATAATAACTATAATGTATTAAAAAAATTCAAATAAAAGGTAAAATTACACCTTAATAAGATATTTTAAAAGAAAACGAGAAAATGGAAAAAAATTCTTGAAACTACTACAAACAATTAGTACACTAAATTAGTTGTTATGATAAACATAAAAAAATTTATGAGGAATTGGGTATATGAATTTATTTTTCAGTACATATTGACATCATTAATCAAAAAATTAAAAACAGAGAAGATATGAATTTTTAACTCTATTAGTATCAGTTATTAGAATTTATAGTTCCCACATTTTCTTATCCATCAGGTGCTCAGAATGAAAAAAATATATAGAGATAAATGCTCATAATATTATAAAGGACTAAACTATATTGAGGGATCAATCTCATAATTTATTGAAACAAAATATACCCCTTACAAAAATCTCTATGATAAACTATTTATAAAAAAATTTCTAAAAAATAAATAACAAATCACCCATACTAAATTTTGAAATCCTAATTACAAAAAATGAAATTAATTTTATCAAATAAATATTCAAAAATTTCTAAAATATTATTATAATAATATTTTCATGAAAATCATTAAAAATATAATGTTTTGAAGAATATAATCACTTTACTAAAAATAGACTTAATATTTACTACACATTTATCGATAATTTAAAATTTATGTGGAATATATATATATAATAGTCAATACTATTAATTTCCCAAAATATAAGGTCTAGTTTATAATTTTAATATATATTATTAGTTATTTATGTCTGGTTATGCATGTTAAATATGATATCGAACAAAAAAACAAACGGTTGAGTGTAACAAAAGATACACTAAGTGTTCTGTGTACTATAAGATGAATATAGTGTTTTGTCTAGTTTTTTCTATCAAAAATAATTTTCTTTATTTAATATAAGGTAGTTACAATATCCTATGGTTATTCCTATTTTAAAAATACTATAGTTATAAAAAACATTTTTGAAACATTTTTTAATTGTCCATACATAAAATATTATAAAGTTAAAAATCTCATCCAAATAGAAAAATAGATCATTTAATAGAATATTTAATTATTATGAATGAAATGGACTCATCCAATAAAATTTACACAAGTGTTTTGGTAATTTTTTAGTCCTTATCAATCTATTTTTAACAATAATTAGCAGATTTACCATTTACCATAGTAACACAATTTACTATGGTTACTATTCCTAATTACCAAAAGTAATGGGAATATTTTTACTATATTTTTAAATCTTATTTCTATAGACATAATTATTTTTAAAATATTCAATCTCTTTAATGGAATAAATTTATTTAACATTAAAAATAAAATTGAAATGAAAATAATTTTTTCATAAAAAAAATGCATTTTTTAGTATTAAACTGCTTTTTAGTGAATTAAATAATAAAAATGATTCTAATAAGCCTTATTAGAGTATTAATTATCTTAAATAGATATTTTTTTATAATAATTCTTAAATAAAATAGAAATATATAAATGTTTGAAACAAAAATATAACATTAAAAAAATCAATATTTTTCAATATTCACTAAAAATCAATCCTTTTAGAAAAGTAAAAAATATTCACCATAAGATAATTTTGATATTCTAATTTAAATATTTTTTTCATTTAACAAAAAATATAATAATTCTCATAAATAATTATAATATGTCTTCATAAAAATTAATAAAAATATATTTTTGGAATAAAACATATTTTTTATGAATAAATTGAATTTAAAAAAAATTGAGTGCTTATTTAATAATAATTAATCATCAAATTTTCATATAGTAGGGCATGTATATATTCTTTTATGTGTTAGATCCAGTTCATACCCTCTAATTTAAGGGCTAGGATTTGATATTCATATTGATATAATAATATTTTCAGTTCTTTGAAGCTCGATGTTGTGTGGATTATACTCTATCAAACAAAGTATTATTTTAAAATATTATGGTAGCATGCACCATAATCTGTCAAATTGATTATTTATTTCTAGAAGAAAAAATATATAAAATCTTGGGGTGTCACATTTCCCGACTTCAAAAAATTATTCCCTCGTTATTTAAACTTAGGCTTGTAAATCTTGTGTCTCACATTACAAAAAAAATGGTAAACCAACATCATAAAACTAGATAATAAAACATCCTCTTAAAATGAGTGAAATTTAAGTATGATAATTACTAAAAATGATGCTTTTAAATTGTATAACATTATTATGAATTGAAAATATGAATGTGTATGATAAAAGTTACACATAAGGATCAATAGAGGGTTATACATTACCAGGTTATGAGAATGTTAACCACCACAAAAACATAAATAAGTGATGGGATAAAAAGGCATTTATGTCCTGATAATAAAAGTAAACGGGTGAAATATTTATATCAAGTTCCTTTTCCTATAGTATAGTGATTATATTATTATCCAAACAAATCACAGAGGAAAATAATATTACATTATTTTTTCAATGTCATAATCCCAATATCATATTTTGGTCATTCATTGATTTGTTTCCACATAATCTGTTTTTCTAGGAAATATATATAATATTTTTATTCCTGAAGAACTTTTTATTGAATCTTATTATCTGTAGTTTATCCCTCCATTCCCGAAATATTTACCAGAACCAAATGGTTAACAAACGATATCCAATAACACCAAAATATTAACTTAATATATCCCATAAATTTAAAATAGTAGGTATCCTCAAAAATATGTCCCACCAAATTCAAAATCCAAATATATGGTTAATAAATTCCAACTTAACACTATTTACCCCAATAGAATAATTTATCTTGTACGGTCACATAAAAAATATTTAAATACCTTGATAATATATTCTCCTATATCAATATCATCACTATAAAACCTCATAAAAAACATTCATGCTTCCTAAAGTTAAATATCCCCTTATAAAATATTATATTATTAAATATCTTTCACATATCCAAAATTGTAGTAAAATCCATCATAAAAAAAATCACTAACAATTTTCATGGTCACCGATAATACCATGTTATAATTTTCAACATTGATCTTATTTATATCCCAATATAAAATTGCTTACTCTTTGTTAGCAATAAATAAAGGTTTACATTCCCTTGTTCTAAAAATATCACCTTTCTACTGAACACTATTCTTGGTTATCGATACCAGTTATCAGATGCTCTAAAATTCTTGAAGAAGAATTAATGTAGTATAATACTTATACGTATCATTGTTTGTATAACGAGATTATCATTGATAGATATTTTGTGAACGTAAATATTGTATCCAAATACACTATTACATAAATCATTCCACTTAGGTAATGGTAAAACAATTATCCTGACCATTATCCATTTTCTTCATCTAATTTATATTCCCTAGATTCATGGGGAATTCATTTTCAAAGTGTCACATCTCTTAAAATTTGAAGCATTACACATTGTAATATTCTTCCTTACCCATTTAATCACGAGACTGGTGGCCTTTCTAAGCACTTGTCAAAAACACTAATTTTCCTTCCTCAAGTACTATGGTTTTTCTTTCACAATTATAACATGTGGTTAAATCTCTCTATCGCTACATCCCTTTATCCATTTTTTTCTTAGTCACACTTTTCATTCCATTATTTCCTTTAGTGTTCTAAAAATAAAATATTTATTTTTCATTTTTTAGAGGACATGATATTGTATCATCATATGATGATAATTCTTGTGAGACTAGTTACCTTCAAAGGATTTCCTTAATTTTGTCAAATAAATGGTCAATATTTATCTTTGGATTACATAGGTATATTGTAGCATGTCATGCTGACATAGTAATTTTTCTTACACAAATCAACATTTTCATCTTACTTTTCAATGAGACTCAAGAATTTTATCACCATATGAGTGCATTTCACATGAGGAAAATACTTTTCCCATAGAAATTAATTCAAATATAACAATTCCATCCTTGTTATTTCCTAATCTTCTTTAGTTTTCTTGAATTGATGAACACCATTGATCTTCATCTCTCAAGAGATGATAAACTTCTATTAAATCCTTCATAATTTAATCACTACCCAGAGAAAGAAACATCTTATCTAAATAACTCATAAATTTCTCTAGTATAAAATTATTTTTATTCCAATTTAATAATGGAGGTAAATGAAGTATAAAGTTGTTTAACATTGTTACGTCGCATGGTGGATCAGTTTTCTTCTCCATAGTAGTAAGGTTATTTCCCATAACCTCTGTCAATTACCCAAATATGGCTATAATTTAATCAATTCTAGTTGTATACCCAAATCCCAATTCCTTACCTTTCCTTTGATTGAAATCACTACATGGAGTACGTGCATTGATATAGTTTACATTCCTTCTAATATGTTCCATTTATAAATAATTTTATGCACTATATTAGACCATAATTTAATAAAATATAATATATAACCCCAAAACTACTCAAAAACATAGAGTAAATTGAAATTTTATTCATGGATAATCTCATAGCCATAAAAATGGTTTCTTTGGGAATTTGTAAAAATCATAAAAATATTTTCAAATCCTTAATAATGGTTTGTAAATAAAATGTTAAATAACACAAGAATATTCTTTTGGAGTGTCAAACATGGTGCGTAGTAAGACCCATTTTTGTGTGCGAGGTAATTATCAAGTCAAGCCTGGGATGCCTTTTTTGAATTTATTATCCATAGGAAGATCTATTCCAGAACCACATTTACTACTAGTATCTATATGGGGATTTATTTCCAGGAAATCCATTAACTCTATACCATACCCAAACATTAGGATGTTATTATATACAAAATAATACCCTTAAAATAATCCATAAGGTTATTTTACATAATCTATGTTTTCTTAAATCTAGTTCCGAATGTTTTTTCTAAACATCACTTGATACCAACTGTAAGTACAGTAGCCCCAGTAGTCCTAATTCAGTGGTTACTGTATTACATCAGTACAAGATAAAATCAATTGCATACTAATGGAATGAATGGTTTTGTAGTCTTGGAAAACTATATACATATATAAAATTATCATTACATTTCAAAATATAAAATAAAATGTGGTATTTTCAATGAAAAAACCATTATTCCACTTATTATATCACTTCATATCAATCATAAAACACTATCTAGTATCATAGGAAAAATAAAATATTAGAAAGGGTGATCTCAAATTCTATTTCAGGGTACCCATACAGATGTAGATGTCGTGAATAAATAAAAATAATCAATATGGTGTGAAAAATAACTGAAATGAATTCCATTTTAAAGATAACATGAGCATAATACGGTATAAATAAAGAACAAAAAAAGGCAATATAAATAATATATTTTCTTGAAACACATCCATGAATTTTATTAAAAATCAAATAATAACATAGAAATCTATAATGAAACTAAAAATGAATTAATTCATAATATCACAGATTTACAAAATTAAGGTTTTATTCATGACATATGATAATAAATGGCTATGTCCACAGCCCAAACCGAGCCTGGTTTGTCTAATAAGGCCTACCAATTATTTGAGGGGCTATGGAATTCCCCTCCCATAAAATAAAAATTCCAATTAACACCAAATACGAAAGGATTGACCAATAATTAACATAAAAATCATATTCGTACTTGTATATGAAATTTTAGAAATTAACCAAATCAATAAACATAGACACAAATCATCCAGAGTGATATGGATAATTGTATCATAATAGAATATCCCCACCAAAAATGATGATAAAACATATAATAAGATATGGTATATGGTATCATAATATAATTACCATATTAAATCATAATATTCAACAATGTATATTGAGGTAAATGAAAATACTATAAAAATATCATCAAAAAATTCATGTATAAAATATACCTGTAACTTTGAAATAACATGTTTTTAAAAAGATTCTTAATTACAAGTGAATTTGTTTTTAAAATAATATTTTAATCATTTAATGGAGTAACAAAAACATTCATTACTCTTTACTCTTAATTGTTTGAAAATTCATTCATACTTTATAAGTTAAAAAACATTCATATCACACTTTCTTAAGAAAATTCAAAAAGTATCTCCTCTAGAAAAAATCATGAAGATTTTTTTTAAAAACAATTAAAAATAAAACATAGGTAAAAATGAATTTTAAAAATCATAGGATAATATTAAATAAATTTTAAAAAAATCTGAAACATGGAAGTGGAAGGGAAATATTCTCTAGTGGATACTTGAACATAAACATTTCATATAATGATGAGATTGCTTATGTTTTTTCAATGGATGTAATTATTGAAATATAATGAATAATTATATGTTAAATAATATTTATTAATTAATATATATCATATATATTAATTTTTTTTGTTATAAACATTCTTGTAAGGTAGTGACGAAAAATTAATTACATGATTATGTCGAGATGGTAAGTTGAACGTATGCATGAGCGATGTTTTCACTTTTCATAGGATAAAAAATAGATGGAATATGGTGGTAAAATATTCATATTAACATATCATAATATTTATGATAATGTTTTTATTATTTCAGGATAGTTTCAATACATTAATAATAAGTATATGAATAAATAATCATGAAAGATTTGGTAAAGATGATTACCTCTTCTTCTATGGACTCTCTTTAGTTATCTTCACAATGGAACTGGGGTTTCAAGTATTGAATGGAAATAACTTTAAGAGATTGGATATATATTTTCAAAACATTAAGGGGTAGGGTAAGGTCGATATATATGGTTAATCATGGTTTAAATAATAAATGAGGTTCCTTTTTATAATTTAGGTTACAAGGACTTTGGGAATTTCATAAAATATTAAATAAATAAAAATTAATTTTAATTTTAAAATTTCTCAATTTTTTTTAAATTAGTTGATAAGGTAAATATGGGTCGATGTAATGTTATAAAATAAAATTTTTACTATATTTTTCTCTGTTCTCACCCTAACCATAATGATTTAATTATATATATACCTTTTGAAAATTACCATTCTGTTAAAATTTTCAACTCTCAATATGTTAATAAAATTATGATAAAATTGAAAACAACCCAAAAATAGACCATGTAATATGTCCATAAACAATACCATTCAATTGTTTAAACAAATATTTTAATAAAATTTAATTTATTTAATGAATAATTATTTTCATAAAATATCAACAATATATATTTTATAACTATTCATTTAGTTTGACATTAATAACATCAAGAAAACAAAATAATTCAAACAAAATTAATAAAAACCTATATAATATCTTTTTTAAAAATATTAAATTCAGGTTTAATATTAATCATATCAAATTATACTACTATTAATGAATTTAATACCATTTACTTTATTTTTTTATTAATTAAATAATTATTGCACCAGCGTTGCACTAGTATTTAAGGTAATTATTTATTCACCAAAAATTAATAATATATTTCCAAGATGAATTTAAATAATTTATGCTTAAAAATAATATATATAAAAAAAATAGAATCATTTAATCACAATGTTAAAATATAATTCTTATTAAAACTCTATGTAAGTCATTTTTACCCATCCTTACAAAAAAACCTTTAAAAGCAATAATCTCATTCAAATGGAAATAAAAGCTCATATAATAGAATATTTGAAGATGAAGGAATAAATGGACCCATAAAATAAAATTTATGCAATTGTTATGGATATTTTTAGTACTTATCATTTTATTTTTAGCCCTAATTACTCGATATACCCTTTACTATGGTTACCAAATTTAATATGGTTACTATTAATAATGACTGAAAATAAAAGGGAAATTATTATTAGATTTTATCCTCAGGATCCTAAATATTGATTCCATTTTTAAATATTAAATTCCAATAAATGGAATTAACTAATTTAAGATTAAAATGAAAATCATAGTGAAAAAAAGTTTTTTAGAAATATGCATTTTTTTATAAAAAGTTTATTTATAATAAAATTAATCATAAAAATAATTAAAATAAACATAATTATATTATTAATGATATTGTGTTTTATGATTACTTTGAACCCATTTTAAAAAAAACGGTTATTTTTACATGTTTGAAACAAAAATACAATTCTAAAAAAATATCTATTCACTATTCACTAGAAAATCAATCTTTTCAGAAAAAATAAAAAATAAAAAATAAAAAGATTTCAATGTTTATATTTTTAATCATATAAATTTAATTAAATTTCTAAAAAATAATTATAATATTTCTTTATAAAATTTAATAAAATCATTTTTTAAAAATATATTTTTTTAATAAATATTGATTTTACAATAAATTTATTGTTTAGTGAAAAATAATTAATTAATAAATTTTCATTTAGGATGACCTATATATATTTCAAAATATTGTACATCCTATTTTCACTATAAAATTTAGTGGATATTTTATAATTAACAAATTTATATAGTAATACTTCAAGTTTTGTTGAAACTCGATGTTGTGTGTTGTATACTCTATCAAAAATTATGTTATTTTAAATTATTGATGTTTAATGGACTTTAAGATATCAAATATATTATATTTATTATAAAATAATCATATCGTTAAATCTGTAGGTGTTAATTTTTTTCATCCCCTATAAATTTTATATCATGGATCTTCTTATATTTATGTTATTCAATGTTTCATTTCATGAAATTTCATTCACAGGTTTATGATTCATAATTTAAAAAAATGAAAGTGTTTTTATGATATAATTTCATCAGTTTTCATGATTTTCAATGTTAAATTTTTTTGTGATGTATTATATACTCTTATTTTATAGAACCACGTCTCTTATCATATCCTCTGATTATGAATGTGGTTTAAATGTTTAATTTCAATTTTCTAACTTACCGATTAAATAAACTTCAAGAAATTCATTTGTAAGTTATATTGATCGTAAATATTTTTTGAGATTGGGAATCCTTCTCTTTCATATACATGTTTTCAAAAAAAAATTAATAATGTTCTTATTTATGCTCTAATGAATTCATAATTTCATCTTTATGTAACATTCACATGATTTCCAAATGTTTGGAAAATGAATATTTTTAAAATTAATCATATAACACATTTTGAATTTCATTCCTTTATTATGAATGGAATTATAACATCATGTTTCTGATCTATCTATTTTCCTTAACCTCATCATGGGTTTCCCTTTTGGTTGTTTTTATAAGGAAAAGAAGGAATTCTGAGGATACCTATAATGGTGAGGTCAAAAAATTATTGGACTCATAGATTTAATAGAATTTTTCTACAAGATACGGGAGGACATCACACTATATGACTAGGTTACATGGCGTGTAATAGTCTCTGGATGAAATTCATGAAATACTTCACACTGTGAATGTTTACATGATGTGAAGATATTTTTCACATCATGAATGATTTATGTAAGAGATTTTCAATCCAATGAAATGTATTTCCTAGCGTACTTAAACACCATGGACTTATCATCAAGTAAAGTAATTATATTCCATGTAATTCCCAATGCAGAAAAGTATTAGGGAACCCTTTGGGTTTTGGGTGACCATTCAGCTACCAAGTTTCCACTTCCCTTTATCCAAATCTCCCTCCAGTAATTTTTAGAGACTTTATTCCTTTCATATCGATCTGTTCATCATTTGATCTATGTTTGGTTTGGGGTGCGTCTCATAGGTTATGTGATCCTCAATCTTCTATATTTCCATTAATCATGGTATCACCCTTAGGTTATGATTATTAGATCCATTTATATGTGTTAGAGTTTTCTATTGTCTTCTCCTAAGATATGTTGTGCAATCAAATTCCACAGATCTTTTCATTATTGGTCATTGTGTAGTGGGCATACGTTCTTGAGGTCTGTGGTTTTTCCTCTTCATACATAACACTATTTCACAATTTATTCAATCCAATGATGTGTGTATTGGATTCAAGGGAAATCATAGACATCATTGTTTTTTTGTGGATCCCATTGTGGGCATGTAAAACCCGAGTATCGAGGTTGGTGGTTCCGTATCTAGCCTACGTTGATGAACCATGTCATTATTGATTTACAAAATTAATTATACATATAATAAACATGATTTTTTCGTGTAGGTTTAAAATGGTTTTTTAAAAAATGGGTTTTCATAGTTTTTGGTAAATGGAATGAAAAGTGGTATTTAAAAATCCTTAAAAATAGAATTATGATATGGTTTTGAAATGGTTTTTCAAAGCATTGGATTGAATTGTGAAAATTAGAACATTGGTTAAATTGGGTACTTAGGTGGAAGTTTTCTCTGGAGACTATACTCAATGTATTTTTATTATCATGATGTTTCATCATGGAATTTGGTTCAATTTTTTAGGCATGTTGTTCTAGGGGACTGGTATTGATGTTTGCGGGATTTAGTCATGGTGTATTCCTATTCTTCATAGTCTTGTGTTCTAAGAACCATATTATAAACTTGATTAATTATTGTACAAGAAGTCTTCTAGTCTGACCTATAGTGATACTTAGTACTGATACATGCCATTTTGTTTTATATTTCATGGATTTTTTGTTTTATCCTTAATATGAATGTCTAGGATTGATTAATATGTTATGGAAAATATGCTTCGAAATTTATTTAACTGGATTTTTCAGAACAATTATAAAAGATAAACGATATCAATTTTTTCTATAATACTACTTTTATGTTTATCAAGCCATGTTATATTTAAAATGATAACACAAGAGTTTTTATATATATAGATAGGTTATAAAACAGTAAGGTGGGATCCTACTAAGACTGTTAGCTAACACCATCTGCACTACTTAAGTGGTGTGTAGACCTTTGTATGCCATCCATTGGTGGGAAAGAAAAGGAACCATAGTGGGGTAGAGAGGATTTTTGTTAGTGGGTTAGATATCTAGTTGTGATATGGTGGGAGTTCTTCCACACCATCAGTTGGAGTATCTATTTTGTTTTAGTCCATTGTAGTTCCACTTTTCTTTTTAAGATTTAGACACTTTTGAATTTTTTTGTTAACGTTGTATTATTATAGTTATGGAATATATTTATTAGTCTTCCACTATTCATTTCACTTCTGTGTGTATATATATTCCTGTTGTTGGTACAAGTTAGGAGAAATCATTTCCTCTAGTTTTTTGAAAGATGTTTAGGTGCTGGTCACTAGCCCAAGGGGATTGGGAACACGCTTAGGGTATATGATGGATTGGTTAGGGTGCCGATTTTGAGGGTAACCTAAGTTTGTTCATTACAGGAATTTTTTCTTATAAAATATAAATCTAAACAACATTTTTGAATCATTATGAATACTTTTTAGTTTTCCTTTAAGATTTTCCATGTTTTTTTGAATAAAATTATTTTCCGATTGTTATAGAAATTTTTAGTTGTTAAAATTAATTTTTAATGATAAAATCATATTTTTATCAAAAAAATCAATATTCGTTTAATGGAATTTCTATTTTTGAATTTCATTAAAACTTCATTATATTTATCCTCTAATATGTATATATTATAATGATACCATCCTTATTTGTTTGGATGGATTATGATTTTTTAAACTAGATTAATTACAAAATAATGATTTATACCAAAAGAAATTTATCAACAAATAATATAACTATTAGTAAAAATGACCAATACCAACAGATATTATGATTTATTTGTTTTAATTTTAAGTACCAACACTTGTTTTTATCAACAAACATATCTGTTGATATTGATTGTTCAATACCATCAAATCTTTTACCAACAATTAAATTTATTACTTTATCATATCAATATCAACATTATTTTACTAATACATTAATTTGTTATTAATAATAAATATTAAAAATAAATACTCTTTCATCAATAATTAATATATTTTCAAAACATTTATTGGATGAAATATTTTATTATATTTTAATATTAATTAGTACAAAATAATAGAAGATACAAAAGTGAAAAAAATTGAACATAATTAAGATCAATCCCCAAACCTCACTTCCCCTGTGATTCCCTTCCTCTCGCATCTTTGTCCCTTTCGTCCCACACCAAAGATGTTTTCCCACACTCTAACCCCCACTCCATCTCTATCAGTCAGACCCACACCCTCCTTGATTCTTTGATGTCACATATACTCCTCAGCTACAGACAGTTGATTGCTTTTTTCTTCTTTCAAATATAATGTTGAGGATTCAGGAGGCACCTGGACATAAGCCTATTTATTTTCCAATTGGTCCACTATTTATCCACTTATCAGGTATGTGTTTCTTCTATTCATGTTTTATAAACATGTAATATTTTTTATCTAGTGTTACAATTGATATGCAGTTAGGGTTTCATAGAAATTATAATTAAATGAGTTCTCTCCCTACCTCTCTCTCACTCTTGATTTCAGAATGCTAAATCCATACTTCTCTAGCTCCTCTCTAATTAATCAATTCAAGACCTCATACGTGTACACATGAATTTCCATTTAATACTTTTCCAATTTATTCATATATTTAAGAAATCTAGTACTAGACTAGAGCACATAAGAAAGGAAATCATTGTATTCATCTCATATAATTCATTCTATAATTTTACATCAGGTTGTTGTGTATTTTTTTATTTTCATGCTCTATTTCATTTATAATATACTTATAGTGCTGAAAATGTAGCTAAATTGATATATAATTTTATATTTGGAATTATTTCATGCTTTTTATACCATTTTTATTACTATTTTCATATCTACAATTTATAATTTTTAGTCTCATTAACATACAATAATTTTAAGCAATTTAGTTATGTTTTTTGTTATTTCATCCATGCAAGGTATTCATTTGATAACTTGTCTAGATCGAAAATCATCACTTGAAAAGAACCATTGAATGTTATATTTGTATTTTCATTTATTTCTATTTAATAAAAATATGTTAAACTATTATAACCATTCAATTTATTTTACTAATATAATTTGTAGATGTTCATGTTCATTATAGTAATGGTCAATAATTTATTACTTGTTAATGTACAGAGTGACCAGTTTATTTTCTTTCAATGGATTTATTTTTTCCAAATTTATTTTCATATAAGTGGAAAGACAAATTAATATTATGAAAAATTTGGGCAACTATAGTTGAATGTTTATATATATGTTTCATATAGATAATTCTTATCACCAAATAAAAATTTATTTTTTGTATTATTAATGTTTTTTTACAAAACCTATAATCTATAATAAGAGGCTTGAAAGACAAGTAATGTTGTAATTATTAAAGGAGCATTGTCACATGGAAATTATTGAACAAAACCACTAAAGTGACAAAAAAATTCAATAAGAAATATTGAAACACAAATCCAAAATGAATAACATAAATTTCATGGAAGTTACATTAAAATATAAACAAGAAATATACTAGTGATTCTAGTTTCATCCAACCAAACTATCCCACCTAATATGTTTTGAATATGAATTTCTGTATATCATTAATAAATAACTAGTGCCTGATCATTTTTTCTTTCTAGAACCTCCACCCATGACTGATTTATTGGCATCTCACATCTTATCATGACAACATGTTCTTCAACAATTACATTGAAATTATTTGATGGGATGATAATTATGATAAATATTAATACCAATAATATCATATTAGCTCTTCCAAAGCATAAACTATCCTATTATTAAAGAAGGGATAAGGATAGTAGTGATGATGAGGAGTCTAAATTACAACCAGAACATAATTTAGGTTTCTATCAATAGAATTTTGGTTCACAAATAAATAAATATTATCATATTATGTTACTTCAAAACAATTCACCTCTTCATCATTCTTTTGAACCAAAATGTGCATCTAATGAGACAAGTAATGATTAATATCTCAACTTCATAGATAATTTTTATTATAAAATCCATTATTGGTTAAAATTTCCTCAATATGCTCATAATAAAATATACATGGGGGTAATTCCTCAGAAGTACAGAAATGAAAACATTTTAATTTCATCAAAGTGCATATAACGCCTCTATATGTAACTCAATTTTCACATTTCGTGATATATCCACACTTTCCCCATTACTAATTGAGAAATTTCTCTTCATATCTCACATTAATGGTCCAAGAACATCTTTATCACACTATCTATTTCTAAATGGTTTCTATAAAAATATTCTTCAATAGAGTTGATTTGAATTTTTTGAGCAATTTACCTGAGCCTATTTAATTATTTGTGAGATGAAATAAAACGTGGTGAACTTGAAAGTTCATTAGTATTCACATCCATAAACATTGGATGCATCTTAGAATAACTGAGTTCATGATGGTTTGTATTGTTTTAATGTGATGATCCATCTTCTATGAATCAATTTTCACATTACATAAAAATTAAACAAATCATGAATTATGTAGCATAGATTAAATCATGAGATTCAGCTCTTCAGAACACAATATTTTGGAGTTGGGCTTGGCACCACACATCCACATAAAATCTAGCTTGCTAGTTTCAACTCTCTTATATTCCTTGTGACAAAAATTTAATATTCAAGTGTCTAATAATAATCCTCATTAATAAGTTCCCAGTAATATTTATAAAATTTGAAAAGGTATTTTAAGACCATATTAGAAGTAATATAAAAAATATAAAAGGTTATCATTTAAATAAATTCTTTGATGGATATTGAGTTATGTGTAATTCTCAATTAAATTTAGAATTTATAGAATCTAGAATTTGATACTAGATATCTATCTTTTTCTTTTTCATATTTTTGCAATAAACAATATTTCATCTAAACCTGTGAAACCACTGGCTATCCTGTCAAGGAATCTTATATCAGGAATAGATCACAATTACTAGTTTTTTAACTGGATGATGATATATGTCTCTATTAAAACATATTACTATACTGAGGTTAAGTGTATTGATGTTTTTTTGGTAATTTTATCAAAAGATCCCAGCATTAGAAACTGACATTGACTTAATACTCACTTAAAATGTATTTGATAATGAAATAGGCCGGGATCATGGATCCCTTTTATTAAAAAGTAAAAAACACAAATCGATGGGAAGAAGGGGGATTAAGACATTGTAACCCTGTCCAATTTCAAAGAACAAACTACCAGACATCATCCATAGAAACATTACATGTCGTAATCAATTTTTTTACTACATTCATAATCTTTATACACATTAGAATTATATCTCAATGAGATGGGAATATTATATTGTTCCAACCTCTCCATTATAGAAGATTCAATGCGATACTCAGAGTGGGTTTTATCTTTGAGTATTTCTTATTTGGTCTAATTTTGTTTAGAATAGATGGGAAACCATCATCATCCTTCATCATTCTTTTAGTAGCTACATCCCTATAAGAATTACTATCTCTCTTGAATTTTCCATCCTCTCTATCTACATCTAGATCAGTTAAATCTCTCCAATTAACAATTTCACCAGAGGTATTCATTTCATCTGGGATATATTTCTGATAGTCAATAAACTGTTGCATCTATCCATGGTCATGCAGAAAAGCCTCCTAATTATCATCATTGACCATCTAATACTTGTCAAGTGGAAACACATTCTGATGGGAAACAGCATCCCCAACATGAAAGTAAGCATCTACCTTCTCTATGAGACCTAAATTAAATCCCTCTTCTTAGTTATGAGACATTACATATCTGCCAACTTGATCAGGAATTGTGGAATCATAAGCATGCAGAAAAAGATACTCTGATATGTTTAGGCCCGACCTCTGTGGTTAAACTCTAGTCTCATGCAATCTAGAAGGAAACCCCTTACCATGCTCCAGATTAACATATGAAACAACATTGTTTTGAAAATGCAGACCAATAACCTCTTCAAGCCTTTGTCATGACTGATAAATAGAAACTGGTTCACTTCCATGCTAATTCTTCTCATTTCCTTACAGGGTTGCAATTGTAATGGACCATGTACCTCTTGTATCATCTCCTTTGAGAATTCTTGGGATTTAATAGGAATAATCTATCCAAAATCCCAAGCAGACTGATGTTTAAAAAAATTTAACCATCTTCACTCCTACTACAGCATCCACAACTTTTCCCTTTCCTAACACTTTCCAAAAAACAGGCCTATAGGAAGCATGATCTAGTCCCTAACAACTATCCACCACACATAAAGTACCTTTACCTTGAGATAGAAAAGCAGCATCATTTGTAGCTCTATGGCCCATGTTAACCATTCACATTACTCGGCACTTATCAGGTTCATGCCAAAAAAAACAACTATTTCCTTTCATGTTTTTCTTTTGTAACACCCTTTTAAAAATCCTTTATGAAATACCCTTTAATGAAAAAAATGAGTGGAACATTTTCTTAAAAAAAATTCTTCTTTAACATGACCAATCGAGCAATAATTCTCACAATAACCTGGAAACCTTTCAAAAGTAATTTGAAATGCCAATCATAAATTTAAATAAAATACTATGGGTGTTTTTGTTTTCCCTATTTATATAATCTTATTTTTAATTTTATAGGATGAATTATTATTTCCAATTCTTTAGTGGTTTGAGATATTTATTTATTTTATAGTCATATTCTCTTCTATTATTCAACGCCTTAGGGATGTGAAGCTTCTCAAATATTATGGATGAGTTGGAACAATGATTTTATCGTTAGATTATTACATTACCTATTATGTTCCAAGTATATATTTCCAGGAAATATACACTTAAATGATTTCTTATCATTGTCACATTGAATTTAATTAAATTATACCAATAAAATGAGAGGATAAATGCGTAGATGCGGAAAAAAAGTTTGGTTTTATTAATCTTATTTACAATGTGTTGGGTGATGAATATAATGGAAGAGGAATGAAGATTACTTGTGTTTTGACATGCATATTCATATGAATGATGTGGATGAGAAGATGATTTTTATTGAATGTATTGACTTCAAAGTGAAATATTCAATTTAATATTTAATAATGTGTATCATGAAGATCTAGAAGTTATTGGTTCATTAGTAGTTGTCTATGGAGTGTGTAGAGAAGTTGAGACTTGAATTTTTAAGGTAAAATATTTAGTCTTAATTACTGTTTTAAAGATCACGCTAACATCTATATTCCCATTATTTCATTCCCATGCTATTACATGAATTGTGAATGAGAAGTTTGATTTAGTTAGTGATGGACTGTATAGAGCAGTTGAGGACGGCATGTTTAAGGTTATATATTGAGGCTTAATTGTTGTTTCAGTGAGCACACTAAACAATTTATTCACATTATCTTGTTCTCATACTATGGGTTAAAATAGGAATAAATTGTATTTGACTACTTTGATCATAGAGTTATTATTTTTCATTATAATTTTTATTGATTTGTGTTCATTTTATGATTATTGTATTAGTGTAGATACAATGCATCACTTCCATGTATTTTGTACCACATTAATACCCATCCTATTGAATCAAATAATTTGGCCTTTATTTAGAATTAGATATCATTGTGATGATGTTATCTTGTAAGGCCACTATTTCTCTGTTAAACAAGATTTTGGCCCTGAGTTAGTCCTTTTATACTAGACTCTTTCCTTAAAAGATGGTTATTGTGGCCTTAGTTTCTTGATTTTTTGGTTTTTCTCTTGAACTTTGAGTTCTCCATGTCTCATTTCAGGCTTTAGTGATCTTCAAAGAGTGGTTTGGATGTTGGTTCATTGTTTACATTCATATTTAATTCTCTTTCATGTGATGGTTTTGTTATAGGGGTTGTGGTCTGTTTCTGGGGTCAATCTAACATACGGCTATCTTAGGCCTAGAATATTAATCTGGTGACTTGTTTTGTGTTACTTATTCTCATTTTCCTTTTGTTTCACTACTCTATTTTTGAGATTTTTATCTGGAGGATTAATGCATGGTTAATTTTCTATTATCATCTTCTTGGAGGCAGGATGTTTCACAATGATAGGGGATATTCTTGGAGCAGTCTCCTTCATATAGGTCACCTTATGCTTCTATAGGCCACCCCCATTTGGTCTAATGCCTCCATAGGGTAACCACTCCCCATGATACTATTTAGAACTTGGTTTTGGATATTCCATATTGTGTGGTGTTGGGTTTCTTGTGAGGGTGAGGTTATTGATTTAGTCTATTGTTGGGGAAGATGTTATGGTGGTGGAGATGATTTGGTAGTATGTTGATGGTTTCTTTGTGTGGGGATGGTTCCTTTGTGTGTGGTTGTTTTATCTGTTTTTGTAATCATAGCTGGAATGCTTTTGGTTTTGACATGTTTTGAGCTTCCCAAGGTTACTCAGGCTCCTTGTTATTTAGATTTCATGTTTTTAAATTATTTCTGATCATATTTATACAAATAAACCTTTAGTTTTTTTGAGTCTCACAGAATTTCATTTTGTTATTATTATATAATAAATATCTAATTATGTATGAATTTATTCTATTAAATTTCATTATTAATATGATTAACCTTTTTCTCATATTAGACATTTTGAAAATTATCTTTGGTATGATAATTAAAATAGGTGTATTGTATATAATAAATTAGTAATTATAATATAAAATACTATCAAAAAATACTAAAATACTTAAAGATAATATTTTTTAAAAATATAATTTATAAATAAATATTATATATTGGTATTTTTTATGAATGTTGATAAAAATATAACCAACATAAAAAAATTCATATAAATCTATTTCTAATAATTTGGACCAACATATATATTATCTGTTGGTATTATTATAATTTCAACAGAACTATTTTATCTATCATAATTATAGGTAGCAATAGAGTTCTTACCCATAGTTAAGTGATAGGACAACTTTGGTTAGTAAAACATATTACCATCATATAAAACACTTTTACCTACAGATATACCCCTATTGGAAAAAGATAATTATTTTGTAGTGATTGTCATGGAATATATTTATATTACATGGTTAAATCAATCTATAAATGAAAATTTATTATTTTCATTTTTAATATTTAATGATTCTAATTGTTTTACCAATACTATGGTACAAACAATAATGAATATATTTTTTATGTGTGGTTTTGTTATAATGTGTGAATGGGTTCTGTTATAACCAAGTATAGTTGGTTGTGTTATAAATCATGGTTTAGGGGGTATGCGAATATAGATACCTATAGTATCCATATATATATGAGATCATTTTAGTTG
The DNA here is from genome assembly GCA_963277665.1 of Viscum album. NCBI lineage: Eukaryota > Viridiplantae > Streptophyta > Magnoliopsida > Santalales > Viscaceae > Viscum > Viscum album. Next base: position 1,371,640,916 of record OY728141.1, on the reverse strand, counting down.
AATGTTCAAAAAAATTAACAATAAAAAAATCTTAAGAACCATACAAGTTTATTGTCTTTGGAAACATGTATACATAAAAAACTAGTACAAAAAATATCTGCATCATTTTTTATTTTATTCTTCACAACTAGACCCCTTCTTATACATTTCATTCATAAAACCATTATTCATAACCTGTTGATGGGAAATTTATGAAAGGGTGATCTCTGATGCCCAATAAAGGTAAAAATAATATATATCAATAAATGATCACATGTGGGAACAAGATAATAATTATGCTATGATAATTTGTTCAATGATTACAATAATCACACTAAATATATTAAATATCATTAATCATGAAACATAACGAATATTTTTTCCAAAAAATGACATAAGACATAAGTTTATGAAATTATCAATAATCAATCATGATCAATTATATCATATTATGAGAATAAGATGAATGTTTTTCTCATGATCATATGTATATAAAATCATTTCCATAGTCATATTTCACTTCTAGTAATATCATAGTTGATTGTATTCACTCCCTATTCTATCATTTCATTTATCAAGGTTCACTCCCAATACTATATTATTGGAAAAATTCCCTTACGAAATTAGGATCACATGGTATTCCAGTATTTGTTATCTCCAAATATATCATTCTTTACCTAATAAATTATAGGGATATATAATTATGGTCCAACCCATAACATATTGAAAATCATACATATTTGTTCCACAACATCATAAAACATTCATCGTATTATCAAATTGTAACCTAGGGAAAGGATATAGATTTCATAAAAATTTAACTACCATAACAATAAACCATCTAGGGAAAAAATATAAGTGGTAATGTTGGATCATATACCTAGTAAATCATATGAAACATGAAATTATTTTTTTATAGGTAAAAATACATTTAAAATTTCACTATACAATTTAAGGGTAAAAATACCATTTTTATTTGAAATAAATTATTTAAAATCTTAAAAACATAAAAATCTTAACCAAAATATTTTAATTGAAAATATTCAAGACCAATTATATTGTATTCTATAATAAAATAGACTATACATGTTTATAAGAAATTTTTTTCAAGCTGTTTATATTAAACTAATATTCTTTTCATTTTTTTTATAAAAAAAATAAAATTAATATATTTGGAAAATGATATGAAATTTCATTGTAAACTACATTAATTAAAGATAAATATAATAAAAATGTATTTGAATAATATTTTTATAATAGTAAAAATAATCTTGAAATCATTTTAATGAAAATGAGGAAATAGATAAAAGGAGTTTTGATCAAAGGGAATTACAAGGTCAGTTTTCCTTAAAAACATTCGATCATAATTTTTAGTTCTTAAATAGTGGAAGATGAAAAGAAATCAAAAAATTCTAACAAGAATTTTGGATAAGAGAGTAAAAAATAATTGGGATACATATATCATATAGTTTTGTCATCAGAATATTTATTATAAAATAATCCTGATAAAAATGAGATTCTAACATAAAACCATCACAAATTAAGTTATCAATGAATCAAAATACATTAGATGATTGAATATAATATAGATATGTAAATCAAATTAATTAAATCATTTAGAATTATAAAATACATTATATTATAATATATACACTACAGTGATAAGAAATCGGTACCAAATATTAAAATATGTCTTAATGAAGAGAAATTAAGATGAAAAACTAATACATCACGTCCTTGCTTCTTAAGTTCTCTAAAATATTGAAAAATAAAGTTTTATTTATTATAATCTAATACCAGGATCATAATAATACCTATAATACCAATAAATGTTTACTTATAATATCTCATCACCCATTTATTGACAATCATTGTTTATCATTGTCATTTTCATTACAAACTACTTTGTTTTTAATGATGTTTTGGTTTGGAGGTTATAGCCATTTCATTTTTATCATGGTTCCTTTTTCTCCAATGTTCTAATAAATATGTAAAAATAATATATATTAATTATATATATATATATATATTAATAATCATATATATAAATTTTTCATGAAAAATTAACCACATCACTATGCAGTGATAGTACTCTATACAGACACACAAGTGGAATTTCAATTTTTTTATGGAGGAAACATAAGAAAGGTAATGTCCAAAAAACCAAATAACCAACATAAATGGTACATAAATCTTTCTTGATATAGTAAAAAATGGAATTCATGATCCCCATGGGTTGGGGACTAGTGACAAGGCATCAAGAAACCTTAAGAGAGAATGATTTCTCTATGAACATAAATAATCAAATGAAATCAACAAAATAAAAACTAGAAAAATCGATATATCAAGACATAAATCAAGAGAGGACACCAGAAGGTAGAGAAAACATAAAACCAACCATCCCATATAAATGATAGTTGCATCAATAGATCACTTCTCAATATAGGTAACACACACTCCACTTGTCACTATGAACTCCTATATTATCACTAGTCAAACAGACTCACCACCTCCATGTCGTGCTTTTTCATTTCTAAAATAGGGAAGAATAAAAACTATAAAATCTTTATGTTAAGCTTAGGGATTAAAAAATCCCATCATGATATCACCAAATTTTCTATACACAATTCCATAATAAAGAACCATTTATACATAAAATTTAAATATAACACGGGTTGGGAATATTTTCATGATTAATATCAAAACATTCCAGATGGAAAATTTCAATGGCTAAAATTAAAATATTTATAAAATAGAATAGAAAGAATAAATTAGATTAATTAACCGTGGAATTTAATAATAAAATTAAAAAGGCACTATATTCATATAACATGTGGTTTGTTTGTTCTGGGCTATTGGATCCTCACACTACTCAGTCAATCAATCATCGGTAAATGTGAGGACATGTACCTATTGATCAGGCCATCAGGATAGAACGATCAACACCCCATTAAGAAATAAATTATTAAAAATTAATTTTGGTAATAAGATCACCATAAATCCGTTATTATAAGGTTAGATTCCTGGCATGCTTTCCCTCATCACCCACTAATGACATAGGCTAACATTTTCATTAAATATATCAAAAAATTAACCATGGGTAAATCATGCTGTTTAATTCAATTCATCATTCATTGTTTTAACATGTCATTTCAATTTCAAAACCAAATCATTGGTTTTTATCATGTTCGTGACTCTAAAAAATATCTTTCATTTGAAGAAATTTTCCACATGAATTAACATAACATCATATCATCAAAAACCATTCTATTTTAGTTTATATTTTCTAAACAAATAGCCCAGTATTTTCCATGACATCAAAGAAAGTGTTTTAATTCACCATTCCATACCTTGTGATGGAAAACATATAAATCTTCTCAATTTAGGGTTCAAAAATCAATTTATAATTCACTTTTAAATAAATAAATTAGTTACAGTTATAAGTGAAGAGAAATTGAATTATAGAGCCACCTTCCTTGAATACAATAGCATATATCATGATTGAAGGATCTGAAAAGGAAATCAAAGAATGGCCTATGGCCCACAGTCATTGGAAAACCACAAGAAAATACCTTATATTCACCACCAGGTTGTTATATTCCCTAAACCCTACCCAAAAGGATCCACAAAATCAATGACAGATTCAAATAAGAATATCCTAAATTAAAAAACAAATTATTTATTTATATTCAAACAAATATTGACCATAGAAAATTGATAATTAGTTAAAAAGAGTTCAAATACTTAAAAGTTAAAAAGAATACAATAATTATGATTTTTAGCTTTCAAAATTTCTAAAATGGAAATCCAAGTCGTTCTAGATAATATGAAACAAAATCATGTTTTAAAAATATTTTTTCAAAAGAATGTTATTATTTATGGGTAACATGGAATACCCTTACAAGGCTCATAAACTCCACTTAAGGGTAAATGGTTTTACCCTTATGAATGTATCTTAACTAGACTCACCTTTTTGAAACTATAAAATGCCCATATATAGATATTATTAGTATGGGTTTACCTTTACACAATTCTAGGTTATGCTTGTGTATCCATTGGAAGTAAGGTTTTATCCTTATGAAGCTATTGGATACCCTTACGCAGCCGTTAAATGTAAAGATTTAGTGTTTGAGGTACCTTTATAAAACCATTGAAAACCCAAGTCTTCCCTTACACAACTCATGTTTACCATTATTCTAGTCCAAGGATACCTTTACGTAGGTAGACTTTACCCTTATGTGAGTAGAGGGGTCCTCTTTCTTACCTTTACATAAGCTAGGCTTACCCTTATCTAGCTAGTGTTCCCATTACATACTGTGTAAACTACCCTTACATTGCATATAGGATTTTCACCCAACCCTTACATATTGGGTAACTTCTCCTTAGATAACGCTTTTAACTCTATGGTTACCCTTAAAAAATATCCCACATGTATGGGTAAAAGGTCTTTAACCTTACGTAGACCTGATTCTCCACAAAAGGGTTAAAATTAGTATAAAATGTATAAATATTTCATTTAAAATACTTCATTAAATCAGATAAAAATGGGATTTAAATAGTCTAAAGAGAATTTAGCACAAACTAAAGTAAAAGAAAACATTAATAACCAAAGAGAATACATTAAATCAAATATCAATATGTTACAATTCCCCCCAGGATAAATGATTTATGTCTACATAAATCTTATTAAGAACACTCAATATCAAACAAATGATCCCAATGTTTTCTCATTAGTGCCTCACACACCTATGAATCATGTAAATCAGAACCATGTTTCCATGACACCACAATTTAGGGTACGTACTTCCCATAAAATTATTTTATCTGAGATTCATCAGTCCCAACTAGATACATGTTCATGGACAAATTAGGTTCAACCTCAAGATCATCCCAACTATATACATGAGATGCATTAGAGAGATACTTTCTAAGTAGTGACCCATTGACCATGTTGTGGATTGAATAATATCTTGTGGAAATCAAAAGGGTAAGTCACCATTACATTATTATCAAAAACCATAAATGGTATAAAATATCATAGTGAAAATGTTACCTTTTTTGAGCCATCAAGGACATAGTTGATGCAATCTCTCTCAAACACCTGGTCACCAACTCCAACATCAAAAAGGGCATTGAAGGTTATTAGAATATTATTTTTAATGGCTCTATATCTTTACCATTATTGAGCCTATTAATAGAATCTTTGCCATCACTTCTTTGACCGAACTAGGTCACACCAGGGAAGCATCTCCAACCTACAACAAAAAAATAGGAAATTTATATGGTCGTCCATACATGGCCTCAAATGATTTTATCTTGATGGAAAATAGGTTGTTTTTTTATAAGAAAACTCAACCGATATTAATTTTGTTTTCTATGATCCTCCAAATTCATGGAAATAATCACATATCATATACTCTATAATCTGAATAACATATTCTTACTAACCATCTTTATGAGTATGGTATGTTAAGCTAAAATAAACCTTGGATCCCATCACATCCAAGATGGCCTTCCAAAAATGAGAAGTGAACTGGGGATCCCTATTATAAATTGTAGTATATGAAACTCCATAAAACCTAATAATCTATTTGATAAACTAATTTAATAATTCCTCAAATTTAGTCATATAAAAAATTGGAATAATCTGAGCTAATTTGGTGAGTCCATCAATCCCCTCCCATAATGAATTATTTGATCAAGGTGTATGTGTTATCCTATCCCCAATTTCCATAGATATCTCATCCCACTTACAATTCAGGACATTAAGGGTCTGAATGAAACAAAAATTCTTCTTATGCTTGTCCTGGAACTGATGACACATATAACAATAGTAAATAAATCCTCAATGTCTCCTTTCATACAAGGTCTCCATAAACATATCCTTGAATCATAAAAAATCATGATGCTATCAGTGTGTACCTCTCACTAGGAATATTTGAAATGTCCCTCACAGCCATCCTCAAATGTTTCGGAATGATAAATTGCCTTTAGAGACATTAAAACCCCAATTATTATATTGATCACACATTGATGGTCTCTATACCATATAATGAATCACAGATTCCCCAAAACACATCATCTAGTTGTTTTCCCTTAATAATCATCTTGATAAATGAGCATATAAACTAAATATTTTCCAATTAAACTATGATCTCAGTATCCCAAACTCTGAAATTCCTAAGAAAAAATATATCCATCATATTCTACTCCTCGTGTTATTCCTTCATGTAATGGGAGGGAATTTTCCTACTCAATATAAATGAGATTAATTATACAAGGCGTGTAAGAAATTTCTAAATCAATTGATTGTAATAACTCAAACCACCATCTCTTCCAAAGGTTTGGGTCTCTTTAAGAGAAAATATAAATCGATATTTTAGGATTAAAGTCTTTGGTAATACTTTTCCTAAAAAATTAATGGTTACAAACCTTAAAATCATGCATCATGACCCTGAGTTTGAGTTTATATGTGGGATAGTACTTTACATGAGGGTTATGATAGTGAAAACAATAAGACACAACCCGATCACATTGCCTAAGAACACAGCCCAAAACTAAACCTTATCCATCATAAAAAGAAATATATCCCTACACTAATTCAAGAAGATTCAAAAGAGGAGTAAATTTCAAACAAAGGTTCATCTCTTTAAAGGAAGACTAATATTTCTAATCCCATACAATCATTACTCCGTTATAAAGAGGAGTGGTCATAAGAGAATCTAGCTTAGTGGGATGCTTTAATAAATTGTGACAATGACTTACCAATCCCAAGAAACTATGAGTCTCAAAAATATATCATCGAAGCTTCCAATTAATAACATTTCTCACATTTTCGGGGTAAAAAAATATATCATTTTGTGAAACCATGTACCCCAAAATTTTAAATCCCCTATCCAGAAGTTTGATTTAGAAATCATGGAATAAATATTTTTATTTCTCAAGAAGACCATAAAATATATTAGATAAAAAACATAGTTATGCTCAATATTGTAGTAAACCAATATTTCATCTAAAAATATAACCATAAAAGAATCTAGGTAATCATGGAAAATATTTTTCATCCATTCCACTAACAAATTAGGCATATTGGATAGACCAAAAGTCTTACTAAGTTACACATAATGGCCATACCTACCTTTGAATGTATCTTTTGGAATTATAGAATTCATGATCAAAAATAGCAGATGATTATATCGTACATCAATCCTAGTGAACCACGTCACCCCATTCAACTGGTAAAATTGATCATCAATTCGAGGAAACGGATATTTGTTCTTGACCATGACCGAATTGAGAATCCTCAAGTCAACATAATGTTGAATGGTTTCATCAACCTTCTTATAATAACCAATGGAGCTTCTCAAGGTAAAAAATAGGGTGAAATAATCATTTGGAAAATATTTCCTCCAACTGAGTTATCAACCACATTAGTTCTTCTATTTAAAATCTGTAAGAGGTAATAGAAATGGATTTGGTACCTAGTAATATGTCAAAACAAAACTCCACCTCCCTTATCAGTGGAATCCAAAAATGTTAGATAGAAACACATCAATAAAATAATATATTACTAGAGGAATATCACTACTTAAATATTTCTTCACTTTTCCAAAACAAAACAAATATTTCTTCATACCCAAATATGGAAGATGCGATCTTGTATTACTCGACCTTAGGTCCCACTCTCCATGAAAAACATATCACACATCATAGGGGGAAATAGAAAAGACTCACCCATTAAAACAATTAATATGAGATTTATGAGTGATTTAATAATCCATCCCCAAAATGAAATCTAGATGTTTTATATCCAGAAACAATAAGTCCAAGAAATATCAACTTACGATAAAGAAAATATACAATAATGGAATTGAAGACTCAACTCTATTTTTATCCTGAGAGGTTTAGTAATATCCATCATATAAAAAATAATCTCTTTAGGAAGGTTCAAAAAATTACAAGGTGACTGTATATGAAATAATGTGACTCAGTAGTATCAAACTGACCAGTAACTACAGATAATTCTATATCGATGGTACCTATCTTTGTCGTCGGACCAGCATTTTCATCGTCTAGAAAATCACCCAATATTTGAAGAAGTTACATACCTAATATATGTGGATGTAACCAATTTTTTTTTAATTTTCTTACTTTGTGGTATAGCTTTTAGATATTGATGATATTATTCCAAAACATGGGACATAAAATAAATTGAAGAAATTCTACAGGTTAAATGAGAAAATTCAAAAACCACACATATTTGGAGACTCTATATAAAACTAGTTTCATTTCCTAATATTTGTACATTAAAATCAATATAATAAGCCTTTTCATTATTCTATAGGACATCTTGATTTTTTGTAGATATCTTTCATGAGAATAATCCCACTTCCTCTTCCCATTGAATGGACCACTAAAATTCACACTATGCATAATAGGAACTCCAATCTACCTTGACTTCCCATCCATGTCAAGTTCAAAAATCAAATATACAATCTAATAATTTTTATACAAGGAAATATTATGTACGAAAACTTCATATATGATATCTTGCTATAGAACCACATCATATATTAAAACTTTTAACTTCTCATTTGATACCACCTTAGTCGAGATGTGTACAATAGCGATTAATATGTTAGAATATTGAGTCTGGGATCTATTTCCATTAATGATATTATGTGAGTTATGAATTTATCTAAATTAATCAATTACATACATAAATTATCCATTAAATGATCTGAGAAGTTACTCTACTCTAATCCCACATTCTTCCCAATTTCAACTATCAAGTGCCAGCACCTCCTGTTAGGCCCTTAAAATTTGACGGAATTTAATTTCAACTTAATAGATTTAAGGAGTACCTAAGAACACAATGAGATTACTAACCATCTTAAACCAATCCTCAACCTCCAAATGATAATTGGTACCCAATAAGGAAGGTTTCATCATATGAAAAACATCATGGAAGTGATCTCTATTAACATCCCTCTAGGGAAAAACCTCTACAATATGAATGTTGATAAGTGTATCTACATGGCCCCAAACCTCAAACCTCTAAAAGATAACCTCAATAAGATTTTGATCACCTGGAGGGTGCACTTTTTGTGTTTCATCAGTAGGTATCTCTTAAGGACTGTTTAAAAATATTTTTGGTGGCATGATACTACTCAATACAAATAGATAGAATGGAAAACATCAGTCAACAGCCACAAGATCATAAAATATATCACAAATAATTCAATATGGATACTAAATACTCAAATAAATCCAAGTAAAATTCAATAATCATATAATCAAATTTCCTCAAAGAAATATTTTCCCTATAACCGATGATATATATTGGTTCATTACTATTAGAGATGGATAGGAACTCTCTCAAAAAATACATATTGAATCTAAAAAACCCTATCTTATATCAACCAATACATCCCAAACTACATATCGACATCAAATAATAGGCTCATCCACCTGTATTACAAATTTCTCTAGAACTAAACTGACTAAACTACCTCAATGTCACCCAAATCAATCCTAACATGGTCTGAATAGCATTATAGACACCAACAAGTTAGAAAATACTATAATAACAAAGGAAGTTTATAATTAATTCAATTTCATTTATTTATACTAATTAATTATATTTTATAAATTCATTTTAATAATATTAAGTAAATTTTGAATCATATGAAGAACATTTATTTATAACCAAATTGGGTATTCATGAATTATATGGTTCTGTTTGAAATTAATGTTTATAAATTTTATAATTTTAATTTGATAAAATTATACTATTTCTGAATTTATCATGTCAAAATTACGTTGTGGTTACATTTTGGGATTTTTCTGAAAAGATTGATTTTTCAATGAAAGTGGAAAACACATATTTGTGTAAAACTATCATTTATATTCATGAAAAAGTCCCATTGTGTATTGAATATTATTAGAAATTAACATATATATAATACAATTATATATAATCTAATTAATTACATTTTTATCATTATTACACTTTATTTTGTTATAAGTTCATTTTTGTTCATAAAAACACATTTTTCCAAAAACTATTTTCATTTTTTTGTATTTTAATATAGAATTAGTTTTTACTAATTTTTGAAATTCAATTTAAAAAAACTAATTTAGTATCTTAAATCATAAGGCCCTTGTTATAAAAATAGTTCACATTTTAATTTTTTTCATTAAGGATAGTAACCTTAGAAAATATTCATCACCTTGGTAAGAGTAAATCAATTACATAATGTTAAAAATAATAAGTTGAGGAATAAAAATAACTATAACACATTACTTGAATATTTTTTATTAGTTATTTTCTACAGTAATCATATAAGATTCTAATTTATGTTATTTTTGGGCTTTTTTTTAAAATGGATTATGTATTATTTTGAGTAAATATTATGTCAAAATGTTAAATTTCACACTTTTAATATCTACAATATTTTTTGTACGGGGATAAAAAAACATATATTTATTTATAAATAGTATTTTTAAATTTAAATGAATTTTTAATCATGTTAATTAATTATTAATTCACATTGATGAAATAATTACATTAAATGCTTACACAACTTCGACATAGTGTATGTGCAAATGTAGAAAAATAAATACAATACATTTTAAATAATAAAATTAATTTTATTTGGGTTAGTGGTACTGCATCATTAATTTTATATATCACCATTTCATATTTATGTTTTTTGAGTTTATTAGATTATAATTTCTTTTTTCATGTTTTTTTTCAAAGTAAATATAAATGAATAGATCTAAAAATAATAATATTGATATTTTATAATAAATATTATTTAATTAAATGATTTAAAATTCCTAAAAGTTCTTTATTTTATCCACATTAATGGTTTATTACTTAATATATCAACTATTTTCTAGTTATAGGTCATTTTTTATTTTATAGTAACTTTCATAACTCCTAAAATGTAAATAACATTGATACCATCATAATTATCAGAAGGATTAGTGGGTGTTAAAAAAATAGATAACGGTAAAATAATAATCTAAACATATACAAATATTTTATGAGAGTATTTAGAAAAATATTCATCATATATTATAATTTTATAAATTGAGAGCCATTTTTCAATGAATATTATTTTAATTTAATTTAATACTTTTTTTAATTTCAAAAGTACCCATACCATCACTTATAAAAGGGAACACCTCTCCTCACATCATCTCACCTTTTGAGAACTCTAGTTAATAAAATCTCGTCCCAAATACATTTCTAAATTTCCTAAAAAAATTATACAGGTCTTGGTTATGGAATAGTATCGATCAAAATGTGATTATAGTGTAATGAAAATAGGGTTGTCAGATGTAGAGGTATGGTTTTTTATCAAATTTTTTAGTTTTATTTATTTTTTAATAATATAAATATTATTAAATGGAGATAAAATAGTAAAAAATTTATCTATAATATACTGATATGTTTTTATTTTAATTTATTATACTATATTCATCTACATTTTCATTAAATTGGAAATTAAACTATTATTTGTGTGTACAGTAAACTGGATCCTCACAAACTAATGTAATTAATTTTCTATCACCACCACTCTCATCTGGTCATAATAATGCTTTTAATGAATATATGGGATATTAATAACATAATTATAATTCATAAAAGATAATATATCATCAATTTCCATACCATTCTTTCCACCTAAAAATGATAACATCGTTTGTTTGAATGTGTCAATTACTATATCCACGAAGTTATGTGATTTATTTTTTGCAACCACATCACATGGATACTATTTTGATGTTTATTTAAAGATATACATTTTTATTTAGGATATAATAATAATTTTATAATTATAAAATAATACGTAATTTATTTTTATCCTGATCATTGAAAATTTGAAATGTTACTCATGCATACGTATTGCCAATTATCTGTATAATTATAATGCAATTCTTATTGTACATCCCTAATTTAGAATTTCATTTAAAATATTAATCTTCTCATTAAAATGACAATTATTTCCAGAATTTTATTTTGGATATGATGGAATAGTGCCCTATTTGACCATAGTCAACCAACCTAATTCATTTTTGGATATATGAGTCAAATATCATTAGAACAATCAATATGAATATAAATGATTAAATAATTTAATATAGAAGGGAAATAAATAAAATAAAAAATAAAAAATGATTATGGTAAATAGTAAAGTAAATAATTAATGTAATTTTATTATTCAAGATGATAGATAATGTATGTGATGAGTAAAACTCAAGTAAAGGGACACTTTAACCAAAAAACTTGTTTTAATTGTTTTAATGCATTTTTTTCTAAAAAAAAATTCTTCTGTGCACATATTCAAAAAAATAATTTTTAAATTTATATTAATATACAGAAATAAATTATAAATAAAATTTTCTTCTACTTTTTACCTTATTTCAATTGTTTTCAAATTAAATATTCTTAAATGTTTTCTTATAAAATGTTTTCATTTTTTTATAAAAGGTAAAAGGTACAATCTATTTTAACATATATGATGCCAATGGATTTTTCTACTGGAAAATTTATTATTTGATTTTTTCATACCTTTATAAAATTATATGTTTTCTTCATATATAAATTCTCTTTTCCTTATTATAGGAATTTAAGTTTTGATATTTATTTAATATAATGGGATATATCAATATCAAAATATATTTTTTCTAGAAAAAATATTCTAGTATTTTAAAATTAAATGGTTGAAGCATGAAATTTGTACTAAAGATATGATACATCATCATTTTATATTATTATTACTTATCCTGATGAAACTTATATTTTTGATGATCTTGATATAGCTTATATGATGGGTGAGCTTGATATAGCTCCCCAATTCATTGGGTAATGTTACATGTCTTCAAAGTGAATAATGAGAGAGTTAACTAGGGGGATTTTTCTTATGAAATTAACTGTTCTCAGGTTATTTATTACATGATACAATCATGTGTTATGAATATAATTATTTAATCCCCAAAATGATATCTATTTTTTTGATTCTGTTTTTAAAAGTATTTTAATGAGAAAAAAGTCATTGCTTTTCATGTCGTTATGATTTATTTCATATTATTAAATAATAGTGTGATAAAAGATAATATTTTATAGGTTTTCATTTTTCTTACATGAAAAATAGACTTCATTCTTTTATGTCCCTTATTGATATTTTTTACTCATTCGAGGTTCTTAAATTTTTTTCTTAGGCTTTAAGGTTGAGTAAGAAAATAGAAATAATGTTAAACTTCATGAATATTTTTCCAAAATATAAAAAGGTATTCATTTAAAACTTTTTATAATATCAAAAAAAATTAGTTAGTGGAATTCCCCAATTTTTAAAATGAGGGTTTGTTATATAAGAGATAAGATCTAAATCACAAAAACTACAAACATAAAAGATCTTTGGGAATGCATAAAAGTGAATTATAGTGTAAAGACACTAGATTATGAAAAAAAATTAGATATGCCTTTATAGATTTTAACATATAAATATGATTAGATAACTATTTAGGTTATTGTTTTTTATATGAGTATAGTTTATGATATCAACTTACCATTATGGATTATTAAGTTAATGTATACAATAATATCCCAATGTTTGGGAAAAAATATAGTTTGATTTTCCAAGAACATTCATTCCTATATAGATGCTAGAAATTCAATGTGGTAGTGGAAGATATGAACCTAGGGGTATTAAATTTGAATAGAGTGTATTTTGTTTTAATTGGACCATCAACTAATGCCAAATAAGTGTTTCTAATACCCCACACCTGGATAAAAACTCTCAGGGGATATGCATAGGATAAGTCACATGCTTTCTACGAACCATTATTAAAGATTTTAACATAATTTTACATAGTTAAATGATGTAAATTGATAACCTTGGATAAACCATTGGTGTTATATATTGAGAGTAATGGAATCATAGAGGAATACATTAAAATTTTATTTAGATGTTCACATTGATTTATTTAATGACATTATTAGTTATTGTCTCATAAATTTATTTCCTCAAAGTAAAATACCTTCTACATTATTGAAGGATGGAAATAAAACCCAAAATATTTTTCTTTACAAGAGGATTCACTTCCAATCATAATAAAAAAATAAATTTTATGAATCCTTGAAACCTTTTCCCAAACATTAAGAATTTAAGAAAAACTCATTATTACATATCATGATCCTCTAATATTATTTCATATCATGACCGGGTATGGGATACATTTTAATATATTATGAAAAATAATCATTCCCATATTACTAATCAAGGTAAATATCATATGGTAGTTTATCAATTTTTTATAAAGAATGATCCAAAGAAAGGGATCCCAATCCTCTATTTATCTACCAAAGAGGGTGATCATCACGAAACATATAAAAAAATTTATTAAAGAAGGTTTTGTAATGCCCTGACCCCAGCTACCCAGAGTCGGTGCATTACTTCGTAACATTGGCATGATCACAAAAGATCATGTCTCGAAAGACCGATTAGTTTAGTAGCCTTGGAAACACTAGATACATTCATAAGTCTTTCATTACATCAAAATGTAAACAAACTACAGTAACATGGTCTTCATAGTCCACAATCATATCCCTTTCTGACTACCCCTGTAGGTCATTCATAAAATACTTCTTCACATCCTGGAAAAATATTAAAACATTGAAAGGGGTGAGCTCAGATACTCAGTAAGGTTAACAATATAGCGGAAGCTTTCACAAATAAACATTAACATTTAAGGCAATGTATAACTAAAACAAAATCCTTTTAAACTTGAACTTCAACATAATATGGAAAAAGTAAAATGAGATAATGCCATTTACTTCTTCACATGGATATTCTACTGGTCGAATAATCACATACAAGATCAATAACCACTTTCATAATGATGGAATGCATAATGCCAGACTATCATAACCACGTAGTCAAGGCCTCGTGCCAAGACCACAAATAAGATTTTGTCAAGGCCTCGTACCAAGACACTAGTTTGTCTCATGAGACCTGCCGATGCATCGAGGAGCTATAGCGGGCTCCACCCGTCACTTATTATGTCCAATTCATTCCACATATGAATAGGTTTAAACATATCATAAACCATAACATAATCGTATCACATAAAACATGCATAAAGGAAACATAACATTTCCACATTTCAATCACAAGATATCAATACAACACATTGATATAATAAAAATGCTTTCAAAACCATTTTCAATACCAAAATAAAAGAAAGTTAAAACATTGTATATATTTTTCATTAAAAAAATGATGGCTTGTAGAGGAAGCCGAAACTCAAATAATGGTCACGGCGGCGGTGAAGTCGTTGTCACCGCATAAGTACCGAAAGAAAAACATTCCCTTTTTTCGTTTAGTAAAACACTTCGTATAAAAAATATTCCTTTTGAATAAACGTAAAAGTCAAAGGGGTTTATACACCGTATAAAAGAAAGTTGTGTATAAAATAAAATATGCCTCAATGAAAGGAGATTGAGACGAAGTCCTTAAAAAGATCATTTTTAAAATAAAATATATATATTATCTGTATTCACTATAGGTACAAATAAAGAATACAAAATAAGACATAATAATATCATGACATAAGTTGAAAGTAGGAGATTAACCCAAAGAATGGAAGTTGGGTTAAGAAATTCCCTTACCTTGTGTCCGACTTGACTCAACCGTTCTTTAACCTCCTGAATAATAAAATAGAGTTAATATCTACCTTATTAAAAACCATTTTAAATTTAATTTTCCTTTTTATATCACTTGTTACAATGTTATGAACATTATGTAATTATTTAAGTTAATAACGGTCGTTTTGTCGATCTTTGGTAACTTGAGTCAACAATAAACTTCTTATAATTACAAGTTGTTCATGTGGTAGAATATCCATTATATCCAGAATTATATTCATGATTTAGATGTCATATATATCTTATATATCCATTATATACATTCATTTATAATATTACGTAACATTTAGAGGTAAGAAATGAAATGCACCGTTCATGGAGACGGTAAGCCGTACGTACGCATGAACGCTACTTTCATTTCAATTTCATATTTAATGGAACTAAATCATAATTATATAAATGTATAATATAATTCCAGTATAATATAGTGTATAATACCATTTTCTTCATCCTTTATACATCCCACATATGGCATTAACGATTCAAATCACTTTGAGGGGGCGGTAGTCCGCACTTCCAAAAATGAAATTATCGCGTTTTACCCATAATAGAAATCATAAAGTATGCCATAAATGAGAAATACAGAAGCATAAGTAAAACATAATCATATTATATATCATATATAAAAATAGTGACATCTTAATGGCTACCTTTGAAGGTGTTATATGAGTGTTGAACAATCATCGTTTCGTGAGGCAGAAATTCGCTATCCACAGAAACCGTATGTTCTTTAACCATTAGATGTAGGTGTGTGTAAGTGTAGCTCGAATAATTCTTATAACAACATCCTAGTATATTTAGGATACTGGTGTTGTTACAAAATAAATGAATAAAAAGAGTTTAGGGGGTTGGAGAAGAAAAATAAAACAAAACAACATTAGAAAAGACATTACCTCAAAATCGGGTAACTCTTTTTGATTTGAGCCAAAGGCTTCCTTGGGAAGAGTTATGCCCAAAGTAAGGCTTCTAGGAGTAATAGGGGAAAGTTGGGAGAGTATTTGGGCAGAGTTTGTCCGAGCAAAATGGCTTTAAAGTGTAAATGAGGTGGGATAGGTGGGGGCCTTTTATAAGTGGAGAGGAGGGGCACTTTTGGAAAGATTGAAATGTTACATTATTTCACAATGCTTTTCGGATTCTAAAGGTCCCACACTTATATTATTCGAGGATAAGGTGATAAGGTTTCGAAATCTCCTCATCCAATAGGCTTTGGACAAGTGTAATCCTTGGATTTTGCATTATCTTCTCATTTTATTTAAATCGTTAAATAATGAGGTCATCGATGCATCATAATGATGTCATAAATAATTTAATTTATTTAATGTCTAAAAATTTTAAAACAAATACTATGATGTATGAAATCTTTTTATCTTTCTAATGAATATTTATAGTCAAAATTTGGACTTGTGTAACCCCACTTAAAAACTATTTTAGTAAAATAACTCATGTTTGTGTCAATTTAATTTTAACATTAAATAAATATATATTAATGTCATTTTCCAACTAAAGTGGCTCCATGGGGTCCCCAAGTTGACCCATGGGTTTTCTTGGTCGGCCATGACTCATACAATAGGATTAGGACAAGTTTCATGCTCATCTCATATTATTAAAACATTATTTGTACCTTAAACTACACTAATTACCTCTAATCGCGATTAAGAACTTAAAAGTTACTATTCACCAAAAAATTATTTTAATCTCATTGAACCACATTTTACTTATTAATGACAACCATGTATGTCGGATTTTTGAAAATCAAATCACAGAAGTGGTAATATTTCATTTAAACGAAAAATCAGTTTTTTAACTACCACTTAGTGGTTTCACTATTCATCAAAAATTGAAGTTTTTCAGAATAATGCCAAAATTTCACCCTAAGCTATAATTGATATTCCTAATTCAAAAATGATGTCTATTTTACAAAATTCCAAACATATATGTTCCATTAATTAATTTTATAATTAATTCCCGCTGTTACGACAAATAGCGTGTTTTTAAGAAACAATTTATATCAAAAGATTGGCAATTGTTTATGTCCAATTTCAATGTTAAATTAATTCTAATGACAACCATTGGATAAAATGGTAAAAATATATTCTAATTATACCTTAAAACCACTAAATAGTATAATTTATCACAATAAATTATTTTGATTAAAAAGTTGTTTTAAGTATTTTTCACTATTCATAAAAAATTAGAAGTTCTCAGAAAAATACCAAAAATTCATCATAGGCTAATTTCGATATTCCGAATCCAAAAATGAAGTCCATTTTGAAATATAAAATTTCTATAATTTTAAAAAGTGGTTATTACTATTCATAACGGCTACTTTGATTAGTCGCGGTGTTTTAGAACTCGAAGTTGCGTATAATGCAAGCTATTGCATTATTGAATGAGAAGCGTATCATGGAAGCTCGGGGTGTTACATTCTCCCCTCCTTCAATAAATTGTGTCCTCGCAATTTGAAATTTTTCATTGAAAATAAAAGGTTGAAAAGAGAAAATACCTTTGAGGAAAACCCACATCAGAAATAAGGTTAATAAATATATAACATTAAAAGAAAGCAGGATAAGTACAAAGGTCACCCGATATAGCCCATTCTAGGATTATATGAAAATATGGATATGGAGTAGAAACAATCCATCAAGGTCTGATGGAGAGTTATAGAAAATAGGATTAGGAGAATGTTTAACCACAACAAAATCACAAACTTGTGATTGGTTAAACGGTCATTGAATCCCCAGTTGGAAAAGTTAACCGACAACATTTTTGTTTTAAGTTACCTTTTATAATGTTGAGGAATTTATTTAGGAGCTTTACTAAGAACGTAAGGGAATATACATACTTGTTATGTATACTTTCATTCGTTAATAAATTTTTACCACAAACCCAACTTTTACTCCAAATGGTAACGGAACTCAAAAATATTCTATTTATCCTAATTGTATAAGGTTCAAAATGTTAACACATACCATTTAGATTAGTAAAACTATTTTGTAATAACCAGGGACTTCCTGTAGGCTAGTGGTAGGAAATAAAGGCTTGTCACACTATGGTTGTGGGTTCGATTCCTGCAGCTTTGTCCGACGCGACGGGTTATTCCCCACCCTGCAGGTTGCCCTTTTTCCTAAAACTATAGTATTATAATATTCTAAAAATAATATTCAAAAATGCTTTAACCTTAAACAATACTATCCAAAGATCAACTTAATCCATTCCAACCTTTATAGTATCCAAAATACTTCTGTCCAACTCACAGTCCAAATTTTATAAGGAAGGTAAACATAATGAAGATCCTTTTTCCCACGTAACAACATGTGAATACCTTCATCATGTATTCTTTTTAAACATACTGAATTACCATGATCCCTTATTCCTTATAGAATACTAGATATACTCCTTATATCCAAAAAATGTATACAAAACATCAATCAGTTTCAAGGAAGTTAAGTATATCCAATATAATTTATCCAAATCAATCACATCTTATTCCAAAATCACAATCTCAGTATCAGAACCATATTATGGTCTATCTTTCTCTTAACCATATATGTTCCAAAAATTTAACCTAATGTGGAGTCGATTTTCTTGGTTCCACACAATCTCAAGTCCTAGATGAAATAGTACTGCAGTACAATCCTTATATACTCCATAATTATTATAACCAGTACATCATTGATCCAACACTCAAATTACAAAATTCTTTAATAACAACATAAGAACACTAATCATTCCTCCTCATCTGTGGTAGTATCATAACTTGATTATTATCCAATAACATCATTTGGGGCATACTCTGTTGATTTGAACATTGGTTTGCGTAGTGTCCCCACTCCTTGCAGATGAAGCATTGTACATTTGAAACCCTTTTCTTACCCTTGCAGTCACGCACTTGGTGTCCTTTTTCTCCACACTTATAACAAACTCCCATTCCCTTCAGGAAAATTCCAAGGTGTTTCTTCCCACAGTTATCACATATTGGAAAATTCTTCTTTTCCCTCGTCCCTTTATCCATCATTCTCTCTTCCATCCTTTTCTTCTCTTTCATCCCTTCAAATCCATAAGACTCAGAGAATTCTCTACTTATCTTATTAACACATGATACTATTTCATCATATGTTGATAACACATGGGAGAATATTTCCCTTCTAAATGTTGGCTTAATACCATGAAAGATATGATCCTTCTTACTCTTTGGATCATACGTATTGATGGAGTTCACATTCCTTCTACTGGGCGTCATTTCTATACAATGCCATAAACTAGGTTAGTTTATGAATCGAAAAACATAATAACAAACTTGAAAATACTTATAATAAATTGAACTATTTATGGATATAATCCATAATCATAAAAAGGTTTTCTTTGAGGAAGTATATCCTCAGAACCGTTCATAGTGGTTTGTAAAGAAAACGAGAATTATCCTAAGCATATCCCCCGGGAGTGTCGTAACCAAGAGTGCAGCAAGGCCTGTTGTCGTGCACCAGTTCCCATTAAAGTCTAGCTCAAAGTGGTGTTTTCGGGTTTCACCCCTAGGTACATCTGTGCCAGAGCCGCCTCTAACTGCTCGTATCCAGACAGGGATGTATTGCTCAGAAAACTCACAAAATCTCTATAATACCAAAATTCTAGGAAGTTCTTCTATACTAATCCTCAAAGTCTATCTTTGGGATATGTGCTCTAATAAGAGTTTATCTAAATCTATATTCCAAGGTTAGTACTAAACTACCTCTGATACCAACTGTAACGCCCCGACCCCAGCTACCCAGAGTCGGTGCATTACTTCGTAACATTGGCATGATCACAAAAGATCAAGTCTCGAAAGACCGATTAGTTTAGTAGCCTTAGAAACACTAGATACATTCATAAGTCTTTAATTACATCAAAAAGTAAACAAACTACAATAACATGGTCTTCATAGTCCACAATCATATCCCTTTCTGACTACCCCTGTAGGTCATTCATAAAATACTTCTTCACATCCTGGAAAAATATTAAAACATTGAAAGGGGTGAGCTCAGATGCTCAGTAAGGTTAACAATATAGCGGAAGCTTTCATAAATAAACATTAACATTTAAGGCAATGTATAACTAAAACAAAAGCCTTTTAAACTTGAACTTTAACATAATATGGCAAAAGTAAAATGAGATAATTCCATTTACTTCTTCACATGGATATTCTACTGGTCGAATAATCACATGCAATATCAATAACCACTTTCATAATGATGGAATGCATAATGCCAGACTATCATAACCACGTAGTCAAGTCCTCGTGCCAAGACCACAAATAATATTTTGTCAAGGCCTCATTCCAAGACACTAGTTTGTCTCATGAGACCTGCCGATGCATCGAGGAGCTATAGCGGGCTCCACCCGTCACTTATTAAGTCCAATGCATTCCACATATGAATAGGTTTAAACATATCATAAACCATAACATAATCGTATCACATAAAACATGCATAAAGGAAACATAACATTTCCACATTTCAATCACAAGATATCAATACAACACATTGATATAATAAAAATGCTTTCAAAACCATTTTCAATACCAAAATAAAAGAAAGTTAAAACATTGTATATATTTTTCATTAAAAAAATGATGGCTTGTAGAGGAAGCCGAAACTCAAATAATGGTCACGGCGTTGGTGAAGTCGTTGTCGCCGCATAAGTACTGAAAGAAAAACATTCCCTTTTTGTCGTTTAGTAAAACTCTTCGTATAAAAAAGATTCATTTTGAATAAACATAAAATTCAAAGGGGTTTATACACCGTATAAAAGAAAGTTGTGTATAAAATAAAATATGCCTCAATGAAAGGAGATTGAGACGAAGTCCTTAAAAAGATAATTTTTAAAATAAAATAGATATATTATGTGTATTCACTATAGGTACATATAAAGAATACAAAATAAGACATAATAATATCATGACATAATTTGAAAGTAGGAGATTAACCCAAAGAATGGAAGTTGGGATAAAAAAGTCCCTTACCTTGTGTCCGACTTGACTCAACTATTCTTTAACCTCCTGAATAATAAACTAGAGTTAATATCTACCTTATTAAGAACCATATTAATTTTCATTGTCCTTTTTATATCACTTATTACAATGTTATGAACATTATGTAATTATTTAAGTTAATAACGGTCGTTTTGTCGATCTTCGGTAACTTGAGTCAACAATAAACTTCTTATAATTACAAGTTGTTCATGTGGTAGAATATCCATTATATACAGAATTATATTCCTGATTTATATGTCATATATATCTTATATATTCAGTATATACATTCATTTATAATATTTCGTAACATTTAGAGGTAAGAAATGAAATGCATCGTTCATGGAGACGGTAAGTCGTACGTATGCATGAACGCTACTTTCATTTCAATTTCATATTTAATGGAACTAAATCATAATGATATAAATTTATAATATAATTCCAGTATAATATAGTGTATAATACCATTTTCTTCATCCTTTATACTGTAAAGACCCTCAAATTTCAAGGAAATTTTTTTCTTAATTTTCTTTGGAATTTTACAAGAGCGCAGCTTCAGACGGCACCTGATTCCGAGGCCCGGTGTGCCCGGAATCAATTTCCGAAGTTTGGCTCGGGTACGTTCAGTGAACGGACGAGCGGGTTTTTCTATATTTTGAACCGGTGCCCGGAATCGAATTCTGAGGGCACCGATGAAATTGCAGCGCCGGTATTTGCTTAGAAACGCCTCTTCCGGAGTTGCGTTTGCTCAGACGTGGTTTTTAAATTTTGCGGCTTTAAGTCAGAAATAAAATAAAGTTTGTGCGAAAACTTTATTTTATTTCACTTAAGCTGCTTGGAAGCCACTTGAAGTCACTTAAAGGCGGCTTGAGCTGAGTTGAACTGGATAGGATGCTATCCAGAAATATCCTACCCCTTGGTAGGATATTTGTGAGGCAGGGCCCGCACGAGCCCCGCCGTTTCTTTCGCTAAGTAACGCACCCGCGAAAACCCGTCAAAGTAACTGAAAAGTCAACCGACGCGTTTTCTTTAATTCTTAACAGACCATTTAATTGGGCGGTTTATTTCGTGAATTAAATGGGCTGTTTCTTTCGTGAATTAAATGGATCGTTTCTTAACCGGTTTCGTGTGTTGGCATGTTTATAAAATAAGACCAACCTAAAAATCCTTGGAAAGGATTTGAGAGAATCCTCGTTCCTTCATCTCCCCGCAAAGAACGCGAAGAACGAGAAGAACGCGAAGAACGCGAAGAACGCCGGCGACCGGAATTCGACGACGCACGCCGTGATCTACGACGTCGACGAGCCCTACCCGCGACGTTCTTCGGTGACGCCTCTTCTTCCGCGGCCGATCTTCGTTCGGCAACTAAGGTGAGAAACGAATCGTTTGAAATCTCCCTTTTTAATTTCAATAACAACGGATTTAATTAATTAAACCCGTTTGTTCTTGATCTGGAGATTGGCGACGCGACGCCGGATACCGCGACGACGCGACGATCTCCTTCTTCCGCGACGAGCGATTCCGCGACGACCTCTCGTCCGACGACGACGACAAGGTAAGGGATGTTGGATTATTTTATCTTATTTCCCGTGTTTATTCTTTTAAAATGAAGAACATGGTCTCCGACAATTTTAATTTATTTAAAATTGTTGTTGATTATTCCTCCCGTGGTTTATGACTAACGCGGAGGGTGCGGGTCTAACGAACAAGACCCGGCAACCCTCCGCCGATCTTCCTTTTTGTGCGGATTTGGTGGGCGATGGCAAAAGCACGACGCAAGGGCCATTTGTTAATTTCGCAGTGAAGGACGCGTCCCGGGAGGAACAACGGCGCAGACGGGAAAGGAATCGGGCCACCGGAGCATCTCCGGCGGCGCCGGCGACCGGAGGCGGCGGCGCCCGGCGCGCCGCCGTGGAGGAAGTCCGCCGCGGCTGAAGCCGCGGCCGCGCGGAACCGGGAACGGACGCGGCGGCCCGGCCGCGTCCGCGTGGCAGGCGCCCCCCCCCCCCCCCCCCCGCGGGGCCGCGTTTCGCTTGAGCCGCGGGTCAAGCCCGCGGCGCCCTCCTTCGGCCGCTCGGCCGAAGCCGAGCCGGCCGGTCCGGTCGGCTGGGCCGCGCCCAGGCCGGGTCGGGCCGACCCGGTTCGGCCGACCCCAGGGGGGGGTTCGGGCCGGGTCGGGCCGACCCGGTTCGGCCGACCCCAGGGGGGGGTTCGGGCCGGGTCGCCCCGGGCCTGGAACCCCCGTTTTGGGCCCTCTTCGGTCTTTCGCCCATATCATGGGCCTGGGACCTCCGATTGACGAACCGTCAGCGGCTACGCGATCCTTGGATCGAGACGGTCGTTTCGGTATATTATACTCAAGGTTTCGGAAAACTTTGGGTTCGGCCGGGTTGGTTCGTACACGAAACCAACCGGGCCCTCGGAGCGGAAACACTCATAACTTGAGCTACGGACGTCCGATCGACGTACCGTCAGCTGTGGTAGTTTCCTCTAAGTGAGACGGAACTTTTGGCATACTCCGCCCGAGGATCGGATACAGGCGGAGTACGGTCGGGTTGGTTTTGCCCTAAAAACCAACCGGGCCCCTAGGACGAAATTGCCAATAACTCTCAGACCGGGCGTCCGATTGACGCGCCGTCTGTCGCGTTGAGATCCTGTTGTCGATACGGAACTTTTGGATACATCAACTTCGGACTACGTGTCAGTTGATGTATCAGCCTCTCGGCTCGTGGAGCGGACCCTCCTAAACGAGCTCGCTGTGTGCGGGAACCCTAGCGCTGGTTGTGACTTCGACAACAGAGCAGAGATCCTCCGTGGACTGCGACGACGGCAGAGCAGAGATCCTCCGTGGACTGCGACGACGGCAGAGCAGAGATCCTACGTGGACTGCGACGACGGCAGAGCAGAGATCCTTCGTGGACTGCGGCGACAACTGTGCAGAGATCCTCAGTGGACTGCGTCGACTACTGCACTCAGCGATCCTACGTGGATCAGTGCCCGATCCTGTGTGGGTCCTACTACCGGTTCTGTGTGAGCCACTGCCTACCGGTTCTGTGTGAGCCATTGCCTACAGGTTCTGTGTGAGCCCGATCCTGTGTGGGTCTTTTGCGGGGGTTAGTACCTATCGATCCTTCGTGGGTCCGACGACTTAGATGGATCAGTGATCGTCTTTGACGTCATCTGAAAAAGTATACCTGGTTGAGCTGAATCTTATGTTACTCTCCTTTGTGGATTGTGTTGAACTATCCTATGTGGATTTACTGTTTACTCTCCTTTGTGGATTGTGTTGAACTATCCTTTGTGGATTTACTGTTTACTCTCCTTGTGGATTTGAGTCTTGCTTTCCTTTGTGGATTGAGTTGTTCTTGAGCTCGTGAGCAGAGCTGGAATTGGGGACTTAGGTATATGTATGGGCATATACCTAAGTCGAGTCAGATGTTACTTCGTGATTGCATCTTTCTTTTGTGATATATCCTTTGTGGATTTCGGGAGACCTTCGGGGGTCTCGGGGTCCTTACTGAGTAGCTTGTACTCACCCCTGCACGGGCTATGTCCGCACCTTGTTGTGTTGGTTGCAGACGACGGACAGCGCTGATCACGGTTGGGGCGTGGAGCAGGACGGTACCTGGAGGTGGACCACTGGGCGGGACGTGCTCGGAGCGGACATGGGACCCGAGGATCCTGGAGGCTATCTGTACCCACCCTTCAGGTGGGATTGCCAGTGGACGACACGAGGCCGCCGTCTTTTCTTCCGTTGCTGTACTTTACTTTTTCAGTTCTACTTTACAGTTGGGCTTGTATTTCCGGTCCCTTTACTTTTCTGCACTTTACTTTCCGCTTGCTGACTCTGTGTGGTTGTTACTTATAAAGGCAATGCCTTCCCTGTTTACTGGGATTTTACGCCTTGGTGCTAGTCGCCAGCCCCTGGCCTATGGAAGGCGGGCTTGGGGTAGTCACGGCACGGGCCCCGAGGTCGTGTCGTGACAAATTGGTATCAGAGGTGGTCGGTTCTACCGCAGACTCTGATCGTCTTTTCTTTCTATATGAAGCAATAGTGTTTAGTGTATTGAGTGTGGTTATCAGTTCAGGGAGCCCAGTGTTGGTGCGGCGGCCGACGTATCCATACACCAGGACCCTGACTCCTGATTTCCGACTTAATGCATGAAAACATTGATTGCGTGTGTGTTTCAAGTTTTCTTTGTGATTACTTATGTCAGCTCACCGGGTATACTGATCTGCTTTATGAAAGTCTCAAGTTTTCCTTGTGATTACTTGTGCCAGCTCACCAGGTATACTGTTCTGACTGTGGTGCTCTTGTTCTCCTTTTCAGGATGGCCCCGCGACGACAGCCAGCTAGGGTTCCGAGTGTAGGGCGCGACGGCAGCCCACCGAGCGACGAGGCCTCGGTGCAGGGCCCTTTGCCAGCAGTGGCACCGGCGGTAGCTTTACCCGCCGAGCCACCGATGCTGCCAGTACCAGACGCTGACGATGCACGTCGCCTCAGGGCACTTCATGAGTTTCAGAGCCAGCGACCGCCCAGGTCTCGCGGTGAGGCGGACCCCCAGGCCGCCGAGGACTGGCTAGAGGCGGTGGTACGGATCTTTAGGCTAGTGAGGACACCAGCGGATCTCATGGTGATTCTCGCAGCGAGCCTCCTACAGGCAGCGGCAGGACGATGGTGGAGCCTGATGCTCCAGGTTCACGATGAGGCGTCCTTGCTCTGGGCGGACTTCGAGAGCCTCTTCCGCTCTGAGTTCGTCCCGGCCACCCTCCGAGCGGTGCGCATCCAGGAGCTTCTCCAGCTGCGCCAGGGCAGCATGACGGTCGCTCAGTACGCGGCGAGGTTCACTGACCTATCCCGCTACTCGACCGACATGGTAAGGGACCCCTTCTTCCGGGCCCGGACCTTCGAGCAGGGCTTGCGACAGGAGATTCGGGCGTCGCTGATCTCCCTCAGCATTCCGACCCAGGCGGGAGTGCTGGAGCGAGCCCTCCTGATCGAGAGCTTCCTGGCAGAGCCTTCTTCAGCAGCGAGACCTAGCGCAGGGCGGCAGGTAGCTAAGTCTTCGGCAGCAGGTAGCCGACAGATGACTCTCGGGTCCAGGCAGACCAGACCCCCACGCAGACGGCCTCAGGACACCGGCTCAGCAGTACGGGGCACACAGCGGAGTTCCAGCCTTCCGAGAGGCAGGCTGTGCTACTCCTGCGGTGGGCAGGGTCACATGGCTCATGACTGCCCGACCCGCCGATCAGAGGAGCAGCAGACGGTGGAGGGGCCACCCAGGCAGAGGCAGAGGGTCGACCGTGGCGGTCCGCAGGGAGGAGGCGGACGAGGCAGAGGAGCTGGCCGAGCAGCGGGTGGTGGGCGACGCTTCCAGGCTCTACCCCCACCACCACCAGGAGGGCCACCTCAACCACATGGAGCTGGCGGGCAGGGACAGGCCCAGCTCCAGGCAGTGGAGGCCTACGACCCCGACTTGCCAGAGATGATTCGAGGTACGATCTGTGTCTATTCCACCCTTGCTGCAGTACTTATAGACACAGGAGCGAGTCACTCTTTCATAGCCTCTGCCCTTGTTCGGAGCTCGGAGATTCCGACTGAGCCGTTGGCTCGATCCTTACGGCTAGAGACTCCTACGGGAGCAGACTCGACAATTACGCACTGGTGCCGGCAGTGTGAGCTTACTCTAGGAGGCGAGAGCTTCGGCTGGGATCTCCTTGTAGCGGCGTCGAGGCCTTACGACGTCATCTTGGGCATGGATTGGCTATCCACGGTTCATGCCCAGATCGACTGTTTTAGGCACAAGGTGCGATGTGTTCGCACCGACGGGAGCAGGTTTACCTTCACCGGCGAGAAGGGAACCATTGCAGCACAGGATGGACTTCCGCGGAGGAGAGTGCAGCCTATCTCTCATCAGTTGGCTAGCCTCATCCTAGGAGCAGTGGACGTGCGGAGTCCGGCTTTTCCTGCAGTGGTGGATCAGTACGTGGACATCTTTCCCGAAGACGTTCCAGGGCTACCTCCTCGTAGAGAGGTAGACTTTTACATCGACTTGTACCCCGGGACAGCCCCGATATCTACTCCAGCATATCGGATGGCCCCCGCCGAGCTTCGGGAGCTGCGGGTACAGTTGGAGGACTTGCAGAGCAAGGGGTTTATCCGACCCAGTGTTTCACCCTGGGCTTCCCCGATTTTGTTCGCCAAGAAGGCGGACGGGAGCTTGCGACTATGTGTCGACTATCGTCGCCTGAACCAGGTGACAGTGAGAAACAAGTATCTGCTGCCACGGATTGATGACCTCTTCGATCAGCTCAAGGGAGCGCGGTGGTTCTCGAAGATAGACCTCCGGTCAGGCTATCATCAGCTCAGAGTTCGAGACGAGGATGTGCAGAAGACGGCCTTCAGGTGTCGGTATGGCCATTATGAGTTCTTGGTTATGCCGTTCGGCGTAACCAATGCTCCAGCAGTGTTCATGAGCCTCATGAACAGGATCTTCCAGCCATACCTCGACCGATTTGTCGTGGTCTTCATTGACGACATTTTGGTATACTCGACTACTGAGGAGGAGCATGCCTACCACCTGCGAGTTGTGCTAGACATGCTCCGAGAGCACCAGCTTTATGGCAAGCTCTCAAAATGCCAGTTCTGGTTACGTGAGGTCCATTTCTTGGGGCACGTCATCTCTGAGGCGGGATTTGCCGTGGATCCCGCAAAGATCGAGGCAGTACTAGCTTGGGAGCCACCCAGGAGCGTGACGGAGGTGCAGAGCTTCTTGGGCTTAGCCGGATACTATCGGAGATTTGTGCCGGACTTCTCCAGAGTTGCGGAACCACTCTCAGCGTTGACGAAGAAGGGGAAACCCTTCGTGTGGTCAGACAGATGTCAGCAGAGCTTCCAGGAGCTGAGACAGAGATTGACCAGCGCACCTATCTTGAGGTTGCCTGAGGAGGGAGTTGGGTACGTAGTTTACTGCGATGCATCAGGGACTGGACTCGGGTGCGTCCTGATGCAGGAGCGGGCTGTGATCGCCTACGGATCACGTCAGTTGAGGCCACATGAGCAGAACTACGCCACTCATGACCTGGAGTTGGCAGCAGTGGTCTTCGCTCTGAAGACTTGGCGGCACTATCTGATGGGCGAGCGCTTCACAGTCTTTTCTGACCACCAGAGTCTCAGGTATATCTTCTCTCAGAAGGACCTGAACCTGAGACAACGGAGATGGCTTGAGTTCCTCCAGGACTATGACTTTGAGATAGTCTATACTCCTGGGAAGGGGAACGTGGTAGCCGATGCCCTCAGCAGGAGGATGGGCATTCAGCTACTTGAGGAGGCGACAGAGCAGCTAGCCTCCTTGCAGATATCCTTCGTGGATAGAGACGGAGCAGCCTTTCTTCAGTCTCTCACAGTCTCTCCTCCACTTCTACAGCGGGTCAGAGAGGCTCAGCGTGGGGACGCTGACTGTGAGACCCGGCGTGCACTGATATCCTCAGGTCAGGCGCCTGATGGCTTCTCCCTTGGAGCAGAGAATGACATCCTTTTCAGAGGACGTACCGTCGTACCAGTCGCTTTACGAGAGGAGGTGCTGAAAGAGTTTCACACTTCTCCCTTGGCGGTGCATCCCAAAGTGGCGAAGATGTACCAGGATCTCAGACGACAGCACTGGTGGCCGGGCATGAAGAAAGTTGTGGCTGAGTTCGTTTCACGATGCCTCACCTGCCAGCAGGTGAAGGCAGAGCATCAGGTACCAGCAGGCTTGGTACAGCCCTTGGAGGTCCCGGAGTGGATGTGGGATGGCATATCTATAGACTTCGTGACTGGACTTCCACGCACTTCCAGAGGTCACGACTCCATTTGGGTGATTGTCGACCGACTCACCAAGTCGGCACACTTCTTACCCATCAGAGAGCAGGGCTCAGTGGAGAGCTTGGGACGTCTTTACGTCCAGGAGATCGTACGGCTTCACGGTGTGCCATCGTCTATCGTCTCCGATCGAGATGCTCGTTTCACTTCCCGGCTTTGGAAGGGGTTGCAGGAGGCGTTCGGGACGCGGCTCCATCTGAGCACAGCCTTCCACCCTCAGACGGATGGTCAGACGGAGAGGACCATACAGACACTTGAGGACATGCTCCGTGCATGTGTTCTCGACTTTGGTCGCAGCTGGGAGGACCACCTACCCTTGGTGGAGTTCGCGTACAACAACAGCTACCACTCCACCATCGGGATGGCACCATACGAGGCGTTGTACGGCTGACCCTGCAGATCACCGTTGTGCTGGACAGACCCTGGGGAGTCCGCACTCGTGGGACCAGAGATGGTCCGAGCCACGACAGAGAAGGTCCAGATCATCCATGAGAGGATGAGGACAGCTCAGAGCCGGCAGAAGTCATATGCTGACAGGAGGCGGAGGCCACTCGAGTTCGAGGATGGCGACCACGTCTTTTTGTGTGTCTCACCTCGACGTGGTTTACGGATATTTGGCCGAGGCGGCAAGTTGTCTCCACGCTTCATCGGGCCTTTCCAGGTCCTCAGCAGGATAGGAGAGGTGGCTTATCGCCTGGCTCTACCACCTCAGTTGCACCGGGTGCACGACGTCTTTCGCGTGTCTCAGCTGAGGAGATACGTGCACGACCCGACGCACGTCATCGACTTTGGGGAGCTGGACGTGGACGATGGGGCGAATTTTGCGGAGGTCCCAGTGGATATCGAGGATCGACAGGAGCGGGTCCTACGTGTGCGGTCGATTCCTCTTGTGCGCGTCAGATGGCAGCACGGGAACCTCCAGGAGAGCACTTGGGAGCGGGAGGCTCAGATGCGTGCTCAGTACCCCCATTTGTTCCCCTAGTTTTTGATGTATCTTTACGGGGACGTAAAGCCCTGAGGTGGGAGTAATGTAAAGACCCGCAAATTTCAAGGAAATTTTTTTCTTAATTTTCTTTGGAATTTTACAAGAGCACAGCTTCAGACGGCACCTGATTCCGAGGCCCGGTGTGCCCGGAATCAATTTCCGAAGTTTGGCTCGGGTACGTTCAGTGAACGGACGAGCGGGTTTTTCTATCTTTTGAATCGGTGCCCGGAATCGAATTCTGAGGGCACCGATGAAATCGCAGCGCCGGTATTTGCTTAGAAACTCCTCTTCCGGAGTTGCGTTTGCTCAGACGTGGTTTTTAAATTTTGCGGCTTTAAGTCAGAAATAAAATAAAGTTTGTGCGACAACTTTATTTTATTTCACTTAAGCTGCTTGGAAGCCACTTGAAGTCACTTAAAGGCGGCTTGAGCTGAGTTGAACTGGATAGGATGCTATCCAGAAATATCCTACCCCTTGGTAGGATATTTGTGAGGCAGGGCCCGCACGAGCCCCGCCGTTTCTTTCGCTAAGTAACGCACCCGCGAAAACCCGTCAAAGTAACTGAAAAGTCAACCGACGCGTTTTCTTTAATTCTTAACAGACCATTTAATTGGGCGGTTTATTTCGTGAATTAAATGGGCTGTTTCTTTCGTGAATTAAATGGATCGTTTCTTAACCGGTTTCGTGTGTTGGCATGTTTATAAAATAAGACCAACCTAAAAATCCTTGGAAAGGATTTGAGAGAATCCTCGTTCCTTCATCTCCCCGCGAAGAACGCGAAGAACGCGAAGAACACGAAGAACGCGAAGAACGCCGGCGACCGGAATTCGACGACGCACGCCGTGATCTGCGACGTCGACGAGCCCTACCCGTGACGTTCTTCGGCGACGCCTCTTCTTCCGCGGCCGATCTTCGTTCGGCAACTAAGGTGAGAAACGAATCGTTTGAATTCTCCCTTTTTAATTTCAATAACAACGGATTTAATTAATTAAACCCGTTTGTTCTTGATCCGGAGATTGGCGACGCGACGTCGGATACCGCTACGACGCGACGATCTCCTTCTTCCGCGACGAGCGATTCCGCGACGACCTCTCGTCCGACGACGACGACAAGGTAAGGGATGTTGGATTATTTTATCTTATTTCCCGTGTTTATTCTTTTAAAATGAAGAACATGATCTCCGACAATTTTAATTTATTTAAAATTGTTGTTGATTATTCCTCCCGTGGTTTATGACTAACGTGGAGGGTGCGGGTCTAACGAACAAGACCCGGCAACCCTCCGCCGATCTTCCTTTTTGTGCGGATTTGGCGGGCGACGGCAAAAGCACGACGCAAGGGCCATTTGTTAATTTCGCAGTGAAGGACGCGTCCCGGGAGGAACAACGGCGCAGACGGGAAAGGAATCGGGCCACCGGAGCATCTCCGGCGGCC
The DNA here is from genome assembly GCA_963277665.1 of Viscum album. Classification (NCBI taxonomy): domain Eukaryota; kingdom Viridiplantae; phylum Streptophyta; class Magnoliopsida; order Santalales; family Viscaceae; genus Viscum; species Viscum album. The sequence continues at coordinate 1,371,608,936 of OY728141.1, read as the reverse complement.
CGCGGAAGGCGGCGGCGGCGCGGGTCGCCGGCGACCGGAGGCGGCGGCGCCCGGCGCGCCGCCGTGGAGGAAGTCCGCCGCGGCTGAAGCCGCGGCGGCGGCGGCGGCCGGTTCCGCGGCCGCGCGGAACCGGGAACGGACGCGGCGGCCCGGCCGCGTCCGCGTGGCAGGCGCCCCCCCCCCCCCCCCCCCCCGCGGGGCCGCGTTTCGCTTGAGCCGCGGGTCAAGCCCGCGGCGCCCTCCTTCGGCCGCTCGGCCGAAGCCGAGCCGGCCGGTCCGGTCGGCCGGGCCGCGCCCAGGCCGGACCGGACCCGGCCTCGCCAGGTCGGGCCGGGTCGGGCCGACCCGGTTCGGCCGACCCAGGGGGGGTTCGGGCCGGGTCGCCCCGGGCCCGGAACCCCCGTTTTGGGCCCTCTTCGGTCTTTCGCCGATATCTTGGGCCTAGGACCTCCGATTGACGAACCGTCAGCGGCTACGCGATCCTTGGATCGAGACGGTCGTTTCGGTATATTATACTCAAGGTTTCGGAAAACTTTGGGTTCGGCCGGGTTGGTTCGTACACGAAACCAACAGGGCCCTCGGAGCGGAAACGCTCATAACTTGAGCTACGGACGTCCGATCGACGTACCGTCAGCTGTGGTAGTTTCCTCTAAGTGAGACGGAACTTTTGGCATACTCCGCCCGAGGATCGGATACAGGTGGAGTACGGTCGGGTTGGTTTTGCCCTAAAACCCAACCGGGCCCCTGGGAAGAAATTGCCAATAACTCTCAGACCGGGCGTCCGATTGACGCGCCGTCTGTCGCGTTGAGATCCTGTTGTCGATACGGAACTTTTGGATACATCAACTTCGGACTACGTGTCAGTTGATGTATCAGCCTCTCGGCTCGTGGAGCGGACCCTCCTAAACGAGCTCGCTGTGTGCGGGAACCCTAGCGCTGGCTGTGACTTCGACGACAGAGCAGAGATCCTCCGTGGACTGCGACGACGGCAGAGCAGAGATCCTCCGTGGACTGCGACGACGGCAGAGCAGAGATCCTACGTGGACTGCGACGACGGCAGAGCAGAGATCCTTCGTGGACTGCGGCGACAACTGTGCAGAGATCCTCAGTGGACTGCGTCGACTACTGCACTCAGCGATCCTACGTGGATCAGTGCCCGATTCTGTGTGGGTCCTACTACCGGTTCTGTGTGAGCCATTGCCTACCGGTTCTGTGTGAGCCATTGCCTACAGGTTCTGTGTGAGCCCGATCCTGTGTGGGTCTTTTGCGGGGGTTAGTACCTATCGATCCTTCGTGGGTCCGACGACTTAGATGGATCAGTGATCGTCTTTGACGTCATCTGAAAAAGTATACCTGGTTGAGCTGAATCTTATGTTACTCTCCTTTGTGGATTGTGTTGAACTATCCTATGTGGATTTACTGTTTACTCTCCTTTGTGGATTGTGTTGAACTATCCTTTGTGGATTTACTGTTTACTCTCCTTGTGGATTTGAGTCTTGCTTTCCTTTGTGGATTGAGTTGTTCTTGAGCTCGTGAGCAGAGCTGGAATTGGGGACTTAGGTATATGTATGGGCATATACCTAAGTCGAGTCAGATGTTACTTCGTGATTGCATCTTTCTTTTGTGATATATCCTTTGTGGATTTCGGGAGACCTTCGGGGGTCTCGGGGTCCTTACTGAGTAGCTTGTACTCACCCCTGCACGGGCTATGCCCGCACCTTGTTGTGTTGGTTGCAGACGACGGACAGCGCTGATCACGGTTGGGGCGTGGAGCAGGACGGTACCTGGAGGTGGACCACTGGGCGGGACGTGCTCGGAGCGGACGTGGGACCCGAGGAGCCTGGAGGCTATCTGTACCCACCCTTCAGGTGGGATTGCCAGTGGACGACACGAGGCCGCCGTCTTTTCTTCCGTTGCTGTACTTTACTTTTTCAGTTGTACTTTACAGTTGGGCTTGTATTTCCGGCCCCTTTACTTTTCTGCACTTTACTTTCCGCTTGCTGACCCTGTGTGGTTGTTACTTATAAAGGCAATGCCATCCCTGTTTACTGGGATTTTACGCCTTGGTGCTAGTCGCCAGCCCCTGGCCTATGGAAGGCGGGCTTGGGGTAGTCACGGCACGGGCCCCGAGGTCGGGTCGTGACATATACATCCCACATATGGCATTAACGATTCAAATCACTTTGAGGGGGCGGTAGTCCGCACTTCCTAAAATGAAATTATCGCGTTTTACCCATAATGGAAATCATAAAGTATGCCATAAATGAGAAATACAGAAGCATAAGTAAAACATAAACATATTATATATCATATATATAAATAGTTACATCTTAATGGCCACCTTTGAAGGTGTTATATGAGTGTTGAACAATCATCATTTCATGAGGCAGAAATTCGCTATCCACAGAAACCGTATGTTCTTTAACCATTAGATGTAGGTGTGTGTAAGTGTAGCTCGATTACATATTATAACAACATACTAGTATATTTAGGATACTGGTGTTGTTACAAAATAAATGAATAAAAAGAATTTAGGGGGTTGGAGAAGAAAAATAAAACAAAACAACATTAGAAAAGACATTACCTCAAAATCGGGTAACTCTTTTTGATTTGAGCCAAAGGCTTCCATGGGAAGAGTTATGCCCAAAGTAAGGCTTCTAGGAGTAAGAGGGGGAAGTTGGGAGAGTATTTGGGCAGAGTTTGGCCGATCCAAATGGATTGAAAGTGTAAATGAGGTGGGAGAGGTGGGGGCCTTTTATAAGTGGAGAGGAGGGGCACTTTTGGAAAGATTGAAATGTTACATTATTTCACAATGCTTTTCGGATTCTAAAGGTCCCAAACTTATATAGTTCGAGGCTAAGGTGATAAGGTTTCGAAATATCCTCATCCAATAGGCTTTGGACAAGTGTAAGCCTTGGATTTTGCATTATCTTCTCATTTTATTTAAATCGTTAAATAATGAGGTCATCGCTGCATCATAATGATGTCATAAATAATTTAATTTATTTAATGTATAAAAATTATAAAAAAACTACTATGATGTAGTATATCTTTTTAGATTTCTAATGAAGATTTATAGTCAAAATTTGGACTTGTGTAACCCCACTTAAAAACTGTTTTAGTAAAATAACTCATGTTTGTGTCAATTTAATTTTAACATTAAATAAATATATATTAATGTCATTTTCCAACTAAAGTGGCACCATGGGGTCCCCAAGTTGACTCATGGGTTGTCTTGGTCGGCCATGACTCATCCAATAGGATTAGGACAAGTTTCATGCTCATCTCATATTATTAAAACATTATTTGTACCTTAAACTACACTAATTACCTCTAATCGCGATTAAGAACATAAAAGTTACTATTCACCAAAAAATTATTTTTATCTCATTGAACCAAATTTTACTTATTAATGAAAACCATGTATGTTGGATTTTTGAAAATCAAATCACAGAAGTGGTAGTATTTCATTTAAACGAAAAATCAGTTATTTAACTACCACTTAGTGGTTTCACTATTCATCAAAAATTGAAGTTTTTCAGAACAATGCCAAAATTTCACCCTAAGCTATAATTGATATTCCGAATTCAAAAATGATTTCTATTTTACAAAATTCCAAACATATATGTTGCATTAATTAATTTTATAATTAATTCCCGTTGTTACGACAAATAGCGTGTTTTTAAGAAACAATTTATATCCAAAGATTGGCAATTGTTTATGTCCAATTTCAATGTTAAATTAATTATAATGACCACCATTGGATAAAATGGTAAAAATATATTCTAATTATACCTTAAAACCACTAAATATTATAATTTATCACAATATATTATTTTGATTAAAAAGTTGTTTTAAGTATTTTTCACTATTCATAAAAAATTTGAAGTTCTCAGAAAAATACCAAAAATTCATCATAGGCTAATTTCGATATTCCGAATCCAAAAATGAAGTCCATTTTGAAATATATAATTTCTATAATTTTAAAAAGTGGTTATTACTATTCATAACGGCTACTTTGATTAGTCGGGGTGTTTTAGAACTCGAAGTTGCGTACAATGCAAGCTATTGCATTATTGAATGAGAAGCGTATCATGGATGCTCGGGGTGTTACAGTTTTTCTATTATCATAGTAATCATTACTTATTAAAAAATAGATCTAAACCATATCAAATTTTTTTTAAAGCATGTTATGGAGGAAATTTTAAAACATTATGGTCAAAACATAGGATTATTTACCGATTTTGATATCTGGAAACATTGATTTTAACCAATATAATACAAATGTGTATTGATAAAATAAGAAGAGGGAAATGGAAAGGTATTTATTTATTCTAATAACATAGGTACTTCTATAAATATATAATTTTATCTCATACTTTGAAATTGGGATTTGAATAGATGATTATAAACATTTCGATGGTATGAATTATTTTATTAGTTGTTTTTGTATATTTTAAATTAGAATAATGATTTATTTAATTCATATTTTAAATTTCAGAAGGTAAGTATTCTGGAAGAAGATAAAAATAATGGTTAATGGATTAAGTTGTAATTTCATTAAATTATGTGTATATGTAATGATTTTTTTGAATTATAATGTAGTATTATTTTTGCAATAGTTTTAGGTTTTGTTTTAAAAAAATTTAAACTTATGTTGGAAGAAATAAATACCTTTGAACAGTGATTTATTGGTAAGATGATATTTTAAGATTGTATTATGGAGGTAAAAATAATCCATAGGGTAAATATATTATTGATTATAATAGTGAATTTTATTTTTTTCAAAAAAATAATCTTTTAAAAAAAACATATGTGTTAAAAAGTTATTTATGAATAATGTTATTTTTAGGATGTTCCCCATATTTTTGGTAATGTTATTAGAATTATATTAATATTGTTTTAGTAAAATTAAAATCAATATTATAGTAGGTAAATCATCCCATTTGTCAAGTCCACAGGGCTTGAACACAATACTAAAGGGAGGTGAGTGTTTAGGGCCTACCATTGGAATACATGATGTCCTAGTCTGTATGAAAATGTTTTTTAAAATTACATGACTTTTCATTTAAATATTAAGTAAATTTTGGGAACATATTGATTATCATATTGACTACCATGGGATTGAAAAGTAATTTTTGATTCAGTTTTCATTTTTATTTTACAATAATATCACTATAATTTTGGTGAACATTAAATGATTAAGGTAAATATGATATTATAGGATTTGATTTTATGAATAAAGGTTGAATTATCTTTTCAACTAATATATAAATTTACTGTGTATTTATGATTATTTAGTTTATTTATTGAAATGATGATAATATTTTGGATATTATATGACTAAGACATATAAATTTATGTGTATATGACATTATGGGTGACCAATGCTTATTAGAGAAGAATTTTAAATTATTCTCAACAGAATATTTTAACGAATCCTTTTATTTTTTTAGTTGGAACTTTTTATGGAATATTTTGAATAATTTTGAGTATAATAATTTATTGAATAATATAATATTAACTTTTGGAATTATTTTTGGGGCCAATGATATTAATGATTTTTCTTTATATATATTTTTATTCATTTTTTGAATTATGTTTTACATATATTTTTGGTCTTTTTTACTAAATATTGGATGAATATCTTGTAATCCAGTTATTTAATTATATGATTAATTAGAATTTTATTTTAATGATTACGATAATAAAGAAACAAATTATCCTAAATACACATTATTTGAATAAAAAGATGATATTGTGGTGGTAATTGATTAAAAGATGAAATTATACTTATCTTGCATGTATATTTCCTTATGTTCTTAGTCTATATATTAATGTGATTACTAAACATTTATAAAATTATATTTAAATAGAAATGTAATCATACTACCATAAATTTTCATAGATTTATTGTCTTATTAGTTACTTTTTTTTGTATTTTTGGTCAGTAAATTTCCCATGACATATTTCTCTATAAAATTCCATGTTTTTGAAATTATAATTCTCCTTCATAACCATATTTTCACCTCCCACTAATGTTCTATTTGTAATGAAAGTTATTTAATATTCCATATAACCATCATATTTATCTTTCCCTATATTCAATATGAATTTTTATTATCCATTTTAATATTTTAGATTTTCTGCACATATAGTTATAAATATTAAAATGATTTTCTTTTCATGTTCATATGTTTTATATTCTACTTATTGGAATTGATATTGAAATTCTTTTTAACCCTTCTTATATGGATTGAGGTAAAATTGTGGGGACTAAATTTGAAAAGGGAGGATATTTGAACAACCTGGTTATTTTTAATATTAAATCAATTTCAATCCTTATTTATATTCATGAATTATATTTTATAAATTCATTATAATATTAATATATAATTTTTTAGTCAATAAGAAAAAGATTTATTTCTATCTAAATTGGGGTTAAAAGCAGTATGTTGTCTAATTTAAAAGTAATGTTTATAAATTTTATGATTTTATTTTTATAAAAGGGGTACATTATTTTAATTCATTATATCAAAAAATTATCTTAATATTAAATTTTCGGACTTTTCTAAAAAGGTTGATATTTAAAAGGACAGTGAAAAGTACTAATTTTTATAAAACTATAATTTCATTTCATTTAAAAGTACCTTTATTAATGGAATTTTATCACAAAGTAACCTAATACTCATTTAATTTTATTTAATATAATTATTTATATTTTAATAAAGATTATAATTTATTTTGGAATATGTTTATTTCTGAGCATAAAACACATTTTCTAAAACATTTTTTTGTTTTACATTGAATTTTAAAAAAAATAATCAATTCCACTAATATAAATCAAATATTAAAAAATAGATACCATATTTGGAATATGTAGGTCCAAATTTGGTATGTATTTCCCTTTTCATTTTGTTTATTATGAATGGTAACTGTAGATAAAATCCATTACCTCAATAAGGTAAAATCATGTATTTATGAAAAAAACCATACAATTAGGTCTAAAAATATCCATGAGACTTGTATTTTATAAATTTTATGTGTTTATTTCAGAAATATCCACCATATATTTTAATTTATGGAAATTTTATACCATTTTTTTGAGACACAAACTTATATATTATTGTAAGTAAATATAAAGTCAAAAATGTCACTCTTTTGATGGTAATATCTATAATATTTCAAGATAGTGATGAAAAAAACTTTTTTTATCAATGGTTATTTTAAATATTAATTTATTTTTACATTTTAATTTATTTTAAATTTTTAGTGTGTAAATAATTACCTTAAATTCTTATGAAATTTCGATAGAGAACCTGTGAATGTAGAAATATAAAGTAAATAATTTTTAAAACTATAAATGTAATATTAATCAGTGAGTTTTGGGGTCCCGAGAATTTTATAGATTAAAATAACCAATTAGGGGGGTTTTAATGGATTGTATTATGATCCCATTGGATTAATGTTGTTTTAAAAGTCAAATTAAATGAAAACTTCCAAAAATTAAATTAATGATATTATATAATACAAAATATTTTATTAAAATATTTAAATATTCTAAAAATATTATTTCTGGACATGTTAACATAATATGGTTGATAATATCAACCATTGTGCATTTATAGGTCATTTAACCTATTATAGTAGCTTTCATAACCCCATATGGGTAAAAAACATTGATATCATTGTAATTGTCGAAAGGTTTAATGGGGGAAAACAAGGTTATAAAGGAGAAAAGAAAATCTAAATAAGTAATAATTTTATTATATGATATTATTTATAAAAATACTAATCCTATTTTATAATTATATCAATTATGAGGCATTTTTAAATGAAAATTATTTTAAATTAATTTAATACTTTATATAATTCCAAAACTACCCCTACCCTCACTTATAAAAGAGAACCTCCTCTTCTCTATTACTTACACCATTTTATAACTCTATTTAAAAAAATACCAATCCAGATCCATTTTTAACATCCCTACCCACATTATATAGTATTTTTTTATTAATAATACCAACCTTATAAGGCTTATGGTCTAAATAAAAGGATGATGTTCGAAGAATATGAATGGCTTTTAACTGAAGGTTTTTTGTTTTATTTACTCTTATTCGGCCTTAAAAATATTCTAAAAACCGGATGAAATAAAAAACCCAGTATATTTATTATATGGAGTTATTTTTATGTTAATGAAATAACCCATATCTATCTTCTCTTTGACAATAGTAACCTAAAAAGGTCATTTTCGACATATGAGTCGAATATTTTCAAAACATATAACAAGAATTTAAATTACTATGTAATTGAATATATAATTTAAATAGGAAAATAAATAATAAAAATGAAAATTTTATTAAACAAGTAAAAAAGTAAATAATTAAAATATTTTTATCATTGTGGATGATAAGAAATATCTGTGATGAATCGTACACAAGTTAAGGAAAATTATAACATAAGAGAATCATTTTAAATGTATTAAACATTTATCTTCTAAATCATTCTCTTCCATGTCCATATTCCTAAAAATAATTTTCATATATATTTATTTGTATATAAATTATTTATAAATGAAATTTTATTTGATTCTTTACTTTCATTAAAAGGTTTTGAAAATATATTTTTTTATTTTTTTATTTATAAAACGTTTTCACTTTCTTTACAAAAGGAAAAATGGAATGTTCAATTTTGATGTATATTAATCTATGTCATTTTCTTGAACCACGTCCATTATTTGATTTTTTGGATTATTTAATAAGATACCATATTTTCTTCAATGAAAACCCCATCATTCCATTATTATTGGTATTTTTGTTTTGAAAATTTGGTTGAATGTAATGTCTTATATAAATATCATTAAATGTTGTGCATATGGGTTCAAAAAAATTATTTACTGGTTTTATAATGAAAATGTTAAAACATAAAATCCTTTATTCATGTTATGGTACATGGGAATTATATATGACTATGTGTCAGGCTGATATATCATATATGATTGGTGATCGTGGTACATATTGTGTGAAGGGTGATATAGGTATTGTTCTCTAATTTATTGGGTAATTTTCCTTGTATTCCAATCCAAAAAGGAGGGAGTTAACCGAGTAGGTTTCTCCTATGGATTAAAATTTTCTCTAGTAATTTATAACATGATTTTAACATAGGTTATCAATATTATTCCTTAGGCTTCCAAAAGAGTATCTATTTTCATTATATGGATTATAAAAGTTTTCCTTTGAAAAAAATTGATTGTTTTTCTTGTGTTAATGATTTATTTCATATTATTATTGAATATTGTGATAAAGGAAATAATTTTATAGTTTTTCATTTTTTTTATAGGAATAATGGATTTCATTATTTTTTTCTCTTATAGAGCATTTTTTTCTCATCCTATGTTTTAAATGTTTTTTAGTTCAAGGATGAGTGAGAAGAAAAAAGAATTCAAATTGAAATTTATAATGAAATTTTAAGAAAAGATAATTTGTTTCATTTTAAATTTTTAATATTGTGGTACAAATGGATACATAGTGGAATTTCAAAAATTGTAATATGTGGTTCTATTATGTAAAAGTTATGATCGAATAGTCTAAAACTCTAAAACTAAAAGATCATTAGGAATGAAAAAAATTATTTCTAGTATAAGGAAAGAATATTATGTAGTATCTATGGTTAGGTCCATATAACTGATTCCAAGGCTTCATGAAAAATTTTGAGGGAATATATTCTCCATAATCGTAAGTAAATAGTTGAAATTAATGGAATTTAAATAATAATAGTCGGTATTCCTATACATTAATCAAGATTAAAAATACACAAAATAGTCAAAAAATAAAATAAACATCTCATGTAAATGAAAGTAACATCAAATGATCTTCACATAACATGGGGAACACACACTTCTCTTATCTGTGCCAACTCCCAAGGTCCATCTCGTTAAACACTCCCAATGTGACATCCCTTCTATAGGACCCCATGACACCCAGAGAGGGGTGGGGTGAATCAATGTGTCCAAATTTCCTTTCAAAGCGATGGATCTTATTCGCACATTGATAAGAACTCATTAAACATATATGATGGATGTGATCATCAATCAAACATTAACATCCAAAGAGAATACACATCACATTTATGTGGTTCACTGCTAAGGGATACATAGAAGGAACATACGCCGAAAGTTTTTTGGTTGTACCGAAATCCACTAATCATCACTTATGTTGAATAAAAAAAATCGGTCATAATAACTTTGTTCTATGAACACTTCATTTAAAAAATTCAGGGATAGCTCACTACGTCCCTTAGAACACTTCTGCTGACTCCCCCTAGATCACTGCTTTGAGAGAATTCTAACATAGTTTATCGACATAATAGTTGATCCAATGATTTTTCATTAAAGTACTTTCCATCATATAGCATGGAACTCTTCTTTCAATATAGATCTGAATTGTTGCAGACTGAAAGCCTTGTCCACTTAAACCTATTATTCAAAAACCACATTTCACAATGCTCCTTCACTAAGCTCCTTCACGAATATCTCTCCTTCATAGAGCTTAATCCATTTTAGGGCTCACATCATTGAAATGTTCGCTACATTGAAATGATAAATACTTCAAAAACCGCTCTACTTCCCAGAGATCCTTTGCATTGGCAGAATAACCTATCATCGTGAATCACACAAACATCATGAAAAAACATTCCTTCATGAAGCTTACTGAGCCAATATAGAAGTACCCATATTCGGGAAGCACTCAATACAGAGAAGAATTCACTTCGGTCAATAATATAATATTCTTTTCAAAAACCTAAAGATCGTATAGAATCCCAGTTTTTATGGAGCACCCTTTTGCTTCGTGAAATCAAATCGATTCAAAATTTTCAATGGAAATACTCGTAACAAATGAAGTGGGGTAGCCTCTTATTTATAGGCACAGTCGATCATGAAGTTCCCCCTCCTCTAACGTGATTTCTATATCAGTCAAAAACATCTTCACGATACTCCTCCCTTCACAAAGAAGCACTAAAATTTTTCATTGTTGTGATTGTATATGTTAAACACTTCGTCCCATCACAATTCTCCACTCGCAATGCTCATGCTTTCACCATTCGAAAATCTCATCGTACTCGCAGAGATCACGATCATAATTATTTATTTCTTTGAAAAACACTCTTCAGGGGGACTATATATTTAAAACTCGTTCATTTTCCCTATTCCATAAGGCCTTCAAGAAAAACCACTTTTCATAGTTCTTTCCATCCTCCAAATTTTGGTCCCCAAAAAAATTGGAAAACACTAGAAAAAATTGCCACCATTAATACTGCATACATCTTGACCATTATGGTCCCTTTCCATACAATCTCTTTTACCATTCTTGTGAGTTTTGAAAAAAAACATAAACCATGATCCATTTCTAGAATCTAACAGCCTTGATTATAATATTCACCCCCATTGGGATTATAGGCAATTCGTAGATAAATTCAATACAGCACCAGCCACTATCAAAGTTGTGTTGCAGAAGAATTAAATGTAAAGAATGGTTTCCTCCAATCATCAAATTCACATCATGACACTGAATCAATACATATCTTGAAATATTTCCTCATAACACAAAATGATCATCATTATCTATTCTTCATTATCCTATAACTATAAAAACATTTCATCCTCCTCTTTTGTACTATTGAATTCTACCCCATTGAAAATAAACCCAAAGGAAAGTAATTGTTCATTATGGATCTAAAAAAAATTATCCCTAGATTGTGTCTCCCCCTATAAAACTACATCTCTTCTAGAAACATATGAAAAAAAAAGTTAATTGAACTAGAGATAGGGGAATCTAGTGACCTCCTCATGCATTGGGAGGTGGCTGAACACTGAGTTTCAACTGATGTTTCTCGAACACAGCAACTACCAGGGTATTGGTCAGAATATTAGCCACTACCTCATTAGTTTCCACATTAACCATTTTAATCAAGACATGATCAACTTTTTTCATGATTAAGTGATATATGATTTAAATTTGTTTCATATGAGAATTATAAATAGGATTCTTGGTAAGATCAATTGTGATCTTTGAATCACAGTGAATCACCATTGGATGTTTCACCTCATCACTAATATTGGATTGTTGTTGCTTCATCTTCAATAGTTGAGTTAAATATTTTTTTGTAGTGATACACTCATGTTCAGCAGTACTGATGGAAGTGCTTTACTTTTCCTTACTTAACCTACCAACACACTTCTTTCCAATAAATTATTCTCCCCCACATGTGGACTTTCTATCCAATAGATCTCCCTCCCATTCAGCATCATAAAACCCTAATCATTCACTATCTCTTGAAAAATCATATCATAAAATATAATTGTGAGTTACTTGAATATACCTCATGATTATTTTTACTCCCACCATATGTTCTTCCTTTGGCTTACTCTAAAAACATGACTATAAGAATCTTGTTAAAAATATATATATTTGTGTCACTGTAAAGTATAGTAAGATTCCAATTATTATCATTTACATTTTAGAATCTAAATGTGTCCCATCCTCATTATTTCCTAGTTTGGTTACAAATGTAATTGGAGTTGACATTGGTTTGGATTCACATATATTGAATTTCTTTAGAAACTCTCTAGCAGAATTTTCTTGATAAATGAAAGTGTACTCTTTCCTATAAATCACTTTCAACCCTAAAAATTACATGAGTTCACTAATCATAGAAAATTTTAATTAGTATTTATTATGATTATAAAATTAATCCACAACTCCATGCCTTCTTCCACCAATGATAATATCATCAATGTACACTAGTACCATGAACAAATATTTCTAATAAATCTTCACATAAATATTTTGATCAACTTCTATTCTGTTGAATTAAAGATTTTTAGATAAGAATCCAATCGAGTGTACCACACATGTGGTTCGTGCATTAGACCATTGGGTGATATTTTAAATCTGAAGACCTTCATTTCATCATTTATAAGAAGGAAACCCATTGGTTTTTCAATGTATACTTCTTCTTCCAAAACACCATTCAAGAACGATCTATTCACATCCATTTCATGTAACTTATATCCTATTTGGATCGCCTTGGTAATAAATAGTCTAATAAAATCTAGTCCAGATACTGGAGAAAATGATTCTTCAGCATCAACACCTTTGATCTGATCTAATTCTCCATTAATGAAATTAACCCATGATTTATCCTTTTCTGATTCATCAAATGTGGATGGTTATACAACTGATAGAAACTTATATTGTGTATTATTCCAAATTATCTTGGTTTATGTGTGTGTAGTCTAATCTACGGTGATATTGGATTGATAAATCTATGCTCACCGGTTTTTTTAGGTATAGAAGAATTCCATCCAACCATGGTTACCTCATCTGATTCTTCTTTAGTGTTAACATAATAGTGTGACTAGTGAGAGTTTTATACGGCTTCCTCTACTTTTTTATTTAGATCTATTTCATGTTCACATTCTTCCTCATATTCTATTACAAAGGTATAATAATTCCTTGAGGCATTTTTGTATATCTTCATCGGCATTTACATCAATAAATTACACTGTTTTTTCAACATTATTATTGAAAAAATTGTAGGATTTTCTATTTATTGAATATCAAAGTAATATTCCTTTATCTTTTGCATCACCATACATTCCAGGATTTCCTTCTTTTTTTATAAAAAATTTACTTCTGAATACATGAAAGTTCTTTAAGGAGGGATTCCTTCAATTCCACAACTCATACGGTGTCTTGGTTTCACCCATATCAATACTTATTCGATTTTGAATATATACTGCATCTTGAGTGGAATCTTTACAATAATGGTGAGATATACGACTCTAAATCAACATATTTTTGGAAATACAATTAACCTTTTGATTATGGCTCTCAACAACTCCATTTTTTGATGGGGTTCTCGCATTACCCACTCGATGTTGAATTCCATGTTTCTAAGGGTAATTATTTAACTCAGTGTGTATATATTATCTTCTATTGTCAGATCACAGAACATTGATTATCCTTCCCATATCATTGTCATAAATTTTCCAATAAGTTATAATAAAATCAAACACTTGTTGTTTTTTATGTATAATCATCCCACATTCCATTCTACTGTAATCATATTTAAAAAAGAAAAGGTACCTTTCTTCATGGTTTTTGGAAACAATTATCCAGCCAAAAAATTTCGTATGGGTGAGATCAACAAGATTTCATGCCCTTTTCTTCTTTAGAAGATATGACCTACACACCAATATTTATCACATGAAATCATCTGAAGTCTTCTCAGGTTCATCCTTCATATTTGGAGTATCCATGAAAATATTTAGATTTGATATCTTTTCCATGTTTTGTTGATTATTATTCCCTAATCTCCAATGAAACATGTTTTTTTCTTCTTCAACTATCTTGAAGAAATTTTTTCCTTATTGCAAACCTAATACAAGTTTCCATCTATTATAAAGGCTTTAATAAGATAATTCCCCATCTTTACCATTATAGTGTATCCTTTTGAATTGAATGTCATTATATGTCCTAAGTCACAGAGTTGACTCATGCTAAGGATATTGTGATATAAACCATCCATATAAAGAACTCTGGTTTCCTTTAGCATTCCATTATCTAGCTCAGTAATTCTACTAAATTTTATGTTTAATTCACCATCATTACTAAATCATAATGTTCTATCAACTTTTTTCTTAGCATTAGTTAACATGACTGCATTTCCTGTCATTTGGGATGAGCACACACTATCAATAATCCATGTGTTGTTATTCATTGTAGCTTTGAGAGCTACTTATAGAAGGTTATATTTTTCATTTTTCTTATTTTCCTTCCATGAATTTAATATTGATAGGATGATAGGAATGACCTATTAAATCCCTTTTTTCACATGCACAGTTTCATCACAATCATATTATTCTCCCAAAAGATATAACCTTTTTGAAATATCCACACCATCTAGTTTTCTAGTATTGACCTATCTCTAAGAATTGATTGAATTTCTCATATAATTCCTCTACTTGAAATACAAAGCTTTATGGGAAAAGTTATAAAATGAAAACAATATCCAATGAAATTAATTCTTAAATAAGAAGTAGGATATGAATTTTTTCTATTTTTTGATCTTTTATCTATTACCCATTTAAATACGCCTTGACTCTTCCCAAAATGAAATGGTATGTCCCAGATAGACACAGAATTTAAATTCCATGAGTTGAAATGTCTTCTAATTTAGATCCCTCCTCATGTATCCTTCCTTAGAAAAATAATTTGGCAGAATATCAATTCAAGATACTTGAGGATTATTTTTAGTTATTCTTTTATATTGAATTGTGGTTTATTTTTTATTACATCATGTGACTTTGCAACATGACCAACCATCAGCTTTCCTTAATTCTGGAAATCTTTACTTGAATAATTTAATGATTTGGTATCATAACTGATTCCTCTATTTCTCAGCCATGCAGGTCTTTGATCATTCAAAATACTTTCAACTTCCTCAGAACCACACATAGCTCTCTCTAGGAATTCCACATCTGAGAATAGTCAAAACTGTATTTTCTTCATTTTTTATTTTCAAATTGATTCACTTTAAATTATACTCCTATGAGTAACAAATTCTTCTTTTAGACCCTTGATAGTATTGGACTTCTCTTCCAATCTGGAGGTGAGGTCATTAATGACCATTTAATATTCTTCATTTCCTATCTCTAGTTCTACTACATATTATGAGATTTCAAGGGTTTTTTAATATACTTTAACTACTTATTATAGTCATTCAATTTCATCTTTAAATTGATCAACACATTCTAATGATTCTTCCCCAATTTATCTCCCTTTTTTCATCTCTTTAATTGATTCTCAAGATTACTAAAAGAATACTTAAGTTGAAACTAGAGATTATATCCGTGGCTAACTGACTATATCTATATTTATCTATAAAGTCCAAGAAATTTGAAGGAAATTTTTTTTCTTAAATACTTTGGAATTTTACGAGTCTGCGGCTTCTGACGGAACATAATTCTGAGGCTCGGTGTGCCTGGAATCAATTTCCGAATTTTAGCTCGGGTACGTTCAATAAATGAATGAGCGGGTTTTTCTATCTTTTGAACTGGTGCTTGGAATTGAAATCCGAGGGCACCGATGAACTCACAGCGCCAGTAATTGCTTAAGGGGACCTTTATCACAGTTGCGTTTTAAGCGGGTTGAGAATTATTATTTGGGGATTTAGTTTAAAATAAATAAATTGTTGGAACAATTTTATTTTTTTTTCTAAGGAGGTTATTTCCTTCCATGTGAAGTTGTTGCTGGGCCCACACCCACCCAACTTCCAATGTGTGGATATATGATTGGTGGGGCCCACACGAGCCCCAACCTTTCATTTTCCTCAAACACCCTTAAACCCCCTTCATTAATTTGTTAACTTCTCTTAATTATGTAACTCTTCATTTTCTCTCTCTTCCTCTTTAACTCTTTCCAACAAACCTTAATTAATTAATGGAACCTATTCAATTAATTAATTAAGTGATTCAAATTTCGAATGCTTTTAAAGTTTAATTAAAATACAGTGAAGCATTATTTTAATTGGACTGGAACATGTTTTGTTGGGGGAGCTTTTGAGAGAGATCTTTTGTGAAGGAAGAGGGGAATTTCTCCTTTGTTGAAGAACACCAAATCTTCGGTGAAGAATGGAACTCTGTTCCACGAAGAACAACGATGCACCCTCTTTTCTCTTCTCCACGACAAGAGAGGATATGTCAATTCTTCTTCGGGTGCACTCCTACGATGATGGAAATGAAACCATCATCCACAACACATGTCAACCATGAAACATTTTCAAGGTAGGGGTTTATCCTATGAAGTGAATGTTTTCGTACCCAGTTCTTAGTTGGAAATCATTGTTTACATACGGCCAACTGCTACTACCTAACACGGAGGGCGCGGGCCGAACGCACATGACCCGATGACCCTCTGTAGACTCTTGTTTGCGTTTCAGTTACATTGGAAGATGTGGTGATGGGAGTGACAGTTGTGCACCGGCCGCGTGCGGAAAAACCGTGACCTGCAACCGTGGGCCGCTCAACCGAGGAAGAACCGGGCCGAAGGAGGAAACCGTATTTCCCAATGGTGTCACGATGTGGGAGACCGCGGCCCGCCCGAGCAGGTCGCTTCATTGGAATTACTGGCTGGCACGTCGGCCGGCTGGGCATAGGCGATCCCCGATGCCAGGAGGGCGCCGCGCTGGCGAATCGGCTGGCCCGTCGGCCGGCCGGGCGGAGCCGAACCATGAAGCCAAGAGGCCGTCGCGCTGAAGAAACCTGTGGCCCGCCCGAGCGGGCAGCTTGCGCTTGAAGGCCGATAGGCCTAGCCGGCCAATTTGGGAGGGCGTCACCATACGTCGTCAATGGTTCGGACAACCGAGGGGCCACGCCCCCTCGAACCGCTCGGCCTCCGGGCCGAGCCGCTCGGCCTTCAGGTCGTGCGCCCCGCCGGGCCGCACCACTTCGGGCTGGGCCGCACTCTCTTCGAGCTGGGTCGCGCCCCTCAGGATGGACCTTATAAACCTTCGGGCCAGTCTGACACCCCTACTGGGATGGACCTGCTCAAACTAGGTTACCCGACCCGCCAGCCCACTGGGTTTAACGGGTCGGGCCGGTTATTCACTTAAACGTGAATAACTTAATGACTACGCATCCGATCAACGCGCCTTCTATGGAAGGGGGAACCTATCGATGATGTGGTCCTTTTGTGATACTCTAATTGAGTTTTGGACAACTTTGGTAAATGGCCGGGTTTGGAACGAGCATATTTCTAACCGGGCCCTTGGAACGAAGAGGCCAATATCTCTCAGACCAGGCGTCGGATTGACGCACCGTCTTTCGCGTTGAGTTCCTTTTGACGACATGGAACTGCGGGATACATCAACTCTGGACTTCATGATAGTTGATGAATCGAACCCTTTACTCGTGGATCGGACCCTCCCGGAATCGAGTACGCTGTGTGTTGGAACCCTAGAGCTGGCTGTGACTACGACGACTACCGTGCTGGGATCCTCTATGGGTTTGAAGATGAAGATGATTGTACTTGGATCCTACGTGGGTTCGGTAGTGAGGATGACTGTACTTGGATCATCTGTCGGTTCGACAGCGATGACTACTATACATGGATCCTATATGGGTTCAGCAGGGATGGTTACTGTATTTGGATCCTATGTGGGTTCGGCAACGATGACTTCTGTACTTGGATCCCATGTGGGTTCGGAAGAGGAGATGATTTATAGGCTATATCTAATCATCTCCACCCCACTTCTTGAGTAGTATACCTGTGTGAGTTGAGTCTTGTCTTTCAATCATTATCATTGATGTGATTGACTTCTTCCCTGTGTGGACCGGATTGTTCTTGGGCTCGGAAGTTGGGGGCGAACTGAGATTGATCACTTAGATATATGTATGGTTATATACCTAAGTATAGCTTGTTGGTACTTTATGCCTGTATATTTCCTTTGGGGTTTATCCTTCATGGATTCTGGGAGACCTTCGAGAGTCCCGGGGTCCCGATTGAGTTTCATTATACTCACCCTTGCACGGGCATTGCCGGCACTACGTTGTGTTGGTTACAGATGACGGACAGCACTGATCGTGCTTGAGGCTTGAGGAGCTGGATAGTATACGGAGGTGGACCACCAAGCGGGGCATACACGGAGTGGACGGACGGACCCGATGTACTGACGAGGCAATCTATACCCACCCTTCAGGTGGGATTCCTATAGGACAACTTGGTGGTTTCTTCTTTACTTTACAGCCACTGTACTTTCTTTCTCAGTTGTACTGTACTTTCAGTTGGGTTGGTATACTAGCCCATTTATTTTTCAGCACTTAATTTTGTACTCAGTTTTACTTAGTTCATACTTCACTTCTGTACTCTGTTGTGTTTGTTTACTTTTATAAAGGCAATGCCTTCCATTTTTCTGGGATTTACGCCTTTGGTGCTAGTCTCCATCCCCTGTCCTATGGAAGGCGGGCTTGGGGTAGTCACGGAACGGGCCTCGAGGATGAGTCGTGAAAAATTGGTATCAGAGGAGTCGTTTCTACTGCAGAACTCCGGACTCTGATAATTTCTTCTCTGTGAAGAAATAGTGTTAAGAGTACTGAGTGTGGTTTTCAATCTAGGGAGTCCAGTGTTGGTGTGGCAGCCAACGTATACATACACCAGGACCGTAACTTTTTATTTCTGACTCCGTACTCGAAAACACTGATTTCATGTGTGTTTCAAATGTTTTCTTTGTGATTACTTTGTGTCAGCTCACCAGGTATATTTCTTGACCATGGCGCACCTGTTTCCTTTCAGGATGGCCCCACGAAGGTATCCAGCCAAGGATCCTAGTTACGTGCGATATGGCAGCCCACCGAGTGAAGAGGAATCGACGAAGGGACCCATTACAATAGAGGCACCAGCGGTACCACTACCTGCTGACCCACTGATGCCACCCTCCCCAGCAGTAGAGAGTGGACACCGCCTGAGTGTGTTGCACGAGAATCAGCGATAGTGGCCACCCAGGTTCCATGGAGAGACGGACCCTCAGGCAGCCAAGGATTGGCTGGAGACTATTGTCAGAGTCATCATATTGGTAGGGATACCAGCAGACCTTATGGTGATTATTTCCGCTAGTTTACTGCACGCAGAAGTAGGTAGATGGTCGTGCCTAATGCTTTAGGTGCACGACGAGGAATCTCTACTTTGTACGGACTTCGAGGCCCTCTTCTACTCGGAGTTTGTTCCTTCCACCCTCCATGTGGTGCACATCTAGGAGTTACTACAGCAGCGACAGGGTAGCAGGATAGTAGCCTAGTACTCAGTGAGATTTATTGACCTCTCGCATTACTCAACGGACAAGGTACATGACCCATTCTTCTGGGCCCAGACCTTTGAGCAGGGACTAAGGCATGAGATCAGGGCTTCGATGATCTCCCTCAGCATTCCGACATAGGCAGGAGTACTGGAGAGAGCCCTTCTTGTGGAGAGCTTTCTTCCTGAGCCGACCCCAACAGCGAGACCCACCACAGGGCAACACATAGCGGAGTATTCTGCAGCCGGCAGTAGACAGATGTCGCAGAGGCCCAAGCAGACTAAGCCATCAAGTGGGCGACCTCAGGATACTGGTTCGGATGTGCCGGGCACACGCATTAGAGCAAGCCATATAGGGGCAAGTAGTGCTATTCATGCAGCGGGCAGGGCCACATGGCTCATGACTTCCCGACCCACCATGCAGTTGAGAAGCAGACTATTGAGGGACCACCCAGAAAGAGGTAGAGGTTTGACCATGGAGGTCCGTAGGAAGAAGGCCGACGAGGTAGAGGAGCTGGCCGAGCAGCGGGTGGTGGACGACGCTTCGAGGCTCTACCACCACCAACACCGGGAGGACCACCCCGACCACAGGGAGCTGTCAGACAGGGGCATGCTCAGCTCTAGGCAGTCAAGGCCTATGACCACGGCGCAGCTGAGATGATTTGAGGTACTATCTGTGTCTACTCCACGTTTACTGTAGTTCATACAGACATAAGAGCGAGTCATTATTTTATTGTCGTTGTACTTGTTCGGAGCTCGGAGATTCCAACAGAGTCGTTGGCTCGATCCTTACGGCTAGAGACACCTACGGGAGAAGACTTGATGATTACGCACTAGTTCTAGTAGTGTGAGCTTACTCTAGGAGGTGAGAGCTTTGGCTGGGATCTTCCTGTAGTGGCATCAAGGTCTTACGAAATCATCTTGGGTATGGATTGGTTATCTACAGTCTATTCCCTGATCAACTGTATTAGGCGCAAAGTGCAGTGTGTCCGCACGGATGGGACCAGGTTCACTTTCACTAGCGAGAAGGGAGCCTTTTCAGCACAGGATGGACTCACACATATGAGAGGGAAACCGATCACACATTATTTGGCTAGTCTCATCATAGGAGTGGATGATGTGTGGAGTCTTATTTTTCCAGTTGTGGTGGATCAGTATGCGTACATTTTTCCTGACGAAGTTCCAAGACTACCTCCTCGTAGGGAGGTAGATTTCTACATTTACATGTACCGTGGGACATCACCGATATCCACTCCAGCATATCGAATGGCTCTCACCGATCTTTGTGAGCTGCGGGTACAGCTGGAGGACATATAGGAAAAGAGATTCATCCGACCCAGTGTTTCAACCTGGGCTTATTTGATTTTATTCTCCAAGAAGGAGAATGGGAGCTTAGGACTATGTTTTGACTACTGTCACTTGAATCAGGTGACTGTAAAGAACAAGAAACCACTCCTGAGGATTGATTACTTCTTTGATCAGCTCAAGGGAGCATGATGGTTCTCGAAGATAGACCTCAGGTCAGGCCATCATCAGCTCAGAGTTCGAGAAGAGGATGTACAGAATACGACCTTCAGGTGTTGGTATGGCCACTACAAGTTCTTGGTTATTCCCATTGGCATAACTAACACAACAGTAGTATTCATCGAAGACATACTGATTTACTCAACTACTAAGGAGGAGCACGCCTACCACTTATGGGTTGTACTGGACACACTCCGAGAGAACCAGCTTTAAGGTAAGCTCTCGAAGTACCAGTTTTGGATTTGAGAGGTTCTCTTCTTGGGGCACGTCATCTCGGAGGGGGGAGTTGCAGTGGATCTTGTGAAGATCAAGGAAGTACTTGCTTGGGATCCACCCATGAGCGTGATGGAGGTGAAGAGTTTCCTAGGTCAGTCTAGGTACTATCAGTGATTTGTGCAATACTTCTCTAGAGTTTCAGCACTGCTTTCATCTTTTATAAATAAGGTGAAACCCTTCATGTGGTTAGATAGATTCTAGAAGATCTTTCAGAAGTTGAGACAGAGATTGAAATGTGCGCCCGTCTTAAGGATACCAGAGGAGGGCGTTGGGTACGTGGTTTACTACGACGCATCAGGGACTAGACTTGGGTATGTCCTGATTCATGATAGGGCAGTGATCGCCTACGGTTCATGGAATTTGTGGTAGCACGAGAAGAACTACGCTATCCATGACCTGGATTTAGTAGCAGTGGTCTTTTCCTTGAAGATGTGGCTGCACTATCTGATGGGAGAGCACTTTACAGTCAACTCTGACCACCAGAGTCTCAGGTACATTTTCTCACAGAAGGACCTGAACCTAAGACATCAGCGATGGATCGAGTACCTCAAGGACTATGACTTTGAGATTTTCTATATTTCTATGAAGGGGAATGTAGTAGCTGATGATCTCAGCAGGATATTGAGCATTCAGCTACGTGGAGAGGAGATGAAGAAATTAGCCACTTTGCAGATACCCTTCATAGATAGAGATAGGGTAGCCTTTCTACAGTCCCTCACAGTCACTCCTCCACTACTTCAGTGGGTCAGAGAGGAACATCATGGGGACTTTGACTGTGAGACGTGACGTGCTCAGATTTCCACAGGGCAGGCACCTGATGGATTTTCTAAAGGAGGAGAGAACGTCATCCTCTTCAAGGGATGTACCATGGTACTAGTTGCACTACAGGAGGAAGTGTTGAGGGAGTTTCACACATCCCCTCTAGCGGTACATCCAGAAGTGGAGAAGATGTACCTGGACCTTCGATGAAATCAATGGTGGCCTAGTATGAAGAAGGTTGTAGCATTGTTAGTTTCACAATGCCTCACATTCCTGCAAGTGAAGGCGGAGCACCAGGAACTAGCAGGCTTTGTATAGCCCTTAGAGAATCCAGAGTAGAATTGGGAAGGGATATCCATGGATTTCTTGATGGGGCTACCACGTACATCCAGGGGACATGACTCTATCTGGGTGATCATTGATCGACTCACAAACTCATCCCACTTCCTTCCGATCAGAGAGAAGGGATCAATAGAGTTCTTGGGATGCCTCTACGTTCAGGAGATTGTACGGCTTCATGGTGTGCCATCTTCTATCATCTCTGATCGAGATGCTCGCTTTACTTCTCGGCTTTGGAAGGGGTTGTAGGAGGCATTTGGGACGCAGCTATGCCTGAGCACCACCTTTCACCCTCAGATGGATGGCTACACGGAGAGGACTATTTAGACTCTCGAGGACATGATCCATCCATGTGTCCTTGACTTTGGTCGCATCTTGGAGGATCACTTACCCTTGGTGGAGTTTGCGTACAACAATAGCTACCACTCCACCATCGGGATGGCACCATATGAGGCACTGTATGTTTGACGATGCAGATCACCACTTTGCTGGAATGACCCTGTGGATTCAGAACTCATAAGAACAGATATGGTTCAGGCAATGATGGAGAAGGTGCAAATCATCCAGGAGCAGATGAGGACAGCACAAAGTAGACATAAGTCCTATGATGATAGGAGACGGAGACCACATGAGTTCGAGGATGGCGACCTTGTTTTTTTACAGGTCTCCCCTTGATGTGGATTACGGAGATTTGTCCAGGGTGGAAAGTTATCTCCGTGCTTCATCGGACCATTCCAGGTCCTCAGCAGGGTAGGCGAGGTGGTTTACCACCTGGCTCTTCCACCTCAATTGCACCGTGTGCATGACGTCTTCCATGTGTCTCGGCTGAGGAGATACGTTCACGCCCCGACCCACATCATTGATCATGGGGAGCTGGACATAGATGACAGGGCTACATTCATGGAGGTCCCAGTGGAGATAGAGGATCGATAGGAGTGGGTCCTACGTGGACGGTCGATTCCTATGGTGTGCACTCGTTGGCAGCACGGGAACCTCCAGGAGAGCACATGGGAGTAAGAGGCTCAGATGTGTGCTCAGTACCCTCATTTGATTCCCTAGATTAGGTTGTAGCTTTACGGAGACGTAAATCCATGAGGTGAGAGTAATGTAAAGGCCTGAAAATTTCAATGATTTTTTTTAAATACTTTGAAATTTTATGAGTCTGTGGCTACTTACGACACTTGATTCTGATTCTCGGTGTGCTCGGAATCAATTTACGAAGTTTAGCTCAGGTACATTCAGTAAACGAACGAGCGGGTTTTTCTATATTTTGAACTGATGCTCGGAATTTAAATATGAGGGCACCAAAGAACTCGCAACGCCGGTAATTTATTACGGGGACCTTTACCGCAGTTGTGTTTTAAGAAGGTTGAAAATTATTATTTAGGGATTTGGTTTAAGATAAATAAATTGTTGGAAAAATTTTATTTTTTTATCTAAGGATGTTAATTCCTCCCATGGGAAGTTGTTGGTGGGGCCCACACCCACCCAACATCCCATGTCTGGATATATGAGAGGTGGGGCCCACACGATCCCCAACCATTCATTTTCCCCAAAACCCCTTAAACCCCCTTCATTACATTGTTAACTTCTCTTAATTATATAACACTTCCTCTTCTCTCTCTTCCTCTTTAACACTTTCCAACACACCTTAATTAATTAATAGAACCTATTCAATTAATTAATTAATTGGTTCAAATTTTGAGTGCTTAGAATGTTTAATTAAAATAAGGATAAGCCTTATTTTAATTGGGTTGGCACTTGTTTTGTTGGGGAAACTTTTGAGAGAGAGCTTTTGTGAAGGAAGAGGGGAATTTATCCTTTATTGTAGAACACCAAACCTCCAGTGAAGAATGGCACTCCCTTCCATGAAGAACGACGATGCGCCCTCTTTTCTTATCTCTACGACAAGAGAAGAGACGTCAATTATTATTCAGGGTGCACTCCTATGACGACGGGAATGACACTGTCATCCACGACGCTTGTCAACCGTGAACCGTATTTGAGGTAGGGGTTTATTCTATGAAGTGAATGTTTTCGTACCCCGTTCTTCATTGGAAATCGTTGTTTATATACGGCCTACTGCTACCTCCTAACATGGAGGGCGCGGGCCGAACGCACAGGGCCCGACGACCCTCCATAGACTCTTGTTTGCGACTGAGTTATGTTGGAAGATGCGGCGATGGGAGTGACAGTCGTGTGTCGGCCACGTACGGAAAAACCGAGTCCTGCAACCGCGATCCGCTCAACCGAGGAAGAACCATGACGAAGGAAGAAACTGTGGCACCCCACGGCGCCACGCTGTGGGAGACCGCAACCCGCCCAAGTGGGCCGCTTTGGTAGAAATATCAGCCAGCCGGGCGGAGGCGAGCCGCAACGCCAGGAAGGCGCCGCGCTAGAGAACCGGCTAGCCCGTCGGCCGGCCGGGCGGAGCCGAACCGCGATGCCAATAGGGCACTGTGCTGAAGAAACCCACGGCTCGCCCGAGCAGGCCGCTTGCGCCAGAAGGCCAGCCGGCCTAGTCGGCCGGTTTGGTAGGGCGGCACCATAAGGCGCCACCGGTTTGGACAGTTGGGTGGCCACGCCCCCTCGACCGCATGGACTTTGTGCCAAGCTGCTCAGCCAGCTGGCTGGGCCAGCAGGGTCCTGCGCCCAGCCGAACTGTTCCCAGCCGGGCCACGCCCCGCCGAGTCGCGTCGGGCAGGGCCGCGCCGCGCCACTTCGGGCCAGGCCGCGCTCTCTTCAAGCTGTGTTGTGCCCCTTAGGTCATACCGTGCGAACCTTCGGGCTGGTCTGACACCCATACCAGGACGGACTCGCCAAAACTGGGTGACCCGAACCACCAGCCCACTGGGCTTAACGGGTCGGGCTCGTTATTCACTTAAACGTGAATAACTTAAAGAACGTGTGTCTGATCGACGTGTTGTCTACGAAACTGGGACCCTATCGACGAGGCGGTCCTTTTTTGATACTCTATGTTAGTTTTGGACAACTTTGGTAAATGGCCGAGTTTGGAAGGAGCATATTTCCAACCGGGCCCCTAGAACGAAAAGGCCAATATCTCTCAGATTGAGCGTCCGATTGACGTGTCGTCTATCGCGTTGAGTTCCTTTTGACGAGACGGAACTTCTTGATACATCAACTCTAGACTACATCACAGTTTATGTATCAACCCATTTACTCAAGGAGTGAACCCTCCTGAAATCAAGTACGCTGTGTGCGGGAACCCTAGAGCTGGCTGCGACTGCGATGACTTCCATGCTGGGATCCTCCGTGGGTTCAACGTTGAAGATGACTATAACATAGATCCTACGTGGGTTCGGTAGTGAGGACAACTTTACTTGGATCCTCCGTGGGTTCGGCAGCGATTAAAAATGTACTTGGATCCTACGTGGGTTCGACAGCGATGGATACTACACTTGGATTTTACGTGGGTTCGGCAGCGATGTCTTCTGTACTAGCATCCTACGTGGGTTCGTTAGAGGATATGATTCAGAGGCTATATCTAATCATCTCCACACCACTTCATGAGTAGTATACTTGTGTGAGATTAGCCTTGTCTTTCAATCATTATCATTGATGTGATTGACTTCTTTCATGTGTGGACAAGATTGTGCATGGGCTCAAAAGTTGGAGCCGAACTGAGATTGATGACTTATGTATATGTATGGGAATATACCTAAGTAGAGCTAGATGATACATCATGTTTGTATCATTCATTTTTGGTTTATCCTTCGTGGATTCTGGAAGACCTTCGGGAGTCTCGGGGTCCCTACTAAGTATCGTTATACTCACCACTACACGGGAAATGCCCGCACTACATTGTGTTGGTTGCAGACGACAAACAACACTGATTGTGGTTGAGGCTTGAGGAGCTGGACAGTATCCGGAGGTGGACAATCAGGCGGGACTTACACGGAGTAGACGGAAGGACCCGAGGTACCGACGAGACTATCTGTACCCACCCTTCAGGTGGGATTCCTAGAGGACGACTCGGTGGTTGTTGCTTTACTTTACAGCTGTTATACTTTCTTTCTCAATTTTACTGTAATTTTAGTTGGGTTTGTATACTTTCCCATTTACTTTCCATCACTTACTTTTGTACTCAGTTTTACTTAGTGCTTCCATCACTTGCATAATCAGTTGTGTTTGTTTATTATTATAAATGCAATGCCTTCCTTTTTACCAAAATTTATGCCTTTGGTGCTAGTCGCCAGCCACTGGCCTAGGGAAGGCGGGCTTGGGGTAGTCACCGCACGGGCCCCAAGGACGGGTCGTGACTTTATCTCCTGAAGGTTCTATATTTTCAATGGAATCCATCATTGATGTATGGGTTCTAGATTTAAATTTTGGTTCTTCTTCCAAATAATATTCACTATCATTATCTTATTCATCACAAAAAAAAATATTTCTCTATGATTTCCCACCATACATGAATTCTTTTTTTTTTGAAAATCCTTTTTGATGCTTCTTCATGACTCCAACTTCACATTCATCATATTAAAACATTTTTGTGTATCTAGATGCAATGTTCCCCACTCAGGAACAATGGAAACAAGACAATAGTAACATAACATACAATTTCTCTTTTCCTTTTGTGAATTTCTTATATTTGAGAGAATGAAGTTCAACTTCCTTATTATCTTCATAAACATCATCTCCTGAAATTTCTAGTTTTCCTATGGATTAGAATTCCATTTAATTAGTTACTTTCATTGTTTCATCTTTTCGATTTATTTTCATTTTTTATGCCACCAATCTACTCAGACGATCATCCAGAGAATGTTTAGATCGATCCCATTCTTCAAGGGATGACACTTTTTTTTTGTATAAATGTTGGAGCCATCTCAACATTTTCTTCACAATATCAATGTCATTTATTTCATCCACAATCCATCTAATTTCTCCTACTACTTCAGTAATACGATTGAAGAAGGAATATGAATTCTCAACAACATTAATCTTTAGATCTGAAAAACAATTGTGCAGGACTTGTAGTTTCACCTCCTTCACTCTACTGTATCCTTCATATATATTCTCTAATTTTTCCAACATAGTCTTTTCTGCATTAAAACTCAGTAACATTGGATATATCAAATCAGAAAGTTTCGCAATGAGAGGATTATGTGCCTTAGCATTAACATCAAGCATCTTCCTTTCTGTATGAGTCATAGAATTCCATATTGGATTACTTACTAGTATTTATTATGTTTTAGTTAATAGAACTTCCATTAAAAGAGATCATAGACGAGATATCATCATATTATTCCATCTCTCAAAGTTTCATCCATCAAATTGGGGAACTCCCTAGACATTAATGAATTATCCATGACATCAAAGAACATATTTAACACAAGCAACATGGATCTAATACCACTTGTAGGACCTGAGGATACCCTGAGAGGGGAGGGGTGAATCAGGGTGTCAAGTTTTTCATTCAAAGTAATGTATCTTGTTCCCACATTGCATGGAATTAATTAAACCAAAATGATGGATATGATAATTAATTATACATTCAAATGAAATGATACGACATTACACTTTTTCTTGGTTCATCACTAAGGGTTGTGTCCAAGGATCATATGATTAAAGTGTTTCAGTCATTCCAAAAAACACTAATATTAATTGGTTTGGGAATAAAAAATTTTGGTAACAATTATTATGTTCTATTTACATTTCCATTACATGAATTAAGGGATAGATCACTGAATCCCTCGAAATACTTCCACTGACTCCCTCTAGATCAATACTTTGAGAAAATTCTATATAAATTTATGAACTTGAAGGTCCCTTCAATTATTTTTCAGTAATTTCTTTGTCCCTACCATATCATGAGACTCTACTAGCACCGTAGACCTAAGTTGATGCACACTAAAAACCATGTCCACATAAACCTAATATTCAAAAACTACCTTTAACAATGATCTTTCATGAAGTTCCTTCAGGAAGATCACTCTACTGAAGAGATCAATCCTTCATAGACCTCACACCATTTCAGATCCCACACTTTCACAATGTTCACTACTTAAAAAATTTCACAACTTTTAAAATCCCTCTACTTCCCAATGCTCTTTCACCTTTACAAAACATCCTTTCGTCACAAACCACACCACCTTTGTAGAACAACCTTCCTTTGCAAAGCTCACTGAGCCATCAAGGAAAACAAATATTTTCAACGTAGTGAATACATAGAATAATTGACTTTGTTCAATACTAGAATATTATCTTCATGAATCTCATGCTAACATAGAATCCCAGTTTCATGGAGCACCGCATAGTTCGCGAAATTAGAGTGATTCTGTATTTTCTATGAAACATTTCATAAAAAATGAAGATGGGTGGCCTCTTATTTATAGGCACAACCGATCAAGAATCTCCACCTCCTCCAGCACGTTTTTTGGATCCGTCAAAAAAATATATGTGGTTCTCCACCCACAACAAAGCATGACTAAAATTTGATGTTGTCATGATTCTCTCCATCAATCCCTTATCACCACATCAATTCTCCACTCAAAATGATCCTTTCCATCATCATTATCAAAGATTATATTGCTTGTATAAATCACCATCATAATTCATTAATCCAATTTAAGGTTCATGGAGCCCAGTTGGCCACTTGGCCTCAAACGGATATCCCCAAACCCCAGAGTCTAAAAACTAGTAGTGGGGTCCTATGGTGTGTTCATGGGGAGAATATTCTCTTATTTTGAAAGTGTATAGTAGGGGATAACATATAAAAATGGGCAGTAAATAGTGGATGAAATATAAGTTATCAGATGGTAGTGGAACGAGACAAAACAAATTACTGAAACAACATATATAAATATAAAAAAAGGTGATGATGTAATATTCCAATAATCTAAAAATATTCAAAATATGTATTCCAATACAATAATATAGTTCTATTAAAAAATATGAAAAAAAGTAATCAAAAACTATCCCAACCATCATGAGTGACAACTCAATCATCTGCTACTAGCACCTTCCAAAATCTGCAAAGCAATCATGTTTTTGAAGCTTTAAACTTCCTTTCGTCAACACCTCAACATGTGTAGTCTAGATAGGCATAAGAGCCAAATGGATAGGGTTTCTGACATATCACAATAGGCCAGCACCAATTGTGTCTACAAAATCATGTATGTGTAATATAAACAGAAAAATGTGGAAGAGTTAATTTATAAAAGTAAATAAATAATGTAATGTAAATACCCATGTACCTTATTTAGACCTCAGATAGTGTCTACACATTTAACTAATTAATTTAAAAATTAAGTTGCATTTTATATATTTAAACCATGTGAGGAATATACAACATTGACATCGCCTCACGATACTAATAGTGAAGGTTCCATGATGTAATAAGGAATCTTGTAATGATAATTATAATGAAAGGTTCCACGGTAATAACCAAGGAAACCTAGACCTAAAAGGGTACCCAACTCTGTAGTCACTACCACCTATCTATGGGTTAATATTGTGATCCAAGGAGCATCACCCCAGGAAATTCACAATATTGTGGTCTAACTAAGTGTAAGGGACACATCCATGGTAAAATGGGATAGGATATGGCTAGGCCCAAGGATTTAAACAAGGAAACTCATGTCTGTTGAATCCACTCTATACCCATAGAGTGTATCCAACGCATCATAGGATAATAAATAAGGGATATTATAGGGTCATACAAGACATAAACTCATAGATGAGTATTATGTTCCAAGGTGGGTCACAACTAATGAAACTGTCATCCTTGAATCTGAAATGTGTCCACAAGAGCCCAAGGCATTCCCTCAGAAATCCATGATCTTACTTGAGTCTGGCCACCCAATTAATTATTTTAGGTACTATATGTATCTAAAAATTTACCCCTAAAATTTGATTCAATTAATTAATTATTACACTTTACACTCATGGAATTTAATATATCATAAAGTTTAAGATATTTCGTT
This sequence comes from Viscum album, assembly GCA_963277665.1. Classification (NCBI taxonomy): domain Eukaryota; kingdom Viridiplantae; phylum Streptophyta; class Magnoliopsida; order Santalales; family Viscaceae; genus Viscum; species Viscum album. The sequence goes on along the minus strand of OY728141.1, from coordinate 1,371,578,242 downwards.
AAATTATTTTTGAAAAGGACAATTAACCATGAACCCATTTAATAAATCCATTTGTATCCTAAAAATCTCACCGGGTTCAATCTGATACCTTCTATTGTAGGGGAAAGGGTTTTTATGGTGTGCAACAAATAATTCAATTCCATTCAGAGAGGCCAAGTCATAAAAAATAGATTATAGTTGCCAACTCCCATTTATCTTTGATTAATCACGTCCAATTGAAGAAATTACATTAGATTAACCAAGTGGAAAGGGATCATGGTTCTAGAAATAATTCAATAGAATATTCGTATAATATAAGGAGGATTAGTATTATAGTGTTCAAGCTTAAACTCACCCGAACGGTGGATCCAATGTGTCAAAACACGAATAACCCAATTATGGAAAATCACACCCACATGGGGTCATTGAAGTAGTGGATGTAAGCACAAACATTGAAGGAAATATTTATCATGGGTATTATAATACATCCTAACCACTATAATAATGAAATATAAATACAACATATGATGAAAGATGAAATTAAAATGATGACACTAAAATTTATAAAATGACCAAATTAGAGAAATATGTTATTGACCACCTACCTCGCACTCATATGAATCTCCTTATCTGGTATCATCCTCAAGTTCAGTATATATTAGTCTATATATAAATAACTAATCAATACCATATCATTTGGGCATATGTGACTAAAACTATATAGCATCATTGATAGAAATAAGAATGAATGATGTTTAAAAAATAATCAATAATTTACTAGTGCAGATCTCTCAAGATGAACATAGATCGATTCAGATTCCAGAAGAACGATCAAGCTCAAATCCTAGAATAGAGGAGCTTAGGATTTCAATGAGAGAAATAAGATTCTTCCACTACTAGAAAGTATAAATCTAGGGATATTTTACTTTAAATATATTTTATGGTCAAAACCAACTCTTCACCCAAATTAACCATTCAAATGGTTTTCCCACACGGTTTATCCAAACCGTGTGCAATCCATGAATAGTAATCTATAATATGGGACACTCATAGGGTTAGGGAAAAAATGCACCAACATTGAGAAATTATACTTCAATTTGTCTGCAACATTTCACATGGTCATGCAGTCCAACTCACATAGCTATATGAAATCATGCACCCTGTTCTAGCCTACTATCTAACATTCCATGGTTTAAAACCCATGTTTCTTTCATCACATGTTTTAAACTAACATTGTGACATTCCTTTTTCTCCCAGAAATATGGGTTTCAGGATTCAAAAATGCCTCAGACACCCCCCCCCCCACACACACACACAAAGATACTTTTTCTAACTCATTAGGCATCCATATTAGGTCCAAAAATGATGAATTGGACCAAAATTTAAAGCATCCATGACTGAATGAAAAACAAGGTTCTTACATAATTACCCCTATAAATGAACTCGTCCCTGAGTTCACCTAAAAAGGGAAGAAAAACACATTCTATGAAAAACTCTATCCACTAGGAATGTACATCAGCCTCCTTCTCCTATGTCTCATTAAATACATTGTCATGTTTTAATAACACCCATTCTAGAGAGAAATACAACCCTCAGAGAACCTTCATGATTTGATCAACGATTCATGTAGGAGAACCCTTAATGACAGAATTATCATCTTGGAGAACTTCTTCTGGAAGAAAAGTATGAGATTGGTTGTCATGATATTGAAGAAACCGTGAAATGTGGAAGTCGTCGTGCATGGAATAGTTCCTCGGAGGTTATATCAAAATATAGGATACAAGAATAACTATTTCCAAATCTCAGAAGGTTTAAAAATTTGAGGAGATATCTTCCCTTTCCATTTTATCTCTCTATTACCTAGCCTAAGCGGTACCCAGATGAAAACATGGTACCCGATCTCTAACTCCAAAGGCCATCGGTGGCGATCAGTATAATACTTCTATCAAGAAAAATTAATATATATCCATTTTCAAATCAGTTGAACCTCCTATGAATCCTCTTATATTTGATGAATACCTAGTAGGGATTCCTCTCTTGGATCTAACCATCATAGGGGTGAACACCACAACCTAACATTCATGGCCCCAAAAAGAGAAATCAGAATTACCACCTAGAAAATATTATTACTGGAGAACATGAAGAGAGAGATTTTATTCTCCCCAGATCTGTAAATTTCAATGAAGTATTCCCAGGGAATTACCTATAAAACATGTATTGTTTATTTTGATTTTCTATCAGTCTAAGGGTGAAAATTTCTGCTCAGAAGAACTAGTGTACCCATATATTTCCACAACACCTACTTGAACTCTTATGTAAAATGAGCATCCATAACTGAAACAATGGTATGAAGGACCCCATTAATTTTTATGATCTCATAGACATACATTCATCCCATCCCATCGACTGAGAAAGCATCCCAGATAGGAATGATGTGGGAATCCTTCATCAGTAGGTCAATTATAACCCATATTGAATTGATGCATCTAGGTGAACAAGGTAATATGACTATGAAATGCATATAAATATCTTCTTATTTCCTTTTCAAGACTGGAATCTAATTTTACAAGAATTCAGGTACATGTCTCTTTTCCTTCACCTATTTAAAGGTGGAACACCAAGTGATTAATACTACTATCTGAAATTTCATCCCAGGCCACCAATACTAGAATCACATATCTCGATACGTTTTGGAGATTCCAATATGAACTTCACATTGAGAAGCATGGAGGTAATTAATCAACTCCTCTCTGATATCTATAGGAACCCTGAAACGTCCATGTATACTCATAATGTCTCCTCTACTCATATAAATATTCAATGGTGGTTTATCTCCTAAAATACTCTCACATAGAACCAAGCCCTTTGGATCTAAAAATTTCCTACTCTTCACCTTATCAAGGAGGGAAGAGGTAACTATCAAGGATATGAGATAAGAATTCTCATGACATTCATGAAACTCCATATGATACTCAAAAAAGTGGTTGATAAATTTTTATTCATCCCTGGCTCCCTATACGTCATGTGCTTTAGTTTTTAGACTCACCACATCCACTACCATTACTCCCTTTACAGACGTATATGCCAGATTAATATCAAAGGGATGAATAAATTTTACCATTATTCACTATAAAACATTAAATTAAGGATATGTAAAGATATATTTTAGTCTCCTATAGTCTGTATACACCACAACTCCAACACCCAAGAGATAGTGCATCCAGCAACGTAAGGCACAGACAACTACTGCATTTTTGTGGTTGTGCATAAGATAATTTCACTCATGATACCTCAAATGATGACATCTATAAGAAAAAAACTATGATTTAATACATAAACACTACTCCAAGGTTTATTCCTAAGGCATCACATAATACAGCATAACCTCTTACTAGCTCTATAAGAATCATAATTAGTATTGAGATAGTCCTCCCTTTCAACTTGTGAAAGAATTTATCGCACTCTTCTGACCATAAGTACATGACACCTTTATTTTTTATACCATTAATAGATAAACCAAGGCATGGAATTTCCTTTATGAAATTAATTTAAAATCATTCAATCCCTAAGAAACTCCATATGTCAAACATTTTCTTGGGCTGCTCCCAAGAAACTTCAACACTAAAGTTCTATGTGTTAGTGGATAATCTTCATTATGAGATGATATGACCCAATAATTGTGATTTTTATATCCAGAAGTGGCACCTTGTAATCTTGGAATAAATGTGATGATCTCTCAATGTACTCCGAGTGATCTCAAGTTTCATACCAAGGTCACTATGAGTGTGAAAATACACCAATATGAAGTACATAAATACTATAACAAATGAATGTAAATAGAGATGCCACACCCTATTCATCAGATCCGTGACAATGGTGGGTTAATTCATCAGACCAAATAGCATAATGAGGTAATCGTATAGACCATAAATTCTATGGAAAGTTGTATGAGGTATTTCTGATGGCCTGACTCACAACTAATGATAGCATGTTCTCATGTCTAACATAGAGAATAACCAAACTCCTCAACGGTGATCAAAGAGATAATCTACTTGAGGTAGTGGATACTAGTTCTTAACCATAATCTGATTCAACTATATTTAATCCAAAAAAAGAAAAATCCCCCCTCCTTGTTCACAGAATACATGGGTGACCCTAATGAGGAAGTACTGAGTTATATGAAACCTTCAGCATCTATAACCTCTAACTAGTGCTTGAGATCCTAGAGCTCTATAGGTGCCATCCTTTATAGAGTAATGGACACTTAAGATACTATTACAATTATTTTAATCATAAAATCTACCTCTCTCTCAACATGCGGGATGAAAATACAATTAGAAATTGGTCCTTGAAACAGTCCACTACTCGAGGTAATTCATCCTGATATAAACCCTGATCCTCTATGAAGAGATTTGAAATCTAGGAAATCTATCCACCTATCCCATGATACTTTGGTCTAGATCAAATATCCTAGACATCTCACACACCCTTATTTATATAACTGCTACCCTATGGTGATGTAAATGACACGCTACGGTGATAGCAGTTCACAAAGGCGTGATACGGAACCAAACAATCCATCTAGAGAATGAAATAGAATCCCTTAATCTTGAGAACAAAGAGTTACTATAAGAATGTTAAATTGAATAACTCAAGGTGATAGTGCCTACACTATTGCATTCCCTCTTAATGTACCCCCAATGGATTATTCGGTGTCATTACATCATAGTAATACTGTATTTATAGTATGAGACATTTCAAAATAAGAAAATTATATGAAAGAGAGTGAAGCACCAGTGACAAATAATATAGATAATATATTAAATATTACAAGTATACTACCTCATACAGTATATAGTCACACATCTTGATCCTCAGGTATCAGGTGTGATGCATGAAACATACCTAATCCACTGCCTTGTGATATAGTTTGACTACCATGATCAAAATGGTTTTAATGGTGTTGTTGGTGATTGGTATCCTGGATACCATAGTCATTAGCTCCTCCTCATCCAGTACTTCTAATGCTTCTACAAATCCCAACCTGACATGGCATAAAAGAACCTACCCCTGATGGTGGGGTTGGTGAAGAACCTCTTCCACTATAATTTGATGGGAAGGTGTGATAGAAATACCGAATTTTCCCTATATTGCTGCAAGCCCAGCACTCTAAAGGGTCACTATTATAGTGAGGCACCAGATTCCCATATCGTTCACACTAATGACACACCATCACTACCACAAAACTGGGCAAGGCCAGCACCAGACGTTATCAGCGCTAACGAAAAAGCGATGATAAAGGGGGGTACTTTTATCAGCGCTAAAAAAAGCACGGATAAACGTACCCCTTTATCAACGCTTTTTTAGTAGCGCTGATAAAGGGGGGTCAATATCAGCGATTTTAAAAAAAGCACTGATAAAGGGTCTACATCCAAAAAATTCATTACAAAATATATTAATTTTTCAATATATATATATAGTTATATTGATATAAATATAATATATATTTTTTAAATATAATTTTTAATATATTTTAGATAAGTATAAATATAGAGTTACACTTAATATATAATATATTTATTGAAAATGGATTATAAATACATTAAAAAATATTTTTAATAAATAATTTTTTAATTATTATGGAGTAATAGTCATTTAATAAAAATTTAAAGACTAAAATAATTTAAACAAATAAAAAAAGATCCAAAATATGATAAAAACACAACACAAACTTCAAACGGCCATAACATTTGATCCAGGTGTCCATTTGAGCTCTACAACATATCAAATCGAAGCCTAAAATGAGCTATACATGCTAGTAATTGATGAAAAGCCTCTGTCTCATTTTTCGATGCAAAAAAGGGCCAGAAAACTTCCAAAACTGAGTTTTTAGTCGGGATACCCTGATTTTTTAGAATTTTGTGGATTTTCAGCCTCGTTTAAGGGGGTATTATTGGCTTCTTTTGGTGGGGACTAAATTTACTCCAAGGTATTACATTCATATTGATATTATGTCTTTGAAATTTTATCGTTTTTTATAATTCACTGCAATTTATAATCAAATATATAACAATATATACATATTTTTTATATATTCACACATAAAAAATTAATTATAAATATAAATAATAAAACATATTTACATATAAAATATATTAGCTTAATCTAAATAGTAAATAATATTCATTTTATTTAAAATTAAAATATAGGAATATTTATATACCTATATATTAATCTAACTACATATATATATATATATTAATATAACTACATATATATATATTCATATAAATATAAATATATATATTAATATCACTATAAATATATATATTAATATAACTATATATATATATTAATATAACTATACATATTAATATAAATATATATTACTATACGAATAATTATAACTATATATATAGAGATATCATAAAATGGAAAAAAAATCAAAATATAGGAGTGTTAAGGTCTTAGGCGCACAGGGGGGGAGGTCTCGAGTTCAACACCTGGTGGAGGCAGGGGCACATTCATGAGGGTAGATTGGGGGGGGGGGGGGGGGGTTAGCACTGATAATGGGTAGAGGGGGTGCATGCAGGCATTGGAGGGGTTAGAAAGCGCTGTAAAAATAGTGGCTCAAGTGCTATAAAATCCCCCCCGATTGGAAGGAATTTTTTAATTTTTTATAATTTTTTTAATTTTTTACTTTTATCGTTGCTTTTTTATTAGCTCTGATAAAAGGTGTCTTTATCAGCACTTTTTGGAGTGCTGAAAAAGCCCCACCCCCCCCCCCCCCCTTTATCTTCGCTGGCTTTAACAATGCTTTTCTAGCGATGTTAAAGGCCATTTTTTGCGCTGATAAAAGTGGTATTTGTAGTAGTGCATGGAGATACCATCCAAGGTACTCTGGCTGCCGATGCCTTGATGAGAATACTCATAAGATTTCTATCCCCTAGCAAAGGAGAAACTATCATACCTCATCAGTTGTCCTCTATGCTCATTAATATCACAATACCTCATGTTTCTCTCAATTATTAGTTCCTGGTTAACTATTACAAAAAGGTTCATAGGATAAAGTCTTTCACCAAAATATGGATGGCATACACAAGACCGTCTTCGAAGCTTCTAGCAAATGAAATCTCATCCCCACCTAGAAACTGTGTAAAGCACTACTAATCAGTGAAACATGCTAAATATTCCATAACTAACATAGAACCATGCTCATGTCAAATGAACTATATAGACCTATAAATTCTAAGTGTCTAAGTTAAACATTGATGATTGAAGGTAGTCCTGAAATTCTTTCATACTATCTCCTGATGGAAACCAGCCTGGGTAACTACATCCCACCAGTGTTTGGCCAAATCACGCATCATATAACCAGGAAGCCTGCCCCTCCACTCTCTAGACATATCCAGGTGCTCAAAAATAGAATGGGTGTCCTCTATCCTAGACGTAGTAGCATATGAACAACCATCACCAGGGAATTTAGGAGGATTATACAACTAGAACTCATGAGTCTGACCATCCTTCATAGGTTCATGGTGTGGAGCACCATGCAAGGGCTGCATCAGATGTATGAAACTATCACAAACATGGATTTTAGTTCCCTTAGTGGGTACGGAAGGTAGTGCCTAAAGTGGGACTCCTAGATATAAGATTGGATGTTCAGGGATGACCATATCGAGAGAATAGTCATTTCCACCGTCCTAGTACATAGTACAATGATGTCGTGGAAGAATTGGTCTACAAATTCCAATAAGACACCACAAAACAGGCATAGAAGCATATATAAATAAACACTAATAGATGCTAGATATATGAATGGATCACCATCAATGGAATGATACCCCCAACTACCCACATAAAAGGCTAGGTATTAGTATGTGATCAAGTATATTCTACCAGGGTTCCAATATAAAATGGGTTATCCATATCTTTCCTCATCATTTACTGGAAATTATTTTATTCATTTCATATTTAGGTTCTATGTTCACTCTTTTTCCTCTCATAACATGACAAGGAGGGATATGGACATCCCACTATTACATTTTAGAAGATATTCTTTCTATTTTTCAATTGTTATTTTATTATAACCTATATCAAAGGTGAATTTAAATGAGTTTTTCATCCCATTGAATCTGGTCACACAATTCTTATAATTAATATAAATATCCATTTGAATAATTAAAAATTGATTCCATAAATTACTCATTCACACCCCTGAGGGGATATGAAACCTCATGAACTGAAACCAACAACCATTCAATCACATCCATGTAAAATCACATGCATACTATAACTACGATTTCATCAATCAACAATCATAGGAATATCAAGAAATAAATATATGTAAAATATACCAATATGGTATTAAAATTTGCATGAAATGAAAATTTTAGGTGCCTATGTTGATGCATGTAAGAATTATCATTTACCACATATCATCGGGACAAGGATGACAACAGATTCTGAATCAGAATAATAACCAACATCACCACATATCAGGTGAGTCACCCATCAGTGAAATGACATAAATGGTTATAAGAAAACGTAGAATAACAATTATATTTCAAGAAACTCAGATTTTACCCTGAACATGGGTTAATGATGCCCAAACACTACTTATTTCTATGTTCCAAGCATTACTATGGTCTAATCTATTATATCCCAATAGTAAAAAATAATGGAACCCATCTGATACCACATTTTGATGTCCCGGACTCAGATTCCACTGAAGGTGCATCGATCTTGGTTGGCCACATGGCCTCAAGAGCATATCTTCAAATGATATAGGTTGTTGAGTAGTAGTGAGGGACTGGTTTGTGTCCATGGGGATACTATTCTCCCATTACCATAGTTCAACCAAGTTGATAACATATAAGAATAAGTGGTAAATATAGAATGAAATATTTGTAATCAGATCGTAATGTAAAGAGATAAGAATAAATATAAGTGAAAAAACTAATATAAAGATACAAAAGATTATGATGCAAGATGTTATGAATCTATAATTTTGTAAAAAAGGTACAAAAGTAGTAAAAAATAATTTTTTAAAAAATTAGAAAAAAGGAATAAAAAACTATCCCAAACATCCTAATCTAAAAATCGATCATTCGATACTAGATCCATCATAAATTAGAAAGGATTAATGTTTTCAAAGGGTGAAGCTGCCATTTTTTCAACACATGCATACGTATAGGATGACTAGATACTAGAGGCTCTCAGATAAGGTGTGAGATAAATCTCAATACGCCACCACCAATAGAGTTTATAAAATCTACTCTGTATAGTATAAACTCAAACAATGTTCAAGAATGAATATATAAAAGTAAATAAGTACAATAAAGTAAATACCCAAGTACCTACATTATCCCTTGGTCGGTGTCTGAACATGTAACCACTTCATTAATTAATTAATTAATAGTTTATTTATTTAATTTAAATGAGACAAATACATCATTTAAATAACCTCTAGATACAAATAGTTAAGGTTTCATAATATTAAAAAGAAACCTGTAATGATAATTATAATGAAAGGTTCCAATGTAATAACTGACGAAACCTAGATTGCAAAGGTTTTCTAACTCACTAGTAATTACATCCTGGCTAAGGGGTAAGAGTGTAATCCAAGGAGCATCAACCAAGGAATTCCACAATCGTATTATCTAATTGCGTATAAGGGACACATCCAAAGTAAAATAGGATAACCTATGTTTGGGCCCAAGGATATAACCAAGGAACCTAGTGTCCATAGAGTCCATGCTAGATCCAAGGGGTGTATCCAAGGAATATTTTGATAGTAAAGACGGGATCCTAAAATTTAGTATTGTCATCCATTGATAGAAAACTATCACATTCCATGGTGAGTCTTTCCAAGGAAACTGGCATCCTTGAATCACAATAGAATCCACAAGTGTTCAAAAAATTCCATCGGGAATCCAGGAACTAAATCGAGTATGACCACTCGAACAATTATTTCATGGTACATATTTATATATAAATAGTAACCTTATATTTGATTAATTTAATGAGTTATATAATTGAACACTAAAGAAATTTAATATATCATAAGGTTTAAGCGGTTTCCTTTCATCGATGTGACAAGTTCAATTGAGAATGAAACCGTTTAACTAATCCATTTATATCATAAAAATTACACAAGGATCATTAAGCTACATTCCATCATATGTTTAAATTTGTGATATAGAATGAAACCAATCCTACATTTCCATTTCAATAGGCCAAGTCATAAACATACATCACACTTTCAAATTCCCATTTATGTTTGATTAATAAATTTCAGTTGAGGAACTTACATTAGATGGGTCTAGTTTACTTAGAACATGGTATTATAAATTAGTCAATTTGATATTCATTTAATATAATAAGTCTTACCAATAGAATGTTCAATCTCAAACTCACTTGAATAGTGTCTAAAAGTGGTCAAAACACTAAAAAATCAATTATAGAACATCACCCTATATGGGGTGCTATATGTTTTGGACATAACCACCTATATTGATTGAAATATATAGTATGGGTCTTTGATAATGGTCCTAACAAATACAATCATGACATATAAATTCAATAGATGATTATCAAGGGAGTTGGAAAAACGATATATTAATTTATAAAACATTGAAAATTGGAAAATAAGTTATAGACCACCTACCTCATACTCGTACGACTCTCCTCATCAATTATCAGCCTCTAGTTCAACCTAGATTGGATTAGATATAGAGAATGTATCAATACTCTGAATTTGGGGAATATTATCATGAATATAAATATAAAATTTGATACAAATAAGGGAAATGAAATATTAAAAAATAATTGATAACGTACCAGCGGGGATCCAATGAGACAAACGGAGATCTATTCGGACTATAGTTGGATGATCGAGCTCAAATCCATGAATATGTGAGTTTTGGATTCAAAATGGGATATATAAGGGGCTATCTCTACTAGAAAATAGAAATGGGAGAATAAGTTATGTTTAAATAAATTTTAAGTTAAACCCAATATTTTCCGCAAAATTTTCCCTTTGTGTGGTTTGGTAGCACTGTTTTTCCAAACTGTGTGCAGATTGTGCCCGATAATCTGTTGGGAGGGGACACCCACATAGTTAGGCAACATGGTTAGGGAAAGAATGTTCCAATCATGTGAAATGCCACTATAATTTTTTCTAAAACAATTCACATGGTCGTGCAACCCAAATTTTTCTGCGAGATCAAGTTATATGCCCTATTCCATCCCATTATCTTTCCCCGTACAATTTAATGAAATTGTGCGGCCTACCTCACACAGTTTAAACTAACAGTGCAATAAGCCTTTTTATCCCAGAAATCTAGTTTTTGGGCTCTGAAAATACTGAGACCCCCTTGAGACCTTCTCTGGCTTATTATAAATTTTTATTATGACCCAAAATAAAACAATTAGTCCAAAATTTGAAACATCCATACCTGGGTGAAAAAACAGGCTCTCACACACACCACCTCCAAGTGTTTTTTTTTTCATTTCCTAAAACTAGACAGACATATTCTATAAATTCCAATATGAAAATGTAGGGTGTGACCATAAAATATACTTGATCGATATCACCATACAGTTCATAAGAAATTTAATAAAAATGTCTATTAATTCTTAAATAGAATAAAAGACATGGAATGGAAATATTTTCACAGTTCATCTCAAAACATTCTTGTAGAAACATTTCAATGGATTATAAGTAAATATTTTTAAATGAATATTTTCATAAAAGATAAAGGAATGAGTAAATATAATAAATAAACTCTAGTATGTAATGATCAAACAAAAAAAAATAACCACGGTCATATTCCCTAAGGTTTGTTAGTTCCTAAATAAAGGATCCTCACACTACTCTGTAAATCAATAACTGTTAGATGTGTGGAAACATACCTAAGGCTCATACCATTAGGATATAACCAATCTACACCCCATGAGGAAAAAATCTATTGAATCTATTTTAGTTATATTTTTCATTTAAAATCTCTTTATAGGGGTTCATAGTTCTCTGATTCTTTCATTCATCACCCACCAACTGCTCAAGATCACATTTTCTTTCAAACAATCATATAATCAACCATGCAAAAAACATTCTTTTCAATTCAATTTATCACTCATTGTTCTAACACGCCATTTCTATTTCAAAACCATATCACAGGTTTTTATTAAGTTTATTCCTTTCAATGTTAAAATTCAATCAAATCCATTTTCATCATGAATTAACATCAAATCATTTCTCACAAAATTTTATATTTCAAGGCATCTTTCCAAAACAATCCTCCAAATATTTTCAAATCTGTTAAATAATGGTTTTATTACACTATTAAATTCTTTTTGAAAACATTCATCTAGATCTCCTCATTTCATGATTCAAATATTAAATAAAAAATCACTTATAAATCAAATAAAAAGTTTAGGTATCATGTATAGGGGGAAACCATATGGAACCACCTTCGATATATATAGTATTCTATAACATGATTATTGGATCTGAAAAAGGAAGCATAATATATTTTTCCACACGATGATCAATGTAAAAAACTCTTCTTTTGATTACCCAATAGTAGGACATCCTCAAATATAATTTAGATCATCCCAAAAATTGATGAAACAGAGGTTATCGTTTATCTAAAAATTATATAGGCTTTTTTGTTTATAAAAGAATGTACCAAAATTAAAACAATATTTTATTTTCCATTTTCAACAAAATTTTGAATGTAGAATGTTAAAAATAAATTAAAAAATAGTTATAATCTTCAACAGGGCTAAAGAATTGAATTATTATGATTTATAGATTTGGGAATTTCTAAAATGGTGTAATAGTGAATTATTGAAGAAGAATAATTGAAATCATATTTTAAAATATTTTTCTTCAGAATAAGTGAATTGTGTAAAGGTAATATAGTTTACCCTCACGCATCTCATAGCCTCTATATATGGGTATGGGGTTTTACACTTATGTAGATCTCACCCTTAGAAATACCCTTACATAACTCAAGTATACCCTTACATAACCATTTTTAAGTAAGGTTTTACCCTTATGCAACTATAGGTTACCCTTATATATCTTTTAAATATAAGTTTTTTCACATTCAAGACTTTAATATACAATTATACAGCCTTCAAAAGTAAGATTTTAAACTTATATAATGTATAAGGTAAAATTACACAACCCTTAAAAACCTAGTATTACCCTGACGCATCTCATGGTTACCCATACATGGATCTATGGATGCTTTTATGCAGGAAGGATTTACCCATACATGATTAAAGGGTTCCTCCAGCTTACCTTTACATAATTCAGGCTTACCTTATGTGGACAAGACTGCACATATACCATACACATACTACCCATACATAGTGCATAGTATTTTCACATGACAATTAGGTAGTTGGTGACTTATTCTTACATAACCCTTCGAATTTCAAGGTTAACCTTAAATAAAACCCATTTTGTTTGGGTAAAATTTCCTTACTCTTTAGTATACCTAATGCTCAATGTAAAGATAAAAATTAAAAGGAAAATTATTTTTTTTCTTGAATACCTTATTTAATTAAACCAAAAAGGAATCTAATGAGTATGAAAAGTCTTTAACGAATATAAAAGTGAAATAAAATATCATTAACCATATAGTTTAACTGAAAGAAAAGATTTGGATGTTATATTTAAATATTAATTCATCATTCCAGAATCATTATTATAACATAATTATCATATATAAACATTCAATATATCACAATAAGATACCATTAGGTCTGGTGGTGGAAAATGATCTGTAATTCAATGTGGAGGCAGTGGTCTATACATAAGCATGAGAAATAGTTTCATCTCCCATTGGTTTGAGAAGAGATAAAAAATCATCATGTCAATATCATAATAAGATCTTACTTTCTTAATGGTAACAAATACACCATTTTATAATGTATGAAAAACGTTTATAGAAATTATAAGATGAAATAATGTTGAACGAGCTTCGTTTAGATCTATACCTATTCTTTCAAAAACACCCTGTGAATTACACCATACACCTTGAAGGATTAGAATTAGGATAATACAAGAAGATCTAGGATGAAAAAAAGGATTAAAAAAAGTTTGTGTTGTAATTTTTTGAGATAGAAGGATAAATTGGTGTGAATAAGAAAGAAGTAGATTATCCATTTTATATTTGGGTGGATAGATACACATTGAATTTATAAAAATATTTCAATGATTTAAGGTCACTTTCAAAGTCAAGTGGCTCTAAGAGGAAAGGGATTCAATGGTAAGATAAGGTGAGGTTAAAATATCTTAAACTAATGATAACTTTACGAATGTTTTATATAAATCATCCCATTATATCATGGTTTACCCCCACCTCCAACCCCCTAGTAACCATATTTTATAATTAATATCCCCCCCCCCACCTGATAAACCCATTCTTAACAAAACAGTTGTAACAATATTTTATTGTTTTTACTATTCACTTGGAAAAAAATAAGTCGACATAATTAATTTATAATAATTATGATGATTAAAAATATTAAATAAATTCTTCTAAATTCATGTTATATATGTGGGGGAATTTAATTTTTCATACTCATCCAAACATCAATGAAAAATCATGTTTCAAAAATGATTGTTTATCCTTAAAACAGAATTCACTTCAATTATATTCCATGTAAAACCCATAAAATGAATTTTAAAATATTAAAATGAATATATAATATTTAAATTCAGTTAAAATCATTAATTGATAGAGATTAAATTAATTTATTATAATAAAAATGTATTGGCCACATATAAATGTGTTCTGATCCCAAAATTTTACTTTTACAAAAATCATGTATAACGATGATCACTTTGTAATTAATTATATTAATTCTAATTAAAGGATACTTTGGTTAATTTGATATCAAATTTTAAACATAATCTTACATTCAGTTGAATATTGATGACAATTTTTACCAAAAAACTGTATCTTCCACTATGCAACTATAAATAATATTTTTTATAAAAAAGTCAAAATAATTTACCCTAAAATAATATTGAAATTATTATTTTAAAAATTATATTAATTTATCAAAATAAAATTATAAAATTAGTATAAATTATTTATAATATTCTCACGACGAAATTGATAATGGCCATTTTTTATGAAAGCATGTTATTTAAGTGAAAGGAATTTAATGCAAATTGAGGACTAACTTATTATAAATTTATCAATAAATATAACATAATAAAATAATTTATAAAAAAATTTATAGTTTTTATTATTATCCAAACATTCCAATTTAATTTCATGGTTATAATGGTTTATTATATCACGGTTTATAATGACTCGAGATTTTATGTCGGCTAAGCTATCAAATACTTAATATGTTATATCAATTGAAAAACATATAATATCACAGGGTGTTGTAATTATAACCCACCAATTCATTGGGTAAAGAGGTAGAGTGAACCTGTTATATATTCCTCTAAATATATTATTATAATTTAATGTGTAGGTTATTATATTATTAATAGTGATATTATAATGATTTTCCAAAATACCCCGACATTTTCTCTATGCTCTATATGAAATCTAATGAAACCTCTGATTAGTGATTTTTTTTCACATTGGTCATGATTGTTGTCTTATTTTAATAGATTATTATATCAAATATTTATTCCATGTATCATGATTTATGATCTATGTTTTATGTTTATGAAATTTTTTTATGTTATGCTCATGCACTTTGATATTGTCATCATGCCTTTACAATCATTTTATTATCACTAATGATAATCAATTTTTAATTATTGTGTTTAACCTTACTGGGTATTTGATTTCGCTCATATTATGTTTTCTATTTCCCCAAGTTATGATATATTATATTAATCTAATTCTCCATAGAAATGTTTTTTGTTGGAATAATTTAAAAGGATATATTGAAGGCATACTGAGAAATAAGAAAATACATGTAAATTAAGAAAAAGTATCATTTAATGACGTGAATATTTTAATTTTTATGTTTTTCTAAATACTATAAAACATCAAATTTTAAATTTACTTGGGTAAGTATGTAATATATTATTTACATTTCTTGTTCTATATTTTTTATATTTTAAAATGGGTCACTATAATCATAATCAATAATAGAAATGTAATGATTATTGTTTTAGAATGGGATCCAGAAGTGTCGTCTTAAGGCTATTACAGAATTACCCAAAACAATAATGGAATTTACCTTCGAAAATTAAAATAGATAAAGTATATTATAATGTTATCAGTATTGTTGAGGATGAACTTCAAAATGACGTGATTTCATGAACTTTGACTATAAACTCAAAGATAGATAATGATTTATTTAATTCAAATCTATATATTCATATTTGTATTTCATTATTTTTCAGAACATTAAATTTTCCATTGATATTATGAGTAGAGTATTTTCAATCAATACACCTACTGGGAATCTTATCCTAATGAGGATATGTTGAAGGTTATATATCTCAGAGCATAGATATTCTCAAGTTGAAAACATTATTTTCATATATATTGTTGAATTTCATATAATCTGTGGTATAGATTTTATTTCAAAGTATAATAGCAGAATTTATTTTCAACTTAAAGATATCAATATTTATAAAGGAATAATAGAATCCCCTATTTTTTGGGGGGAAACTCCTTTATCTGAATGTTTTATAGATCCACATTTAGTAGATCACCTAAATGATATTCATTGAGATGATGAATAAAAAACACTATATTTTGTTGGGGAATATGTTCTAATGATAGATTATATTTTATTTTTAAACAACAAGTTGTTTTATTTCATGAATACATTCATAGGTCATCCACCTACTGATTAAGTTTAGTTTTCTATTTAACTAATGTCTAAAATAAAACCCTATATACAATAATCCGAGTATAATAGAACTTATGGAAGTGGTAAAATTGATTAAAAAACATCATGATATGTGTGATAAGGTATTTATCTATACCAATGTTTCAGCTTATGGAGAAAATGTTTCATTTGTGAAACATGAGTATTTATATATAAAGTTGTGCATCAATTATTGGGATATCAATTCCATTACTAATATTGATATGTATCATTTACAACACACTGATGAATTATTTGTTCAATATCAAGGATATAAATATTTCTAAAACATTGATGTCCACTCTTGTTATCACTTATTAAGGGTGAATAAAGATTATATACCCAAGATGGAAATTTGTATGAGGTATGTGCATTATGATATTATGGTAATGCCCTTCATATTGACGAATTCACCTTCAATTATTATAGATATGGTGAATTTAGTATTAAAATATTATATTCATTCCTTCATGGAAGTATTCATTGATTATAATATGATATACTCAAAATCCCATAAAGTGTATGAAAATAATTTGTAAAAACTCTTGAGACACTAAGAAAAAATGAACATTACTTTAAATACAGTTGCACTGAATATTGGATCCAAGAAGTTTCCTTTCATGGAAATATTCTCTAAAAGAAATAATATATATGTATCCATCAAATTAAATGCTAGTGAATGAATTTCCTATACCAATGAATATAAATGAGATTTGCAGTTTCCTTGGTTAAGAAGGTTATTATGAATATTTTGTTCAATACAATTCCCAATTAGCCAACATTGTATCCATGTTGACACATAAAGGTGTTAGATTCACCTATTCTAGTGAATGTAATGAATGTTTTAAATAGGTAATGATGAGAATTTATAATGCACTTAATGAATTTACTATCAAGAATTGAAGGATTTGTGACATATAGTGATGTATTTATAAAAGGAACTAGTTTTTTCCTTATGTAGAATGATATATTTTTCTCTATTCAATAATGGAAATTAAAGACCCCAAAATAGAAAAATATATCTTGTATTCTTGATTTGGTAGATGTAATATCTTTTAAATGATATGGAGGAACAACTTTATGGAAAACTATGTTACACATATACATACCATAAAAGTTTTAAGTATATATTCTTTTAATTAAAATTCAAAATGAGGAAAAGAGGATTCTTGAAACTACTCAAGGACTATTATTTCTCAAAAAAATACCACCCACGTATGTTGAACAATGTTCTAGATGCATTGAGTAGGATATACCATCATGTACTACCAATAATGATATTATAAATGTTAATATATTTATGGATTTAGTGAATTTTGATATGGTATTTATTATTTATGGGATACATTATTAATTTTCTATGAAATTTCCAAACAATCATTACTAGAAATTATAAAGAATTCCTTGTTGTATTATATGTATAGAAAAAGAAATATTAAAGTTGTGGATGATGGGAAATTTCCATACTTCATATATAAATTGGGAGTTTTGGTCTTTGGAAAGAGGTTATTTATTCCATCCATTCTAGATATAACATGGTAAACACTATATGAATTTCATATAACAAATTTCTCTATACACCCAAGTAGTATAAGATATATAGGGATTTAAGATAAAATTTCTTATGGGATGGTTTGAAGTTATAAATTGTAGAATATATGTCTATATTTTTGGTCTACCAGTTGGTAGAGGATGAATGAAAATATTATAAGATATTAATGAAACCAATAATTATACATATATGAAAGTGGGATAATATTTCAATGGACTTTTTCACTATAATTCCAAATACTCTTGAGAAAATGATGTTATCTTTGTAATTTTTCAATTCCTTACCAAGTGAGGACATTTCCTTAGTAGTAAGGGGAGATCTAACCAATGAAAACCATTCACATGTATATATTAATGATGTTATGGAACTTCATGGTGTACTAATATCAATTTTATATATTGATTTTCCTTTTTTCGCCTCAAATATTTGGAGGAGTCATAAGAAGTTTCTCAACATTGAGATACATTGGAGTACCACCCCTCTCCCTCAAACTAATAGGAATTCTAACAGAACTATTTAAACATTATAATACATGTTGATATCTTTCTAAATTGAATTTTTGGGTATATGGAATTAACATCTACTTTAGGCGGAATTTTAATTCCACGATCTCTTTCATTAAGGTATCCAAATGGAATTATATAAATAATTTTATGTGCTGTTATTTTAAATGAAAAATTATTTGTTATATATTAGAGATAGGACTCTAGTTGGTCCAGAACATATTTAGGATTAATCAATAGTGAAATATACTTTTACATACATAGATATCACATCATAATTGATGAATATTCATTAGATAAAAAAAAAATCCATTCCAAAATCATATATTATAGTGAATTTGGAAAATTAAAATCCAAAATAACTAGTTCAATAGTGAACTAGACCATCTCCCACTATGTTCTTCATAACTAGACCCCTTCATAGACATATAATACATAATACCTTCCTTAATATCCTAAGGAAATTAAATATAAGAATGGGTGAGCTCTAATTCTCAATTAAGTTAAACGAAGGATATATCAATGATAACATAATCATAACAAAAGAATAATGGAATTCTATCATGAGCATAACATTTGTAAATCATACCCTATATATCAAATATCATAGTCCTGATTCATGGAATTAATCCCAGAAGCTCATAAGACATAGATCATAAAAGAATACAATAACATGGGTCATGAGAACATAACATTAGTATAATACATAGATTTATGTCATACACATAATAATCAAAAATAATATCCTTAATAATCAGGGCTCATTAACAATGGTTTCATAGTGTAATGGGTTCACCCCCTAAATCATAATATTAGTCAAGGTTTACTCCCAACACTATTGTAGTGTACAATATCCCTTATTGAACTAGGTTCAGTCCCCATTCTAGTCCTATATATCTCATGAGATGTCCACAATTACCCAATGAATTGGAGGGAGATATAGGTCCCAATTATCATATAATGAGAATCATAAATATGTGGGCCAAAATATAATAAAACATTAATCATATAAGAACCCATGAAAATAAATGGGTTTCAAAAATATTTCATCATTGCATAACCAATTGAAAAGATACTATTTTTATATCTATTTCATCATTTCATCATATCATAACCCATGGAAAAGGAATTAGTATGATAAACATATTTTAATCATCATAAAAAACCATACAATGAAATAAAAAATTATCATATCATTGGATCACAACCCTGGTAAAGATAAAGTAACATCAAAGGATGCCATTTTGTATGGATAAATTATCTTAATAGAACACATAGAACAATTCATCAGGAAAATATCCTTTTTAATTTGATATTACTTCATTAAAATATAAAAATTCCCAAAAAAGTAAAGAAAACATTTTGTTTCAAAATAAACTAGAAATAATTTAAAATATACTTTAAATAATTGACCTCTCACGGTATTGAAACATATTATCCAAGTATACAAGTAAAAATAATGATTTATTTCATATTTTCTGTAAAAATTCAGAAGTTTATTTTTCAAAAAATAATTTAAATATTCGTTGAAAAAAACTAAAAATTTAAAAAAGGGTAAATTTGTATTTAAACAATAATTGGACAATAATTATTTTTTATAAAACATAGACATGTATGAAAAAATATTTTTTAGAGAAAAATGAAATAAAGAAATTTTTTTAAAAAAAATCATTTAGACACTAGAGTATA
The DNA here is from genome assembly GCA_963277665.1 of Viscum album. Lineage (NCBI taxonomy): Eukaryota > Viridiplantae > Streptophyta > Magnoliopsida > Santalales > Viscaceae > Viscum > Viscum album. Next base: position 1,371,557,647 of record OY728141.1, on the reverse strand, counting down.
TAATTGGAGGAAAATGAAAGAAAAAAATTGTTTTGGGAAATAAGTAATTTAGAATAAAATTCATTGGTTTATTTTGAGATATATTATAATATTTCATTATATAAAAATTAACTCTAATCAATCCCAATTAACAATGGGATTGTAACATAAATCCTACGCGAATTTGGTATATTTTGAATTGTGATCCCCGTAAAAGAAATAAATGTATTTGGATATCTATATAACAAAATTTAATTTTAATAATAAAAAAATAAATAAATGGAATGTATATACACCAAAAATAAATAAATATGTGGTGAATATATAAAGTGTTCTAGATAAATAAAAGTTAGATGAAAACCCCTTACAACTTTGGAAACATTGGAATCGTAATCCCACATTAAAAAATAACATAAAATTTAAAATTAAATAACATTAAAAAATTCTATTGATGATATTAAATTTACATGATTACTTATATTAACCACACAAAAATAAATGATTTGTGAATATGGGATATGTTTCCCAAAAATAAAAGAGAGACTAGAAATCGCTTACATCAAGTCTTGAATTTATTCATACACATTTAAGCCTCCTATATTTTAAATATAAATATATTTTAAATATATTCCAAATTCATAATATTATATATCATGTCATATATGATTTACCCATAACATTTTACCAACATTTTATTAATATTTCATTACCAAAATATTTATTAGGGTTAATAACTTCTTGACTTTTAATGTTTGTTTTGGTTCGATAGTTTTTTCCTTTTAATTTGATTATGGTTCCATAATATATATAAATATAATTCTGATATAAATATAATATATATTATTTATAGAGGTATTCATATTTATACAAAAAATTCAGAGCCGGAAAATAACTTACACAGTTCATACAAACGGTTCATCGAATGTATACATGAATGTTGTTTCCATTTTCACAACAGATGGAATTAAACAAAGGTAATTATTAATTAACTTAAAAAATAGTTTTAATATCATAAATTTAATATTTATTTAAGTAAATATAGATCATTAATATCCATAATAACATAGAATTAAAGACATGTCACATTGCTTTGTGGAGACGGTGGTGCACACATACATCTGAGCATCGTTATTATTTTACAACATATTAGAAGGTAATATAGTATAAGAAATCTTATAATTAAATTAATATAAATATGTAATTAATATAATATTTGAAAATTAAATCAATCATTATATCCAGTATTGAATGGTGGTGGTGGAAAACAAAGTACAATGGTTTGTGACGTGATAGTCTTCTGTACACATGATCAACATTTTTATTTCCCATTTGATGAAAGAGGATATTGATTTAGGGTATTACCCTAAAATAATAAAACATAAAAAATTTAATGGGATATTTAATTCTATTATAATATTAGTTTTCTAAAATATTTTAACTAGTTTAAATAATAAATAAAATAAAACAGTTCGGTTAAGAATTATATCTCTTTTTTGAGTGCATCTTCAGGTTATCCCAAAAATCCTTCTAAGTAGGGTTTCCAAATCCAACTAAGGTATCTAGGGTGCGAGCAAGGAATTATAGAAATTATTTGGATTTAAATGTAATGAATAAAAGGCTTTTTGATTATGAATAGGAAAGGATATGGGAATTACTTTTATAAGATAGGAAAGGAACCCACATAGAAAGTACATATAAATTTTTAAATAGATTCCAAAATTATATAGTCATTTAAATTCATGAGATATTAAAAAAACAATGTTTGATAGAACATTTTAATTGCAAACCAAAAATTTTAAGAGAATTTAACACCCCTAATATTAAAAATATATTTCTTTTTAAATAAATTCAATCTCTATGATTGCATGTGAAACACACAATCCCAAGTCAAAATGAATCGTACTATACAATACTTTTATAACCTAGTCATTAAAATAGTAGGTATAAATAATAACAACTAAATTATTAAAATTATAATATTTCAACATGTATAAAATAGAATCAATGGTTATATATTTATTATAAGAAAATAGAATCATTTGAAATAAAAAAATGATTTCTAAAAAATAGAATTTTTCAAAAAGGTGGTTTTACACCCATTGAGCACATCTTTTTAAAATTTATTTTTAACAATTTTGGAAACTATATTTGAACAAAAACGATTTTTTATATCTATCTGCAAAAATTATCATTTAGTGAATTTTTTATAATGTTATGAAAAGATTTTTTTTATGAATAGTGAAACATAATGATTTTATTGAAAAATTCATTTTCTTTTAAATTATCCATAAAGATAAAATATATTTTAATTTTTTTCAACATACAATTAGTTCAATTATATTAAAATTTATAAAATTTAGTTCTTTGGAGTAAATTTCATATTTAATTATGATATAAAAACATTTTAATCTTTTGAATGTTTTCTTTGGAAAACACTTTTTTCAACACGTCTTTGTGTTTAATTTTCAATTAAATTCTAAAAATTCTATGAGTTGATTTTGGGAGATATATTAAATATTTATGTACTTATCATAATTTATATTATTTAATTATTTCAATATAAAATTATAGAATATATATTTAAAATAGTAAAAAAATATTTTTTGTGGTTAATGTAAAATGGGTTTCTATGGGTTAAACAAAAATGATAAGGGTTGAAAATGATCAAAACATGTATAATATTTATTTTATTGTCATATTTAGAAAATATATCTTCTAAGGTTGTAACAACATTCAATTTGGATCCTTGTTTTATGAGAGAAATATAGTTTTAATTGTTTTTTCTAAAAAATTCTAAGTGTGTCATCTCCCCCACTTATAAAAGGTGATCCCCTCAAATATTCTATTAACACTTCTAAATCACACTAGGTCAACCTATACCTACAAAATTAACTTATTTAATTCAATAAAATCATACAATAATCCTTTTTTATCATGAATCTAACAAATAAATGTTTTTGGTGAAAACTTATAGATATTGTCTAATGGAGAGGTAATGTCCTCAATTGAGAGTTTTATTTTTTTTATTCTTAAAAAGCATTAAAATATTTTAAAACCATAATTATATAATAAAATACTTATATTTAATATAATAGTATGTTTCTATATTATTTTCACGACATAAATCCATCAAATCCTCCCTCAAATGGGAAATTAAACCCTTGATCGTGTCAAGGGTGGACTACTGTCTCTAAGTCCGGTATTATTCATTTTCCGTCACTGCTTCTCATGGATGAATATAATTATTTATAAAATATTTATAGGTGATATTTATGGTGTTATTATACATAAGTAATTATAATAAAATACTTAATTTCTTGCTCCCCATTTGATAGATAATACGTTAATGTTTTTCGTGTGTATGAAAAAAACCGCCTCAGGAAATAATGTAATTAATTTTTAACTTACAGTTTACATGGAAGGTAATAAGGATAAATGTTATGTTTATATGTAATATTAATTAAATATTAATCATTATATACTTGAAATATATCATTTAATTTTTTTACCTTCCCTTCCATTTGAGAAATGAGAATGTCGTTTAAGTGTATGGTGGATTGCTGACTCATGAAGCAATGTGAATCATATTTATTTCCTCATCACATGGAAGGATTATTTAAGGGTATTTAAAGAAATAATATTATATTTATGATATTATTATCATCCTATAAATATTCCATATCACTTAACTTCTTTATATCATGACCATCAAAATGTAGAAACATTACTCATGTGTACATACGGCCTACCATCTTAATGATAGTAAAAAAGTTCATTTTTTGTAACAAAATATGATTTTATATTTTAAAACTATAATTTAAAAAAAAAATATAATTATTTCATGATTACCACGCTGAAGATGTTTAAATAATAATATCTTTTCATAAGACAACTTACTAAAGTGATGTTGGACATATGAGTCATTTATATTTTAAAGGTACGATGTCAAATTAATTGGTTTTAAAATCTAATATGATGTGATAAAAACAAAATTAATAATAAACATGAAAATTTTATTTAATAAAGTTATTAATTAACATAATTTATTATTTAGAAAGATAAATATTCCATGTGATGATTTGGGCTCAAGAGAAAAAATTTGTCTCCAGAAATCCTTCTTTGAGACACCTGATCTTTTATTCACCTGGTTTTTATTATATGGTATTTAAAAATCCCATTTTCATAATATATAAAGTATCCTTAATACATCATGGTATTTTAAGTGAAAATTATTTTACATTATTCAGGGGGGTTATGAATCAAAAATTATCAAAGTGGTATGATTTTATGTTTCAATCTGATTTTTAACATGATTGTTTATGCTTGAATTTCTATTGTTGGGAATTATTTAATAACATATTAATAATACCCTTAAATTTTATTCTACTATATTTATTCATGAAATTTTCATGTAACATTACAATATTTAACTATTGGGTACTTAGAAAATATTATGGATATATTTTTGAGGAAAATCAGTTTTATTTCACTCTTTGGTTGAAAAATCTTTCTCTCCATGTCCATGTTTTATTTAATTTTTTTCAAAAATGTTTTTTAAACTAATGTATTTTTTTTAATATAATTTTTATACTTTATTAATTTTAAAAAAACGGATTAGAATTAATCTTCTTATCATTTTCTGAATGAGGTACTTCTTGTCCTTTTACCAAAAATGTGAAAGGAATCATTATTTTAACATGTACAACATGAATGGTATTTTCCATAATCATTTAAATTATTTAAATTGATGATTAATTTAAAATAATCCATGTTTATTTTAAAATAAAACTATTTCCAAAATATTTTCTGATTTTTTGTTTTTTAAAAGTGATCTCTCCAAAGTGAAAATAATATTTTACTGAAGACTATTTTTAATAATTTTGATTTTTTTATTCATTAAGGAGGAATACCATTAATTCCATGGGATTATTATATATTTTATATATATATATCTCACAAATATACCTATAATATTATCCCTTTATTTGATTAGTTAATACAATACTTATGATAATTTCTCAAATAATATCATTTTGAAATTTCTTTTGATTATTATATGAACCAATATTATGAAACCATTTTTATTTCAATGTGTAATTCTTATGTTATCTATTATGATTGATTTCCTTCAAATGGAAAACATATGAGATGGACATATTATTATGGGTGAACGTGTATATTGTTCTAATTAATTTTGTAAAATTTTTTCTTAGGAGACGTCGTATATGGGATTAGAGAGTAAACCAAATTTATTATGGGACTTTATCCACTTTGTGATATTGTCTATGAAGTAATCCTTGACTCATTTTTATGTCCAGTTTTTTTATTTCGACAAAATTTCCTATGATTCCATGATTTTATTATACCATGGTATTTAGGTTATTATTCTATATGATTAATCATTTCCCTCTTTAATGATATCATATTATTCCTTTGACTCACTTGATTTTATTTTTTTATAGTGTTTAATTCCTTAAATCTCTTTCTAGATCACTCCTTTATTCTATTTGCTCCTTTAGGATATTTTCAATTGTAATAAATTAATAACAAATGAAATTATTTTATTAATTTGAAAACCATATATTTTTCATAATTTAGTTACATGTATCCAATCCTTTCAATTTAATGTTTAGCTTATAATAGTGATGTTAAAATAATAAAATTAATAGCATATTTTGTCTCTCTAAAACATGTTTTTGTGTGTAATTATATCTATTGACAAATTTAGATTTATATTAAAATATATATATTTTAAAAATATTGGTTTTTTACAAAACTATAAATATATGGGTTGTTTTCAAAACATATTGGAGTAGCTCAAAATGAAAAAGAGATATGTAGATAATTTAAATAAGTTCTTGTAATGTCAAGTAGGGGGTCATTTCTTAATAAGTGGGTATTCATGGAAGGGAGTCATATGGTTCAGTAAAAATTGTATTTTATGAACATGTAATATTTGGATTTTTCCAATTTTTTTATAGAATTGGAGTTATGGCCTACTAATTGGTTATGCCACTAAGCCACTCTAAAGTAGAAAACATCTTACATGTTTCTTTATTTTATAAATAAATACTATATAAAACAAATGTTCTCACCAATAATTTAATAAAATTGTAAATTGAATTATATTATAATAAAAAATCAATCTAAATTCAGCACACTATATCAAAAGTGTAATATAATTAGATAATTTGTATGGTAAAATTTCAATAGATAAATCACACACTAGAAGAGAAAAAATGGGGGAATAAATATTCTTTAATGAAGGATTTCCAATATTTCTTAATAAACATACATATATAAAAAATTCTAGGAAATTTTTTTAGGGGAAAATGTAATACCTAAAATCCACCTATAACAAATAAACAATACTACTATAGACTATTTCCCAATGTTCACCACATTATTGTTTCATTAATATAGAAATAGTTCATAATTATATTTAAAAGGATAATATATATATTATAGAATTTTAATTTGATACAATAGATATCATTTTTTCACTTCATAAGTTTCAATTCTTCTAACGGTACATTATTGGGATTTTTTAGAAATGATTAATTTTTTGTTTAATAGTGAAAAATAATGATTTTACAAATAATATCAGTTTTATCAAATTATTATGATATAATAATGAATTAAAATTTTATTAAACCATGTACAGTCAAAATATGTATTTTATAAGTATTAAAATTAATTTGAAACTATAATTTTAAAATTATAAATTTATATTTTACATTTTAAAACATTAATTAATGTTTTTCAAAATAAAAAATATTTTTTGTACAGTACTTTTAATTAAGTAATTTTATGGAAACATTTAGTTTTCTATTTATATAAAAATAAGTGACTTTTAATTTAAATTAATCCAATGTGAATTTATATTATTCTTTATTTTGGGATAAAATCTTGCTTAAACTTGAAAACATACATTTCCTTTAAAGGGACTTTCATTTAATTTTGGTAACATAAATTTACGGTAATTTTTACCACTTATAAAAATTTAATTATATAAAATTGTGTTCATATTCCAGAACATAATTTTATAATTAATTAATCATATAAATTTCATTTTTTGTTCATAAGGACTAGTAACCAAGGAAAAAACAATCATTGTTATATGGGTTAAAAGATTTAATAAGGGGGTTTTTCTAAGATATAAGGTTTAAATTATCACAAATAAAAATGTGTAAATTTTAATAGATTATTGGTTTTAAACATTAGCAATTTCATATTATAAAATATGACAAATTTTAGCAACATTACAAGACCAAGACTTATATTATATAATAAAATTTCAACTATTTATAATCTTTCCACTCACTAGACTTATAAAATGGAACTTCATATAATCTATTATTCATATTTATTGATCGTATTAGCTCAACCATTATCTAGATAAATCATAAAATACTATCTTCTACAATGTAGTGGTTTTGGACTCACCAAATTACCAATAATATAGGGCTTATGGAGTATTTCAGAAGAGGATTTCCGAGAAAGCAGTAGATGTTCTTACAGAGTTTTTTCGACTTAATTTCTTCTTATTCCATATAAAAATAATTTATAACCATAATAACGTAATTTTTTTCTTAAAATTACTATATTGATATGTTTTTATGTATATGGCATAATGAATTTCATTCTTATTTCTATACTATATATAATTAAAACATCGCTAGTGTGTACGTCTATACTACAATCTCTATATAGTGATGTATATCATTTTTCTTCACTACCGTAGTTGGAAAGTTATAAATATTGAATAAATGAATATATATATATATATATTATTTATAACAAAATTATGACACTACCACCTCAATGAAACTATATTGTTCCTTATGCATGTGTGTTTACTACCACATCAATGAAACTATATGATTCATTTTTTCAATTCTTGCCTATATAGATAGTTATAAGGATGCATTTAGTGAATAAATATGGTATTTTTTTTATTTTTATTGTATAAAACGGACTATAAAAATTGAATAGTCCCTCATTGTACGTATAGACTACTGCTTCCATTAAACGATGTGTCACATTTTTCATGATGATTTTTAATTGATGTTTAAAAAATATAATTTAATGAGAAAAAAGATAATTACAATATGATTAATATTATAGAGACGATTAATCACAATCCTAGGGGCAGGTATTGAAACAATAAAATGAAAACATATATCAAAAATTGAACAATTAACACCCAAATATTTATTTTAACAATGAATTATTATTAAATGGGTAACAAGAAATTACAAGTGAATACATTATAGTAAGATAAATATGAATATGTTCATTATATAGATTTTAAATAATTCAATATTTATTGTACAAAATATTACAATATTTCTTACAAATAGAAAGTTTAAGGTAATGATTTATTTTACAATCTTATTCTTATTAAAAATTTTCATTATATAAGATTCTATATGGGGAAATATATAATAATTTTCTATTAAATACCATATATTTTCCATCTCCTTGGATTATTTCAATTAATTTTATATATTCATTTTCTTTTCACCGTCTTTGGTATTCAAAAGGCGTAAAATAATACATTTTTATGAATAGCTAGCCTTATTTTTATTATTTTGGCCATGAATATTTCTCTATCATGTACATATACTTCAATTTAATATAAGGAAGTTCATATAAACTTATAAATAATTTATAAATTTATTTTTATTCTAGGATTAACGTTTTTTACAACTATTTTATGTGAAAATTCTTTACTCTTTCGAACAAGTTATTATGGACTTCCTATAAAATTTGGAAAATATTTGTTTAAACATTTAGAATATCACCAAATTTTTATCCATAATTTATAATTGGTATTATTAATATACATCTATAATTTTACTTATAATTTTTATATAAAATATTATTCCCATTGTTTTGGGAATTTTTAGTTGTATAATTTTTTAAATATAATTGAATATTTCATTTTATTTTCAAATTAACCTTAAAATATCTTTATAATGGTTTTTTCATATTTTTAAACATCCTTTATAGATTAATGTGCATCATTGAGGATATACCATAATGATACCATCCACCTTGTTTTTTCAGATGTCTTATGATCATTATGTTTTATTTATTTAATCAAAAAAATATTGCCATTTTGTCTGACAGTGTTTGAATTTGAATATTTATATGGATTATGTATTGTATTATTATTCATTTTTTTCATATGATGAATACCTTGGTCTTAATAAATGAATGGATGGATCCCACTATTAAATAACACATTAATGCAATTTTTGGTCTCATGAGACATATTATCTTTGGTATTTGGTGTATTCCTTACATATTTATGTATTATGTCTCTGACAAAGTCCGTAACATTAATATTATAATTTCTAGAATTATATATTCCATAGTCATAACACTTTCTATTATTATACAAGTGATTATTTATTTTTCTATGTCATATATAGATATATTCTCATTTTATGATCTTTTTTATAAATAATATTTCATTATTTTTTATCTATAACATATTATTTTTGATTTATTTGTTTTATAATTGCTTATGTTGTTTGATTTCCCTTAATGAGAATTTTAATATACCTCAATTATGTTTTCCTTTATCCATGGTTACAATAAGTGAAGTTGGAATTATTTTCAAGAAATACTATAAGAAATAATAATGTTCTTAAAATAATTTTATGTTTCCTTTAATGTTTTCTAATATAGTTTTAGAATAATTCATGTATCTAGTCTCTTGATACTACTAAAATATTTAATACATTATATGGTATATCTTATATCTTATTCCTATGTATTAAACCAACCACTAGATGTGGTTTATTATATTCTGGGTAAAAATAGTATGATCTTTAGCCGTTAAATTACACATGAAACATTTTTCAATCTTTGAACCATTAACAGAGAAACCTAAGACATTTATTTTTACATCACTACCTTTTAAAAAATAATATGTAATTTATCATTTACTTGAAATCCAAATTTATAATTCATTCAGGATCATATTATCCTTCCACATTGATGAGATATTTTAATTATTACAATATTTTATCTTAAATTATATAAAAACATGATAAATTTGATCAATCATTTTGAATTCATAACATAGAGTCTCATAAGAATATTTCATTCAATTATTTTCATTTCTTTAATTTTTTCCATTTAGATAATATCTCAAAATTATTTTGATTTTTAATCATTCTTTTTTATATTTTTATTTTCACCTTTCAATGGTATAACATCACTATTATCTGATGACTTCTTATAACTTCTTTTATAAATTTTTACTCAATGGTGTAAATATATATATATATATATATATATATTGATGTGAAATAAAATTTGTTATTCTTTAATTATTTATAAGTTTCACTTAAAATGACTTTTTTAATGAAATAATTTTTAATGTGATCATCAACAATCAACTTGGTGTTATTATTTATTTTATCAATATTAGTCCACTTATATTGAAAATTATTAAATAAAATGTCAATGAAATTCCAATGAACAGATTATATGATAAATCCTTTTCCTTAAATGACTGTAAAATATTAACAATCGTCATTAATCTCTTATAAATTTGAAAAATACATTTCCAATAATATAATAAAAATCTTCATAATCCTTCTTGGGAATAATATTCTTAATTTAAAGAAATATTGACATTTTGAAATGTGTAACTTCTAGCTTCTTCTAAATACCACAAGCTATTTTTCATTATGAATTATGGGTATATATATTCAAATAAATTGAAATAGAAAATTTCTTTAAACTTAGTAATTCATGTAAAATTCAACTTTCTATTCTCTCTAAATTGTAGATACATCTTTCCTTGTAATTTTGTAACTTATGGTCATCATTAAAAAAATATATGTAGTTGATAGAGTTCAATTTTTTGATTTATTTGAAACGTATTATTTCCATACTTATAATAAATAAAATATTTTCTCTACAACACTTCTAGGTGTAAGGATAGTGAAAAAAATCTCATAAATAATGAAAAAACCCAAAAAATGTAATATATGAATCAATATCAAATTTTGATATTATATCTAATAAAAAATATTTTCTCTGATACATATATAGGTAAAGAAATATGTTATGGGTAAATTATTGTCTATAATAAGATAAAATTTTCACCCAAAAATTTAATTTTTAAAACTACGAGAAAAATGATTTTTAAATAACCCATAAAAATTAGAGTATATCAAACTAATTTTTATATATTAATAGAAAATTTAAGCTATCAAAATTAACATGAATTCCAATAAAATTAATATTCAAAATGTTAAAAGAAACAAAACATAGAGTACTAATTTAAAAATAAATCACCCCTTAGATGATATTATTCATAACTATTTTAACCAATAAAATAAATGGAATTGTAAAATTGATTCAAGGTATACCCGAAATTAAACTATCTAATGGTAAATATTTTAATACACAAGAAGGCCTCGACTAAACCCATAGGTAGGTATCAATCTTCTTCTAAAAAATATAATTTTGATTTTATCTTCTTCAAGAAATCCCATAGTCAACTCAATTGGAAAAAAACCCTTCTTCTATAAAATGATATCTCGTCTTTTTCATCCACATGAAATCCCATGATCAACCCACCTAGAAACATATTTAACAAAATATAAGTTCAAATAACATTATAATAAAATCCACAAAAGAAGTCCTTGGCATAAAAATATATTAATAAAAAATAAAATGATTGGAATCTCTCTCAGAATCATGTGTTTTAATGAATTCAAGTGAACAACGTAAGCTCTAAATGTATTAGTTAATATTAATTATATGGTCCAAGATGTTTTCGATACCTTTATATAAAATTATTTTGTGGTTGTATTCTCCATTCATTAAGATTAGTTGTAACTATATCAGAAGTATCTTCATCATCATTTTATGGACTTAGTAATACATCATTCCATTAGAAGAAGTTATCTATTTTCCACTACATTTTTCAAAACTCTAGAGAATGTATTCTAGAATGTAAAATCATATTTATGGACTATAATTATAAATATTTTTAGAAATAATTTAGATATATTTTTGGTACTTGACTCAAAAAAATGTTGATAAAAACTTTAAGTTAAAAATAATAAAAATTATGATTGTTATTGGATTTTCAAAACTAAGGATAATACAAGTTTATTACTCAACAATGATAACTATGCGTTTTGAATCAGTTATGATCTCATTTAACTCATTTCATTACCAAATGAAAATACTTTATTACATTCATAATGGATTGATAAATTACAAAAACCACTTGGGGAGGGGTTTTAAAAACATTTACAACTCGGGCATAAAAAACACAGCTTCTGTAGTGACTTCCCCATTATAGTACTACTTGTATTTAGTAGACATCCAATAAAAAAAATTAAATGAAATTTAGAAAAGAATTTATGAATGACTTATTAACTCTTTTTAAATCCATCCAAACTATTTTAGATGTTATTTTATAAATTTTTGCTTATTTTTTAATAAATACATTGTCTATCATATTATCATTATCTAAGAGACTCAATTTTGGACCCCACTATCCTTAGCAGCATCAAAAAAAAATATGAATTATATATATTTTATATATAAGAAAGTTTCATCACCTATCAAATCATCAGTGCTACCTAGATTACTAAGGGGCTCGATATGATCCCCATCAAACATACTCATATCTATATATATACATGTTCATAAAAATATAAAATTTATACTTCATATGAATACAAATATAATTATTTAATCCATGACATTGATTTAACACAATACATAGAAAAAATAATTATAGTATAGGACATATCATATTTTCTTGATTCTATGAAAATGATTAATCTTGTAAATGTATACTTCACATTATATTCATTAAATAGATGTCCTACTCATCCAAGTATTTGAACACGTAATATGTGACATAAATAATCATGTCTGTGAATTTCTTTAGGCTGATTAAATCAAGGGATAGAGGTATTTACTTTTCATAAAAAGAAAAAAATATTATCTTGGTTATACTCTAAATAATAGCATGATCAATAACATACCTAAGAACCACCTAATTATCTATTTTAATATTCTATAATTTTTAATCAGGTTATTAAAAAATGAAGGTTCTCATTATTATTATATTTCAAACCTTGGTTTATATAGATTGATATTAATAATAAAACACAACTAATCATATTTTATGAGAGATAATCACAATATACAGAAGTATTCTAGTATTTTAAATGAATGTTTAATACATATCACATCTATACACAAGATAAAGATATAAAGGTTTTGTGTTTTTGAGTCTAGATGTATACTCAATAGATTTATGTGTAATATTCATAATCTTCCATATACTTTTTTTATATTAGTACCCATTCCTGACAAACCATACATAGAACCTTCCTCAAAACCAAGGGATAGAAAAAAAATTGGAATGGGTTGGCAAAATTGGTTAGTAAGGGTAAATATGGGAGATATCAATCATAAGTGAGCCTAATAAAATAAAAATGGTATGGTAACATATTCATGTTCATGTTTTCAATGTATAAAATTTTTACACATAAAAAATAGATCAAATACTCTAAAATCCTGTCATATTCAAAATCATGATTAATAAGGGTGATAATTACGATTCCATCATTCAATATTCATAAAACAGGCATGTAGAATCATAATAATTTGAAATTATAATATTCTGAAAATATTTATTTTCAATCATGTCTAGGAATAATCATCTGAGTATAGCTTGAATTAATCACACTCACGCAACAAAATGTGCATATAATTATTCACAGTCATGTCCATGCTTGTTATCATCATCTCATAATAAATATATATCAAACTACCCAATTAATTGGGGGGTTGTAGTTTACCCAACCATATTACAATGATAAAACAGACATATTCTTTCCACTATATCATGAAATCACCAATAGTTATATCACAATATAACTCGTGGAAAATAAATTGGTATCAATAAATTATCATCAAAATGTCATCATGGTCTTTTAATAGAAATAAATTGGATTTTATCATCAGATCATATCCTAAGTGATATATATTTATCTATAAAGGATATCAATATAGTTGAAAATTCACTTTTTTATAAGTATTAAAAATATTCTTGAAAAAAATGATGAAATAAAATTTATTTTATAATATATTAAATAAAAATCTCCAAAATACTAATATAATGGTTTTATTTAAATCAAAACAAGGAAAATTATAAATCATGATTCAATAAATATAATTGTTATAAGGGATGGAAAATCCATTAATGTGGTAAATTTTAAAACAAAGATTCATATCATGCTTTTGGAAGAAAAGTCAAAAGTATCTCATTCTGGAAAGGATAATAAGATTAATTTTAAAAAAACCAAAAAAAATAAATTATGTTTTAAAATGAATTAAATAGTTATTTTATTATAAAGGGAACATTATTGATATTTTTTAAAACATTGAAATTGAATAAAAAATTCAACAAATGAAAAAATAAGGTCGGTATTTTTTAATAAAAAATTCATGAGTGTATTAAGAACCAAAGAGAGGAAAATGATTATTTAACAATAAAGCCACATAAATAAATGGATTATAAGAAAATATATCGGTTTTAAAGGATAAGAAGAATATAATTTCCCATAATAGAAATTTTATATAGATAATTTCTAAAAGAAATGAGATTGTGTCATAGATATCTTTCATCAAGTCTCATCAGACTTTGTATGAATTAAAAACTCAGATAATATATATATATATTAATTATAAATATAGTGTATTCATATAAAATTTATTTTATATAATTACCTTATAATTTTTGATTTCCATTTTTATTTACTAGTCTTAATCATAATTATTAGTTGGGTGAAAATAAGAGTGTTTTCTAAGAATATGTTAGTTCAATGATTATATTTATTACACCATGTTCATTGTTTCATCACATATACAATATAAAAAATTTAATAAATATAATATAAACTCATATTATACTCTTTTATACAAATTTATAAAAATAATTGGTGAACAATTAATTACATGACTTGATGGATAAGGTAGTTTTTACGAATGAATGTGTGATGTTTCCATTTTTTTGATCGATGAAAAAAAAGATAAATAATAATTTAAATTTAAAAAATAATTATTAATTAATAAATATTATATATATTCATCAAATATATTCTTATTACAATCCATGGAAAATATAAATGAAAAATGAGTCATGTCACATTGTAGAGGTTGCGGTCCAAACGTACACACAAGAAACTTTACTGTCTTCCTGTAGATGAGAAGGAAATAATGTATATATAAAATTGTAATTATAGAATAATTATTATTTCATAAATATAATATATAAAAATTAAATTCACCATAATAACCATCTATGAATGGTGATGATGTAGAATGTAACACATCACTTCATTGAGACGACAGTCTATATGTAGGCACAAGTGATTCTTTCTTTTTCAATTAGATGAGAAAAGACAAGGAAAATGGCCATACCACAATCATAATAACATCTTAGTATATTTATGACACATTATTAATTATGTTATTATGGAATAAATATATCTATAGTAAGTATAATAATAAATAAATTTTGAAGATGTTAGGTTAGATGATTTACAATTCTTGGAGAAACCACCTTTAGTATACACCTTAAGCCTTCATTAGATGGATTTTGAGTTAGTCCATAAGATTAATAATTATGGGAATAAAGCTATAAAATTTTAGGTTGGGAATTGGTATAAATATACAGCTCAATGTTTTGAAAAGGGAGGAGAAGACAAGTCCTCATACAATTGTGGGGAGGGATACACATGAAATTACCTAAAATATTTAAATAATTTAAAGATATTTTCATTTAAAATATGCACAAAGTGGAGAATAAATAATTGATAAGATATTATAACAACGAAATTTAAACATATAATATGTTTTATATAATTTGAACAATAAATTTTACCCTTATCTCTTAATTTAAACCCCATGGTAACCCATTTTAACATTAAATATGGTTAAAAAAAATTTATATTCCATGTAACTAAAAATTAAATTAACCTACTTATTATATTATTAAATTATTATTACAAATAATTAATCCATTTTATAAAATGTAATTTCTATAGGTAATACAAATTAATTTTGAAATAATCTCTATAACATAACACACCCCTTTTTTGAAAATGAACTGTTAATCATAAAACTATATTTATTCTCATTTATTCTTTAAAAAATCTATTATGTGGATTTTATTACCTTTTATTGAATATATAATCTATAAATTTCCATAAAATTCTTCATGGATCGTCTTACTGTTTGATTTCGAGTAATTCCCTTCTCCTTAATTTGTTTCCTCTTTATTTGGATGCTTCATGGTACCAGAGGATGGAGAGAATTTGTTGGGGAAAATAATCTAAATTTCAAGGAATTCATATTTATTTTATTTATTTGAGTGGTGGTATATATTTTTTATTGGATTTATCGAGTTCACCTATGTTTGGATAATTCTTTGTTTGGTTTTGGATATTTTGTAAAGAATCTAAAATTTCTACAGTCTTCATGGGAAATACACACCATGTAATTGAAGTAGAAGAAGTTTATGTTATTAAGTGTATATATTGTGAGTGTGGCACATATAATGAAGTTAGTACACTCCATGTAAATATTACAATCCATGTAATAATAAATGATGAGGTTTTAATAAAAAGGTGATGGTTTTTTCACTCTATATAAGTCTTGAGTATTACACGATTTATAAAGGGACTACACGTCATATAAATGTTTCGAATAAGGATTTTTGTTCAGCTTGTGACAGATATAATTATTCCACATATCCTTTGGATATTTAACTTAAAGGACTCTCTAGTGATTTTGGGAATCTCTATTCGGTCTAAATTTATCTCTTCCTAGATTGATAATTCTTACGGTTGGTCTGTGTCTCTCTGGCTAAGTGATCCTTTCAAGTTTATCATTTCTTTGATGAAGGTTTAATTATTTTGTTGTGTTTTCAGATCTATTAACCCATGGAAATGTTTCTTCTAGTTTCTATCTAGATATTTGGTGTGATCTTATTCTGGGGTCCATTTCCTTTTTTGTTTGTGGTGTATAGGGTGTATGTTCTTGATGTATATATCGATTCCTCTTCTTAGTCAAATTTTTTGTTGAATGTAATCAATTCTAACATGGTTATATTTTTATGGTTCATATATTGCCATTGTTGAATCCTTTTCTAATGGGTTATGTTCTGGGAATGTGAAACCATTAATTTTTAGGTTGGTGGTTTTGTCTTAAGAATTTTTTTGTGGAATGAATTGAAATTTTTTGATCAATTTTTTAATTAAATGAAATATAATGATATGATAATTTTTTTTCTGTTGAACTGGTTTTTTTATAAAATATGGTTTTCTTCAAGTTTTGGTAAAAGGAAAAGGTTTTTCAAAGCATTGTTAAATTGTTTTGTTAAATTGTTTTCAAAGCCTAAAACGGTGAAATAGTTAGATGAATTGATTTTAAAAATAGAGTAAATAGGATTCCCTGGGTACTCATATGGAAGGTATAGTTAAAGTTCTCATCATATATATGTTCATTTTCTCAGGGGTCTTCAATTTTCTTAGTATGACCATTTTTCTAGGGATGTGTTAGACCTACTTGGGTGTTCACTTGTCAATGTGTTCCTCTTCTCTCTATACATGGTGAATTTTTCTAGTGGATTGATGTGTAATTGATTGTATATGTTAGGTATGAGTGTCCTAGATATCGTGACCTAGTGTAATATCTCACATTATATTAATTATGCTTATCTTTTTCATTTTGTATTTCTTTTTATACAATCATAGACATTGTATGAGAAATGATGCATGCAATGTTTTGTTTTTAATTTATATATATGATGAGATATATGGATATAAAATTAATTGAAATTTGTTTACCTACATTATTTTTAAATGTATAAAAGTGGAAATTATACATTTTCCATGCTTTTGATATAAAAACAGATAAACTATTACCTTTTCTTGTTTCCTGTAATATTGAACATGCATTGATTATTGTTCAGAGACATTACATTGAATATATGGGTGAGGCCCTATAGAGTCTGTCAGCTCATTGCATGTGTACCTCTTCAATGTTTCAAAGTCATAGTTATATATTTTGATTCATGGAAAGGTAAGGTGTTAGAGAGAGTCGGGGAACTTTTCTATCTGCTGAGATCGGTTTCTAGTGGTGATATGGTGGGATTTTCCCCATGCTACCACATAGAGTAATTATTTTTCCTTTATAAGTAGTAATTAATGTTTATAATTTTACTTAGTTGTTTTTTCCACTCTTCGGTGTTTGTTTTACACTATTTATTTCTAGTTATGAAAAATAGTTATCTTTTCCACTATTATCTATGTTATATATATATGATCAATACTGTTACTTCAATTAGGGTGAAATCATTCCCTATGGTTTCTGTTTGATGATTAGATGTCATTCTCCTTCCCATGGGGATCATAAATTCCCTTTGGGAATGTGGAATATCAGGTCTTGTACCAGTTTGAGAGGGTATTCGGGTTGTTTCATTAATTTTTTGTACCAAAGGTGGTCTTTCCTCAAGAGTCCTTGACGTGGGAAGGTTAGTAGACCGAGGATTGGGTTGTTGGGACTTGATAGATATCTTTCAATGAAGTCATGTCCAGCTCAGTCGAGGATGAGACTGAAGTTACCATGGGATATTATTATTTTTTATCTTTTCATGTGTTCTTGTTGATAATCTTATATTTTTCTTATGCGTTTTCTAGTTTGACCTAAGCTTATTATATTGTCTGATCATTTATCTTTTTATGGTGTGTAACAATATATGTATGAAAAATGTTCTCCTTGTTCCACATGATGGTATAACTTATTCCCTTAATTGAATACACTGATGAATCAAAACATTATTGAGGCTATTATAGGATGAGTTTGTGTTGTTGACCAGAATGTTCCATAAGATAATAACACAATTGTTGAGGTATATCTTGGAGTTATAGGATAAAAAGTTTGATCATGAGATTTATTACATGAGAAGTCATCTTCCTTTAAAGGTATGAATGAATCTCAATAGGCATAGGACTGAATTGACTATATCTATAAGATCATTGATATCCTAGATAAACCAATGGGTATGAAAGTAAAGTGTGAATCATTCATACTTAAGGGTCCCAACAAGCATCGGTGGTATTCTATAGTGCATCAAGTTAGGCATGTGGGCTTATACTGTAAAGGGTTTGAACACTCTATTCATTTATTATTTTTTCTAGAGTTTTGTGTGATGGAAAAGTCTCTATAGTTCCTCTATTTTCTGCAAGGAGATCATTCAATGTTGGTGTACACCAATTGGTTGGCTAATCTGGGTTGTTTTTTTACCAGATGCTGTAATGAATGGCTGTAAAAAATCTCAGAAGTACGTGTTGGTTTTGAGACCAGATATAAAATCTCAATTATTTATGTCGTAAATTTCATCCTATGTTGATTGAGTGGGAAAGGATATAGTGTACGAGATGAATATAGCATGCAAGGATATATATTCTTCCCCATATATTCCACAGAGTGGTACCTTTAGTGGCACTCCAGGGAAAAAGAGGATTTGGCAGGATCATCAAAGGATTTTTAGTGGTGGTTATCATTATCAGGCATCTATAGCACCTCGATTTCCATATTGTGGTGCTTTTATGACTTGATCTAAGTACAGAAATTTCAAACACATAAGACATTTTTTTCCTTCACCTATAATTATGTGTTCTAGTTGTGGACATTGTTGTTATCTTCTGCATTTTTTTGGTCTTTTTTAATCCTCAATAAGGTCAAGGGTCATTAACACTAAAGGATAATCCAGTTTAGTCATATGTGTTAATTACAATATGGATCCACCCATAGGCCTCATGAGTGAATAGCCTTCACACAGTAGATGAATTTCTGGTAAAGGTAAATTCGGGTCAGACGACAGTGATAGGTACCATCTTTATTGCATCCTTAGTATTCATTTCTTTATTTGATACTAGTTATTCCCTCTAATTTATATCTATTATGTTTATTTATATGATTATCATTTCAACGGAACTCATTTTATTTATTATGGAGTTATAGAAACCTCTTTGAAAGAGGAAAGCTTATGGGTTTCATTTTCCTTCTTATGAATTATTGATAGCTAATGCGTCGTTTGTCTGGGATTTTCTTATTCAGAATTGATATTTTTTCAAAATCATCATTATTAAGTATTTTATTGTTTCTATTTATGAGAATTATAATTATTATCATTAATTTTTCTCATTTCTTGCAGCTGATGGGAGCTCATGGGTGTTTAGAGGATAGTAAGATCCAAGGTTTGGAAGTGTAGGACCTTCTTACCCAGAGGTAAATATTTTTTTGTCTATTGATGTACATAACCTAAAAGATGTTTCATCTATTTTTGATCTTCTCACCATTGTTTTGGATTTTTATGATGTTTTCACAGACGATTTCCCTAGGATTACTCTATAGAGGGAGGAAGAGATAATAATTGAACTAGCTCCATGTATATAGTTGGTATCGATACCTTCTTATCATATGGTTCCAATAGAGATAAAATAGCTCATGATTCAGGTGGGAAACCAGGTGAAAAAAGTTTTTTCACCCCATTGTTTCCCATTGGACGAAATTATTCCTCTTTTCCAAGAAGGCATAAGGTTGAAAAGAATTGTGTGTGGACTATAGGAACATGAACTGGGTATCATTTAATAACATGTTTCGTTTTCCTTATGTGGATGATATTTTTTATTAGTTAAAGGTGAAAAATCATTTTTTAAAATTGAACAGTGTTTGGAGAATGATCAACTCATTTTTTGGGAGTGTGATACACCGAAGATAGCTTTTAGGAGAAAGTATGTCTATTATGAAGATATAATGAAGCTATTTAGTTTGAATAAATCCCAAGTGATTTTTAGGGCTTTGATGAATCATATATTCCATCATCATCTAGACTCATTTTTGGTAGTGATTTCAGTTGAATATTTGGCTTATTCAATATCTGAGAGAAAGTGTACGAGTACCACCTGAGTTTTGTTTTGGGAATCTAATAAAGTCATCATTCGTATGGATAGAATTCAAAGTGAAAATTAGAGATTCACAATGAAATTTTCTTAGGGAATGTGATTTTTTGTCATAAAATATTAGTTGATCCTACGAAGTTAAAGGTTGTGTTGTCATGTGAGGAGCCACAGAATGTATTTGAGATTATGATAATACAGTGTATTTTTGGACTCTACTGATGGTTCATTATAGAGTTCCCATAGTTAGCAACACCATTGAATTCTGTTACAATGAAATTGTTGAAATTAAAATGGGATGAAAAGTGTTGATCATATTTTGATGATATGAAATGATAACTGACACTGGGTCCTATTTTGATCTTAACTGATCATGGTCAAGATATCGGGTTTTCTATGATGCTTCAAGCACTGGTTTGGTTTGTCTACTCTTGTAGGATGATCACATAGAGGATTACAGTTCATTCCATATTATAACACATGAGAAGCATTACCCCACTCAAGATTTATAGCTTCTTGCAGTTATACATGCACTTACATTTTAGCGGCATTATCTTTTTGGGAAAAGGTTTATAGTATTTTCTAAACATAATATTTTTGGTTATATAATATCTATTATAGAATTGAATATTATAAAAATTATATGGTTGTAATACCATAAAATGTATGATATTTATACCAAATATAACCTAGGGAAGGGGAATGTCATTACAGACATACTTATTCAGAAACAACCATCATAATCTATTCAAGAATCGAAGGATGACTGGATCCTTTTAGGGATCTTTGGGCAGTTGCTTCTAGATACTCTGAAAGATGTCTCATTCCTGGTTTTTTTTCCCATTGTTCAATTTTCCTCATCTCTCCTTTAATCCATTCTACAATGTCTGTAGAATAATTATATGTTCAAAGGATACAGAGAAACACTATATAGTGGGAATAGTATTCTGGGTTATCCTCTCTCTTCAGATATTATTCTTGGTTTTGGGGATCATTTTTTCATCATAGTATCTATGAGGCGATCAGTTTTATTATTGTCATGGTTCATCGTGGTTTATTCATCTAGAAACTAAGACGATGTATTATGACATGAGACAATGATTCTGGTGGTAGGGTGTAAAGTGTGGAATTTTTTATTTTGTGTAATGAATTTATATCTTCCAACTGATTAAGGAAGATAATCTAAAGCCTTATGATTTTATTGAACCTATTCTTATAATAGCATGGAAATTAGAAAAGGTATCCATGGATTTGGTTTTTTGTCTTACCATGGACTCACTGAAGGATAAATTCTATCTAGGTGGTGATTTGATGGTTAAAAAAGTCCTCTCATTTTATTCTAATCAATGAAATTGAAAAATATAAGGATATAGGTAAGTTGTAGGTGTAGGAAACTATGAGGTTACAAGGGGTTACTTCTAAAATTATATTAAATATGGATCCTAGATTTATTTCAAGGTTCTATAGAAGTATCCATTAAGTTATGGGGACTCTGGTCAGATTGAGTACAACATATATTCCATGGATAGATGGCCTGACGAAGCATACTATTCATCTTATAAAGGATATTCTTCACTCCTATGTCTTGTATATTATTGGATCTTTGGATATCCAACTGATAATGATTGATTTTTCTCATAATATTGGTTATCAGTAGTTAATATGAATAGATTCTTTTGAATAATTGTATGGTCACCCATGAAACTCACATCTTTCTTGGATAGTGGAGGGTGAATCATTTTTGGAGGGACCATGTTTTGTTAAGGAGACATATGTGAGGATTAATGTTTTACATCGACATCTTGTTACAATGTAAATTTAGTAGAAATCATACAAGGATCAATGATTTCATCCTTTATAGTATTCCATATGTGATTAGGTTTTATTGAATGTTTCTTCTTAGTTGGGACACTATTTCCTTTTAAAATAGGTAATGTTGGCTCCTAGATCTGTGGGTCCATTTGAGATTATTGAGCATCTTGGGAAGGATTCTATCTGTTAGAATGTCTTTTTCATTTTAAATGAATTCATGATTTTTTTTCCAAGTATCATAGATCATGGAATATCATCTTAATCACTCTCATGTACTGATTTGGGAAGAGATTGAGTTACAGTCATTTGTTTTCCTTATTGAGCATCTAGTTGAGATAGTTGACTCTAAAATGAATGTATTGCATGGGATGTCGATTTTACGGGTTAGAGTGTTATGGAGGCATGGATTAGATTATTATAAAACATTGGAGTGTGAGTTATTGATGAGGGAGTTGTGGCTTCACCTCTTTACTAGACATCATTATTTTACATTACTTCCTGGTAATTTAAACTATTAATGTGGTGAGTTTGTAACATCCAGTTACCGACTATCAGGTAATTTCATTCTCTTTACTTTTTTACTATTTAATTGGGTGCATCTTGGGAAACCAGAGTATGGTGATTATTTTTTTGGGAAAATGAACAAAAATTTTATGAATTTATGTTTTTTTTAATTAATGGACTCTGGTATAAATGTGTAAATGGATTTTAAGATTCTTCCCATGTTCGGAGAACACCTGAGTTGGATTGGGGTTTTTGTAAATAAAAGGTAGTTTCTACAGTTTGAAAAAGAAGTATATGGAGTGTACTAGGAGTACATATCATGTATGTTCTATAGGTAATATTTTTATAATATAATTTATAGAGTGATGTGAGTACACACTATATAATAATTACATAGGGTGTAATAATAAAATATTTGTTTTAATAAAAAGAAGGTGGGTCTTCAGCATATCTGTGCCCCGAGGATTACATGAAGAGTAAAGGTATAAAATGCAGTGTTAATTTCATGAACATGGATTTTATGGATGTTTGTGAGTGATATTTCATTTCATTAATTTGTAACTCCGTTTTCTCTCAACTTATAAGTCTTCTCTTATGAATTTTGGAGTCCCTATTCAGTCTGGATTGATCTGTTCGGTGATAGATCACTATTTCAGATGATTTATATCTCTCTAGGTGAGGGAGACTTTTTTATTCTTAATTTATTTGATTGGGGAAGAATTGTTTCATTGTGTTATTAGATTGGTTAAACTGTGGTGATTTTTCTTATATTTTTCATTCCAGATCTATGGTGCAATCTTGTCCCAATGGTTGTTTTATTGCTGGTTGTGGTGTGGTGGGTTTGTGTTCTTGAGTAATGTGTTGATTCATATTATACTCCATAACTTTTCTTAAGTTGGACCCATTATAATATGTTTATATTGGTTCTAGGTCCTCCATTTTCATTTTTGAATCCTTTTTTGGTGGGTTCCATTGTGGGTGTGTGCGACATCGAGTTTTGTGGTAATTTATTCCATCTCTAGAATGTACAGGATAATTCCATTAATATTTTTTTGATGTATTTTTTAATAAAATTTAATGGAATGATATGAATGATTTTTTCAGTGAGTGTTAAACTGGGTTTTTATAAAAAAATAGTTTTCCCTGGTTTACTTAAATGGAAAAAGGGTTTTCAAAGTATTATGAAATGGTTTTCTCAAATTGTTTTTATATCATGATATGATTAAATGGATGGATGAATTGATTTAGAAAATAGAGCACAAGGGAAGCCTTGGGTACATTGGTAGAAGGTATAGTAATATGTCTTATCCACTATAGATGGATTTACTCTTGGGACTTATCTCTTCTCCATAGTTCCTTTGTTATAGGGACTTGTTAGACCTATTGTGGGTTCAAATTTTATGTTGTTACTATACTCTCTATAATTGATGAATATGTCTAGTTGCTCTATTCATAGATCATTTTATATGATAATTATGAGTGTCCAAACTACCCTGACTTAGATTGATCTATGGCGTGATATTACCTATGCTTATTCTTTTTGGTTTGAACTATTTTCTTATAGACATAGACTTAATATGAGAAGTTATGTATTCTTTGTTTTGTTTTGACTTAAATATTCTGTTGAGATATATAAATAAGAAATTATATGATATTGATTTAACTTATTTATTTAGAAATGTGGGAAAATAGGAAATTAAACTTTTTCCCAATACTTTTGATACAAAAATTATGAATATCTTATTGTTTCCTTTTTTCGCTAAATTTAAAAAATGGTTGTATTATTATTAAGAGACTTGATATGGAAAATTTGGGTGAGACCCTACTAAGCCTGTTAAATCACACCCAGTATACCCATTTATAGATGTGTAGACCAGGTTATGTCTTTTGATATATGTAATGCAATGGCCCTATAGTGAGGTTGTGAGGGTTTCTATTAGTTGATATGTGTATTTGGTGGTGAGATGGACATAGTTTTCCCATGTTATCACATGGGTTTGTTTTTTCTATTTCAGAAGTCCTTTATGGACTGACATGTACTTGGATATTGTTTTTAATATTAGGTGTTTGGTTCCCTCTAACTGATTCTAGTTATGAGATAATTTTTTTTTCTATTTTTCTCTCTATTATATATATGTGTGTGATTTGTTTTCTTTAGGTTGAGAGATATCTTTCCCTCTGGTTGTTTTTGATGCTCGGGTGCTAATCGCCATCCCATGGGGATCAGGAATATCCTTTGGTTATGTGAAATATCTATTTAGGTACCAATTTTGGAAGGTATTCTTTTCAGTTCTCTACAATTCCTTTTATAGTTATTTATTTAATATATAAATATAATATTTCATTATGTTGATAAAATATATTTTAACTAATAATGGCTTGATTTCCATTTCTATCCAATTAAATACCAATGAATTCATCTTCAACCAATGTAAATTTTATTTTTTAAAAAACTTAACATTATGATTTAATTTTTTAAATTAAATAAAATCCTAATTAAATAAAATATATATGATAAAATAATTCTCAACAAAATATTTCAAAATAGTTTTTTAATGTCAATAATATTTTCTTAGTGAATTGGAAATTATTTTTAATGAATAAATTTTATTTAAATAACATATAATATGATTTATTTTATAATATATAAATATTATTTACTTGATTCCATTGTTTCATCTAAAGAACTCAATTTAATACATAAAATTTATACAAATATAAATATATCATAAAATATTTTAGTGTTATTTTATACCCCCAAAAAATAATTTCACCCTCAAAATTTCATCACTCGGATACAAAAATCTAAGGATAATTAAAAATAATCACATCACATAGTTTCCATGTAGCTTCCATAAATTTATGGTTTCACAAAAAGTCTTTGACTAGGTGAGTGGTACTTTTCCACAACAATTTCTCTCATAGAATCAAAATCTTCACCAATTGTTCCTCAAAATAGATATCATCCTCCATTTTTATGACATGTGAGTTTATTACATTTGAAAATTTTGTTATGTACATACATAGTATATATACATGGAATATATAGAAACCCAGTCCAAACATTCCTATATTTTACATCCTTTACATGTAATGTTCCATAATCTTTTTAAATGTACTCATTGTCCGTTGTTTAGTCTCCTTTATGTTGGGACCTATTTTTGTGTCAATTTTGAAAAATAATGGTAATTTTGGAGGCCCATGGGGATATGAACATTAGGAATATGGTTGGGGAAGACCATGATATCTTTTTTTTAAAAACCATGTGGCTTGTGTTGAACCAATACAATAGGGATCATAGTTTTCCCAAACCATGTGGCCGCCCAGTGAAAACTGTTAACCCATATATAGAGTTTGATTTCTCATTGGGAATACAGTTAAATAAACCAATTAGTCAAACCTTAAACCCCATATAAAATCCCATAGGAGGGACATGGTCATAAGAAATGATTTTTTTAATGTGTGCACCAACCTATAAAACCATTCCCATGGTTTTTAAAAACATAATAATTTGTTTTAAAAATTATCATAACCTGTTTTAACCCTTAATAACCCACTAATCTCATTTTGGATCAGAAAAATAATTCCCCAATTATATAGAGGCTTCTCCCTGGGGATTCTAGTTGAATTTAGTCCATTAATCACAATGTGGGGACTTATGAGATGTGTATTATGAATCTAAGTGGATTAATAGTGGATTGATTTTTTTTAATAGAAGTACAATCCTGAGGACTCAATATACTCTTCCCTGATCATAATTTTCAAATGCGGTTAGGCCTACCTCCATTCTTGAGGTAAGTGTTTCTATATAATGGTTAAATTCTTTGAATTTCGTATCATTATTGTAAATTCTATTGGTTTACTAGTTTTATTTAATTCATATTATATTGGAATGGGTTTTTTAATGAATTTGTGGTTTTAAAGTGTTTTTTCATTAATAATATTTTATTATCACTAAGTGTTTTATAAAATTATTAATGGTGGGTTTATTTCAAAAATGGTTCTTCAAACACTGAATAAGGTTGTATTGGATTTGAAAATTCAGTATAAATTGTGATTAGGTTTTTCAAATGGATTTTGAAAAACATGGAACATTGGGAATCTTGGGTTCATTGGAAAATAAACATAGGTGGCCCTAGTGTTTGTAGAGCCACTGTGGGTTACCTTTGTGATATAAACAAAATATGGCAGGACTCGATATTTGTTGGTGAAAAAATATACCTTATTTTGGATTATCTTATGTTTACTATGTATTCCCATAGACTAGGTTTCAATATGGTGTTCTTTTTCATTTATGCATTATTTAATCTCCTTGTGAATCTTCTCAGGGATAGTTTGTTACATTTTTCCACATGAGGTTGAATCACATCATTTTTCATGATGGATTATTTCATGGATATATGTTTACTTACCTTATGGTGTATGTAATATCATTCTTATTTTGAAATTATAATTTTCATATTCTAGGATTGTGGATATAAAAGGATTTTATGAAAACCAAATAAATTATTTACAAATGGGATTTTATTTATGAAAATTATTTGAAAAAATATTTTTATTTTAAAACCCATAACTATGACATTATAGTTAATAAACCTTGTATAGATTTTATAGTGTCATCCTAGATAGGATTTTTGTATAAACCCACCATTTTTCTTTGGGTGGTTATATATTCTTTATTAGAGGATATAGGTAAAGAGTAAGACATTTTGTATCAAATATTTTTATCTCAGTATAAATTCCTTTGTAGTGGAGTGGTTTAGTGGTGACTATGGGTCACATGGAAACTTATTGCATTCATCGAGTTATACTTTTATAGACTATCATATTTGGATTTGATTTTATGGATCTTGATGTATTTCTTTCATTTTACATTTTACTCTATATTTATGTATTGTTTTCTTGTATTCAATACTTTTTCCCAAGATCATTGTTATACCTCATGATGTTATGGCTGATTTTCATGGTTTTTATGGTTGGGTTGAGTTGGTTTATAACATAATAGTATGGGTGTCATGCTCAGCTTGAAGTGTATTGAAACTTTTAGACTTTGGTTTTTTTCTTTGTAAGACTCGGGTTAGGATCGTCTAAATTTAGGTAGTATGTACGGATATGTACCAAGTAATCTTGCTTATGTGTCTAAATATGATTTACTATGGGTGGTCAGAAAATGTTTCCCATGATTGAGACTTTTATTTTGAGGTCATTTGAAGGAACTGCAAGGGGAGTTTATTTAAATGTTCATTTAATTTGTAGAGGCATTGTACATTGATTTTATAATTCATTATTTTTATAAATTTCTGATATTTATGGACAATAATTTGGATTTTAGAATTTTTTTCCTAACTTTTTTTTAACATGACCTAAAGTTGAGTTTTCATTGTCTCATGTTTAATAGATAACTCCTCTGAGAATTTATCAACTAAATATAATAAAGGAATCGAAGATACAATTTCCACAAGAAAACACTCCAATGGAACCTTATTTGGTAGAAGTTATAATCTAAAAAATTCAGACTATGGATTTATAGGGTTTTAGTAACCAAGGATATCCATTAGATAATGGCTTAGAATTAACTAATCATCATCCACCCATATTCATTGGTTATAAGGGAACCCGGCAATTCGATGGGTGGATTGTTTGGATTTAGGGTATATTCCACTTTTTTATGACACTAGAAGAATATATGGTGGGTATCACTATACATATAATTGATGTATTGAGAAGGATATGGTGGGACTCTATTATTCTATATAAGTTACAAGAGGATCTTATAACGATTTATTTCAATAAAATATTAAATCAGTAGTTTTTTCCTCATCCAGTATGTGTATAAAATACCCATAAGTTTATCCCCTTAGAGTATTGTGAGCATACCATTCTAGTTAGTTCTTCCCATTTTGATGATCTATAATATCTGGCATCTGATATTTTCAATAATGAGTACCTAAAGGATTAATGGTTTGAGTTATTATTGAGGTTAGATATCCAGTTAAAGATTGTTATCATTTGTATTTTGTCCTATAGAAAGGTGATTAATAAAAAAATCATTCGTTGAGTAAAAAAATAGGTCTAAATACATATTTGGGTGGACCATCAGTTGGTGTGGTTTTTAGGTAGGGTGTGTCTTTTGGATATATTAAAAATAAAAAGGGTGGTCAATTTCTTTCAAGACTGGTATCTTGGGCTTTGGGAGGTTAGTAGTACTTTGTCTGCTAATAATTTTGATGGCATGGTCATGCCTAACCTAACTATATAAATAATCTTAATACTTGTCATCATTGTGGGATATTTGGCCATCTAAAGCTTTTTTTACGGATATTTCATGGTAATATGGTAGGATCCACTCTCACCAAGTTTTTGTAGATACGTATAGATGCTTCTGAGGGTGGTGGGTCTAATCCCTATGATCTAAGGGATGATCATGTGGATAAGACATTATTTTTTTCAGTTGTGTATGTGATAATGGTATCTAAAGAAAGATATCTACAATAAGATGTGTGGTTTTTATTTAACCTTCTATTTTCTATCTTTTTTTGATACATGTGCTACCCAATATTTATTATAATAAAAGTTAGTTTATGTTTTTGAATTACATTAAAAACTCATTCTATACTTCTTTGTATTGTTCTATGCCATTGAAAAATATATCAAAATAATGTTTCAAGTGTCCCTCATGTTAGGTATTCATAGATGAAGTCATGGCATTGTGGGTCTAATTAGTTCTTGACATTGATATATTTGACCAGATACTTGGCACAGATTTCATAGACATTGTTAAAGCCAAGATAAAATTTTATCATCATTGTCCTCGGTTTTAATAATCTATTGGGGTTACTCACATTTTTTAGTGTGAGGGGGACCCTATATCAGAAAGGAGGGGGCATATTTTTCGTTATTCTTATGTAATATCGTGCTAGTTTCTAGAGAAGTTTCTTGATGATATTGAATCTTGTTTGGGTATCCTACTTTATTTGGATGTATGTGAATACCCCAAGATCTTTCCAGGTGATTTTTTTATTTTACCAGCATATAGATTGGATGATTTTACTATTGACCACCTCCCTGGTATGATGCCCATTTTTAATCCATCTTATTAATTCAAACATGGAGAGTTGGTTGAACTTAATGTCCCGTTTGAGCACCAAAAGTCTAAGGCAGTTATTCATCCTACCATGTCACCATAGTCTTAACCTATACTCTTATAAGAAGGCCGATAGGAGTCTCATACATTATTTATATTGTCAAAATTCTAATTGGGTGAATATTAAGAAAAACATCATTTTCTCAGGATTGATTATCTCTTCGGGCATCTTAGAAGTGCATGTTAGTTTTGAAAGATTGTCCTTGGTGGGTGTACCACCTCTTGAGAGTCTGGGAAGAGGATATACCTAAGATAGTGTTTAGGAGATAGTGTGGTAATTTTATGTTTTCAGATATTTTATTCAGCCTCAATAACTCTCTTATGGTATTTATGATATTAATGAACATGATATGTCAGCAGTTCTTTCACTCTCTTGTAGTCATGTTCTTGGATGATATTTTAGTGAACTTTGAGTTTGAGGAGGAGTATATGGACTATTTGGATATCATTCTTCAAACCATGAAGGAGCATCATCTATATGGTAATCCTGTTAGATGTGTTTATTGGATTTAGGAAATAAACTTTAAAGGGCATGTCATATATGAGAGGGGAGTCTCAATGGATCCTTGAAGAGAATAGGTTGTTATGTCCTGGGATATGCCCTAAAACATTTTTGATTTCTGGATATTCTTAGTTTTGGTCTGTTAATACAGATGGTTTGTTCAGGATTTCCCTAAGATCATGTCTTTTAAGATAGACTTCTCCCATAAGAGTCTAAAGATAGAATTTATCAACAAATTTTTGTGATATTTTAAGGAACCAAAGGTGAGGTTGGCTTCACCACTAATTTTGATTCTTCCAAAACTATGTTGGGGATATGATGTTTTCGATGATTCTTTTATTATAATTTTGGAATGTGTCCTTATTCAGGGGAAACATGTGGTCTCATATGTCTGTCACTAGATATTCCCCTAAGAGAATAACTACTCAACATGTGACCATGAATTGTCCATAGTTATGAATACACCCCAAATAAAGTGTCTTTATCTCTTTGGGTATTTTTTTATATTGTATTCTGATCATAATATCCTGAAATATATTTTTTCTTAGGGGGAACAAAATATCCAATTGAAATTATATGTGGAATTTCTTTAAACTTTTTATTTTTATATTGTTTACGCACATGAGAAATGGAATTTATTTGTCGATTCATTGATAAGAAATTATGAACACAAGAAGTGAAGGAATCGGTTGATGAGTGGTCTCTGATGAGTTTGGTTACTGATATTATCATAAGAGTAGAAGTGGTTGGTGGATAGTTGTTATTATATTTAATGAAATCAAACTTATCTTTTGATGATATATTTCAACATAGGAAAAAAATAGACCATGATTACCAAAACTGATGTAAAATATTTTATTTTGGGGAGACCTCAGGTGGGTGGTCCTAGTCTCCTAGTGGTGCTTTATACTTCCATATCAGGTTGGTTGTTTCGATTTTTCTGAGGTAGGAGTGGATTAAAAGTGTTGATTCATCTGGTTTGTCTATAAATCCAACGGATATAAATATGGATCAGTACATGAGATGTTGGTATTGGTGGTCTTGGATGAGGTGGTTGATGGATGATTTTGTTTCAAGGTGTCTCAGTTATTGAAAAATCAAAGTGGAGTACTATAGACCTTCTAGTTTGTTTCAACCTTTTCCCATTCTGATATGGATGTGGGATGAGATTTTCATGGTCTTATGAATTGGTTTTCCACATAATTTTAGATTGGATGACAATATTTTGTAATAAATTAGCCAAATTATGAAATCAGATCATTTTTTACCAAACATGGAGATGAAGAATGTGGAATATATTGAAGACCTATATATCCAAGATATTGTGAGAATTCATGGGGTTCCATATGTGATTATAAATAAATGGTACATGAGGTTCTAATCTAGGGTCAAGAAAGGGTTCCAAAAGGTGTTGGATTCCTAGTTTAAATTGATAATGGAATATAATCTTCATGCAAATGGAAAGACTTAGAGAGATATCTAGGTTCATTATAATATTATTTAGACATACATACTTGATTTTTGTGGATCTTGGGGAAATATCTTTCCCCTCATTAAACTTTTAAATAACAATAGTTATTAGAGTTTTATAAAGGTTATTCCCTAGTATTGTATGGGAGGCCATGTAGATATCCCTTGTGCTGTGAAGGATTGGGAGGACAATCCTTATTTGGGCCAAGTCTCACTCAAGAGATGAAAAAAGGTTTAGTTGATCTGGAAGAGGTTGATCATGGAAAAAATGTCTCTAATGTTTTATGTGGACCTTCATCATCTATTACTATAGTTTGAGGCTAGTGATTGGTTTTTATTAGAGTTTCACCTCACATGGGGCATCATTCATTGTGTGATGACCGACTTGTGTGACATTTCTAATAGACTCAGGTTAGTTAGTTACATTGAATGATTTACAACATTAAATTTTAGAAATAATAATATCCCAAGGAAAAATATGCTTAGTTTCATTGTATAATAGTTACATAAAAAATTTATTTTAAAAAACATTTGTTTGTTTCCCCATAAAGAATCTATACTAGACCATCTTCTAAACATTTTATTAGTAAGTCTCATCCTCAAATCATGTAGAAAAAATAATAATAAATGGTTGATCTAAAATCCTAGATAAGGGTTGAATAAACATTTCATCATGGATTAGTAAATAAGAATAAATAAATACATGAGAATAAGTGAAATATCATAAAATTATGAGTGATAATCATAAAACATAAGTAATATTCAAAGTATATGGAATAAGAACATAAATCCACAAAAGATTTACCTGGAAACATAATAGTTATAACATGTCTTAGTGTCATTTAACCCAATCCTTGGATCATGAGAAAATAATATATAGATGAATAATATCACTTAATTATTATAAATATATTACCATATGAGAAAATTACATTAATAAGACACACCTTGAAAAAATAGGATAAAAATGTAGAATATCATTCAAATATGGAAGACTCATTAGTATATCTCATTCATGAGCAACACAATGAGTTTCCATGCATATAAGAAACAAATACATACATAAAAAAACATTATCTCATGACATATAAACTTTTAACCATTTTAATAGAGAAAGATATAAGACCACGCCCATAATTCATGAATATATATTCTTTCTAGTTAAAAATAATTAATTTTTAATATCATTATTAACCAATGAAAATAAAATAGTTTTCATCAAAAAGCAGATGGAATTCATTCAATAATTATATATAACCAATCGAAATAAAATAGGTCTCATAAAACATCCAAATGGTTGAAAATAAATTCATGAATTAAATCGTTTGATACTAAAAACTTGATAACCCAAGATAATTAAATTATTAAAGAGCATATAGGGTGAAACATGAAACATAACTCCATTCGGGAAAGATCATTTTTTGATAATGAAAAAAAAACTCATGACAAAATCTTTTTGAAAATATTTTTTTTATAATTTTAAAATTCCTCATTATGAGTCTTTTAATTAACTCCTCTTATTTTTTTAATAGAAAAAATATTGAAAATAAATCCATTCTTGTAAATGGATTTGGATAAAATTTTCATTTTCTAGATAAATATAACATAAAAAATCATTCAAAATGATAATCCATTGAATAATTAGGTACAATGATAAATTTTATAACTCAATGAAAAGAGTTTGAGTTTCCAAGTCCCTTACCTTGTATTCTTTCTTACTTGACCATGAACAAACCCCATTATAATCATGGGTTTCTCTTAGAAAACCCCTTGGAAATGATTTCCTTAATCAAAAATAATGGTGACCAAGAGCTTATATATGTGGAATAGGGTTCTATGAAGTGGTATGATTTTATATTTTCAATAATAAATTAAGTGGGGTTAGTCATGAAGTGTTGGATGCATTTTCTTTTTATAAGTGAGGATAAGGGTTGTTTTGGAAGTAACCATTGAATTTTAAATATTTTAATGTTACGATTCAAGGGTCAATGTGTATAAAATAGACAAAAGTGGATGGTCACAAGAGTGACGCTTGAAAATCTCCACAGTCTCTCATTTTGGAAACAATAATGTGTGTTTTATATATTTTTATTTTATCTTTCTAAATTTTACCATAATTTACTTTTACCTTGGTAATAAAATCTCAACATTAATAATAAATTTTAATTAATGAAATAGGATTAGTCCATTAAACTGATTTTAAAATTATTATTTCAAAATTTTAAATTCATTTTACCCAAGGAAAATTTTAAGGGTTTGAAATTAAGAATTTAAAATAAATTCAAAAAACATGTAATGTTATTTTTTATTAAAAGTCTGTTTTTAATTTGAAAAAATTATGAATAAGAAAATATTATCATATACGCAAATTTTTTCGGACAAATTTTTTTTTAATAAATGGTATGTGGATTTTAAATAAAATCATAACCAAATATCAACATTCATATACATAATTAAAATAGAAGAATGAATTTTTTTTAATAATGTAAATTTGTAATTTAGTTCTAAAAATTTTTGAAATAATATTTATAAGATCAAATAATATATTAAAATGCATAATTTAATATCTTGAAAACATATTTTTTAACCTAATAGGTTTTTCAAATTTATTTATATACATACATAATGATAAAATCAAAAAGAATATAAATTTTTCAAAAAAAAACCCATATTTTCAACTAAAAATATTTTTAAGAATATTAAAATATTCCAACCAAGTAAATTTTAATATGATTAATTCATAAATTAATTTTGTTTTATTAATTTTAAATTATAAAATTAATATTAATTTTTTATAATAAAATGCAATAAGTTGTTGAACAACAATTATTAGAAAAACATACATTTAAATATAATGGGAATGTTTTATTATTTATTGTTAATAAATTTCTATTGGATGAATCTTAAAATATTTTTATGAATATTTATACCTAATAGTGATATGTTCATTGGAATATGGGAATTCTTATTTTAGAAAAAATGTTTTTAGGATTAAAATAGTTTTTATATTGATATGTATGTTTGATTATTTATAATTTAATTACATGTTGATATAATATTAATTTCTAGATAAAAAACTCAACTTATATCTTCTATATAATATCTATGTTAAAGATAACCCTTTGTTATAGTTGTGGGTTGTGACATAGTTAAAATATATTTCAGTGTGAGTTATATAAACTTACAATTTTCCCACAAATTTTTTCCCTTAATATGTAATTTCTCACGTTTTACTTGGTCTTGGTTTGGGGCCTTCCTTGAGGAAGTTTACTCCCTTATGATCAAAGATAAATGGGATTCTTATGGAATAATTTCAATTTTTTATTACATTTCCCCCTAATTTATTTATTTATTTTGTTATATGGTTACTTATTTGTATACTAAATAATTTAATAATTACATTTTAATGTTCATATTTAATGTTCAAAATAAATCATGGTTTCTTTTTTGTTTTAGTTTAGTATAGTGTGTGAAACATGCTAATTAATAGATTATTTTTTAAGGAGAATATACTATGAAATAATAGGTTGTTACATTCTTCCCCTTACAAAAATTGTGACCTCACAATTTTAATTATTACATTCTAATGAAGTTAGATATGGGTCTCTATAAGATCACTCAATATTTAATTTTATAACTAAATATCAATAAAATTTATTCTATTATAATGATCATAATATAAATATTTTATTCCTTCCTAATCATTAGTGTTAAATATATATCATGGTTTTGCATTATAACATATTTTAATTTTCGATAGCTTTATAGTTCATACATATAGTGAAGGATTATTATAAATTGGGTTTTAAGATATGAAATTTGATTCTGTATTTTTATAATAGGTACAGCACACAAAACTATCTCTTATACCCTATGTATCTTAAATCTCACAGAATATGTTTAAATTTAAGGTATAATGATTATTCTAATGAAGAAACATCATTATCCTCATAAGGATCATCGAGATACTCTTTACACCCCCTTTCAGAACATTCTATAGTAGCCATATCAACCACATCAGTTTGAACCATCTCTATCATATCCTATGCCTAAATCACCATATTATACAAATAATGACACATATTCTCAGAAAAATCATTCATTATTCCTTTTGTATCCCTCAATATGAAACCCTTTTGGATAAATGTAACAACCCCAACCCCAGAAACCAAAATTCTTCAGTCTACAATATTACACTGTCAAGTATAAAAAGGATTAAATTCAAATGGAAAGATTAGTTTTGCAGTTTTGGAGAACTAGATACATACATGATAGCAATTTTACATTTGTAATATAATATAAAAGATTATAATGGAAAACACTCATCATCTCTAAACTCATCAAAATAATTCTTCTTCATATCTAGTGAAAAGGAAACCAAACAGGTGTGAATTAAAATACCCATTAAGGGTTACTTTTAGTGGTATATATCATGAATTAATACGGAATAACAAATATATAAATTAAAATAACTAAACACACATTCCATTTAATTAATAACTTGACTATCATAATTAGATATCCATAATAAATATGGAATGATAAATAACTTATAACTAATGACATGTACTAACATGAGAAAAAAATGGATCCCTGGATAATATCAATGAAACAATATAATGTTTAATAATAACTGAATTATAAATAAAGTAAATACTTAATTTCTGAATACATTATCTCAAAAATCATGATATATATAATATCAACACCTTTAAAAATATATTTTAAAACTATATATAAACCCCAATTTAATTTTTCTAACAAATATTCCTCATTAGACCAATCTATGTATCAAGGGGACATTTAATTATAGGCCCCACTATTCAATTCACGCCCAAAAAATTCCTCATATATTTAATATTCAATTTAATTCATGAATAATTTTCACTGTCAAAAAATATTATTTATTGATTAATGCTTACAGATTTATCAATATTTCAAATGTTTGTCAAATTAAATTTAATATAAAGAGATTATGTAAAAATGGAAAATAATTTTTGGAAATAATAATATCCGTGCTGTAAAGAAATATATATTTTTAAGAGACATTTAGTTTTGAATGAAAAATGGTCACATGAAAGTGATTGTCTCAATAGAAAGTTAACAATAAAAAATTAATCAACATATGAGAGGTGACAAATGGTTCACCTGGAATATTTGTTTTTATAATAAAATTATGTCCCTTGTAATAATAAATGGATTGTAATTGAAATATTAAAATAATAATTAATATAAGATGGTTATTTATAAACCCATTGAGAAAATTTAGAATATGATAGATTTTATAAAATTATTGTGGTGGTGGGGATGAATGTAATCATCATGTATGTTAAAAACATTCCTTTTGACTTCCTCTCAAAAAAATATACCTTGGAAAAATAGTATAAATGTTAATTTAATATGATTTTTTAAATTTAGTGATAAATTAAAATTTTCTTGATAAATAACTTGAGTAAAATAATTGAAAATTTTAAAACATGGAAATGGAAGAGAAATATATCTTATTTTAATAAAAATAATATTTTCTTTAAATTTTCATTTCATTATTCAAGTACCAAAGAGGAGAAAATTTCATTGAAAATATAGACAATAATTTAATGTCAAAAGGATCATAAAATTATATGTACTATTAATAAGCCAAGACATTTATAATACTTCTATAAAAATAAGTCTAATCCCAAATATATGGGATTTTAAAATAATTACTCACATCAATGGTAACATTTAAATTGCAACCCCTTTAAATAATAAAAATGATTTCATTCATTAAAAAAATTGATAAATATATATTCATGTTAATTATATCAAATGGGGAGTATATACAATAGATAAATGTGAATAAATGTTTATTAACAAATTTGTCATAGTGAAATGAAAATTGAAATGAAATCCCTTACCTCATGCTTTCCATTAGTTAAAAATGATTATATATAATGTATAATGGTTTTAATCAAGTTACTAATTTATCAAACAACCATATTAATATTCATAATAATATATATTAACCACTTATAACATTTTTTCCACCCTTTTTTGATAATATTTCATTATTTTCATTGATTTGTGTGTTAATTAACTTGACTTCTCATGAATGTTTTTTGTGAAAGTTTCTAGTTACTATTCATATGATATAAATACAACACCACCATAATTATAATAATATTATATATATCATATTTACTCATTAGATACATTTTAATATCCATTTTTCAATGTTTTTCAATGAAAATTAATTTTCCCACTTCATTGGGATGGTAAGTCATATGTATGTACCGATGATGATATCATTCACTTAAAGGATGAAAGGGTAAGGTAGTGGTTGATATATTAATTATAAAAAAATAAATATCATTTAATATGTATTATAAATATTAATTAGATATATTATTATTAATATAAGTGTGAGTTGGTGATTGAAGAACAATTACATCGATTTGTCCGGCGGTATTACATTGGACACATGAGGGTTGTCTTTTTTTCCCATTTAATGGATAAGGGGGTGGATAAATATTAAATAATAAAAATAACAACATTTAATTTTATGTTATATATTTATTTTATTATATTTTATGTTTTAATACACAATTGAAGGTTGTATAATAAGAAAGAAAAATAATTAGCTTCGTTAAGAAGATTATATTCTCTTAGAGAAACCCCCATTGGATATCCTTTTATGGACCCTACATTTTGTCTTTAATGAAAAAAAGAACCTCCATAATGAGGATAAGGATTTTTTGGATATATTTTTTCAAGTATTTGTCTATCCAAATAGCATTATAGGTGTGAAAAAGTTAATAGAGGGAGTTCCCTTTAAAAATTAAGGAGGAGGGCACACTTAGAATTTTAGAAAAGAATAAAGCATACCCAAATTTCTCACATTAGAAAATTAAAAAATTGAACATTATCCAAAATTATATTTTAGAGGTATAAATATGGATATAAAATATAAATTAAAAAAATATTCTACTTTAACCCTTATCTTCATACGTTAATTCCCCTCTAAACTTGTTTTAACATTAACCGGAGCATTCATATTTTACCATTTTTACTAATAATAATGAACAAACATAATATTGAAATTATTATATAATATTAATTATTATGATTTATAATTTTTAAAAAATTGTAACTAATTTAAATAATAAAATAGGAAAAATGTATTTTAATGATAAACCTACAAAACCTGTCAAAAAACTGGGTTTCAAGAAATGCATTTATCTGGAATAAGATGATTATATATTAACTATATGATTAGTAATCATCATTATAATGTTTTTAGTTCAAATAGTTAGATATATAATCAATGAATTTAAATTAAATCATTAAGTAGTAAATATTATTTTAGTTAAATATAATGGATATACATTAGTCTATTTTAAAGATAAAATGTTTTCTGAAAAAAGAAACAATTTTTATAAAAAATATACCTTTTTATACGAAATATTATTTTATATATTTCAAACAAATTGATAGTTAACACGTTTTTATTAAAAAAATATTATAAAACATTATTATTAATAAATGTTGAAATATTTAAATACTACATTTTCAATTAATCATAAAATTCAATTTCAAAGGGAAATTTTCAGAAATTCATTCCATGATTATTATGAAAAAGCATGCTCAAAATTGATATTCATAATATATAATAATAATTTTGGATCTATTTAATATAAAAATTTGTATTATACTATATATTTATTAAAAAATAATTTATATTATAATAATTGTGGGTTGGGGTTGTGTTTATCACAATCTATCAATGATATTGAATTTATTTAAAGGGAATTATATTATAACGTCTCAGGGTGATATATTATTTCCACCAATAAAAAATTCATCCTCAAAATTTCATTGATATTAAAATATAAAAAAATAAGGGTATTTCATCATTATAACATCCTTCAATTCCCATTTTTCTTCCTCCATTATATTATTTCTCCAAAGTACCTTTACTAGTCAATTCATTCAATTCCTCAATACATTCCATCTTCTATCAATAATTTAGGTGGTCTATTCATATAAATATAGATTAGGATCCTATTCTATTTATTCTAAAGTGATAGAATGCACTAGTTATATCATGAACTTCATTAACAATGATATAAGGAACAAATCATGTAATTTGCAATGAAATTATGGAATTAAAAATTTATAATACAAATACCTAATTATATCTATAATATTAAATTGTTAGATGTATTTGGGGGTCATTTTTCCTTTCTTAACATACATTATGACTCCTCTCCATGGAGATTCTTTCAAGAAAATTTGATCTCCCACTAGTAATTCTAAAAACGTCCTTTGATTATTGATATAACTATTTTACCTAGTTTTAGATACATTAATATGATCATGAATGAAATTTAAATTTTTTTATCTCTTGAAAATGTTCTGGGCCTAATATTTTTCTTTCACCAACTTCATTCGAACAAGTTGGAGTATGAAATATCATCCCATATAATAATTTATATGGAAAAAAATATAATACATTAAGGGAAACTATTTTTATTTGAAACCTCTTCCAATGTTAAATACTAATCCTGTATACCATGAATGTCAATTGAGAATGACCTCTTCATGTCTTCCATTATTTAAATAGCCTTTTTAAAATATCCATTAGTTTGAGGATATAAGGAAATGCTCAAAAAAACTCAATACCAATATCCTAATGAATAATTTTCTAGAGTTCTGATGTAAAATGGGGATAATAATAAGATAAAATAGATGTATTATTACCATAAAGTCTTATAAAATCATTAATATAGGGCCATGTGAGGTGATCAAGAGGTAAATCATCTCTAATAGTGAGGAAATGTGAAGATGTTTTTAGGTGATCAACAATAACCCTTTCGCATCATTATTTCTAGGAGTGTTAGATATTCTTGTGAAAAAAGAGTGAGTAATGTCATCCCTTTTCCACATAAGAATAGATAGAGGTTTCATAACACCTCTTGGACGATGTCTCTCAACTTTAACTCATTATAAAATCAAAACATCAAGACACATGATCATCAAGTTACTACTTCATGTTAATCCACCAGAAATGTACCGTCAAAACCCTATAAATCTTGGTGAAACTAGGGTGTGTATAAATATTCAAGCTGTGATCATCATCAAACCATTCCATTTTTATCTCTAAAATAGATTTAAAACATAATCTCTTTCTAAAAAACAAAATTTAAAATTCACAAATAATGTACTACCAATTTCATTCATTCGAAACATTAATTTTCTTCTAAAAACACTCATCATCATATTAATAAAATTCTATAAGTCCAATAAATATTGTTTTAAAATCATTTGAAAAAAGTGTGATGCCTCCCCTTTAATAATTACAATATCGATCATTATTATATCTATGAAAACAGAATCTCTCTTAATCCCCATTTGGTTCTGAATTCCATGATCATTAATGTTCAATGCATCTACTATACTATATTCCCACCTTGGTGGTAGTGTATTGAAAAATCAAAATCCTTTAATTTCTTGATCCATCACATTTTCCTCGTGTTTAGCACTTTTTCTGAAAAGATGTTTTTTACGCTCTTATGGATTTTATTTAACTCGAAAATTTCACTATAGAAGTATTATTTCCATATATTCAAATAAAATATTATAGATACCAACTCAACATCATAATTTGGATATTTTTATTCATATGTCTTCAACAAACTTTACGTATATTCAATAACATTTTTATTTTTATAAGAAAATAACCCAGTTATTTATTTGATGGCTCATTATATGAAAAAAAACACAATATATTTGGATAGTAGACTAAAATTAGAGCATAGAACAATATTGTATTAAATTCATAAAAACAGTCTTCATATTTATGTGTCCATTGTAACATAACAATTTTACATGTAATCTTAGTTAATCGGTTATCCAATCAGGGAATCTTCTTAATGAAATGTTGATTGTAACCTAACAAACCAATTAAACTATTTACCTCATTTATGTTCATTGTGGTAGGTAATTCTTTTAATTCCTTTTTATTCATAAGATAAACTGATATTTCATCCTTGTAGAAAATAAAGACCAGAAAATAAATTTTGTGACAATATAAATTACACAGATTAAATTTCCCATATAACTCTTTTCTTTTAAAAGTCTAAAAAATGATTCAAATCTTATTCTCATGGTTATCTTAGCTTTTTAAATATACCGAGATATCATCGTTGAACACCACAAAAAAATAGAAAGATATTCCTTGAATGTTCTATTCATTATGTCTTTAAAAATGGATGACATATTAGTTTGTCCAGATGTAATTACAATAAACTCTTAATGTTCATACCTTGTTTGGAATGTTGTCTTCAGAATGTCATCCTTCATTACTCATAATAGATGAAACCTAAATTGATGTTTATTATTTTAAAAATATTGATCTTCGTGAAGTTGATTTATGATGTCATCAATTCAAGGAATATGATACTTGTTATTTATCATAATAGCATTGATTTCCCAATAAAAAAGGCAGAGCCTCATTGATCCACCTTTCTTATTAATGAATATAATAGAGGGATCACCATAGTGAGACACAATTTTTGAATAAATCCCTTATCACAAAAATCCGCTAGTTATTTCATCATCTACACTAAATACATAGTTTCCATTTTATAGTAAGTATTTTACATAGGTATTTCATCATGGATTTAATCAATGGAAAACATGACTTCATGATCCAGTACATGTCCAGTTAACTATTCTGGGAATACTTCAATTTATTCTTGTACAGTAGGTACATAATCAATTTAAATATTAATTTTTCTATTTATAGTTTTTTTTCCTTCATCCACAATAATTTCATTTTGAAGAGATATTGGGGGTGGATCTAGAAATGACTTGGATGCTGGATTCACTTCTCTAAATATAAGTAATTATATACTTCATCTTGATTAATAAATTTATTCTCCTTGAAATAAACTTTTTCGTCATATTTAGAAATCAAGTCTGTACTATAGATTATATTGAATACATCCTCATATATGATAATAAAACTAGTAAATAAATCAAATTTAAATGTTCTATTAAGAACTTCAAAATAGAACCTTGTTTCAATAAAACATTCACTATGAATGTTTACTAACAACATCCTTATAAAGGTTATAGGGAAATATCTAATTTTCTTGAAAAATGGAATATATAAATTAGTGTGAAGGTTCATGATTCTTGGGAAATTGGATTGAATAATCCCCCATTTTTTGCAGTTAATTCAATGGATAGAAGCTGCCACTTTCTTTCCATAACATTATTGAACTAACTGACCCTTGTCTCAGTACTTGTAACATACTCCAATGAC
Source organism: Viscum album (assembly GCA_963277665.1). NCBI lineage: Eukaryota > Viridiplantae > Streptophyta > Magnoliopsida > Santalales > Viscaceae > Viscum > Viscum album. The sequence goes on along the minus strand of OY728141.1, from coordinate 1,371,513,902 downwards.
CTTCAACCATTCTCAAGGATTTTTCTTTTTGCAATTTTCTTATGATATATATTTCTTATTAATATTCTTATTCTTTGATTCATTCACTTTTTATTGGGGTTTAAATGACCTATTCATATCTTGATTACCTTTAAATATATACGTTTAGAAGGTCCTCTTGTTCGATGGTTCATAAAAACTATTTCATCATATAATGAAACATTTTGAGTGACCATCACCCTACAGATACTAGGTTTATGTACTTAAAATAAACGGTCGATATTGTATTCTTCATTTCAAATGTAATAAATGGAATATGTGCATGGTTATATAAAATATTCCTCATACTATAAAACACTCTTTACTTCATTTTTCTTTATGATAAAGAACATTCTATTTTTTTAGTTTATTGCTAAGGAGGGAAATACATTGGGGAGAATTTTTTTTTTTAAAATCATTTCATTCCATGTTATCTATTGTCTATTACACTCTAATATTATAGATCAATGACCACCATTGATCAGAATCACCTTCAAGACAATATACTACAATTTTAAACTTCTCCCTTTAATTTCATCCCAAGGATAGAAATAAATTCTCAATTGAGTCAATCCATTACATAGCTACCACTATATTTGTAGTCCCACTAAATGATGGGGTCTTATATCACATTAAGTTATCCAATATAAGAGAATCACAATATGGAAAAATTGGTTACCCTATTTAGGAATGGTTATTTTTTATAACCTAATTAATCTACTATAATATAGACATGTTTTGCTTTTAGGATTGATGATACTGATTGTAGTATCGAAATAATGGTATAGATTATAAATATACATGGGGTTGAATTCTATACATTTAAAAAATTTAGGAACTTTTAAATATGGTAATGTTTATCAAAGTTAAACAGGGTAAATTCACAAAACCTCTTAGTTCTACAAACATTCTTGATTCCGAAAATGTGGTTCCGAAAATGAAATTCTAGAAATGTGGTTCCCGAAATGAAAGTAGTTCTACAAACTTACTAGATTCCAGAAATGTTATTCCAGAAATAAAAATTAAAAAAAGATTACAGAATCAAAGATTCTACCTTAAAGCATATAGAATCTTATTAAATTATTGTACAAGTATAAGAAAGTATAAGATAATTATACTTTCCTTATCAGTCAAAATACAGTGGAAAACATACCTAAAAAAATACAAGTAAAAATTATAGAAATCATTTAACTCAAAGAGTAGGGTATCCAACAAACTTGTATAAAGGTCCCTTGATTTAAACATTCATGAAATTCTATCATACCCACACCAGGGTAAGACCTCGATAAGAATATCAGAGTTTGTCTTACTATCACCACAAGCCTTCGAACGTCAAGGTAGTCAAAACCTATATCTTCCTATACCCAGAACCCCTAGAATGTACTTAACAACATTCGTAGTCGCACAAATCAATTCTGAACAAGATTTTTAGTACACACCAAGAAATAAAGTTTCTCTCTCTCTAGAAATCACTTCAGAAGCTTGTAATCTCTAGATTGATTGACCTCCTTGAGCTTGTTCAAATGAGATCCTATTTATAGGTACACCTTCAATGGTTATCTCCCTCCTCTAACGGTCATATTTTACTTGAATTTTGGAGGGACCTATATGCGTGTCACTTAAACAACGGTTAGTAAATAAAAAAGATGTGTGATATCATTTTATAACTCAAAAGAGAGTAAGTGAAAATATGGTTGCTCAACCAAATTCATTTTTTAGAGTCTAAAGAAAAATAGAATTCCGAGGCTAAAAAAGTTAACCTTAAGATTCTATACTATAAGGATATTCAGATTCTGTTTCTCAAGAATTCACAATCAGAATTCTGTAGACTTCTGAGTCTGAATTCTGAGGAATTCAGAGTCTAAATTCTGAAGAATTCGGAGTCTAAATTCAGAAAATTCGGAGTCTGAACTTAGAAAGTTCAGAGTCTAAATTCATGGAATTCAGAGTCTGATGTTTAGAAAGTTCAGAGTCTGAAAATAGAAAGTTCAGAACCTGGATTCAGATCCTGAAAACAGAGTGCTCTATATCTATGTATTTATAAGATTTTCAGGATTTAGATGTGAAACCTAATTTTACACATAGAAATAAAATTTGTTAGATTATGACAATAATAATGAAAACATGGTAAGGATAAATTTTCCTTGGGGAAAGAAAAATTTACCTTATTAAGGTAAATCTTAGGGAAAATGAAGTTTTCTTTAAGATAGGGTGTTTTTGATTTTCACAACATAATGGAATGGAAAATTCATAAGGAAACCATATTGAATCAATAATCTCCCCCAAACATGAAGGAATGGTAAATTCATACGAAAACCTTATTGACTCAACAATCTCTCCCTTTATTGAAAGCATAAATATCATTATGAAAAAGAATATAAGGACTTAGAAATTTTACGGACGTGTAAATAAAACATATCTCCCTTAACATATGGGCTATGATAAATACAACAAACTACCCCTTAGGATTTGGAAACACCAAGAATCATATTCTTGATTTCCAGATTGAGACTTAGCATTTTATTACATTTAAAAATATTCTTGGATAAGAACTCCCACTTAGATGAACTCCCCCTATTTGGGGAAATTTATTCTTCTACTTTATATTCTTTTTTAACATTCCTTTCCCCCCCTTTTCGATTTTCTAAAAGGATTAAATGGAATGGAAGAGAAAATATGGTACCTGAAATATTAGTACTAAACATCCAAAAGACGATCAATCAACAATTTCATTATGATTTGAAAAATTTATACAAGTAAGATATACAACAAAATAACAGAATTGAACTAGATTATCCTTCCTTGTCCTTCAGAATATACTTATTCACTATGGTTTTCAGCTTCTTGAGTTCCTTGTGATCCTCCTATGCACTTTTCATAAGCTGATCATGTTCTTCTACTTTCTTTTATAATGCTTTTATTTTTTCATCCTAAGCCTTATGAACCTCTTCCTGAGCCATCAAGGCTTCTTCCAGCTTAGCATGATTCTGTTTTATCTCAATATTGATATCCCATTCTCTTTTCCAACTCTGAACAACTGAAAAAAAAACTTCCTATTCCGATCTTTCACTTCTTGCTTCTGAGAAGTCTGTTCTAGAGTTTTCTTCTCCTCAAAACTATTTGTGAGATCCTTGATCTTCCCATCTTCAGTGTCGAAAGAATCCTTGACACTTTATTTAAATTCAACACGGATTATTATCACTTCATCTTTTTACCTAGTCTTTTATGAGCTTTATAGCTAATATGAAAAGTCTTGAGCCTACCTCGAGTTTAACAAATATATCCATCACCATGGATACTAAATCCAAATTTTGATTAAATGAATGCAGAAGAATCTGGAATCTCAAGTCTATACTATGGAATATTGGAATAGTCCCAACAATATTTTTTAGAGACTGAACTACAAAATCATGTCCAAGATATGATGATTATGAATCCGAGACTTTGGTTGGTGTGGGTTATTTTTCAATTTCAATAGCCTTCCTCTTCGAAGAACCACTAACATCATTCTTCATTACCACATCCTTGCTACATGTATCAACTACCACCTATTTTCCCTTATCAACTTTAGGAATGTCATCTTCTTGATCAGGAGATTGATGTTCACTATCAGATAGCTGAAAAAAAAATTCTTCATCAATTTCTTCCTTCTCAGCTCATGCCTCAACATTCTCTGGATGAATGAAATATTTATTGATGCTTTCTTCTTCATAAAACTTATTTACTTTATCTTCACCATTCCCTCCATCCTTCTTATGAGTATCAAGCTTTGAAAATTCGGCTTGAGAGGTTTGGGATGATAATTTCTTAAAAGTTCTTTCCTTCTCATGATATTCCTCTACCTGCTTTAACACATCTTTGGTGTCACCACTGCATTTTTCTTCTTCTACTTCTACTTATTTTTCTTCTTCTTTAAATAATTATTTTTTTTCTTCATCAACTACTTCGTTTTATAGTTTTTTCAGAATTACAAACTTCTTTCCCGGAGTCTCAGGATGTGGTTCTTGAAGAAACGACTCTAGTACTTGAGTATTATCGTAGGCTTTCTCAACAGCCTTCAGAAGGTATTGCACTATTTATGATTTAGAAAACTTTGTCTTTTCCTTCTTTTCTTTTTATTCCTTCTCTAGATTCTTAGTAGCCCTTTCTTTCAAAGCTTTTTCATCAGCAGGGTCTAAGCCAAATATGTGCTCCCCTTCTTTTGGATTTTTCTTGGCTTCTCTCTACTTTACTACTACCTCATCAGGATAAGATTTTTGCTTCTTTGGATTTGGATGTGCTGACTAAATTTCCATTTGCACTGGATTTTTTGCCTTCTCTTTCAATTATTTCACCTTCCACTTCCTTCAAACCTTCATAGAGGTTTTAGCTACCACCAGTTTCATTGAAAGAATTTCAACTTCCTTTTCAGGAAAATAATAAAATTCTTTGGATTATTTAGAAAAACCAACTTTCAGCATTCTCAAGGTGTCATCACTCAGAAACATGACTTTGCAATTTCTTGACCTAGATTTGCAAGGAATATTGAAGGATTATAAACATAGAACAATCATCTTTGATAGAAGGTCTGGATACATAATAATATGAGCCTTCAGATTTCCATTCATTATATTCTCAATCGTAACCAAGATATGCTCGAACAAGTTTATCTTTCTTAAGTTTACAAAGAAATCCAAAATGTAGATGTCACTCTTATTTAATGTATACTTATCACAATTTCTCGGAATGATGAATTCTTGAACACACAATTCATGAATCCAATAATTTGTAGACAAGTGAAGAATATTCAGATTCTTTACCTCTGAAAGATCAGGAAAAGCCATGGATTTTTCTATAATTAAACATCATTCAACATTAGGCAGCTTATGTGAGAAGAACATTGCTTCTCCTTAATAAGTAATTCCAATCAAACTATTAGCCTTGGTATATGAAAGAGAATATGTCTTCCCGTAACACATGAAAAAAATTTCTCCTTCCTTCCGCCTTGAAGAGTGTTATTGTCTCATAGAACTCAATCAGAAACTCTAGATACACCAGATCCTATGCTTTTAGTTTCAAAATGCAAACACTCTCCCACCCATTCAGCTTTATATTCTTATAGATGATGTAATCATACTTATTGAAGAAATTCGGATGAACTAACCTTTCTTTTTAAACCTTCCATTTAGATATTAATTTAATGGAAGACATTTCTTTTTGAGACGAAGCTTCAACAGACATTCGGAGCTGAAAAAACATTGAATATTCAGAACGAGTTTTTGTAGGAGGGTTAGATCATCAGTACATGAAGACTTTAGTTTCTATGTGGGAAAACCATCGGGGGTCCTTTATATAGTGTTTTGAGGGGATGGTTCCTCTTCAATAATGGATCCAATGTTTGAAAGCTAGTTGAGAAGATCTGACGATTTTGATGATAGCCGAAGAAATATTTTTATTGAATCTGACATTTTGATGTATTTTCTAAAACAAATATTCAGTTTTAAGTAAATGTGAATCCGAAAAATTTCAAAAAAAAATTAAAACACCAATAGGTAATAGATCATTAGAAAAATTTAAGAAAGGAAACAGACATGTCGGATTGCTAGGAAGATTATTCATAATGAGGAAAATTCTTCTTGAAAAACTATATATTCCTAATATATTGATTAAAAAACATTGACTATGAAAATAATTATTATGAAAATTTTAGATATGAATAACTCCATTAAAAAAATCTGCATTGCGAATATATCAGCAAGTTGATCTTGTGTTCTGATAAATTGAAGAATGATATCTCCTTTTTGAGTGTGATCCCAAAAAAGTGATGCTTAATATATATGTGTTTATCATGACAGTGATGTGAAGGGTTTTTACATAGTGAAATGACACTAGTATTATCACACGAAAATTGTGTTTTGGTAGAAAAACATGCCATAATGTGTGTGTGTGTGTGTTGCATCCACAATATATGAGCACAACAACTTACAGCTGCTACATATTCAACTTCAGCAGTGGAAAGTGCTTCTGAGTGTTGATTTTTGCATGAAAATCTTTTTCACTAACTTTAAATGAGATTCCTTAGGATTGGATTGATATCTTTCCCATAAGCATACTGAAAACATTAACTCTGGACGACTAGATGTGAAGTAAATTAGACTTTCTATCATAACTCTAAAAGATGATTGATCTGCTGGTTTCCAAGATTCATCAAGATTAAGTGAATTTTACGTACGAATGGGAGTATTAATACTCTTTGTGTTGTTATATCCCTACTTTTTATGAACATAATTAATATACTTATGTTGGGATATATAGATTCCCTCTGGTTTTGAAAAATTTTAAAACCTTGGAAAAATGTTATCCCACCCATCATACTCAATTCAAACTCAGATTTCATTAGATCTGCAAATGAATTGGTTAAGGATTGCTAAGTTGAACCAAATATAATTCCCTTGATATAAATTATAACAATCAAAAAAAAATTCTTATAAATATTTATAAACAGGTTTGGATCATAATTTCCCTTAACATAATTATTTTGAACCAAAAATATTGTAAGTCCATCATACCAGGCTCGAGGGGCTTGTTTGAGTCCATACAAAGATTTGGTATGTTTGAAAACATGTTCAAGATTTTTTTTATCTTAAAAACTAAGAGGTTGTTCAACAAAAACTTCCTCTTGGACATAACCATTAAAAAAAGCAAATTTCACATCTATTTGAAAAATTATGAAATTGAAGAATGTTGTAAAAGCAAGTAGAATATGAATAGATTCAAGTCTAGCTTCTCGAGTATAGGTTTCATAATAGTCTATTCCTTCTGGTAGATTATAGACTTTAGAAACTAATCCATCTTTATTTCTTACAATGATTCTATTTTCATCACACTTATTTCTGAAGACCCATTTTCCTCTAATAACTGATGTTTCCTAAGGTCTTTCAACCAAGGTCCAGACTTTATTACATTCAAATTCATTTAGCTCATCTTGCATGGATTTTGTCCTATCATTGTCACCTAAATCTTTATCAGTGCTTTTTGGTTCTAATTGGGAATGGAATGCTAGATGTTATACTTTATTTCTTATGGATCATCTAGTCCTTACAGGTTGATCTACATCACCAATGATACTATTAGAAGGATGATTCTTAAGAAACAATTGATTTGGGTTTTGTAAAACATGTTCATCAATGTATGGTAGGAAATCTTCTGGGGTAAATGTTTTAGAAATACCTTCTTGAAAATTTTCATTATCAGAGGGATCTTCTATCAAGGGTTGGTAATCAGTTTTTGAAAACACGTCTGAAGATGTAGGTTGAGGTTGATTAAAAACAAAAGGATCAGTTTCATAAATTTTGGTAAGTACTATTTATTCAATAGTACAAGTATTTTTATTGAAAACTCTATTATCCTTAGAAGTTGTGGAGTAGCCTAAGAAAATTCTTTCATCATATTTTGGTTCGAATTTGTGTAGATTATATTTAGTATTCAAAATTAATAACTTACAACCAAAAACCTTGAAGTATGAAAGTCTAGGATTTATACCCTTCCATAACTCATAAGAAGTTTTATTAAGAAAAGGTTTAATCAAAACACGATTTATAGTATAACAAGAAGTACATACAGCTTCATCCCAAAAATGTTTGACTATAGAATATTCACTCAACATAGTTCTTATTATCTCTTAAATAATTATATTTCATCTTTCAACGACACCATTTTTTGATGTGTTATTGTAGCTGAGAAGTTATGAGTAATGACTTTTCTACTATAAAAAGTTTCAAAATCAGAATTTTAAATTCACCTCCATGATCACAATGAATAGTTTTCAAAGGGAGGTTTTTCTCATTTTTAACTTCGGCTCTAAAAGTTTTTAAATAAGTAAAAACATCATATTTCATTGATAGAAAATAGACCCACATAAATCTAGTGTAATAATCGACTAGAACAAATACATAGTATTTGCCACCAATGCTTCCGGTTTATGTTGGACCAAAACTATACATATATACAAACTTTAATGAATTTGGAGTTGAGACTTCACCAATTGATTTAAAACATGATTTTTGTTTCTTTCCATAATTAAAAGGATCGAAAACTTTTGAAGAATCAAATCTAAGCTTCGGTAGATCCTTAACTAGTCTTTTCTTGGAGAGATTTCATAGGATCCAAAGGTTATAGTGTCCTAACCTTCTATACCACAACGAATAATGATATTCCATTGCACTAAGACAAGGTAGATCTTGGAATCAATGTTCTTCTAAGATTAATTTGTAAACAATATCTTGCCTATTGGCAGAAATAATAAACTCTTCCTTGGAATTGTGTATTAAGCACTTTTTATTCCTAGAATTAACAAGGTAACCTTCATCACCTAATTGACTTATGCTAATGAGGTTTTTATTAATACCCATAACAAATAAAACATTTGAAATCAAATTTTTACATGAAGAACAATGTTATCCATACCAATAATTTCTCCCTTAGTTTTATCTCTAAAAGATACTTTTCCTCCTTTCATATTGATAATATTTTCAAAGAAGTTTTTGTTACCAGTCATATGCTGGGAATATCCACTATCAATGTACTATGTATTGTTGTTGGTACTATATATATTTTCCTAATAATAAGTGTGTTAGACTTTAGAAATCCAAACCTTCTTCGATCCGGAATGGTTAGACATAAAAATTTTGGGTATCCATATTTTTTTTTTGAAAAGTAAGATTTATGAAACCTAAGGGATTGAACATTATTTAAAGAACAGTTCTACTTCCAATTCCCACCACTTCAACATTTAGTACAAAAAGGGGCTCTAGGATGAACAAAATAATTATTTCTAAAAACAAGTTTTTCATGAGAATAACCTAAAACATGACTATTACAAGGTGGTCAAATATGAGAGTATATCTTTTCAAAATATTCCATACCCGAAGTAATATTTTCAAGATTCTTTTTTAAATAAAAAATTCAATAATTTAGTCTAAGGATTAAATTCCTATCCTCTCGAATAATAGACTTAGATTTAAGTTCATCCTCCAAAACATCTTTTTCTAAAAATAGTTTTTTAAGATCCTTATAAAGCGTATCCTTCTTAGAATTAGCTTCCTCAAGTTTCTGAGAAAGATTTTCTAAAACATCATTTTTCTTATCAAGATCTTTGGTAAGATTCAATATTTCATTTGTTAAAATAAATTCTCTAGAATTTTTCATTTTTATGTTTCTTAGAAACTTTACAATATCTTATTTTAGAGACATAGAAAACCTAGAAACTTCCTTATAGGAAGGAAAAACATTATAATTATCTGGTGATGAAGATTATTCATCAAAAGAAAAATATTTATCTGGAATGTTTTCACTCAAAGAAATGTTGGTTAAAAATTCAGCAGTTCGTACCTTAGCCATAAGACATTGATTTGGAAATGGTGCTCATGTTATTAAACCAATATTCTATTTCTCAAAAGAGTCCTAATCTGAAAAATCATTAGAAGAATCTCCACCACTAGAACTCCAAGTTTCATTTTCTTTTACGACTTTATTATGTTTTGACCTATAAGAGTTCTTCTTGTTTCTCTCAAAATTATTGCCCTTCTTGTCTCTTTTCTTATGTAAGGGACAATCAGGTCTGATACGACCAGATCTTCAACATTCATAGCATGTCACTTCTCCATATTTATTATCTTTTCCATCATTCTTATTATATCTATATTTAAAGTTCATTTCCCCAACTATCTTGTTCGTCCTTCGAGAAATATTGGTTTGTTCATTCTTAGACTATTCACTTTCACTTGATTCAGATATAATAGTTACATTATTTGATTTAGATCTTGTAACTTTCTCATGAGTCATGGCATTCAAATTTTTTCAAGTAGTTTTAAAAGAAACACCTCCATTCCCATTTTCCATCTTAACATTTTCAGCATCTATCTTCATTCTAGTCTCATGTTGAAGATGTGTTCCAAAAATCTCATCAAGAGTAATCTGTGAGACTTCCCTATTCTCTTCAATAATTGTTCTCTTTGATTCCCACTCATTAGGCATGATGTCTATAATATTTTTCAAAATGCCTCATCATCCAAACCTTTTTCACCCATGGATTGTAAACTGTTGACAATAGTCATGAATCACTATTTTACCTTAAATATAGGTTCTCCATAATGAAATAAAAAACCATGGTACTTAGCTCTAAGCATAGCTCTTCCAGTTTCAATAACATTGGATGTTCCAAAATGAGTTACTTCAAGTTTCTTCCAAATACGGTTTGTAGCTTCACAAGAAGAAATTTGGCTATATATATTCCTGGTCATGTAACACAACAAATTATTGTGTACCTTATAGTTTAGTTGATATTCTAACCTCTCTTGATTAGTAAAATTTTGGACTTCCTTATCAGGAATCTTGTAATCTCCTGTAATCATAACAAAGTTTTCCATTATAGTATTATTGAAAAAAGTCTTCATACGATCTCTCCAATATCCATAATCATTAAAAAAATAGGTGGTCTAGTAGGATCAAGATTTTCAATTGAACCAACATTCATTCTTATCATCTTAAATAAAAAAATCTTTCCACACAAACTAGTTAGTTATAAATGTTTGGAAACAAGGGTGAAAATTACTATGAAATGAAAATATAGAACCATGAAAATTGTGATCAAGAGAACTTATATGTGAATATAAGTATTTCAGAGACCAGTCCTAGGATACCAATTGTAGGATCACAGATACTTATTGTAGTATCGAAATAATGATGAATATGCTCTGTATACAAGGGGGGTTGATTTGTATACTTTAAAAATTTATTTAGGATCTTTAAAATATGGTAATTTTTAACAAAGTTGAAAAAGATAAATTCAAAAAACCTCTTAGTTTAACAAAATTTCTTGATTCCAGAAATGTGGTTCCGAAAATGAAATTCCAGAAATGTGCTTCCGGAAATGAAACTACTTCAACAAACTTACTAGATTCCAAAAATGTGATTCCGAAAATGAAACTTAAAAAATGTTTACAAAAACAAAGTTTCTAACATGAAGCATATAGATTCTTATTTAATCAGAGTACAAGTATAAGAAAGTATAAGATAGTTATACTTTCCTTATTAATAAAAATACAACAGAAACCAAACTTGAAATAATATAGGTAACAAGTATAGAAATTTTTTTAACCCAAATAGTAGGGTATCCAACAACTTTGGATAAAGGTCCCTTGATTTATACATTCAAGAAAGTCTATCTTACCCACGCCAGGGTAATCCCTAGATACAAATATCGGAGTGTGTCTTGCTATCCCTGCTAGCCCTCGAACTTCAAGGTAGTCAGCACATATGTCTTCCTATCCCCAGAATCCCTAGAAAGTACTCATCAACATTCGATGTCGCATGAAGCAATTCTGAACAACATGTTCAGTATGCACAAGGTAATAAAGTCTCTCCCTCTAGACATCACTTGATCATCATTTAATCTCTAGATTGATCAACCCCATTGATCTCATTCAAATGAGCTCTTACTTATTGGTACATCATCAACGATCATCTCCCTGGTCCAACAGTCATATTTTTCCATGAATTTTGGAGGGACCTATATATGTGTCACTTAAAAAATGGTTAGTAAATAACAGAATGAACGGTGTATTTCTATAACTCAAACAAGAGTAACTGAAAATATGGTTTCTCACCCAAATTCATTTTTCAGAGTCTAAGGAAAAATAGAATTCGGAGTCTAAACAAGTTAACCATTGGAGTATATACTATAAGGATATTCAGATTCTATTTCTCAGGACATCAGAATCATAATTTTGGAGAGTTCGAAGTCTGAATTCTGAGGAATTCAGAGTCTAGATTCTGAGGAATTCAGAGTCTATATTCTAAATAATTCAGAGTTTGAATTCAGAGAATTCACAGTCCGAACGTAGAAAGTTCAAAGTCTAAATTCAGGGAATTCAGAGTCTGAACTTTAGAAAGTTCGGTGTCTAAAATTAGAATATTCGGAACCTGAATTTGGATCTTCAAAATAGAATGCTCTATATCTAAGTATTTATAATATTTCGTGGCTTTATATGTGAAACTGAAAATGAGTTGGATTATGACATGAATAATGAAAACATGGTAAGGATAAATTTTCCTTGTGGAAGAAAAATTTTCCTTATTGAGGTAAATCTTAAGGAATATTATGTTTTCCTTAAGATAGGGTGTTTTGGATTTTCAAAACATAAAGGAATGGAAAAGTCATAAGAAACCATATTGACTCAAGAATCTCCCCCAAACATGAAGGAATGGAAAAGTCATAAGGAAAAAATATTGACTCAATTGTTCTTAGTATCAATGATAGTTGTATTGGATATCTAGGCTATAAAATATCTACATTGACCATGAGTATCAGTACCCATATTTTTTCTAGGAACCATTTATAAAAAATTCCATATACTACAATAGATCATATAATTAAAAATTTTAAATAGTGATGTATAATTCTTAATATTGTGTAATAATTAACATAAATACAAAATTTATGTATTTTAAATCATAAAATATTAAACATGGATTCAATATATATATATTTTAGCATCAAATCCTTAATAATTGTCTATAATAAAAATGATAATTTTTTTATGAATATATCTTGAGAGTGTCTAACTAGGTGTAAAGTAAGGACTATTTTAATCCACTAGGTGATGATTTAGTCACTTCCAATTCACCCTTTTGATTTCTATTACCCCTATAAACTAATGTTCTATAACTACTTCAACATATATATATATATATAAAGGGTTGTATTTCATTAAAAAACACAAAAAATAACCATAACTAAACTTTAAGATGTTAAAATATAATTATCCTAAAATTTAACCAAATGGTTAAACCCCCTAATATATTTTTTGCTTAATCAAGCTTTCATGGTTTCTACTGAACTTTATGTATTACAAACTATACCAACTAAGGCTCTAGTAACCTGAAGCTCGCGGTCTACTTTATTATGTTTTCCAAGATACAAGGGGTAAAAAACCAATGGACCAGTCAATTTAGATGTTTTTAATAACCAAATACATATGTGATATAGATTTTACATTAATAATAAAAAATAAAACATAGTATTGAAAAAATTCTGAAACCATGAAATCATTCAAATAATTCTTCTTCATATCCTGGGTAAAGGAAATAAATAAGGGTAAGCTCAAATACCTAGTAAGGGTTACATATAATGGAATATATCATGAATCAATAAGGCATAATAAATGTGGTAAGGTAAATAATTAAACCCACATTCCATTTAATCAATACCCTAACTATAATAATTAGATCAGAGATAATCAATATTATCATGTAAATAACTAAAAGAACATTCCATTTCATAACTCAAGAAAAAAATTCATTCCTATATTATATAGATGAAAATATATCATTGATAATAGTTACTCAATTTTGAGGGAATGAAATTCATAATTTTGGAATTCATGATCTCTGAAATCAGGATTATTATACTATCAAGACATTTCACATAGTAGTTTAAATCTATAGGTGTAAAACAAATAAATTTTTCGAACAGATTTATCTCATGAGACCTACCAATGAATCGTGGGGATATATAATTTTTCTCTCCACCCATAATCTTATGTTTAAATCATTCATAATATATTGAATATTTTATTTAATTCATGAAAAATATTCCTTATTAATAAATATATATATTTAGAAACGAATATAGGTTTATCAATATTCACCTAGTCGATCAGAAAACATACAAAGTGAACATGGTATGTAAAAAAGGTGTATGGTTATGGAAATAATTATATAAATTATTAAAATAATATATATATATATAAGATAAATTTAATTTCCCAAAAAGGATAATCCCAAGAATGTGATTTTTTCAAGAGAAAGTTCACAATCAAAAAATTAATCAAGATATGAGAGTTCACCAATGGTTCACTGGGAATATAGGTTTTTTGTAAAATAATGTCCTTTAAATAACTAGATGGAATTTAACTAAAATATTAATATAATATTTCATAAAAGAGTTTTATTTTTAACACCATTTTAAATTTTTAAAATAAGAAGCATTTTATAAAATAGTTATGGTGCTGGGGATGTTTATTATCACCAAATACATTAAAAACATCTCTTGGAAAACTTTTTCAAAAACAGATATTTAGAAAATTATAGAAAAATTACCTTCAAAATAATTTTAAATTCGAGGTAAAATTCATATTTCCATAACTAATAATTTGAGTAAATAATAAAACCAATTCAAAACAATTTCAGAAAACATGGACATTGAGGAAAAATATATCTGATTTAAATAGAAATAAAATTTGTTTTCCATTTAAAATTTTCATTGATAGAATGAACTACCAAAGAGAGTAAAAGTTAAGGAAAATATGGAAAATTCTTAAATATAATGTGGATAAGAAAATTAGATATATTTTTAATAATGATAGATTATAAGATTACTTTTGTTAAGATAAGAGTGATCCCAAATAATTGGGATTTTAAAATAAATTTTCTCATATTTGGTAACTTTAAAAAAGAAACCACATGAAAGAATAAAAATGAATTGAAACATTAAAAAAATTAATAGATATTTATTCATTTTAAATACATTATAGGGGTGGTATATAAAACACATAAAAGGTAATATGTGTATATTAACAAATATGTCTCAATGAAATTGAAATTAACATATAAAATGTTACCTCACACATACCATTAGTTAAAATTTATTTAAAAAAAATTAATAATGTTTATAATAATGTTATTGATTATAAAATAATCATATTAATATTTATAATATCATATACTATCCTCTTATAACATTTTACCACCAGTTTGTAGATAATATTCCATTATTATTATTTATTCATGTGATAATTTCCTTGTTTTCTCATGAGGGATTTTTCATGAAATGTATGGATATTTAGAATAGGTTATAAATTCATCATCTCAAGATAGACAATAATGTTTTAAATATATTATTTACTCATTATGACTAATTTATTTCCATTCATTAAATTTTTTCTTTGAAAAATAATCGCATCACTCTATGGAGATG
The DNA here is from genome assembly GCA_963277665.1 of Viscum album. Lineage (NCBI taxonomy): Eukaryota > Viridiplantae > Streptophyta > Magnoliopsida > Santalales > Viscaceae > Viscum > Viscum album. Next base: position 1,371,498,868 of record OY728141.1, on the reverse strand, counting down.
GTTTGTTGTATGTATAAACGAGAAATGATATAATTCTCTTAATGGGTGATAGGTTAATAAATTTAATGATATATTAATTTTAAATAATAAATATAATATCATATATATTATATAAATTCATTACTTCTATCATTATGACGATCTAATTGATTCGATGATGGGAAATAAATTACATCAGTTCACAAGGGAGTAGTTCATTGTACACATGAGCGATGGAATTGTTTACCATTTGATGGAGAAAGAGAATGGATAAATATTATACCATGAAAAATAAAATATAAGTATATTTTATTTATATTTTTTATTATATTTAAAGTTTTATTACATAATTTCAGGTTTTGAAAGAATAAAGAAGATGAATGAGCTTCGTTAAGGCTATTAACTTCTCTTACAGAAACCTCCTTGGGATAACCTCTTAAAAACCCAAGGTTCAGTATTTTGGGATGACCTATAGATGTAGAATATGGATAAAAATTATTGGGATATATTGTTTTAGATTTTTTCAATAAAAATGTATTGATGGGTGTATATAAGAGAGGGTTTTGAGTTCCCTTTTATAAATTATAATGAGGACATACTCTCTAATTTTCAAAATAATAAATCATACCCACATTCTTCATATGAAAAATATCTAAAATGACCCCTTATCAAACCTTATATTTTTTAAGGCAAAAATATGTTCGTAAAATAAAAATTATAAAAAAAATTGGTCATTTTGTTCCTTATCTTCTTAGTTTAAACCCTTAGTAATAATGTTTTAACCATTCTTATTATTATTATTTTTTACTATTTTTACAACTCATTATGACCAATAATTATGTTAAAATTATTATATAATATTAATTATTATTATTAAAAATATGGAAAATTTGTTCTCACTTTAATTCACATAAGTGAAAAAATTTAACATATTTATAAACCTGTAAAACGTTTCGAAAGGAAGTTTCTCAAGAAATTCATTATTCAAGAATATGATGATCTAATATTAACTATATGACTAGTAATACAAATTAGATGGTTTGAAATTATTATAGATAGATATATAATCTATATATTTAATTTAAATCATTTTTATTAAATATTATTTTAATTAATAAAAATGCATATATATTTTCATTTTTTAAACAAAAATTGTTTTCTGAAAAAAAAAAGTTTTCTGAAAAATATATATATTTACCTATATATTATATAATATTTTTTCAGTAAAATAGATAGCTAATAAATTTTTAATTAAAAATATTATATATATTATATTATTGTAAATAAAATTATAAATAGTTAAATATGACCTTTTTAATTAATCATGAATTCTTATTTTATGGAGAAATTAAAAAATTCATTCTAAACTAATTTTGACCAAGGAAATTTAAAATTAATATATATCCTATTAAATTATAATTTTTCCCCATTATATATCAAAATTTTGTAATTATTAAAGTTTTATTAGAATATTATTTTCACTTACTATTGTTGATGCTTAAGGAAGCGTGTATCGCATGTTATCAAAGGAACTGAATTTATTTTAAAGGAAATATGTTGAAATGTGTGAGGGTGTTAAAATAAAATTTTTCATGGGATGGATTCCCCAACACATTTTCTCTAGGTGGATCTTTATGTTCCCCAAAATTTCCTTCCAAGGCCTAAATTGTTTCATGCACACTCTACATGCTCAAGGCATTGAAATTGGTTCTCAGACTTCTCCTAGACCCAAGGTATCTTGGAGTCCTCCCCCTTTTCACATATTAACTATTTCTGACTTACTAGCATTAGTAAAGGACGTTTTAATCAATATTCATGATTAGAAAGGTTATTTTAACTTATCTGTAATCATTAGGGCCTACATTCATTGGTATTTCATTTATGGATAATGATGAAGATGATTCATTATTGCCGCATGATATTGTTGTGACATTATGATCTCTCGGCGGTGGTTGCTAGTTTTTGTTTACACCTCATAAATTGTTTCCAATAGTGAAGATATTTTTGATAATATAACCTTGATTACTAAATATAGAGTCTATGTTGAAAAAATAAATCCATGGCCACAATTATGTCAAATTCATCTAATAGACCTACAAAATGATTTATACTCTCATAAAATTAAATTTAAAAATGAATCCATCATAAAAATAGATATTTTATGATATAAAAAACATCAAGGTGGTACAATTATATAATGATCTAGTAAATATAGAGTCTCTAGAATAAATATTTTATTTTCAAAATTCTGAAGAATATGAATTAGTTATCAAAATCCATCACCTCGTTGGTCATTGAATAGGATTCACCTTGTTCCCTTGATTATGGAATTTTTCTATGCCTATCATCCTTATCACACTGACATGACTAATTTTTATTTTTTCCAAACATAAGTCATTAGACCTTTAGTTGGTATTTTGGATGCATGTTTCCTACTCCTATCGTAATAACTAGCCTCTTCATTTTCTTATTGTAGTTTGATGCTTGATGAGCCCATATTTTAAAAGTAATGTATGTTATAGTATATTAAAGGATTTTACCTTAGTGTTTCTTTCAATATTTCATACATATATTAAATTTAAAATTATTTCCATTTTCATCTTTGACACTAGATCTTTTGTATGAGTTCATCCTTCTCTTTGATTGTTTTGGATGTCAACTATGTTCACATTCTTAATCATATTTTTGGATAGTTGGTTTTTAATAATCTCATGTTTTCTCACTCTATTTCCCATTATTATAGATGTTTAATTTATTTGATCTTTACATTGTCTCTCACACATATTATTATCCATGTTCCTTATAGTTATATAAATTACTGAAACTAAAAATGAGTAACTATGAGTAATGAACAGTTCACATGAAATTAAATCAAAATTAAAACATCTTATTCTGTTTCACAATCATGTTATTGTATAATTATGTTAATATGACATATATAATTATTTTTTATACTTTAGGATGGATTTTATCATTCTTCTTTATATAATACCACAATGTAACTAAGAAATCAATACTTTAAAAAAATTAATTAGTATGGGGTTAAAAATCATATCTATATAGAGTTTCTAGCTATAATTTTAGTTGGGCCTATTTACTCTACACTGGGTGATGGCTACGTTAATACTTAACAATCCATCTTCACTATTATAAACCCTTTCTACAACTTTGAAATATCCTAAATAAAATTTGTAGTATACATACACGGATTTACATGCAAGGAAAACCACAAAACCGCTATATTACCAAATCTTCTATATATTATCTGGTACATAGACTTGCCCAAACGGTTTTCTATAAAGTTAACTAAACTAATATCAAAAAATACTAAACCAATTATATGATTCTTAATTTTCTAACTCGGGATAAACATACATTTATTTTACATCCATCACATGATTTAAAACATTTCATTTTAGAAATAATAATATTTAAAGGACTGATTGGATCAATGTATTTAGAGACTAGATACCTAATAATTATATTTTATGAAACACAAGGTCATTTCTCTTTTAAGTCATGATACTATACCATATTATGGAAATATAATTATTAATACGTATCCTCACAAACACGAGAATGAATCATAAGAAAGGGTTGGGCTAAAGTGACCAATAAGTGGTCAATAAACATTTCATCCAGGATGAGCTCATAATAATAATCAAATACATAAGAATAATTTAAATATCATGATATCAAGAGTCATAACTATAAAAAATAAATGATAATAAAAGTACAATATAAAAGACCATAAATTCTTGAAAGATCCACATGTAAACATAATATCTATATCATGTATTTGAATAATTTAATGTAATGCTTGATTTATGATAGCATAAGTTCATAACAAATAATATCCATTAACTATGGAATAAACATTTTCAAAGGAAACATTACATTCATGATAGAAAACCAGGGAACATATGATAAGAATATAAGGAATACTTCAAATATTGATCAAACATTATTGTATGGAGTGTTAATTTTATGTGTCACATAATCAGGGCCCAATACTATGAGAAAATAATACATACTCACAAATGATTTATCTCCTAAGATATAACATTTTAACCATTGCATTGGAAGGTGATATAGGACCCCATCCATCATTCAACCATACTTATGTGTTCCCCATAAAAACCGTTCACTTTGCACATCATAAAGAAACCATGGAATTAATATGGGTTTCATCAAACATCTAAATGGAAATAATTCAATTTTCATAAAGATCCCATGGAAATATGATGGGTTTCATAAAAAATATATATGGAAATAAGTAAATTTTTATAAATAAACCATGGAAAAAATGGTCATCATAAACAAGCCCAATTTAAATCATTTTGTTTCATAATAAAAAATTTAAATAAAATGGTTTTCAAAAAACATTCAAATGGTATAAAAAAACATTGTGGATTAAATCGTTTGATACAAAAAACACAATCACCAAAAACAGTCACATAGTTAAATAACATATTGGATGAAACTTGAAATATAACTATATTGGAGAAATATAATTTACTGATAATGAAAACTTAATCATCTAAAGTGCCTTCTGAAATTATTTTTTTATCATTGTAAAATTTATTGTTATAAGTATCTCTTCCAAAATCCACATTTTTTAATGAAAAATAAGTGAAAATAAAACCATTTAAGGAAATGGATTTATATTGGTAACTCATAACCCCCGTAAATAAAAATAAAACATCATTAAAAACGTAATATACTTGAAAAATAATGTTAATTATAAATTTTATAACCCAAAAAATGGAGTCTGAGTAACAAAGTCCCTTACCATGTATTACAACTTACTTGACTATTCTCTAAACATGTTCGAAACATGTGTTTTATATTTAAAAACCCTTTTAAAAGAATCAATTAAGAAAACTAAAGGTGGAAATTATCTTCTTCCAATGAGATAAGGGTTACGATGAAAAGAGAATTTCATTTTCAATATGTAATTTGAAGTACAGGTCAATCATGAAGTGGTGGAATTCTTACCCTTTTACATGTGAAAGGAAGGGTGGTTTTGGAAGGAACCATCACTTTTTCACTAATATGAAGATAATATACAAGTTTTAATAGCCATAAATCCAATAAAAGAAGAGGGTAAATTGAATTTTAATCAAAACATTCCTCAATGACTCATTTTGGAAACAACCTTCAGTTTTTAGAGTTTTTTCATTTGATTTTTTAACTTCTACATAAATTTTCACTTAGTTCCACAATACATTTTTTACATTTCTAATGAATTTTAAGGGAAAAGAAATAAGATGAGAACATTTAATTAATTTGAACCATTTATTTAAAATTTTCAAATTATTTGGTAACAATCTAATTATTATGTCTTTGCCATATTAATTTTCAAAATAAGTAGACATAATGCCTTAATTGTTTTTAAAACAAGTGTGTTTTATGTTTAAAATTTTATGTATAAGATAATATTATTATATATACTCATTTTAATTATATAATATGAGATTTTATAGAAAAATAATTTGGTGGATTTAGAAGAAAGGGAAAAACCTAACATCACTAATTAAAACACATTACAAGAGAAAAATACCCAAACCTATTTTCATTAAATTGTCATTTTAAAATAGTTATAAAAATGTTAGACGTAGATTTTTAATCTCAATTAATATATTAAAATCCATTATTGTATTCCTTAAATACATATTTTAATCTATAAAATGTTTTTTCAACTTTTAGAATATTCTTACACGAATATAAAGTCAAAAAATTGTTATTTTTTTCAAAAACTGTATATTTCTCTAGAAATAAATACTTTAAAAAAAGTAAAAAAACATACTAAGAAAATTCTGATAAAATTTATTTTTAAAATAAGTTAAATCAATTGATTAAAATTCTAATGTTAATATGCATTTGTTATAATATAATTGTACAAGGCATGGAATAATAATTTCTTGAAAAAAATTTATTTTTATGTAAAATGTGAATATATTATGATTTATTATGAAGAAACATCTATTGGATAGATGATAAATAATTTTTATTAATATTAATATCAAAAATTTCTATGAGTTCATTTTAATATAGAACCCAAAACTCATAAATTAAAAGGTGTTAAACTTAAATTAGATTTTTTTTAACATTCCCAATTGATTCTACAGATAATAATTACATTTTGATACCATACTGATTTTTAATTAAAACACACATAAAAACAACATATAAAATATAAGGGTAAGAAGACTAGTTGTGGTAGTTGTGGGTGTTTCTTCATCTAGAATGTATTTTATAGCGAGTTCTATAAGCATAAGATTTTACCGCAGACAATTTCTCTATAGACATGATTATCATGATCATTTTGGGATTATTTTCCAATTAGAAACCATGTGAATATAGCTCCATTATGAGCTCATATAAATATCCTTATTATATTAGAAAGCAAATTATAGATTCCATTTAAGCCTACCTTAAATATAGATTTTTTTATATGGTTGCATCATTTTATATCAGTTATTTAATAGATAACTTTTAACTAACATATCTAGTATTCAAAATATATCAAGGTTTTCTTACTAATGTTTTTTAATGTTTTTGAAACATGATATTTATTATAATATTTATTTCATTATAATATAAAATGATATCTCGGGTTATTATAGAACACATCATGATGTTTATATAGATTTTGTGGATGCACCAATTGATAAGAAACAATCCTGAAAAGGTCAATAATTTTGAAGGGACTATTATATCTTGGGCTCATCCCTACATGATTTCAAAATATTTTTACCATTATCCAAGGAGTTATTTTAAGGAATACCTTATCACTAACTTCAAACTCTAGATCTCGCTAGTGATAGTCAATTTATTATATTTTTTTTCCTTGAGATTTCTTGACATGTTTCTGAATGGATTTAACCTTCTATACCCTTTTCTTATCTATATTATATTCCCATAGCTTTTATTATCAAACATCATCCTAGAATATTGGAGTTCTGAACTTCCTTCCATATAAGTATTTATAAGGACACATCTGAATGCTTGAGAGAAATATATTGTTATAAGAAAACACAACTATAGGATGGTGTTAATCCCAATCTTCTTTAAAATACATTGAACATGCCCCTAATATATATTCTTTTGTTTCAATGATGCTATAGAAATAACCATATATCCAAGTATGACATGTAATGATAAATTTTATCATAGTATTGCAATGTTGCTGAATACTTCTCAAAACAATGAGGTCAACCTAGTATCCTCATAAGTTACAATATCATGTGGTAATCCATGAAACATTAACAAATTATTAATATATATCTTGGAAATAAGGTCAAGGTAGAAATAATTTCTTATTAAAATAAAATTTGTTGGATTTTTAAGGAAATCGACAAAAACACAAATTCCAATATCGCCTTAAGATCTTTTGGGGAGTATGATGATGAAATCCATAGTGTAGTTTTTCAATTTGAATTCTAGTATTGGTAATGGTTGTAACATCCCCATATAATTATATCTTATATACTTAACCTAGTGAAATATCATTCATTGAGATATATACTTTAAATATCCCAGTTTTTTGTTTTCCTATCAGATATACTATTCTAGATCACTATATATCTTTATAATTATGGTATGAATAAAGAATATTGAACTATGAGATTCATCAAAGAGATCCTTATTCAAATATACTATTAATAGAACACAAACTCGATTTCTAAACCTTATCATTCCATCATAAGAATGGTTCAATAATGGAACACTTATCACTATTACTATTGGATCCACATATACCTTTGGAAACTCAATAATCCTCACATGCATGAATGTAAAAGCATTCATATGAGCATGATAAGATCTTAATACCTTCTTTATTATTTCATGGTGAATACCCTTCAAATCTATAAGTATTTATTCTCTTTCAATCCTCTTCATGGACAAACATTCATGGTCATTCCAACTCAGATCATCATCCCCCATGTTCACCAAACCAGGGTGGTAATATAACGAGCCGTTATAATCCTTAATTAACTCTAACTATACCCTTTTATACAAAATCATTTCAGTCTATTTGAATATATACATCAATAATTTATTATCCATATATATGTTTCACTCTTCACTAAAAATATATTTTCACTATATTTTAAATTAAAAAAATCCACTACCATATCCAAATCAAGGGTAGGTTAATATGGATCCAGAATTTTTAATTAGTGTAAAGAATAAGATATCAACATAACATTATATATAATAACCCATAATAGTCACTTGATTAATGAATCACTACAGATATAAAACCCTTATACACTTTATGGTATTGTGAGAATATGTTAACTGACCAACCTTCTTTTTAGATCCTTGAGATATATCTCATATTCATCTATCCAAAAGAACATGGCTCCCTTCCATATCAACTTTTTGATGGGATTATATATCAATGATAAATCCCTAAAAATAATCTATATTATATATAAAACCTAATATAACAACATAAGTTTGTCACTATTTTTGGTATAGTCCATTTGTCAATAGCTTCTATCATTGAATGTTCTGTAGATTTACACTTTTGAGAATATATGACCCAAAAATGAAACTTTCAATATCTAAAATTCACACTTGGTAAATTTGGAATACATATTATAATTTCTCAAGGTCTTCAACACAATATTCAAATGATTATTACTTAAATTTAAATATATAATAATACCATATATATAGACTATCACAGACTGATCATGGTAATCTCAAAAAAAAAATCTATTAGATCCTGGATGATAATAGAGGAATTGGTAAGTCTAAATGAAATACATCACAATAAAATAAAAAAAGATTAAAATAATTGAGGTAAACAATAATATAAAAGGTTTATTAAAAATATCATAATATAGGGTAATAAATTCAAGGATAAAATAAACACATAAATATTCATAAGAATAATAATAACTAGTATCCTAATAATTGAAGGTAAAATCAATTCCATCATAAACTCACTGTCCAGACCTATTTCCAATAAATCATACATAAATTTGTAAGGAATCATCCAAATTACCACCATAGTTTTTCATAGGAGATGCAATATTTCATCAAGTGTTATATCATTTCATTCCCATCACCTAATAAATCTTATTCATTCATCACATGAAAGGGGTTAAGAATAATAAATGTAAACATTCGTTCTGGAAACGAGCATATGAACTGTTAAAATGTTCCCCAATAAATAAACCTGATAATAAAATATAAAGGGTAAAATATTGAATTTAATAATGATAAATAATACTCTTCATGTCATAATATTTACTAAATAATGTTGATATATATGAATAAACTTTAAAAATATCAATGGAATATTTTTTTATGAAAATAACCTTTTCATTTTAAAATCATTTATTCAAATTCTAAAAATATCTAAAATGTAATGGAATATATTTTATTATAATATAATCTTGGAATGTGGTAATTTAATATTTAAATAATTGAGCTATCATGATGGTGGAAAATTCCATTCATGATCTATAGGTCAAAAGAAACCATTTATTTCACACTTTTGTAAAAATTTCAAAAGTGCCACATTCATGAAATTAAAAAAACATACCATTGAATCTTCTTTATTGAAAATAAAACATGGGTAAAAACATTCAATTTTGAATAATAACCCAAGGATAAAAAAATTTATTTTTTTAAATGTATATGTATAAATTAATTTCCCCAGTATAGATGTAAACATAAATAGTTTTGAATAATAATGAGATTATTAAATAATCCCTAACCATGATTTTAACTTCCTTAGCATGTGTTTGGACCAATTTTGTTATAAATATAAATTTACTATATATTGATACCATAAAAATAATCATATATTTAATACCATATATTATTTACATATATTATTTTATAACCCGTTTATTAAAAATACCTCATTAGAATCAATATTCTAGGTAATTTATGTTACATTTTTCTTGTATGTTTTAGTTTTATAGTTTAAATTCATCTACATTCATTGTGGATCCATAATATTTAAAATATTAATAATCATTAAAATGTAATTTATATTCAATATATATATGGATAAAGTCATCAATATATTTTAGAGATAGAAAAAATGAATTACACCATTCATAGAGATGGTTAGTCATGTAAATACGTGAATGCTATTTTAAAATTATTATTGAGGGAATGAAAGAAATATAAATAAAACATTCATCATATAAAATAATTAATATATAATTTAAATAATTTATTTTTATAAAATTTTTCTTCATTACCATCGAAGAAAAATATAAGTGAAAAAAATCACATCGCTTCATGGAGTTGGTTGTCCACATGTATGCACAAGCGACATTTTTGTCTTCCAATATATTGGAAGGTAAAAAATTATCTTTGATATATTAATTATATAAGTTTAATTATGTAATAAGTATAATGTATAAACATTAAACTTATCATAATAACCATCTAGGGAATATGGTAATGGAAAATGAATTGTGTCACTATGTGGGGATGGAAAGTCATGTGTGTCGCCTGAGCGATACATTCACTTTACATTTGATGGAAAGAGGATGCATAATGGTGATTTTATAATAATAATATTATTTTATTTTATTGATAAAAATGAAGATATTATTTTATGATAAATAATATCAATTTATATTACTTAAATAACAATGAAAAATAATTTTTTCAGTTAAGGAGACTAATTATTCTTTGAAAGAATTCATTTAGATCTCCTCTTCAGGATCCTTCGTTCGGTCTTTTTAGAAGACCATTACCTCTAAAATGTGACAAATGATGTTGACAATTATTATTTTTAGTTTTTGATATAGATATATGTCACAAGAGGTGTGAATAAGTGAGGTAAGAAAGATGCCTTATATAATAGAGTTGAGGGGATCATTTTGGATTTATTAACATATTAAATATTAATAAACTAATTCTCTATAAAAATAATTTCAAATGGAAATATATTACTATATATGGTGGTATTTGGTTATAATACCATCAATAAAAATAATTTTTATTCGATTATGTTAATGTTTTACACCTTTCCTTTTGGTTTGACGCCTTACATAACCCATTTTAACATTAACGATTGCGACAACTTTTACACTCTTAAAGGGATATAAATTTACTTATAACGTAATTATTGACCTATAAATGGGAAAATTGATTAAATTTTGGAACATATATTATCCATAATTTCCTTCTTAAATATTTTTTAATATTTTTTAAAAATTTAATAAAATATAAGTACAATAAAATATCATTTTTATCATTTTTGACATTATTAAATGAATTTGACTTTTAATGACATCAAGACAGTGAGGAAATACAAATATAATACACTAATAAATCCATAAAATTGCATATATATTTATAAAATTCATATTACATATTAATTCTTTCAAATTATATCACATTCAATATTTTTAAAATCATTTATTTTATTATTCTATTAGTTGAATATATACTTTGTCAGTGTTGTGTATGAATTTAAGATAATTATTTCCTCAATAAAAATTAAAAATAAAATAACATGATAAAAAAAATTACCATTCAGATAACTATTTAAAACTAAAACTATCTCGTATTTATACTTATTTCATAAATTTATAAATAATAAAACAAAGAGAATTGTATTTTACACTTTTCTTTAAATAGAATAATATAATGGTAAAAATCACTTAAAAATGTATGAAAATAACATATATTTGAATATTGGATGATTATATATGAGATAGGTTCATAAAATAAAATTAATTAAAGGGTTAGGGTCATTTTATATTATTTACAGTTTTATTTTGAACCTTAATTAACAAGTTTACACTTACCGTGATGAAAATTATTTTCTATGGTTATTATTTATAATGAGAAAGAATGAAAGGAATCTATTTAAAATAATAAAATAATTATTCCAAATATTGATTCCATTTTTAATGATTCTATTTATATAATATTTAGTAACTAATTTTACATCAAAATGAAAACCCCAATGAAAATTAGTGTTTCAAAAAGATTCATTTTATATATTAAAATTTATACCAAATTCAATTTCAAAATTGATTCCAGTGAACATATTTAGATTATTAACAATATGAGATAAATAATTTTACTTTTAATCCATTTGAAAAAATATTAATATGTTTAAATACTTTAAATAAAAATACAGTTTTTAATAAAAAACAGAAATTTTCAATATTCACCAAAAAATATACTTCTTCATAAAAATTTGAATATTTCACCCTAAAATAATTTTGATATGATTATTTAAAAATATTTATTATTTATATAAAATATAATTTATATTAGTTCCATACATTAATTATAATATTTTCTCATAAGAATCTAAAAAAACATTTTTGAAGAAAACGTATTCCTAGAGCATAAAAAAATTCACCATGAATTAAGTACATATTTACTAATAATTAATTCATGAATTTTTATTTAGTAGATCCTTTATATATTTCATAATTTATTTATTACTATACATGTCAAAAAATTCAACAGTTAGGTTATATCAGGCATATTTAAATAATAATATTTTGTTGTTTGTTTAGGCTTGGTATGGTATACCATATATACTTTCAAACACATTGTTAATTTAAAATATATGGGTGTTACAAATCCCTATCAAAAATAAATAATTTTTTTCCTCTAAATATTATTTTATTCTTGGTAATAAAGGGTTTTACATTTGAAAATTCCTCTTTGGCTAACCCATATCATAAAAAGGTTTTATAAAACATCCACTTGGGAAGAAGGAAAGGTAAATATGACGGCCATGTGGAATAAAACATAACTACGTACCAATATATGATAAAATCAGTTGAGGTAAAAAAAATAGACATGGAGGAAAATTTAAAATTCTAAATAATGATGGATAGTGACATACGTCATTGATCATAGTGTAGAAAATGAATAAGAAAAAAGTTTATGAACATAAGATCATGAACCAAAAATATGTGAAAAATGACATCAATCAATCAAAAATAATGGTAATATGATAACATTATTGTATTAAAATACTTTTCTTAGAGTTTAGGGATTAATTTACCATCTAGACTATGAACATAAGGAAATATTCTTACTTTAAGAGTAAAATTTCATCTTTTAATCAATTTCCTCCACTATATTATATTTTTCTCCAATATATGAGTATTCATGGTTAATTTTTTATGACTCATTAACTAAAATAACATAATATATAAAATGATAACATTACATTCATTTCTTCTTTCTACATTAACAAAATGTAAAAATGTTACCACATGGTAAGATAATAACCAAAATTTACAATCCTTTATGTAAAGATAAAATATGTTTATCTACAAAATTATGATCCTTAAATTTGGCATTCAACTTAAATTATTTCACAAATAAATAACCCTGTATAAAAAATAACAACAATACACTCAACATTAAATTCTTTTTTAACATTAAAAGTTATCTCATAGACTTTATATTAAACCACTAAAATTTTCAAATCATTCTTATCCAATAATACTTAATGTTAGACCTAAAGGTTATATATACTTTAAACCAACAAAATGTTTCCTTAAATTTTATCAGTCATCAAAAATTTCCAATAATTCAAAACAATTTCATCCTCTAATATTCTTCCCAAAATAAAATTAATATTTATCCATCAACTGTTTTTAGAACAATTTCATACTAACTAGGACATCACATACAACAGTGCTAAAAATTTCATCCTTATCATCCTTCATTTAAAGATCCATTCACTATAGCCTTACTTTATGTGATAGGTTGTTTCCCATAATGTGTTTCATCCATTTTGAAAAACTAAAATGTTCCTAAAAAATAGTGAACATCCTCAAAAATAACATTAATCATCGAATCACTTTTTTTCACGCTGAGTATTTTTGCATGATAGATTCCCAAAATTTAATAACAATTTTATCCAAATAATATACAAATAACTCAACTTTAAATATCACATTAACCTAAATGATTAATAATTACATTAAACTTATGTCTAAAAAATATAAAATAATTATTCCCCAAATAACCTTTTCACTAAAACATTTACTAAACTAAAGGTTATTATTCCCATACATGTCTGCAAAAATATATGTAATCATGTTAAACTCGCATCACATAAAACATACAAAGTGGTATCTAAGAATTTAAAATTATTATCAATATTATATCTATCAACCCAAGTACCTTTAACTTTATTCCAATATCAAACATGTATTAAAGGTTAGTAGTCCCTAAATCATGTGTTTTCCAAAAATATGATATTTTCACAAAATCACTTTTCTAAGTTATCGATACAATTCAACATATATTTTAAAATCCTAAAATAAATACTATTATTTTAATATTCAATTATTTTAAATTATTTAAATTTTCCCAAGTAATATAAAATTATCATTTGGTGAATGGTTTAAATTCTGAGACATGTTTTGGAATTCAAATCACAGTGTAGGAATACTTAAATGTGTTAGTTTTTGATAGAAGTCCCAGAAAGATTCTTAGAAGTTCCTATATGTTTAAGAAGATTTGAACTTTGAAAACAGTATTTCAAAAGAAACAAACAAAGGCACATGGTTAGAGAACAGTAAGTACTAACTTGAGCCCCAAACTATGTGGAATGTTTTTATAGAAACATAGTATGAAGAAGCCATTTATCACTGTAAGAGAAAAAAAATTTAATAGTTTGGGGTCTTGGAGGGTGTAACATGGTTTGTTCTATTGTGAACATGAAGTTACATGTCCATGAGATGGTACTATAGAATGTTGTAGTGGTGGAAACATGGGATATGCACAGTTTGTTTAATTGTGTGCTAGTTGTGTGATTTGGATGCCACATTGGATAGTAGAACCATATTTTTATTGTAAGATTATTCAAACTGTGTGACCAAACCTTGTGTCTCATTCAGAGGGGAAAATGAGAATTTTCCCATCTACCCATAAATGTATTTCACCCAATTTTCATCCTCATTTCACCCAACAACCCTCCACATGATTTGTATCCCCTCTCCAATTCTTATGGGTGGTTATACTTCATTATTTTAATAATTCAAGTTTGATCAAAATCATTGGAAGCATCTAGGTATGTCTATGACTCCTCTTGTTTATTTTATTTTTTATCTCCCTATCATTGTTGATATCTTTGTGTTGGGTAATTCACCCTATTTTCATTGCCTTGGTAAAATATTAAAATTTCTATCATTTTAACTTCAATCAAAGCATGATAATGAATTAGGTATGCTTCATAATCATGAAGTAGGTAGTCTATGGATTTTCCCTCAAGTTTCATCACTTTTTTAAAATGTGTCATTATTCCATGCACTAAAAATTCCATATATTTCCCTTAAAATATGAAATTTATAATTGATAATAAAATTCCTTAATTATATAGTTGTTACTCATTTAATTTAATAATTTAAGGATGTCCACCTTAACATAAACCGCCCATTTTGGTGTGAAGCTTAACTATATGTGAACTTTTCTTCTTCTAGGTAATTAAATCCCTTTTTAGGATGTTGACTTAATAACTTAATCGCCTTTTGAGATTTTTTTGTCTTCCCTCATGTAATGGATGAGTAGTTTTAGGAAAAGGACTTGGAATGAAAATAATGACTTTTTTTAATAAAAACTCCTTATATATTCATTTTCTTCTCCAATAAAATGCGAAATAAAAGGGAATATTTAAATGGATCAGTGGAATGCATACGTACATGGGACATTGATTATTCGTACTTGAATAATCAGTAATCAAGATTATGTTCATGTCCTTCTTAACTATTTATTAGTAAGTGTGATAGGGCATGATTATGTACATGGACTGGTTTACTATTTATTAGTGAGTTTGACATTGAATGATTTGTACCAGGCCCACCATTATTAATTATAAATGAAATGAGTAATGGAATTCAAACTCATATGGCCTTGTTTATTGTTTAATAATAAATGGGAAAATTTCAGGAATATTTCAATGGCATGTGTTAACTATTGTTTGTAGTGAGCCTACTTATTTTCCTTGGACCATTTAGTGGTACTTGGTTTCAATTTTACAGAACGTATTGCATGTGATCAGTTGGTTGATGAATAATATTAGGCCTTGATTGATAATTGGGTTGTTTTTATGTAATTACTCATTTAGGAATATATGTAAAATAAATTTTATTATTCCTCAGGTGAAACATATTTTTTTTTTGTATGGAAGGCATTGAATAGTATCAATAGGATATTCATCATATTGTGCCCCGACGGAAACATGGTTTTCTTGTATGGATCACCTTGGATGAAATTGGAAGGATATCTATTATATAATTCCTCAAAGATACCTATGTTTTTTTAGAACTTCAGTGATGAGCCTATATGGGTGGATTAATAGTATACATTGAGTGGAACTAGGGTTTTACTTTACGAATTACATTAGATAGTCTCATAGTTTAAATGAATTTGATTTATGTTTATTGTTAAGTAGTTTACCCCAGTTATAAACTACAAATTTAGTGATCTTATGGAACCATATATGGTTACATTGATATTTTTAATCATAGATTCCTAGGATTATTTCCATGGGTCCTAGTTTTACTTTATTGTCGACCATTGTTATTATATGAGGATTCCTTGGTAATATTCCTTGGTTACTTGATTGAACTCATATATATATATATATGTATATATACATATATTTATTTATTAATTAATATGATACATCATTTTCAGTGACGTTTTGGCTTAGTCTGAAGAAGGTATTGTCTTCCAAGTGTCCCATGGGGACCTGAGCATGGTATAGTTATGTATATGTCAATAATTTATAGCCTTCTTATATACCTTCACCTTATCTCATTTTGTATTCATATAGTATTTTATTCATTGGATGTCACTGGTGGTGATCTACTAAGTATATCTCACAGCCTTCTGGAGCCGACATTTCCCTAGGATGCCAAAACAGAGCTCATGGTTGTAGGTTTAGGTTCATTGATTATACTAGTGATATTTCTCTTATACATGGGAGATCAGGAGAAAAGAACTAAATTGAAGCATTGGATGCTCATGGAGATAGCATTTTATATTTTTACTTTTTTTCTATTATCAATGTATTCCTTATTGTATGTATTCTTCTTTTACATTATGGCCTTTCATGGATATGCTAAATTTTATGTTTGGAATTGTCTATCCTACCAATTATTATAATATTTCACTGCCTTATTATTAAATTTTTTCACTAGGTTTGATATTGATCATGATGGTATAGTCACCCCATTTTTTCACTATTATACCCTTGTGGATATTTGGTAGTCTCTGGAATATGGGGAAGCGCACTTGAAGATATGTAACAAACCATTTCGTCTACTTATTATAGAGTGAAACAGTTCAAGGCGTTATAAAGGGCATCAGATCCTTCGTTTTTCCTTTGTCTTATTCTTGGAACTGGTATATGGGATACTAGGAAGGTGTCGGCGCTTGGTAAATAGATTTTTATTTGAGTGAACAACCTACGCATAGGGAAAAGACCATGTACATAGGCATGGGAATATATTCAGGATAATCATTACTAAAATTTAATATTATTTTACCCTGAGTCATTGATGTACTTTCCTCTTCTTACATATTTATGAGAATTATGATATTTTAGCATTGGCCTAGTATGGTAAGGAAGTATTGTTACATTCATCATCATAGGCACATAGGTATTCAGATGCCCTATATATTCTATTACATGTAGGTTTCATTACATGACTTCTTGATACATTCTTATTGTGCATTGTGTGTTTTAGCATCATTCTTATCTATACACCATATTTAGTGATTATTTAGAATTCTATGTATATATACCTGGATTCAATTGTTTTCTAGTTATTAAATTGTCTGAATCAAATTAAATGGTGTATTCCTATATAGCTTAATGTTGGTGCCTTAACTAACCAATCATGTCAAGTTTAAGCCATTTACCAATGGTTTCATGGGATGAAACATTACTAGATACAATTAAGTGGGAACAAATTTCCAAATTTATAAAGTTTATGGGACATTATAAATAGTAGAAGGTGACCCGTATAATTGAACCATTATAGATAAACTTTTTTAATTATAATGAAAAGTTAAAAACCAAATTGTAGCTAAATATCTTCCAATTGTATATTATTGATGAAATAACCCTTACAAATTTTGGGATAGTAATGCATCTAACTAAATCATTGTTTCTGTTAAATTGAAATCAATATATAAAATGTATACCATTATAAGGTCTTGTATCTCTATGGACTGGGAATGATTTCCCAAATGACTAAATTCCTAAAAGCATGACTGAACACAATTAGGATTTTTTGGGAATATTGTTCTGTGATAAATCGAGTAAGGGTGTGATTAATATCTAGAAAATCAAGCGTTATTGGGTTGCCTTTATATGGACCAAGGTTGGAATGTGGGTACCCTCAATGATTGTATTTATTTCGATAGTCCTTTGTATTAACCTCATGTGGGTATGATTATGCTAAATGGGATGTATATTTAGAGTTTCAAAAGCCAATTATATGGGTTATGTACACATTTATGGTGTTATCTTACTGAGTTAATAACATTTAATTAATAACTTCCTTTTATCAAATTTTGTGACTTATTATTTGATTCTTTAGTTAATTAAAATTCCTATTATAATCTAATGGGTTTTTTCCTCTATAAATGGTAATTGGAATTTTATTTATCTAAGCCTAATTATGTGAATATTTCTAGAAATATAAGATGGATAAAAGGAATATATGAGGTAAAATCACTAAATGTGACAAGAAGTCTACTAAATAAATAATTCTAGAAAGCAAGTTTGATATTATTTGACCATGTTTCCTAGTGACGTTCTATAAATTAAGTACCATGTATCATTGAAATTCATAACTAGTACTTGGAGTTCTTTAAACATATAATTTAAAATTCTATAAATACAAGTTAAATAGGGAAATGGATTACATGAAACCATAATTTAAGATTCATTGTTCCAACCGTTATATAAGGGTAATATTTTACGTTGATCTTAGAATTTAGGTCGGTAATCCTAGTGACCGTTTTTTGATTACATAGTCATAGGGTCAATGATTTTAGTTTTGTACAGGCCTATATCAATTTAGGAGGTTCCCTCGTAACATAGAATCAGTGTAAAATTATTATGAATAGTTTAAAATTTGAAGAGTTGTTCGGGTCTCATCATTCCTATATTGAATTATTAGTTTATTAAACGACACATAGGTGGACGATTAGTCATCTAATAAGTTTATCCTTATTAAGGGTGTGATCATAATGTAATGATTAGATTCCGAATTATAAATATTTTAAGGGAATGGTTGGTCACTTTGTAGATCGTACAACCCTTCATCATTAGTATTGGATGACTTGGGTTGTCTTTAGTCAGATTAATTGTCTCATGAGATAAAATGAATCTAATATAAATATTTTTTATGGGGAATTAGAAAACGGGATGCATAGGGCAGATAGAACTATGGATGGTGTCATTTATATGTACTTTTTGTTGATCAAAATTTGTGTAATACATAGTGATACACATGGTACCCATCAAGTTGGATAAATGGTGTAGTGAAACCTATGAGTTTAATAGAAATTTTAAAAGCCTTATTCTATTATAATACACACTTAGGACATCTTTGAAGTAGCATAACCAAGATATTAGTGGAAATTGAGTTTTCTTGATGATTTTGGATGATTTTTTAAATGGATTAGGTGTTCTAACACTTCCAGTTGAATATGTTTTGGCATCTATACCCGATGAAAATGACATATGTGAGTGTGAATCATGATCTTTTGACACATACTTCAAGAATATATTTGACCTATCATTTTTTAAGTAGCTGGTTTTCCTCTATTTTCAATTTTCCTTAAGGTAAAAGTCTGTTTCTCACATCTGTAACAACTGTTCAATGGTGGATGGAGGGTGAGGCTTAAAAAAGGTCCTATTCATAGAAAAAAATGACAGGTATATTTCTTATGTGGGGAGTAACTCATTGATTAGGTATAATTGTATCATTCCATGTATAAGGAGCGCAATCATATAGGTCCACATAAAAATGGTTAGAACTTCTTGTGAGAGATCATGGGGATGGTTGTTTGAGTTTCTAGTCCATGAAATGATGCTTGAGGTAAAACCTCATTACGGGTTTGAATGGAGTTAGGATACTAGATTAAAACTCAAGGTGCATGAGTGACCAAAGTAATTTGACTCCTTTAATGGGTGTTGGTTCCTTCAATGTAGCACAATGATAAATTGGTTAACATAATATGCAACCTTTGAGGACACAATGAGTCTAGGTTAGACTATAGAGGGAGTTTCTGAAAAAAAAAAATAGAATGCCTTGGTGAAGAGTGAATTGTGGTCAGTTAATGATGACACATTGACAGTTATAGACAAGATATTTAATGAAATTCAGCCAAAGGTGCTTCAAATATGCATTCTTATGTGTTTTTGGATATGGCTGGTTTGAAACCATGCTGGGCAATTTGTCTTGGATATGAAGAAAGTATCACGGGACATATTGATAAACATTAATAACATTTCAGTGTACTATTGGAATTGTGATTATTCTTCCCCCTATCTTGACATAGTCCAAGGTAAACTAAGAGAGAATCGATTATATACCAATAAAAAATTAACGTTAATGACTTTTCAGCTCAAAAAATAGACACATTTTGATTATTTTCTTTGGGAGAATAGATAATAATATAAGTGTGGACCTTCCCGAGTGATACTTGAATTCCCATATACTAATTCCTTTTATGGACTCATTGGCACCATGAGATTGTGTAAATGGATGACCAAGAGAGATATTATTGTTTGGATTATTCATTTTTCATGATATGTGGATGTTTTGGTTATGTACCGACGTATCACTTTTAATATCTTATGAATGGACTACCATTGATGATCATCAAGGACTCTTACAGTTTATTTAGAGTTTACCTTGGACTTTCAGTCGGGCATGGGTAATATTTTTTGAGTATGATGATATAAGGGTACTGGATAAAGTATAAAACTATGTTTGTGCATAGGCATGAAAATAGAAAAGATCGGTTTTTTTGGAGGAATCACCAGAAGCTGGGTATGGGCTTTAGTGAGTGCAATTATAATGAATTTGATATAACATGAAACAAATCAGTCATAATAAGTTTTTTGATGCATCAGTTGTTAAAGATGATCATTTTCAAAAACACTCATCCTCTAATTTCTTGACATTATTTCCTCTAGCTTGGAAAATTTTGTTAGTGGGGAACTAATTTGGGACATCATTGGGAGAATGAAAGTTTAGAGAAAAGTTTGGATATGTATTTTTCAAAAAAATTTGGCTCAGCCAGGCTACTTATGGTTGATTAGAAATATACCATTTGATTAAGTGATGAATTTTGATAGACATTTTTTTTGAATTTTAATGCCTTGTTTTTTATGTTGTTTTTATGGTGATGAGTACCATGGCATGGAATTGGAATCTAAATGTTAGAACCTATAGTTCTGTGTTCCAAGAGATAGATTGTGAAAGAGAAGGAGACATGATAATTATTCATGTTATAAGGACCAAGGTAAGTGTATTCTTTATGTTTATAAATGGTAATTATCAATATTTTGAAATTTAGTGGATTAAGTACTCTTTTTTGGAATTAATTCTAACTTTCATGTTTGGAGTTTAAAAATTAATGCAAAAATTCCAGTAGAAATACCTAAACTCAAATAGGTCATGTGATGTATCATTGTAAATTGAGGATTGTCAAGGATTAGAATTTATAAGCATGGTAGATTTTATGATCCCATGTTTTCTAACAATGGAATATTTCCAATAAATTTAACATATTCATTTGGTGTATGGGACAAATGTTAAACCAAGCTTGATATTGTACATGTGATCATTGTGATACAAAAATGTCTTTATGTATATTATGATCAAGGATCGGAAGGTATCTCAAAGTGAAGATTTTTTTTTAGGAGTCTTTGGATTCAAAAGCATTATTTTCAAATAAACAGATATAGGCACACAATTGGAACATAGTTAGTACTAACCATGCGGCCCAAACCATGTCTCATATTTTCTATAAGGAAAGAGTTTTAAGAAAATATGTATCCATACAGGGGAAACCATGTGGAAAAGTTTTGGGGGATAGAGGGTGTCCCATATTTTGTTAAAATATCCACCTGGGGTTATATATCCATGTCAGGTGTTTACAAAAAGTTGTAGGGGTGGATGCACGATCTACACATAGTTTTTCTAACCGTGTACTAGTAATGTGAGGTAGGTTTAAATTTAGATTGTATAGTCAAATAGTTAGTGCATGGTTATCCAAACTACATATCTAAACTATACATCTCATTAAAAAGATAAAAATAACCCTTTTCCCATCTACACTCTGAATTATTTCAACTCATTTCCAGTCATTTTTTCCTAGAAACTCTCTGTATGAACCCTCCTCTATCCTCTTTTCCCTTGGTGAATTATCATTCATTAACCGAATAATTCAAGATCTTTGAGGTGTGTTTGAATCCTATTATTAATTCTAAGACTCTTAATGGTTCTTCTATTCATTTGAATTTTTTGATTTGTTGTTATCTTCATGTGATATAATTCTACCAATTTTTAGGGTTTTTTTATAATATTTGGATTTCTCTTATTTTGGTATGAATAAAACCACATTAATTGATTAAAGAATCTTCCTAATCATGATGTATGTGTAATATGGATTTTCACTTATGTTTTTTCACTTTTTTAAAATTTATTGTTGTTCCACAAACATTAAATTACATATCTCACCCTTAAAATGTGAAATTTATTATGGATAGTCAAACTCGTTAATAAAAATGATTTTATGAATTTAATTGAAATTTTTGAGGTTTTCTTCATCAACACAGACCATTCCTTTGGGGGTAGTTCTTAACTTTTTTGTCCTTTACTTCTTCTTGATAATTAAATCCAATTTTTTCAAAAAACAATTGAATGAATTAATCACCATTTGAGGTGTGTTGGTTGTTCCTCATGTAAGGGATAACTAGTTTGAGAAAAATTAATATAATGAATATTATTCCCTATTTTTTTATAGTAACACCTTTGAGGTGAACTATATTATCCAACAAAAGGGGAAATGAAATGTGAATATTTATATGGATAAGTGTAATGGTTACGTACATTGAAACCTTTATTATCCATACCTGAATTATGATAATAGATTATTATGTGCATATAATTATATAATATTTATTAGTGGGTGTGATAAGGAATGATTATGTACATGGCCTTCTTTATTATTTATTTGTAAGTGTGTTATGACATGTTATATACATGTCCCACCTTTATTAATTTTAATTGATATGAGTGAACAATATGGTTACTAACTTTCCCGTATTTATTGTTGATATATAAATGTAAAAATGGCATGGTTATTTCTATATAATATGTTAACTATTGTATATAGTGATCTTTTTTGTTTTTCTAAGACCATTGAGTGATAATTAGATTACTTTTTACAAAACATTTAGGAGAGGCTCATTTGGATGATGAATTATATAACACCATGAGGGATACATGGGTTTATTTTTAGAGAATTCCTAGGATAGCCTTAGAGGTCAAATGAATTTAATTTGACTCAGGTGACACTTGGTTATCCTGATATGAAATTCCTTGGATGGACTCAGTTGGCTATTCAATATATTAAGCCTCAAGAGTGACTTGGGTTTCATGATGTGGAATTCCATAGACGAACTCGGTAGGATATCCATTATATTGTAAACAACATTACCTAGTTTCTTTGTAGAACTCCAGTGAATGACCTATAGAGGGATGGGTTTATAGTACACCTTGAGTGGCACTAGGATTCCTCTTTTATAATTACCTTATATGGGCTCGATGGTTAAATGAATTTACATTATGTTTATTATTATGTAGTTTACCCTCATGCTAAACTATAAATTTAGTTACCTTATAGAACCTTATGTGATTACGTTGAAGCACTTACTCATGGAATTTTATGCTTATTACCATGGGTCCTTGTGTAACATTATTTTTTACAACTATTATGTTATGTTGATTCCTTGGGTACATAAATCAAGACCTTGCATGCACTCATATATATATATATATATATATATATATATATTTGGGTATATCTATATGTGTGTGTGTGTGATACAGCAAGTTTAGAGAAATTATGGCTCAGGCTGATATATGTATTTTTGGTCAGGTGTCCCATGGGGCATGGACGAGGCACAATTATTTCTATGCCATTTCTTTAAAACCATATAATATACATTGAATTTGTCTCGTTTTGTATGAATAAACTGGATTTGGAATTATACATCATCGGTGGTGTTCTAATGAGTATATGTCGCACCTTGTTTGGGCCTCCATTGAACCAGGGTGCCCAAACAGATCAGATTGTTGTAGGTTCAGGTTTATGAATTATAATGGTGTTATTAGTTATGTACATAAAAGCTTGGGATCATCAGACTTAGCTAGACCCTTGGATTCTCATGGAGATGGTATTTAGGATTTATAATTTTATTTTTTATTTTTGATGTATTCCATATTCTATGTATTCTAAAGTTACATTTTATATTTTCATGGACATGAATTGTTGTATATTTTGTATTGTACATATTATAAATTATTATTATTTTTCTCTTCCTTTTTATTTATTTTTTTCTGTTATGTTCGTTACTGGTCTAAGGGAATATTGTCTCCATTATACCTCCATTGTACTCTCACTGCTAGTCTATAGCATCTGGAATATTATGAGGAAAAAATAATGACTTTATTACCCAAACATATGTCATTAAATGAGACATGTCATCATAGGATTTAATTTATTGCCTTCCATCATACTCTTTATTATTCATTTATAATTAATTGGTTTATTCCCTTATCTTCCACCAAAAAAATTCTCATTCCACTGATAAATTCTCCATGATGTCATCATCCACATTTACAACATGAAACAGATAATACCATATTTATTCCATGGTATCAACTACTAATTCTCTGATAAAACTCTATCATTACATTATTTGGTTAGACTACGAGTTGGTTAAGATGAAATTTTTTAATCATATATCATGGTTACTGATTATTCATAATCATAATATCTTTCAATATAGTCATCATCCCATGATTATTCTCATAATCACTAAATATTCCATCACATTAAATGTTAACAGTTTTCCTTCTAGTACCATCCATTGACGAAAACCTAAATACATAGTATGTGAAACAATAATTATATTGGTAAATCAAGAAATATCATTCACCCATTGTCTAAATCATGCAAAAAATTATTTAATCTCTGACACATTGGTTTTAACCAAGGTCATCCTAGATTACTATCTATTCAAATCCTTCATAATTTTTCTTAATGAAAATTTTATTTAACCCATGAATATCCCATAAGTGTATCAAACTATAAGTTTAGTTACGCCACACTCACCATGCGCCAGATTGATAGTTGAGATATACTCGACCAACCCTTTTTATGGTTGTTACCACTAGATGTGTCTCGGTCAAAACCACGTAAACATCTAGTATCTAAAAATGTATGTATTTTTAGTAAAACATTATAATAACTACCTTAAACAAATAGGATTTTATACTATACATAGAATTATACTCAACGGAATTAATAGGTTTTTGTTGCCTAATCTATGTTTTCTTAAATCTAGACTCCATGTTTTAAACTAAACTTCCCCTGATATGAACTATAAAGACCCTATCCCGAGTATCCTAGATATAGTGGTAAAATTAATTCATTAGAAAGAGACAAATGTAATTGTATCCTAAAGGTATTATTAGTTTAGTAGTCATGGGAAAGTAGATGCACACTTGAATCCCACATTTAATCTGAAAAAATAAAATAAAACATGGTATTTTCTTTTTGAACAACTATATTACCTTAAGAATATCCCTTTATAATAGTCATAATATAGTTGCTGATATCCTGGGAAAAGGAAACATATGATAGGGGTGTTCTTAGATGCTCGGTACAGGTATGTGTAGAGAAGAAGCTAACACAATGTAAATAAAACATCAATAATATGTAAAAGATAAACAATAATACAATATTCTATATAAATAATACAATTAAATAAGGTAGTAAATAAAGGGATAAAAATACCACATAAATAATCATATGGAAAATAATGACTAGTTCTATAATGATTGAATCCAAAATTTCAAACTTCATAAAATTACCATCAATGCCTCGTGCTAATGCACATTACATAAATAGGTAAGGTTTTTCCTAGATACCCAAATTGTTTTATTCAATAATACCTATTGATAAATCAAGGGGTTATATTATTTTCACTCATCACATACTTATTTTAATTCATTCATCATATAAATGGTTTGCAGCATAATTAATGTAATCATTTGTATTTGAAATTAGAATACAAAATGATAATAATTTTCCCATTAAATAAATATTATAAAAAAAAATCTAGGGTGATATGGTGAATTATATCATAATAATATATCCCAATTAAATCATAATATTCACCAAATAATTTTGATATAGATGAATATATTTTAAAAATATCACTGGATAATTTCTTGAGGAAAATACACTTTTTATTTTGTAATTACTTATTAAAAATATGAAAAAATTTCAAAAGGATATGGAAAACATTTTCATTGAAAGGATGCATGGAAACATATAAATTAATATTAATATAATTTAGTATTCATGATATAAATAATTTCCACATGGGATGTATAAGTGGAAAGAAAAAATTATTTTCATACTTTTCTAAAAAAGCCAAAAAGTAACTCATTCAGTAAAAGACAATAAGATTTCTTTGAAAAAAATTTATAAAAAATAAAATATGGTAAAAAAATATTATTTTTAAAAATAACTACAGGATAAAAAAATTTAAGATATAAATATTAATAATTTTCCGGGTGGAGATATAAACCTAAATAATCCTGAATAATGATTTGATTGTGAAATAAACCCTTACCTCATGTATAACATCATTCATATTTTATAAAAAATCCTATAAAATAGAATAAGATTTATTATGAATGATTTTAAAACCCATAATCATATATATTATAACATATATAATTTATTTATAATCATTTTTCACACATTTATTAACAATTATTCAATAAAACATTATTCTCTGTAATAATTGCTTCACATTTCATGTATGATTTAGTTCCGTTGTTTTTGTCCATATAGTTTTTTCATGGTTCCATAATTTATAAAATTTTAATAATTTTTTAAATATTATATATATTAATTATATATATATATTCATCTACAAAATAAAATGATATAAAAATTAATTACACCATTCATGGTGACAGTAGGTCACATGTACGCATGAACATTATTTTCAAATTTCTATAAAAGGAAACAAAAAATTAAATAATAATTAACCATTCTGGAATAAGTATTATGTCATATAAATTCGATATATTAATTAAATTTATCCATATAACAACCTCAGTAAAACTGAAATGAAAAATGATTCACATTGCATTGTGGAGGTCGTATTCCACACATATGCCCAGGTGAAAATTTTGTCTTCTGTGGGGTTAAAAGGTAAGAAAGTATATTTGATATTATAATTATAAAATTATAATTGTTTCTTAAGTATAATATATGAGCATTAAACCCATAGCAACACACATCTATATATATTTTAATGTAGGCTTTTTCTTGCTAATGTGTCACCTCCATATGTATCCACGACACCCCAAAACTGTTTCCTCCCTCCAAAAGTCGAGCACCTCTCTGGATGCTTCCAATCCCGCTGCTTCTACCTCTCCACAACTCCTAGTGTTTCATCCTCTAGATTAAGCTCTATCACCTCGAGAACCCTATCCCACTCCGGTCGTCCATCTATGGCTGCTTCACCTCAGGTTTTTCCACCTCCTCCTACACCGCATGCTTCGCATCCTCATCTGCCTACATCGCCTGCTTTGCGTCGGCCTCCGCCTGCACCGCCTGCTTCGCATCCGCCTCAGCCTCCACCTCCATGCTCCGCATCCGGCCTCTCTACCCACCCTGCCTCCATTATCTTTTCTTACGCGCCTCTGATTTTCTTCTTACCACCAACCAAGTAATCCTTCTCCATCTACCACCGCTCACTATAGATCCAATCCCTACCCCTCTCATTCTTGAGTTCCACTTACTTTTCCTACTGTTTGTTGTTACTATCATATACCACTACTCACAGTTCCTTCCTCTAGAACTAGGTTTTTCACCTTCGTTGTCGGCCCCCTCTACCTCCACAACAACATTCAGTGCCTCCAGCTTCTCTGCCTCCTCTTTTATCTGCTGTGTTTCAAGATCCTCCACATCCACTGATTCTATAGCGGTAACCACCAATTCTAGTGGATTTCAATCATCTTCTAGTTATTTTACACTTATGTGAAGACACTCCATGATATTATTCATGAATTCTATGTTATTGAATCGATCCCACTTGAATTTTTTCTACTACAACCATACGTGTTTGGTTCAGCACATAATCACTTCACCCAATGGACATACCATCACCTTATTGTTGAATTTTATCATTTTTAGTTTGAATTAGGTAATTATCTCCATGAATATATTTTGTGGATTTCTTCTTTTATATATGTGATATTTATTTTCACAAAGAGTCCTTCAACTCACAACATTCATAGCATACAGTAGTTTCTCATGTTTGTGTCAGTGTTCCCATAAGTTTTTCATCTATGAAAACCAAAGGCATATAGATAAGGCATCCTAAATGAAGATTTGAAATGTGATCTTAATGCGTTTAATTATTTTAAATGTGGTCCATATAATGTATTCCTCCATTAATATCATTATTTTCATGGTTTTTTTATATACACATGAATTATGTTGGAAACCAAATGTTTTGAGGTGTTGATGTTTTAATAAGAAACTGATTGTGAAGGATAAAGGATGGATTGAATTTTTTATTTTGTTTGTAACATAAAAAACATAACTCTATTTTTTATTTTTTTTCTCTTCAAGGTTTTCTCTTTTTCATTATATGTAATTCTATCCCTATTAGTCATACATGTATATTTTTGGATTTCTTATTGAAGTGTATCTCAATTTTTCATACATAGTGTTTTTAAATATTTATTATACATATTCCTGGATTCCTTATTGAAGTGTTTCCCTATTAGTCATATATAGTATGTGTTCTTATTTTTAAACATTATTATATTTTTAGTTAAACATATTGGATGAATGTGTAGGTTCTCAGCACTTGGATTATTGTATATTCATCCACAACTATATCTCATTCTCACAACTAACAAATCAAGTACAACAACTTTGCTTTCTAGATATGTATTCATATTGGTCATCAGGAATTTAACATCGAAATATTTTTAGATACTTTTACATTCACTAAATATGAATTTACATGTTTTAGAGTAGTGGATATCTTTTCACAATATTGGATGTTTTGTTTTATTTTATTAGTGGATCATGCATTTTATTTTAGTAATGGATCATTTTTTAGAGCAGCGGAAAAAAATCTATTTGAGCATGTGATTCAATCTTTTTTTTTGGTATTGGATCATGTTATTTGTTTGAGAAATTCATAAAATGTTTTATTAGATAAATGGATCATTTTTGGGGCAATGAATTAGGTATTTTAGAGCAGTGTGTGTTTAAACAAAAACTATGTACTTTTTGTAAAATTGAATAATAAAAATTTCAGCATCATTATCATTTTCTTCCCTCTTTCCTCTTTTATATCACTTCATTCTATATAATTAAATATTTGGGGTTTTAGTGTTGTTTTTGGTCTTATAGGTAAATCCATATTTCTATCAGTCATCAAGATGTGGTGAATATCCAAACCATCCATGAATGGAATTTTTAGTCACCCTAATATCTTGATTGTATGTATTTTCTTCACATTGTGTAGTAGTAAAAAAATTTACTCACAAAATTTCTTCAATATTTATCAGAACACTATAATGCCGGAAATCTTCACTATATATATATTTTATTCCCAATAGATCATTGTCTTCTATTTTATTTTAGATATTAGTTTATGTCAGTGTAGGGGATCATGTTTTACATTATTTTTTACTTCTACCAAAGATATTTTATATCTCTTCATACTTATTTATTTATACTATATTGATGATCTTTATTTTAGAGTAGTGGTTCATTTTTTCATTTTCATATCCTTGTTATGTGGCTTCATTCGTTATATACTTGCACTATCAAGGCCATAAAGAAATATTTCCCTGGTACCACAACATGGTATGACATTCAAATCACTGCAACTCTTTCTACCATAAACAATATTACCAGTATAGGAACATATGATATTTTATTTTATAACTACATTTTTAATTTTTGTTTGATTCTAACAGACTACATTTGTTCTTCTCAATTTGAAATTATTAAACATCAAAAATTTTCTTAATTTATTACATGTGTTAGTATTATTTTCTACTTATTCATTAAGTTCAATTCATCATGTATAAAAATATATTGACTGAGTTTGATGCCAGCGATGTGGTCCAATGAAATGTTACAGTTTTTGGGGACACTACAGAAGAAAAGTCATTCCAATTAGGAACATCCCTCTAAATTCATATTTTTTTCTTCTGATTTAAGAATTTGATGAGTGGTTTGCTTCTTATGGATGAAGTTTTGAATCTCCAGGTAGATGATATTGCAGCCTGATTACCAAAGAAAGTATAAGTAACATGCTGGATAAATTTTTTATTACTTTTCAATAATTGATCAATATCTATATATCTATATCTATCTATATAGATATGCATTCTAAAGAAGGAATTTTTCTGTTAACGTGTCACCTAACCACGCATCCACATCATCACATTTTTTTCATCCCACCCTCCTAACCTGCTAAAACCTATAGAGATACCGACCCTGATTTACCTCCCTAATTCCCTCCTCCCTTATCTAGGGTTCCCGTACCCCTCCTCGATTCCCCCCTCCATGAATAAGCTCTCCCCTCCCCTCCCCTCCCCTCCCCGATTCCCCTATCCGCTTACAGCTCCTCCGTTTTCTGCTCCTCTGATTTTAGCTCCTCTGAGTTCCCATCACATTCTCCTTCCGCTCGATTTTCCAATATAGGGTTCCCACTGTAGGTACTCATCGTCTACCTTAGTCTCCATTTAATAATTTCATTCCATCTCTATTCTATATACAGTTTTACCTATAGTTTCTTCCCACTTGTGCTTCATCTCCATTCGACCTACGGTTCATGTCTAATTAAGTCCTCGACAACCAGCTTCAAACTCTAGTAATCTTCTTGCGTTACCACTCCTCCAATTTATTATTCATCTTTGACTGGATACTCCTCCTCCCATTTATAATATATGTTAAGTTATTCTTGGGTTCAGGTATGTTTCATTGCAATCCTCATCATCCAACATTGATAATTAATAAACTTCCCATATTTTACCAGCATCGATATTTTATACATATCTTTGATAAAGGTCTTCAGAGGTATCACGGGAATAAAATATTCCCAAATTTTTATGTATTGACTATGCTGTAATTCCTTTTATTTCTTGGTGATTTCTTTCACCTAACACATGAATTCTTTGATAATAAAAAATACTTAGATCTTGTGATGTAATTTTTTTGTGTATAATTTCTATAAAACTTATACTGAAACAACTTATTACTATTATGTAGATATTTCCAAGATAATATTGAACATGATCTATTTATATTTGATCACATGTTTTGGTATTTTCTTAGGTTTGTTGGTTTATTCTTACGGGTTTTTTATAATTGATACATATTTTATACACAAATGGAGCTCTAATTTCAGCAACGATACTTCCACTACCAACTCTTAAATCAGGACACGATTCCACTCGGAAAATTATCTCTTCATCACCATAGCAGGTCCTTCTTCTATGTCTTCCCACTTTGCCTTCTATGTTTTCCAACATTATATTGATGTTATGAAACTATAATATTCATGGTTTTAAATGCTCCACACATAGAATTTTCTGGAAAATCAAGAAAAATCTATTACTTATCATAGGTGATACATATTTTCATAATTTTTTGGTATGTCCTTCCAAATTCATAGAGATTGGTTAGAATTGAGGCCCAATGGTCTACTGTTTTGACTGATTTAGTAATTCTTCAGGGCTGATATATTTTTAATATACCAGGTGATTCATGGGAGTCTTCACAACTATTTTTTTTGTGTAAATTCTTACTATAATTTTTATTCATTTATTCTATGATGATGTCTTACTGGTGTTTTTTCCTTTCTATGGTTTTTGATGTGTGGATTATTTTGATTTCAGGATATGGGTTAACATCAAAGAAAATGTTTGTGCATGGAAAAAAGGGATCGTTCATTTTATGTTGGTGCTAGGAAATCCAACACTACAACATATGTAAGATTATTCAATTTTCTAGACTAATTATCTATTTTATCTTTTTCAACTCTCAATGTAATGTATTTAATCATGTCATTCATGATTGGGAATATTATCTCTTTAATGTCTTATTTTTATTATTTGTTGAAGATATCATTATGTTTTGCTTTATTTTTCCAACAGGATCCATTAGAGTCTTTTGGTCTAATATCATTACCTTCAAGTCTGTTATCATCCACTATATATTTATTTTTTGCACTAAAACTCTTTTTCATATAGCCTACATATCCATATTTCTTCAAGAGGTATGTTTTCCTAAAACTGAGGAATTAACCTCCCTTTTTTCTATAATTTTTTAGTGGTAGTTACACTATATATTAATGTAGGTAATTTTTCCTAAAATTGTGGTGTAAACCTCCCTTTTTCCAATAAACGACTGTCGGTTATTTGTTTTAACTATTGAATCCACTATATAATTTTTTTATGCACTAAAAACAAATGAATATTATTCATATGAGATGATACACATAAACCAAAATTTCAGTATAATTGCATGCATCTTTCAATTATGCATGACTATATGAACATACATGATACTTTAACTCAGATTCTCCTGGGTTCACTTCCCTAAATCACTTTACCAGTTTTAGTGATGTCTACTATTTACGTCGCTTGACAACCACCTCGAAAACCACCTTAACCTCACCCATACATTCTTCAAACATCATACAGACCAACCTATCTGCAACAGATACACCATCCTACTATCCTTTAATACATATCCCTTTTTAGCAACTATGATTCTTTGCAGTTTATCAAAAGTTAATTATACATTCATACTATTTTTTCATATTCAAACACTCCATGTACACAGGTATATTATGCTCGGACTTTATTTATTTACCATTCATTATTAGCAGGGTTTATATTCGATTCATCATAGAAATAAACTATTACTAGTAGTAAACAATCCTAGAATTGATTATAGGGACATTTTAAGGATTATTTTTATTTAGACTATACATTGTATATACTCTAATCATAGTACTGGGAATAGGTTCAATTATACTGGATATTTTGATTCATTTTTTCCCTAATGTAACCTAACTGAACTTCTTTTCTTTGAATAGATTGCGCTATGTTTCTTCTATTAATTTTAGGAGATGGTTTCAAATCAAAGAACATGTTTAATCTTGAGAACCATTCAGTTTTGATGAATTTGGTACCTGATTAAGATTGTACTGTCACAAATTTAATAACTTTATTCCATTATTTTAAATTCATACTACATTTTTCCTTGTAAATTCATACTATATTTTTTTTGTTTGTTTATTGTATGATGATGGCTTACTGGATTTTTTTTCTTTCTATGGGTTTTGATGTGTGAGTTCTATTAATTTCAGTATATGGGTTTGCATTGAATAAGATGTTTTTGGATGGAAATACTGGTTGTTGGATTGATGTTGGTACCTGGGAATCCTGCACTACATCATATATAAGATTATTAAGTTCTCTATATTGATTATCTGTTTGATATATTCATCTATTAATGTGGTGGACTTAATAATGATGTTCATGTTTGGAAAACTGGGATGGATCACTGCTTAGATTTTTGAATTCATGACAAGGAATCTTATCATTTTAATGTCTTCATTTCATTATTAGTTGAATATAACATCTTTTTTCACTATATTTAGCCTACTAGAAAACTAGGATGGATCTATGCTTAGATTTTTTACTGTATGTTTCCTTACTTTATTTATTAAGAGAGATTAGAATATATGTATCTAAAAAAAATCCTCCCCTATTGTCCCCCCCTATACTCTATATACTTACATACATATATATGTATATTTACATGCATGCATAGATTTTTTCCAACCTTCTATGTCAATATATTTGAATTTTAAGTCCAGGAGGAGGATGAAAAGAAATTTAAGGAATCAAAATTGGATTACTTGAAAAACAAGAACCATAAAGCAAGTATCATTTCTAGAGGTATCCACTATCTTTCTATACTCTTTACTGATTAATATTACTCCAATTCAAAAGCAGACAAATATTTGTGTCTCCCTGAGTTTTTGTCGTTTCTCTAAGACAACTATTACTGCCATTTTGTCCCATCTATTCATAACATTCTGTATTTTTCTATTTTGGTTGCTTTTAATGTGCAGTCATCTCTTATAACTAAAAAAATAGACATTCAGGCCATCACTGATAATAAAACTTATATTGGCATGTATTCATGGTTTACACTGAACCCTATAACCCCTAAAACTATTTAAGTTGACATAATTCAACAGTTTGACTAGTTAACAATATATAATGCTCCAGTGATTTAAGCTATAGATAGTCGTAATTTCATCAAGAATTACTTCTATCGGAACCACATGCCCAGGGCCAACTTAAGTGACACTACTCCATGATTCATTGAATTGATATTGCAATCTATGAGTCCCAAGTAAATTTCCTTTCTCAACCATCTACACATATATTTTCCGGAGGTAATTAAATGTAATGGTATGCCTTTTCTTCCAATGGGTATATTTTTGTTAAATTAAAATAATTATGAGAAAATGGACTGAAAATTGGTAAATGAGTTTTTTATATTTGGTTTGAAGCTTTTTCAATTATCTGTCTCGCTTTAATTATCATTCACTACCAAAGAAGCTCTAATGTGCAATTGGTTATGTGTTGTAATATCTGTAACAATAATATTAATTTACCTTTCATGTTGAATGATATTTATGAAACATTACATTACCATTAAAAAAAATTGAATATATTCCTATCATTATTGTTATATTGTATAAATTTATACATTTCTTTCCATACCAAACAATTTAAGGTTACTATACTTTTAATAAAATTACATTCAATGTGCCCAAAAACAATGAAACATTTTTTAGGTTTATTGAATTTGAGTAGCATGAAGAGGGTAAAAAAATTCATATCATTTGAGCTTTAAGAAAATTTTTAGTACATATATTTTTACTATGTCTTATGTTGGTTGGGTTGGTTGGGTGGGTGGGTGTGTTCATTTTCATTTAGTTTTGTTACGTAGTTTATTCTCTCTATAATTTTTTTCTGCACAACAATTTACATTTCATTTCCTCATTGATAATTTTATGAGAAATTATGTTCTGAATTGTTATCCATACATTTGCTTCTATCATCATTAGAAGTTTCATGTGATGTTGTGTTTTTTAAATGGGTCTGCATGTTTTTGTGACTATAATTTTAGTTCTTTTTTGTGTAATAATTTAATGAATACTATTTTTTGAATAGATTTCCCAAGCCTTGTAAAGGTAGTATTTTCAGAAGATGATGTTGGGATTCATCGGGATTTCTCTCCATTATGGGATATTGATATCGGGGGAAAAGTCAATGGATCAGCAGAAAAGATGAAAAGGTGTAGATCAGTGGGTGATCTATAGATGACAGACATACTTAAATTTTTCTCATCCCTACATAGATAAGGTCTCAAATATTGATCGATTTTCATGGGCTTATGGAATGAATGTTTTTGATTTACAAACCTGGACGTCAAACGTAAGTTGAAATCTCTGGCGATATCACATGATTTGAATTTTCATGATTGTTTTAATCTATGACATGGTTAAAAAATCAATCATTTTTTAAAAAAAATGAAATAGATATGAATATAAATATAAATATTATATAATTAAATTCAATATCACCATGTAATAAAAAAATTTATAATATAAAGTGATCAAATTCAATTATCAAATAACCTATTTCCCCCAAAAATTCTTGATTCTTTCTCTTGATTAGTTACAACTCTCAATTATCAAATGACCTATAATTGGAATATTTTGTTATTCTTCTGTACATAACGACATATATATATATATATGTGTGTGTGTGTGTGTGTTAAATATTATTATGAAATTAAATCAAGGGTGTGATAGTATTTTCATCATAAAGTGAAATTTAGTTATGATGATGATGTGTTAGAAATATGAACTCCAAACTATATTACCTTTCAAAAACATCAAACTGAATGAAATCATGATTCCTACTAATCATCACCCCAACTTCTTCTCAATCCCATAAACTCCATTCAAAATTAAAAAACTTTGAAACTCTCTCTAGGATGCCTTACACCATTTATTGCCATCTCACCTCTTTCCTCCAACTTAACCTTCACCTCCACCTTTTCTTTCATTTATGTATCTTATCTCCAACTGTTCCATTCCATCATGTTCCATCTCCATCATAATTAGTCTTCAATTCATTTCCTTATGTCATGGGCACCCTGTTCACTTCATTAAAATCATTTTATTCTTAAACTTATATTGAGTACAATGACATTAAATTTTTTCTAAATGACGCAGAACCAGATAATTTGAATGAAAATTAAATATTCCCATGCATTTTCATGAGTGGAGTACTAGTTCAAAGAATATGGTGGTGAAAAATGAATTGTATCACTTCATGGAGACTGTAAGTCATAAGAATTCACAAGTGACACATTCACATCACATTTAATGGAAAAAATGGTGGATTATGGTTATTTAATAGTTATAATATAATTTATGTATATTTAGGATAATTGTGTTATAATTTAATGACAAATACCATAAATATAGTGGATTTAAAAGGAGAAGTAAAAAAATTGATCAGTTATGGCGATTACCTCTTCTTTTATAGATCTCGTTTATATATCCTATTAAGTATAATTGGGTTGGTGTTTTATGAATACAAGTACCTCTAAAAAGAGTATAAGTATATTGGGAAGGAATTTTGAAAAAAAAATTCATAATATATGGCACAAAAAGTGTGATTAAATTAGGTCATGATGTGCCTTTTTATTATTGAAGTGAGGGGTACTGTTGAAATTTAATAAAATATTAAATTATAATAATGTATTTCTTAAGAAAAATGATTCCAAATATCTATATATTTTAATATAGGGAATAATTTGGTTTTAATCCCATCAATGAATTGAATTTTTATAGGTTTAAGTTATTTTTTAAACATTTGATTTGTTTTGAAATGTTAGTTAACTCATTTGAACCTTAAACATGGTAACAACCTTTTCACTCTTAAAGAGTTATACTTGTACATATAAGGATACTATTGACTCATACATTGAAAAGAATGAAATTTTATACCATATATTACCCTAATTTTCCCCTTTAAATATTTATATAATATTAAAATATTTTAATTAAATATTATTTCAATAAAATATAATTTATTTTATTTTGTAAACTTTTAAGTTAATTTCTCTTTTAATGATACAATAAAATTGTGGATTTATAATATAACCATTTAAAACCTCCAAAAAAATTCCTATATATTTATCAAATTCATGGTATGAATTAATTAATCTAAATTATAAATCTTTGAATATTTTTGATATCATTTATTTTATTATTCTCTTAATTGAATAAATATTATGTCCCTATTGTGTAAGAATTTTAGGTAATTATCTCATCCCAAAAAAATTTAAACAAATTACCATGAAAACAAAAATTATATTTGAAATAAATATTTATAACATACCAATACCTATATTTCTCCCTATATAAAAAAATTAATGATACTGAAAATTTGATTGAAATTTTTTACATTTCATTAAATTAAAATAATATAAATGTAAAAATAAATGATAAATAGAAATAAAATCTCATATATTTTAATATTTTATGAGTATTGATGAAATTGGTTAATCGAATGAAATTAATAAATGTGTTAGGGAAATTTTCTAGTCCTTACATTTTTATTTCAAACATTAATTACTCGATTTCCATTACCGTGGTGAAAATTACATACATTTGTTACAATTCATAATAAAAAAATAGAAGGTCCATATTTATAAAATTTATACCAATAGATTCAAAATATAGAATCCATTTTTAATGATTAAATTTTAATAATTCGTAGTAATTAATTTAAATCATAATTCAAAATGTAATGAAAATTGTTTTTTTCTAAAAGACGCTTCTTATGGATAAATTGTTCTTATGAAATTCATTCGTAAAATTTATTCCATTGAAATTAATTGAGATATTAATAATATTATAGAACAAATTTTAATTTAAAATAATCTAAAAAATGGAAATTTCTAAATTCTTGAAACAAAAATAAAGTTTTTAATAAAAATCGGTATTTTTCACTATTTATTTGAAATTCAATATTTTCGAAAAAAAATCTAACAATTTCACCCTAAGATATTTTTGGAAAGATGATTTCAAAAATTTTATATTTTAGAAAAAAAATTGATGTTATATAAGTATATTATAATAGTTTTTTCATAACAATAAATGAAACGCATTTTTAAAGATAATGTATTCCTGAAGCATAAAAGAACATTACAAAAAAATTGGGTACCTGGTTCATAAGAATTAATAAATGATTTTTATTGAGTAGGTACTTTATATATATTTCTTTATTCCATTAATTATATTTATATCTTCTAATTCAATGTCCATGTTATAATGGTCATATTTGAATAATAATATTTTTTGGTTCTTTTAGGCTCGGTGATTGGTATCATATACACTATCGAACATTGTGTTTTTTTAATACTAGTGTGTTACATGAAGTCTTAATCCCACACATCATCAATCAGTGAAAATTTATTTAATACCAAATCCACCCACTTCATAGTTGTGACCCCAAGTGACATTTTTTCCATAACGATATCCACATTCATTATCCAAACATGTATATATTTTCAAGGAAACCCACACTCTACTCTTTACCAAAACATATGATTTTTTTCTATACATACGAATTTCATTATGTTTATCACTAAAATATTCTAATCCAAAATCAGGAAATTCACTAAAAAACTCTAATACCAACAATGACAACTAGAACATAATATAAATAAATATTACACTATTTTAGATGAATATTTAATACATATAGCATTAATAGATTCCTGATATCCATAATGTTTTAGTGCCTTGGAGACTAGATACATGATCAACTTCTTTATGAGTAATATTTAAATATATCCCATAAAATTTATTCATATTTGTACCCCTTCTAGAAATATAATACTTAAAACCTTCAATCAAATCCAGGACTAGGGAGAATAGGTGATGTGGTTCATAAAGGTTATTAGATTCTAGGTTATCTTGGGGAAGGAATTATGGTTTGGAATATAGTTTTGTGTTAGTGTGGATTAGGTTCCCAAGACATCCACTTCCACTCCAAAATATGTTCATTCCTCATTAAGTGAAATACTTATTACATATGTTTATTTACTCTGATGAGGATACTCGAAGCTCCAAATCAACTTCTTCTCCAAGTATTAATGTGTAATTATATTTGGGGTAACTACTCCTATCATGGGTTCTTATAAGAGAATGGGAATTCTTTTCTTGGTTTTAGATAGTGTTCTATCACGGTACTCCTAATTTTGACAATTGGTTCTATCGATAGGGGAATTCGATGGAATTTTGTAAAATTAGGAGGGTTCTAGATTCTTAATGTGATGGTGTGCCTACCCCATAAGCTTGATAGGATCTTCTAGTTTTTGGTGTTTCCTCATCACCAAGGTAAGAGGTTGGAGATCAAGGTACGAAGTCGATTCTTCTCC
Organism: Viscum album; assembly: GCA_963277665.1. Taxonomy (NCBI): domain Eukaryota; kingdom Viridiplantae; phylum Streptophyta; class Magnoliopsida; order Santalales; family Viscaceae; genus Viscum; species Viscum album. Next base: position 1,371,458,986 of record OY728141.1, on the reverse strand, counting down.
TTACAGGATTTATGGATGTTTCATAAGGTAATCATATTTATGGTGTTCGTCAATGTTTGGGACTTATTACTCAAGTTGTATTTGCAAGGTATGATTGCCGGTCATTATCAAAATTTTGATTGGAGGCCACCAGATTGTCTCCATGGAGTGGTATGGAAGATTTTAAAATATAGGTAATTTCAAATTTGGAGTCAAAGCTTCACACGCATACTTCTCGCTCGACTGATAATAATTTTTCAGCCTCTAACGCCATTTTTGTACTTATCGACTCATCCTCTATGATTACGGACGATTCATATCATGGGAAACGGGATGGAATTTCATCACATGTTATTTCAAAAATCATTTAAACATCATATTATCTTATCGACTATGGACCCACATCTCTTGTATGATTGGTCGGCTGAAATTTATTCCAAGTCATGTATAGTGTGGGTGGTGGAAGAAATTTGTACATTGTGAAATTTTCTTAAAAGGATACTTACTTTCTCATTGTTTTTGGAGGGGTTTCTACCATCATCTCAGACTCATATGGCTTTTACTTCTAGCCAATCCTCTGAGAAACAAGACAACCAATGGTTATAAGATTCTCCATAGGTGTGAAGAATGGGAAAATTTGTAAAATAGGATCACTTTTGGTGGAAATATAATGTATCACCAGGGCCAAGGAAATTGAGTCATCTCTTTCGGTTTGAATTATAATACAGGTGTGTTAGGTTGCAAAGCTATCTTTACTACTCAGTAATTTCTTCTATTGTCCTATAAAATTATTAGGAGCTTGGGGACATGGGTGAAGTGCTCTTATGTTGATTTTTAGTTGAGTAGTTATTAATCTTCTATTATAGAAATCATGGAAACCATTAAGTGTGTGGAAAACATATCACCATTCCCTAAAATTATGGGTTTTTTGGAATGTATTAATGAAAATTCATGAATAGATATATATTCAATTTTTGAATAGAAGTTATTTTAAAGAAGTATATGGCAGTGTATTCGTAGGATATTACCAAAAAATAATAAAAATGGGTGGTGAATTATTATGTTCTTTTTAGGATGCTAGTTACGAGACTACTGAGAGAACGTTTCTTTAGAAAAAAGCTCAGAACATTCCATCTAGGAAATTTTTCATCAAAAATCATAGGGATTTTAACATAGTTTCTAAATAATTGGAGAAATTAGGGGAAAATATTTTGGATAATAATGCAACACAATACGTAAAATAATTCATGGATTCAAGGGGTCCAATGGATATGGGGTTCATGGGAAGCAGGTACATGTGGTGTAGTAATTAAAATCTCTCTAGAAGAATTTGGGGTAGGCATGATAGGTTCCTTTCAAATATTCAAGGATTAGATACTTTTTTATTTGCCTTGGTCACTCATCTTACTAGGTATATGTTGGATCATTCTCTAATGGTGGTTCATCTCAAGAGGTGGGATTGTAGGAGAAACCAATTAATCTATTATACTAGATTGAATTTGATAGTTTATTTGTTTAGGTTGTTAAGAAGTTGTGGGATCAAGAAGAGAGGAGTACGGCCTAGACTGGACTGATGAAGTAGATGCAGCATTTGAGAATGGATCTCTGATAATGGGAATCAAATTAAAATGGATAATGACTCGGTATGGAAGGAATAAGGTTGAACATTGAATACCTAGAGGAAATCCTTAAAGATGGAAGGGATGATGACAGGTTTTCCATGTTGGTTGAAAAGAAAAATTTACTCGCTGAGAAATTCATTGATATGGAGAGGTTTTATATGAATAATTTGCATGTTGTTTCGATTAGTGAGGGAGATAACAATAAAAACTATCAAGTGTTATTGAAGGAAAAAAGAGTTATCAAGAGGATCAATCATAAATTAGAGGATGGTACCTTTACCTCAGATGTGGATGTGTCTGGGAAAATGGAGTTGGATTATTTTGAGGGTCTCCTAGAGGAACCAAATAGAGTAAATTAAGAGAGGTAATGTATTATTATTGAGGAGGAGGAATTCATGAAATTTATTCCCAACAGGGTTTATGAGAAAGAAAAAAAATTTCGGGAATAAATATCAGAGAAATAAAAGATCAAATAAACTATTTATAGAATAAAGGGGTAGAGTTCCCCAAGTTGGGATGGGTTCCTTTGGGAATTTTATGAAGATGCATGGGATTTTGTGAAAGGAAAAGTAAAAGAGTTCGTGTAAGGCTATTTTAGTGGTGGATAATTGAAAAGGGCGGCTTGTGTTTCAAAAGAAGTCATGATTCCCAAAGTAAAATACCAGGTTTCCCTTAATCAATACAGACCAATGCGATTGTTTAATTTGGTATATAAGATCTTGGCTATCCTTGACAACAAGAGACATAGAAATTTTCTAATACGATTTATATTAGAGGAGTAGCATGGTTTTTTGGAGAGGATAACTATTCAAGGGGATATTGTTATTTCTATAGAAATTGTGTTGGATATAAATTTGAAGACTTTAGGATCTAATTTCTAGGATAAGGAGTTCATGGAAAAGAATTATGATAGACTACAATGTAATTTCATCATAAAAATGATAAGGAATTTTTAATTTCAGAAAAGTTTTGACGATCTGTTCATTAGGTGATTTGTATCACCATGGATTTCCATTTCTGTTATTAGAAGAGGTTTTAGGTATTTCAAATCGGTGAGAGGTGTTAATAAAGGGGAAACTCTATATCCAAGCCTTTTTATCATGAATCAGTATCACAAACCGACCCAGGTACCTAATAACATCATATCTGATCTAGTCCATACATGTCCTAAAGAGAGTGCCCTATCCCCACAGGTCAACGAATAGCACCTGGCATCATAAAAAACGAATTTGGGAATGATTTTTTCACTAATAATTCATAAGTAAACAAGAGAAGTCTATATTGCATACAAAAGAAACTCCTCTGTAAATAATGTACCAGAAGTCAAACAGAAATAATCATCCCCAAGTACAATAACCAAGTACCAAAACATGGGAAACACTACTAAATTCCCAACTCAGAAGAAACTCACCAAGTCCACGATTCAAAATCTACGACCACCTCTATGTGATCCTTTTACATTGCTCAAACACTGAAATAGATAATCTACAAAAACATGAATGTATAAGAAGGGTGCGAGCCAAATCCTAGTAGGATTTCACCTAAAGAATCCATTACAGGATACTAATATAAATAACTATATAAATTATTTCAGTTTAAAAACAAAGAGGTTTGTAATCTTAAAATCTTTTTTAAACAAATCATGCTTTACATTTAAAAGGATGTAAATACTATAGAAATTTATTCTTCACTTTTCAATTAATGTAAAGAACTTCAAAATATGGAATATCATTTAAACAAAAGGTTCTTTATATAAATGGAACTTTTTTACAAAATTCTTTAAATAACACTTTTATGTAAAATAGTTTTTATAAATCACATAGCATGTAAAATAGTTTACCTCAATTGCTTATATTAATTATAAATAAAAAAAAGTTGTAAATATGGTTATATGCCTAACAAGGTATGGTAGTATCAGGATATAGGGGGGCCACACATGAAATGATATAGAAAATATGTACATATGTCTCTCTAAACCAAGGCCAAAGAAGACTCAACACCATCCCTTAATGGATGTGATGTGCTAATATGATGTTTTAGAATGTTTTAAGTTATAAAATGCCATCCAAATAGCTCACTTAATCTTTATGGATTTCCAGATCACTATAAAAAATATTGATGGACAATTTATTTTAAGACTACTTAAAATATAATTAAATCCCATTCTCTATTTTAAATATTTAAATTTTCTATTTAAAAACCACAACATGTTTTTTATAAAAAAACAATCCTTTTCACAAATATAAAACCCTTAGGTTTCCATCAATCCATTTTGAAAAATATTTATTTAAAATAAATTCACCATTCAATTTTACAATCTAATTCCAAAATTTAAATCAACAATTAAAATTTCAAAATTCATCAATTTCATAACAAACCCAAATTGAATGGAATTTTGGTTTTTCACAATTTTCCATCAAATCACTTTTCTTTATTAAATTCAAAATTTTAATTGAAACAAATTTCATCAAATATAAAATTTAAATTAAAAATTTTAAATTTCCTCAATATTCATAAACACGCCCCAATTCAATGGAATTGGGGGTTTTTCAATTTCATTCCAAAACCCCATTTTTATTAAAAACTCCAACTCAAGGGAATTGGGTTGTTCCAAAAAAAATTAAACCCATTTAATAAAAAATAAGAAATTTTATTTTATTAAAAAAATTAATATTAAAAAAGTAATTTAGCATAAACAGAAATTGGGCATCATAACGGAACCACCTACTTTAGAGTCACTAGATCTTGAATTCTCAAACACAAATCATGATTTAATAAGGAAGAACAATAAAAATGGAATCAAGGGAAATGAGGATAAAACCAAGGTTTATAACACCAAAATAGTGGTTATTAGATCTAAAATTTAACATAAGGATCCATAGACTTCTATGTAATAAGGGAGACATCATGGGAGAACAATAAAGGGAGGAGGAAACTGATTATAAGAGGGTTAGCAAATGTTTTCCTAGCTTCATATCTTGTTCATGATGAATCCTTTAAGACAAAATATTTATTGGGAAGTTTTAGGATTGGATAAAACTATTATCGATTGTATCGGCCTGTCGAGTGTCTAAATAGGGTTTCAAAAATATATAACAAATATTAAGATCCCTTAAATTCATTCCCGCACAGTTTTCTAGGACATGGTGCATGGTTTATTCAAAAAATGCATAGGATGTGCGCCATTTATAAATGGGTTTCACAGATATTTTTAAAATGGTGCATGGATTGAATAACTATGTTCCAACCATGAAAAATCCCACTACCTTAGGTAGCATGGTTTTCTCTAAAAGGTCCCACAGTTTGGAAAACTATGCTCAAACTGTGCATTAGAAGAGAATTTTTAGAACCCTTGAAAATTCAACCCAAAACAACCCAAAATTAAACCCAACCAAATATTCCTAATAAATACTGGTTAAGGAATATAATAAAAACATTATAGGATATTACGACCTCCCCAACATAAAAACATTCTATTCTCAAAAGGCCTAAGAAGAAAATTTCATTCCAAAATGATATGGTCACTGCTATCTCGTCAATTCCTACCTCTCCCAATTCTTATGATTATTAGAATCATGTTGTCATAAAACATGAACTATGAGCATTTTCCTCCCAAGAATAACTATTGGTTTAGAATGAACTATCTTTAATGGTTTTCAGTCATGGATAAATTCGGTTGAATATCAAGATAACTCCAAATCAGAATGTGAGATAGATAAGATAGATATTTATAGAGTTGAGATATATAAAACCGCTTATTTATCATTTTTATCTAATGTGGTAGTTCTAAATGGTTAGCAACTTCCCCCACCTTCACAACAACCTCGAATTTCCCCACAAAATGAGGAGTAATTTTCCCTTGCCTACCATGTTGTCGATGACCGAAATAGTGTGAAATGTTCATTAACACCAAGTTACCAACTAATAATTCCGATGTTCTATGGTTAACATTAGCATAAGAATTATATCATCTCTATTTTCTCAACATCCTATGATGAATCATCTAAATCATTGATGTTGTCTATTTGACCAAGGTCTTTAAAAGCAAGGAACTTCCACCAATCTACGACCAACATAATGGATATTTACAAGGCTTACCATAAAATTCCTCCAAAGGATTCATTATAATCATGGATTAGTAACAATCATTATATGAAAACTCAACCATCCCTTACTGGTCAACCTAAGATCTGCACAAATTTAGTAAACAATAATGGATCATATCCTAAAGAATTTTTATATCTTCTTCTATCTAGCCATCTGACTGTGGGATATATTTCATACTTAAAGGGGAATGAGATCCTAGTGCCTCCTAAAGGCCTCTCAAAAAATGATAAGTGATCCAAGGATACCTATCATATAATATAGAAGATGGAAATCTTTGTAAAAAAAAATATCTTTCACATAGAGATTTCTTAACTCCTCAACATTGGTTGTATCAGAAATGGGTACAAATTGATCTGATTTCATTATACGGTCAATAGAACCCCATATCAAATTATTCATTCTCTGGGTATGTGGAAACCCAACCAAGAAGTCCATTGAGATATCATTCCATTTTCACATACGGAAAGGATGTGGCTGAATCAAACTCAAAGGTTTCTGAGGCTTGACCTTAACGTTTTGGAACATATAACAGTGGGAGAAAAAATCAGAAATTACTTGTCTCATGCACAGCCACAAAAACTACCAATACATTTCAAAGAACATCTGCACTATTCTGTGGTTCACTACCCACTAGGAAATTTGAAAATCCTCATCACAGCTTTTCTTACTGAAGACAGTGTAACAAAATGATTCTGAAAGTATTGAATTTTCTCTTTGGAGAATGACCAGTCAATCATTATCTCCCAACAAATAAGAGAGTCTCTATTACTATAGAAGACATCGTCAAGATGTTGGTCCTGATGAATCAATTACATAATATAATATTTCAACAGAACACTGGTCAAATAGACCTCATCCCCTGATTCATAGACCCCAATATGAAAATTTTGAAAAAGATCCATCATGTTCTACTCTTTTGATGATTCCTTCACTACCTGGATTGGAAGTTTCATGATTAAAGCATCTGTGAGTAAATTCCATTTCTCCAGGGTATAATTAATCTCAAAGTAAAAATATTTCAGGTACTCCACCTATTTCTTTTGGAATATATTCAAATATATTTTAAAGAATATATAACTTAAGCACTTATGGTCTGAATACACAGTAAACCATTCTCTATAAAGGTAGTACCACCAACTCTTATGAGCATTCACCACAGCTACAAGATCATGGTTGTGGGTTAGATAATTATTCTAATGTGGCCTAATATAAATAGACACATAGGCAATGACATGATTAAATTACATATGAATGCATCCCAAGCTTGAACTTACTGCATCACAAAAGGCCATATAGATTGACCTCTAGAACATTCAGCATTATCACAATAGTAAAGAGACATTTTATCACAACAAAAGAATCAATAAATTTCTAATCCTAAGAAAACAATACACACTTAAGTGTTAGAGCTATCATCGGATAACAAAACAATGAGAATCCCTTTAAAAAGTAGTGGTAATTCCCATCTAGACAAAAGAAACTCAAAATATCAAAAACATTTTGTGGTTGTTCCCATTTGATAATAGATTTTACCATATTAGGGTCAACTGAAATACCATGTTTTGAAACCAAATGTCTCAATAACATCACTTCCTAAATCTAGAAGTAACATTTTGAATGTTTGGCATAAGGTCGGTGATTTCTCAACAAAGTCGGAATTGTTCTCAGATGATTCACATGATCTTCCTCACACATAGAGTTGAAATAGATTTCTTCCATGAAGACCAACACAAATGTTTCCAGAAACTCATCTAAAACCATGTTTATTAAATCTATGAAAATATAGGATCATTTTATAGTGTAAAGTGGATGACCAGGTAATCATAATGATTATACCTAATTTGATGGGTAGTTTTCTGAATACTTGATTCTTGTGTCCTCAACTGATGTTAACCAAATCGACTGCCAAACATTGAAAACCAATTTAACCATTTTATTTGATAAAATAGATCATAAATCATTGGAAACATATATTTTTTCTTTATCATAACTCAACTGAGTTTTCAATAATCAAGACATGGGAGAATTGAATCATCATCTTTCATATAAAAGAGAACCAACACCACCCAAGGTGACACACTCGGACATATAAATACTTTCTATATAATTATATCCAACTAGGACATTATCTCTTTCATTTTATATGTTTTCCAATAGAATAAGGAATATAAATTGGTTGAGTAACAAATATTAATCCAATTGAAAACTCAACCTTCCTTACTGGGGAAAAACCAGATATGTCTAAAGGAAACACATTGGGAAACTCAATGAAAACTAGAGGGAGTTAACCATTCAAATATTATCTTTCTAGATTTAATGAAAACATAGATATCACCTTCCAAAAATCTAGATATGAAGGCCCATCTCCGGTTGTTCTTGGGTCTCATTCTCCTTAAAAGACATATCACACATCACTGGGTGTTTTATGGGACAATCGTCAAAGATAACAATCAATATGGTCTTTATTAGTAATGATCAAATCCATCCCAAAAATGTAGTTAATACATTTCTTGTTGAGAACTAGAAAACTCCCAGAAATATTGATATATGACAAATATATTACACAATAATGAATATGAAGGTCCTTCTCTCTCTTCGTACCAAGGGTTGTAGTAATACCCATTGCACAAGATAAAAGCTTCATCTGAAGATTAAGTGGATTTACAATACTAGTTTAAATAAATGAATTTGAAATACCAATATCAAATATAGAAGTCACTAATGATAAAATAATTGTAATTATACCTTTCACGGTCACGGGACCCCAATCCTCTTCCTCTTGAGACTCTTCCACTGCATTAAGAATATTCATTCTGGATGCGTGTAGATGGAACCTTTTTTTTGGTTCAGCATCTAATTATACCCTAGTTTTAAACTGCTCTGAGGATTTCATGACTATCTGAGGAGTGTAATATACATGGAATAATCTCTTCATGTGATCTGAGAATCCCCATGATCCACAATTCTTGGGTACCTCAATGAAAACCCACTTTGAGTGACCCAGCTTTCCACACTAGTAACAAACTAAAGGACCTATAGAAAGCACATTAGGAGGTATATAATGACTTTACAGTAGAAAAACACTGCAAAAATCATCATGATTCCTTTTTTCCATGGAGTAATTCACACTATCACAAGGAGATAAAGAAACTCTTAATAAACCTGACTTTCCAGCCATATCCTTCTTAACCATAGGTTCTTTATCCATCACATCAATATAATAAGGAAAATTCGCAAGAAAATATGAGAAACATATCTTAATAAAGTCCCAAATTTATCCTTTAATCCTGCATCTTCTCATTTTATAAAATGTCATGTGTGAAATGAACGATCTCAGAAAAATGGTTTTCATACTCTATCACATCCAGTTATGATAGTTTTGTCTGAAAAAAACATCATATAATTAGACAACAGCATTGAGACTAGATAGAACTGGACTGTGAATAGAATATTGAAGTCCTTCCACTCTATGAACTCATGCTTTTTCACAGTTACCATGGTGTGGGACCATCTCTTTCTTAGTCCTTCGAATATGAACATGGAACACTTTACTGTGATATCTTTAGTTGTGTCAAAGAACAAAAAACAGTTGCTCCATTGTTCTAAACCATTCCTCATCCTCATTATGATCATTTGATCCTTTTAATAGTGTTACATTCTAAAGAAGAGAATCTTCAGAAAATACCTTGATAATGTCCCTCTAAGGTTCCATGGTAGGAACCTAAATATGAACTGGAGGTGGTGCATATCCTAGAGCATGGATGGTGCACACAATTACCTCAACCTAGTTTAGGTCCATAAGAAGATTCGCTCACTGAGGATCTATATCAACTCTTTATTTTGTTTCATTACCAAAATATATCAAAGGAATGATTCGAAATAACATCAATAAATGGAAAGTAATACTGTATATTACACCCAAATAGAGAAACAAGGTAAAATTAATCCTAAAATATAGAACAAAAACGATTTGAACTTTAGTCTATACAAATCAAAATAGGGAAAAGAGTAAAAATAATCCATAATATAACTTACCCCCTAGATACATAATGTAAATTGTGCTGAGATATAACTAGGTACTCATTAGAAACTAACTCCTAAGTATCTCTAAGATTTCACAAATGTATACAGACGGAAGACAAAAGCTCAACCAGAATCTATAATACCACTTTGTCAAGAATGAGCCTAGGTACCCTAGTAACCTGATGTTTGAACTGACATTGACATAGCCAGAAGAATATTCTCAATCTCCACTGCTCAACGAATATCACTTTTCTTCATAAAAATTGAAAGTGGGAATGATTTTATCCACTAATAATGTAAAATTTAAAGAGACGAGTCAATATTACATCCAAAAGAAACTCCACTAGGAGTAATATTCTAGAAGTAAACTAGAAATAATCATTATCAATTTCTACAACCAAGTTCCATAAAATTGGAAACACTGCTCAAGTCCCAACTTAGCTGAAACTCACCATGTCCATGGCTCAATATCTAGAACCACATCCAAGTGATCATTTCCCTTACAAGAACCTGTATGAAGATAATTTTCCAACACTGAAAGGAATAAGTAGGGTGTGATCCAAATCCTGGTGTGATTTCACCCATAAATTCCATTAGAAGATTCCAATATCAAATTAACCAAATAAATTCAACCAATTTTTTTAAAAAAAAATTAGGTTTTTCATTTTAAAATCAAATTTAAATAAATCTTACATTACATTTCAAAAGATGGAATCACTCTAGAAATTCATGATTCACTTTTCATATGATGGAAATTATTTTCAAACGAATGAATTACCTTTAAAATTTTAATTTACATAAAAGGAACTTTACATAAATGTATTACGAACACTTTTATATAAAAATATTATATAAATCACAAGGTATGTATAATAGTTTACAACAATAAAGTATATTCATTTGAAATAAAGACAACTAAGCAACATGGTCATATGTCTAATAAGTTACAATATTTTCTAGATATAGGGTCCCCATACTCAATGTGATATGGAAAATATGTCTATACACCCCTCAAAACCAAGCTGAATAGGGCCCACCTCCATCGTCCAAGGGATGTGATGTGCTGATATGATGTTTTGGAACGTTGTTAGTTGTAAATTCCCATCCAAATAGCTCACTAACAACCTATGTATATATAAGAACCTGGATCTTCCTTTCAGGTGTGGTTTTCCTTTTCTAGTTGTTTTTAAGAAAAAAGAGGAAATTCTGGAAAATTTTTTGAAGTACACATTATGTACTTTATGTGTACACTCCCTGTAATTCTTTGCCACAGGAGACCATGTGTTGGACATGTCCTTGACACACACACAGTCGTGTGGGGGTGACATGGATGCCACCTAAAGGGGAGTATGGAAAAGGTGATTACACACCATATACATCAAAAGTAAACTCTTTGTATTTTGTTTTTTTTCATTAAACGGACCGGGGTTGCATCTAATCGTTAAAAGCGTCCTATTTTAGGTCTTGTCCGATAGAGAGAAACTGTACAGTACCCAAACATCTCCGAGCCCCCGAGCCTCCATCGGTTCTCCGAATCGACTGTCGTCAATTGCATTAGAACCACATTGGTGAGCTCTTCTTTCTTATAGAGAATATTTTTCCAATTCCTCCTCTTTTCCATGTTATCGTGGGTTTAACGTTTCACATTTTTTTATAGATATATGGTGTTCTAAGACGATTCAAGCTTTATGGTTCAAGTATATTGATTTCATTACCCCATGGTAGGTGGTTTGTGTCCTTCCGTTCCAAGTCTATGAGTATTATGTGCAAATTCCACCAATAGCCATGAACGAGGTATTGCGTGTTTACCGTTTTAAACCTGTTGTTTTCCTGCCATTCTTGTATTCCTATGTAGAGGTAAATTGGATATGTTTGGGGTTTATTTTTATGTTTTGGATGTTCTACTCATGCTTCGTTCTGTTTACGACTGTTTGGTCATGTTTAGCCTATTGGCGGTTTACCTGTTTTCCATGCCTTATGGTTGTAGGGTGGAGTGTTGTTTTCTGACATGCTAGTGATGTTGTAGACTGGTTAGCCAAGTAGTTTTTTAGGTTTACATTGGCCATATAGCATTACTATGCGTTGAATTACACGGTTCCATGAGAACCTGGAGTTATAGACTAAAAGAGGATCGACCGAGTGAGCTTCCTCAGAGAGTCTTTGGAAATTATAGACAATAGGGGGGATAGACTGAGTGAGCATACTCAGAGAGTCTTTTAGATTTATAGACTATAAGGGGATAGACCGAGTGATATTCCTCAGAGAGCCTTTGTTTTACTTGAACTACCTTGAACCACTCCATGCTATAAGATGAATTGAACGAGTGAGCTTCCTCAGAAATTCTGTGAATGACCTAGGGCTATAAGAGGAATTGACCAGGTGAGATTACTTAGAGAGTCTCTTGACCTTAGGAATATAAGGGGAATTGAATTTGTGATCTTCCTCTGAGACTCCCTGACTACCTTAGACTATAAGGGGAATTGATAGATTGAGCTTCCTCATATAGTCTTATATTTTTCATTTGACCAAACCATAGGGGTTAGGCTGAGTGTACCACCAAGAGGGTTGTTGGTACTTGTTAGGTAGGACCAGGGGGATGGCTGTGAGTACTTCCCAGAGAGTTACCTATTTGTGTTTAGCTTCTTGTTAGTTGCTGCTTGATAATGGAACTGTGGATTGATTACTGCTGAGTATCTTCTTGTTTACTGCTTTCTATACTTTTACTAGCCATATATTCACTAACAAATAGGCACATACCTTCGAGTTGTTTCCTACAGAGATATAGTCTTGAACCCAATTTGGGCCATGCTTTTGGTCCCAAACAGATCATATTTCTACAGGTATAGATAAGGGAAAGTGCCCTTCTACTTCGGGTACTTTACTTATAGTGGAGCTAGAGACAATGGGACCAAGCATTGGCTTGTGATACTGAGGAGCTGTTTATCTGTTTTTTTTTTACTTTGGTTCAGTATTGTTGCAATCGGCATTGTGAATATTTTGGATATTTCCCTAGACTTCTGTATCATGCATCCTTTATTATGCATTGCTCCAGTTGTTTATTATCTCTAGTCTTCCATTGTTCACATGTGTATGGATTATTTCTGCTTCCTCTATTGTATATTGTTTCTCATCCGTTGTGCACTCTTCCAATGAGGGCATAGTTTCCCCACTATCACACCTAAGGCACTCGCTGCTAGTCAGCAGCCTCTGGCATTCGGGGAAATGTGCTTCAGGCCATGTCACCAACCGGGTACGGGGCGCCTATGGGTGGCTTCCAGAACTGGGACTTTAGAAAGTTGTATCAGAGCATTTCTTTATCTCTTTACTTACTGTTCGGAGCATATTTCCAGGGATAGGACGGTATAGGTACTTGGTATGAATTTGTGCCTTGGAGTAGCTAACCTGTGTATAGGGTAAAGCCAATCTACCTCGTTTATTGAAGATTATTTTGGTTTGGCAAGTTTACAGTTGATCTGATTTTCACTGATGGGTGAATCACATGTTTTGTGCTGTTACTGTTGAAATTGTTGGGGCTCTATTTTTGTAGAAACCTGATGATATGCGGGTATTCCATCTCATGCATCATATAGTCAGTTTCTAGAAATCACATGTCATGAATTATTTCCATGCCATTTAGGCTGCATTAGCGATTGCATGTTGTTTTGATACATGTTGTGTAGAATATGCATGTTGTTGTGATAAATGCTTGATATAATACCTGCTTTCAATAGGTATTGCTATAAATAACGTCTTGTTTGAATGAACAAAGAATTTTTATTCTTGAGGTGTTTTGGGCCCTCATGAATCGGAACTTGGTGAATCATTGACTTATTTCCCTTTTATATAACATGTATTTGATTCCATGTTGTGATTCACGGGTATTAGGGGCCCCCATGGATCGGAATTCGGCACCATAACGCTTGTATTCTGTGTTTTCTAGGCTCCGGAGTAGTTTCTTAGGATACTATCCAGAAAAACCCAGAACACACGGAATCTTCTTTATGAATACATGTGGTGTAGTAAATAACCGTGTAACTGACTATGTGGGCAGGGATATAGGGTTGTGAAAAGTCTTACAGGAACACGCTGTGTACAGTACGTATACGTCGTGTTTTAGTGACCGTGTGTCTACCCGTGTGACTAATAAAATGGATGGATGAAACTTTGACTATACACCGTATGTCCTGATTTCATACACCGTGCAGTGTAACCTAGATACACGGTCGTGTCACGAACAACACGGGTTGGGTAAATCCTTCAAGTACGCGCGGTGTGCACATTGAGCACGCCGTGTAGAGTAAACCTTGTAGTCGATCGTGTAACTAATAGCACAAGTTATTGAAACATGTCTAATACATGACGTGTCCTTCGTGTACATTCCATGTAGTCTAGGATTAAGAAGACTGTGTGGGTTAGCTGTCTAAGGAGACTCGGGCAGGGGAATAGAGTTCAAGTACACGCTATGTGTGGGGACAACATGTGTGTGGTTGGGGTGTTACACGGCCAGTTGTTTTTGAAGTACACACCGATGTGAATAGCTTAAAAGGACATGTCATGTAGTGTTTATACACGCCGTGTAGTCTTGTTTTGTAAAACTATAATGTTTCTTTATCATGTTCCCTTCATGTATTGTTATGTTTTCAGTCCTTGATAATCCTGATCTAAGGTGTGTGTTTGACATTTCTAAATTATGCTACTGAGACGTCCCCTAGTTGTATGCTAGTTTCTAGACGGTGATCAGACAAAAAATATGGTTGATCGAGGAATTCTAGCTGATCATTATTTTGTGCCAGTCTTGGCACCAGCCGTTATACCTAGCACAGGTGCTGATGCACAGTTCAGGGAAGGCATTCTGAGGATGTTGTAGGCTTTTCAGGGAGCATCGTCTCCTGCCCCGTCGATGGAGGAATAGACACGAGTTTCGCAGCAGCAGCATCCTCCTACTTTCTCTGAGGATGGAGGACCCCAGGCTACAGAATCAAGGCAAGAGTCCATGATAACGATATTCGAGCTTCAAGAGAAACCTCCAGATAAGAGGGTGAATCACGCTACCTATATGCTCTAAGACTCTGACAAGAGGTTGTGGGAGATGATCTCACAGTCAAGACGCAATTGGAGTATGACTTAGGATGAGTTTTGGTGCATCTTCTACGATTACTTCTACCCTGAGAACTTGAGGGCTGATCGAGCTCGGGGGTTTATGAGTCTGGAGTAGGGCACTCTTTTTGTTATGGAGTACTCGTCTCACTTTACTGAGCTACAGCATTTCATTCCAATTCTAGGAGGCGATGAGATGTTCCTTGTGTGGAAGTTCGAGGATGATCTGAGGCACGGTATCCGATCACAGGTGAACTTATTCAGGTTGAATTTAATATCTTCTATCATCAACCAGGTGCTAATCACTAAGCACAATCGGAGGGGTTCGGGAGTTGTGACCCAGGGTGGTTCGACATCCAGAGTTTCTGTTCCTCCTACTGATAGCCGGAAGCGCTGCAGGGAGTCTGCTTGAGGAGATCGGAGTAGGTGGTATGTATCTTCGGGTAGCCAGGTGGTGTCCTTCCATTGCGGAAGGAGTAGACATACTTGGCCTTAGTGCCAAAGAGACTTGATGGAAAACCGATCTTGTGGTAAGATGGACCATCTGCAGCATTTCTGTTAGATCTTCTCACCTGTAACTGGTGGTAGGGGTTCTTCTATGACCCTGTGTTCAAGAGAATCATTTCCATTTTCTCACCAGTTTGGGAACTGTAGTTCTTCTGGTTGTTCGAGTTGAGGTGGAGGTCGCGGTCGTGTGGTTCAGTAACCAAGCTACTAGTGACAGCAGAGTAGATCAGCTCAGAGTGGTCAGGCAGGGTCAAAGGGCCGTGGAGCAGGCCAATCCTTTGTAGTGGAGCAGACCCATCAGGAGTAGGATCCTAGCCCCTCTATTGTTATACGTACGATCTTAGTAGCCTCAATTTTATCTTTAGGTATTTTTGATACAGGGGCTTCCCATAGCTTTATATCTATCACAGTTGTGGAGAGTCTTGGTCTCTGCATCTTTTCTTCTATCGACATCTTGACATTAGACACACCGTTGGGGACTAGGACATCTAGTGTAAGTCAGTGTAAGGAGTTCCTTCTAGAGGTTGGTGGGTGTCACTTTCTAAGGGACCTGTATGTCCTGGAGATGACAGGTTATGATTTCATTCTTGAAATGGGTGGGTTAGTTCTCTTCCAAGAAGTTATTGATTTCTATCGTCGTAGGGTGAGTATCATATCACCTGAGGGTGAAACATTTCTTCATAAGGGATAGTGGGATGTACAGGCGAGTAGAGTAGGTCTAGAGCATCTTGGGGTAGGAGGATTTATAGCCCAGATTCCCAGTCTATATCTGGATGACCAGGGGACTTCACAGTTGGACATTCCTCTAGTGGTGGATCGTTTAAAAGGCGTCTTTCTAGAGTACTTTTCATGTTTTCCTCTGGACCGTGAGGTAGACTTATATATTGATCTTGTTCCAGGGGTGGAACATGTGTCCATTCCTCCTAATAGGATGGCTACACCAGAGTTACAGGAGCTCCAGAAAAATTTGGAGGAGTTGTAGGCCAAGGGTTTTATCCGACCCAGTACTTCTCCTTGGTGTTCTCCTATCCTATTCGCGAAGAAGGCAGATGGTACCCTCAGAATTTGTATGGACTATCACAAGTTAAACCAGTTAACGGTCAAGAACTGATATCCCTTACCTCGGATCGATGACCTCTTTAATCAGCTTTGAGGAGCCCGAGTGTTCTCAAAAATTGAATTGAGGTCCGGTTATCATCGGATGCATGTTAGACCATCTGATACCCCTCTCATAGCCTTCTGGAGTAGGTATGGTCTATACGAGTATATTGTTATGCCATTCGGTCTCACGAATGCGCCTGCAGTTTTCATGGAACTGATGAACCGAGTGTTCCATCCATACTTGGATTCCTTCGTGGTGGTTTTCGTTGATGATATATTCATGTACTCTCACACTCGACAAGAGCATGCTAACCATCTTGAGATAATTTTGAGTACACTGAGGGAGCATCAGTTATATGCTAAGCTCTCGAAGTGCCCCTTTTGGATGGACCACATACACTTCTTGGGTCATGTTATCTTAAATATAAGAGTATTAGTAGACCAAGAAAAAGTGAGGGAATTAGTTTACTAGGAGAATCCAAATAATGTATTTAAGGTGCGGAGTTTTCTGGGGCTGGCTGGATACTACAGACTCTTTATTCAATATTTTTCATGCTTAGCACCACCGTTGATGGGTCTGACTAAAAAGGGTGTGAAATTCTTGTGGTCAGATTCTTTTGAATCAGCCTTTTAGGAGTTGAAAGAGAGGTTTACTTCAGCAAAGATACTAGTCTTTATAGAGTCGGGCAAGAGTTATACCATTTATTGGGATGCGTTGGGTATCGGGCTGGGAGTTGTGCTTGTGCGGGGAGTTGGATTCATTGTGTACGAGTCTCGGCAATTGAGGCCACACAAGAGGAACTACACGATGCACAATATGGAGTTCGCAGTTGTTGTTCATGCCTTATGATTTTTGAGACATTATCCGTTGGGGGAGCATTTTGTGGTTTTCAGCGACCACAAAAGTCTAAATTACATTTTCACTCATCCTGACTTGAATTTAAGGAAGAGAAGGTGGGCGGAGTATCTCCAGTCTTTCGACTTTCAACTTTCCTATACACTGGTAAAGGGCAACACAATGGATGATGCATTGAGCAGGAGGACCCAAATACAGGCAGTTCATGAGTCCAGCAGTGAGTGGTAGCTTATGGCCATGTTCTCTGAGATGAATTTGGAGGTGCACAATAGACAGGGGATGACATCACTTTATTCTGAAGTTGGTACCTCTACGCTTCTTGATCGAGATCGAATGAAGAAGCTATCAGATTCTGATGGCCTAGTCCTATGGGAGTGTGTGTCAGGAGAGGACCCTGTTCCTAGGTGGACCAAAAGTGATGATGAGATCTTGCGTTTCCAGCGGCGTGTATGGGTGTCAGTAGACATACGCGAGGAGCTGATGAAAGATTTTAATTCCTCAATTTGGGGAGTTTATCCTGGTGTCACCATGATGTATCGTGATGTACACCACCATTATTTGTGTCTAGGTATGAAGAAAGATGTTGCAGGTTTTGTCATGAGGTGTTCCACCTATCAGCCGATGAAGGCAGAGCATCAGGGACCAGCTAGGCTTCTACAGCAGTCACCCATTCTTGAGAGGAAGTGGAATGATTTCATGATGGACTTCATGACCGATTTACCAAGGTCACTGTGAGGGAATGATGTGGTATGGGCTTTCATTGACAGACTCGTGATGTTTGTTCACTTCTTGTCGATCAAAGAGACCTTCAGTGTTGATGAGTTGGGTCATTTGTACATCTGAGAGATTGTACGTATACATGGGCTTCCCCACTCCATTGTCTCGGAGCGGGACATAAATTTTACTTCTTGGGTATGGCAGGGGCTTCAAAAGGCTTTCGGTACATAGTTACTTTTGAGTACATCATACCATCCCCAGACAGATGGCTAGTCCGAGCATATGATTTTGGTTCTTTAGGACATGCTCTATGCATGCATCCTAGATTTTGGATGTTCTTGGGAAAAGAATATACATCTTGTGGAGTTTTCCTACAACAATAGTTTCATGGAGACTATTTATATAGAAACTTACAAGTCTTTGCACGGTAGACATGCTGATCACCCTTATGTTGGATGGAAGTAGGAGAGGCATCTATGCTAGGACCTCGTCTTGTCTAGGAGACCACAGAGCAGATAGAGTCGATTCGGAAGAGGATGGATATTATGCAGTCCTGTTAGAAGTCTTATTTTGATCAGCGGAGACAACCTATAGTGTTCAAGGTCGTGGATCAGGTTTTCCTATGTGTCGCACCGAGGTTGGGACACAGGAGGATTAAGAGGTAGTGTAATCTTTCACCGAGGTATGTTGGACCGTTTGAGGTATTGGAGAGAGTTGGGTTGGTAGCCTATCAGTTCCAATTACCTCAGATTTACTGGGCTATGCACGACGTATTCCATGTTTCTTAGCTCCGATGTTACTTTTCAGACTCGTCTCATGTCTTTAAACCTGAGGAGATTTAGCTCGAAGCAGATGCATCATTTGAGGAGCATCCTATCCGGATTTTCGATCGTAGTACAAAGGTTCTATGTGGCCGCTCTATTCCTCTGGTATGGTTTCTATGGCAGCACGGGCAGGTACAGTACGAGACATGGGATAGGGAGGTCGATGTATGAGTAGAGTGGCTGGAGTTATTTGAGGTTTCTTCTTCTACGCTGCGATAGGAAAATTCAGGAACTAATTTTATTAAGGGGAAAGTTTTTAAGAACCCAAATATTCATTTCAAGTGTGTTTTTTCTTTTTTGGTCGTTTTTCAGAAAAAAAGTAAATTCTGGAATTTTTTTTGAAGTACACGCCTTGTACTTTATGAGTACACACCATGTACTTCCTTTCCACAGGAGACCATGTGATGGCCATATCCAGGCCACCCACATGGTCGTTTTGCAGTGACATGGATGCTGCCTAAAGCGGAGTATGAAAATAGAGATTGCACGTCGTGTACTTAAAAAGTACACACCATGTATTTTGTTTTTTCATTAAACGGACCGGGGTTGCGTCTGATTGCCAGAAGTGTCTTCTTCTGGGTATCGTTCGACCAAGAGAAATTGTATGACGCCAAAACTTCTCCGAGCCCCCGAGCCTCCGTCTGTTCTCCGAATCAACCGTCGTCGATTGTGTTGGAACTGTAGCAGTATGCTCTTCCTTCTTCTGGAGCATCGTTTTCCAATTCCTCCTCTTTTCAAGGTTATCATGGGTTTAACATTTTATGCATTTTCTTATATATAAGGCGTTCTAAGATGATTCAAGCCTCATGGTTCAATTATTTTGATCTCTTAACCACAGGGTAGGTGGTTTGTGCCCTTCTGTTCGAATTATTTGGGTATTATGTGCAAATTCCACCAACACCCTTGAATGGGGTATTGCGTGTTTACCTTTTTACTACTATTGTTTTCTTCCCTTGCTTGTATGCTTGTGTAGATGTAAATTGGATACTTTTTGGGTTTATTTCTATGTATTGGATGTTCTGATCATGCTTTGTTCAGTTTACGATCATTTGGTCCTATTTATCCTATTGGTCATTTACCTGTTTTCCAAGCCTTCTAGTCATAGGGTGGACTATAGTTTTCTGACATTCTTGAGATGTTGTAGACTAGTTAACCAAGTAGTTCTGTAGGTTTACATTGGCCATATAGCATTACTATGCGTTGACTTACATGGGGCCATGGGAACCCGGTGTTATAGACTAAAAGAGGATAGATCGATCGAGCTTCCTCAGAGAGTCTTTGGACATTATAGACTATAGGGGGATAAACCGTGTGTGCTTCCTCAAAGAGTATTTGAGATTTATAGACTATAAGGGGATAGACCGAGTGAGATTCCTCTAAGATTCTTTGTTTTACTTGTGTTACCTTGAACCACTCTAGGCTATAAGAGGAATTGACCGGGTGAGGTTCCTCAGAGAGTCTGTCAACGACCTGGGGATATAAGAGGAATTTACTTAGTGATCTTCCTCAGATAGTCTCTATACCTTGGGGCTATAAGGGGAATTGACTATGTGATCTTCCTCAGAGAGTCCCTGACTACCTTAGACTATAAGGGGAATTGACCGAGTGAGCTTCCTCAGAGTGTCTAATATTTTTCGTATGACCAAACCAGAGGGGTTAGGCTGAGTGCAAAGCCCTGAGGGTTACCTATTTTTGTTTAGCTTCTTGTTAGCTGTTTCTTGATATTGGAATTGTGGATTGATTACTATTGAGTATCTTCCTATTTAATGATTTATGTACTTTTACCTGCCATATTTTCACTAACTGTTAGGCACAGATCTTCGGGTGGTTGCCTACTCAGATTTAGTCTCACACCCTATTTGGGCCATGCTTTTGGGCCCAAACATATCATATTACTGCAGGTATAGATAAGGGAAAGCACCCTTCTACTTTAGGTACTTGACTTGCTGTGGAGTGGGAGAGCATTGGACCAAGATTTGGCTTACGATGCTAAGGAGCTGTTTATCTTTTCTTTTGTACATTGGTACAGTATTGTTGTATTCAGCATTGTGACTTGTTTGGATGTATTCTTAGACGTATGTATCATGCATCCTTTATAATGAATTGCTCCAGTTGTTTATTATCTCTAGTCTTCCATTGTTCACTTGTGTATGGATAATTACTGCTTCTGCCATTGTATATTGTTTCTCATTTGTTGTGCACTCTAACAATGAGGGCATAGTTTCCCCACTATCACACCCAAGGCCCTCACTACTAGTCGACAGCCTCTTGAATTCGGGGAAATGTTCTTGAGGTCATGTGACCTACCGGGTACGGGGCACTAATCGGTGGCTTCGAAAACCGAGACGTTACAGTCTGTAATGATCACTTATAATAAAAAATGATGGGAAATTTATTTTAATACTTCTTAAAATAAAATTAAATCTCATTAACCATTTCAAGTATGAAAATTCTCTATTTAAAAACCATAATGAAGTTTTAATCAAAAATATGCCTCTTAATAAAGATGATACCCTAAGATTTCCATCAAACCATATTTAATTAATTTTCAGAAATTGATATTTTAAATCAATTCACCATTCAATTTCACAGTATAAATAATTGATTTAATTTATTAACTTAATTTTCAATAAAAATCCATCAATTTAATAACCAACCCACAATTCAATGGAATTGGGGTTTTCACAATTTTCTATCAAAACCATTTTGACAATAAACTTCAAAAATATAATTGAAAAAATTTCCATCAAATAAAAATATAATTTTTATAATTTAAATTTCACCAATTTTACAAAACACACCCTAATTAAATGAAATTGGGGTTCTTCCAATTTCATAAGAAAACCTCATTTTTCAAATAATATGATAGAAAAAATGTTTTTTAATTATATCATCAATCAGATCAATGTACACATTTTGAATTTGGAAAAATAAGTTCCTTTATTTTATAGGGAGTATTACACTAATCAACAGTGTAATTACATCCATACCAAAGAATATGATTTCTATAATCAATATTCCAAAGAGGAAAAAAGGTTTCAGAATATAATAAATTTTTTCTTATTAGACACCAACTAAATAGTATTTTGTCACTGGGAATCATATAAGTGACTTACAAATCCAGAAGATGAAGGATGAATTTGGTTGCGTAGTGTGGTAGAAACTATTCAATGCATTTAGGTATGTTTTTTCAGGGTATGTGATTATAGGTACTTAATTATAGGCCAAATTTATTAAATATAGTTACGATGATGATTATTGAGAATATATAGACCAAACATGAAAACTTTCAAGCCCCTATCAATGTATGATCGTGCATTTGAGGTTTTTTATGGCACGGATCGGTGGATTATGGGATGTTGTGACCTTAACCTTTGGAAGAATAACTGGATAGGTGATATGATTCATTTTTTGGGGTGTCCAGTGAAGAATATTTTCTTAAATGAGGTTATTATGTTCCCAAACATCCTCAAAGACATTCAGAATATTGACCATAATATTTTTAATAAGAGAATAATGTTGGTTGGTGGACTAGACAGATGCATATTTTTTTGTTTAGATTTACGTATGTTTTTTTGGAATTAATGGAATATTATCCGTACAAGAGGTGGTATGTATGACTGGGATACAAAAATATGGTGTAAAGAGATTATAAGAAAGATTAACTTCCTATTAAGAATATAAAGGAACCATAAAATACCAATAGATGAACAAATTCAGAAGAAAACCGTGTGTTCAGCTTCAAGTTATCTTTGTTGCATAAGGTCGTAAGAGGAAACGATGTGGAATGTTTTATTATAGGGTGATTAAGGGATAAAAGTTTGAGTTGTCTTTAGGAAAGGAATTAATATTAATTGTTTAGGAAACTCGGTATAAGGGGTACTTGAATCTTGGTTTCATGGAGCTGGACAGCAAGACACTGAGGTTAAAGTATGTGGAATGGATTTCTTAGCCTCTTGTTTGATTTTGAGGGAAGTAAGAAACAATGTGAAATAAGGATTTAATCACTTCATTGTTTTTTTACCTATAAGATTCAATGTGTTAGAATTAGAATTGGGGGATCTGATTATGGGTGTCATGGATACTGAATTCTTAAAAATACTTCTTCTAGGGCCCTGTATTGACTTGGGATAAGAAAGTTGAAGTGTTGAGGGCTAGTTGGTTAAATAGAAACCTAATGAAATGAGGTTTAATTTGAATGTGGGAAGATCATTTAATGATGGAATATGAGAGTATAAGTTCTAGAAAATGAAGACATGGGATTAATCTTCCAGGTATTCAATTCTTTTTATAGTCTATGTAATGTTATTATAGATAAGAAAAGAGATTGGAATAATTGACTTACGTCATAAAAGATTCATATTATTTAGATTAATGAAGATTAATCAGAATATACTATATTGGTTCAGATTCCGTAAGGTAAGTAAAATGATAAATGGGGTTTTTTATTATTTTATCAAGAGATCTAGGAACTTTATCAATTAGGGTATTTATATCAGCTATACCTAGAGTGAATGGAACTACGTGGCTAATATCTTATCCTGAAAAGTGTGTCTAGATGAGAGAGTGGTTTTATTCACCATCATGGGATCCATAACAACTAATGTTAATCATATTGTTGGTGTTTATGCTCTAGGTCACCATCACTTTCTCCCACCATGACCTAGGTCTATTTCCAATCTTTTAGGGTCCTTATTTAACAAAAATTTAATTGTTAGTCATGTAGATGTTCTCAAAGTAAAATATCCATACCCCAAAAATCATAGATCATAAACTCTAAAATCATATCATATCTAGAAGAATGACTAATAAGAGTGTTAAATAAAAAACCATCATTAAAGAGTTGTAACGTAGGAATGTTTCATCATAATTACCATAAATCAAAATCTTGCAAACATATTTATTCTCAATCATGTCCTTGTAAAATCCTATAACGATAACTAAAATTTGTCACCCCCATGCATAAAAATGTGAACGTATATATTTGAAATCATGTCCAAAAATTCAACATTATCTCATTAAATATATGTTGATTTGATAATTATACTTTCTACTTTTCCATTCCTTATTCATGGAATCCACAAACACTTTCTCATAGATCTATTTTAATAACTTTATATATTCCATCTGTTTTAGCAGGTTTTTTATAAAACATATTTTTATATATATATTATAAATGGTTCTAATGTAAAATTAATACATAAATTTATTATTTAGACCGATCAATCAGACTGGTTATGAATCAATTACGTCACATCAGCTACTATTCTGACCATTGGTTTGACTAGTGTTTTTTATTTCAAACTAACTGAAGTCGTAACCATCGAACTGAAATTATTATTAAAACATTGGATTAACCATTTTCTAATTTATCTTTTTCGAAAACAATTGTGAATTCCATATGACTATCTCAAGTTTATAATGGGAGTATTTATAATTGTTTCTATTGGAAGGAAAAAATTTATAGCATTATAATAGTTCTAGAAACATTCATTGAACAATGAAGTATAGTTCATTATTATCTTCCAAGAACAATATAAAAATATTTAATATCTTTCAAATTGAATGTTTTCTAAGGTTGTTACAACCAACTAAGAAATATGACACTTGAAGATTTCCCTATAAATTTCAGGTAATTTTAAGAGCATTGAGAATATAAATTTACAAATCTACATTTATTAAGATAACATTGTAAGAAAATCCTGTTCCAAATCATTGTAATCTCTCATAGATTTTTTTAAATGAATCCATGTGAGGATTGTAGTTTCATTATAAGGTTTTTCTTTTCCATTCATAGTGTATCGTAATGGTATTAATGAATGTATTTCAGGGATAGGAAGATGGGTGAATCTGATCCATCAGGTTGAGGGCTTCATGGGATAGTAAGATAGATACATACTAGTAATTATATTAATAGCCTCTAGGGTCTTAAAATATAGTGAAACTATGATCATCCTATTAAAGTATTTCCTCATGTAAAAAGATAGACCATTACAGTAGGTGTTGAAACTATGGATGTCTTAAGGTGGGATTTCAAACTTCCTTAACTCTTAAGGATACAGAGTATAATTAATCTTTATAAATCATATAAGTAATTCTTACTATTATAATAATTTCACTCTTGTTTTTACATGTTTAATATTCTAGTATGCATTTACATTACAAAGTTAGTTCTTTACGTGCCTTTATAATAACTTTTTTGTCATTATGTTTCTGAAACCAATAATAACTCTTATATATATTACACAATTTCTAAATATTATTTAAACACCATGATATTTGGATAAATTATGAGATAGATCTTTTTGACTTAAGAGGTTTTGTGTTTTTCATTAGTTTATATTTTTACACTACAATTCACCCCCCCCCCCTCTTATACCCATATTATACTATCAAGATCCAACAATAAATATATCACATTACCCAAATTAAATATACAGTTATGAATGATCCATTTATCTAATAATGATAAACCATACATATTATTACAACAATATCATAAAAACATCCATTTTTTATTATAGTATAACAGTGGAAAGGAAATGGGTTTCAAGAAATAATATTTAAAATATCATCATAATCTATCCAAATAAATTAATTGTAGGTATCATAATTTCATATCCATAGTGATTCGGATCAATGTTTAAAGGTTGTTGACAAAGATGAAAAATATCTTTCAAAAACGTGTTAAAAGTGTCCTTTGAAAAAACATAATAAAACACAATTTTCTTTTGACTAAATTTAAATAAAAATTTCTAGAATATTGATAAAATGTTTTTTTAATGACCATGGAAATTTTTCAAAAAATATTAAAATTAAATAATGGTTATTATAGTTTGAAAATATTTTTATGTGGTAAACATTAAAATAAACATTTCGTTCACATCATTAGGGAACGGTACAAAAGTACCTTGTTTAGAAAATGAAAAGATTCATTTCATGACATTGAAAAGAAATTAAAATATGGTTTAATCTTAAATTAAATAATAATATTATCATAGAAATGAAAATTGTTGAAATCATTTTAAAAATTTGGGTATTGAAGAAAACTTTCACCAACCAAAGAATAAATAAGGTTTGTTTTGTCTTAAAAAATATTTTCTCAATTATATTAAGTAACAAAGATAGAAAAATGAAATGTAAATATGAAAAAAATATACACATTAGGATAAAATATATGTGGTTTAAGGGATAAGGATCATCTAATTTCACTCAATATAAACTACCCATAGAAAACCTTAAAATGATATTATATCATAAATCTATTACCTCAATATTCATCCTACTTTGTTCACATTCATCCCTTAAGTATAATAAATATATAATTATTAAAAATTTATTTTATTACTATATTATTGAATCTATATATGTTACTTTATATCATCCCCTTATAATCTATAATATCAAAATTTTCATAAGTAACATATTTATTCATTTTATATGCCTTTATATTTATTCATTAAAAGTGGTGTTGGATAGTGAATTACAATAATTTGTGACGATGGTAATCCATACGTATGTATAGGTGATATCTCCACTTATTAATAGATGGAATGAAAGTATGTTAGACAATAATTCAACATAGTAGAATCATTAATATATCATAAACATCATATATATTCATTAAATCTTCCCTTATTACCAGCCATTTAAAATCAAAATTAAAAACGAGCCACGTCTCATCATGGAGCTGGTAGTCCACACGTACACAAAGCCCGATGATATCATCTCCCAATGGATGGGAAGGTAAGAAGGTAAATATAAAATTATAATTAAGTGGGGATAATTATTTCATAAATATAATATATAAACATTAAATCCATAATTATAACCAACTATGAAAGGTAATGATGTAAAATAAAATACCTCACTTCATAAAGATGATAGTCTTTACATATTCACAAGTGATTCTTTAATTTCACCTTGGATAAGAAATGTAATGAATGATAGTTGTTGCATAAAAATTATAACATCTTTTTCATGCCCCAATCCCCCCAAAGAGTAGACCAGCTTGGCCTACAATGAGATAAGGGAGACGGTGAGTACCATTATCCAACCTTTAGTTGGCCATTGGTTTTTAACTAGAACCAATGTTATAATAAGAATACATATGGGGGGAATTATCCTCTAATATAACATTAATAATAGAGAGAGATAATATTGATATACCAACAAAAACCAACTCACACACATATAAAATAAATCTTAAGTGCATTCATGTAATTTCATACATTAGTAAAACAACAGAAATAAAAACTACAAGTTCTGAAAAGGAAAAGACGGTAGTAACCAAAAATCCCTAACAACTTCTACCAGACCAAGAGCTAGTAGTATAAATCCGGATATCCAACCTTCTCATGCTAACTGGAAAATATTTTATACATGTTTGGGGTGATCATAACAGTATACTCTATAGGATTCTACTAGGATTGTCTCATGAAAAAATAATGAAAGCATACTAAAACTATATGAACAACATTGAAACAAAGTCATCACCTAAAAATGGAATACTAATTTCCCATAATCACCATGTATAACTCTTATCTAGTATATAATATAAAATACCATATAATATATTAATTAAACATCAAGGGTACCACACTATAGCTTCCTTGATGGTTTTCCACTCTGTCCCAACGCCACATGTGCTGAGTTGTCTCTTTCCCAAATAATCCATCCCAAAGACACCTATAATAATTATCACAACATGCACCTTGTGTATCACAAAACTATATCATCCCATATTACATCATCATATAGTAACTAGGTTGTTTATGGGATCCACCACATCCTCTATGATGTGTATCATACATCGGGTATTATACCTAAATCCATCACAATCCATACACTGGGTAAGTACCTGGATCCATCACTATACGTACTCATTATACATATAATAATCATTTAGAGACTGTATCCAGAGATACATGTGTGGAAATAACTAGAATATGGCATATCCCCCTATACAAATATATGGGGAAACTAATTGTTTTTATACCGACACATATAAGTACCATGAGAATAGATTGCGGCCATGGGGGGTAGTGATCCATCCATCCTCCCATCGATATGTTAGGTAAAACACCCTCCCAAAGTCCACTAGATGTCAGTTACCCAACGAATGGATGGGTTAGCATACTAAATCATAGAATATAGATACAACAATAAATCTCAAAACCACACTATAGGCTTAACCCAGACATAGACACAACTGTAGCTAATTTCACCTATACTCCCAGCTACCAATACTAAAACTTCAATTTAGGTTAATTGATTCATCATCCATTAATTAAACATCAATATTATTCTATAATAAACATTATAATCCATAAAATCCAAGTCCAATCCCCCCTGGATTAATCAAAACCATGTCCATGATTTCTCAAAAGTAAAATATCATTTTCATTCAATCAAGAGACAACCCCAGCATTTAAACATTTTTTATTCAACATTAGCATAATTCCATAAACTAGTTAATCTAGGAAAACATCCTAAGCCACCAAAAATAAGCAAAACCAAACACATCCTACTTTACCAAGCTATGGAGAAAGGAATGCATATAAAAAAACATAGCCATGGACTGCTAAAAAATCAAATCAATAAACAATCTATATTTATAACATCATTGGGTATTCCAGCTTCAACCCATTCCATCATCTCCGGTGTCTACTATGACACCCAGATGCATTTCTCGAGGAATCCCATCATTACAGCCATCAATTACAACCACATCATTTCAGCCACACCCCCCCCCCCATCACATCATCCATCCTAGTCTCAACAATCCTTGGATCATATCACATCACATAGAATGGTTTACATTCATATCACATTATAAGGAAGAAACATAACATTATAAACAATTGGGAAACTTGTACCTAAAGTAAGGAATCCATTCTTCACATCAAAATGTGCTCTCATAGATCCCAACAGAAGGCAATCATACTTTATAAGAAAACATGAACTCTTATCCCCAATTATTTATCATTATAAAACAACCAGTTATTATTCCATCTTCAATTAACCAATTAATTATTCATGGTTTCCAACTATGGGAAACCTAAGGAATAATCTAAAATAATCTATCAGAATTTTTAAAAAACACTTAACAGTAATTTCGGGTTCCACAACATAGAGAAATGTCATTCTCATTTAACATGCCTTTTCACATTATCATTATCAATAATAATCTTCATAATTCACATTTTTTATCAATTACATTATTACGTTGTACATCATATTTAATTAAACATGTGTATTACCTCAATTTTAATTATCATAAAATTACAAGAATCACCACATTACAAACATACCTCTTCTTAAATTCTTATTAAAATAAATCAATTAATTCTACATTTAATACATTTACCATTTTCCATTAACAAGAACACGATAAACCAATCATAAAAACATGTTAAAATGAATAGTATATATAGAACTCTATCTAAAAATCATAAGGAAATTCATTATCATGGTCCAAAGAAAAAACATGTGATTTCAAATCTAATTAATTATTAATCTAATTCCATATTTTTCGGTCAATTTTATTTCCATCAGAAGGGATAAACCATACTAACTTTACAATTTTTCATAAATAAATAGTTTTATTAATAAAATATGCTAACTAGAAAGAATTAACATTCTTTGTGTGAGAACATACCAATGTTTCAGATCCCAGTCACCTCTCCCACAAGAATATTTTATCCCTCCAATCACTTTATTCCACAACAAAAAAAACATTATTATAACATGGAGAGGGAACCACCATCACAAGGAAATAAAGAAATATAAAGAATAATATTGGAGTAAAATAAGAGGACAAGGTATAGCTAAACCTAGATTGATACTGATCGAAAATTGAAGCTAAGAATCAATCCCCATTGAATACCACCCAATAACATAAAGAAAATATTGTTGTCTTCCTAGAGGTTAGAGAGAAAAACATAGGGTTTGAGTCAAAAGGAAGGAACTACTGGTTTTATATCACATTATTGGGAATGATTTTACAATTTCAATGGGTCTATTATATCTTAAACATCAGACGTTTTATGATTCACTAAAAACATGTCACCTCAAACCACACAACCTATATTTAATTCACATCATAAATTTCATTTTTATGATGTGTCTTTTCATGATCAGATTCTTAGGATGAAATATTTGGCCAAATGTTTGCATAAATATTGAATTCACGTCATAAGTTTACTTTTTTAAAATCACCCCACACAATGTTTAAAACTATTTCTGGCTATAAACTCCTCATTACACTATAAATATCCCTTTACATAGTAAATTCTCCATTCTTCTGTCTTTAGCATCCAAACACCACCAGACTTCCTCTCAGACTACTCTAAGAACCATAGAATTTGGGAATAGGAAAATGGTTAGGCTAGATGTATATAGGTCTTTCCATTAGATACCTATCAAATAATTCTCATCCTAGAGAATCCAAAACCAATCCTAGAGAAAAAAACAAATGGGTCATCTAAATAGACACTCAATAAGATACCACTAAATAATTTCATCATCATAGGATCTCCATCACCTCATCATATAAACAAATAAAATAACCATCTAATTAAAATAACTAATACCGAAACACTCTCCATGGTAGATAAATCTCAAATAAGATAAAATCCTGAATAAAGAAATAATGTAAAACATTCTTATAACCAAAAAAAATTTAACAACCACAACTAGTATTTCAATAAGAGAAGAGCTAACCATAATAGATCTAGGGGTACTTAGTGTGTATCTATAACCCGTGTTCTCTATTACTATCTTATCTTCAATCATGTCACCAGATGACAAAAAACAAGGGAATAACTCACCCATGAAACATTTTCACCTAATGTTCTTGGATCTCCAAAGGCTTCTCATCAAAGGTCACATCATCATCAACATCGATCTCTCCCCAATATATGACATGTGGGTTGTATTGAAGGTAAAAATGGAGTTGTGACATGTGAAAAACATTGTGTATTTGAATAATCTATTGGGGAAGTTCTATTTAAT
Source organism: Viscum album (assembly GCA_963277665.1). Taxonomy (NCBI): domain Eukaryota; kingdom Viridiplantae; phylum Streptophyta; class Magnoliopsida; order Santalales; family Viscaceae; genus Viscum; species Viscum album. Next base: position 1,371,428,138 of record OY728141.1, on the reverse strand, counting down.
AAGTTATGACCCAAATGTGATCCAACACCTTGGAGATCCCAATTACTCAAGAAAAAATCTTACACCCATTACCAAACCTTCACTGCCCACAGTGGTGAGTCGCTTTCAATAACAAATGCTCCCCATCAGAAAACTCCAAAGGTCTCATCCTATGATAATCATAGGATTTATGAAGACCCAAAACTATCATTATCCATTCATGAATTACCTAAAATATCTTTGCCAAATTCTTCCCTATTTTGATCCCAAGAATTTTTGCCTCTCTAGCCTCAATACCGCACAACATAGAATTGTATGGTCAAGTGAAAAAATATTCAAATGGAACCACACCAATGGAGGGTGGAACTATTTTTGTAAGAAAATTAAACTATTTATAGGTGACTCAATCATGAAAATGCAAAATCAATGACACATTAATGAAACATTTTTTTAAGAGTCTAGATGGTCTACTCCATCTGACTGTCTATCTATGAACAGAAAGTAGGGATAAGACATAACTATGATACAAAAGCATAATGAGGACCTCTCCAAACCTAGGAGGTAAAATGAGGATCTTAATAAAATACGATAATCCCCATTATTTTTTTAGAGTCTCACTACCACCTCAAGATATTTCCTTGACACAACCTCCATAGAGATCGGATCCTGGATCACTGTAATGTAGGATAATGTTATTATACAATACATTATCTCCCATGTAGTATTATAGACTTATTTATATCAATGTAAATCAATAAAATATTAAATTTTGATTTCCTAAAACTTTCAATTGGGATCATCTAATAGTTGGAGGAAACCACTAGGAACATGGTTCCCATCCTTCACCTTATGGAAGACTAAATATGGAGGCATAGACCCTAAAATTGCATGCTTCAACCTAGGAGACCAAAACTGGACTCCCAGAGATCAATATATCTTTTTTATTCAAGGGTTTACTGCTAAGGTTGAGCTATGTAACACTTAGAGAACCATATCATAAATCGTTAAATGAATGAAAATCCTACTCTATAATAACACCGGGTGTTGTTAATCCTCAGACTAACCATCAGGGTGACCACCAAATCAACTGCATCACCCCATATGACCACCATATAATCCCCCAATTTTTAATCCTCCACCTATTAAACTAAATTTATTTCACTATAATATAAAAAAATATAACATATTTCACCAAAATCTCCTATGTCAATATTCATTGGTAAGATTTACTCTATCACACTCTACGATTCCCCAGATTCAAGCATGAAATCACTATATATGTTCCTACTCAGCACATCCAACATGAAATTTCCTTTTCCTTATTTATAAAAAATCATGATGTCATAATCCTGGAAGAATTATATCCACCATAACTACCAAAATATTAAGTCACTCTGGGAGGATACATACCTAGGGATCTTATGTTTAGTAAAACATAAAAAATAGTCACCCATGAAGAAATGTTACCACAAATTCATAGAAAACACAACTTCCGCCAACTCAAGATCATGGGTTGAGTAGTTATACTAATGGGGACATAACTATTGATACCCATAAGAAAAAATAATCTTTGTGTCATTAGAATATATCTCATCCCAAGATGTAATTTATTATATAAAACATCAAATAGAAATCCCTATGTGGGAAAACAATGGAAAAGAGTGATGTACAACTTCTCCTTTAGGTACTTGAAATATGCCTAACACTACTAATTCCACAAGGACGTCTGATCCTTATAGGTCAATCTTATATGAGCAGATGAAACACAAGACTAATAATCTATAATCCACCTATAATATCCTACAAATACTTGTAAACTTCTCACCTCTTCCACTTCCATGGGAGATTCCCAAGAAATAACTACCTCTATAATTGAAGGATCCATATCTACTATCTATTGATACATTACATGAATCAATAAATGAACCTCAAAATACTATAACTCACACTTAAAAAATCCTAAATAGATTCTATTGATGACGAACTCCCAAAATAACAAGATTATTCGTCTTATAGTCTTCCTCATATGCAAGGTATATAAGGATGTCATCGATGAAAACAACCAAACACTTATCCAGGAACTCTATGAACATCACATTCTTTATTACCAAGAACATATATAGAAAATTCATTACACTGGATGGAATCACAATGAAATCATATTTCCCATGACAATAATAAAAATTGGTTTTATAGATATACTCATATTTTACCTGTATCTAAAGATATCTTGAGTGCAAGGCGATCATCGAGAACCAACATGCTCCTTTCTGTTGATCAAATAAATCATCAATCCATGGAATAGGATATAATTTCTTCAATATCACCTAGTTCAAGTGACATTGATCGATACAGGATGAAAACATCCATAATCCTTCTTCATGAACAAAATAGGTGCACACCATGGTGACACAGTCGACCAAACAAAACCCAACTCCAATATATCATAAAACTATACCCAAAACTCTTGTATCTCAAAAGGTGTCATCCAATACAGAGACATCAAGATATGAGACATTACTAGATTTAGATCAATCACAAAATAGATCTTCATTTAACGAAGAAATTACCCAACCACCTTAGTAAATACATAAGGATACTCTTCCACACCCCTAGGAAATTCTATCAGTAGAACCTCCAAAGAACTTACCATCAGCTTATCCATCAATGATGATAGGTATAGAACACACATCTAAACCATATCAGGGTCTCACTCACCAAAAATAACTATTGGGACTCCATCTTCATCATAGAACACAACCTTACTCCTAAAGAAATACCTTATATCCTAAAATAAATATAAATAGTCCAATTCAAGGGTGATTTCATATGGTTATATCTATAAACGTATGATGTGTCCCAAAGAAAAGTGTTTCCCCAGCATTAGCTAAAAATATTTATATACATAATACATGTTATCTCAACATTCAACTAGTTTGGTTAATAACATGGGAACTGGAATCCTATATACCTCAAGTTCTGGGGTATGTAAAAGAATTGGTGAATGATGGAGTGTGTATCTCACGAATCAAATAAAGCATGCACCCATGTTCTAAAAATATAAAATTGTACCTCATAAAATTCATGAATCACTTGTCACTAGAAATTATAAATCATGAAGCTATCCACAACCTGTTGCATGACCTCCCTAACCCTTCTAAAAACAACCATTGTGTCCACACTCAACTCTATATAGATTAAAAGCATCTTGGGGATACCCTCTTCCCAAGACATATCCTTTTTATTAATACCAATCAAGAGTAACTTGATTCTAATGTTATCTTAACTAAAATTTCTCCAACAGAGGAACCTTTAGTTGAGAAACTATTACAAACTAATGACTCAAAAAGGATAGACAATCTCACCATTGATTAGATCAACCTCTATTACAAAACCAGTCATCATATCCTTTGGAATAATCCCCCCCCCCCAAATAAACAATATGATGAGGGAAGGTAATTATCCCTAAAGGACCAGAAGATCTTCTGTCCAAACAATTATTATCCTCAGAAAAAATATATTCTTCACAGGGAATCCTAGAGACTACCCACTCATGAAGATCCATTTTTGCATAACATCCTTTCAATGACTTCTTCTCTCTTTATCACCCTAGGATATGTCAACCACAAGAATGGGGTGACTTGGAACCGGATATCTAGATTGAAAATAATTCTTTAAATTTATCACCCTAGACTCCACATCTGTCAATAGGTATAAGGAATATTTCAACGAGTCTTGAAATGGATCCCAAACTCTCACATATTGTAACTCCATGTATGAAGCTTAAAAAGATCTTGGTGAGTGGTCTCCTTTACATTTGAAGAAATAAAAACTTCTTATAATTGGACCTTAAACTTATCACATGAGAAATTTAATTCTTCATGATCAAAGGGAACAAGAACTGGAAATTCCCTACAACTCCATGAAGAACAAAACCCAAGACCCCTTTGAATAATGGATCTAACCAAAACATATCTCCACCCCCTCTAACCAGTCTTCTATAATTGAATCTAAAACAAAAACATTTTTTTATTTATACACATGTGTTTAAACTCTTGGGGTTTCATCTCCTATGTTTTTTCATCATCGACATTTACTCTATGGTGACCTTATGTAACATCTTGCAGAACATCTTTTGTGCAACACTAATGAATATGTTGACCTCGAGCCATACCTGTAAAATAAGTTAAAAATTATTAGAATCTTAAACCACGAATATAGAATTCATAAAATTAGTTAATTAATTATTCTTAATATACTTTTTAAGGTATTTAACAATCCCAATATCTACCCATTTAAAACATAGGTGCAAAAAATAATGATGCATGATACCTTTCTAGGTCTCTGCCCTATAACCAATATCACATAGTTTATTAGGATCAGTAAACTTAATATTCTTTTCATCATATCAAAAGGGGGCTTAAATAATAGTTTCTTTTCCCTTCTTCCATGTTCACATCTGTTACAAAATATAACTGACACCATTTCCCTACAAACCCATGAAATATCACATGTTTATAACACTAAACTCTATCATATCCCTCAAAATTAATCATTGAATTCAATCCATCATGACCCCATATCCCCTAATAGTACACTACATGGGATGTAAATGAGAAAATTGAGATGGTGAGTGCTCTAGTCCTGACTCTAGTGGTCCTTGGGTTGGAGACTATCCCTGAGGGTATAATAAGAATACATATGGGAAGTATTATTGTATAAGAATATATGCGAAAGAGAGAGATAGAGGGATAATATAGATAAAAAATAAACACCTATTAATACATATTTAAAATAAATCCCAAGTTTATATATGTTATTTCATACTATACTAATGAAACTGAAAGGAATAATACAAATACCAAAAAGGTAATGATGGCAGTGGCCATGAAGCCAAAACAGCTCGTACCAAACCACATTCTAGTAATATTCTGCACAATCTCTAAACATATCCTAATACCCTAAAACTATTTTATATATACATGGGTTGAGTATAAACAAAATCATAACAATGCTCAGTGAACAATGGTGAATCTAATTCATCACCTAAACATGTTTACTGAGTTACAAACCTTACCAGGGCTAACTCTATCCTAGTGTTTCATAAAAGGGAGCATATAATATAGTAATGAAACATAATGGGAACTTATCTATATATTACAAAGTATTTTCTACTTTTCCCTAATGTTTTACATCTTTATCAATCTCTCTCTAAAAGAAGTCACCATGCAGACACATGGACTAACTACCACAACATGCACCACAAGCATCACATCATCCCATCTCACATAATCATATAGTAACCAGGTACATTCCATGATCTACTATATCACATATAATTTGTATCATACATTACGAATTATAACTCAAAAAACTATAGCCTAAACACTAATAAATTACCTCAAGCAATCACTACCCATACACATCATACCTATAATAATTCTTTGGCAAATATATATAGATATACATGTGTGTGTAATAAAAACAATACATCACATCCATATACACACATATATAGGGAAATTTACCATCATTCATACCATCACATATAACTAAAATGATATGAGAACAATTCTAGAGGTTGAAGTTAGACATATATCCTCCCACTGAGATGTTGGGGAAAACACCCCCCTGGATTGCACTGAATGTTGGTCACCCAAACCAACATGGGTAGGGTAGAGTATGAAATCACAAAATAAAAACTATATAATATATCTCACAACCACACTATGGTTAAAACCTATTCTTATACTCAAATTCAGTTAACATCAATTGGGATCCTGGATTACACTATTAAAACTAGATATCCTATAAGCACACAAGAGTTCTTAGAAGCTATATTAAATTATATTATTTTCATTGAACAATTAACCTTATGTTAATTTGTTTATTATCAATTAATTAACCATCAAAATTATTCAACATTAAAATTAATATCCTTAAAATAAATGCATGTTCCCATTGGAAAAAATCCATAAAGAGTCCATGGTTTCTCAAGAGTAAAATCTCATTTTCATTCTATCAAGAAACATTCCCATGGGTTAAAATTTTGTTTTTCATTATCAAAATCATTCCATGATTTGGTGACTCTATGAAAAACTCCTAGGTTACAATTATTAAATTCAACTATGAAGATACAGCTACCTCAAGTAGTAGGCAATGGATTGTAGATAATAGGCCCCTTTCCATTATCCATTAAACATATTCATATCAAGAAAGAGTCTTGCATAAAAACATCAATGGGTAAGAAGAGTGATTACCCATTCCATTATATTGGGTGTAATATCTAACACCCACAATCACATATTGATGAATCTCACTATAATAGGCAGCAACTTCTCCCTCATAATCTAGGCCTCCCTACCCCATGCCACATCATCCATACCAGGATCAGTTGTTACACCCCAAAATGATAAAGGTTTTAATGTTTAAATGAAATTACTCATGTCAACAAGGATCATCATTATTTTCAAGATCCTACCTAACTAGAACTCCAAAATTAATAATTATAGTATTGGAGTAGTGATCAGGATGATTGACCTCCTAGGAAGCTTCCTAGGGTGTGTGTGAATGATGAAAAAGCACACTGAAAGAAAAATTTTTGTCCTGTGTTGAAAATCACCATTATCTAATACAATTATAATGATTCACATTATTTATAAATTCAATTATCACATGTAAGATCATATTCAATTAAACATGTGTACTTCATCAATTTGAGATACCATAAAATTACAAGAATCAAAATATTACAAACATGCCACATATTAAATTCCTAATAATATTAAACAATTAAGTCCATATTTATAGTCTTTTTCATTTTTAATTAAGAAAAAAAATTCAATAATAGCATAAAAATGGTACACTATCATAGTAAAGATTATAAACTATCTAGAAAATCAAAAGGATATATGTTATCATAGAGGAAGGAAAAAACATGTGATTTCCAATCCAATTCTTTATTAATATAGTTAAAAATTAATTTGGTTAATTAAATTAACATAAATAGTTTTAAACCATGATAAATTTATGATTTCACATACATAAATAAGATAATAAATGAATACACAATCTCATGTGTGTAAATGATTTTCTCATGAGAACAGACCAACGCCATAGATCCTGACCACCTCTCCTTCCAAAAGACTGTATATCTTTAAGGATGATAGTCCCCAACAACAAAAAAATATTAGCACATATAGAAGGAACCTTTGTTGCATGGAAAAAAATAAAAGGTAAGAACAAGATATTATCACCAAAATAAAACATGGGATATTGACATTGGATCAATGTGGATATAAAATGGAAGCCTGGAATTTATCTTCTTTGAAGGGATCTAAATTTCCTAAAGAAAACGTTGTTAGAAACCATGAAATTTGGGAGAAAAATATTGGAATTGAGTCAATAAGCGGGCATAATAGGTTTTTTATTGCATTACGATGCATGGGTATACAATGTTAAAGGATCATATAAGTCATAAACATCCAATGTTTTAAGATTTAATTAAAAATGATTCATCTCAAACCAAAGAACTTACATTTAATTGATGTCCTAAATTTCATTTTTACTACATGAAATATCATGGTGAGATTTAACAGGTGAAAGATCTATCCAAATTATGAATTAAATATTGATTTCACATCATGATATTCAACTATAAAAATCACCCTACACAATCCATAAAACTCGTTTAGGTTGTAAAATCCTCTTTACAACATCAAGCTACACTTATGTCATAAATTCTCCCTACTTCTATATTTTATCATCCAAACCATACCTCCTCTAAGCCTCCTCCAAGAACCATGGGCTTTGTAAACACTCAAATCTTTGAGGTAGATAAATGTGGGACCCAACATTATAATATATTAATGATATTATATTCATTATGTTAGGATTGAAATATAATATTTAAGGGATATAAAAGTAGAAATAAACTTTTAAATATTTGGTTAAGATAATTACCTCTTATTTGAGAGACCTCCTTAGTCTTTCACCTTAATCCTTGTTAGGGTGGTCTTAGAGTAAGGCCAAAAACTCAATAAATATAGGAAGTAATTGAGGAAGGAATGTTTGTAGGGATTTTTCTAGCTATATTTCTTAATGTTTTTGAATAAGGGGGAAAAGGGGTTGACTTTTTATAAGTGTGGGGAAATAAAAAATGGAATTTCATAAAATATTTAAATAATTTAAGGTCACATTCTTGTAAAACAGTCACTTCATGGAGAAGGCTCCAAATTTATGAAAATAGAAGGTTAAAATATCTTTAACTAGTAATATTTAAACACTTTTATGTGGAATTCTTATCCTTATCTCTTATTTTAACCCCCGCCCCAAATATTCATATTTTAACCCTAACCATGGTAACATTTTTTTACTATTTTATCTATTCATTATGTCCAAAAATTAAATTTACCTATTAAAATTTATAAAAATTGTATTCCAAATACATAAACCCTTTTATAAAATTAAATTTTTATAAATGGAAGAAAATAATTATTAAATAATCATGTAAAACACAGTAATCCATTTCTCCAAAAAAAAATTAATCATAAAACCAAATTTATAATGATACCTTAAGTAGTAAAGAAACTATATAAATGTTAAGAAATATTATGGAATATATAATAAAAAACTGAATAATTTTAGTTATAAATAGTGATTATGTTATTTTTTTTTGATAATGACACATTATATACATAAAATATCTTTTTACCTTCTAATGATTTTATTTTCATTTTTAACCAATTAATGACTAATGTATCATTTTATTCATGTGTAAAAAATAATTTTTATACCTTTAATATTATGATTTAATTTTTTTAGTAAAATAAAATATCCTTTAAATAAAACATTCATAATAAAATAGTTCCCATAAATAACATATTTCAAATGAATTCTTTGGTATAAATAGTACTTCCTGAGTGAATTAATTTTTTTTAATAATTATGTTTCATTTAAAAAACAAATAAATTCATTTATTTATAAAGTACAAACATTATTCACATAAGTTTCATTTCGTGTTTAAAGAAAGATATCAAACACTTCAAATTTATTTGAGTAAACAAATAACATAAAATAATCGGGTGTTATTATATTGACGATTGTATGAAATTTATGAGATATAAATTAGTGAGTTAGTCAAAGTAATAATTCAATAATTATTACCATATGAATTTGTTATTTAAATCTTATACACATCCCACTAATATATGTTTTAAAAAATATTTAATCTAGACATGTCATATTGTTACAACCCATAATAATTTTTGATGATAATTGATTAAGAACAACTATAGGTTTTATAATCTTGGGGATATTATAATTCGATCATTCATGATAAATTTATTTTATAACACTTTAATGAATAGAAAACATATATTTCCATTATTATAAATATATGGTAAATTTAGATTCATTATGTCAATGTCTTAAGTACTGAATACCTAGAGACACAACATGGAACTTATGTTTTCATGGTTCTAATGGATTCATCAATATATCTATTACATTTTAATTAGAACAAACCCCACTAATATTTACAATACCCTCTAAATGGACTCTAATATGATATTTTATTTGAAAAAAAGTCCTTTTTGGTGAGATAGTAGTTCTTTATCCTAAAAAATAGATCAATTTTTAGTTATGGTAAATCTTGATAGACCCCTTGATACTAGAAACCACTCTAGGTTCTGAGATAAACTTATAGATCCAAAATAATTCATTCATACTATATGATATAGTGATGTGTTTTTCCTCTATTTTTAAGCCTTCCATGATTGATTATTTAAAACCCTTATAAATGATTTCTCTGCAATTCATGCCAAAAAATTAATCCAAATTATGATTTGAAATTATACTTTTAAGATTGGGATTTTGTTATCCATAGTTTCCCATTTGGATCTTAAAATTGGTTGGGTAATATCATATATACATCATTGAAAATATTCCCATTATGTAAAGTGGATTTGAAATCCATTTGATATATGTCATTATCATAATGAGTTGGTATGGATATAAAAATCTAAATGGAATTTATACCCACAATTGTATAAAATGTTTATTTATAATTAATACAATGAATTTTGTTAACTAATTGCATCTAAGAATTTTTTATAGGTAGAAACTCTCAAATCCATGTCAATTTTGTTATGGAAACTGCACATCCACCCTATGGGTCTTACCCCTTATGGTGAATCCACTATGTTCCAAACATTGTTAGTGTACATGGAGTACATCCCAAATTTAATGTATTTTAACCACTTCTCAAAATCAAAAATCTCAATGTTTTTTATAGGAAGTGGGTTTATCATACGTAAATAGTAAATAATCATCAATATACATTAAAATATATATCTATTTGGTTTCTGAAATATATTATATGAACTTCCAGATACTTGTGTAAATTTATTCAATTCACCATCATTAAATATTTTGGAAATGAGACCAACCCCCATATTAGGAATAATTTATAATTAATGGTCTTGATTATCTCTATGCTTAAATTATCAACAAATGATTACTCAATCCACATGTTATCTCTTAAATAAATCAGCATCTCAGTCCATGAAAACTTATTTTAGTATATATATAGAAATAATATCCCTTAGTTTTCTTTTGGAAAAACAATAAACAAGCATTTTTCTAAAATAGGGCCTATATTTTCATAATCAAATAATTATACAAGTAATTCACAACCACAAATACTTAGGAAACATTATTGTATATTCCCTAGTATATATCCCATATGGTGTATTTATGAATGCTTTGGATAGAATGTGGTTAAGTACAAATGTAATTTTCACCTGAGTGTAACCCCAAAATGTAATAAGAAGAACATATAAATTCATAATTATTTGAACCACATCAAATAGGGTGTAATTATTACTTTCTTACACACTATATCATTATGTTATACTAGGATTAGTGAGTAGTGAAACATTACCACGATCTCTTGGATGACTTATGAATTTCTAGATCTAGTATTCACCACCTTAATCTAATCAAAGAATCTTAATACTCTTTTATAGTTTATTTCATGCTTAATATTGGAACCATTTATACTTTTCAAAAGTTTCATACATGGGTTTCATAAGAAACAATTATCAATTCACACTAAATTCATGTGTAAAATAAATAAAGTACATAAAACAACCAATTTCTTTTGTACTCATCCATCTACATATATCACCACGTGTGAGATCCAATGGTTCACTAGACCTTTCACCTTTTTTCCCAAAAGTTTAATTCTTTCAATTTAACCAACAAACAATATTATCAATCATAAAATGGTTCATAATTAAAATAGTCCAATAATAAATCATTATTAAATCTGTGACTGCATTTCTCACATTTATATCCATGGAGAAAATTCCAAATATAGGTGGAATTAGTATCTGTATTAAAATTTTATTCTAAAAATTATACATAGGATAAATCATATATATAATATATAAACCATTAACTATGTTTCTAAATTCACAAAACATTTCATTATTATATATATTTATAAAATCCTGTTCTTAAAATTGAATAAAAGACTAGTTTTTCCCAGACCACTTACAGAAATCGAATTTGTGTTTTTGGTAGGAACAAAATGATAATTTTCAAAATATATGATTAATCCACTTGGTAAAATGAGTTTATAAATTATAAAATCTATTGAAGAAATAATTTATCTTTTACAAAACTGAAGATCTATTTCACCCTTCTTCAATTCCCTCTTTTCTATGATTTTGTGTTTGTCATTATAAATTTATAATTAAAACGTAGTATTTAATACCTAAGAGTCATAGTTAGAGAAAGTTGTAACTATGATATTCTCATTTAGCTATCTTGAATGCTTCTCCTTGAGAACCCTTCACAACACTACATACAAATATTTAATGATCCTCTAGGTCACAGATTTTAATGATCTCAAATAAATTAATGTGATGTATGCCATAATCAATAATTAATACATATCAATGGGTGAGTATCATTGATTATTTTTATTAATAAATTAATTTTAATGATATTTCTCCCAGTAAAATTTGATGAACCCATAAATTATACCCATTCAAGGAACCAGGATCTATATTTCACAAATAAATGACCCTACATTGGTATTAAACTCATTACTTAAGTTATTTATGTAGATACCCAAAGCTTGACGTACATGGATATTTCATTAATTTTTCAGAATACTTGATACACAATGAAAACAGGCACACAAGGACCGTAATAGTTTAGTGTCTTTGGAAACTCGGAAAATAATTTTCTAATCGTGGTGAAAGAACTTCAACATCTCTTATAAAGATCTTTCCATTTTTTTTCTTACCTAAAACCTTTCTTTAAATCCTGGGGAAAAGAAAACATATAAAGGGTGAGCTCAAATTCACAGTAAGGGTAATTATAGAGAATATAAAACAATCCATAAACATTTTAATGAAAAAACTTGAACATAAAATCTAAACATCAAAATCATGAGCAACAACTTAAATCTTGGAAGTACACAAGGCATAGATCATAAAGGAACACTAGTCATGAAAAACTAGCATGGTAATAAAACATGTAATTGTGGCATACATTAAGCACAAGTTATGATTTCCATAGTAGCAAAGGCATTACTGCCAAGACCATCTTAGTGGACAAAGTCCCATTCTGAATCGAGTTCACTCCTCGTTCTAGTCTGGTAACATTGAACCGGATTAACTTACCATTCCAACCATGTATATCTCATGAGATATAAATCTTTACCCAATTAATTGAAGGGAGATATAGGTCCCATCCATCTCATAATGAAATCATTCTTACTTGTGCCAAAAAATAAACATACATCATTAATAATAACCCAATGAATAAAATGGGTTTCATAAACATCATCCCATCATCACATAATCCATATAAAAGAAATTGATATAATTTCATAATAAGAAAAGTGAAACCATTTAAATCATAGACACATTATACTTGAAACATACACATATGGAATAATGTCATCTTAGATGGAAAATGGTTTTGATAAAACACTTAAAATGAATTCTTGAGGAAAATATCCTTTCTTCTTAAAAATCATTTTATTTTCACAAAATGTCATGCAATTATAAAAGAAATTAATTTTGTTGAAAATACTCATGGAATATTTTGGAGTAATCTTCATGAAAATAAGGCTTTATAAATCTGTAAAAATCCTTTTATGCTGTATAATTTAAAATAAACATTCTTCTCGTACTTTTTCTGGAAAAGTCCAAAAAGTACCTTGTAACGTAAACAAAAGAAAGATTCCTTAAATACCATGTAGTAACATTAAAAAATGGGTAAAAATGACTTTAAAAATAAATTAAAACATTTCTAGAAAACATGGACATGGATGATAACAATAACCCCAGTAAATACTTAAGAATAAACAATCTTGGATAAAAACGAGATTGGAAAAGAAATCCCTTACCTTATGTCTGATATGCCTCGTATGTATCAGAACATCCTGTATAATGATTTAAATAATGTTATTGACTTATTACAGAATCATATTAATTGTTATTATATCATATATAGTTTACTTATGAATTTATATTACCCTTCCTTTTTTAAATTCGATGTAAAAGCAGCGATTTGGGTAAAATCATTTCATTTATTGTACGTGTTTTGACTTGTTGTTCTTGATATTATTACTTATATCCTGATTTAATTAATTAAATAATGTAAAACATGATTTATATAATATATATTAAGCATATACATATATATATGATAGATCGATGAACGGAATGAAATACACCATTCATGGAGACGATAGGTCGTACGTACGCATGGACGTTGTTTTCGTTTCCTTATCGAATTGAATGGAATTAAGTAGATGAAATACATATATATATATACATAAATACAGTTTCATTATTATTTCATATATTTAATTATTATTCACTATATATACTTTATAATCATTCATTAATGGTTAACATGGAGAATGAATCTCATCGCGTCGTGGAGACGGTAGTCCATACGTACGCACAAGCGGTGATACCATTCCCATGATCGTGGAATTGTATTGGAGTGTATGTATACTATTTCAGAATCAATATCACTTTACAATAATCACATATAGTAATTATTTACACCATTATTCCCATCCAAGTAAGGTGTTGTTGGAAAATAGATTACACCATGGCGTGGAGACGGTATTCCATACGTACGCACGAGTGGTGATTTCGTTTTCCGTAGGATGGATGGATGGTGAAATAGGTTTGTTTCATTATTATAATAACATATCATTATATTAGTGATACTGATTTTATTACCTCATAATGAAACAACTAATTAATAAGAAGTAGAAGAAGAAATAAAGTTGCAAGAATCAGTAACGAACATTACCTCTTCTTTGAAGTGCCTCTTCATAACCTCTCCTTTGGACACTAAATATGGTCTTTGAAGAAGTCCAGAACCTCTAGGATGTTCCTAGGGAAGTGTAGATGAAAAATTGGCAGGGTTTGGCCAAGCTTTAAGGCTCAAGGTGGTGTGAGGAAGAGAGGGAAGAGGTGTCCTTTTATAAGGGAGGATAGGGGCACCTTTGGAAAAACCAAAAATATTATTTTATTATAAAGTAATATTCTATTTTTAATAGCTCCAAATTGATTTATTTCGAAGATAAGGTGGGTTTGGGTCGAAATCCTCTCATCCAATAGAATTTGGACAAGTTTAGGTTACTATTTTAACCTTATCATTTAGAATTAACATTAAGTTAAATAATTTTACTTTTACCGTGTCTTCTTATTTTCTTACACTATAAGGTTAATAAACTTACTATAAAAAGCTAATGGAACCCCAAGTGGTTCATTATTACTATATATAACCTTATCTAAGTCATTTGTCCAATCCTTAGAATTTTTTGAATAAAATAACAATTAATAATACAATATTTTTTTAAAAACTATTTTATGTCAATTTTGACACTATTTGGTAATTGATTATTGTGAAAATCATAACATAGTGATTAGTTCGAACAATGTTAATTAAATCAATACTAACATGTCATATTAACCTATATGATTAGTGTAATTCATTAAATGTCCCAAAATACATTTATTTGGGTATTTATAACATCAATTATGTCAATATTTCATTAATAAGATAATTACTTCATCATCGTTGTGTCATAAATAAAATAAATTATTTAATGTATAAAAATTGTAAATAAAATACCATTATGTAGGAAATATATTTATATTTCTAATGAATATGTATAGTCGAATTTATCTTATGTATAACCCTATATTAGAAATATTTTAGTTATTAAACTTTGATTTTAACTATTTTAACTATTCTTTAAATAAAATAATATTAAATGTCCTAATCTAATCCATGTGGGCCTAAATGGTCATATTTTATTCCTAGGGTTTTTTTGGTCGAATTAAACTTATCCAATAGAATTATGACATGTTTTAGGGTAATAATAATATCATTTGTACCCTTAATTACGCTATTTACTTTTAATCGTGGCAAAAAAATTAAAAAGTTACTATTCACCAAAAAATATTTTCATCTCATTGAACCACATTTTAGTCCTTGATATTAACTATGTCTCTAGGATTTTCTGAATTCCACTCACAGAAGTGTTAAAATTGTGTTTTATGTGAATTTACAAATTCTCCTAGGAGGTGGGTAAAAGAAGGGGAAAAGTTCAATAAAATTTTTATATATCTAAAATTATTATAAAATTACTCCAATGAATTTCAATGAACATAAATAGGTATTATGTATCAATTTTTAACTAAAATAAATTTAAATAAAATAAATAATTATTTAAATAAAAAGTCGGTTTTTAAATAGTAACATAGTGGTTTCACTATTCATCAAAAATTGAAAGTTTTCATAAAAATACCAAAAATTCACCCTAGGCTAATTTCGATATTCCGAATCCAAAAATGAAGTCCATTTAAAAATCTAAAATTTATAAAATTTTAAAAAGTGGGTATTTCTATTTATAACGGATGGTTTATATAACATATCGTTGTTTAGTGAAACTCGGTATTGCGTACAACACACGCTATCATGGAATGTCACGATTGCGTGTAATGCAAGCCAATTCAGGAATGCGTGTAGTGAATGCTCCTTTTGGTGTAGCGTACAATACAACACATCAATAAGATTAAAAAGAATATTTTTCATAAAATATCGGGGTGTTACATTCTACCCACCTTAAAATGAATTTCACCCTCAATATTCGTCGGGGTTATAAATGGTTTACTACACTAAAGTTTCTTTAATATAAACCCACATCTTAAAAAGAAATACAAAAACAAATCTTTAAAAACTAAAGTATGAAATGTAACGGTTACCCAAATTTACTAATCAATGGGTTTCCACATAGGTGAAAATATAGATATGGAAGAGAAATTTAACCATCATGTTCTGATGGAGAGTTTTAGAGAACATGGCTATGAAAAAGCCAAAAATCACAAAGCCATAGATTTGTGATGATATATGGTACGATCTGATTCATCGGATATAAGGGCACTAGGACAACATTTTTGGTTTTCAAGATCATTTCCCTAAAGTTGAAGAAATTGGAATTAGAAGAAATACTTTCTTAATTTTTGGTACAGTCTCACCGTTGGTCGTTTTTTGGACAATTTCCACTTCATCTCTTAGAGAAATAAAGTTGAATTTTTCATTTGTGAAGTGTTATAAGATCATGTGATAGAATAATGGGTCATTTCATCTATCTCAAATAAAAGGTTAGAAAAAGTTATCAAAAATACATAATTCCAATTATAGTGAGATTAATCGTATATGGTTCCTAAAATGGACATATACTTCTTATATCATACTGCTTAATATAATAAAACTGTTTTCTACTAAACAGGGACTTCATGTAGGCCAGTGGTAGGCGATAAAGGCTTGTCTCACTTCAGTTGTGGGTTCGATTCCCACAGCCTTGTCTGACGCAACGGGTTGTCGCTCGTCCTGCAGGTTGTCCTTTTTCTAAAACTACATTATTATAACTTTCCATCAATTATATCGAAAAAGTTCTAGCCTTAAACTAAATTATGTCCAACATAATCTATTCCAAAATTAATGTTTTTCCAATATACTGCTGTCCAATCTCATATTATAGTGAAAACGATTACTAGAGAGTTTATATAACACGCATGTTAATACCATCGTTGATCCCCATATATCATAAGATATGTCTTGTTGGTCACTTTCCAAACATTCGAAGGCCTTAATCATGTATTCTCTTGAAAAATGAATACCCGTTGAACCTTAGTGAAAATATGAGTGGTATCAAAAGTTAACTCTTTCCACATACCCAAAATCCCAAAATTTTGTATACTCAAACCATGATATCACTTAGTCCTTATAACAATCATGAGCTCATGAATACTATCAAACAATTTATTTTCTCATTATCCCTTCATTATGCGCATTTCATCTTCTTTCCAAAATATTTGAATCACTTTTCATGGTTACAGGTACCATATTCTTATATAAAATCACAATGGACCAATACACAGATATTTCAAAATTCCGTGATACTATAAATGAGATTCCATGATACTATTTTGAAATCCCATTACATAAACAGTTAATCATTACACAATATCATTCCCATACTCAAAATCACAAATAGTGATCACATGTGACTTCCCTTTATCATTTTCCTTTAGAGGTTTCTCACGTTGATCATCATTAACCCTTGGATTAGGGCATTGATTAGCATAATTCCCCATTTCCTTGCACTTGAAGCATTGAAGTTTTGGTGGTGCGTTCTCTGCAGTATTTTCTTTATTCACATCATTAGAAACCCTATTTCCATTACTTCGACACTCAGCTGCTTGATGACCTTCTTTTCCACACTTAAACCATTTTCTAGTCCCTTTAAGACAATCTCCACCATGCTTCTTTCCACACTTTGAGAAAAATGAAACATTCATCTTCTTTTCACCATTATTCTGAGATTTCTCCTTGAACTCCATCTTTACTCTCTTGTCAAAACCATGAGATGGATATGTTACCCCAACTTCCAGTTCTACCTTGATAGCACAACGCAAAATTTATTCATAGCTACTGAAGTCTCTTATAGCTAATGCCCTTCGAAGACTTGGTTTTAAACCACTGAAAATCGATCATCTTTACTTTCAGGTTGGATGATAATGCCAGATGCATACCTTGCAAGTCTTGTAAAATTCTCTTCATATATACCAACATATTCATCATCCTTCTGCATAAGCTCAAGAAACTCCTTTTCCATCTTTGTTCGAAGAATACGAGGGAAGTACTTTTTGAAAAATAAGTTCTTGAACTCGTCCCATTCCATGGACTCAATTTCATCTCTTGGCCTCGTATTCTTGATAAGATTCCACCATTGATCAGCTTCACCTTCCAAACGATATACTTCTAAGATGACTTTATTATGTTTAGAACATTGAAGAACTGAAAATATCTTTTCGGTGGTACTGATCCATTGTTCAGCCACTAATGGATCAGAAGACCCGCTAAATGAAGGTGGACGCTGCCTCATGAAGGATTCAACAGAATTTTTCTCCTTTCTCTGCTCATTTGGAAGTCTAGAATGATTCATAGCTTGTGTAAGTATAAAAATAAGATTTTGCACTCCATCTCCCATAACATTGGTTTGTTCAAGAGGAAAATCAATTCATTTTTCATTACAATTATCAACACGGTTTCTTCGGGTTCCAGCCATATTCTAAAACCCAAAAAGAATAGCGTGAGGCAAACATCATGATATGGAAAACAACATAATAAAGGGGGAGTACCTTCCATACCTAACATTTTATGTTTAATTCTAATATCATTACCATAATTCTAGGACTATTACCTATACTTATACTTATCCTTAGGGACATCCCTAGACATACCATAAAAATATCTCTAGGGATCTCACTAAAGTCCTCGCATCCTAGTTTCCAAAGGTTGACTAAACCATTCCTCTGATACCAACTGTAGAGACCCAAAGCTTGACGTACATGGATATTTCATTACTTTTGAGGAATACTTTATACATAGTGAAAATAGACACACAAGGACCATAATAGTTTAGTGTCTTTGGAAACTTGGAAAATAATCTTCTAATCATGGTGAAAGATTTTCAACATCTCCCATAAAGATCTTCCCCTTTTGTTTTCTTACCTAAATCCTTTCTTTAAATCCTGGGGAAAAGAAAACATATAAAGGGTGAGCTCAAATGATCTATAAGTTTAAGCATAGAGAATGTAAAACAATCCATAAACATTTGAATGCAATAACTTGAACATAAAATCTAAACATAAAAATCATGAGAAACGACATAAATCTTGGAAGTACAAAAGGCATAGATCATAAAGGAACATTAGTCATGATAAACTAAAATGGTAATAAAACAAGTAATTGGGGCATCCATTAACCACATGTAATAATTTCCATAGTATCCAAGGCATTACTGCCAAGACCATCTCAGTGGACAAAGTCCCATTCTGAATCGAGTTCACTCCTCGTTCCAGTCCTGTAACACTGAACCGGATTAACTTACTATTTCTTCCATGTCTATATCATGAGATATAAATCTTTACCCAATGCATTGGAGGGAGATATAGGTCCCACCCATCTCATAATTAAATCATTCTTACTTGTGCCAAAAAATAAACATACATCATTCATAATAACCCAACGAATAAAATGGGTTTCATAAACATCATCCCACCATCACATAATCCATATAAAAGAAATGGATATCATTTCCTAATAAGAAAAGTGAAACCATGTAAATGATAGAGACATTATACTTGAAACATACACATTTTAAATAATGTCATCTTAGATGGAAAATGGCTTTAATAAAACACTTAAAATGAATTCTTGAGGAAAATATCCTTTCTTCTTAAAAATCATTTTATTTTCACAAAATTTCATGAAATTTTAAAAGAAAATGATTTTTTGAAAATATTCATGAATTATTTTGTAGTAATCTTCATGAAACTAAGTCTTTATAAAACCGTAAAAATCCTTTCATGCTGTATAAGTTAAAAAACATTCTTCTCATACTTTTGCCGGAAAAGTCCAAAAAGTACCTCGTAACGTAAACAAAAGAAAGATTCCTTAAATAAAATGTAGTAAAATTCAAAAATGGGTAAAAAGGACTTTAAAAATATATGAAAACATTTCTATAAAACATGGACATGGATTATAATAATAACCCCAGTAAATACTTACGAATAAACAATCTCAGATAAAAATGAGATTGGAAAAGATATCCCTTACCTTATGTCTGATATGCCTCGTATGTATCCAAACCTCCTGTATAATGATTTAAATAATTTTATTGACTTGTTACAGAATCATATAAATTGTTATGATATCATATATAGTTTACTTATGACTTTATATTACCCGTTCTTTTGTCAATTCGATGTAAAAGCAGCGATTTGGGTAAAAATCGTTTCATTTATTGTATGTGTTTTGACTTGTTGTTCGTGATATTATTACTTATATCCAGATTTACTTAATTCCATAATGTAAAAAATGATTTATATATAATATATATTCATCATATACATATATATATGATATATCGATGAACGGAATGAAATACACCGTTCATGGAGACGGTAGGTCGTACGTACGCATGAACGTTGTTTTCATTTCCTTATCGAATTGAATGGAACTAAGTAGATGAAATACATATATATATAAATAAATAAAGTATCATTATTATGGGATATATTTCATTATTATTCACTATATATACTTTATAATCATTCATTAATGGTTAACATTGAGAATGAATCCCAACGCGTCGTGGAGACGGTAGTCCGTACGTACGCACGAGCGATGATACCATTCCCATGATCGTGGAATTGTATTGGAGTGTATGTATACTATTTCAGAATCAATATCAATTTACAATAATCACATATAGTTATTATTTACGCCATTATACCCATCCAAGTAAGGTGGTGGTGGAAAATAGATTACACCACGGTGTGGAGATGGTATTCCATACGTACACACGCACGGTGATTTCGTTTTCTGTAGGATGGATGGATGGTGAAATAGGTTTGTTTCATACTTATAATAACATATCAGTATATGAGTGATACTTATTTTATTACATCATAATGAAACAACTAAAGAAGAAGAATTAGAATAAGAAATAAAGTTGAAATAATCAGTAACGGACATTACCTCTTCTTTGAAGCGCCTCTTCTTAACCTCCCATTTGGGCACTAATGATGGTCTTTAAAGAAGTCCAGAACATATAGGATGTTTCTAGGGAAGTGGAGAGGAGAAATTGGCAGTGGTTGGACGAGATTGAAGGCTCAAAGTGGTGTGAGGAAGAGAGGGAGGAGGTGCCCTTTTATAAGGGAGGAGAGGGACACCTTTGGAAAAACTAAAAATATTATTTTATTATAAAGTCATATTCGGTTTTTAATAGCTCCAATTTGATTTATTTCGTAGATAAGGTGGGGTTGGGTCGAAATCCTCTCATCCAATAGAATTTTTACTAGTTTAGGTTGCTATGTTAACCTTATCATTTAGATTTAACATTAAGTTAAATAATTTTACTTTTACCGTGTCGTCTTGTTTTCTTACACTATAAGGCTAATAAACTTACTATAAAAATCCAAACGAACCCCAATTGGCTAATTATTAATATAAATAACCTTATCTAAGTCATTTGGCAGAACCTTAGATTTTTAGAAATAAAATAACAATTAATAATATAATATTTGTTTTAGAAATTATTTTATGTCAATTTAGACACTATTTGGTAATTGATTTTTTTGAAACTCATAACAGAATGATTAGTTCGAAAGAAGTTACTTAAATCAATTATAACTTGTAATATTAACCTAGAAAATTATTGTAATTCATGAAAAGTCTCAAATTACATTTATTTGGGTATTTATGACATCAATTATATCAATATTTCATTAATATGATAATTACTTCATCATCATTGTGTCATAAATAAATTAAATTATTTAATGTCTAAAAATTATAAATATAATACCATTATGTAGGAAATCTTTTTGGATTTCTAATTAATATTTATAGTAGAATTTATCTAATGTATAACCCTATATTAAAAATGTTTTCGTTATTAAATATTGATTTTAACTATTTTAACTATTCTTTAAATAAAATAATATTAAATGTCCTAATCTAATCCAAGTGGGCCTAAATGGTCATATTTTATTCCTAAGGTTGTTTTTGGTCGAATTAAACTTATCCAATAGAATTATGACATGTTTTAGGGTAATAATAATATAATTTGTACCCTTAATTACCCTATTTACTTTTAACTGTGGTAAAAAAAAGTAAAAAGTTACTATTCACCAAAAATTATTTTCATCTCATTGAACCAAATTTTAGTCCTTGATATTAACCGTGTCTCTCGGATTTTTGAAATTCCACTCACAGAAGCGGTAAAATTATGTTTTATGTGAATTTACAAACTCTCCTCGGAGGTGGGTAAAAGAAGGTGAAAAGTTCAATAAAATTTTATATATCTAAAATTACTATAAAATGAATCCAATGAATTTCAATGAACTTAAATAGGTATTATGTATCAATTTTGACCAAAAATAAATTTAAATAAAATAAATAATTATTTAAATAAAAAGTGGGTTTTTAAATAGTAACCTAGTGGTTTCACTATTCATCAAAAATTGAAAGCTTTCAGAAAAATACCAAAAATTCACCCTAGGCTAATTTCGATATTCCAAATCCAAAAATGAATTCCATTTCAAAAGATAATATTTATAAAATTTTAAAAAGTGGGTATTACTATTTATAATGGCTTGTTTATATAACATATCGTTGTTTAGTGAAACTCGGTATTGCGTACAACACACGCTATCATGGAAGGTCACGATTGCGTGTAATGCAAGCCAAGTTAGGAATCCGTGTAGTGCAAGATCCTTTTGGTGTATCGTACAATACCAGACATCAATAAAATTAAAAAGAATATTTTTCATAAAATATCGGGGTGTTACATTCTTCCCACCTTAAAATGAATTTCACCCTCGAAATTCGTCGGGGTTATAAATGGTTTACTAATCGAAAGTTTCTTTAATAGAAACCCACATCTTAAAACAGAATACCAAAACCAATATTTAAAAAAAAGTATGAAATGTAACGGTTACCCAAATTTACTAATCACTGGGTTTCCACATAGGTGAAAATATAGATATGGAAGAGAAATCTAACCATCATGTTCTGATGGAGAGTGGTAGAGAACATGGCTATGAAAAAGCCAAAAATCACCAAGCCATATATTTGTGATGATATATGGTACGATCTGATTCATCGGATATAAGGGCACTAGGACAACATTTTTGGTTCTCAAGATCATTTCCTTAAAGTTGAAGAAATTGTAATTAGAAGAAATACTTTCTTAATTTTTGGTATAGTCTCACCGTTGGTCGTTTCTTGGACAATTTCCATTTCATCTCTTAGAGAAATGAAGTTGAATTATTAATTTATGAAGTGTTAGCAGATCATGTGATAGAATAATGGGTCATTCCATCTTTCTCAAATAAAAGGTTAGAAAAAGTTATCAAAAATACATAATTCCATCTATAGTGAGATTAATCGTATATGGTTCCTAAAATGGACTTATACTTCTTATATCATACTGCTTAATATAATGAAACTGCTTTCTACTAAACAGGGACTTCCTGTAGGCCAGTAGTGGGCGATAAAGGCCTGTCTCACTTTAGTTGTGTGTTCGATTCCCACAGCCTTGTCTGACACGACGGGTTGTCGCTCATCCTGCAGGTTGTCCTTTTTCTAAAACTACATTATTATAACTTTCCATCAATAATATCGAAAAATTTATAGCCTTAAACTAAATTATGTCCAACATAATCTATTCCAATCTTTATGTTTGTCCAATATACTTTTGTCCAATCTCATATTATAGTGAAAACGATTACCAGAGAGTTCATATAACAAGCATGTTAATACCATCGTTGATCCCCATATATCATAATATATGTCTTGTTGGTCACATTCCAAACATTCGAAGGCCTTAATCATGTATTCTCTTGAAAAATGAATACCCATTGAACATTACTGAAAACATGAGTGATGTCCAAAGTTAACTCCTTCCACATACCCAAAATCCCAAAATTATGTATACTCAAACCATGATATCACTTAGTCCTTATAACAATCATGAGCTAACGAATACTATCAAACAATTTATTTTCTCCTTATCCCTTCTTTATGCGCATATCATCTACTTTCCAAAATATTTGAGTCACTTTTCATGGTTACCGGTACCATATTCTTATATAAAATCACAATGGACCAATACACATATATTTCAAAATTCCACAATACTATAAATGAGATTCCATGATACTATTTTGAAATCCCATTACATAAACACTTAATCGTTACACAATATCATTTCCATACTCAAAATCAAAAATAGTGATCGCATGTGACTTCCCTTTATCCTTTTCCTTAAGAGGATTCTCACGTTGATCATCATTAACCGTTGGATTAGGGCATTGATTAGCATAATTCCCCATTTCCTTGCACTTGAAGCATTGAAGTGTTGGTGGTGCGTTCTCTGTAGTATTTTCTTTATTCACATCATTTGCAACCCTATTTCTATTACTTCGACACTCAGCTGCTCCATGACCTTATTTTCCACACTTAAAACATTCTCTAGTCCCTTTAAGACAATCTCCACCATGCTTATTTCCACACTTTGAGCAAAAAGAAACATTCATCTTCTTTTCACCATTATTCTGAGATTTCTCCTTGAACTCCATCTTTAGTCTCTTGTCAAAACCATGAGATGCATATGTTACAGCAACTTCCAGTTCTACCTCGATAGCACAACGCAAAATTTCATCATAGCTACTGAAGTCTCTTATAGCTAATGCCCTTCAAAGACTTAGTTTTAAACCACTAAAAAATCGATCATCTTTACTTTCAGGTTGGATGATAATGCCAGATGCATACCTTGCTAGTCTTGTAAAATTCGCTTCATATATACCAACAGATTCATCATCCTTCTTCTTACGCTCAAGAAAATCCTTTTCCATCGGTTTTTGAAGAATACGAGGGAAGTACTTATTGAAAAATAACTTCTTGAACTCATCCCATTCCATGGACTCAATTTCATCTCTTGGCCTCGTATTCTTGATAAGATTCCACCATTGATCAGCTTCACCTTCCAAACGATATACTTCTAAGACGACTTTATCATGTTTAGAACATTGAAGAACTGAAAATATCTTTTCAGTGGTACTTATCCATTTTTCAGACACTAATGGATCAGAAGACCCGCTAAATGAAGGTGGGCGCTGCCTCATGAAGGATTCAACAGAATTTTTCTCCTTTCTCTGCTC
The DNA here is from genome assembly GCA_963277665.1 of Viscum album. Classification (NCBI taxonomy): domain Eukaryota; kingdom Viridiplantae; phylum Streptophyta; class Magnoliopsida; order Santalales; family Viscaceae; genus Viscum; species Viscum album. The sequence goes on along the minus strand of OY728141.1, from coordinate 1,371,402,813 downwards.
ATTTGGAAGTCCGGAATGATTCATAGCTTGTGTAAGTATAAAAATAAGATTGTTCACTCCATCTCTGATAACATTGGTTTGTTCATGAGGACAATCATTGCATTTTCCATTACATTTATCAACATGGTTCCTTCGGGTTCCATCCATCGTCTAAAACCCAAAAAGAATAGCGTGAGGCAAACATCATGATATGGAAAACAACATAATAAAGCGGGAGTACCTTCCATATCTAACATTTTAGGTTTAATTATAATATAGTTACCATAATTCTAGGAATATTACCAATACTTATACTTATCCTTAGGGACATCCCTAGACATTCCTTAGAAATATATCTAGGGATCTCACTACAGTCCTCACATCCTAGTTTCTAAAGGTTGACTAAGCCATTCCTCTGATACCCACTGTAGAGACCCAAAGCTTGACGTACATGGATATTTCATTACTTTTGAGGAATAATTGATACACAACAAAAACAGACACACAAGGACCGTAATATTTTAGTGTCTTTGGAAACGTGGAAAATAATCTTCTAATCATGGTGAAAGATCTTCAATATCTCTTATAAAGAACTTCTCCTTTTCTTTTCTTACCTAAAACCTTTCTTTAAATCCTAGGGAAAAGAAAACATATAAAGGGTGAGCTCAAATGCTCTGTAAGGGTAAGCATAGATAATATAAAACCATCCATAAACATTTGAATGCAAAAACTTGAACATAAAATCTAAACCTCAAAATCATGAGAAACAACATAAATCTTGGAAGTACACAAGGCATAGATCATAAAGGAACATTAGTCATGATAAACTAGCATGGTAATAAAACATGTAATTGTGGAATCCATTAACCACATTTTATGATTTCCATAGTAGCCAAGGCATTATTTCCAAGACCATCTTAGTGGACAAAGTCCCATTCTGAATCGAGTCCACTCCTCGTTCCAGTCCTGTAAAACTGAACTGAATTAACTTACTGTTTCTGCCATGTCTATATCATGAGATATAAATCCATACCCAATGCATTGGAGGGAGATATAGGTCCCACCCATCTCATAATTAAATCATTCTTACTTGTGCCACAAAATAAACATACATCATTCATAATAACCCGACGAATAAAATGGGTTTCATAAACATCATCCCACCATCACATAATACATATAAAAGAAATGGATATCATTTCATAATAAGAAAATTGAAACCATGTAAATCATAGAGACATTATACTTGAAACATACACATATGAAATAAAGTCATCTTAGATGGAAAATGGTTTTGATAAAACACTTAAAATGAATTCTTGAGGAAAATATCCTTTCTTCTTAAAAATCATTTTATTTTCACAAAATGTCTTGCAATTTTAAAAGAAAGGGATTTTGTTGAAAATATTCATGAAATATTTTGGAGTAAGATTCATGAAAATAAGGCTTTATAAAACCGTAAAAATCCTTTCATGCCGTATAAGTTAAAAAACATTCTTCTCATACTTTTGCCGGAAAAGTCCAAAAAGTACCTCGTAACGTAAACAAAAGAAATATTCCTTAAATAACATGTAGTAAAATTCAAAAATTGGTAAAAAGGATTTTAAAAATACATGAAAACATTTCTAGAAAACATGGACATGGATGACAATAATAACCCCAGTAAATACTTACGAATAAACAATCTCAGATAAAAATGAGATTGGAAAAGATATCCCTTACCTTATGTCCAATATGCCTCATATGTATCCAATCCTCCTTTATAATGATTTAAATAATGTTATTGACTTATTAAAGAATCATATTAATTGTTATGATATCATATATAGTTTACGTATGACTTTATATTACCCGTTCTTTTGTAAATTCGATGTAAAAGCAGCGATTTTGGTAAAATCGTTTCATTTATTGTATCTGTTTTGACTTGTTGTTCGAGATATTATTACTTATATCCTGATTTACTTAATTACATAATTTAAATAATGATTTATATATAATATATATTCATCATATACATATATATATATTATAGATCGATGAACGGAATGAAATACACCGTTTATGAAGACGGTAGGCCGTACGTACGCATGAACGCTGTTTTCAGTTCCTTATCGAATTGAATGGAATTAAGTAGATGAAATTAATATATATATACATAAATACATTATAATTATTATGTCATATATTTCATTATTATTCACTATATATACTTTATAATCATTCATTAATGGTTAACATGGAGAATGAATCTCATCGAGTCGTAGAGACGGTAGTCCGTACGTACGCACGAGCGATGATACCATTCCCATAATCGTGGAATTGTATTGGAGTGTATGTATACTATTTCAGAATCAATATCAATTTACAATAATCACATATAGTTATTATTTACACCATTATACCCATCTAAGTAAGGTGGTGGTGGAAAATAGATTACACCACGGCGTGGAGATGGTATTCCATACGTACGCACGCACGGTGATTTCGTTTTCCGTAGGATGGATGGATGGTGAAATAGGTTTGTTTCATACTTATAATAACATATCAGTATATGAGTGATACTGATGTTATTACCTCATAATTAAACAACTAAAGAAGAAGAAGTAGAATAAGAAATAAAGTTGAAAAAATCAGTAACGGACATTACCTCTTCTTTGAAGCGCCTCTTCTTAACCTCCCCTTTGGGCACTAAATATGGTCTTTAAAGAAGTCCAGAACATCTAAGATGTTTCTAGGGATGTGTAGAGGAGAAATTGGTAGTTGTTGGACGAGCTTTAAGGCTCAATGTGGTGTGAGGAAGAGAGGGAGGAGGTTCCCTTTTATAAGGGAGGAGAGGGGCACCATTGGAAAAACAAAAAATATTATTTTATTATAAAGTCATATTCGGTTATTAATAGCTCCAAATTGATTTATTTAGAAAATAAGGTGGGTTTGGGTCGAAATACTCTCATACAATAGAATTTTTACAAGTTTATGTTACTATGTTAACCTTATCATTTAGATTTAACATTAAGTTAAATAATTTTACTTTTACCGTGTCTTCTTGTTTACTTACACTATAATGGTAATAAACTTACTATAAAAAGCCAAAAGAACCCCAAGTGGTTAATTATTAATATATATATCCTTATGAAAGTCATTTTTCCGAACCTTAGATTTTTAAGAATAAAATAACAATTAATAATATAATATTTGTTTTAAAACATATTTTATGTCAATTTAGACACTATTTGGTAATTGATTTTTTGTGAAAATCTTAACAGAATTATTAGTTAGAAAAAAGTTAATTAAATCAATGATAACATGTCATATTAACCTAGAAAATTAGTATAATTCTTAAAAAGTCTCAAATTACATTTATTTGGGTATTTATAACATCAATTATATCAATATTTCATTAATAAGATAATTACTGCATCATCATTGTGTCATAAACAAATTAAATTATTTAATGTCTAAAAATTATAAATAAAATACCATTATGTAGGAAATATTCTTGGATTTCTAATGAATATTTATAGTCGAATTTATCTTATTCATAACCCTATATCAAAAACGTTTTAGTTATTAAACATTGATTTTAACTATTTTATCTATTCTTTAAATAAAACAATATTAATTGTCCTAATCTAATACAAGTGGGCCTAAATGGTCATATTTTATTCCTAAGGTTGTTTTTGGTCGAATTAAACTTATCTGGTAGAATTATGACATGTTTTAGGGTAATAATAATATCATTTGTACCCTTAATTACCCAATTTACTTTTAACTGTGGTAAAAAAAGTAAAAAGTTACTATTCACAAATAATTATTTTCATCTCATTGAACCGCATTTTAGTCCTTGATATTATCTGTGTCTCTCGGATTATTGAAATTCTACTCACAGAAGTAGTAAAATTAAGTTTTATGTGAATTTACAAATTCTCCTATGAGGTGGGTAAAAGAAGGTGAAAAGTTCAATAAAATTTTTATATATCTAAAATTATTATAAAATGACTCCAATGAATTTAAATGAAATTAAATAGGTATTATGTATCAATTTTGACCAAAAATAAATTTAAATAAAATAAATAATTATTTAAATAAAAAGCCGGTTTTTAAATAGTAACCTAGTGGTTTCACTATTCATCAAAAATTGAAAGCTTTCATAAAGATACCAAAAATTCACCCTAGGCTAATTTCGATATTCTGAATCCAAAAATGAAGTCCATTTCAAAAGATAAAATTTATAAAATTTTAAAAAGTGGGTATTACTATTTATAACGGCTTGTTTATATAACATATCGTTGTTTAGTGAAACTCGGTATTGCGTACAACACATGCTATCATGGAAGGTTGTGATTGCATGTAATGTAAGCCAAGTCAGGGATGCATGTAGTGCAAGATCCTTTTGGTGTAGCATACAATACAAGACATCAATAAATTTAGAAAGTGTATTTTTCATAAAATATCGGGGTGTTACAATTTAGGTTTGGATTAATCTCAATAACAATAGTTTTAGTTCTTGTCTAGTTAATTGAATATCCATTTAATAAAGTCATCATTTATAAATAATCAACTATATTCCTCTAGTATCCTGGCTTTTGGGGTTTCCCAACTAAATGTAACCCAAAGTAAGCACTAATAATGATCTAACAAATGGAAATCTCAGGGCACCCTTATTTTTCCTGAAACTACCCAAGGATGTTCCACTGTTATCCATCGCTTTTTTTTCTTACACAAGATAATCGACGGGCACACCATTTTGGTGTGAAACAATATTTTTATAATATAGAGGTCAATAAAAGTGTTTCTTTTTATGTTATTAATCACTTAATATTTGAGAGGAATATTTTTAATATATGACCAATTTATTATGCATTAAATTAATATGAAATTCAATACTATTGAGTCTCATGAAACCTTTATATCTTAATATTATTTTTTGTAAAAATATGCTTATAATGATGTAGTTTTATTATAATCCATATTCCAACTGCTAAATATTTCTATACACACCACATTAATATGTCACCCTTTACACAACCCATGGCATGTGTTACTCATGAAAAAAAAAATCAAGAAATATTCATACATATCTGAATGAATCATATGAATAATGTATATGAAATATTTGTGTAATAAATAGATTTATATGATATTTATAATATCAACATAAGTAATAATTACATGATATATATATATCTTACCCCTCACCTTTCTAAAATAAGGCATAAGCCTCCATATCGGCAGTTTTCTCGACCCCAAGAATATATCATTGGGAAGACATTACAAAAGAGGGGATCCAATTCATGATAATTCTAAAATCAAATATGAAATAACTATACCTAGAAAAATTTAATGTTAACCACTGCAATTTAAATAATAGTACATTGATTATGAAAACAAAATTATATATCGTCATTCCTTGCATGAAACACAAGTCTTTATCTCCTATAATCAATTTTTCACATAAATAAAGCATACACCTCATTAAATATATAAAAAACATTATATACATGAATTATACATGAAATAAATTATAAATAAGTGAACCTTCGAAAAAAATTACCAAATTTTTTCAAAAAAAATATATCATTATAAAAATTATACATCTAATCTAAATATTATAATTATCAAATAAATTTTGATAAAAAAAATTAAATTATTAAATAAGTCCTCCATTTAATTTGAATAGTGTAATATTAATTAATTATGAACAAATATAATTATAAATTGTCACATTAATGACTTATTTTAAAGGTATTTTTCAAGTAATTTATATCCTTTCTTTGTTGATGGGGTTTCCCATGCATTTTTTGATGAAATGGAGGGTTTTTAAGATTTGGGCCAAATCGTGAGCCCATTTCATGAATTAAAAACACATATTTTTTAATTTATAACTCAGTTTTTTTCAAAAAAATTATCTATTCCACTTCCCAATTGTCCTCCCATGAACCGTTTAATCCACCATATCCATTTTCACCCCTTAGGAATCCACAATCCTAGTGGATTTGGGTCATTTATTCCGGCTTTGGGCCAACCTGTGAACCCATTTCCTATTTTAAAAAAACTTATTCCTTTCATATATCAGTAATATTTTAATTTTTTTGGTGATTACACCTCTCAATAGATATCAAAATCCCTAGGAATTCCCCCATGTTCTTTTCTCCCTCTTTGTATCTCATCTTCATTGCAGATTAGGGAAACATTTCATAGGCTTTCTCAAATCATCATGATTTGAAAAGGTAATTTTTTTCTTTCATAAATGCTACATTTTTTACTATGCCCCACCCATTTCAGTTCCCACTTGACCTATACAATTTTATATGAACCTCTATATTCGTTTTGGCTGGTTAGAGATTCACTTATTGGTGTATTTAGGGAGATTTCTTCAAGATATCTCAAGTAAGTGGGTTTATTTCCATCCTCCTCCCATTTTATTAGGGTTTATTCCATTTTTCATTAAGTTCCTAATTTCTAGAAGTTAAAAATTCGATCCTAGTTTCTTTTATTATGTTTCATGGTCTAATCCTGTGGTTTTTGGTTTTTTTAACTCTCTTATGGTGTGACAGTTGTGTAGTTGAACATTCACACAAGTATGTGGTGTTTATGACACATAAGGTCAGTGATTCCATGTGTAAGAACTAATAATTGGGTTATCTTTTCTTGATTTCTATTTTTTGACCTACCGATTCATCATTTTCTTGTTGTGAAAATTATTTTTGGTGGCATTTTTAAGCAATTCATTTTTAAGTTCCATTTTTGTGCAAATGTAGATTTTTTAAAACTGCATTCCATGTTGTACTATTTTGGGATATTTTATAATTCATGTGAGGGTATTATTAAAATGTTTTTCTGCTAACAATTCTGGTTTGTGGTAATATCGGTGTGAATTTGGTTTTCAAAGAGGGATTTTAGATGGATTTTAAGTGCAAAGTTTGGTTGTATTCCTTGGAAATGTTTTATATAAATTATAAATGGTTTAGTGAGTTATATAGATGGTGTAAATCATTTTTAGATACTATTATGAGTGTGTATGACCAGAAATGGTGTTTTTTATGTGAAAATTGAATTTTTAAAAAGGTGTAAATTGTTTGACCACAAAGGGGGGAACTCGGATATCTAGGTGGGTAGATGTTTACTAGTATGCTAGTGATCCGTAGTGGTTTTTCCCGGTTTCACATAGCATGTTGGACATTGAAACCACTAAAAAACTATAATGATGATTATTGGAGACCACTAGTTTTTTGTAATGTTCCCAACTAGTGGCTCGTGCATGAGAATGGATATTGTTATGGTTACTTTACACTGAGATACGTGATACATGGGTCCAAATATAACTAGTGCATAGGGATTTTCCCAAGATTAGTGCTAAATGAATATTTCATACTGATAATTGGATTGTGGTGTTTTTGGATAGATAATTCATTATCTTACATGTTTTACTGAAATGTGTTCATCCACTGAAATCATCCTTTGAAAATGGTTTACTTTTAAATGTTTCATTCTTTAGAAATTATTTCCACCAGTTCTTATTTATTAAAACTTGTAAGATTTTTACCTTGTATTTTATACTATAGGGAATATTTGGGTGGAAAAATATTTTCATTAGGTTCAAACCCTAACTACACATGTGTGTGTAAGTATAATTGATCATGTTTGACACTGGTAAAGGCAAGGCCTTGGTTGAAGGCAGTTTGGGTTGTTCGTTTCCATCCATGGTGTGGGGTTGTAGAGACAGCTCATGGGTGATGAACCCCTATCATGTGGTGTTACATGGGATGTTATGATTCTAGGTTTATATTTATTTGGACCTATTGTGTCATTTTTAGACCATTTTTTCAGTTCTGAATTTAATTTAAGGCTTGTTTGGTTGGTAATTTTCAGATTTGATTTATTGTTTTTTTTGTTTTTCAATATATCCAAACTCAGTTGAATCATTCCCAAACCACTTTTTATGATACCTGGGAACTCTTTTCTGCCCGTGGGGGTAATTAATTCCTTTTAGGTCATACCTTGGTCTGGGTTTGGTGCCAATTTGGATGCTGACCAGATTCAATTGTGACCAAATGGTATCAGAGCAGGTTTATCTTTTAGGTAATATAATTATTTTGGGATGAGTCTGGTTAAACAAGAGATAGGACTATTGGGGCTCGGTGTTTTGGTTATGAGTAGGGTTCCTAGCCAGTACCTATCATGATAAACCTTGAGCCTCCATGGGGTGTTGGGATTGTTCATTTGACTTCTCTTCCGGGTAAGACTTATAGGCTGCAGACTGCACGTATACATCGGGTGGGAGTGAAGTGGTTATTTATTTAATTGTTTTTATGTTTTTGACTTATTTATATTTGATATAATTGCTGATGTTCTTCAGAATTTTTATACTAATTATTTCTTTTGTGACTGTTTCCTTGTGTAGCAACGTTCCTCCCTGGAAAGCTCATATACACCCACAGGAGGACGCTGGAGAGAGTTACCCTTCACTGATTGATTAAAGGATGGTTTAAGCTATGGTCATGGTTGTCCAAGCCCTATCACATGGAGTATCACGAGATCTTACTCCAACAAGGTATGTGGATTTTGTTCCGAGGAAGGAAAAAACCCAGTAGTTCCTAAAGAACAAGCCTCCTACATTCTGAGGTAGCACGGAACCCCATGAAGTAAAGGGGTGGGTCAAGAATATCAACTACATGTTTGAGTTCCTAGACACACCTTAAGAGTTCAAGGTGAAATGTGTCTCTTTCTTTTTATAGATACTGAGCATGAGGTGGTGGGAATCAATGATTCAAGATGGGAAGCACGAGAAGATGAGTTGGAAGGACGTCAAGGTTATCTTCAATGACCAATACTACTCTAATGTTTTGGAATATTCTCAATCTCGTGAGTTTATAGAACTCTTTTAGTGGGATATTTTAGTCAATCATAATTCCAAACATTTTCCCGATTTGGTCAGGTGTGCTTCGGAAATGTTCCCCATGGAGAATATGAAGGCCTTGATGTTCGAGAGGGGTTTGTATCCAGAGATCTATTCTTCGGTCTTACTGTTCAAGCTGAAAACCTATGCTAAAGTGGTTGGTAGAGCTTTCATGGTGGAGATAAACCATTTGGGGAGGTCTAGTTTCTCTATTATAGTGTCAGTAATGGGTAGTGGTATCACTTATGAGAAGAAAAGTAAGTTGGAGGATTAGGTAAAGAAGGGAGGTAGTAGCTCCGGACAACCTTCTACGCAATTTTCTTTAGTGGCTTCTGATGCGAGGATTGTTGTGTTCCACCATTGTGGGTAGCTAGGGAACATCCGACCAGTATGAAAATCTCTTCCAAATCCCTATTATCAATGTGGAGGTATGGGACACTTGCAGTGATTTTGTAGGATGACACGTCTACTATAGAGTAGGGCAGGGTCTATAGCATTTAGAAGGATGTCAGTTCCATCAGATCTGTTTATGATGGCGGGATCTCAGTTTAGTGGTTGTGGTGACCTAGTTGAATCATCTTATATGTAGATACAGTTAATGGTAGTGTCCTAGGAAAACGATCTTTCTCAGGTATATACAAGGAATCTTAATGCAATGAATCAAGCACCAGCACGAATAGAGGTAGGATCGTCGACTATTTGAGGTACCGTTTTGATTTCTTATTCTATAGCTTCTACTCATTTTTATAATAGTGATTCTATTTCATTCATCTCTACCTATATTTTGAACATCTGGAATTTTCCAAATGAGCTTCTATAATTTTCAATGGAGTTGGTTATGGTGATGGAAAAGAAGGAGCAAGGTATTAGGTGCCCATTATGTGTTCTTTCTATGTCAAGGGTTTTGATGGAGTGGGATATCCTAGTCTATGATATGGAGCTATTTGACATGATATTTGGAATTTATTTACTAGTACGATTTCAACCAAAAATCTATTTCTATAGACCATGGGTCAGTTTCACAGCACCAGATGGGAGTCATCAGGTTTTTCTTTGGGAATGGGATCCACGATTGGGTCGTGCATGACCTCCACTCCCAGAGTTTGGGAATCATATCTTCTCGTTATCATCACTCATGATATATTATGATGGTTATACTCCTAAGGGTGAACTACTTGATGTAGTGGATGAATTTTCGGAGGTATTCCCAGATGAATTTTCAATATTGCCTCCAAAATAAGATGTGGAGTTCTTGATCGACTTGGAACTAGGAACACAGTCTATATCTTTTCCCCCGTATCATATGGCCCCCACCGAATTAAGGTTATTAAAGATTTAGCTATATGATTTAGAATCCAAAAGATTCATTTTCCCAAGTTTCTATCTTTGGGATGCTACTATTCTCTTTGCGTAGAAGGATGATGGGTCCCTCTAGTTGTGCATTGACTACTGGAAGATGAATAAAGTAACCATTAACAAAAAATATCATTTGGCTCAAATAGATGATTTATTTAACTAATTTAAGAAGGAAATTTGGTTCTTGAAAATATATTTTCATCCAGGTTTCCATCAACTCTAGGTGAGAGAATCATATATCCAAAAGATAGCCTTACGAAGTATGTACGACCACTTTGAGTACTTGTTCATTCCCTTATGATTGAACAATTATCCAAATGTCTTTATTGAACTCATTAATAGGGTGTTCTGGAAATATCTTGACTCTTTTTTTGTGGTATTTTTGGATTACATTCTATTTTAATCTAGATCTGAGGAAGTTTATGAGCATCATTTATGGATCTTTTTGGGCACTTTCCAGGATCACCACCTTTATAAAAAGATGTCCAACTTCACCTTATAGATCAAGGAGGTGATGTTTCGGGGGTATGTGTTATCATAGCATGGATTTTTTGTGGATATTGAGAAGATCAGTGCATTTATGTCATTGGAGTAGCCGAATATCATGTTTTAGATCACGATTTTCCTCATATTTCCAGGACACTAAAGGCTATTTTTTCAGAATTTCTCTTGGTTTTCTTCTCCCATGGTTTTTCTCACATGAAATGGGGTATGTTTGTTTGGGGATTGGAATTTTTGTTATCCTTTGAGGTGCTGAAGTAGTGTTTGGCAACCACCCTTGTTTTGATCTTTCCAAAATATGGAAATGGCTATGTGGTGTATTTTGATGCTTCTGGTAGGGGTCTTGGGTGAGTGATTATGCTGGATGATCATGTGGTGGCATAGAGTTCCCACCAAATCTTACCACGTGAAAAGAATTACCTGAAACATGACTTAGAGCCAGTGTATGTGATGCATCTTTTAAAAACATAGTGTCACTACATCTTTGGGGAGAAGTTTTTGGTCTACTCTAGCCATAAAATCTTTCACTGCATCTTCTCGCAGAAGGATCTCAATCTGGGTTAGTGCTATTGGATCTAGTACTTAAAGGGGTTCGACATTGAAATTGTCTATACCCCAGGAAATGGAAATGTGGTGGCAGATTCATTGAGTGGAAACATACTAGTGCAAGGCTTAACGAAGTATAGTGATGACTGGACTGTAATGGGGATATTTGCTCAGATGCATGTAGAGACCAAGAAGCACAGTGGAGGTGTGTTCTTAGTGTACATTTAGTTGAATCCTTCTCTCTAAGAGTTGATTCTTCAAGAATAGTCTAGTGATGATATTTGTCAGTGGTCGAGTCAGTTTCCTCATGGTGGGGAGATGTCTTCTGATTAGTCTTCATATCCTGAGGGAATCTTGTGCATTAAGGGACGATCTATAGTTCCATCATATCAACAGAAGGTGATTATGAAATATAACCACCATCCTCATTGGGATATCCATATTGATGCCACCAACATGTATAATTATGTCCATTGGCAGTTCTGGTGGCTAGTTATGGCACGAGACATAGTTGACATTGTTTTGAGATGTTACAGATGTCAGCAGGTGAAAGCAGGGCAGGAAAGGCCCTCATGTTTTCTCCATCCATTACCCATTCTTACATGGACATGGAGAGAGGTCATCATGGACTTCATAATAGGCTTTCCTATTACACCTCGGGGTAAGAATTCCATTTGGGTAGTGATTGATCATCTGACCAAATCATCTCACTTCATTCCAATCAAAGATATAGCTGAAGTGGATGAGTTGGGTCTTTTGTATCTTCAAGTGGCGGTAAGTCTTCATGGTGTTCTATCCGCAATTTTATCATATAGATACCCCCATTTCACTTCATGGTTTTTGGAAGGACTTTAGAAGGCCTTGGGGTCCTAGATTAAGATGATAATGGCATACCATCCTCAAATGAATGGTCAGACAGAGCTGACGAATCATATATTAGAGGACATGCTCTGTTAATGTTCTTTGGACTTTGGAGGTTCTTGGTATGGCCATTTGGTATTGGTTTTATTTTCTTATAATAAAATTTACCATTCCTAGATTTGAATGGCTCTTTTTGAGGTTCTCTATGGCCGTCCTTGTCGGCCCCCATATGTTGGGCTGAGATTGGTGAGACTTCATTGTTTGGGTTGAGCCTTATTCAAGAGAAATCTGATAAGGTCAAGTTGGTTAGGAAGATTTTATTAATATCTTAGAGTCTCTAGAAATAATATTCTGATCAAAGGCATTGAGACTTATAGTTTTCTGTGGGTTCTCATGTATTCTTAAAAGTGTCTCCTCATCTAGGTCATCGTCGGTTGGGAAAGTGGGGCAAGCTAACACAGAGATATGTTGGACCTTTTGATATTGGTGAGAAGATTGCCAAAATGTAATTCAGGTTATATTTTCCTTCTTAGTTTTCATCTATCCCTGATTTCTTCTAAGTCTCTTAACTGAAGAAGTACAACCGTGATCCGTCCCATGAGATGAATTGGGAGGACTTGGATATAGAGCCTGATTTGTCTGTTTTTTAACAGTCGATGTGAATAGTAGATTCCCAAGAGATAGTGCTTCTAGGAATTTCTATTCCAATAGTTTTAGTTTTATAGAATCATGTGAATGATGTCTATGAAACTTTGGAAAGGAAGTTGTGGTTTGATAAAGATTACCCATTCTTGTTATCCGATAAAACTTCGGGTTGACTTTCTTGGGTGGAAAGTCTTTCATGGTGGGGAGAACATTCACATATATGAATTATTTTAAATTTATTTTTCATGTTATTTATATTCAGTCATTATTGTGGGGGGTTCCAATGCATATATTGAGGAAATGGTGGGTTTTCTACATTTGGACCAAACAGTGATCCCATTTCCAGATTTAGAAACTAATTTTGTGTCTTTTATCACTCCTTAATTTTTCAACATTTTTCATCCATTCTTCTTCCCAATAGGCCTCCCATAAACCATTAAAACCACCATATCAATTTGGGTCCCTTAGAAATCCAAATTAATGGTGTATTTGGGTGACTTATTTATGATTTGGGCTAACCCATGATCACATTTTCTATTTTTAAAAAAATAATTCTTTCGTATATCATTTATTTTTAATGTTTTTCAGTGATTCCACCTCTCACTCAAGACCAATAGAACTAAGAGCAATCACCATGTTCTTTTCTCCCTCATATCTCATATTCATCACATATTAGGGTAAAATTTCTCATACTTTCCCAAATCATTCTTATCTAAAAAGGTAATTTATTTCCTTCATAAATCCTTCAATTTTTACTTTTTTTTCTCCCATTTTAGTTCCCACTTGACCTTCTCAACCTTATTATAACCTCTATATCGGTTTTTTCTACTTGGAGATGCACCTATTATAGTATTTAGGGAGATTTATTCAAGATATCTCAAGAAAGTGGGTTTCCTTCCTTCCTCCTCCCATTCACCTAGGGTTTCTACCATTTTTCTTGAATTTCCAAATATCCAGAAAGTAACAATTCGAACCTAAGGTTTTATATTTGGTTTCATGGTATAATATTGTGGTTTTAGGGTTGTTTTAACTATCTTATGGTGCAATGGTGGTGTGGTTGAACTTTCACGCAAGGTTTTGGTGTTTTTGACACACATGGTAGGTGATTACTTGTGTAAGCATTACTAGATGAGTTATCCTTTCTTGATTTCTATTTTTATCTTACACCTTCACCATTTTTCATGTTGCAAAAATTATTTTTGGTGGAATTTGATAAGAAATGGATTTTTATGTGACATTGTTGTGTGAAAATTTATTTTTTAAATGTGCATTACATGTTTTACCATTTTGGGATATTTTTTAATTCATGTGAGGGATTTATTAAAATATTTTTGTGCTTCCAATTCTTTTTTGGGGAAATATTTTTTGGAATTTGGTTTTCAAATGGGATTTTAGATTTATTTTAATTGCAATGTTTGGTTATATTTTTTGAAAACGTTTTATAGAAATTCTAAATGGAATATTGAGTTATATAAATGGTGAAAAAACCTATGTAAGTACTATTTTTAGTATGCACTACCATAAATGGTTTTTTCTATATAAAAATTAAATTTAGTTACATGTGGAAATTTTTTGAGCACAAAGGGGGAAACCTGGGTATCTAGGTGGGCAGACGTGTACTAGTATGCTAGTGATCCAAAGTGGTTTTGTCCCTATTTCATTTAGCAAGTTGGGCATTGAAAAAACTAATCAAACAATAATTATGAGGATCAGGGAACACTACGTTTTGGTTATGTTTCCTACAAATGGTTCATTCATGGGAACTGATATTGTTAGGGTTACTTTACTCTAATATACGAGGTATATCAGGACCAAAACTCACTAGTAACTAGGGATGTTCTAGAAATTAGATCTCATTGACTATTCCATACTTATCATTGGATTTTGGTGTGTTTGCATGGAAAATTCAGTAGCTTACATGTTTTATTAAAAAAAATTGTTGTTTTGAATCATTCTTTGAAAATCGTTTACTTTTAAAAGTTTCATTATTTAGAAATTATTGCCACCATTTCTTTTTTATTAAAACATGCATGCTTTTTATCTTGTATTACTTACCATATCGAACATTTTGGCGGTATCCTATTGGGATTCGGCTCACACCTTACTCACACCTTTGCGTTTATGTAGACTTGATCATGTTTGACACAGGTAAAGGCATTGCCTTGTGTGGTGGTGGTTGGGATTGTTAGTTTCCTTCCATGGTGTGCTGTTGTGGAGATGGATCGTGAGTGATGACCCATTGTCGTGTGGTGTTATTTGGCATTTTTTCTGTTAATTTTACATATTTTTTGACCACTTTTTTCATGGTTAAGACCATGTTTTCAGTTTTGAGTTTTATTTAATGCTTTTTTGGTTGGTCATTTTCTAATTGGATTTATTGATTTTTTTTTGATTTACGTATCCAAGATCAAGTGAACCATTTGGAAACAAATTTTTAAGATACCTGATAACTTGTTCCATCCCATGTAGATACGTAACTCCCTTAGGAAATTGTCATAGGCTGGTTTTGGTGCCGGTTTTGATGGTGACCATATTTGGTTTTTGATACAAATATACCAAATGTTATATTTTATACTTATTTATGTGATTTATACAATCATCATAAATCAAATATATAATTTATAAAAAAATTCAAGTAATACAATGGGATAGTTTATTTTTTAAAAATTTATTTCAAATATTAACATTTAATATAGACAATGTTTTTTAATAAATGTTTCATAAATAATTATATACTTATTTATAAACTCTTCATATAAAATTAATTTAAAAATTTAAATATTCCCTAATATGTTTTAATATGAATAATTAACCTTTTATAGACCATAAAGAAACAAAACAAATATTTAAAAAATTGTGTTTCCCTTTAAACTTATATGGGAGGGGTAATCAATATAAACGCAAATAATTTTACCTTTATATAGGTCCATTTTGTAAATGTAAAGATATTAAATATATAAAAAATCTATCATGTATTGGTAACACTTATGTTACATTATTGTAATCCTCTTCGGCTTAATGGTATATAGTGGTTACCCTTACACAACGCCATTAGTATAAAGAAACTGTAATCTAACCTTTATGTATCCCAATGTTTGTAAGGGAACTTCAAGAGAACACTTATATAGAATACTCTATGTAAGGTGGAACGTGTGATTATCTAGGCACGAGGTATTTATAGTTAACTTAAATTGCATGGTGTTTTATGACATATGATTTTCTTCAAAACAAGTAATTAAAACACATTATTTCTTGAAGAAACATGATATGATACCACTGAGGGGTTTTGTTTTATCGCCATATTTTCATAATCATTGGAAATAAACATTAAATAGTCTAATGTATCTTCAAAAAATCAACATGTAAATATTATTGTAAAATAAAGGATACCTAGAATTCAAAAATAACACTGGAATCCATCTTTTCATCTCAAAGGGAATTTCTTAATAATGACACTGAATGAGAATTTTATCTAGACTACTTCCTCTGAGGTCATTATACCTTCAACTGAATCATTATTTCTATTAAACGATACTTCATATTGTTTAATTAATGATAGAAACTTCAAATAAAGTGATGAAAAACTCTCCAAAAGAAGAAATACTTTTGTAATATTTTATAAAACTGATTATAACCAATAGTGAAGAAAGATTTCTTATATACCACCACCTAATGATAATAACCACATTCTATTTATATATTCAAATCTTAACACTTCTTTATTAATAAATAATTCATTTTTCAATCAAAAGGTATCACATAATAATAGGAATAATTTTTTATCATTTATGGTCACCTTTAATTCATTCAATGAACAAGTAAAAAGACTTTAATAAGTTCATTATGGATTAATATCTGAATGAAATAACAAGGGTGGGGAT
This sequence comes from Viscum album, assembly GCA_963277665.1. Lineage (NCBI taxonomy): Eukaryota > Viridiplantae > Streptophyta > Magnoliopsida > Santalales > Viscaceae > Viscum > Viscum album. Next base: position 1,371,386,148 of record OY728141.1, on the reverse strand, counting down.
GCGGAAAACACATTTTCATATTCAAAAAACCATAGCTTCTATAGTGACTATTGTGCCATAGTTATGTCTAGTTTTGGTTCACATCCAACACATTATAGATGATAATCTCATATAATTTAAAAGTAATGTGGACCACGATTTAAATTGAAGTATTTTACTATGGGATTTGATAATGAGAAGTTATATTAAATGTAAATTAAATGTCACTTTTTTATGGTATAGGTAACATTCTCATAGCATGTTATCATAACAAAGGGGATATATGTGGATCCTTCAATAAAAAGTGATTTTGAGGAATAGACTAAACAAATATTTGTAACAACGGTCAAAAGTTTACTCATATTAGAAAAAATTTAAAAGTAATTTCTCATTATTTTTAAATACACTAACTAGTTTATATATAGGGGGAAATGTTTTCTAGCATTAAGAAATATGAATTTATATTTAAGGAGTTGAGGGATAGGCAAACCCAAATTTGTACTCAAACTACACCCAAATGGGGAAGTACTTTTGGTCTTAAATGATGATTAAAAATAGATTAGGTTGTGTAATCAAAATAATTGTTAAGTGATTACCTATACCTCTTGAAAGTTGAATGTTCATTATAAAAAATATCTAACATATGATATAGTGTTGGCAATAGTAATCTTCACAGTGAATATTTGATGGCATTGTCTCTATAAAAATTAGAGTGGCATATATACAGATCAAAATAGATTCAAGTATATATTCACATATAATGATCTCAACACGGACGAATTATTACATATAAATCTAGTCATGGACTATGGGTACTCAACCCATTACCATCCTGGAAAGAAGATTTATTGAAATTCTATATGTAGAAATGATTTTATAACATTATCCCTGATGATAATTGAGTCGGATCCAATGTTGTTGAACATGAATAGGATGGACATAGGAATCATAAATGTGAGAACCACATCCTACACTACATAAATAATTTATTCACTATACTTTTGGTCAAGATAAATAAAGGTCATAGGGGGGGATATGGAGAAAAAAATAAAGGAATTTGTAAGTATGGGAAAAGCCTTCTAATTAAACATTGATAAATAAGGGGAGCACAGATTTTGGAAACAATTATATGTTCCCTGAAGACTTGTATAAATAATTATCTATTATATAATTCACATAGCTCAACATTATCTATCCACTATAAGAGAACAAAGATGTATAGATATCTCTAAGAGCACTACCGGTGAGACAATGTGGATACAGAAATTGTTGAATGTACATCAAAGTGCTTGGTCTGAAAAATATTGAATGTCGTAATGAAAATGTCCAAGGTGACTATACAACCATTACCAATAAATATATTTATATTGAAGAACAACTATATGGATTTTTTATTATCCTTAAAATACATTCAATGAAAATAATTCCAAATTTTTTATAGTGGATCATATTATAAAGATTGTTCACTTTATCTCCATTTTATAGGGTTCTCACTCAATCTACTTGTAAATATATAGATGAGATAAGTGATGAGGTTGCATGGAAAACTAAAATATATTACATCTAATAGAGATTTTTGGTTCACCTCAATGTTTTGGTAAGGTTATTAAAATTCCTTGAACATATAATTATACTTCAGTATAACCTATCACCCCTAGACTAATGTGGAATCTATAAGGAAAATAAAAGGAATGAGTATATATTGATAGGGATCTGTATGTACATGAAAGGTATTGGGATTGACATATATCTTTGGTTGATCTCACATGAAATAATAGCTTCTACTCAAGCATTAATATGGATCCTTATGAATTCATCTATTGGAATAAATGTATAAAACCAACATGTTAGGGATAAATCAATTGAAATTTGGTTAGGGATAATATTTTAAATACTTGAAAACTGTAAAATACAGAGTTGAATCGTAAAATATTGTATTATCTTGTCCTTTTATAATAATATTTATGAATGAATTTTTGATATTTCTATAAGTTGTATTAATATTTTAATATACATTATATTTTTTAATCACAAGTCCCTAAATATTGACTCACAATTTTGATAACAATATGAAGATAAAAAACTCTTTTTGATTGGTTATTATTAAACACCCCTCACCTAACCATATAAATTACACCATTCTCCAACAATTTATATTAAATTTATAAACACCTATAATTTCCAAAAATATACCAAAATTCCTCCACAATTTTCTTATACACATCATAGAATATTTTATCTCAATGAAATAAATATTTAATAAGGAATGATGTGTAGTGTAAAGGACAAACATTAATGTGAAAAAATAAGTTTTCTATTTGTTATATATTAATAATTATTTTAATTATTCATCCATATTTATATTTATAATTATCATATACATTAATTTTATTATAAAATATAGAATATAATGTAATTATGTTATAACATATATGATTATATAATTCATATTATCCATTTTTTTTTATAACACTCATCCTAACTTGGATAATTTTAACCACTTATATTGTTGAAGTTAAAAAAATCTGTACTTTCTTACAATTGCAATGTTAAGATTGTATTAATAAATAAATATAATATTTATAACATTATTAATATTTTTTAAAGAGAAATTGGGATTTATATCAAATATATTATCAAAAATAGTCATGGTGAATTTAATAATTGTATTCAAATATACTAGGAAAATTGTTTCAAATTGAAACTATTTTGGACCATTTATACCCCTAAAAACATTGATATAATAGAACTATTAGACAACACCTTTGAATGTGATCAACATATAGAAGTATTTTTGGATAAGTTCACTGGATAAAAGATACATTGATGTGTATCATTTACAATACTTGAAAAAACTATAAATAAATTATTTAATAAATTTATTTCATTATTCAGGTGGATATATTCACATACCAAACGTTTTAGGAGCCTATGTAGGAGAACTCTTAAACCACCATCTTTACTTTTGAAATAGGATTTCTCTCTCATTATATATCTTTCTCTCTATTTTTTCCACACATTCTTATTTACTAATATATATATATATATTCTTTACATATATACCTTATTAATTTTACCTTTATTTTATGGTGATATGAACATTTTTCAAGTTCCCTTCTCAATCTTTTCCTATAGTAAACCTGATTAAGGGAAGAGTTTATATTACAAATACTTTTTAATGAGTCACGATTTTAATGTATTTTTTCTTCCATGAATTCTAAAAATAAAAAATATTTTTTGGAGAACCATTCTTGTTTAGTTCTGGGTTTTATGTAAATTACTATGTGTTTACCATTGTTAATGTTTTTTACTGATTCCTTATAACATCACCTAGGTGCTTCAATTTTATTCTTACTTCTCTACTACATTTTGATGAAATTTCTTCACTTGAACTCTATATTACTAACCTATTATACATTATTAAAGTATGAACATAAAAAAATATGCAATACCTTATTTTATTTGGAATATTTATGACATATAATTTTTCAATTCATTGAGAAAATATTAGGTACCTCATTTTCTTATCATGAGTTTTTCGTATGCTTATGTATTAGGTATGATTTTCGTACATGTCACACATATTCATATAGATATTATTATGTGATATGGGGACTAAAATTATATATCCCCCCAATGCATTTGGTAATGTTTTCATCTCAAGAGATACCATGTGTGGTGTATGAGAAATAATTTGAATGCAATATGTTATGTTGTCTTGGAAGTGTGCCATAATTTATGCTTAAAATTTCATGTTTTATAATGTTACCATATTTTTATGATTCAATGATTTTATGATATCAACTACATTATACCATGTTTCCTTTTTATTCGGTATATTATCATCATTTTTATGAAATTATGTCATTCCTCTTAATTCATATGTTTTCATTCATGATCATGTTTATTCCCATCCTGGGATTTATAGCACACCATTTTATTTACGTATATCCATAGGGTATCCTATGAAGTAATATAATTTCATATATATTTAGGATATCATTGTAAATATTTAAATAATGATTTTATCAATTATGATTATATTTATGATTTATGTATCTCATCTCCCAGTGATAGTAGGACTCAATATTTGGGGGGGGGTTCTAGATCATTATGTTAAAAATAATGTAATTATATTTGTATGATACTCATGTGGTTAAATCTATATTACAAATATAGGAAATAATTGGGGATTTATGGTGAATCTTTTGGTTGTGCATTGGTCAAGAGGATGGGAGGTTGGTCTCATCTCAAACCTTTTTGGAGAATTATTTTCTACTCTATAACTCTCATAAATACTTAATCCATATTCATAGATCATTCCTAGTTATAATATTATATTTAATTAAAAAATTATAGTGATTAATCAAAACAATGTGAAAATATCAACCATCTATATATATATATGTTTCTTTATCTCTATTTTTATTAGGATTACACAATGGTTTAAATCCAAAAAGTTTGGAATACTAGAATTTATCACAATATGGGGTGGAAAATGTGTTATGTAGTTCAGATAATTATTATTGGAGAGGCTTCCTACAAACCCCATTGAAGGTAATCTTAACATATGTAGTTTTTTGTTATTTAATTGGAAATTTTATTCGTTTTATGATCATTATATCAGGTCCAATGTGGGGCCTTTCAAGTCCATTCATACATGGCCAAGTAAAGTGACATTTATGTTTGTTCATAAAAGACCTATAAGATGTTGGTATTGAGCATAAATAAGGTTTTATACATATACTGGTTAACAATAATCAAATCCCACATTGTTCTGGTTTCATAGTTTTAGTACATGTGATTAGACTAGACCATGCAGATTAATGTCATGTGATTAGGATGATTATGATGTGAATGGGGAATTAATGGGAGACTGAGTGGGGATTTTTCATGGGAGAACCTTTATAGTTCAACCTATCCATTTATGTTTAGTTTTAAAGTGTATTGGTTGATTCTTAGGGGGTATGGATGTGTAAAATATAAGTGATGTGGGGACCTAACTCTAGATCCGCTAAACTAGTGTCCCAATCCAATGCACCAAAAGGCCTCAAGAACACCTCTTCATATGTTAGGGGCTTCTGACTATAAGTGAGAGTCTATTGGTGGTCCTTGGAGAAACTATACCAACTATGCGAAGTTCATGACAACATAAATAATTTAAATAACATACACATAACGTCCAAAATAAATAATTAAGTACTGAAAATACCAAGTCACAATGAATGCTACAAAATTATGATGTTGCATGAAAAACGTACAGATATAAATAACAATAGACAATTGAAATATCTTAAAAGTAAATAAAAATTATCGGAGTGTAAAACAAAATCACCTTATAAGTTTTGAGATATAGCCAATATTCCATCTCCCAAGCTCCCACCTACCCAATAAACAATTATCATCACCCTCATCCCATGCTCTAAACCTATAAACTATGACCAAGGATCTTCATATTGAGTACCCAAGTGCCATGGTGAATTAAGAAATGTGTGATTATTACTTAGTAGGACATATCTAATGGTTTCTAATGAAAATATAGTTTCAAAATAGAAAAAATAAATGTGTTTGATATATAAATAAACTGGTACAAGTAATAAAAATTTGTGGAAAAAGTGAATTGAGTTAAGCCATAGGTCACTAGAAGACAACCCAACTCAACTATACCTTATGTATCCATTAATGGAAAATCTTTTCATGGTAGAATAATAATATCATAATCAAGTTCCAAGGTGAAATATCAATTAAATCATGATCAAATTTCCAATGATGAATCTAAATGGCTCAAATTGGGTTATTCCCTCCTAGTCATTCTCCAAAACAATCATTTACCTAGTCTAAACTCAAAGGACCACTCATGAAATCAAGTGTCATGGATCAATATAATCTAATATATCTCCCAGGGAATTCTTTACTAATATTAATAGATCTGAATCTAGGTAGATCACCATTTCGAATTCAACAAGGCACTCCCTCATGAATCTAGGGAACTAATATGTTGAATTCAATAAATGCAACCATTACCTAAATATAATAGGGGATTCCCCCCTTGGACTTCATAGTAATGCTATCATGTATAACCCACTGGCTCACTCATGTAACTCCATATCATTAGACCCCACTAAATCTAATGGTTTCTTTACACCGCATCATTCACATGATTCCTCTAATGTAATTTGAGGCTCTTCTATGTAATTACACTCTAATACAATATATAATTAATCTAAATAATCTCTTCATGGTATTCCACAACCATCCATTCCACAAGTAATACAATGTACTTCCTAAGTAATTTCACTACAAACATAAAATTCTATTAATATCAAACTAGTCAGTGCTAATAATTTAACATAAAATAATTAAATAACTTAAGGAAAGTTTCACCACGTTATTAATTTTTCATTTAAAAATTTTATACATTAATCCAAAACCAAAATTTAATTCAATTCAAATATCCATTTAAGTATCCCATGGTCATTATCAATAAGGGTCCATATAGGTTATCCTAGAAAACTCTCTTTCCATATAAAACCATTACATCACAATGGGTATCTCCAAACTACCACACTAAATCACACCTAATGTAAGGTACTAGATGACTGTCACATATAAAATGGTTCTAAATTGGTATACCCAAATAAACCCACCATCCTAAGTAAAAGTGTATACCATGCCATCACTAGGGAAATTAAACATTTCAATTTAATTATTTCGATCAATTGTTGAAGATTTGGTGCGAGGAAACTGTCAATGATGAAATAAAATGACTAGAATTTATGGTATGTAAATTATAATACCAAACTTTTTCATTTCTATCCAATTTTACTCTTTGGGAAAGAAATATTTACAAGGACCACTCAAGATCAAGTAAATAACTGAGTAACTAACTCACACCATGACACTAAAAAATCAATTATTATTAACAATTATAATTAATTAAATAACCAAGAAAGATTATATCTGAATAACACCTACTAAAATATCACACTGCCTCGTAAACCTAGAAAACAACTTGATAAAGACCCATAGCATACCCCAACCCCATTCGTGGCCAAATACCTATGAGAACGTTCTTGGATAAACACCAAAATTAATAAAATAAAAAACCTTAATAAAATTGGTGATTCCACTTACCTTCACCAAAGTGAAGTAAAATACAATGCATACATTTCATTGATATCTCCTATATGGAAGTAAAATGGAAGCCCCAAATGAATTGGGTTATTTCATCCTTCTTTAGTGGGACCTACACCAAAAAACTTAAACTGAAAAAAATAAAAGTTTGAAAAAACAAGTGGATAATACCAAAAGAGATTAGTGGAAGATGAAACTATCCACAAAAAATCTAAGGATCACCCAAAAACACACCTCAAATAATGTGGGATTTAATGGGGAAGGGATCAACTCATAAAAGGACACATGCACAAAAAATGGTGTAAAGAGTGGACGTTCCCCCTAAAAATATGAGGGGGGAAATTTTATAATCCCCACTCCCCAAAAAAATCCCCCAATGGATTGGTTTAGGCTACTGAGAATACTTGGATTCAGGGAGTGGTTGTGAAAACTACAAGACACCACCAATGAGCAGGTGGTCTACTTACATTTGCAACAAACACACATGCTACTCTTTGTGGCTCCCTTGAGCTCTCAACATTCTCTTGGGCCTCTATTCCATTTTGATAAAACCTCCCTTGAGGTCTTTAAACCCAAATAATTTTTTTCTATGGACCGTCTCCAAATTCATCCCATCCACCTATTGAATGGCTAAAAATATTTCTTAAACATAGATTCTTGTATGACCACAAGGCGCTATGGTTGATTCATAGGTAATATGGATCATTGGGGAATTATTACTCACATGGAATATACCCCCATTGATTAGCGATTGATCACATAGAATATATCCCATTGATAAATGGTTTCCCAAAAGTATAATAACCAATTGAGTAAGGTTGGATCACATAGATTATACCCCCATTGAGGAATGATTTCTCAAAAGTAATATAGACCATTTAGAAATAGTTGATCGTTAGGAATATGTCCCATCTAGAAATAAAGAATTTCGTGGAATATAATTCATTGTGAATGGTTGGTTTATCATAAATATTCACAATTAAGATATGTTTCTCACTGGGAATATTACTCATTGAGAAATTATTTTCTCCCATGTAATATGGTCCATTGAGGAATATTTGGGTCTTATGCAAGGTTAATTTCTATATGTGTATGGATAACCAAATGAAAAATAAATTTTATTTCATAAATGAGGAAATTATTGGGCAAAACAGATAATTAAGTGACTCATATCATTACACATAGGTAAAAGGATATATGTGGAGCACATGAACGTGCTTCCCAGAGGTGATCAGCCTATTTAGTGACTTTAGTGAAGGAATGTCCTAGAGATTAAACTAGATAAGAGGCCCTTTTTATAGTATATATGGATCAATAATTAATTAGAGGGATGAGATAATTAATTCGGATTTGGTTAGGGATTATCCCTAAGGATGTGGAATATATATTCATCACTCGTTGAGTATATCTGGAAGTCCATATCGACTCATGGTAATACCTCATAAGCATTATTTACCGCTGGAGATTTCAACAATACCTCAATGATAGGGACCTTTATTATCAATGAAATACATAATTATAAATATCCTAGGGGATTGATTGGTTTGGGATTAAAATTAGGTAATGTTTCTTATAAGAGGAATCATACCTCTTAGAAATGTAAGATATGATCAAATAAGATTACTCAGGAATTAATAACATAATCATGTACTTTATAAGGAAATGGTTAAGTCCCGGATGGGTGGGCACCCAAGGTCTAAGACCTGGGTGAACTGAATCCCTAGTATAGTTTTTGGGTGAGGTGGTTCCCAGGTGTACATTATGGACTAACTTCCGCCCTGATGGGGAACCTATGTGAGTTGGCACCTATGAGACCCAAGAGAGAGAACTTCGAGCCATGGGACTAGATAATACTTGAAAAAAAACATTATAAAGGGTGAATATTCACCATAGTATAAAGTAATGGGAAAAGTATCAACTAGGAATTGGATATGGTTGAATTGGTACCCAGATATCAGGTCTTGGTGAAGTGTCTTCCTAGTGGCGTACCCAGATAAAGTTTCACCCTAACGGGTAACTAGGAAAATTTTAATCTCAAATAATGACCTCCAAATAACCTAAATTCATATATCCCTAGTGTTATTCATTCATGTGAGGTTTAGATAATGGGATCTTAGTATTTTTCTTTCAAGGTGGGGATAATAGCCCATGTTTTGAAGGGGATTTTTTTATGACCAAACATAGATCATCCCTAAATTGGACACCGTAGGTGGCCTGTGGAAATTCTGGGAGGGAATTATAAACCCCGTAAGCTAGAAACATGCATTATAGGATCAATAAATACATCTGGGAATGATTTCACTCAAAATAAATGAAAAAATAAATAGATGGAATATAAAAAGGAAATACAACATGCCAATACGAATCAGATATTGGGATATGAAGAGTACAATGAAATATAGGAGGCAATCCAAAATTGGTAAACCAATGTTGCTAATACCAGAAACAACACATCTAAATGTGAAATGAGGTATAAAATCCTAGAATTTAACCACAAAACTCCAACACTCCACTAATAAAGATACCCACCACCGCCTTGAGGATCCTCACCATTACCTATATCAGATAAAACAAGATCTAAACACAACCAATGTTATTTATAGGGTGTAAAGAAAACAATCCCTGTAGAATAAAAACTAGTGTTCCATTTGTAGTCTTTACCAAATAAACTAAATATTCTCATCTAAGGAAAAATAAGGCATGAATAATAGATTCAAAAAATTTACAATAACCCATGTAAATACTCCATCTTCATTAAATTATAAATGATAATGGATTAGTAAATAAATCATTTTAATTTCAATACATGTTTGATAAAAACATTTCACAAAGATTTTAAAAGTAACTAATTCTAAAATAATCTCCAAGAAAACTATTCCAATGTTAGATTATGTATATGTTATCTTGCACACTCACACCTCGGTAATAAAATTACTAAGTGAAAAGATAACCCGAGATTACAAGATATCCTGATAAGTGAACCCCCAATCATAACAAAGTTTAATTTGAGTTATAACATAAATTCATTCTTGGTATATGCAAGAAATCCTATCATGGGTTTCCCATACAAATACCCATCCAATGTACCTCACGATTCCATGTTCCATTACCCACATTTAGTGGATTTCATTATCACAAAATTCCCACATTTAGTGGCTTTAATTTTCATGGATTTAATCATTTTATGTAAATTTCAAACAAAAATAATCATAATTACTTTAAAACTGAATAATATGTGCTTTGAAATAATTTTTCATCAAAAAAACATAAGGTAAAATCCATTTTAAAAAATAATCCCAACCCTTAACATTTCGAGAATCAAAAATAATTCTATTAAATATTTTACAAAACCCAATTCAAAATAATAAAACAAGAATGGTAAATAAAGCAAAGGCCCTTTATGCATCCACCTAACACAAACACTTAGAATTTACAAAAATAGACCAGGATTCACAAGAAAAAGAGATATTGGGATCTTAGATAGAAATATAAGACCCTAAAACATGAAACCCATATCTAGAAACATGGATTCAACAATCTACAGATCAATGAAAGTCAATAGTTAATACTTATCATAAAAATACTCAAATGTTCATACAACAACTTTCAGGTATATTGAATCTATCTTCATTCAATATAATAGATATAATATAAATATCATTATATCATGACAAAAACATTTGATCTGTAAATAAAATCCATGATATAAGGTTCCTTTCAAAAAAAAGAGAGAAGATCTAGATGAATGATAAAGAACAATGAATAAAGGATCATTGAAATTGATTTACAAGATATAATACTTCAAGATACATCTGAATCACTATATGGAAGGTATTTTATCTCCAAAATATCCAAGTGGAATCCTTAGGAATGATCTAATAAACTGTAGGAGATAAAGTGAGGTAAACAAGATCCATATCGGGTTTAAAAATTAGTTTTTGTCACATGGTGTGGACAAGCGGTTTGGAAAACAATGAGAATGTTGTGATCCTATTTTTGTATACTAGAGAATATCCATAGCATGGTCACATGGATTCACTAAAAATGTGCCAACCATGTGAAAATCCACTTCCAAACACTGCCATAAGCCACACGGTTTTCCTAGGAATGTCATACAATTTACCCTAACTATGCACAAACTGTGAATAGGTCTAAAACCCACCCAAAATCTCCCAAAAAAACTAAAAATGACGAAAATATATTTAAAATGTTATATAGCTAAAAATTATTCATATGTAAAAGTAACATCAAGATGTGAAAAATAAAAGCATCATATCATAATATTCCCCTAGAACCTAATGTTGGAGAAGGTTTATCAAATAACATATATGTCTATTTCTCCCCCGTAATTGATTCTCATTACCACATCTAATGAGAATCCATTCTGTGATACCACAACACTCATTCCAATGGAATTGATTTTCCACATTCAATATTTTTTTTGATCATCATCAATATTAACTGCTCATTTGACTACTCACATGTCTCACTAAAAACCACACTTAACCAAGATTAGAACAAGGGTGGGATCGAGATAATATTTCTTAAGATGAGACACACGTAAAATATCATAGATATAAGTAAAATGGGATGATTAAGATAATCAAACGTCTATATTTCCAATATAATGAGTTATATCAGAGTTTCTCACGTATATTTTAGTTAATTTCCTCTACATTCCATGTTAACGGTGACGGAATTAATTTGAAACTTACAAGAACACCCGGTCATCTACCAAATCATATAAACGATAGACCCAAAAATCCAAATAATATTTATGTTGACTTTTATTTTTCACTATTAATTCATGAATAATAATAATTTTCACTAACATCTCCAAAACAAATCATGGTCCCAAAAGAGAAGTCTCACCCACCTCAGACCAAGAAAAAATTATTTAAATGGTCAACCATACGAAGCTCCAAAGAGATAAATTATAATGGATAACTATAAAATATTAATATAAGAATACTCAAATAGTCCCAAATAGCTATCCCAAGAGCCTCCAAAAACTATGATGTATGCACGGATCATATCCTCCAATATATAATTGCTCAATTCATCTGTTTGTCTGTCTAAGGATGGTAGGTTTTACTCAATTTAACTTGATAACCCAGCACCTCCTAGAGACCTTTTCAAAACCAAAAGTTAATCTGAGTGTCTTATTAAAAATAATAGTTGAATATAACCCATGAAACCAAAAGAAATTATGAACATGTATTTTTTCCAAATCCTTAACCTTTATGGTGTCTCGAATTGGAATGAAATGAGGTAACGTTTTATGTGAATCACTCATCACACATATGGAATTCTTAACTTTGGTATTCCATGGTAATCCAAATATTAAATAAATAGAAGCCTCATATAATTTCTACATAAGAACTAGGATAGGATGAATTAAACTATAATTATTTTTTTGTTCATCCATAAACAACTGACATGAATATAAATGACACTCAAAATTAAATATGTTTAATTTCAAAGATGGACAATGTATGTATGTTACATGTCATAGTACTTCTTTATTATACCTGGCTGAACATCTCATTGGGGATAATGAAAATATTCTACCATAACAATTCCTATAGATGAAGGAATGAAATACCAGTTCCCAAAATAATGAATACATTCTAAAGACAGACACCCTACAATAATTGTCTTCCCCACCATATAAAGGTATCCTGATACTCATAAACTCTCCATCATGTTTTCTCTAATGAAAACCCAAATCAAGGAGTTATTAAAACAACTAATTCCTAACCAAACCATATTAGTCTCCTCCTCTAATACATCTAGGTGCATCCCAGTAAAGAGTCCCATGAAATTCCATTCATCTTTATATTCTGAAATAGCTTAATAACGAAACTTTCTAATCATAGTGTATGATAAAACACTACCCTTTTAGTGGGGTATGGGTGATATATGAGGGTAAATACTAAAGTTACTCCACCCACCACCACTACATAAGGTGCATGTCCTTATGATAAAATATAAACTCAAAATCTTGAGGTTAGAATAAATTTTAAAACTTCCATATAATTATTAATGTTTCCAAATCTTTGTGGAATGCATAACTCTTGTGATTCCTAAATCATGCATAGTGTAATAATTTTCATGTGGATGAAGATAAATAGATTTTAACACCATCACATGATCTTACTTTAAAATAATACAACCCAATATAGAACCTAAAGCATTATAATACACAACATCGCCATTTTCTACTTCTTAAAAAATTTGAAAAATGTTATGATGGAAAATGTCACATTAATTCATCAAAGGAAGTTTAAAAATTAAAATCTCATAAGAATTTAACTCCTATACAATTAATAGGAGTCAATAGTTATGAATTATTCAATAATTCTTACCCAAATCATTGATAATATCCAACCAAACCCAATAACATTGAAAAATCAATTACATTTTGTGGATCCTTACATGAAAATAAAACTTTCACATTTTCAAGATCAACGAAGATAACATGTTTTGAATCAAAATTTTCTAGTAACATGTCTTCACTGGTCAATGAATGAAATTTCAATAACATATCATAATATTAGTGGTTCTTAAATATTCCCAAAATATACTTTAGGTGGTTCTCATGCTCTTATTAATTTCTCGAGTAAATAAGAATGTCATCCAAGAATACCATAGTAAAGGAATCAAGGTATAGTATAAAATATGATTCTTCAAGGAGATGAAAATTTTAGGAGTTTCATTTAGGCCAAAAGTAATCAAAATATATTCAAATTTTATATACTTTATTCTTAAGGAAATATTTATAATATTTGAATCCTTAACTTTTACTTGATGATATCTATATCGAAGGTTGATTTTTGAAAACCAAATACCTCTATTTAATTAATAAATACAATCATTGATGTAGGTAATGAGATACTTACTCGTAATCATTACCGTTTTTAGAATCTGTTAATCGATACATAAAAGGATAGTTACGTCATCTTTCTTAAAAAAAATATTTTCGGTTTCCTAAAGTCACGCCCTAAGGATAACGAATTCATTAGATTTATATCCATCCAAATTAATACTTAACACAATTAATTCATCTTGTTTCATTTGATAGGAAGGAATAAACATCGACTGAGTTCATGGGTCTAAATGAACCAATAACTCCACTTAAATATCTATTAGCAAGCCATAAAAATCAACTGGGAACACCTCAGTAAATTCACTAATCACTAGTGGAAACTCACAACCTAAGTTTTCATCTTCAAGTTCAACTATTATTGAATACATTTATACCCCATGTTTTAGTAAAGGAGGTCCTACTCAACTAGATCATAAATACCATTCTCCCTGAAACACTCTAGATCTCTTGTCAGAGTTAAAAAGGGACACTCATTGATCATAGAAATCATTTTATTTTCTTTATAGACCACCAAAAAAATTCAACCCTATAATAACATCAAATTGATCAAAGACAAGAACCAAAAAATACCCATCTAGTTAATCTTTAGATATAGATAAGTGACATGAGTGGAATCGAAAATACTACTCATTTCTAAGAGGTGTCATTAACTCAATAATAAATTAAATGAGTTCTATTATATATTTTAAAATATTTCATATTTTGGTTAATATAAAATAATTTGATATAAGATAATAAAATAAAACGGTCTCTAAATATTAAAAAATAAATATAGTATGTCTTACTGTTAAAGGACATGTATCAACATCCACTATAGACTTCGGCAATTTATAAAATGAATTTTTTTCAAAAGTCCTGAAGATATAATAATTATACCATTGAATAATAATAAAATTACATATTTCCCTTAAGTTATAAAAAACCAATCCACATTGAGTAAAGTAATGAGCTCAAAAAACATCAACTGATAACCTTGATGTGCGCATGAGTTACAAATCATAAAGGTGTGAGGAAACTATGTATCATGTGTCCATCTAGTCACGTTGATTGAAATATATGGGGATGATTCTAGAAACTAATAAAGGTTTTATAAAATTAAACTGATGGGGTCCACCTCTACCACCTCTATGCACCTCAATCCACTTCCCTTTCTTTCTATGTGAGCTGATAAAATTACCACAAAGCATAAGAGGATTTCCAACCAATTGTGACTTTACCACACGGTCAGGATCTACCATTACTGCTCTATCATCCACATCATAATAGGATTTAATATTCTATTGGAATTCCTAAGTAAATATATCTGGTGGTAAGCCCATCAGGAATCACTATGACTTTAACTCATTATTTGATACCTACTTGGGAGAAAACAATTCAACTCACCAAACTTTTTATGTACCCTATCATTGTTTTATAACCTTGTTAGAGGTGATAGACTCCCTGGATTTTTCCAATGTTAATGATTTAAGTTATAATTTCTATAAAAAAATAGTATTGAAGTATTTCCATTCCAAACCTTCATGTTTTTTCCTAGACCACTTTATCCCATTATCTCTTTCCAGTGCCTTGAAGCTTAAAGGTTGAACAATTCACCTTAACAGAATCTAGAGTTTCTATATTGTCAAATAATCCCTTTGATCTTCCCCAACAATTCCTATACTTCCTCAGGATTATTTTTTCCATGGAAGGATGGTCATTTTTTCAGGATTAACTCTTGGGTTCGATCTTTATGTACTCTCATCCCTAGATACACTTATCTAACTTGATTTTTGGAACTGACGACACCCTTTCCCATGGTACATACCACTTGAACTACTCCTTCAACAAGATTATGATTGGATGGAGGGTTTAATCTCATAAAATAATCTAAAAATCCCTATTGAGGAAATATATAAACCATTATGTGTTGAATGGAACTATATCAATGAAAGATGAGAAACCATCACATAGGTTAGAAATTGTAATTTGAATCCAGAGAACATAAGTAAATAACTGATATTATAATATAACTCGACATGATAAAAATGCTTCCCAACATCACTTGGTAACATAAGTTTATCTATGATGATACCTGGACAAGAAAACATTTCTCAAATACCTCTCACTTCTATAAAATTTTATCACTTATCTACCAAAACATTACAAGACAAGAAAACTATAACCAGAAAGCCTCATTTTGATGCAATTTCTCACAACCCAACCACGGTCAACCCTAACCTGAACACCTAAGTTGGACTATGGTATGGCCTTCATGTGATTCCTAATACTCGAGGGCTAGTGAAAAGCACAAGGTCATCATGAAATGATTGTGGGAATAATTTCACTCACAATAAACCCAATGATCAAATAATTGTATATACCACGAAAAGATAAATTACAAATAAAAATACAAATAGTGGAACAAAAATATCAAGTGAATAAATATTCCAATCCAAAATAGGTCAAAAAATAGTTTAGACTGACAATAATCTATCTCCATGTGATGTGATGGTCATCATCCCACCATGCCACCACTAAACTCCCATACCCTACTAACACAGATCCTGGCTACCTCTTTGAGGTTCTTTAGTATCTTGGACTTCATGGATGTACATCCTTGATACATTTTAGATTAAATTCCATAAAATTGGATAATATTATGTATATAGGGAGTATTAAGAGTCTTGGGAATCTCCAATGGGTTCAGTATATGAAAGAGAGTGGATAATATCCATCTATTTCATGTTATAAAATTAGTGCACGGTTAGAGGAAACTATTCACATGAATCATGATAGCCAAAAGGAAGGTTGTTTGGTTAATAAAAAACATGAAAGGGGGGAAGAAAAATTGTGCAAGATTAGATAGATGTGTTCATCGTGTTTTTTCAAACCATGTGAAGCTCCCTAGGAAACCATGTGACTTATCCCTCTTGTATAGAGGCCAGCACTTTCTTGGTGCATGGTTTGAAAAACCATGTGGGAAAATAATTCACCCCATTAAAAATGGTTAAATTAAAATTTTACCCTAGTATTTAAAGTTTCCCACCAAATTTCTTCCCCAACTTTTTCTCCAACATCCCTATTAACTATCAATTTTGAAAAATACACTATAAGGATCTGTCTCCTTAGATTTTAGGCTGTTTGGAGAACTATTGGGGAGGATTGAAGCTTAGGGTAAGTCTAACACTCCTCTTGATTATCTTTTCCAAATTAGGTATTGTGGTTTATTTCTTCTTCTTTCAAATCCTTCGAAAACACTTTTTACAGTGGATCTTAGGTTGGGCCTTCAAAAGGGGCATGGATCCATATATATGGCCAAGTTTAAGGGTTCATTAATCTTAATATATGAGGTAGGAGGGCTGAAAGATATATCCCATATTTGTATTTTCAATTTTTGCATGTCTAGTTGTGATATTTCTTCCCTCTTAAAGTGAATTTGAATACATTATTAAAACTTGGTAAAATGTTTTCCTAAATGGTTATTTATGACCCCCGTGATCCTTGTGGGATGAATGAGATTGATTAGATCATTTAGGGACATCCATGAGGTGTGAAAATATTCCTAGGCATGGAAAATCATAATGTTATGCCTATGCTTGGTTTATGTTGAAGTAGATCCCATGATAAATTTGTTGAAAAGTCAGTTTAAGTCATAAAGAGGACTTAGTAGTCGTTGTGTCTATATGTTGGTATTAGCATAAGGGATTTCTTGGTATAATGTGAAGGGTTAAATAGAATTGAGAGAATGTTGAAAATGGATTATGAATTGTACTTGAAATGAATAAGATTATTAACGCATGTGAAAATGATGAAAGTATCAAATGGGTAAATGAATGTGAATTGAAATGTGTAAATGGGTTATAGTATGTGAATTGATGAATATGTTAAATAGGACAATGTATGGGAATTTTTTAATATGCATAATAGGTTAAGGTATGAGAAAAGGGAAATTAGTTAAATGGGATATTCAATGTAAATGGTAAATGTGATAATGGGATAAGCCTTGATGATGAATCATGTGTTTATTTAAATTTGAATTGTAAATGATATTTTTATTGTTTGATCTGGTTTGTGACATTGTATATTTTTTTAATGGATAAATAAACATGAGCACATGGATTGGTAGTTGTGGGGCATTAGTCTTGTGGACTTATGACCATGGGTTGGGTTAGAGTGAGGCTCTATACCTCGCCCCATAATTCACGGGTTAGTGAAGGGGACAAAGCATTTATTCTCCTAAGGGATGCATTTGATGAGACTACATGGACCAAGACTCCAAGGTAAGTGTGATTTTCTTGTTAGAAATGTTTTTCCCTAGAGATATAGGGAACTTCACTTATTTTATTATGCATAGTAATTGACCATGTTAGGCAGTTGGGTAAATGATTTAAATGTCTAACCCCTGGAACAAGTAATGAAAATGAAATAAATGATGTAATTGTCTAAAGTAGAAAATTATTAACTAATGGATCCAAAGTTGTCTTTTATTCACCTTTTCATTATTTATTTTTTCCATACACTATCAGTTTATATAAGATATCGGTGGTGTACTGAGTTGTACTAACACCCTCCTCAAACCATCCTTGGGTACCCAGGAAGATTTTTTGGTTGCATGTCAGGAAAAGGGAAAAGGCCTTATGCTAGGGAGTTGAGTTTGGATTTTAATGTGTATGTATAAGGATTCATACATGGATTTAGGACCAATTTTGGGTATTTTGCTATTTTATTTACTTTTTGGTTTTCCTTCACCATTTTCATTATTAGCATTACATGGAATATTATTTTTTTGTTGTGGTTTGTAACCAATTTTAGAATTGGTTTGTAATCCATGTTTCTCATTTATTATTTTTTGTTTTTCATTATTTAATATGTCATTTTATGTGGTTTAATTTGGTAAAGTGGGTATATTCTCTCCATTTGGTCCTTTAGACCCTCGTTTCTAGTCAACATCATCTGCCTTACGAAGAGTTGTGCTTGACGTCATGTATGGACCTGGACCGCGGCACCAGTTTATTAGATTTTGGGCTGGAAACATTTAAAACTGGTATCATAAGGTTTATTTTATATTTTATTATTATTTAGGTATGGTATATGAGTTATTATGATGTTTCTGGTATTAGTAATGAGCTCAATCATGGGAGTAGCTAACCGGTGTATGAGGGAAAACACAAGTACCCAGGGTGGCAATTCTTGTTCTTGGTGTGTGTTGTTTCGGTTGAATAATATTTAACCATTTTTTGATGCACGTTTTTGTGTGATGTGACTATTTAATGATATTTTACTCATGGATAAAATGGAATGGGGTTTTCCATTCATGCATCGTTATAGGTTCCTAGGTATATAGGTGGCATGCATCATTATAGGCACAAATGGAATGGGTGTGTGGAACATGAAGGGTATGATGTATTTCACATCCTCAAAAACATAAAGAAAATGGATTGTAATAAATATAATGAAATATAATAAATGGAAAGACTGTGAAGGAATGGTTAAAGAATTATTCTAAATTAAAATTTAAAAATGAGTTAAATTGTTGGTTGTAACAAGTTGTGAAATGGTAAATGTAATTTAAAGAAATAAAAAATTTATGAAAGAAGAAAAGCTTTTAAAAAGGTTTATAATGAATGAATTGTAATTATGTAAGTTATTTTACCTCAAGTTTACCCTGAACCATGGTAGGGATGGTCAAGGGAAGTTTTCTAGATGTGACTATTCTCATTGGGATAGTGTTGGAAAAATGGGTTGTTTATTGCTTGTGGATATCCTTATATATGTAAATTGTTGAAGCTTTATGTTATGTGTTCTAAGACTCATCTTTGTAATTTTAGTGAAATTCCACCAAGATGACTTGTATTTTTTGGTAGACAAGAGGATAAAAATGAGAATTACCCACTATTAGTTGAGAAATAAAACTCATTGGTCCATGATAAATGGGGATAGGATCAGTTCCATGTGAAATTCAATCATTTTATTCAAATGATGGAATGAGACCCTAGGTAGGTCGTGATGTGAATGTTTTATCTGACTATATTGTTTCAGGTGCAGCACCCTCCATAATTTTGTGGAGTTGGTGGACATAAGGTATCATAGTTTTGGATATAGTCCATCCTAGAGATTTTGGATCACTAGGAGACTCTGGAAAAGAAGAGATTCGTGTTGGAAGCATATATGTTGTGGGGCCAGTAAAATTCTGGTAGAATATCTTGGTTCAGACTTAGCATGATGTTGGTATGATATGGGAGTAATTCCATGAAATTTTTTGTGAACACATCTATACAGTGGCCTTGAGATAGGAGTGGGTTTTGGAGTTTATGAAGTTGACCCAGGGGACTATGTGAGTAATGGATTATATGGGCTGCTTCATAGATTTTTAATGATTTCTTCCGAAATTGGGGGGGTATTCTACTTCATAAATATGTTTTCAGGATGGTAAAAGACACAAGATCAATTCCCAAGTTAATATATTTCGATTGAAGAGGTCTATTGAGGTGGTGAATCAGAACCTTTTTTAGGAAAAAAACTTAAAAGAGGATTTAGGTAGTTGGATTTTTGTCCCAGCTGGACAGAAAAGTGGTGTGGTTTTTGAGGTAAGGAAGATTTATTTTATAAATATTCATTAGGGTGGAAGTGATCATAATAGTCAAAAGAGAGGATCATCCTCTGAGCGTGGTGACCTTTTTTTTCTATCAGTGTGACAGGTCAGGGAAGAAGTATGGTTAGAACCCATGACCTCTAATTGAAGATCTTGAGGCGGGATAGGGTATGTGAAGAGGTTCTTTAGGAACCATAAATAGTTGGGTATATATGGAGGATTGATGCTGAGGCAAAGTGCATAAAGGGGGTCAGCTACCCCTTATTGGGTAGGCATTTGTAGATTGACTGGTTGTACCAGTCAAAGTGACGAGCGAGGTACTCCTAGAAGATAGTGCCCATATCAGTAGGGTAGCATAGCACCAGGAACTCAGACTATAGCTTGGGGAAGAGTTGTACACTAGGTTCATGCAGTTTAGTCGACATGTGAGTTGGCTAGGTTGGATCATTAACTATTCGAGGTATTATTCTTATATTTACACCCTTTCTAGTGATTTATTTGATATATGTGATTCGCATTCTTTAATATCTACTCAGTTTTTGAGTGTGTTGGGTTTAGAGGTGGATTGTTTGTGTGGGTTAATGTTGATTGATACACCATTGGGTGTGCAAGAATAAAATATCCAAAAATGTAAAGGGTGTTCCCTTGAGTTTGTTTATACTATTTTCTTTGGGGCTTGTTTGTATAGTAGATGTCAGGTTTTGATCTGATTTTGGGAATAGATTGGTAGTGTTGTACCAAACACATATTAAATGTCTCCATTGTAGGGTAACGTTCAAATATATTGAGGGATACATGTATGTCCATCATGGTGAATGGGATATTAGAGCAGTCCATATTAGGCTCGTCTTTTTAGTGGTTCGAGGAACTCATAGCCCAAGTTTCTTGCCTTATGCCAGATGATGGAGGAGTGGAGAATCATGTATTTCCTCCCATAGTGGACAAGTTTCATGATGTGTTTCCTGAGGACGTCATGGGATTCCACCCTATAAGGATGTTTTGTTCATGATATATTTGTTATTAATGGTAGAACCAGTTTCCATTCCACAATATAGTATGGAACCAGTGGAACACTGATAACATAAAACTCAATGTGAGGAACTAAAAAATATTGGCTTTATTTATCTGAGTATGTCACCATGGGGACATCTAGTGTTGTTTACCAATAAGGCTGACAGATAGTTGTGGTTATGTGTCGATTATATGAATCTGAATTAGATGATGGTTAAGAAATGATACCCTATTCCTCAAACCAATGGTCTTTTTGACCATCTGAGAGGTGATTCAGTGTTTCTAAAATTGATCAGAGATTGGTGTACTATCGGCTAAGGTTGATACCTTCAAATATAACCTGGATTGCCTTCAGAAATATGATGGGATTATATGAGTTTGTTTTCATTCCATTTAGGTTGACCAATGCTCCCTTAGTGGGTATGGCCCTAATGAACCAAATCTTTCATCTTTACCATGATCAATTTGTAGTTGTCTTTATAGATGAAATCATGGTGTACTTTAAACTCATAAAAATCATGCCAAAAATCTTGAAACCATCATGAATACACTGAGATAGAATAGGCTATACTTGAAGTTATCCTAATGTAATTTCTGGATTGATAGTGTTCATTTCTTGGGTCACATTATCTATGAGGAAGGTGTTTAAGTAGACGCGTAGAAATTATAGGATGTTGTATCTTTGTAGAATCCAAATAATGTTTCTAATGACCAAATTGTTCTAAAGTTGGAAGGATATTACTAAAGGTTAATCAAAAACATTAACCATTTAGGCTCACCACATTCAGGTTTGACTAATAAGGGCATCATGTTTTAGTGGTATGAGGCATGTGAGATTTTCTTCTATGAGTTAAAGAATCGGATCACTACTGCAAAAGTTTTAGTTCTTCCCAAGCTTAGTATATAGTATAAATTTTTTGTGATCCATCCATTGTTGGTATTGGAGATGTTTTTATGTATTAGGATTGGCACCGTAGGAGGCACTCTGGTAGATCATGTGGATCTCCATTTTTTCGATGTAAATTAGTGAATTAGAGTTATTGCTATCAAGTCTCGTGCCGGAGAC
The DNA here is from genome assembly GCA_963277665.1 of Viscum album. NCBI lineage: Eukaryota > Viridiplantae > Streptophyta > Magnoliopsida > Santalales > Viscaceae > Viscum > Viscum album. The sequence goes on along the minus strand of OY728141.1, from coordinate 1,371,363,498 downwards.
ATCGGAGTAGATTTAGTTAATCTAAAAGTGCATTCCAATTCCTTAGAGTAGTCATAATGCATATGTGGATCAGTGTTTTAGACCCTTTGAGTTTGTGGACGGTGATTATGTGTCTCTTTGGGTGTCTCTAAGGTTGGGTCACAGCCAGATTTAGAAATAGGGAAACTTAGTGCCTGTGTACATGGGGATGTTTGATATTATGGAGAGGATTGGAACGGTGGAATACAGATTGGATCTTCAATAGAGGTACAATGGTAGGCACTTTTTTTTTCATGTGTCACATCTTTGGCAGTATCTCCCAAACCCATCTCATGTGATTGACATTGAGGATGTAGAGATTGAGATCGATACATCCTTTGAGGAGCATCCGGTTCATTTTTTGGATTACAGTGAGAAGGTCTTCTAAAGAAATTTTGTGCCTCTGGTTTGAGTTTTATTGTATCATGGTAATGTTCAAGAAGAAACATAGGAGAGGCATTTGGATATGCAAGCCCAGTGGCCAATTATCTTTTCTTCATAAGCTCAATGATTCTTGGGAGTGTGGTTCATGGAAAATTCGTTATAATGTGGGGAGGGTGTAAGATCCGAAACTTTTTAGAGGTACATCATTATTGAATTTTTTCTTAAATATCTTAAATTTTGTTAATAGAATGTTGACATAGAGTATTAGGAACCTTGGGGTGTTATGGAGGATCAATTCATGAAATAGAGGGAAAAGGTTCCATCCATTCCATGTTGCACAGTTGGAAAATGTTTAGAGGAAGTTGTGTACCCGAACTGTGCTAGCCTGGAGAAGGTTCCATGGTTAAGAAAAATTGTGCAAGGGGAAATCCAAATCATGTGGACTTGGACAGAGGCATTTTTCATAGTAGGTGCATGATTTTTTAAATTTTGTGGATCTCCCCATGTAAACAAGTAACTTAGATATATTGGACGGATTCTAGTGAATAGTTGGTTCATGGATTGGAAAATCATGTGGCCAAACAGTGCACCCCATTAAAAAGGGAGAAATTACCATTTCCCCCCCTTTGGGATTTTAAGTTTCTCAACTGATTTATTTACCCATTTCTTCACCAACAACCCTAGTGATAAACTATTTTAACCAAGACTCTCCAAGGATCAATCGACTTCAATTTTAGTCTACATGGTGTGTCTTTGGGTGAGGATCGAATCTTTGAGTAAGTCTGATGCTCCTCTTGCTTCTCTTTTCTAGATTATGAATTGTGGTTTATTTATTCTTCTTCTGATGCCCTAAAACCATTTTTCTAATGAATATTAGGTTAGGTATTGAAATGGTTCTTTAATAAAGAAACAATGATATGTTTTATGGTATGTTCATCAACGGATTTGAGGAAGTTGTTATAAAAGTTATATCCCAAAGTTTTATTGTTCATTTTTGCATGTTTAGTTCTGATATTGCTTCCTGCTTGAGGCACACTAGATTCCATTAGTAAGATTAGGTAAAATGGTTGTCTAAAAGAATATTTAGACCCCTCTTGATCCCTGTGAGATGGATTGAGATTGATTGGACCGTTTAGGGCCACCCATGTTGTGTGCCAATATTCCCAAACATGGAAAATCAAATTATTAAGCCTAAGGATGGATTATGTTGAAATAGATCCCTTGATAAATCTGTTGACACATTGGTTTGAGTTATAAAGAGTCCCTATAAACTGTTATGTCATGTTGTTGGCATTGGAATAAGGGTTTTTTTGGAATAATGTGAAAGGGTTAAATGGAATTGAGTGAATATTTCAAATGGATTATGAGTTGTACTTGAAATTCATATGTGGATAAAGGAATGGAAAAATGATAAAAGTATCAAATGGGTAAATTCATTTGAGTTTAATTGTGTGAATGTGTTAAAGTACATGAATTGAGGAATATGTTAAATAGGATAATGCAAGATAATTGTTGAATATACATCATAGGTAAAGGCATGAGAAAAGGGAAATGTGTTAAAAGGGTTTTGAAATATAAATGTTAAATGATATAATGGGTAAAGGTTTGATGATGGTTCAAGTGTTGAATTAAATGTGTATTGTAAATTTAAGTGTATTTTCTGAGCATGGTTTTTTATATGGAATATGTTGTTAATGGATAAATAAGAATGTTCATATGGATGGGTAGTTGTGGGCTATTGGACTTGAGAATTTACACCCACATATCAAGTTAGACTGAGGCTCTAAACCCTACCCCAAAATACATAGGTTAGGGATTGGTACTAAGGCTCATTTCCCCAAATAGAGGCATTTCATGAGACTAACTACACCAATGATCAATAGTAAGTGTGATGTATTTTTTATAAATGTTTATCCCTAAATAAATAGGGAACTTAACTTATTCCCTTATACATTGTAATTGACTGGATTAGGCTATTCTTAAAATGATGTAAATTCCAAACCCATGTAATAATTAATGAAAATGGGATAAATGGTGTAAATGGATAAAGTGAATATTGTTAACTAATGGCACCAGGGTCCCCTTTTATTTATCTTATCAATGCTTAGTTTTTTCATGCACTATCTATTTAAATAGGATATTTTTAGACATTTTTACTGATGTCTTACTTAGTTTTACTCACACCCAACTCGGTCCACCAATGGGTACATGAGCAGATTTCATGGTTGTAGGTCAAGACAATAGAAAAGGTCCTAAGCTAGGGAGTTGAGTTCGGATTGGGATGTGAATGGATAAAGATACATAATTTGAGTCCTGACCCATTTGGGTATTCTTTTTTTGTATTTATTTTTGGTATTATTTCACCTTTGGTAGTGTTATCATGACATGAAATATTGTTTTTTGGTTGTGGTTTGTACCCTATTTGGGAATTGGTTACCAATCAATGTTTCTCATTTATTATTTGTTATTTTTATTCATTTCATAAATCATATGTTGTGTCTTAGTCTTTTAAATATATTATAGCCTCCATGTGTGATCCTTTAGAACATTACTATTAGTCATCAACCTCTAGAATACAAGGATTCATGCTTGAGGTCATGTAACCCCCTTTCACGGGGCATCCGTTTAGTGGCTATTATGTTGGGTACGTTACAGGACACTTCCCTTTACCTGTATGGGATAAAATAAGATCTAATCATGACCATATATATGTGTAGGGTGTGATAAGAAATATCTAGATAGGATATCAACATGTTTTTCAGAAGAATTATTTATTAAATAAACTAATTATACTCATTTAATGAAAAACAATGAAATAAATATAGCTTCATGCAATTTCAAAAAACCTTGTTATGTGAGCTGAAATTTTGAAATTTTTACTGTTATTCCTAAAATTTACCTTCCTTAATTACATAAATCTCAGGTAATTAACAAAATCTTGATTGTTTTTTAAATCTTGGACTACATGTGAAAAATGTCAAAAAATGAGGATTTTAATGAACTATTAAATTTTTGAATTAATGATTAGCTATATAATTATTTGATCCTAGAATTTAATTTTTTGATAAAATTTAGAAATAATTTATTAAATGTTTTTTGAGTTTAATTATTTCATTAATTTTAAATTTTAATAAAGACGATAAATTAATTTTGAAATTGAAACTCAAACAGTTCTAAAAATTTGGTTTTATCTACGAAATGTCAATCTAAATTTTTTTAGTGTTCTTTTTTAATTGTGTAAATCGATTATGTTTTTCAAAATATGATTTTAAATTGGTTGATAAAAAATAAATTTGAAATTATTTTGGAATTAATTTTTCAAATACATTAAATTCTAATTTAATTTATTTATCATTTAAAAGAAATTTGTTAGGAAAAAATCTGTAAAAATTGATGTTGAAATGTAGGGTGGAAATGAAGAAAAATATACAATGGCTATACTTTAAATTCTTAACTGATTTCTTGTGAGAAAACCGAATTATATTTTATTGTAATTCAAGTGACCACATAAATATTTTTTAATTGACTGTGGTAATGAAGTTATTGTAGCCTTCACCCCAATAGATGGTGAGCCTCCTTCAAAGTCACTTCCAAACCTTCATTCCCATCCACCACATTAAACCTACCACATATACACTATAGATAAAGTTATATTAAATGGGAACCAAGTGACTATTAAACTCCATTTTTAACTAACAACATTAATTCTTATCATGTGAATGTAATTTTCTGATGAAGTTCGATACTAAACCAATCATTCCACCCTGGATAAACCATCAAAAGAATTAAATTCTCATGAGGGAGGATGATGACATTCACTTATATGGAAGTAAATTGAAACTCATCAAATGTTGAAACTTGAGAATAGAAAAAGGCCTCCTCATATATAATGTCACACCAAAAATGAAATCTTAGAGATGAAGTTGAATCATTCCATGCAAAAGGAATAAAATAAGTATCGTACTGTTGGAGGAGAGGACTAAAGTTGTATCCATCGAAGAAGTAAAATTGTATGAATCCCTACTATATGTAGAATGAACCCAAATAGGCCTAGATATAATATTCCTGAAAAATCTTAGTTTACCAAAAAAGGATGAGCCATGTCATCCCCTGAAGAAACTGATATCTAATATTGAATAATCACTGATGAATACTAAAACTAAATCTCATTGTTCATGTTAAGGAATTTTATATAAGATGAATTTCCTAATTCAATTAAGTCAAGTCTAAAGCTCACAACATAAGATTAATCTCATGATGTGGATGACTAAACACATGATCTATGTTAGAGAGGACTCATGCCTCTACCAATGTAAGGGTGGTTCTACAATATGCATAATGGTCATGGAAGGCTTCTATAAAGGTGACGAAACTTTCAAAAAGTTTATAGTGAGGAAGAAAATTTGTGTAAAGGTAGAAGAACTATTATAAGTATAACATTAGTCCATCTTAACCCACTACCAAGGCCCATATTATTTTTACCTAATTTATAACATGTTAAATTCCACAAGAGAGCACTTTTGGAAACACAACTTTTTTAATGGATTTTTGAGTCATAAAAATATTTATACTCTAAATTTTATCAAAGGAGTACATGCATGATCATGTGAGTAATTTCATAACCATAAATATTATCTTAACTTAATCAATCTCAAATGTCTACTATGACACATATATCCCCAAAAATGAAGTAATATATCACCTCAACACTGAATTCAAGGAAGAATATAGTAGATAACTTATAAATATTTCCCCCTCTCACTATAGAAGTATTCGACATCTTCATATCATAGCTAGTAACTTATTCAATTTTTTCTATACTTTTAATTTTAGTATTAATTTTTTTATTAGTTTACTATGTTTTAAAGTTCTAATCCCCCCTAATTGATCATGTTTTTATCAAACTCTATTTAATAATTATAATATATTCTTCTCCATAACGACAGAGAACTAACGAGAGTTTTAGGATCTATGATTGATTATATAGGCACTGAAAATCTCAATTGTGTAATTTATGATTTCTTATACTCAAATTTGTAATGAAATGGATAGAGTAGTTTTGATGATATCCGTCTACTATTTCTGATGAGTTTTTCCAACTTTCGACCTATAAAATCATTTGTCACGCCCTTATCTCAGTCTATAGTGAATACAGTTGGAGAATTATGAACTAAATGAAAAACATTGTATGATGGATCTGGGTGTTGATATAATGAATGCATCTATTGATTGTGGTAGATACCTCTTCACTATGGAGGAGGTGGAAGTGGATGTACAAGTATAGATATCATTTGTGTGCATTTAGAATTAGAAGATATAGAGTGAAGAGTAATAAAAGCAGAATGGATTCAAACCTAGAGGAGCTACTAATGCACAAATCATATAGATGTAATTTCCCTTCTCTCACCATGGATCATCTAAGGAATGGATCTATAACATCCAACCTAGAGAGATAATCACATGCGATGAACTATACATAGACTTCCACCATAATTATTTCCCTACATCAAGAGTGTTCTTTTAAGTAAACATATATACTAAATCAAATGAAAATGTTAAGTGACCCTCTATGAGTATTGGGGGAGATTCAAAGGGTTAATAAACTCTTACCCACATCATCCCTATGAAGAACATTAGTTCTTGATATTCGTTTGACAATGGTTGATGGGTAGTGACAAAAACCTTTTAGATACTTCCACTATATGAGGGTTGATCAAAAAATCAGCTACTGATTTTAGTGAACTGATTGAAAGGATCTCCCAGAATGCTCAACAATTTTTTTATGAAAATTACAATAAGGGAAGTATATGAGTTGAACCTCTATAAATCTCTCTTTTTCAAAAAATTTACTCTAACCAATTTTGTTAAGGTGTTTGTTATCAATAAAGTGTATGAGACTTCTCCCATATTACCCAATCGGGTATTCCTTCTTTAATCTTCTCTGGAACACTTCCCCGATGGTTGTCCTCAACTTCAAGAAAATTGTGAATCTATATACCAAAGACCATACTAATAGGATAAAAGCTATGTTAAAGTGGGTACAAAGTAAATAAAAATTCATAATGGGGCAAGAAAATGAAAACTTTAGAGACCTCCCTTTTTGAAAGGTTTCCAAAAAAAATTCCAGTCACCACTATTTTAAAGTTAGAACTCTAAACCTTCAATAAGATACTAACTAAGGAAGTCTAAAGGAACCTCACTAGAGGAAATAAAAAAAGAAATTCTGAAGTCAAAAAACCATATCATAACCAATACCAATGAATTTAAAAATAAGGCTTAGGTAAGAATCTTTCCCAATCAATTCCCAACCCTATATGAATGGTTCGTTCTATTACACAAAGGAGTGAAAAATGAGTTGGTTGATAGTGAATAATAACCATCATGAGAAGAATAAAGAAGTGATAAAATCCATAAACCAGAAGAATCTATCCCTTTTAAAGAAGTTGAAGAACTTTTTGAAACACCCCCTTTGAAAAAATATAAAGGGAAAGAAAAAATGTAAAACCCGATTCATCCCCAACCTCCCTTCCGTGAAATAATGAAAAAACCCAAGAAAAGTGTGGAAGAATCATTACAACAAGAGATCCTTTAAGAATTCATAAAAGTAGAAATCAATATCTATCTATTGTATGAAATGAAAAAAATAATTGGTATGTGAAATTTATCAATGACATGTGAATCAGAAGGAGGATATTGTGAGGTAATTAAAATGAAATACTAAGTAAAAATGTTTCTATAATTGAAAATCCATAAATCCACCAAAAAATGCATGATCTAGGCATCTTCTATATCTCATGAAAAATATAAGAGATTAATTTTTACAATGAATTATGTGATATAGGAGAATCAACTAATGTTATGACTTACTCGGTTAATTCATCTCTATAGATATGAAAATTCAATCCCACCTGAGTTGTTGTGTAGCCTACCAATTAATCCATTTCCTACCTAGTAAGTGTTTTAAAATATGTTTTGGTAAGTACATAAGGATAAAACATCCCTTCCAATTTATGCACACTAAACATGAATGAATAAAAAGGTAAGAATCATTCCCCCATCATGTTAGTAAGACCATTACTCAATAATATTGAAACAACAATAAATGATAATGAAAGAAAACTTTTGATGATCTATTTTAAAGAAACATTTGATTGTAAAATCTTTCACTCAATGAAATGACATTAGGAGTAACAAACTAATTTTAATGTAAACCATATTGAAGTGGTATGTTTCTTTTGAAATAAGATATTAGTAAATTGTATAACATAATTTTATTAAAAAGTATTCATAATCTCGGGATTTTAATACTAAATTTGTTTTTGAAAATATTATTATTCTGGAATATATTTTAAGCACTAGACATACTGAAGAGAATAGTGAGAAAGTTTTAGATAATTTACCCAAATTTTATAAATATTAATATACCTTAATTGTGTAGGATGTAAGGATTATGAATTTTATAATGATCAATATAAAAAATATAATCATTCTGCTAAAAAGGATGACTAAAAATTTTAAAATATTGTAGAGTATATGATGCTAGAAAATATTTATGAAGATAAATTGATGATGGTATCCCCCAAGAATGCTCTGATGTGCGAGTAAAATGCCAAACTTATCCATAAAAAATCTAACTATAAGGTATATTTCAAAATTTGGATCATATTGATGTTTCACTCAATAAAAAGGAAGGATATTCCTCATAAAAATCATTCTATGAAAATTAGACCATTAATAGTGACTATCCTTTTTCCATCTCATGAATTTGAAATCAAGGGAGATGAATCACAAAGCCCCTATAGGTTAAAGGGTGAGAAGCTAAATCTTTTTTTTATAAAGACTGATGTAAATATACCATGGAGGAGTCCAAACTCATCTATACTTTCATCAAATGAAGGAATTAAAGTTTATTATTTCCTCTACATTTATTCGACACTTTTTTTTTCAAATTTTTACTTTTCAAAAAAATATCAATGCTTTACTTAACTGAAATTGTGTCTGAGATTGGTGTTGGGGAGGGGGGGAAAGTAGTTTTAAGATTTATATACCCTTTTCTTTTTTAAATTTTAAAAAATGAAACAAAAAATCTTGTTTTTTTAGGAATTTGTATAAAATTTTGGAACATTTTTATTCTTAAATTTTTTATAGTGTAAATAAAAAAAGAAAAAAAAATAAATTGGAAAATTGAACTTAAATTCTTTTCTACCTATTTAAAGTGCCATAAAAGATTTGAGGGGTGAATTTATTCAATATTACAAATATTGAATGATTATTTAGTGAACATGACCCATGTTTAGTATAAATCATGTTGTAATACTTGGAACGGGGTTCGTGAGTTTAAGCCCTATATAAAAATTTCAATAAGTGACTTCTCGTAGTTTTATACATGTGTTTCTCTAGGAAAAGTTCAAAAAAATAAATAAATTACCCATTTTTCAAAAAATAATACATTTAGGTGTGGAAAATATTGAACTTAGATCAATAAGTATGGTAATTGACTTATAAAACTACCATTTAGGAATTAACAATGTAGTTTGAAAATGAACATTGGTTTATGGCGCTTAATAACATGGTAAAAATGGAAGTGATACATGTTAAAATCTTAATTCCTCCTAATCAATCAAATCCAACCATGGAAATAGAATTCCAATATGAATACAGTTTAACAATGTGAAATCCACATAAGATGCATAAACATTTATTGTATGAAGTTTTTGATCTCTTTTAAATATAATTTCTATATATGAAGTTAGAAATAATAATAAAAAATTGGAATTCAATGATAAATTTTCCATAGAGTGAAATAGTACAAGTGTGGAGGAGCGATTTGAGATAAAAAATTAATATTTTTAATTTATAAATCCTATAAATTACCATAATTAATAAAATAAATCTCATGTAATTGATGAAACATTGATACATTTTTATATTTTAGACTACATGGGAAAGTATCTGTAAAATGGGGATTTTAGGGATCTATTCAATTATTGAATTAATGAATAGTTATACATTTTATATTTTTGAGTCCATAAGGTATCCTTGTGATTATTCCATTCCTCTATGTTTTGAAAATCATAAACACTTTTACATAAGGAAAACTATATCTCTCTAAGAATTATTTTCTTAAGGAAAATTTCCTTTCCCTAAGGAAAATTTTATTCCTTACCCTGGTTTTTATTGACTTCCCAAAAACAAAGTTCATTTTATTACTAAGTCAATTGTTCGTTTACTTATCCAAAACCTTGGTATATTATAGTTTCTTACATATGAAGTCTTTTTTTAGAATCCAAAATTTCTATAATTCTGACTCTGAATTCTCTAAAATTCAAACTTAAAATTCTCAGAAATTCAGAATCTGAAATATCTGAAATTCAGACACTAAATTCCATAGAATTTAGAAATTTAATTCCTTAGAATTTGGAATCTGAATTCATTATAATTCCAACTCTAAATTATATAGAATTTGGAATTTGAATTCCTTATAATTCAGACATTGGATTCCTCATAATTTACACTCTTAATTCATTATAATTCAGACTTATAATTCCTTATAATTCCGACTCTGGATTCCTTATAATTCAAGCTCTAAATTCCCCAGAATTCAGAATCCGAATCCATTAGAATTCAGAGTCTGAAATCCTTACAATTCATACTTCTAATTCCTCATAATTTAGAATCTGAATTCTATATAATTCAAATTTTAAATTCCTTAGAATAAAAACTCTAAAATCCTCAAATTTTAGACTCCGGATTCCTCATAATTCAGATCTTGAATTCCTCAGAATTCAGTCCCTGAATTCCTTAGAATTTGGACTCTGGATTATTTGACAAACAAAATCCAAATATCCATGCTTATAGAAACCGGTTGTTTATATATTTATACTCTGAATTCTATTTTTCCATTTATTTTTTTCAGATTTTGGTAATCTATATAATTTTCCTTAAACATGGTTTTATAAGTATAAGAAAATGTCATACAATTTATTTCTAACTAACTGTTGGTTGAGTGACACATATATAGGTCTGTATGAGATTCAAGGAAAAATGTGACCATTAGAGGAGGGTGTTGACTGATAAAGTTTTTCCTATAAATAGGAGCTCAATTTAATGAGCTCATTATCACTCTATATGTTACATGTTGTGATGTTGTGATGTAATTTCTAAGAGAAACTCACATTCCTTGTATGTTTCTTGAACATCGTATTCAGCCATGCTCATCTTGTTCATCTTTCTTCATTCGACATTGATTGTTGCTGAGTACAATCGAGGTAATCTAGTGATATGAAGGCATAGTTTTGTTGAGTCAATAAGTATTCCTTATCATTTTTTTTCATTCCTAATTTTTTTTAAAATCAAAAACACTTTAACTTAAGGAAAAAAAATTTACTAAGGATTTTTTTCATAAGGAAAGTTTATCTTCTATAATTAAATTTTAATCCTTATATTTTTTTCATTGTTCATTTCATAATCTCTAAAAACCTGACACATTTTATTCCTAAGTCTAAAATTTTTTTTCACGTATAAAACCATAGAATCTTGTAAATCCTTGGATATAGAGTATTCTTTTTTTCAAACTCTGAATTCTCTGAAAATCATACTATGAATTATCTGAAATTCAGACTCTGAATTTTCTAAAATTTAGACTTTGAATTCTATGAAATTTATACTCTAAATTCTTTGAAATTTCAACTACAAATTATCTAAAATTCATACTCCTAATTCTCTAAAATTCAGACTCTAAATTCAACAAAATGCTGACTTTGAATTAATTGAAATTCAGACTCTGAATTCCTTGAAATTCATAATCTAAATTCCCCTGAATTTCAACTTCGAATTTCTCCGAATTCAATCTCTGAACTCCCCAGAATTCCAACTCAAAATTACTCAGAATTAAATCTACAAATTCCATAGAATTCGGACTCCGGATTCCTCAGAATTGAGACACTGAATTTTTCAAAAATCAGACTCCCAATTACTCAGAATTTAGAAACTGAAATCCTCATAATTTAGACTCTAAATTATTTGTAAAACATAATATGAATTTCCATGTATTATAGACACCTAAGGTTTATTTGGTTAGACTCTGAATTCAATTTTTTCATAGAATCTGAAAAATAAATTTAATTTTGTAATTTCATTTTCCTTACAATTATTGTGAAACAATGTCGTACAATCTGTTTCTAACTAACCATTGGTTGAGTGAAATGTTTATAGGTCCCTACTAAATTCAATGAAAAATATGGCAGTTGGAGGAGGGAGCTGACCATTGAAGAAGTGACTATAAAAAAATGTCATTTTAATGAGATTACAACTGATCCATCAATCTAGAGATTTCATACTGGTAAAATTATTTCTAGAGAGGGAGACTCTCGTGCTTTGTGCAGTTCTGAACTTCTTGTTCAGATTGATTCATGCAACTGTGATTTTTTCTGAATACAATTTCAGGCTTCCAGGGATAGGAAGACAGAGGTACTGACTACCTTAAATTTAGAGGACTTCTGAGGATATGAAGATAGAGGTGCTGACTACATTAAAGATTGAGGGCTTGTGGGTATAACAAGACTGATTCCAATATGATTATCGATATCTTACCCTGGTGTTCGTAAGATAAACTTTATTGAAAGTATAAATCAAGGGACCATTATACAAGGTTTTTGGATAACCTACTCTTTTGGTTAAAATATTTTCTACTTGTTACTTGTTTTGTTTCATGTTTATTTCTAGTGTATTTTGATAAAAGAAGAAAGTATAGCCTTCTTATACTTTATTATCACTTTTTTATACTCTAATAAGTAAGATTCTATATGATTTAAGGTGGAATCTTTTCCTGTTAAGATTTCCTTGTGTTTAATTTCGGGAATCATATTTCAAGAACCTAGCAAGTTTTTTTAGTTCAACTAAAAGAGGCTTTGTGAATTTACCTTTTCTAACTTTGTTAAATATAGTGATTTTTAAGGTGAAAAATGAATGTTTTTAAACATACAATTCACCCCTCCCCCCCCCCCCCCACTTTTAATTAATCATAAAAATCATTATTTTCATCCTATAATTGGTATTATAGGAGGTATATGAAATACTTTTATTCACATATAAGTTTTCTTGCTCATTTTTTCTTTGTTCTATATTTTCTTTCTTATGTTTTTCATAAGTAAATTTATCTTGGTTTTCAAAACTTTCCCATTAATAAGTTTTCTGTGGAAATATATTGTTCTTATAGAATGGAAGGAAGGAATATCAGTTCGATTGACAATTTATATCCTACTAGACCTCCTATTTGTAATGGTAATGATTATGAGTACTGGAGAGATGTAATGAAGATTTTTTTTAATGCTGGAGTAGACAATTTTGTAATTATTACTAAATATTACAATATTTATGGCAAGGAATTAAAAACCTTCGACAACCAATAAAAGTTTTAATATCAACTAAATTACAAGGTACACATTACATTGTTGTGTTCTATGACCAAGATTATATATTGTCAAATTTCTTCTTGTGAAGCTGCTAACTCTTTCTGAAAGAAACTTGAGGTTACTAATTTTGGTACTTCCAGAGTTATAGAGAGTACAAGAGGTATGCTTAGAACAAAATATCATGGATTTCTATTTTCCTTTGGATAACTAGTTTGAAAAGTCCAACAAAGTTTTATGATCATTTTCAATACTTTACAATCTATGGGAATGAAAGTTCTTGATGATGAAGCTCGTGTAGATAAGATTATTGATATTATTCCTAATGAGTGGGAATCTAAGAGAGCATCAATTGATGAGAATAGAAAAGTATCTCAAATCGCTATTGATGATATTTTTGGAACTCCTCTTCAACATGAGACAAGAATGAAAAGATGTGAAAATGTGAATAAAAACATGAATGTAAATGGAAGTATATTCTTTACTACTAAAAAATACAAGACTCCTGAAAGGGGTACAATATCTATGTCTAAGAAACTAATTGTATTATTGAAATATACTGAAATTTAACATTCCAAGAATGAGCTGGAAAATCTTTCTCAAAAGATGAAAAAGATAGTTAGAAAGAAATAATTTCATTATAGATATAAGAAGAATGAAATAAAAGACTAGAAAGACTCAGAATTCACTTGTCATGAATGCAAAAGAGTAGGGCATATAATCCTGGACTGACCTATGATTAAAATAAAGTATAGAACGGAAAATAATTCAGAGAGAAATAGGAAAATGTATTACTAGACTAAAGAAAATAAATTATTGAAATCTAATTGCACATGGAGTGCTAGTGGTAGTGACTCTTTAGATGAATCTTCTGAGTATGAATCTTCTGAATAGAAGAATATTAGTCAACTAGCCAAATTGAATATTGACAATTATTGTCTAATGGATAAGGTACACAATGATTAATCTATCACTAATGTATCTTTGAATCCAAATTTTACTGATGAAAGATATTATGACTCTTCAGATGAAGAATATTCTTCTAATAAAGATAATACTTTAACTTCCAATGAAGAAGTATCCAGATTTTCTAAACTTCTTGAGAATGAAAATTTTAAGATAAAAAAGAAGTTAGAAAAATCAAATTCTAGAATTTTTGTATTAATAAAAGAAGTATTAGATATTTATAAAGGTGTTGGTCAGAAAAATTTTTATTGTAAAAGTATTTCAAAAAACCTTGTGAAAGTTAACTCTAAAAAGGATAAAATTTTTGAGGATCTTGAAAATGTAATTTCTAAGAAAAATATTTTAGAGGCTAACTCTAGATCTAAAACTAATGTTTTTTAGGATAAAAATTTGGTTATTTACTAAAGTCAGAAATATTTTCCTTAAGGAAATTCCAGTAAAACATTACCTCTCGTAAGGAAACTATTGACAAGAAGTATTCCCAAATTTGTCCCTTGTGAAATAGTTCTATTTCTTTGTTATACCTATTTTAAACCAAATTTTAGTAGTAGCTATTTTGTTCCCCAAAGTTCCCCATTTTTCAATAAATTTAAGTTTGGTGGAAATTAGGAAAAAAATTCTTTAAACAAAACCCAATCTTTTGGTTTTCATAAATCATATTTTTCTAAGAAAATGTGGATTCTTAAGATTTTATTTTTTTATGTTTCCAGATTTTAGAATGTTTGGATTCCAAAATTCTATATCTTTAAATTTCAAAAAAAAAATACAAACAACAATACATGGTACATGGATAGTAGATGTTCCCAGTATATCAATGGTGACAAATACTTCATTAAAATTATTATAAAAATGTAGGAAAAGTATATTTTGGAGATAATTCTCAAAAAGAAATCTTTGGTATCGGTAACCTTGTTCTTCTGGGAAAAACGTTAATTTCAAATTTTTTATTTGTTAAGGGACTTCATCACAACCTAATTATCATAGTTTAATTATGTGATGAGTGTTACCTTGTGAGTTTTTGGAATGATAAATGCATAGAAAATAATTCCATAGAAGATTTTATACTTTCTTCCCATAGCCAAGAGAATGTATACACACTAAATAAAGAAGACATTAGGAGCCAAGATCTCCCTTGCCTTAGTTTAGTGGAAGATCAATCATGGTAATGGAATTGAAGGTTATGACACACTAACCTTATAAATCTATAAAAACTCATAAAGAAAAGGCTTGTTAAGAATATACCAGATCTTAGATTCAATTCTTCAAAAGTTTTTTATCTTTTTCAATGTGTAATGTAACATAAATCAAGTTTTAAAGAAATTTGTGAAGTCACAAAATCTGATGCATTATATTTAATGCATATGGATCATTTCAGTCCAACACAAACTAGAAGTATTGGAGGCAAATATTATGTGTTTATCTTAGTTGTTGATTACACAATATTTATTTGGGTTTATTTTCTAGCAAAGAAGTATGAATATTTTTTTAATTTAAAATTTTTAGAGCCTAAGTAAAAAATGAGAAAATCCTTCAATTGATAACTATTCATAGTGATTATGGATGAGAATTTCAAAATTCGGATTTTGAAAATTTTTGTAGTAATAAAGGTATTACTCAGAACTTCTCATCTACAAGAACTACTCAACAGAATTGTGTTGTTGAAAGAAGAAATTAAATTATTCAATAGATTACTAGAACCATGTTCAGTGACTATTCTATATCTTAACACTTTTGGGTTGAATCTATAAGTACAGCTTGCTATAATATAAATCATGTTTTGATTAGTCCTTTTATTAAAAACCCCTTATAAATTATAGAATCATAAAAAAACCTCTCATTTCTTATTTCATGGTATTTGGTTGAAAAGTATTCATTCTGAACACTAAAGATAATTTTCATAAATTTTCACCCTAATCTGATGAAGGAATTTTACTATGCTACACCACAACTTCTATGAATAATAATGTTTTTAATAAAAATATGTGTACTGTTGAAGAAACGGTACATGTTAAATTTCATGAAACTGATGTTATTGTTTTTAATAACCCCAGCATACATCTTCAGGTGTATCTTAAAAAAATAATTTTCAACCCTTGATATAATATCCTTCTATTAAAGAAAATGTTCAAGAAAATATTTCTGAATCATTCACCTAAGAATATTTCCAACCATGTGTTGATGAATAGGTTTTAAAAACCCAAATCAGATGTTTCTTAATTATCATCCCAGTGATAGTATAATTGGTGATGTAAATAAAAATGTAAGTACTAGATATTCCTTAAGAAATTAATTATAACATCTAGCATTCCATTCCCGATTAGAACCAAAAAGCACTGATGAAGCTTTAGGTGATGATGATTGGATAAAAGCCATGAAAGATGAGCTAAATGAATTCAAAAGGAATAAAGTCTTGACCTTGGTTGAAATAACTAAGGAAACTTCTATAATTGGATTAAAATGGGTCTTCATAAATAAAAGTGATGAAAATGGAATCATTATAAGAAATAGATCTAGATTAGTTGATAAAGTCTATAATCAACAAGAAGTAATAGACTATGAAGAAACCTATGTTCTAGTATCTAGACAAGAATCTATTTGTATTTTACTTGCCTTTAAAATATTATTTATTTTCAAACTTTTCCAAATGGATCTAAAATGTGCTTTCCTTAACGGATATGTTCAAGAAGACGTTCATGTTAAAAAACCTCCTGGTTTGGAAGACACAAAACATCTATAACATGTTTTCAAACTTACTAAAGCTTTATAAGAACATAAACAAGCCCCTACATCTTGGTATGATAGACTTGAGAGATTTTTTCTACAAAAAAATATCATAAGGGAAATTCTTATACAAATCATTCTATAATGAAAGATAAGAAAATTGTTTTTATTATTCAAATTTATTTTGATAAAATTATATTTGGTTCAAATAAGCTAACTTCAACTGATTAGTTTGTAAATCTAATGAAATATGAGTTTGAAATGAGTATGATGGGTGAGTTAACATTTTTCCTAGGATTTAAAATTTTTCAAAAACCAAAAGGAAATTATATATATCAACATAATTATATTAAATATCTTCTTAAAAATTATGGATATGACAACACTAAAAGTATAAGCACTTCAATCGGTACCTAAAATTCTTTTGATCTTGATGAATCTGGGAAACTAGTAGATCAAACATATTTTAGAATTATGATAAGAATTTTAGTATAAAATAAAGCTAGTCATATAGACTTAATGTTTTCAGTATTCTTGGGTGAAACTTATCAATCCAATCCAAAGGAATCTCATTTAAAAGTAGTGAGAATAAATTTTCGCTATTTAAAGGGAACCATGGATTTAGGACCCATTTATACATCTGGAAATGATTTTGTTTTAAAAGGTATTCTGGATGCTAATTTTTTTGGGTGTAGAATGGATAGGAAAAGTACATACGGAAATTGTCATTTCTTATGAGATTTATTAGTTTCATGGTCATACAAAAAGCACTGCTTAGTAGCACTCCCCACTACAGAATCTAAATATGTAGCAGCTGTAAGTTGTTGTGCTAAAGTGTTGTGGATGAAACTCACACTCACAGAATATGGCAAGAGATTTACCAAAACATAGAAATTGTGTGATAACACTAGTTCTATTCCCCTAATCAAAAACCCAACACATCTCCCTCGTGCAAAACACATAGATATTTGGCATCACTTTCTTATGGATTACACACTCGAAGAAGATATCATTCTTTAGTTTATTTGAATTCATGATCAACTTAATGATATTTTTACAAAATACTTACCCTTTGATTGATTATAATACATTAAAAAACAGTTAGGAATGATAACTGTAAGGTAATCTTCCATTTTAACTTTTTTTAAACCAATTTTTGAACATTAAGTAACTCTTTTTCTTGGGGGGAGAAAATTTTGTTTTTAATAAAAATTTTCGTAATAAAATTTTTCTTATTCAAAATTTTTCGTATTCAAAATTGTTCGTAATCAAAATTTATCATTTTCAAATTTTTTCCTAATCAAAATTCTTCGTATTCAAATATTTTGGAAATCAAAATTTTTCGTATTCAAATTTTTTTTCATAATCAAATTTTTTTTCGAACAAAAAATTCCAAAATCCAAAACTTTCCTTCTTTAAGAAATTTTTTTGAAATCTAAAGTTATTCCAGAATATTTATCCTCATTACTAATAATTTTACTAGAAACATAGAAGGTTTGTTTCCTTGCTTAATTTTTTATAATCGACATTTTACATGTTGATATTTATATTTTTTAAGAAAAGTTTTCGGACTCACATTCCTTAAATCCAATTTTTTATCTTAAAATCCTCAAAAGATCGGAACCTACCAAATCCTTCTTTGGATTTCATCTCGACCGTCAGATCAAATTGATTTTGTTTCAACTGTTGGATCAATCAATAAATATGAATTGTCACTTCAAATACTATATAAACCCCCCGCTAATGGTTTTCCCAAATAAGAATATTTCCAACCATGTGTTGATGAATATATTTTTTTCTATGTATGATTCTCTTATTTCGAAGAATATAAAATTAAATGGTTGGGAGAGTATGTGTTTAACCAAACCAAAAGCACAGGATCCGGTTTACCCGGAGTTACTCATAGAAATTTATGAGACAGTAAGTTTTTTGTTCAATATGGGAAAGAAATGTTTTATTTTATGTGTTATAGGAAATATTATTACTTTATTTCAGTTTGGCTTCAAGCATTATAGGAATTCTGAATGAGGGGAAAGCCGAATTCTGCACCCACAAGCTACAGGATATATCAAGAATTTTTTATAAGGAGAAGACCATAGAGTGTTTTGGTTTATTAGAAGTAAAGATACCTAAGATCAATTATCTCTCTAAAAACCTCAAGTTATTAGAATTATGGGTTCTATGATTTCTCATTATGATAAAAGGTGATAAGGATACCTTGAAGAAATGTGATATCTACATTCTGTATTTTCTTGAAAATCTCAAAAAGTTTAATTTGGTCAAGTATGTCTTCCTTACAATTATGAATATCAAAAATGGGACTCAAAAATATCAGATAATTATGTATAACATTATTATTTCCATGATCATTGTACTTTTTATAGATTATTTCTAAATCCCATGCAATTCTATTCCATGAAATTTCATGGTTATATTGATGAATGATGATATACTTAGAAGGATGAATATTGGTTTTAGAAGCAAGTCTAGAGAGGTTTATGACTTATCTTAAAGTGAAATCCAGGCCTTATCCTAGAAGACAAAAGTGTCTGAGAATTCCAATAAGGGTTATAGGAAGAGAAAGCAGAAATATTGGGAAGCTAAGGAAAAAACTCAGGAAGTTCAGGAAACCAAATCAGTAACCCCAAAATCTAAGAAGCAAAATACCTCTCTGGTTGTGGTTTTGTCTAAGTGGAGAAACAATAAAAATAGAAGAGGTAAAAGAAAATGATGTTTGAGGCTAAAATAATTCAAGATGTTTTCAAAGATACTGAGAAAAAAATTGAGCTGATTAAGGTACCGGAAAAGTTTCGCAAAAATATTAGTAACAATAGAGACTCAGGGAAATATGATGGTTATTCTAGAACATGATGAAGAGTAAGAGATTGTGCAGGAAGAGGATGTGGAAGGAGAATAAGTGTAAGAAATTAATGACACTGATGATATGATAAGAAAAGTTTAAGAATATCATGAGGAGTAAATTCCTTCTAAGAAATTGTCGATCCAAACCTCCCTGGATGAATCTTCTATACTTACTACACTAGAAAAAGTTGATGTAGGTTAGGAAGAAGTAAACTAACCATTAGAAGAAGAGACCAACAATCACGATTTTGTTTCAACTAGAGGACCTAATGGTAGATGCTAAAATAAAAAAAAATGAGGAAGATAAGATAGTCCAACTATCAGATAGTGAACATGAATCACCAAAGGCTGTTGAGATCATTCCGAGTGCTAATAAAGGAAAAAAGGTCATATCTAATACACCTAAGAAGGCAGTGGTGGCTAAGAAATATGTTGGTGGATCTTCTAAAAGAAAGTCTATTGAGATGGAGATAGAATCCTCACCAACAATAGAATCTGATTAAAAATATTCCTCCATGGGTCATGATTTTGTAGTTCAATCTCTATAGAAATTGGTTAATACAATTCCTCTATTTATAAGTATTGATTCAAGATTATAGATGCTTTAGAAATAAATTAATCAGAAATTTGAATTTGTTTAAACGATTATAGAAAAATTCATGAGGCTTGAGGCTGATTTTAAAACCTTTTACATTGGGTATGATGCTCATAGCAGGTTGTGCAAGAAAATCACTAAGTTTTATAAGAGGAAAATTTAAGATCTGAAAATCATTGATGGCTTTCAAGATAATGTGTAGGATTATTTTGATATTGAATATATCAAGATCAAATATATCACTACAAGTTTCAGTGAGTAGCTCAATCTTGAACCAACAACTCGGAAGTAGGAAGACAATGATCTGAATGGAAAACATAATTCAGTTGCTTTGAATCTGAAAAGGGAAAGAGATTTCATAATCAAGTTTAAAGAAAAGTTCAGTAAGCAATAAGATCTTTTGATGACTTGGGGAGAAATTCTTAAAGGATTGGGAATAAAAAATCAATGCTTTGAAGAAGAAAAATGAATATCAGGATCAACTACTCAAACATTTTAAAGAGGATCAAAAGGAAATTAAAAATATGAAGACCATTGAAATTAATCTTATGTCAAAGGAAAAATAAGGATGATTTTTTATAACTTTTATCTTTTTTATTTTTACCTTTCTTGTAAAAATTTTTCCAATCATAAAGGAAATATTGGTTGTTCTTAATGTGTTTTTTGTATAGTAATAATATATCAAGTACCGCATTTTTTTCCATTCCATTTATTCCTTTTTGAAAATCACCAAGGGGGGTAAAGGAAAGATAAAAAGAATAATAAGTAAACAAGATAACTCATTAAGAAGGAGTCTTTCTGGGGGGTTGATCAAAGAATATTTCCTTATGAAAGAAAAAGAAAAATCTCTTCAAGGAAGTCAAGAATATGATCCTTAGGGATTTCAAAACCTAAGGGGGGTTAGTCGTATTTATCCAGATTCATATAAAAAGGGAGATAAGTTTTTCTTTTATGTTCATAAAGAACAATTCTATGTCTTGTTATTCTTTTTCATAAGAAAATTTGTGCATTCCAAAAAGGGAGAGATTATTGAGTCATAAGGTTTCCTTATGACATTTCCATTCATCTATGTTTTGAAAATCAAAAACACATTATCTTAAGAAAAACTGAGTATCCCTAAAGATTATTTTCATAAGGAAAATTCCTCTTCTCTAAAGAAATTGTAATCTTTTCTTTGTTTTCATTGTTCATTTCATAATATCTATAAATCTAACACATTTTATTCTTATGCCTCAAAATCGGTTTCACATCAAGACATCTGAATCCTATAATTCTTTGGATATAGAGTATTCTATTTTCGAACTCAGAATTTTATTAAATTCTGACTATGAATTATATAAAATTCGACTTTGAATTCTTTTAAATTCAGACTATGAATTCTCAGAAATTCAGACTCTGAATTCTCTAAAATTCCAACTCCAAATTCTCTGAAATTCAAGACTATGAATTCTATAAAATTCAAACTCCAAATTATCTAAAATTTAGACTCAAAATTCTCTAAAATTAATAATCTGAATTCTATGAAAATTTAGACTCTGAATTCCCTAAAATTCAGGCAGTAAATTCCTCAAAATTACGACTCCAAATTCCTTGGAATTCCGAATCCTAATTTCTCAGAATTCGGAATCTGAATTCCATATAATTCCGACTCTCAATATATCAAAATTCTGGCTCCGAAATCTTCTTAGTCTTGACTCCGAATTCCTCATAATTTAGACTCTAAATTCTACTTAATTCAGACACTAAATTATTTTTAATATAGAATCTAAATATCCATGTATTATAGACACTGAATGTTTTTTTGGTTAGACTCAGAATTCTATTTTTCCTTAGACTCTGAAAAATAGATTTGATTAATTAATTTAATTTCCCATATACTAGTTATGAAACTATGTCGTACAACCTGTTACTAACTGACTGTTGTTTGAGTGAAAAATGTATAGGTACCTCCGATATTCAAGGAAAAATATCACTGTTGGAGGAGGGAGCCGACCATTGAAGAAGATCCTATAAATAGAAGCTCCTTTGAAATATCTTACAACTGATCCATCAATATAGAAATTTCATGCAGCTGAAGTGATCTCTAGAGAGATATAATCTCATGATTTTTGCAGTTCTGAACATCTTGTTCATGTTGCTTCGTGTGACTCCGATTGTTTCTGAGTACAATCAAGGGCTTCCATGGGATAAGAAGACAGAGGTGCCGACTACTTTAAAGATCGAGTACTTTTGGGGATAGGATGACAGATGTGATAACTAACTTAAAGATCTAGGGCTTGTGGGGATAACAGGACTGATTTTAATATTCATATTGAGGGCTTACCCTGGTGTGGGTATGACAAACTTTCTAAAAAGTATAAAACAAGGCACATTATCCAAGGTTGTTGGATACCCTACACATTGGATTAAAATATTTTCTACTTGTTATGTGTATTGTTTCTAGTTTATTTCCCCTATATTTTGATAAAGGTAGAAAGTATAACCTTCTTATACTTTCTTATCCCATTTTTATACTCTAATATGTAATATTCAATATGATTTAAGGTAGAATCTTTTACTTATAATCATTCTTTAAGTTTCATTTACAGAATCATATTTCCATTTCCTAGAAAGTTTTTTTAGTATAACTAAATGATTCTTTGTAAATTTACCGAGTTTAACATTTTTAAACATTGTTTTCCGTATGGTTAAAAACTAATGTTTTTAAATGTACAATCCCCCCCCCCCTCTTGTAATTGAGCATCTACATCACTTTTTCGATCCTATAAGGTGCCGAATCACTTAATGATCGAGGGATTGTGGGGATAACAAGACATATTCTGATATTCTTATCGTGGGATTACCCAAGTGAAGTTAATATAAACTATTATGAAAGTATAAATCAATGGAACTTTATACAAGGTTGATGGATACCCTAATATTTGGGTTAAAAGATTTCATTCTTGTTACTTTTTCTTGTTTGAAGTATTATTTCGGTTGTATTTTGAGAATTAAAGAATGTGTAACTTTCTTATACATTCCTGTAATTTTACTCAATCTGTTAAGTAAGATTTCATATGCTTTAAGGTATAATATTTCTCTAAGTAATTTTTTCTTAGGATTATTTTCTGGATCCATATTTCCGGACCCTAAGCGTGGTTTATTTGTAGTTTAGAACTAAAAGAGGGTTTGTGAATTTACCCTGTTTAACTTTGTTAATAATAGTTTTCCTTAAGTTTAAAAATGAAAGTTTTTAAAATTAAAATTCACCCCCTCTTGTAATTGAGCATCTACAAACAATTTTTTGATCCTACTATTGGTGTTAGAGGAGGTCTCTGAAATAATTATACACATGTATAAGTTTTCTTGCTCAGTTTTTCCTTGTTATAAATTATTCTTTCTTAACATTACTTATTAAATTCTTTCTAAAAGTCATTTATGTTTGCCTATAAAATTTTTCTATTAACATGTTTTGTAGAATTGTACCTACTTATAGAATGGCATGTCTTAATATTGGTTCCATTGACAACCTTTAACCTACCATACCGCCAATTTTTTATAGTAATGATTATGAGTATTAAAGATATAGAATGAGGACTTTTTAATTAACATTGGAGTACACAAATTTATCATGATTAATAGAGATTGTGAAATTTCTGATAAAGAAGTCAGAACTGTCACCAATCAATTGAAACAAGAATATCAACTAAATTACAAGGTACGAAATACTTTGTTGTGTTCTATAACCAGGAATATATATAGTCAAATATTTTCCTGTGAAGCTACCAATTGCATCTAGAAAAAACTTTAAGTAACACATTTTTGGACTTTTAATTTGATAGAAACTAGAAGAGCTATGTTAAGAGCTGGTTATCATGGATTCTTATTCCATTATGGAGAACTTGTTTTAAAATTACAACAATGATTCATGACCATTGTCAAAATTATTAAATCTATGTGAGACAAAGATCTTGATGATCATGTTCTTGTAGATAAATTAATTGACACTATTCCCAATGAGTTAGAATTAAAAAGGATGGCTATTGATGAGAATAGAAAATCAACTATCATTACTCTTGATGAGTTATTTGGAACTCTTCTTCAGCATTAAACTAGAGTAAAGAGGGATTCTGTTTTCAATCTAATGAAGAATTGTAATGGAAGTGTATATTTCACTACTGTATCTAAATCCAATACTCTAGAGAGTGTAAATAGATCTAATGCTAATAATGTTGTTTTTGCATCTAAATCAGGTGATAATGATCATTCAAAGAATGAATTAGCCAATATTTCTTGAAAAATGAAAAAGATAGTAGGAAATAAAAGTTTTCAGTATAGATATATGAAGAAATATAGAAAGGATAAAAAATATTATGAAGTAACCTTTTATGAATGTAAACGTTTTGGGCACATCAGACCTGGTTGTCCTATATTTAAGAGAAAAGACGGGAAGTAATAGCATTTTGAGAGAAACAGAAAGAAGTATTACAGGTCTAAGGATAATAAATTCATGAATTCAAATGACACCTAGAGTGCCATTGGTGGTGATTCTTCACATGAAACTTCAAATTATGAATCTTCTGGTCCTAATAATATTGTTCTTATATCCAGAGTAGCAATTGAAAATCATTTTGTTATGGCTAAGGTACACAATGTTGAATCTTTAACCAATATTTCTTTAAATTATAATTTTCCAAAAAAGGAATATTAAGAATCTTAAGATGATGAATCTGCCTCATCAGAAGATAATACCTTTCCTTCATTTGAATAAATTTCTATATTTTTTAATTACTTGAAAATGAAAATTGTAGGATAAAAAAGAATTTTGTGAATGAAAACTCTAGAATTTTTGTTTTAACTGAAGAATTATCAAATATTTGTAAGGATCGTGATTGGAAAACTTTTTACTTCAATTTTTTTTTAAAACCTTAAAGAATTTAATTCTGGGAAGGATGAACTTTCTATGGATCTTGAAGATGTTATTTCTAAGAAAAATATTTTAGAGGATAACTCAACTTCTAAGAATAATGAATTTTATGATAATAATGTAGTCATCAAACTAAAATATGAAATTTTTTCTTTAAAAATTTTTATCAAATTTTACTTCAGGATGGGAAGAATTTAATCAAATGTATTCCCAACATCATCCTCCAAAAAATAGATCGGGATTTGGTTATAATTCTTAAATACCTATTTTTAGTAACAACTATTTTGTTCCCCAAAGTTCTCCCTTTTGTACTAAATATCAATGTGGTGGACATTAAGGGAAAAAATATTCTTTAAATAAAATCCATTATTTAGGTTTTCATAAAGCATAAATTTTTAAGAAAGATGTAGATTCCTAAAATTTTCCTTTCTGAAATTTCTGGATCCAAGAAATCTTGGATTCTGAAAGTCTAACTCTTTTATTTTTAGGAAAATAAAAAATGTACCAACAATAATACATGGTATAGGGATAGTGGATATTCTCGGCATATGATTGGTAACAAAAACATCTTTGAAAATATTATCTAGATGAAAGGAGGAAAAATAACTTTAAGAGATAATGCTCTGGGATAAATTGTTGTTATATGTTATATTATTCTTCTTGGAAAAATGTTGATTTAAAATGTTTTATTTTTTAAACTTCTTAAGCATAACCTCATTAGTATAATCTAATTAGGCGATGAAGGTTACCTTCTGAATTTTAGGAATGATAAATTCATAGTACACAAGTCCTATAAATATTTTATTCTCTTCCCTCATAGGCATTAGAATATATATATATATACTAAACTTATAAGTCCTTAGGATCCAATATCTAATTTTCCTTAGTGAGATGGAAGATCAATCGTAGTTATGGAATAGAATATCGGGACACTATAACCTTATAAACCTATGCAAACTCTTGATGACAAGGCTTGTTAATGATATACTAAAGCTTAGATTTGATTTTTCAAAAGTTTGTGATCCTTGTATTTTTGGAAATAAACATAAATCATGTTTTAAATCAATCAGGAAAGTCTAAACTTATGATACATTATAGTTAGTACATATGGATCTTTTTTGTCCAATAGAAACTATAATTACTGGAGAAAAATACCATGTATTTTTTTAGTTGATGATTACACTATATTAACATCGGTCTATTTTCTAGAAAGGAAAATCTAAAGCTTTTTCTTATTTTAAAACCTTTAGATCACAATTTAAAAAATGAGAAAAAACATTATAGTGATAACTATTCATTGCGATCATGGAGGATAATTTCAAAATTAATATTTTGAAACATTTTATAGTAAAAAAAGGAATTACTCATAACAACTTAGCTCTATGAACTCCTCAAAAAAATGTTGTTTTTTAAAGAAGAAATTGAATTCTTAAAGAGAACACTAAGACCATTTTGAGTGAATATTCCATTTCTAAAAACTATTTGGATAAAGCTATTAGTACTACTTTTTATACTACAAATTGAGTTTTAATTATACCTTTTCTTAAAAAACACCAAATGAATTGTGGACTGGTAAAAAACCAAGACTTTCTTACTTAAATGTATTTGGTTATAATGTATACATCCAGAATACTAAAGATAACTTACTAAAAATTTCACCCAATTCTAATGAAGTAATTTTCATAGACTACTCCACTACTTATAAGGATTATAGATTTTTTAATAAAAATACTTGTACCACTGAAGAAATAATGCCTGTTAAATTTGATGAAACTGATCCTTTTGTTTTTAAACAACCCCAAACTACATACTTGGATGTGTTTTCAAAAACTGATTATCAACCTTGGATAAAATATTCTTCTAATAAGGAAAATACTCAAGAAAATAATTTTAAATTATTTACCCAAAAATATTTTCTAATGTATGTTGATGAATCGGTTTTACAAATCCCAAATATGTTGTTTCTTAAAAATCATCTCAGTGATTCTATCATTGGTGATGTAAATCAACCTAAAAGGACAAGAAGTTCCTTAAGAAATTAAGTATAAAATCTAGCATTAATTTATCAGTTAGAACCAAAAAGAACTGATAAAACTTTAGGTGATAATGATTAGGTCAAATCCATACAATATGAGCTAAATTAATTTGAAAGGAACAAAGTTAGGAACTTTGATGAAATACCAAAGGAAACTTCAATAATTGGAGCAAAATGGTTCTTCATAAATAAATGTGATGAAAATGGAATCATAGTAAGTAATTAAGATAGATTAGTTTCTAAAGGTTATAATCAACAATAAGTGATAGAATATGAATAAACATATGCTCTAGTAGCTAGAATTGAATTTATTTGTATTTTACATGCTTTTGCAGATTTCATTAATTTCAAACATATACAAATGTAAATGAAGTGTGGTTTCCTTAACAGATTTGTTCAAGAAGAAGTTTATATTGAGCAACCCTCCTGGATTTGAAGATACAAAACACCCTGAACATGTTTTCAAACTTACCAAAGATTGATATGAACTTAAACAATCCCCTAGAGACGAGTATAAAATACTTACACGATTTTTTATGGAAATTAATTATGTTAACGAAACTATTGATTCATCTCTTTCATAAATAAAGATAAGAAAATATTTTTTATTGTTCAAATTTATGTTGATGAAATTATATTCGGATCAACTCAGCAATCATTAACTCATTCATTTGTGAATCTCAGGAAATATGAGTTTTAAATGAGTATGATGGGTGAGTTAACAATTTTCCTAGGTTTTAAATTTTCTAAAATACCAGAAAAAACATATTTATCTCAACATAAGTATATTAAAGATATTATTAAAAAGTTTGGATATAAAGTATAAGCACCCCAATTGGTACCTCTAATTATCTTGATCTTGATGAAGCTGGGAAACCAGTAGATCAAACATCTTTTAGAGGTATGATAGGAAGTTTACGATACGTCAAAGCTAGTCATCTAGACTTAATGTTTATAGTATTATTATTTACAAGATATCAATATAATCCAGTGGAATCTCATTTAAAAGTGGTGAAAATAATTTTTTTCTATTTAAATGGAACCATGGATTTAGAACTTCTCTATACTTATGGATATGATTTTGTTTTAAAAAGTTTTTTAGATACTAATTTTGGTGGATGTCAAATGGATAGAAAAAGTGAATCTGAAACATGTCATTTCTTAGAATATTCATTAGTTTCTTGGTCATGAAAGAAGAAACACTTTGTTGCACTTTCCACTGTGGAAGCCGAATATGTAGCAGCTAGAAGTTTTTGTGCTCAAGTGTTGTGGATGCAATACACACTAACAGACAGTGGCATGAGTTTCACCAGAACAAAAATATTGTGTGGTAATACAAGTGCCATTTCTGAAGAAAAACTCTGCACATCACTCTCATGTAAAACACATAGATAGTAGGAATCAATTTCTTAGGGATCTATACTAAAAGGAGGTATTATTCTACAATTTATCGAAATACAAGATCAACTTGCTGATATTTTTTAAAACAAATACCTTCCTATAGATTTGAATACATTAAAAAGTAAGGAATGATAATCATGAGGTAATCTTCCATATTAACCCTTTGTTGAAACCTATCTTCTTCCATCAAAAAACTCCTTTTCATAGGAGGGTACACATTCTTGATAACCAAAAAAATTTCTTAATCAAAATTTTGTTAACAAAAAGTTTGTCTTCAGAAAATTTTTGTTCATAATTTTTTTTTCTTCATCAAATTTTTGTAAACAAGATTGTTTTGCTTAATCAATTTATTCAAAACCAAAATTTTTTTCTTAATCAATTTTCTTATAACCAAAATTTTTTTCTTAATCAAATTTTTCGTCACCAAATTTTTTTTCTTAATCATTTTGTTCGTAAAGAAATTATTTTTCATCAATCAAATTTTTCATAACGAAATTTTTTTTTCTAAATCATATATTCTGTAACCAAATTTTTTTCTCAATCAAAAATTTTCGGAGAACAAATTTATAGAACATTAATTTTCTATTACTTAATAAAATTTTCCAGAATCTATAGTTCTTCAAGAATAACATTTTTTATTACCGACATTTTATTGGAAATAAGGAAGGTATATTTTCTTACTTAAATATTCATACTTAATTTTTTTACTTATTATGTTTTTATCATATTTTATGAAAACTCTATTGGATTCACTTTACATAAAACTTATTTTACCTTAAAACTTCAAAAGATCAAAACCTACTAAGTCCTTCTTTAGTATTCATCTCAACTGTCAGATCAGATGTATATTATTTCAACCATTGGATTATTTTGGGAATTCAAATGGTCAGTTTGACTCCTATATGAAGGCCCCCTATTCTTCATCCCACATCGATTCTCGTGACTTTTTTTGTTGAATCACTTCCCCTCTTCAAATTTATTGTTATATTTTTTTCAATATTTCTTAAACTGTGGATTTTTTTGGAAGAATCCCTATAAAAACAGATGTCTTCAGTCAAGGAAATCAAGGATTGGAAAATATAAAGGGAAAGGATGGACGATACACAATTCTTTTCTAATTATAATTCAATGATTAAGAAAAACATTAAGGTGAATGGATGGGATAGTTTTTGCATAGCCAAGACAAAGAGTCAGGATCTGGTTTACCATGACTTACTTATCAAATTATATGATTCTGAAAGTTTTTATGTGGAAGTTGGAAGGTATAAAATTATAATAAAGAACATAAGAATAGAAAGGATAAGGAACCATAAATAATTGAAAACCCTATAGTTATTGAAAGTCAGTCAGCACCACCAAAGCTAAAGAAGCAATAAACATTCCCTGATAAAATGGTAGAAAAATGGAGGGAACAGAAAAAGAATAAGAAAGAAGGAGATCCAAGTTTTAGCTTATATCCTTTTTAGAAAAAGGCATTGAAAATTAAAAACATAGAAGAATTTTGAAGGCATTAAAAAGAGAAGAAACAGAAGAAGAAAATGTCTAAAGCTGAGATCGTTAAATCACTTCAAAAGGATATAAGGAAAGCTTATGAATGTTTATAGGAACCAGAATCATTTCTCTAAGAATTAGTACCAGTACAAAATCTGGGAAATAAAATTCCAATTCTAGAACCTTAATTTAAAGAATATATAGTTCAATAATAATAAATTGAATAAGAACAAGAGGATGAAGAACAAAAGTGTGATGATTTAATAAAGAAAGCATAAGAATACCGTGAGAAGGAAAGACCTTTAGTCAATATTTCCATGTGGACATCCCATGTTGACTCAATTAAATTATTCCAAGAGAAAAAATTGGATTATGGATATGTATAGGATGATATACTTAATGATGATGAGAGAAGCAACCACAGTTTCATCCACCCGGATTATGTTAAGAAAAATGCTGAGAAAGAGGAGGTTGATAAAGAAAAAATTCTCCAAATTTTCGCTAAGTGGGCATGATTCTCCAAGGGATGAGAAGGTTATTTTTAAAGATAATAAATTAAAATTGGAGGTTGATGATTCACCTAAAAATAATATGGTTGTTAAGGATAATAAGGTTGTTAGTGGATCATATAATAGGAAAGATGAAGTGCTTGAAAAATAATATTCTCCTACATTGGAATCTGATTCTGAATATAAAGACCCGTAAAATTTAGGGGAAATTTTTTCTTAATTTTCTCTGGAATTTTACAAGAGCACGGTTTCTGACGGCACCTGATTCTGAGGCCCGGTGTGCCCGGAATCAATTTCCGAAGTTTGGCTCGGGTACGATCAGTGAACAAACGAGCGAGAATTTCTAACTTTTGAACCGGTGCTCGGAATCAAATTCTGAGGGCACCGATGAACCCGCAGCGCCGGTAATTGCTCAGGAACGCCTTTTCTGGAGTTGGGTTTGGTTAGGAGGAGTTGTTTTTAAAAAAAAGGTGGTTAAATGAAGAATGAAATAAAAATTTGTGTTACAAATTTTATTTCATATCTATGTAGTTTAACCCTAAGTGGGGGAAGTTGGGGTGGGACCCACAAGCTCCTAACTACCCACTTAAGGATAAATGTGAGGTGGGGCCCACACGAGCCTCCAACCTTTCACTTTCCCTAACTCACATAAACTCCCATCTTTAATTGAGTAACTCTCCCTCATTTATTTTTTTTTGACAACCCTTGTTATTAATTAGGTGTTTTATGTTTGAATTTAAAAAGTTAAATCGCATGGCTTGAGTTATAAAAATAAGATGGTTCTTATTTTTATTGGGTTGGAAGCTTGCTGTGTTAGGAGGTGTTGAGGGGGAGGTATCCACTTGAAGAGAAATCTACCCTCGACGAAGAACGTGAAGGACATCTCCAATCATGGAACAACGTCTTCTCGACGAAGAATGTCATTTCCAAAGATGAACGTGAAGTTGCCAACGTCGATCCCTTCTTGGATGCCTCCTTCCCACTCCTTCCGGAATAAAGAAGCGAGCGCCATTCATGAAGAACGCCGACGTTGTCAACGGCTTCTCTTTTCCGATGTCGACGAAACGCCGCCGCCTTTCCGCGACTTCGTCAACACATAACGGAAAGCGAGGTAGGGGTTCTTGAGTTCGTTTTTTACTTTTTATTTTGGCATTCCTCAAACATTTCTAAGCCAATTGATAACAAACTAACGGGAGAAGGTCAGACCGCACGAACACGGCCGACCCTCCTCCCATCGTGGTTTAGTTTTATTGTGGACTGAAACGGGGTATCGCGGTGCCATTGCAACGCGCGGAAAAGAATTATTTAAGGCTGGTTTGGGTCATGACGAATAAACGCGGCACTATAATGCAATACCACTGAAATCGGATGAGACCGCGGCCGGAGTCGGGCCGCAGCGGAGGGGCGCGGCGCCGTCACGCTGTGCAAATCGTAAGGGCCGAGCAAGAAGGGGCGGCCGGAAAACCGGTCGCCGGTCCGGGTCGACCCTGTGGATAAGGAGGAGCCGCGGCACTTCAGCCGCGGCGGAGAAACAAGGGGCGGCCGGCTTCGCCGGCCGCCGGCGTCCAAGAGAGCCGCGGCCATCAGGCCGCGGCATGGTAATGGAAGGCGGGCGGCCGTGCCGGCCGCCGGCTTACAAAGGAAGCGGGACCCGCAGGTCCCGCATTTGATGAAAACGGCCGGCTTACAGCCGGCCGTGATCCACTAAATCCAGGGGATTCAAACCCCCGGTATCCCATGAGTCAGCCCCCCCACGTGCGGTGGGGGCCGTTTTAAAAAAATAAGGGCGCGGCATATTGCCGCGCCGCCCCCCCGTTTCACACGCTCGGTCGGACGACCGAGCTTCCTCCGGCCACGCGGCCAGGTAGTGCCGCGAAGGCCGAACCGGGCCGGGTCGGGCCGCCGGGCCGGGCCGGGTCGCGCCGGCCGGGCCGGGTCACGCCGGTCCGGGTCGACCCGGACCCGGGTCGGGTCGACTCGGTTCGGGCCGACCCAGGGGGGGTCGGGCCGGGTCGGCAGGGACCAGGACCCCCCGTTTTCGAGACAACTTCGGTCTTTTGGCCATAACATGAGCCACGGACCTCTGATTGACGAACCGTCTACGGAAACGCGATCCTTGGATCGAGACGGTCGTTTCGGTATATCGCACTCAAGGTTTCGGATTACTTTGAGTTCGGCCGGGTTGGTTCGTTCACGAAACCAACCGGGCCTTCGGAGCAGAAACGCTCATATCTTGAGCTACGGACGTCCGATTGATGTGCCGTCAGCTGTGTTGTGTTCCTCTTAGTGAGACGGATCTTTTGGCATACTCTGCCCAAGGTTTGGACGCAGGTGGAGTTCAGTCGGGTTGGTTTTGCCTTAATAACCAACCGGGCCCCGGGAACAAAAATGCCAATAACTCTCAGACTGGGCGTCCGATCAACGCGCCGTCTGTTGCGTTGAGTTCCTGTTGACGATACAGAACTTTTGGATACATCAACTCTGGACCTTGTGATAGTTGATGTATCAGCCTCTCAGCTCGTGGAGCGGACCCTCCGAACGAGCTTGCTGTGTGCGGGAACCCTAGTGCTGGCTGCGACTGTTACTGTGACTACTACTGCTACTACTGCTACTGTGACTGCGACGACGACAGTACAAAGATCCTGTGTGGATTCGACGACGACGACGACAGCACTCAGTGATCCTACATGGATCAGTGCTACAGGTCCTGTGTGGGCCCGATCCTGTGTGGGTCCGATCCTGTGTGGGTCTTTGCGCTCAGTGGTCCTGTGTGAACCAGCGCCTACAGGTCCTATGTGGGCCCGATCCTGTGTGGGTCTTTTGCGGGGGTTAGTTACCTATCGATCCTTTGTGGGTCTGACGACTTAGATGGATCAGTGATCATCTCTATCGTCTTTCGAAGAAGTATACCTGTGTGAGCTGAATCTTCTGTTTTACTCGATAGAGGTGGTGCGCTTGGTTGTAGCGGCAGACCCGCGATACTGGAGACGAGCGTACGGAGTACGGAGACCGTGTAGCTGGCTGAGACCTGAAGACTGCTCGACCGACTCGACTTGGAGTGAGTCGACTAGCCCAGTGGACGGAGCACCCGGTATTTGGCGGTAGACCCACGGCGGACGGAGTGCCTGGTAGTTTGCAGCAGACCCGCGGTACTCGACAGGAGGAGTACCTCTGTAGGCTATTTGGGTGAGCGCCCGGTATTTGGCAGCAGACCCTCAGCGGACGGAGCGCCCGGTAGTTGGCGGCAGACCCGCGGTACTCGACAGGAGGAGTACCTCAGCAGTCTTAGGTTAGTGAGCAGTATCTCAGAGTCGTGACAGGACACTGTACACTTCAGAGATGGGGCTCTTCAGTAGTT
Source organism: Viscum album (assembly GCA_963277665.1). NCBI lineage: Eukaryota > Viridiplantae > Streptophyta > Magnoliopsida > Santalales > Viscaceae > Viscum > Viscum album. The sequence goes on along the minus strand of OY728141.1, from coordinate 1,371,329,842 downwards.
ACGTTTTTGATAATGAAAATCCTATGTGAGCTGAAACCTATTGCTTTCCTGTGTGGATTGTGTTGTGCAATCCTGTGTGGATTACGTTTTGCTTTCCTATGTGGAATACGTTTACTTTCCTGTGTGGACTGAGTTGTACTTGGGCTCGGAGGTTGGAGCGTATTTGAAATTGGTGACTTAGGTATATGTATGGGCATATACCTAAGCAGTGTCGGTTGTTACTTCGTGATTGTACCTTTCTTTGTGGTTTATCCTTTGTGGATTTTGGGAGACCTTCAGGGGTCTCGGGGTCCCTACTGAGTAGCTTATACTCACCCCTGCACGGGCTTTGCCCGCACTACGTTGTGTTGGTTGCAGACGACGGACAACGTTGATCTTAGCTGAGGCTTGCAGAGCAGGACGGTACCTGGAGGTGGACCACTGGGCGGCACGTGCTCGGAGCGGACGGCGGGACCCGTGGAGCAGTGGAGCTATCTGTACCCACCCTTCAGGTGGGATTTCCAGTGGACAGCTCAGTGTAGCGGCTTTTACTTTTCAGTTGCTGTTTTCCCTTTCGAGTTGTACTTTACTTTCAGTTTGGGTTTGTATACTGGCCCATTTACTTTTCCGCACTTTCAGTTGTACTCTGCTTTAACTTAGTGTTTACTTTCCGCTTGCTTACTCTGTGGTGTTTGTTTATTTACAAAGGCAATGCCTTCCCTTTTTACCGGGATTTACGCCTTGGTGCTAGTCACCATCCCCTGGCCTATGGAAGGCGGGCTTGGGGTAGTCACGGCACGGACCCCGAGGGCGGGTCGTGACACTGAATATTCATCTTCATTGGGTTAGGAATTTGTTGTCCAGTCCTTGAAGAAATTAGTGAAAACCATTCCATTGTTTCCATATATAGATTATTGATGCTAGATTATTCAACACTCTTTCAATAAAAAGTCTGATTCAGTAAGCATGCTCATGAAAAAATTAATCAAATTTAAGGCCGATATCCAAACTTTCCTTATTGGATATGATTATCATAGAAGATCATATAATGAAATAAAAAATTGGTCTAAAAGAAAAATATAAGGCATGTAAATTATTTATGAATTCTAATATTTAGTGAAATATGATTTGATAAGTTATTTGATAGAATGAAAAACCATTCAACAAGTTTTATAGAGAAGCATAATCTTGAGAAAATATCCTAGAAGAACGAGGATAAAGATTTGAATGGGAAGTTAAATTTAGTTGCTTTAAACATGAAGATATAAAGGGAACTCATTGAAGAGATAGAATAAAAGTTCAATCAGTAAGAAGAAGTAGTGATGTCTCTGGTAAAAATCCTTAAATATCAAGATGAAAAAAAATAAAGGCTCAGGAAATGAAGAATCAGGATCTGGAATAGTTTCCCAAGAGTTTTGAGGAAGATCATAAGGAGCTCAAGAATTTAAAGGCTACTTTGAGGAATATCATGCTTAAGGAAAAGAAGGTTTAATGATTATAATTCCATTCCAATCATTTGTTGTTTTTTTCTTTTATCAATTTTTCCTATCATAATAAAAAATATATCTTTAAATTTTTTTATAATGTTATAGTATTTCTGGTACCATTTTTTAATTCTCTCTATCCCTTTTTGAAAACCACAAAGGGGGAGAAAATAATGATCAAAATAATACTATGTATAAATAAGAGAACTCCCTAAAAAGAGGGAGTTTAAGTAAGGGTAGTATACCCAACGAAGTCTTTCTTATGCAAGGAAGAGTAAAATATCTCTAAGAATGTCAAGAATATGATCCTTAAGAATTTTAAAACCTAAGGGGGAGTTAGTCGTATTCATCAAGGTTTATAAGTAAAGGGATATATGTTTTTATTTTAAAGATCAAAAAGAAAAATCCTTATCTCTTATATTCTTTTTCGAAAGGATGTTTGTTCTTTCCAACATTGAGAGATTTTTGAGTCAATAAGGCTTCCTTATTACTGTTCCATTCTTATAGGTTCAATATAAAAAACAATTCAATTAACGAAAGTTATTTTCTCTAAAGATTATTTTCATAAGAAAAATTTCCTTTCCCTAAGGAAAATTTTTATCCTTACCCTGGTTTTGATTTTCTTCCCAAAACCATGTTCATTTTATTACTAAGTAAAATATTCATATCCTTATCCAAAACCTAGAAATCTTATAGTTTCTTGGATATAGAGTATTCTATTTTTAGACTCTAAATTTTATGATATTAAAACTCCAAATTATCTGAAATTCAAACTCTGAATTCTCTTAAATTTATACTCCAAATTCTCTGAAATTCAAACTCTGAATACATCAGAATGAAAACTATAAATTTTGCAGAATTCATACTCCGAATTATTTAGAATTCAGAATCCTAATTCCTTAGAATTTAGACTCTGAATTCCTTATAATTTAGACTCTGAATTCTTTATAATTCAGACTCTAAATAACTCTGAATTCATACTCTGAATTCATCAGAATTTAGACTCCAAATTCTTCAGAATTTAGACTCCAAATTCTTTATATGTTTAGACTCTAAATTCTATTTTTCTTAGATTCCATATTTTTATATTTGGTTAGGTTATGTAATTATCCATATAAATGCTTTTATAAGTATAAAATGATGTTGTAAAATTTATTACTGACTAACTATTGGTAAAGCGACATGTGTAAAAGTCCCTCTGTGATTCAAGGAAAAATATGACCATTGGAGAAGGGAGTCGACCATTGAGGTTTTTCCTATAAATAAGATCTCATTTGAAAAATCTCATTATTGATCTAGAGATTACATGTTGTGATGAAGTGATGCGATTTCTAGAAAGAGACTCTCATACCTTGGGTGTTTCAAGAACATCTTGTTCAGTCGTGAACAACGTTTTCATCTTGCTTTTTGCGACTCCAATTGTTGCTGAGTAAAATCAATGGGCTTTTGGGGACAGGAAGATAGAGGTAACAACTACCTTAAAGATAGAGGGATTGCATGGATATCTAGACAAATTATGAAATATCTATCGAGTTCTTACCTTGGTGTGGGTAATAAATACTTTTTTGAAAGTATAAATCAAGGTACCTTTATCCAAGTTTGTTGGATACCCAACTATTTGGGTTAAAATATTTCCTACCTTTTACTTATTCTTGTTTCATGTTTTATTTCTGCTGTATTTTGATAAAGAAATAAAGTATAACTTTCTTATATTATCATGTACTTTTACTTACTCTGATAAATATGATTCTATACACTTTAAGTTATAATATTTCTCTAAGTAATTTTTTCTTGGGTTTCTTTTCTGGATCCATATTTCTAGACCCTAAGAATGTTTTTTTCATAGATTAAAACGAAAAGAGTGTTTGTGAATTTACCTTGTTTAACTTTTTTAAACATATTTTTCCTTAAGTTTAAAAAAGAATGTTTTTAAACTTACTATTAACCCCCCCTCCCCTCTTTTAATTGAGCATCTATATACACTATTAAAATCCAAGATTTATTGGAATTTATTTTTTTATATTCAATTAAAAATTAAATAATTAAAGGGGTATATTTTTTGAAATTAATTATTTCATTTATTTTAAACTTAAATGAAATCCATAAATTTATTTTGATATTGAAATTGGAATTTCTATAAAAAATGTGATTTTATATGTGAAATTAAAATTGGAAACTTTTATATGTGTTTTTTAATTATGAAAATTGATTTTGATTTTCAAAATAAGATTTTAAATTTGTTGAAAAAAAATTAATTTAAAATTATTAGGAAATAAATTGTGAAATACATTAAATTCTATGTCATTTTTTTAATCATTTAATTAAAATTTATTTGGATAAAATTGTCACTAAATTTTTTTTTAAAATATAGGGTGGAAGTGTATAGAAATTCAAACTGAATGAACTTGAAATTTTAAACTGACCTCATATAAAAAACCAAGTTAAAACAACCAATATATTAATGTGACCGTGAAAATTAAGTTGTTGTATCTTTCAGTCATACCAACCATGACCCTCCATTACTTTCACTTCAAAAATTTTCATGCATTCCACTATCTTCAACCTACCACATATTCACTAAAGATTAATCTATACCAAAAATGGAAACATAGAGATCGTGAAGAACTATTTTCAACCAACCACATGGATTATTCCCAAGTGACAACAAGTTCCAGATGAATAACGAGGATCAACTAGTTGTGGTTCACTGGCTGAACCACCTAAAAACTCGAAGCTCAGAAAGAGAGATGATGAGGCATGTTGCTATGGAATCTGATCGAAGCACTCTAGAGGAGGAAACCCAAACACCATGTGAGACCTCCCCCAATGCTATTGGGGGAGATTCCCAATATTAGGAAAAAACATCTTGTGAAAACATTTATGAGAAATACAATGAAACAATGGAATATATATGATGCAGAATAAAAGAAAATTGTCATGATTTATTTTTAACATGTAAAAAATACCTAATGCAGAGGATTAAAAAACTATAGGGAAATTATGAAATATACACAATGAATAAAATATTAAAATATCCAAGTAATGACAAAATATGAATTTAATATTATATTGTAGAAAAAAATTTGTAAAAACAATACATCGATACACCTCTACCATATCTCTGAAAACTATCTAATAAATTCCATTCTAGAAAGAAAAATATGTCCCAAAACATAACCCTTTATTGATGAAACGCCACTACCTCGGGGGTCGAATTTAAACATACATTTTCCTTCCACTATCTTGTGACACCGGAAAAAAAATTTCTCTCCCCTAATATCTCCAACCTAATGTAAATATGATCATCAATCGGGACATGCCACTTGATCACCTTAATCAAGAAGACTCTTGATACATGGCCCTGATCATTGATCACGTCATTTTTACTTTTCACCTGATCAATATCGATGCACTACACATGATACTACAATCATGGTATCATATCCCATCATGAATCCAAAGTCGGTGCCTTGTTCACCATTGATTATGAACCACACAAGTTACCCTAAAAATGATATCCCATTTTCTCTTGATCTCGGTGGACTATATCTTGAGAAACTCTCTCTCTCTATTCAACAATAACTTCTCCAATTTTAAATCCTTGACATTTTCTATTTTCAAATAAACATAAGATATAGAATATTATATCTATAAATTTCCACATCACCGTGTTTTTTCAATGTTAATAATGAAAAAACTTTTCTCATCTAAATAGTTATAAAAGATACATCTCCCTATGAATAATGCATCAAGCCTTATCTGTGTGATAGGATAAAATATATCTCATATTCAAAAAATATTTTCTCTCAAATTTAGAAAATCCCATAGGTTGAATCCTATCAATCTTCCACTTCATCTCATCAAAAGAGATACCATCAAGTAGAATTATTTTTACCAAAAACCTATTGGAATTTCACAAACCATTACCCTCTTTATAAAAAATGATGATTCCATTTTTTCACTATGATAGAAACCTAATTGATCACCCAATAAAATAAATTCAAATGATAATGTATTCATCATATCTGAATTTATCTTATCCTATCATCAAAAACAAAACCATAAATATCTAACTCCACTATAATTATTATTTCCATATAATATGGATCAACTGTAAGAAAAAAAATTCTCCCCCAAAAAAAAATCATGAGCTACAAACACATCACCTTGATCATAAATTTTTAATTCATTCGTCACTAGTCACACATTCTAAAGAAACAAATTGGGTGTAAAAACGGAAAAAACATTTTTTACCACTTTATTTTCCAAACACAATTCTATATCACGCTCCAACGATCCTCTTGAAAACATCAAAAATTAGCTTGAAAACTAGTAATCTCAAACCATCACCTTTTATACAACTTTTTTGGGGAGATTCTTGATCTCCTGATAAAAATTTCTTGTAAAAACATTTGTGGGAAATCCAGTGAAACAATGGAGGTGATATAAATTAGAATAAAAAATTATCATGTAGGAATTTCAATTTGTAAATTCCCTCTGATGTAGAGGATTAAAAACCATGAGGTAATTCTGAAATATCCATGATGAATCTGAGAGTAAAAAATCCATGTAATTCTCATACATTAATTACAATTGAAATCATATAAAACTTATTTGAAAACCACACCTCGATACCCCACCCCCACCCCCATCCCCTTCTTCTCACTAAAAATCATCTCACCAAAACCATGCTTGAAATATCTATCTATTAAAAAACATCACCCTTCATTTAAAGAAATGTTACTAACATAGGTTTAGATCCAAACATGCATCAACTCACACCATCTTGTGACACCTGAAGAAATAATATATCATCATATCTTTATCATTATGTACCCCCTATCATTAACGGGTATATACCTCTTGATCACCATAATCAAAAAGACACTTGATACATAGCCTCGATCATTGATCACATCGTTGTTTCGTAAAACCTAATCAATGTCGATATGATGCACATGATACTGAAAATATGGTATCCTATCCCATTGTAGATCCATTATTGATGTCGTGTTTTCCATTGATAATGACCCACACGGGTAACCACAAACATGGCAGCCCCTTTTCTCTTGATCTTGGTGGATAACATCTTGAGAAACTCTCTCTATGTTCGCCCCAAACTTTTTCAAAACCCGTCCCCTAGGGACCATTCCATGACTAACCCAAGCCCACCTTCCATAGGTCGAGGGATGGCTACTTGCACCAGAAAGGTGTATCCCAAAAATGGGAAGGGATTTTCTTTATACATATAAAATCACAAAATCCAAGAATGCAACAATGAGCAACAAAGAAGTAAACTATTGTAGTCAAAAGTTGCTGAATGTAAAGGGGCCAGAATACAAACCCAACTAAAATGTAAAAGTTCAACTGAAAAGAGAAAAACAAATCATGGATTGTCCATCAAGGATCCTACCATAAGGGTAGGTATAGCTCACGATCAGTAGTCACTACAACACGTCATGTGAAAGTTTTAACTCCAAGCACCATCCAATCTGGGCTCCCTTAGCCTCGATCAACTATGTTTGTCATCTAAACAAGACACAACAAGGTGTGGGTGTAACCCATATAGGGGTGAGTATAAAGATACCCAGTAGGGACCCCGAGACCCCAAAAGGTCTCCTAGAGTTCCAAAAAGGAAAAATCACAAAGAAAGATCTCAACCACAAAGCACAGAGCAGTCAACCACTATACTTAGGTATATGACGCTACATATACATAAGTTATCAAGATATAATTTTCTTATACATGATGGAAGAATACCAAAACAGTAACACCACGAAGGTAAAAGTACCACACATGTAACACCGTGAAGGTAACACCACGAAGTTAAAAGTACCACATAGGTAAAACCACAAGGGTAACACCAAGAAGGTAAAAGTACCACACAGGTAAAACATGAAGATTACACCATGAAGGTAAAAGACTCAGCTCACACTAAGTATATAAGTAAGGCACATACGTACAGATGATTAGTCAGGAAGCTAGATCATATTATTCTGTCTAGAGGCACTCCTGCTGATTATACAGAGTCTAAACCACACAGGATCGATAAGTACTAACCCCTACTAAACCATATTGGATCTAACCCATATAGGATCGATAGGTTATAACCCCCACTGACCCACACAGGATCTAACCCACACAGGATCGGTATGCGCTGACCCACACAGGATCGTTGAGCGCTAACCTACACAGAATCTTACCCACTTAGGATTGGTATGTGCTAACCCACACAGTATTGCTGAGTGATAACCCAGAAAATATCTGACCCACACAGAATCGGTGTTGACCCATACAGAATCGCTCAGTACAAACATCTATGTGATCTACCTCCAGCCTCAGCCTCAATGCCAGCCACTGCATTCTCGCTCGTTGTACGGTTGATTCTAGAAGAACCTCTCTGCAAGTTTTCGTCCTTACCTCAACTTCCATAATGCTCCATGAAGAAGTATCTCAAATGATCATAATGTCATAAGGGTTCAAACATGGCATACAACACATCAATTGGATGCTTGGTCTGTGAATTATAAGCGGCTTAGTTCAGAGGGCCCGGTTGGATTCGAATTTGCACCAACCAGGACATACTCCAACTTTCTCCAAAACTGAAGTGGATTATACCAAAATTAATTTCCCTATCAAAGGGTCCCATAACCACAGATGGTTTGTTAAATGGAAACATGTATTTAATGTTATGTTCCTTTAGATGAATCAGGCCTAGAATGGCCACGGTCCGGTCTGACCGACCCGGCCTGACCCGGTGCGGGCCGATCAGACCTGGTTCGGGTCTGACCTGACAGGGCTAGTCTGTGGCGGGCTCAGCCCGCTGGGTTGTGGTCCAGCCCAGCCCATGAGGGGGAGTGGCATGGGCCACTAGACTCATGTGGTAGGCCCGCAGAGGCCCAACCCACAAGGTTCCCAAAGCCCGGCTCGTGGAGAACTGTCTTGTTGTGCCCCCGCTGTCTGTCCCACAGAGGCGCAACCTTCTGGGCGCTCTCGGCCCGGACCGTTGTGGTGCGGCCCGCTAGAGCGGGGCCAACCCTAGTCGACATGGGGGGGGGGAGTCCCCCCAGTTTTCTCGAACGACCGAGTGGTCATTCGTCTTGTGAAGTAGTGGCACCACGGGGTGTCTCCCGATCATCGTGGGACCCATAGAAGGGTTGTTCCCTCCACCTCCACGGCTTCGAGCCGCATCCTCCTCCAACAGCGTGGGACGGAGCGCCTCTCTGTCTCTGCCTTCGGTAGCCGGCTCGATCCAACCATTGTCTTCAGCCATCGCGGCTTCGGCTGCGGCCTTCCTCACCGGTGGTGTGCGACGGTGTGCCGCACCCCCTCCATAGTCGGCCATTGCCGGCTGCTCTTCTAACCGCCTAAACATAGTGTCACGGTCTACTTATCCTAAGGTGTGAAATGGTGCGCCACCTTCATCATGGTCGGCTGGTGCCCCACTTTCGATGGTCTTCCATGGAGAATGCAAGGGTAAACAAGGTAGTTGAGGGTTTGGGCCATGTTTGTTTGGAAATCGGCCTTCGCGTTAGCTAGAAAACATGAGAGAGGAAATTGGATTCAACAATCACATGAAATTATAAAAATAATAAATCTCTACCTCATGTTTGTTGGAGAGCCTCCGCGCTTGAGGAAGAGTCAGTGTTCGTCATTCAGCGGCTCTCGTCACCGCCCGCTGAAACCGGCCCCATCGTCCAAGTGATCGGCATCCCAGCACTTTATCAGAACTTCATCGCTTGGTGAAGCTATAAAAATACCTCTCCCCAAGCTCTATATAAATATAATATGTGGAGGTTGAGTAACGCATGTTTAATTAATGAAGGTTCATTTAATAGGAACCTTCATATTTCCAACGGCGCTATTACAAATTTTTTGAGGATTCAACCCATTTAATGGCTTGAATCGTCATTAGTCCCTCCACTACCACTTTTCTATTGGAGTAAAAGAAATGAATAAATAAAATAACAATCTTATTTTATTATTCTTTTAAAAATTCCAAAATCTAACTTTTTTCCCAGACATTCTACTGTCGAAATAAAGCCTCCCTTAAATGAATCCCAGTGCTACAGATTCCACAGTGACCTCATATTTTTAATATGAACACCTGTTCAAAAGGTAGAAAATGCCACCCACGCATTTACTGAAGGTACCATAAACAAAAGTTCATAAATTCTCTTCGGGCACACCGGGCCTTGGAATCATTCATTTTCAATTTTCACAGACACCTAAAAATTCCATATAATTTAAAACATTAAATGGAAAATCTCAGTCATTTCATTCTCCTCACATTAGGTATTTCTGTCCCCAGAGACCACAACATAGACTAAAGAAACAAATAGGGGTTCTATGCATGAATATGAGCCTCCCACTCCCATGTTCTCTCCTGGTGGTTCTCATGCTGCCAGGGAACACGCACCAGAGGAATCGACCACCCACTAAGGACATGCTCCTGTCGATCCTCAATCTCTACTAGAACCATGGTAAACGTCACCCCATCATCAAAGTCCAGCTCTCCATGGTCGATGATGTGGGATTGGTAATGCACATATCTCTTCAGCTGGGATACGTGAAATATGTCGTGCACCCTCTTCAACTGCAGTGGCAGTGGAAAGAGGTATGCCACCACACCAATCCTCTGAAGTATCATAAACGTTATGATAAATCTCGGTGAGAGTTTTTTGCCTCGACTAAATCTCTTAAAACCTCATCGAGATGAGATCTGTAGGAAGACGTGGTCTCCCTCCTTGAACTCCAAGTTTCTCTATCTTCTATCATCATAAGACGTTTTTATTATCTGTGCAGTTTTCATCAGCTCCGGGATGATATACACCTTCTCATTGGTAGCCCGTACCAACCCAGGACCCATAAGTGATGAATCCCCTGGGTCTCTCCAACATAGAGGTGATCTGCAAGATCAACTATATAAGGCAATGAATGGTGCCATACCGATGGTAAAGTGATAGCTTTTGTTATATGTGAACTTTACAAAGGGAAAGTGATCCTCCTAACTGTGGGAAAAATCTAGGAGGAAAGCACAAAGCATGTCCTTGAGTGTATAAATGGTCCACTCCATCTGACCATCCGTCTAAGGATGAAAGAAGATGCTCAAACCTAGCTGAGTCCTGAATGCTTCATGAAATACCTTACACAACCGAGATTTAAAACGTGTGTAACTATCAGAGATGATTTTTGATGACCTATAAAGCCATACAATCCCTTGTATGTAGAGGCGTCACAAGCCCTCTATTGATCCCTGTTCTCAGATGGGATGGAAGTGGGCTGACATGGTGAGTCAGTCAATGATAACAAAGATGGAATCATGTCCCATGGACGTACCTAGAGTCTTTTTCACAAATTCCATTGATATAACATCCCACTTCCACTCTATTACCTCTAATAGCTGCACAAAGCATGCTAAAACATGATGATCAGCCTCCACTAACTGACAAGTGACGCATCATGAAACAAACTATGCCACTGATTTCTTTATCCCTGGCCACCAGTGATGATGCCAGAGGACCTGGTACATCTTCACCACACCAGTATGTATCACCAAAGGGGATCTATGTAACTCCCTCAACACCTCCTCCCATCACGCTACTGGTACCATGGTGTCTCCTCTAAAGAGGATGATGTTCTCCCCACTTTTAGAAAATCCATCTGGTGACTATCCTGAGAATATTTGAGCACATCAATCATCACAGTCAATGTCCACAAGCTATGCCTTTTGAACTCGCTGAAGTAGTGGGTGAGTGACAATCATAGACTGGAGGTAAGATGGTCCATCTCTATCCATAAAGTATATCTGCAACGTAGCTAGCTGCTCTGTCACCTCACTCAGCAGCTGTAAAACAGACCTCCTGCTGAGTGTTTCTTCCACTACGTTCCCCATCCCAGGAGTATAGACTATCTCAAAGTCAAAGTCCTATAGGAACTCTAGCCATTGTTGTTGTCTAAGTTTTATGTCATTTTATGAGAACTTGTATCTGAGTCTCTTTGGATTAGATTCTACTGTAAAAATGTACACCCCTAAAGTAGTGTCGCCATATCTTCAAGGTGAATGCCACTCCTGCTAACTCCAGGTCATGGGTAGTGTAGTTATTCTCATGTTATCTCATCTATTGTGAACCATAAGTGATCACTACTCGCTCCTGCATCAATACATATCCATGTTTTATCCCTGATGAGTCGGAGTAGACTATATACCCAATGCCCTCTTCTTGTATCCCAAATATGGGGGCACTCTTCAGTCTCTACCTCAACACCTAAAAACACTACTAACATCTCTCCATCTATAGAAGGGGTTGTCCCTTCTTATTCAATGCTAATAGTGGTGCCAGAACCCTGGAATAGTCGGGTACGAATCTCTGATAGTACCCAACCAATCCTAGGAAACTCTACACCTCATTCGCACTCCTGGGTGGCTCCCAAACAAGCACTACCTCTATCTTCTCTAGATATACTGAAACTCTAGACCCTGAGATAACATGTCTCAGAAAGTGGACCTCCCATATCCAAAACTGGAACTTCTAGGTTTTACCATAAATCTGGTGCTCTTAGATTGTATCTAGTAAAATCTGTAGATGATAGGAATGCTCCTACTCCTTCGCTAAGTATACCAAGATGTCGTCAATTAAGACCAGCACAAAGCAATCAAGGTATGGCTAAAAGATCTTATTCATGAGCCCCATGACCACTACATGGGAATTGCTCATTCCAAATGGCATAATTGAGAACTCATAGTGGCTATACCGACATATGAAGGTCATCTTCTGTACATCCTAATCTTGTACCCTGAGCTGATGATAGCCTTATCTAGGGTCTATCTTAGAAAATCATCGGGCTCCCTACAGTTAATCGAAGAGATCATCAAACCTCTTAAGTGGATACTTGTTCTTCACCGTCACCTGGTTCAGGTTCCGATAGTCCACACAGAGTCTCAAACTCCCATCTGCTATCTTGGTGAAAAAAATTGGGGGTTCCCATGGAGAAACAATGGGCCTTATGAACCCCATCCTTTTCAAGTCATCTAACTGTGCTCTTAAATCGTGAAGCTCCACGGGATCCATATGATATTATGGTGTATATATCAATTTAGTATTAGGTTACACGTCAATGTAGAATCCCACCTCTTTTCGAGGAGGTAGTCACGGAACATTATAATGGAAGACATCAGCATACTAGTCCACCACTATAGGAGAGATCAGACTCTCAACATCAACTCCTCTGAGGGTAAGGCTAGCCAACTATTGTGTGATCAGCTGCACCCTCCTCCAGGTAAGTCCATCTTGTGCTGTGAAGGTTCCATTATCTCCGATGAACGAAAACCTATTCCCATTCTCATGGAAACACTGCAGTTTACACCTAATACAGTCAATGTGAGCAAGGACTATGGATAGCTAGTCCATGCCAAAGATAATGTCGTAAGGCCTCGACGCCGCTAGTAGAAGATCATATTCTAATCTCTTTCCTCCAAGTGTAAGCTCACACTATCGGTACCAATGTGTAATAAATTAATACCCTCACATAAGAGTCTCCAACCATAAGGATTGAGCTAGCGGCTTGTTCAGAATATTCGTGATCTTAACGAGGGTCATCACAACAAAAGAGTGACTGGAACATGTGTCTATAAGTACTGCAGCTAGGGTGTAATAGACACATATCATACCTCTAATCATATATGGAGTGTCGTGTTCATAGGCTTCATCTTCCTGGAGTTATGCTCTCCCCTATCCTCTTGCTCCTTGTGGTCGGGGTGGACCACCTAGAGGAGGTGGTGGCAGAACCTTGAATCATGGTCCACCGCCAGTTGCAGGCCCATCTCCACTTCCACATCCTCCCCCTTATGGACCTCCTCACTCAAACCTATGCCTCTAACTCAGTGGTATCTTGAATATCTACTGGTTATCCATAATATGGGTTGCGTTGTCGCGAGCCATGTGACCCTGCCCACTGCACGAGTAGCACTACCGGATCCTCAACTGTCCTCCTCTATCCCGTGATCCCCTCACCACCGACCCTATATCCCAAGGTCGTCCACCAGAAGGAATGGCCTACTTGGGCCCATGTGTCATCTATATACTACCTTCTATGGATGACCCCACAAATTGAAGTCCGGTGGTGGCTCTCTCTATCGGTTCCTGCTCAGCTAGGAAGCTTTGCCCCCCAAAAGTGCTCGCTCTAGCACCCTACACTATGTCAGAATGTTGAGCGATATCATCGATGCTATGATCTCCCATCAAAGACCCTACTCAAAGGTCCAGGACCTAAATAAATGGTCTCATACTATGTTGGTGGAGTAGTGGGAGATATCAGTTAACCTCACCAAGTACTAGGTCACAGTCATGCTGCCTTGCTGTAAGTGCAGTAGGTCCTGTATACGCACTGAGAGCAGAGTTGCTAGAATAAACTCCACCCTAAAAAGTCCCTCGATACCTTCCCATGTGAGGGTTGACTCATCGTGTAACTAGATTTTCATACCCCATAAACACCCATCTACTCCCTTGAAGTGACTGGTAGCTAGGATCACCATCAGATCAGCTGGTGTCCCACCTAAGCAAAAAACTCTGTCCACAGCCTCCATCCAGTCCTCAACCACCTTCGGATCCATCTCGCCTCAGAACCTAAAATATCTTTGCAAGTGAAACATGTGGAAAACTCTCAGTCAGCATGTACCCTCTTCTAGTGGGGCTGGAGGCACCTGCTACCCAATGGGTGGTGGGGCTACTGGTGCACCACACGATGGTACCATCACCATAAGTGGGACCTGCACCGAAGCCTTATTGTTCGGGGGGTCGTCATCGTATACACTTTCGGGAATCCCGGTTGCCTGTCTAAGTTGAGGCATCCTGAAAGAAAACAAGTGCTCCACAGTCCATAAATTATACCTATTGAGCTGAATCAAAGAAATAAAAAGAAAAAAAATTCAAAAACACACGCTATCAGTGTCTTCGTGCACTGAGTCGGAAATCAGAATTCAGAGTCCTAGTGTATGGATACGCCGGCCTCTGCACCAGCACTGGATTCGCCAAACTGAAAACTACACTCATAACACTTAACACTTTTTCCACATATAAAAGATCATAGTCATATTTCTTTGGAATAACTGACTCCTCTGACACCACATCGTCCTGGCCCATCCCCCAGGGCCCATGTCGTACCTACCCCAAGCCCGCCATCCATAGGCCAGGGAAAGGATACTTGCACCAGAAAGGCATATCCCTAAAATGGAAAGGCATTTCCGTTAAACCTATACAATCACACAATCCAAGAATGCAACAAGAAGAAATGATGAAGTAAACTACTGTAGTAAAAAGTGTGCTGAAAGTAAAGGGGCTAAAATTAAATCCCAATTGGAAAGAACAAGTACAACTAAAAAGAGAAAAACAGCTCTTGGATCATGCACTGAGGATCCTACCTGAATGGTAGGTATATCTCATGATCAGTAGTCATTGTATCACATCACGTCAATGGTCCACCTCCGAGCACCATCAAGTCCTGGCTCTCTCAGCCTTTATCATTGTTATCTGTCATCTACAAAAGATAAAAGAAGTTGCAGGTGTATCCTGTGCAGGGGTGAGTATATTAATACTCAGTAGGGACACCAAGAACCCTGAAGGTCTCCTAGAGTTCCAAAAAGAAAAAACAACAAAGCAAGATCTCAACCAAAAAGAACGGAGTAGTCAACCACCCTACTTATGTATATACCCATACATATACCTAAGTTATCATGAAATACTCATCTCAAACATGAGGGAATAATACCTCAAAGGTATCACCTTGAAGGTAAAAGTACCACACAGATAATACCACGAAGGTAACACCACATGGGTAAAATTACCACACATGTAACACCTTGAAGGTAACACCACGAAGGTAAAAGTACCACACAGGGAACACCATGAAGATAACACCACGGAGGTAAAAAATTCATCTCACACTAGGTATATAAGTATTGCATATATGTACAGATGATTAGTTGAGAAGCTAAATCATCTTATTCTGTTGAGAGGCATGGCTGCTGATTACACAAAGTCTGAACCAGGAAAGATCAATATGTACTAAACCCCGCTGACCCACACAGAATCTAACCCATACTAGATTGATAGGTACTAACCCCCACTGACCCACATAGGATCAGACCCATATAGGATCGGTATGCGCTGACCCGCATAGGATAACTGAGCGCTGACCCACATAGATTCTGACCCACGTAAGATCGGTATGCGGTGACCCAAACATTATCATTGAGTGATGACCCACAAAAGATATTACCCACACAAGATTGGTGCTAACCAACACAAGATCACTCAGTTCTAACCTCTGTATGATCTGTCTCCAACCTCCGTCTCACTGCCAGCCACTGGATTCCTGCTCAAAGTATACTTCATTCTATGAGAACCTCTCCTCAAGCCATCATTCGTACCTCAAATGCCACGAATCGCCACAAATAAGTATACCAAAGGACTTCCATTTTGTAAGGGTTCCAACGCGAATGACAGCATGTCAATCAAACGCCAGGTCTGTGACTTATAAGTGTTTTAGTTTCGAGGGCCCAGTTGGATTCGTATATAAACCCACCCGATCATACTCCAAATTTCTCCAAAACACATGTGGATTATACCAAAAGGACCTTCTCGCTCCAAGGGTCCTTTCACCATATACAGTTCATTAAATGGATTCCCAAATATCAAGTTATGGTTCTTAAGGTGAAAATGGCTTGGGAGGGCAAAGGTCTGATCCAACCAGGTCGGACTGACCTGGATCGACCTGAACAGGTTCAGGTATGAATCGGTTGTGATGGGCCACAGAGGGCTTGTCACACTAGTCCATGATCCAGCCTGGCCCACATGGGGGCGCGGCCCGTTGGGCTCATGCGGCCTGGCCCGCAGTGGCGCAGCCCACTGGGCTCACGCGGCCCGGCCCGCAGAAGCGTGGATTGGCCAGCGGTGATGTCGCCCACTAGAGCAGGGCCTACCCTAGTAGACACGATGGGATGGATTAGTCCTCCATATTTTCCTGAATTCTCTAGTGACCATTCGTCATGTGAAGAGGTTGCGCCATGGGGTGCTGCATGGTCGTTGCGGGGCCCGCGGGAGGGTGTGTCCCTCCACAACCATGGCTTCGAGCCGCGACCTCCTCCAGTGGTGCACAACAGCATGCATCTCCATCTCTACCTTTGGTGGCTGGCTCGAACTAGCCAATGTCTTCACCTGCCACGGCCTTCCCCACCGGCGGCGCACAACGGCGTGTCGCACCACCTCCACTACCGGTCGGTGCCAGCCGCTCTGCTAAAAGCCCTGGCATAATGTTGTGGCCTCCCCCACCTGTGGTAAGTAACCTCAAACCACCTCCATCATGGCTAGATGGTTCCTCCATGTTGGTGATCTTCCATGGAGAACTCAAGGGTAAACAAGGTAGTGGAGGGTCCGATCCATGTTCGTTTGGCCCACACCCTCCGTATTATCTTGAAAAAATGGAGGAGGAAATATGATACAAAAATAACTTGAAATTATAAAAAAAAAATCCATGTCTCAAGTTTTTTGGACAGCCTCCACGCTTGAGGAATAGTTGGTGTTCGTCAATCGGTGGTGGTCGTCACCGCCCGCTGGAACCGGCTCCGTCCTCCAAGTGATTGGTGTTGCGGCACTTTATCAAAACTCCGTTTCTTGGTGAATTCATGCCAATACCTCTCTTGACGATCCATATAAATAGGATAATGGGAGGGTGAGTAACGCACGTGTAATTAATGGGTGTTTATTTTATAAGAACCTTCTTAATTCCAACAGCACTGTTACAAAGGATTTGAGGGTCAATCCATTTAATATCTAAACATGTCGTTGGTCCTGCCACAGCCACTTGTCCTTTGGAGGAAAACAAAGATATAAATAAAATAACAAATTTATTTTGTTATACATTTAAAAAGTCCAAAATCTAACTTTTTTCTGTACTTACTGCTGCCTAAGTGAATCTTCCCTTAAGTGAATCTTGGCACTGTGGATTCAATGGTGCCCTCGTATTTTTAATCCGATCACCGGTTCAAAAGATAGAAAATGATGCATGTGCATTTACTGAACGTACCTCAAAAAAAGTCTAGAAATTCACTCTAGGAAAACCGGGCCTCAGAATCATACGCCTTCAATTTTCACAGACTCGTAATAATTAAAAATAATTAAAAAAATACATTGAAAATGAGGGTCTTTTCAAATTTATTTATCTTTTTAAAGCCTTCAATATTTCCTTTTTCAAATAAAAATAAGATATAGAATATTTTATATTAAATTTACACATAACCATTGATCTTCCATGTTAAAAATAAAAAACTTACCTTATCTAAATCGATATAAAATATATATCTCCCAATGAGTAACACATGGAGCCTTATCTATGAGATTGAATAAATGATATCTCAATTTGAAAAAAAAACTATTTTTAATAAAATATGGAATCACTCAAGGGATGAATACTATCATGTGTAATATCATACAAAAATGGATAGCATGCAGTGGAAGTGGAATCTCTTAGTTCTAACCAATTAATAGAAGAACCACACCGTGGGAGGAGAGGACTAAAGCTATGTCCATATGGGAAGATGAATTGCACGACTTCTTGGTAGATATGAAACAAACTCAAACATGTGGATATATGAGGCTGAACTCACATGATATAAATATATTGAAGAAAAATAAATAGAGAAGTGAACATGAGAATAGTCTACCAGTGAAAATGGGATAAACCAGATCTGTCACTAGCATCGATTAAAACTGAGACCACATGCCTATCTATGTGAGGTAAAATAAACATGAACCACAAATCTGGTGACCTATGTGGACACTAATAGGCATAAATATGATGTTCCTATAGAAGCCATATTTACTGAAGCCTAGTTGAGTCATGTCATCACCTGAGGACAGTAATATACACTATTGAATACTTATCCCTGAATTCCAAAACACAATATCTATAAGATTGCTGAGGAAGATCAAGGAAGAATAATGGAATAATTAAATTAAGATGAACTTAAAGCTCATGACTAAAAAATATCATAATGGTGATGACTGAATTCTCAAGCCATAGAGAAGAGGGATCTTGCCTCTACTAATGTAAGGGCAGTTCTAAAATATGCATAAGGGATATGGAGAAATTGTGTAAATCTGATAAAACTTGTTTATAGGTAATGTACAATAAGAGAAGATGTGCGATGGTTGAATCATTAGCATATGGATAACATCATTACTTCCAAAAGCATTTCCAAGATATAAATTATTCTATCCCAATTTCTAGAATGTTCAATTCATAAATATATCATGCTATGAAACACTCATTTTTTACTAGATCCGTGAAACACAAAAACGTTTCTAACCAAAATTTTCTGGAAAGAGTACAAGCATAATCATAGGAGGAATGTTGAATCCCAAAATATGAATTTAATTGAATCTATCTCAATCATTATCTATGACATGTGGATTTCATCCAATGAAGAAATTTCTCAACTTGATGTTGAATGTGATGAAGAAGAAGGTCGGTGACTTATAAATATTTCTCCATCCCCAATAAGAAGTATTAAGCATCTTATGATCAAATCTAGGAATGTATTTATTTCTTTGTGCAATTTTAATTTCAATTCTAATTTTGTTCTCGGTGTAACTATTTAATGAAGTTATTTTCCACATAATTATTCATGTTTGTATCAAAATCTTGGTCATAATTATAATATCTTAAAATCTATAACTATGAAAAACTAAATTTAGGTAAAGGATTTATGAGGTGATTATGTAGGTACTTTGAATCTCAATTCTATAATTTTTTATTTCACATCCTAGATTTTTTGGTGAATTAGATATAGGTAGATCAGAGATATTTATCTCATCTTTCTGGCGTGTTTCAAATACCATCAATATATCAAATCGTTTCTCAATCCCTCCCCTAAGACTATGGTTCATATTATGGGAGTGCGATGGATTGACATACAAAGACCATACGAGGGGGTTGGGTGCTGAGATAGTGAATACCTTGATTGAGTGAGTCCACTACCTCTTCATTGAGGAGGTGATAGAAGTGGACATAAAAATATTTATCTTTTTTATGTAAATTCTAAACAAAAAAAATATAAATAGAATTGAAATAAAATAATAATATTTACTCGATTCACAAATGATAAATAATGTGGATAACAAAGAACATGTCTGGTCAACCCTGGATCCAACTCCCTTTCACACTTTTTGGGTTTGAATTATACATTTGTTTGGATATCAGAAAAAAAAACTCTAACAAAAAAACACTCATTATATCTAGATTATTTCAAAATTATTAATATAAAAAATAAATAATTGATTGAGATAGTGATGAAATGACCCACACACACTCCTTGTAAAATGACCTTGGTTTGACCTATGCTTCATTCGAATTTTTCAATAAAATAAAATAAAAAATTTAACCTCTGTCCCTGAAAACCATGTGATCAATAGGTAAATACGCCCTCTTTAGTATATTCTAATAAATCATAGATAAGTTAGTAATACATTTTCTTTTCAGATCATGTTTGATCAAAACATTTCTAAATGCCTTTATAAATAACCAATTCCAAAAGGAGCACCACACAAACTAGAATTGGGGTTAATTAGGTATGTATTATCTAGGATCCTCACACTTATGTGATCAAATGAATAAGTGCATAAATATCCCTATAACACTGGCCTAGGGATGAGAGAGAAACCCAATAATTTTACCACTTATCATAAATAAGTTTATTTGGAGTTATAGCATAATTCTATTCTAGGTATCCACAAATAATCCTAGCATAGTTGAACCAAATCTATCCACCTCATAAGTACCCCAAGATCCCATGTGATATATCCTACACTTGGATTATTAAATTCAAACCAAAATACTATACTTGGAGGGTTTAAATTTCATAAATTTCCCCCACTTAAAGGGACTAATTTTAATAGATTTAATATTTAAAATTATATTTCATAGATAAATAATCCAGCATCCCTTAAAAACAAATAAAAATGATTTGAAATATTTTTTCATCGACAATAAAAAACGGTAAATCCATTTTAAGAAATAATCTCAAACCATAAAATTTCAAGAATCATGAATATTTCCATTAAAAAAATAAAAATCAAATTTAAAAAAATCTAACATAGCTTATAAAATAAACACCTATCCTGAAACCAAATACCTCAACTACTTGAAGTTTCCAACAATCAATCAAGACCCATATTCCAAAGATAAAGAGGGTGCATAGATATAAATAGAAGTCCCAAAACCATGAAACCCATCCAAATAAAATTAAATTCAATAATATGTAGATCAGTGAAAGACAATAGGGAATACAAATTATGAAAATCCATACAGGTCTACACAAAAAAAACATGGATCTAACCTCAATATTTTTCCCCAACAATGGATCTAATAAAAATCTAACTACATCTTAACAAAACCCTAAACTCTATCCAAAACCTCCTTGGTCAAATTTTAATTTTATGAAATAGAGAGAATATCTAAGAGAGTGGTGAACAATAATGATAAATGGATTTGTACCTTTGATTTGTAAGATCACATGCATCAAGATCCATAAAAATATCTATCTAAAAGGGTTTAGATATCCAAAATATCTAATAGGAATCCTAAGGGTCAAGAGCCTAAGCTGTAACAGAAATAATTTATCCAAGAAGGGGCGTATCAGTTTCTGAAAATAATTTTGGTATTAATTATTATTTTTACTATTTTTTCACATTGTTTGGTAAAAACATTTGCCAACAATGTAGCTTATTTTTTACATTGGAGAAGACACATGAATTTTTCACATAGTTTGACTAACTATTTGAAAATCATGAAAAAGATTATTTTCATAAACCACCTCATCATTTATGAGTTTCTAGAAATTCCTTGGGATTTCCCCTAATCATGAACAATCCGTCAACATGACCAAAAAATATAACATGTTTCAAAAAACACCCTGACCAACCAAATAATGATCCAAAATAAAATATGGTCATAAAAAGATTATTTGAACCTAAAAGTGACACCCAGATGTGATAAGGTGGTATTTCCAAAGAAAAATAACAATTTAGAAAACTCAAATACCCTTAATATCTAATTTATTCTAATGTTTTGACATAGGAAGACACCTAAAATAGGCTGGAAGGATTGGATATATATGGATTCTATTTGTCTTGTTTTTTATATCCAATATGTGTATCCCCATAATTACTCATGTTTACTATCATTAATTTGGATTCATGGGGGGAATTTATAGGAATGTGGGGACTAGTGTGTAGGGAAAGGTATGTAACTGCCTGTCACATTCCAGATGAGGAGTACCTCATGAAAGGGTTCCAGAGCATGGAATCCATGTATATAACGAATATAACCATGTGATTCAAAGAAGGGTACTTGAGCATGAATGATGGTCACCAAAGGGATATGAGCACTAGGGACTAGGAAATAGATAATACCAAAGTAATAGGGACCTAGGAATAGATAAGTCTTCAGCATCAAGAACATAACCATAGAAAAGGGTTGGGTGACATCCAATTCATCATTTTTTTAGAATCTCATTTCCTCGAACAAATTTGTCCCCCATAGTAAACTTAAGTGCCAATACATTATTATCAAGGAATGGTCATAAATTAACTATATAAATCAAGGATTCCATATTTCATACTCATCATACAAGAGGAAAAATCTCATCCTAGTTTAGCCTCAATAGATGACATGATCAACAACATAAATAACCACCCTGTAATTAGATATGAATCAAATATATTGTATGAGAGGTGTAACATATTAGGTAATTATAGATTAATAATTTTTAATTTTTATTAATATTTATGATTTAGATATTAATTTTTCTTTAAAAGAGATTTTATGTCTGATAGAGTACCTGACACTCAATAATGGGTTTCTTTGAAATCTTACGTTTCACACAAGGTAGAGTTATATGGAAACATAATATATCATTAATATTATTACTTTAAGTTATAGTTATCAGATTGATTTTAGAATTTATGGAATGAATGATATTAAATAAATTATTAAAATAGGTTTAACAAATGTTTATATAATTATTCATCGGTTAAAAAATTAATTAGAAATGTAAATAAAAACTAATTGAATATAAAAGATGTGTTTTTATAAAAAAACTATGTAAGTGTAAATAATTATGTTTATAAAATTATAAAATCACCCTTGTTGAATTATATTAATAAAATATTAATTCAATATAATTTTTGAAATTCATATTATGTGTTTTCTAGAAATTATATATGAACAAATCCAACTTTATGGATCAAATGACTGTTTTTCAAAAAATACAGTTTTACCGCCTTTTGGTGGAAAACCCATATTAAATATTGTTTTGGAAAATTTAATAAGTTATATTTTAAAAATTATAATTCTTATATGGAATTTTAATATCATAATTTACTTTGGTTGATTTTTTTTATTTTTCTGATAATATTCATATTTTTAATGAATAGTGAAAAACACAACATTTTAATTCAAAACAGCTTTTTAGTCTAATTTATTTATATAGTTATATTTTACTTTTAATTATTTTAATTTTTAATTAGATTAATGATTTATAATTTAATCCCATATTGTTCATTGGAAGATATTTTAAAGTAAAATTGAATAAAAACTATGTGAACATTCGAACATTTTACTTAAAAACGAATTTTCTCAATCTGACAACGGGATTAATTTTAAATTTAATTCTTCCACTTATGTAAATTTAATTTTCATAAACTAAAATATATGTTTTTAATAATTATTAAAAATTTTGTCTAATGGGATCAAAATAATATTTTATGAATAGTAACTTAAGCGTTTTATTTACCATAGCTAAAGGTAAATAGAATAATTAAAGGTAAAAATAATATTAAAAAAATATAAAACTACCCAAAAAATTCTAATATTATCGGATGATTTATTTTTGACCAATACAATACTTTGGTCAAAATGGTTCCATTTTCAAACCACAATGGTGTGATTATGATATTTATAACATTTAATTTAAAGTAAAGGAAAATATGTCATAATCATGTTTCTTATTACTAAAACAATATTAATATGGAGTTATGTCATAAACCAAATCTGGTCGCCATCAAAGCCAGTACCCGACCCGACCCATGGCAAGTCTTATAGGGAGTTCCTGAATCCCATGGGCTGGCAGAAGTTCCCGGGTATCATAAATACTACGTTGGGAATGATTTACCTGAGTTTGAAAACATAAAACAACAAAATAATCCAATAAAACGAATCTGGATTTTTCAAAGAAAACCATATTTTTCAAAATTTAAAAACTGAATTACATGGTTTAAAATAGTTCTAAATGAATAAAACAAATGATTAAACCCACTATAGTCATCCCAAGAACCATCCTAATGGTAGGAGAAATTTTCCTCAAGCCATCTCCACAATACTGCATCACTAAAGACTACTAAAAACTCGAGCAAATGCATAAAATCTATACCCAAACCTGTGATACAAAATAAGAAAGTCTACTTACACCCAAAGGGTTAAGCAGGGTGTGAGCCAAATCCTAGTAGGATACCACCACTAATAGATTCCATGTGATAAACATTCAAAGATGAAAAGATTGCATGTTTTCATAAAAATGAAATACTAGTTACAATTTCCAGAAGATGGAACTTTAAATAAAAACAATTTTAAAGTGGGATATTTAGAAGAATAAACAATTTTAAATAAAATTTCAAAGCTACTAAAATTTTCATACAAACATAGGGCTTGAATACAGTAAGAGTAAAGTATCTAATGAGCATAAGCAATGGGAAATAACCCCTAGGCACTAGCTCACTGCGGAACCTAGGTAACTCGTATCTCTGTGAAAGTAACCATCACAAATATCAATTCTCATGAAAGAGCCACTATTAGAGAACATACCCATTACCTAGTGATACTCAATCATCATCATCATAGTTTAGTTAGAGTTGTAATCATCAATCATACTACATAAAACTGAGGCAAACCCCCACAGGATCACTAGTATACTAGTACACAACCAACCACTAGATACATGGGGTTCCCTCTTGTGCTCAAAAAGGTTCAAAAAAACAAGAAATTTAATTTTCACATGAAAATATCACTTCTACATCACACATTCACCAAAAATACCACATGTAAATCACACAAGTCACAAAATTCACTTTTTCATTCAAATGCATTTTGAAATCATACTCACACCAAAATAGGCCACAACACTTCTCACATTTCATTAAAAATTCTAAAAAACCTTTAAAAAAATTATAAAATCATTAAAACATATTACAACTCACATAACATCCCACACACAAATATCATAATACCATTCTCACCTTCAAATTTCATTTTATCATCAAACTCACATGAAACAGTCCACAACCATATTTCGCACACACATCACAATTTAGTAAAACATTTCAGTATTATATAAAACATTCTAATCATTTTTGACATATTAAATCACCACTTCACCTTTAATAAACCCATAATCGGTGAATACACTCACCCAAACAATACATATACACCATTTTCCCACTTTGTTTAACAAACTAAAGCATTTAAAATTTTCATATAACAAACTCACGAGGTATAATCATAGTCTGCACACAAAACTCATTTAAAACCCTTCATTCAAGACCAAAATCTTACCAATACCAATCCAAAATAGAATTTACAGCCCTAAAAACAATTATTAAACTACCCACATGTTTTATAAAAATGCCTAAAATAATACCACAAAAGATACACATGAAAAACACATGTTTTCATAAATCATATTCAAGAAGTGCAGCATAGTTTTACACTTTAAAACCATTAAAAACCCCCTTTCAAGGACTACATGACACTAAGTCATTAAAAAACATAATTTTCATCCCTTTTAAAAACTAATAAATAACTTTCATATGTTATAAAATACACCCAAACATTACCCCAAGAGTCACACAAGAAAAGAACCCAATTTCAAGCTAAAATGGAACTGTAATATTAATCACTTAACCAATTCATCAAAAACAGTTTTGACAGCACACACAACATATTAGAAACATGCTAAACTAATTATCCAATAAATCTAAATAATCATAAAATGTTTACACATGGAATCACCTACCTTTTGAGTCAAAACCCTTAAATCTTCATGTGAAACCTCTACTGCACCTCTACTACACAACAAAGGAGACAAATCCAGCCCTAGACCATAAGATTTGACCCACAAGAAACCAAATAAAAACCTAGGTTAGAACCCCTAGTTTTTGGACATTACCAACTTCAAGGATAAGGGAAGAAACTGTAAGTAAATTTAATGAAACCCTAAGAAAATTGAAATAAGAATGAAGGAGACCCACTTACTTGTGGGATCTTGAAGACATAGCCCAAAATACACCAGTAGAGGAATTTAAAAACCTGAAAACATTCAAGGTAGGTTCTAAGAGGATGAGGAGATCATGTAAGAACTATAGTGGGGGAATAAAGATAGAAATAAAGGAGTTATGAAGGAAATAGATTACCTCTTCCAATCTGGATGATTTTAGAAATCTAGAGAAGATTTTCCGTAATCCACATTGGAAACGAGCCTCAAAGAGGGTGAAGAGAAGTTGGGGACAGGCCTAAGAATTTTTTATTCTAGTATGATTTGGCATCACCAAAAATTAATATAAAATGAAAATGATATAAATAAACATAATTAATTATTAAAACTGGAAATGGACTTTTGGGCTGGCCCCATTCCTTAAATAAAAACCCAACTCCACCATGATTATGGATTCCTAAAGAGTTCAAAATAATATGGTGGTGTTAATAGGTCAGGGGCGGCCATTTTGGAAGTATAATCGGTGTAAATTTTTTAAAAATTTACGATTTATAAAATAAAAAAATTGGTTTTTAAATCTGGAAATGGGCTCATGATTTGGCCCAAGTCATGAAAACTCACCCATTCCACCAAAAATGCATGGGAAACCCCCCAAAACAAAGTAAGAATGTATATTAAATGAAAAATACTTTTAAAATAACTTATTTATGTGACAATTCTTCCCACCATGAAATACGTTCCACCCTAGAAAGTCACAACAAATCCAAAGCAACAACCAAACCCAACTAAGAAACCAATAGGTACTCCCATGCCAGGTTTCTCCCACAAAGGACAAAAAACCTCCAATGATCAATTAAGAAAGGAATACTCTCATACACAAACCCTACACCACTTTCATGAAACAATCAAGCACATTCAGTATTTATCCCAAAAGAAAACCACATAAACATAATATGAAAAAGACTCCAGCAATTTACCCAAACCAACAACAACATCGAACAAGGTTACACTATCCTTGGTATAACTAAACCATTAGGCACTATCCAATATCAATGTTTACACAAAGAATATGTAGGTAGTTAGATATCACCAAACAAAAATACATAAATTCAAGCTATGACCAGGTAAAAAATGATTTACTAGTATTGGGAGAGAAAAATGGGCTCCCCTCCATAAAATACAACTTAAATATTTACCGAGACAAAATCAGAACACTAATAAGGGGAGGCCCGAGTGGACTCCATGATACAAGGGGTTGACTTAAATTTTACATTTCCAAAAGAACATAATGAGACCCATGGTGGGTCTCCCCACCATAAGAACCAACCATCTTAACTGACCAACATGGGCCGGCACATAAAGACCCAACAAGTCAGAGAGTTGGGACGACTGCATGGTTAGTTTGTGCAGTTTGGGAAAATGTGCACTAACCTTGTGGATCCTTATATCTACATGGTTTTTTGGGGCATAGTTATGACTAACCATGTGAAAAATATGCTCTCAACCTATCTATACAAAATTTAAACCTTTCTCTAAAAACTCAATGGAACCCAAAGGGAAAAGGAATGACATTGAGCGATAACATAGGCATGAGGCCCTACACCTCTTCCCACCGATTAGGAACAATAGAAGCAAGATGAAAAATCCATATGTTTAAACTATTCCAATCTCTCTTACTGAGGAAAGGAAATTTTACGAGGGTATTAATGACACTGGGATTTCCCCTGACTACATGCCAACTTCTCTCTAGGACCTATGGCTAGAGCTCAAATGATTAAATAATCTTCAGCCTCATAGTTAGGATTTGGAAACCCCCTGAACCTAAATTATAGTTCTGGTGCTAGAAAAAACTACACTTTAATCCAATATGGGTTCACCGAGACATAACACACTCCAGAATTCAATTTACCAAAACCTATCATTTCAGTGAAATAAGGGCTTAGAAGATGCACACACATCACACCTTGTTTCTTCGGCTGAGAAACAACAGAACGAAAGGACACATATAAAAACCTTCCTCTCAAGAAAAAGATTTGACATTTTTCCAAGGGATACAAAATACCAACATAATATAGACTATTAGATGATTGTATAACATTTTCCTTTATATTCAAATGAACACATGAGATCACCATGTGTCACTGATCATGACCATTGTGACTGATAGAAGCAATGCATGGAGAGGGACCATATGCAACATCCCCAAACAACACACAATTCCAGAAGGTGTCCATAATGGACTCTCATGACTAGATTTCCCACACTAGTGGTTTAAAATGAACTTCTACTTCAAAGAGAATATGAATGACTGAAACGACCAATTAGACACCATCCAGACACTCATCCACAACAACAACCCCAGACCACTTCCACCTTCGATGAATCAGAAAACATAATAAACTATGTCCTCTTTCAACCTTACACAAGCACTCTCCCACTACAAGATAATCCTAAACATAAAAAAGAAAAGTTTGTATACTCATTTTAAAAAACATGAGAAAATATTCCTTACATTGATCAACAAGAAGATTTTCCAACGGAAAAACAATCTGGGTTTCACTTTAGTTGTGCACTAACCCTTAATCTGGGTGTACCGTATCCACTGAGAGAACCCAATGACCTAACCAACCTTGTCCATTGATCAAGAAATACATAAAATATATCCAAACAGATGAGGGGAACCACCATAATTTCTTCCCAAATTTTTCTCAGAAGAGACCACTAAACAACCCTTCAACCCAGCTTACCAACCAAATACAAACCCAAAACACCATTCAAACAAGAGGGGTTCTTGGACTCAAAACATTTCAAAACGTCAGCATTTCAAAAAACACAAAATACACACCATAACAGACCACTCATCAAGATATCATGTTTTTCTTTTAGAATCATTTCTTTGAAAACAAATGGTTCAACGGTTAGTGTATCCCCCAATGGTACCTCATGGCCCCTCACATGCAAGTTTCCATACCACACAGAGAACCCACCTCATATCCATCCAAGCACTCATCCAGTCATGCCATTAACCATCCATAATCCCATATAACCCTAGTAATGTGGTCTCTAATGAAAATACCAAAGGTTAAAACAAAAACTCTTTCCACTTTTAAAAACCCAAACAATCAACCAATACTTCCTTTTTCTCAATAAGGCTAACCACAAAATTGAACCCAAATTACCGCTTAAAAACTTTTCAAAAAGGTGAAATCATTCGAACAAAAACTCAATTTCAAGTCATATAAACTAAATTGAAAACATCTCATCCCATTAAAACACCTTTAAATAGTTTATAAAACTCTATTGGATACACAATTTTAAAACCAACTTTAACATGCTTTCTGGTTTCGAAATAGGTGTAAACACACCATTTTCCCAATTCAAAACAATTATGAAATTTTAGTTCCACAATTTCAAAAATAAAAACCGTCCCTATTTATTAGAATATTATTTTAGAAAAACCTTATGCTTCATAAAACCATGTCATTTTTTCTTTAAAACCGAACTTTCATGATTTCAAAACTAAAGGACAGTAGAAAATGTTGGGGGGAACAAGCTTCGGATGGTGAATTGGACAAATTATTAGAGGCCATAAACCAATCACTTCACCTTCAAAGATATAGTTCAAGGGAAATATCACTGGCTACACATGGATTTCTAGGATCTTTGAGCTCACTGATACCATTATCCTAACTCTCTTTTCATTTCCCCAGATCATCATCAAACCAAGAAAACCAATAAACTCATAAAAAATCCGGAATTCCCCTGGTAAATCGAATCCCATCATGAGGTTTACTAGCTAGGAACACAACACATAACCATAATGTCATGTCCTGACAATCCTACCTCCATACTATTCCAATTGTTCCACAAATAACATGACCCAAAGAGTTAACCAGAAACTCCTTTGATACCATTTTTTCATGAACCAAATCTGGTCGCCATCAAAATCGGCACCCGACCCAGACCATGGAAAGTTCCTAATGGAATTATCGATCCCTATGGTCTCACACAAGTTCCCATGTATCATAAAGTGATTTTTGGGAACAATTTACCCGAGTTTACAAACTTAAAACAACAAATAAATCCAATAAACCGAACCTATATTTTTCAAACAAAACCATATTTTACAAAATTTACAAATATAATTACATGGTTTAAAAAAATACTAAAATACTAAAACAAATGATGATACACACTATGTACATCCCAAGAACCATCCTCATGGAAGGAGGCACTGCCCTCAAGCCATCACCATAATACCACACCATGATGGACTGCTAAAAACCCGAACTAATTCATAATAGTTGTACCCAAACATGTGACACAAAATAAGAATGTCTAATTACACCAAAAGGTGTAAGTAGGGTGTGATCCAAATATCAGTAGGATACCACCACTATAATTTTCCATGTGATAAACATTCAAAGATGAAGATCTTACAAGTTTTCATAAACATGAAATACAAGTTACAATTTATAGAAGAAGCAACTTTAAATAAAAACTGTTTTCAAGGGGGATATTTTGAAGAATCGACAATTTTAAATAAAATTTCAAATATACTGAAATTTCCAAAAAAAACATACTATATTCTAATGGTAAGAGTAAAGTAATTAATGAGCACAAGAAATGGGAAATAACCCGTAGGAACTGGCTCATTGTGGGTCCCAGGTACCTCATATCCTGGTGAAAGTAACCATCACAAATATCCATTCTCATGCACGAGCCACTAGTAGGGATCAGACCCATAAACTAGTGGTCCACAATCATCATCATCGTAGTTTATTTATTGTTGTAAGTGTAATGTCCCAGACCTATCTGGTCCATTACTTTGTGAAAATGTGGTGTTTGAGGTGTTCTGTGAGGTCAAGGTGACATATCCCAAACACTTTTCCAAATTTCCAGTTTTGTGAACAGTTCTATCGGAGAGATTTTGTGAACAGTTGTATCATTGAGGTTTAGTGAACAGTTATATTAGTGAGGTTTTGTTAATAGTTCTATCGGTGAGGTTTTCTGAACAGTTCTATCAGTGAGGATCAGTGAGCAGTTCTATTGGTGAGGTTTTTGTGAACAGTTATATCGGTGAGGTTTAGTGAATAGTTTTATCGGTGAGGTTTTGTGAACAGTTCTATTGGTGAGGTTTAGTGAATAGTTCTATCAGTGATGTTTTGTGAACAGTTCAATCGGTGAGGATTTGTGAACAGTTCTATCAGTGAGGTTCAGTGAATAGTTCTATCGGTGAGGTTTTGTGAACAGCTCTATCGGTGAGGATTTGTGAACAGTTCTATCAGTGAGGATCAGTGAACAATTATATCGGTGAGTTTTTGTGAATAGTTCTATTGGTGAGGTTGTGTGAACAGTTCTATCGGTGAGGTTCAGTGAACAGTTCTATCGGTGAGGTTTGGTGAATAGTTCTATCAGTGAGGTTCATTGAACAGTTCAATCGGTGAGGTTTTGTGAACAGTTCTTTCAGTGAGGTTCAGTGAATAGTTATATTGGTGAGGTTTTTTTAATAGTTCTATTTGTGAGGTTCAGTGAACAGTTCTATCGGTGAGGTTTTGTGAACAGTTCTATCAGTGTGGTTCGGTGAATAGTTCTATCGGTGTGGTTCGGTGAACAGTTCTATCAGTGAGGTTTAATGAACAGTTCTATCGGTGAGGTTCAGTGAACAGTTCTATCGGTGAGGTTCAGTGAACCGTGTTCTATCAGTGAGGTTTAGTGAACAGTGTTCTATGGGTGAGGTTTGATGAACAGCGTTCTATCGGTGAGGTTCGCTGAATAGTGTTCTATTGGTGAGGTTCAGTGAACATTGTTCTATTGGTGAGGTTCTAATGGTGAGGTTCATGAACAATGTTCTAACAGTTATGTTCAATAATAGTGTTCTTTCATTGGGGTTCATGAACAGTGTTCTATCAGTGAGGTTCTAACAGTGTGGTTCATGAACAATGTTCTAACAGTGAGGTTTGTGAATAGTGTTTCCAGCTTCCTACAGTTTCTATCCTTTGACATTTCCTTTGACATAAGATAGATTTTTTTCCTTATTTTAAAGACTCTTAATGATGATTCAAAGGCCATAAGTCCTATATTAATTATTCCTATAGCCGAGATGTTTTTACTTGGTCAAAATGTGTGGGTTAATGCGATCTTCTTTTAATGGGAAAATAAGTGTTTCTTAAACCGTCGCCCCATTAAATCTTCAAAGGGTACGAGATATCTTCCTCCCTTTTTGTTCCTCTTTGTTCTCGGATATGAGATGCAAGAACCATTCAATCCTTCCTGTAAGAGTTGCACAATCAAACTTTACTCCTCGGATTGGTTTCACTCTGTTTTTATGCAACCAAGCTGTATCGATCAATCTTCGATATAAGCTATGTTTTATCATCATTCCTTTGGGGATCATCTTATCCTGTTACTCCTTCCCATGTTATATCATGTAATCTCCATGCTTCTAATGGGGTTTTTCTTGGGTTTGGTTGGTGCGGTCGTACCATGGCATCCTCGAGTGGATGCAGTTGTCGCGAGAGGAGGATCGTGACCCATTGTGTGGATAAAGAACGAGAGGAACTGTTTGAGGTAGGGGGTTCATTTCTCCTCTTTCTTTTATGTGAAACTATATCTTTAGAATGTTTTATCTCACTTGATGAAAATGGAGTTGACATAATAAATATTCGAACATGATAAATAAATTGATATCGATCATATATTATTGCCTCTTTTTTTGCTGGATTGTGTGATATTTATATGTGTTCTTGATGGAAATCGGTAAAGAACGTAAACTAGGATTAATTGATAATTTTTTGGATAAAGATAAAGAGGCATGTAAATGAATATTTTTTTTTGTAATTTGATGTTAATAAAATTGGTACAGTAATCATGTTCATTTATTTTTGATAGCTTACTGTTAAGTTTCCTGAATTTAGAACCAAGGAATAATAAATCGGTTAATTGAAGATGGATTAAAGAACTGTTGGTTGTTGAAAGATAATAGCTTGTAGGGTTCTGAGTTACCCTCTTGTTTGTTTAAGGGCCATGAGCCCAATTGTGAAGATGTTTGTTTTACTGCTGCTTGTGTTTTTATGTGAGCATGGATAGTTGTGGTGATATATAGTGGCATGGAGGACTTTTTGTTTGTGGCAGCAGATGACACCTAGAGAGCCGAGATGCATCGGTTTATGCATGTTGGTGTCAGGGAGGACACCAGGGATGATGGAATGTAATGGATGTGATTATCGGATGCTTTTTGTGTCTTTGGTTGTTTATCTGCTTTACTTTTCCCCACTACTCAGGACAGTTGGTCTTACATACCCCTCCTCCTAAAGAGGTGAAGACACGCGGGATACGTCACGTGCTTTCCATGTTTAGCTTCTCAAGGAAGGATGGGTATATGCTCTTGCTATAAGTAGTAAAGACTCGAGAGGTAGTATATCGACTCACTATTTTGATCCCCCTTGTGTTTAGTAGCATATAATGTTTTTCTAGAATTGTTGGGAATGTGGGAAAATATTTTTGTATTGAATAATTGAATAAATGGTATTAACCCATGGGGATGGAGTTGCTAGAACATAATGATGAGGTTGTAATTTTGAAGGAACAGTTGACTTGGGTATGATGCTAATGAAATTTAATGTGCAATTGTTCATGGTTAATTAATGTTTAAAGAATTAAATAATGTAAAGTGAAACAAATAAAAATTAAATGATTTAATCGAATAAATCTCTCTAAATGGTTGTATGCTTATCGGATACCTAATCTTAGAAGTAGAAGCCCGGAGTCTGAGAGACGTTAACTACAGTTGTGTCTAAGACTAGGTAATGCCCATAGTGTTGTTGTGAGATATAATATATCCTATACTTTTTGTGTTTCTATACGCTACTCCACCCAGTTAGTAAGGGAAAATGACACCATAGGGATTCTATGCCATGGGGGGTGTTTTCCCCAATATTCTGGTGGGAGTATGGATGGCTGACTACCCCCTTTTTCCCTGCTCTCCTCTCTTGGTAGTTACTTTTACTGGTAGGGCCAACGGTTAGTTTTCCCCATATATGTGGGTAGAGGGATGTAATGGCTTGTGGTTATTCACACACATATATTCTGGATATAGTATCCAATGGACTACTATAGGTGTAACGTGTATGGGTTGTGATGGCTTGAGGATTCTTACTCGGTGTATGGGCTGTAATGGCTTGAGGTACAATACCCGATGTATGATACACATTATGCGGGTTGTGGTGGCTCCCAGAAATAACCTGGTTACTTTTCTTACGTGGAAATTGTGATTTTGTTGCACGAGGTGCATGTTGTGGTGCTTCGCCCAGGTGTCTGTGGGAAAGCCTTTTTGGAGAGAGATGCTTATGGAATGCGATGTTGGGGAAAAGCAGAAAACTAGTGGGGAAGTAGTAGTGGGGTACCTTTGATATTAGTTATTATATGATATATTCATATATGTGTTACTTGTTGAGATTATCCAGGGTGAGGTTGGGAACTTAGTATACTCATTTAGGTGACGAGTTAGTTTCACGTGTTGTTCACTGTTCTTTAGCATGCTTTCTTTACTATTGCATGAGAGGCTTCGGGGAGGATCCTACTGAGTATACTGTTATACTCACCCAATGTATATATAAACTATTTTTCAGGTCACTTGGAGTAGGTTGGAGATCAAGCTCATTTCTACTAGCTTAGGGTTGTAGGATCTATTCGGGCTTGTGGTTGCTGTTGTTTTTACTTTCTTTTGGGTACTTCCAGTTGTAGTACTTTTTCATGGCATTACATATGTGCCCTTGGGTTTCTTTAATATTTTAGTTATGAGTTGGATTTGGTTGGTGTCTATCTAATCTCTCTCTTCTGCATGTGTTCTCTTAGAGGGTAATGCCTCCCATTTGTGTGTTTGTTATACCCTCAGTGCTAGTCGCCGACCCAAGGCCTACTGGAGGTGGGACTCGGGGGTCATTATCTCCCTTCTCACATTGCCGACCTAGGATGGGTACAATTTGTGGGGAGGGGGTCGTGACATAGTGGTATCAGAGGTCTGGTTGAGGGATAGGATGGAGTTTGGAGTTAGGCACAGGTGAGGTTACATAGTTTGGTAGGTCAACGATGTCATTCATGTTTAGCAGGTGAGGTAAACACTGGAGACTGGCTGAGACATAGGCGTTTATGGCCCCCTATGATATGATGTATGGACCTTTAAGTTTACAATGGCTACTAAACAAGGTGATACTAGTTGGAGGGTAGAGACCTAGGAATGGATCATGCATCATTTTTCTTTGTTCCTGTGTTTGAATGGGTAGACCTTGGGATAGGTTAACCTAAAATGAATAAAAGAAATTAATTAATTAATTAATGTTCATTCTTCCATATTCCAGGTTTAGGATCTCTAACGGTTTGTTATTTTACAAGTATGGCTCTAGGTCGACATCCTCGTCAGGTTTTCACAGAAAATGCCCAGCAAGTTCTTCCAGCAGATCGTCGCATGGTAGAGGTTGAAGACAACGACACTTGGAGGAATTCACTATGAGAGTTTTAGCGCCATAGTCTTCAGAAGTATGAGGGCTCTATTTCAGATGTAGTCTTGAAATACTGGTTAGAGGAGGTCGAGATCGTCTTCAGTTCGATCTGTGCTTGGAAGGAGCACTTGGTGTTCTTATTTGTGATGATGGTGCATAGAGAAACGAGGCAGTGGTGGTTCTTATTCCTCGGGGATCGTGGGGAGTCAACGATCTCATGGGAGGAGTTTTGAGACATGTTTAGAGTCGAGTTTCTTTCTTTGACTGTGAAGACGTCTAGTCGCCAGGAGATTCTTACCCTTCGACAGGGGAGCTCCAGTGTTTGAGAGTTTGGAATCCATTTCAAGATCCTTTTACGATATGCTTCAGACCTACTACTAGATGAGGAGGCCAGAGAAAGGCATTTCGAGGAGGATTTGCATCCATAGATCCAGCACCAGGTCACCCCATTTATGCTGAAAACAAATCTTGAGGTACTGGAAAGGGAAGAGGTTTTCAAGAGGACTATGGCCTCGATCAGATCATCCTGAGAGAGAAATCCGCATGATTCCTCATAAAGCAGAGTTGTGGTCTGGGGTTCCCAGTTTTTAGGGTAGAAGGGTTTTCGTTCATCCAGGGGTAGGTCCCACCCCTTCACATCTAGTTTCTCCAGAGGCAGAAACTCATAGTCTAATGCCAAGGGGTCAGGTGATTGTTTTTCTTGTGGTGGTCGTGGCCATCAGTAGTAGGAGTGCCCGACCTTTCAGAGCAGTCATCGTGCACCGGGCACTATGCTTCAGGTTCATCCATTGAGGCAGTTCCAGCCGAGGTAGAAGCATCCAGTTGCACCAGCTTTAGATCAGCCGAGGGTAGAGGGGCAGGCAGAGGACATCCCCATGATGCTCCCCATCCTCAGAGAGCAGAGCGCGGCCATGGTGGTGGTCATCATCAGGGTCAGAGAGGCTGTGGAGCAGGTTGTGGTCAGCTTCATGCTCTAGAGTTTCCAGCACCATGCGATCTAGACGTTTTTTGAGGTACCCTTTGCTTGTTTTCTACCTTGGTGTATTCCTTGTTTGATTAAGTAGAGACACACTCCATCATATCATCTACCCTTTTCCATGCTTTGGGACTGGTGTTAGAGAGGCTTCCAGTGCCCTTGGCGTTGACTACTCCAGTTAGAGTTCAAGCTGACTTGTTTGAAGTATGTAGAGACTGTGAGCTAGTGTGGGGGAAACACCGCTCTTGGGGAGATTTCTTATGTTTAGGAATACAACCATATTATGTCATCCTCGGCATGGATTGGTTGTATTCGGTGTAGGATATCGCAGATTGCTTCAGGAAGAAGGTTGTTTTCATTGGTGCGTATGGAGAGCAAGTGGTTTTTGTTGGTGAACGAGACCCTCGGATGGGTCATAGGCATGTTCCATCCTTATCATCCATTATGGATAAGATGATGTTGAGTTCTTTAGAGGTTCAATAGTTGGCGTTTCCTAGGGTCATAGAGGAGTACCCTAATGTATTTACAGAAGAGGTTGTATTATTACCCCCTCGACGAGAGATTGAGTTTGGGATCGAGCTATAGCCAAGAGCATCTCATATATCTAGGTCTCAATATAGGATGACCCCTTCTAAGTTATGAGAGCTATGTATACAGCATGATTGTCTGTTACAGTGCGGTATTGTTTGGCCAAGTGTGTCACCGTGGGGTACACCCATTTTGTTCGTGAAGAAGGCTGATGGTAGTTTGTGGATGTGTGTTGATTATCGTTTCTTGAAAAAAGTGACAATAAATATTCTCTATCCTCTTCTGTGGAATAATGACTTATTCAATCAACTGAAGGTTGCAAGTTGGTTCTCAAAGATCGACTTTCGGTAAAGATATCAAAAGATGCGTGTGAAGGTTGAGGATATCCCAAAGACTACTTTCTGTTGTCGTCATGGGCATTATGAGTTCGTTGTAATGGTGTTTGGCATGATGAATGCTCCAGATGTATTCATGGGATTGATGAATTCTATGTTATGTGAGTTCCTGGACAAGTTCATGGTAGTTTTCATCAATGACATCCTTGTGTACTCCAAATCTGAAGAGGAGAATGCACAACATCTAAAAGTAATTTTGGGAGTTCTTTGTGGACATCTGCTATTTGGGAAGTTGTCGAAGTGTGATTTTTGGGCTCGACAAGTCTGTTTCATGGGGAATGTTCTATCCCAACATGGAGTAGCTACGGATCCATTGAAGATAGAATCAGTTGTGCCTTGGGCATCCCCCAAGACAGTGTTAGAGGTGTGAAGTTTCCTCGGTCTCGCAGGATACTACAGGAGGTTCGTAGCCGATTTCTCATGAGTTGCGACTCTGCTGAAATCTTTGACTAGGAAGGATCAGGCATTCATATGGACTGATCAGTGTCAGAAAGCTTTCAAGTATCTAAATGAGAAGTTAGTAAGTGGCCTAGTCCTTTGTCTTCTAGCTGAGGGAGTTCAGTTTGATGTTTTCTGTGATGCTTCACATCTGGGGTTAGGTTGTTTTCTCATGCAGTAGAGGTTTATTCTTTCTTATGTGTCATGGCAGTTACGTCCACATGAACGCAACTATGTCATCCATGATCTTGAGTTAGCAGCCATGGTGTTTTCTATGATGTTGTGGAGACATTACCTCATTTGTGAGCGTTTTGTGGTTTTCACCGATCATACGATTTTGAGGTATGTTTTCACCCAGCATGACTTGAACATACGAAAGTGTCAGTGGATGGAGTTATTATAGGAATATGACATCAAAATATCATATACACCAAGAAAAGGGAATGATGTAGCTCACACGCTGAGTCAAAAGTCACATAGTGATGTTGTGCGTGAATCCAGTGATTCATGGAGAGTAATGGAAGAACTGTCAGCATTGCATCCTGATATGGATAAAGTTGGGGGTATAGGTTGTCTTTTTCAGATGATGGTACATTCATCCATGATGCAGAAGGTGGAATAATCCCATTTGGGAGATCTAGAGGTAGAGGTTTGGAGAGACCAAGTTGTTTGTGGTGAGGCCCTTGATGGTTGGTCGGATGATGAACAACACCGAGTGTTGTATAATGGAAGGATTTTTGTTTCTTTGACGATACACAAGATGGTTATCCGAGAGATCCATGGTTCTCCTTTTGTAGTACATCCTGGTGAGATAAATATGTACCGATCCTTGAGGAGTTAGTTTTGTTAGCCTGGGCTGAAGCGTGTGGTTGTGGAGTTTGTGTCTCGATATTTAGTCTGCTAGAAGGTGAAGGCCGAACACCATGTTCCTGGTGGTGGTCTCCAGCCATTAGAGATTCCTCAGTGGAAGTGGGAGTACATCTCAATGGACTTTGTTATAGGTTTACCTCGAGCTCCAGGAGGACATGATGCTATTTGGATGGTAGTTTAAATTTTAACAAAATCGGCCCACTTCATTGCGATCAAGGAGTTGAGCTCTGTGGAAGTTTTGAGGAGGCAGTATCGAGAGGAGATGGTGAGACTTCATGGAGTCCCTAGGATTATGATTTCTAATCGAGATCCTCATTTTACCTTCAGGGTGTGGAGAGGTCTCCAACATGCTTTTGGTTCTCAACTATTCCTTAGCACTGCTTTTCATCCTCAAACGGATGGTCAGACAGAGCGAACCATAAAGAATATTGAATACATTTTACGATCTTGTGTTCTTGATTTTGGATGTTCATGGACAAGGCACTTAAACATGGTGAAGTTATCTTACAATAATAGTTTTCACTCCACCATTGGTATGGCGCTGTTTGAATCCTTGTATGGTCGGCCTTTCCATTCTCTGTTGTGTTGTACAAGGGTTGGAGAGACAGCAATTCTCAGACCATAACTAGTACAAAGTACAACAGAGATGGTTCAGGTGATTCGTGAGAGGATGAAGACAGTGCAAGATCATCAGAAATCATATGTTGATCAAAGAAGAAGACCCTTATAATTTAATGTGGGGGATCATGTGTTTCTGAAGGTGACTCCTCATTGTGGGGAGTGAAGGTTTGGTCGTGTAAGTAAGCTTTCTCCCCAGTTTGTTGGGCCTTTTGAGGTGTTAGCTCATGTTGGAGTTGTGGCGTATCAAGTAGCACTTCCCCCATAGATGACTCGGATACATGATGTTTTCCATGTTTCAAAGCTCTATCATTATCTTCATGATGACTCTCACATCATCGATTGGAGAGAGATTGATGTTAATGATGATGCAAACTTCGAGGGGCGACCTATGGAGATCCAACACCGCAAGCAGAAGGGTTTGTGCGGGAATTCTATCCCCTTAGTTCGTGTCTTGTGGTGACACGGTGGCATGGAGGAGAGTACCTAAGAACGTGAGTAACAGATATGTGCTCAGTACCCAGAGTTGTTTGATGTTTAACACTTTTCATGTAACGATGTTCCCTTTGTGGTTAGACCTTTCATGTTTTATTTATGAATTTCTTTTGTTGCATTTTTGGCTTTCTCTCTTTTGAGAGGTATATCGATGGGTGGTTGTTCGAAACCCGTTTTGAATTCTCAAGGATGAGAATGTTTTGAGATGTATCTGATGTAATGACCAGGACCTCTCCTGTCCATTACTTTATGAAAATGTGGTGTTTGAGGTGTTCTGAGAGGTCAAGGTGACTTATCCCAAACACTATTCCAAATTTCCATTTTTGTGAACAGTTCTATCGGTGAGGTTTTGTGAACAGTTCTATTGGTGAGATTCAGTGAACAGTTATATCAGTGAGGTTTTGTGAAGATTTCTATCGGTGAGGTTTTGTGAACAGTTATATCAGTGTGGTTTAGTGAACAATTCAATCGGTGTGGTTGTGGAATAGTTCTATCGGTGATGTTCAGTGAACAGTTCTATCGGCGAGGTTTTTTGAACAATTCTATCGGTGAGGTTCAGTGAATAATTCTATCGGTGAGGTTTTGTGAAAAGTTCTATCAGTGAGGTTTTGTGAACTGTTCTATCGGTGAGGTTCAGTGAACAGTTTTATCGGTGACGTTTTGTGAAGAGTTCTATCGGCGAGGTTTTGTGAACAGTTATATCAGTGAGGTTCAGTGAACAGTTCTATCGGTGAGGTTTTGTGAACAGTTCTATCGGTGAGGTTCTGTGAACAGTTCTATCGGTGAGGTTCAATGACCCGTTTTATCGGTGAGGTTTTCTGAAAAGTTCTATCGGTGAGGTTCAGTGAACAGTTCTATCGGTGAGGTTTTGTGAATAGTTCTATTAGTGAGGTACAGTGAACAGTTCTATCTATGAGGTTTTGTGAATAGTTCTATTGGTGAGGTTCTGTGAACAGTTCTATCGGTGATTTTTTCTGAATAGTTCTATCGGTGAGGTTTTGTAAACAGTTTTATCAGTTAGGTTCAGTGAACAGTTCAATCGGTGAGGTTTTGTTAACAGTTCTATCGGTGAGGTTTTGTGAACAGTTCTATCGGTGAGGTTTTGTGAACAGTTCTATCAGTGAGGTTCAGTGAACAGTGTTCTATCGGTGAGGTTCGGTGAACAGTGTTCTATTAGTGATGTTCAGTGAAGAGTGTTCTATCAGTGAGGTTCAGTGAACAGTGTTCTATCGGTGAGGTTCACTGAACAGTGTTCTAACGGTGAGGTTCGTGAACAGTGTTCTAAAGGTGAGGTTCATGAACAGTGTTATATCGGTGAGGTTCATGAACAATGTTCTATCGGTGAGGTTCTAACAGTGAGGTTCATGAATAGTGTTCTAACAGTGAGGTTCATGAACAGTGTTTCCAGCTTCCTACAGTTTCTCTCTTTTGACGTTTCCTTTGACGTAAGATACATTTAAAGCCTTTTTTAAGGACTCTTAAGGCCAATTCAAAGGCCATAAATCCTATATTAATTATTCCGAAGGCCGAGATGTTTTTACTTGGTCAAAATGTGTGGGTTAATTCGATCCACTTTTAATAGGGAATTAAGCATATCTTAAACTGTCGCCCCATTAAATCTTCAAAAAGGATGAGATATCTTCCTCCAATTTTAATCCTCTTTGTTCTCAGCTATGAGATGCTAGAACCATTCAATCCTTCCCGTAAGAGTTTCACAATCAAACTTTACTCCTCGTATTGGTTCTTCTCTATTTTGATGCAACCAAGTTGTATCGATCAATCTTCGATATAAGATATGTTTCATCATCGTTCCTTTAGGGATCATCTTCTCATGTTTCTACTGCATGTAATCTACATTCTTCTAATGGGGTTTTTCTTGAGGTTTGATTGGTGTGGTCGTACCGTGGCATCCTCGGGTGGATGTAGTTGTCATGATAGGAGGATCACGACCCGTTGTGTGGATAAAGAACGAGAGGAACTGTTTGAGGTAGGGGATTCATTGCTTCTCTTTATTTTATGTGAAACTGTATCTTTAGCATGTTTTATCTCACTGGATGAAAATTGAATTGACATAATAAATATTTTAATAGGATAAATAAATTGATATCGATCATATGTTATTGCCTCTTTTTTATGCTAGATTGTGTGATATTTATTCTTGTTCTTGAGGGAAATATGTAAAGAACGTAAACCAGAAATAATTGATAATTTTGTGGCTAAAGATAAAGAGGCATGTAAACGAATCTGGTTCTTGTTGTAATTTGATGTCAATAAAATTGGGGTAGTAAGCATATTCCTTTATTTGTGATAGCTTACTTTTAGGTTACCCAAATTTAGAAGCAACTAATAATAAATCGGTTAATCCAAGAAGGATTGAAGAACTGTTGGTTGTTAAAAGAAAATTTCTTGTAGGGTTCTAAGTTACCCTCTTGTTTGTTTAAGGACCAAGAGCCCAATTGTGAAGATATTTATTTTCCTGCTGCTTGTGTTTTCATGTGAGCCTGAATGGTTTTGGTAATATGTGGAGGCATGGAGGCCTTTTTGGTTGTGGGAGAAAATGACGCCTAGAGTGGCTAGATGCATTGGTTTATGCATGTGGGTGTCAGGTAGGACACCAAGGATGATGGAATTGAATAGATGTGATTATTGGATGCTTGCTGTTTATTTGGTTGTTTATCTGCTTTACTTTTCCCCACTGGTCAATGCAGCTGGTCTTTCATACCCCTCTTCCGAAAGAGGAAAAGACATGCGGGGTATGGAATGTGATTTTAGTGTTTAGCTTCTCAAGGAAGGACATGTATATTCTCTTTATATA
This sequence comes from Viscum album, assembly GCA_963277665.1. Lineage (NCBI taxonomy): Eukaryota > Viridiplantae > Streptophyta > Magnoliopsida > Santalales > Viscaceae > Viscum > Viscum album. The sequence goes on along the minus strand of OY728141.1, from coordinate 1,371,287,422 downwards.
AGCAGAAAATACTTGACGGGTAGTACATCTACTCACCATGTTTATCCCTCTTGTGTTTAGTAACATAGAATTATTTTATAGAATGCCTTGGAATGTGGTAAAATATTTCTGTAATGAATAATTTAATAAATGGTGTTAACCCATGGGGATGGAGTTGCTGGTACATAATGATGAGGCTGTAATTTTGAAGGAACAGTTGACTTGGGTATGATGATAATGAAATTTAATGTGGAATTGTTCATGGTTAATGAATTAATTAATATAAAGTGAAAATGATAAAAAGTGAATGATGTAATCTAACAAAGCTCTCTAAATGGTTGTATGTTTATAAGATACCTATTCTTAGAAGTAGTAGCCCGGAGTCTGAGAGACGTTAGCTGCAATTGTGTCTAAGACTAGGTAATGCCCATAGTTTGGTTGTGAGATATAATATACCCTATACTTTTTGTGTTTCTATAAGCTACTCCACCCAGTCAGTAAGGGAAACTGACACCCCGGGGATTTTGAGCCCTGGGGGGTGTTTTCCCCATCATTCTAGTGGGAGGATGGATGGTTTACTACCCCCTTTGGCCCCACTCTCTTCTCTTCGTAGTTACTTGTGCTGGTAGGCACAACCGTTAGTTATCCCCATATATGTGTGTAGAGGGCTATAATGTCTTGTGGTTATTCACACACATATATTCTGGATATAGTATCCTGTGGACTACTATAGGTGTGACGTGTATGGGCTGTGATGGCTTGAGGATTATTACCAGGTGTATGGGATGTAATGGCTAGAGGTATAATACCTGATGTATGATACACATTATGAGGGCTTTGGTGGCTCCCAGAAGCTACCTGGTTACATTTCTTATGTAGAGATGGTGGTTTCGTTACACGAGGTGCACATTGTAGTGCTTCACCCAGGTGTTTGCGGGCAATCCTTTTTGGAGAGAGATGCTCAGGACGTGCAACATTGGGGAAAAGCGGCAAACCAGTGGGGAAGTAGTAGCGGGGTACCCTTGATATTCTTTATTATATGATATATTCATATATGTGTTACTTTGTGAGAGTAGCCATGGTGAGTTTGGGAACTTAGTATACCAGTTTAGGTGATGAGTTAGTTTCACTTGTTGTTCACTGTTCTTTAGCATGCTTTATTTTATTTTTCATGAGAGGCTTCGGGGAGGATCCTACTGAGTATACTGTTATACTCATCCTATGTATATATAAACAATTTCTCAGGTCACTTGGAGTAGGTTGGAGATCAATCTGGTTTCTACTAGCTTGGGTTTTCAAGAGCTGTTCGGGCTTGTGGTTGGTGTTGTTTTTACTTTCTTTTGGGTACTTGCAGTTTTTTCCTTCCAGTTGTAGTAATTTTTCATGGAATTACTTATGTGCAGTTGGGTTTATTTTATATTTCAGTTCTGAGTTGGATTTGGTTGGTGGATATCGTATCTCTCTCTTCCGCATGTATTCTCTTAGAGGGTAATGCCTCCCATTTGTGTGTTTGTTATACCCTTGATGTTAGTCGCCAACCCGGGGCCTACTGGAGGCGATACTCGGGGGGTCATTATCTCCCTTCTCACATTGCTGACCAAGGAGAGGTACACTTTGTGGGGATGGGGTCATGAGAGTAATTTTCAATCTTGCTACATGAAATTGAGGTCAAACACCACAGGATCACTTGCATTCTTGTACACGTCCACCCACCAAGATACCTGGGTTTCCCTCTTTTTCTCAAATATGTTCAACAAGACAAGAAATATAATTTGAAAATTAAAATATCACTTCCACATAACACATTCACCAAACATCCCACATGTACATCACACAAGTCACAAAATTATCTTTTTCATTCAAATGAAATTTTAAATCAACTCAAACCAAAATAGCCCACAACACTTTTCACATTTCTTTAGCACTTCCACAAATCTTTTAAAAAAATTTATAAAAACATTCCAAGATATTCTCAGTCACATAACATCCCACACACATATCACATAATAAACTTCTCACCTTAAAAATTAAGTTTATCATCAAAATCACATGAAACAGTCCCCAACCATGTTTTGCACACACATCACAATTTAGTAAAACAATTCAGTAATTTATAAAACATTCTAAAAAAATTTCACATCTTCAATCACCACTTCACCTTTCAAAAACCAATAATAGGTGAACACACTCACCCAAACAGTACATATACACCATTTTCTGACCTTTTTAACCAAATAAAACATTTAACGTTTTTATAAAACAACCCCAAGAGGTATCACCATGGGTTTCACGCAAAATCCATTTCAAAACCGTCATTCTAGACCAAAATCCTACCAATACCAATCCAAAACAGAATTTTAATCTATAAAAACATTTATTAAACAACCCCCAAGTGATATAAATATACCTCGAATAATACCACAAAAGATACACATGAAAACCACATGTTTTCATAAATCACTTTCAAGAAGTACAATATGGTTTTACACCTTAAACCCTTTAAAACCCCCCCATTCATGGACCACATGACACTAAGTAATTAAAAAACCAGAATTTTATGCCCCTTTAAACACTAATAAATCACTTTCTCATGTTTTAAAATACACCCAAACATTACCCCAAGAGTCAAACATGAAAAGCACCCAATTTCAAGCTAAAATGCAACGATAAAATTAAACGCTTAACCAAATTTTCCAAAAATAGTTTTTTCACCACACACAACAAATTAGAAACATGATAAACTAATTATCCAATCAAGCTAAATCATCATAAAATAGTTACACATTGAATCCCCTTCATTTTGAGTCAAACCCCTTAAATCTTGGTGTAAAACCTCAAACGCACATTTTATACACCACAAAGGAGATAAATCCAAACCAAGACCACAATATTTGACCAAAAAGAAACCCAATATAACCCTTGGTTCAAACCCCTAGTTTCTGGACATTATAAAACTCAAGGATAAGGGAAGAAACCCTAAACAAATTGAATGAAACCTTAATCAAATTGAAAGAAGAATGAAGAAGACCCACTTACTTGAGGGATATTGAAAAAAACTCCCCAAACACATCTGTAGATGAATTTTCAAACCGGAAAAAATTCAAGTGAGGTACGAAAAAGGATGAATAGATCCTGTTAGAACTAGAATGGGGGAGAAATAGTGAGAAATGAAGGAGTTATGCAGGAAACAAATTACCTCTTCAAATCTGGATGATTTGAGAAAGCTTGAGAATATTTTCCCAAATCCGCGATGGAAATGTGCTCCAAAGAGGGAGAAGTGAATCTAGGTTCATGCCTTAGGATGTTCTCTTTGAGTGGGAGGTTGTATCACCGAAAATAGTAAAAAAGGAAAAAGTTATTAAATAAGAAAAATTTACTTTTAAAAGTGGAAATGGGCTTCTGGGCTCGCAAAATTCCTTAAATAGAAACCCAAATCAACAATTATTATAGATTTCTAAAGGGTCTGAATTAACTAGTGGTGTTAATAGGTCATGGGAGGCCATTTTGGAAGTGGAATGGGTGGAAAATATTGAAAAATTAAAGAGTTATAAAAGAAAAAAATATTGGTTTTTAAAAATGGAAATGGGCTCACGATTTGGATCAAATCGTGAAAACTCGCCCATTCGTCCAAAAATGCATGGAAAACCCCCAAAACAAAGAAATAATGGAAATTAAATCAAAAATACCATTAAAATAAGTTAATTATGGGACAGGTTATATAAGTGAAATCTTAATCTATAAATAGTTTTTAAAAATAATAAAAGATTACCTAAATTATGTTGATTTTTTTAAAATTATTAAACATTAAATTTTTAAATTTACTTATGACACAAATATGATGCAGTAATAGTTTATTATAAGAAAGAATCAAATAAATGATATTAATAATATTAAAAAATATAATTTTAAATATTTCATGATATAAACGAATTTTATTGAGGAATATGACATGTTATTATAGAGTTAATTTATTTTTTTTAAAGTAATCTAGTTGTTAGTATGTTTTAGAAAAATCATTAAATGAACAGTTTCAAACTTGAAATAATTAATATTTTAAAATATAAAAAAATTAACAAAATGATATAAAATTTCTAAAAATATAAGTTTCAACCAAAAAATTTAGATAACTCTCATAATATCATTAATGACTCGTTCATTGGTTTTTTTGGCATTATTTTGTAATGATTTTATCTCTCGATGTGTAAATTACTTAGTAAAATAGTAAGAGTTGTAAGGGATTAAAACAAAATGATAAGGATTAAAAAATTTCAAAAACCTGTATAATTCTTATTGGACGATTATATTTAGGATTATACTCATTTTATTATGTAACTAACTAAATTTGGACCCATTTGGAATCAAAATTTAATTTATAATAATTCAATACTTTTAATAATTCCATGGGTGCCCCTCCCCTCTCCGATAAAAGGAACTCATTCTCCTCTATTACTCAGACATAAAAAACCTTTTGTTTCAACCCATATCAATCAAAACCACTTCCTATAATCTCCCCCAACATTTTTTGAAGCCTTATTTTAGGCATAACACCTTCCTTAGAGGTGTTAACAAGTTCTTCAAAGGTGATCGACCGAAGAAGATGTATCATTTTTTATAAGTATTTCTATTTTATATCTTCTTCCACTTCCTTAAAATATTATTCTTCCTAGATGAAATAATAAATAAAGTATCTTCAATATACTAACATTCTGTTATATTAATATCATCACCTAAATCCATCTCCACTTCCAACAAATGGTAAAGGAATTAATTGTTCATCCATACGTGTGAACTATCACCTCCACGAACTGATATAATTAGTTTTCCATAACTTTCTCTCAAGACTGGTCATAATTATAGAATTAATGATATTATATGATTTTCATGACATATTTATCATTATAAGAAAATAATATATCAATTATTCTCTTACATTCCTTGTACATACAAATGATAATGTCATTCGTGTAAATGTGTGAACTATCGCCTCAACGAAGCAATGTGAATCATTTTTATTCACCATGTCACATGTATGATATATATATATATATATATAATTATATTTAAATTATTATTATTATTTTAATTATATTATAATCATTCTGTAAATATAAAACAATAATTACCTTATTTCCATAATGATTAATGAAAAATGGAAGCATTACTCAGGCGTATGTATGGCCTGCTATCTTCACGATTAAAATGTTGTTCATTCTTCATACCAAGAATAAATTTTTTTATTTAAAAGTATAATTTATGTATGAAAGTGATTATTATGTCATTAATTTTATTCTAGTGATGATGGAATTATTAAACTCGTGGACTATTGACATCATAACAAGTTCATTTTTAATTCATGTATGGAATATCGACAAAACATATGATACGAAAATAAATAATTACTTAATTTTTATACAATTGTAATAAGTGATATAAAAGGAATCATAAAATATAAAATGGATCTCAAGAAAGTATAAATTAACCTATGTTTATTATTTAGGATTGTAATGATTGTATGTGACGATTCAGACTCATGATAAGGGACTTCATCTCAATCTCCTTTCATTGAGGCATATTTTGATGTTATATGCCAACTTATTTTATAAAGTGTACAATTTACCCCTTTGAAATTTAATTTAATTCAACATTTTTTGAAAGGATTATTTTTCTATGGAGTTTTTTAGTAATAATGAAAAGAATTTTTTTTAACATATGCAGAGGTAATGACTTTTCCACCATCATGACCATTATTTAATATTTGGATTTCTCTACAATCAAATAATGTTTTTCAAAGAAAAATAAATACTATATTCCATTTTTAGGTATTTTGGTATTGAAAATGGTTTTATGAATGGTTTGATTATATAAATACCTTGAAATTATTTTTTATAATTTCAAATGAAATTTCATTATTTAAATGCCTATAATTATAATCTCTTATGTGTTATGATTATATAATGGTACTTGCAAATTTGATGGGTGTTTATGTGATAAACCAAAGATGGTTGGATCTGTGATAAGACCAGTATGAGTGATTATATTATAACCTCCAATTCATTGGGTATTGAATTCAGCCTTATGGCTATTTCATTTGTAAGCGTGATATGTGTGTAAGTCGACCGTATGGTTATTCCATTTATGTATGATTATATCACAAGTTACCTTTATATTTTATATGTTTTTTATATAATTTTTCAGGTAATCTTTTAATTAAAAAATAAAAGTTAAGCAATGAGATTATATTCATTGATGTTTAATTACTAACTCTCAAAGCTGAAAATTTTTACTTTATGAAAAAGTATTCGTGCGTTATATGTTTTCACAAGACTAATATTTTTCCTTCTTTGTGTATCCCTTAATGAGTTATTTATGCTCATCCAAAAATTTTAAATGTTTTTTAGAGGATTTAAACAAGAATATAGTCAAGTATGGGATCAAGGAAAATTTATTAAGTTTAAAGAGGAAACAAATCCATGTTTCTTTTTTAACATTTTTTTTATGAAAAAAAAGGATTATGAGTAGAGGAGTCTAATTTGAAATTTTGTTTTTTTATGTATGTGTTATGGCCTAATTCCCTAAATCTATAAACCTAAAAAGATCCACAGTGTGAATAAAATTAAAATTATTTAATTTCCTCTTGATTAATTAATGTTTACAGTTGGGGCCTTATAGTTGGTATCAGAGTAAATGTTCAACAATAATAGAGGTTAGGGTGATATTTAATCGTAAGTTACAAGTTATATATAATCAAGATGGTTAGTATAATAGAAAGAGTCATAGTTATTTTAGATAAATTTAATGGGTTTGAGGTAACATGAATAAGTATATCTTAGTGTTTATCTTCCTCATAATAAAATATATGATTATATTATTTATATACTCTCTCTAACCTTTTTGTTTTTAGTAAATGGTTAGATCTAGAAAGCACCAATGTGATAATGGATGTGAAGTAAAATGTGGTGGTTTTATGAATAAGAAACCAAATAAAATGGGAACTGAAAAGATAAATCTCTTGGTTATTCAAAACCAACAATGGAAAGTAATGATTAACCACGTGAACCTTGGTGATTTATCTGATTCATCATGTATGATACAAATAAATACCTATGGAATTTCGGGTAATAATCATAAATGTAAGTGTATTCAATGACATATTTGTCAATTATGTGGAAAGAAACACCTAGGAAATTTTTTTAAAGGGACGAAAAGATTTTATAGATGTGGTAGTGAAGGTCATAAAGCAATAACCTACCAAGGAAAAAATGAAGTGCTCAGTTGACTCCAGGAAAGGAAAATAATTTCATTCTAAGTTATCAATTCAATGTTTTAAATGTTTGGGTTATGGTCATTATGAAAATCAATGTCTTATGAAAAAGGTTTAGGAATTGTACCAGCACGGCCATACAAATATATGTTTAGCAATACCTAATTGTGTTTCAATTGAATATGATGAAACTGAAAATTACATATGAAAGTAATGGATTATTTATGGAATCATGTTTTGAAATTATTTAATCGTAGGAAATGATTCGTGTTTTTGTAGGAAATAAGTATTAAAGAATAATATGGAAAATTGTGGTTAAGGGAAAATGAAGAATTCTGAATGGTAAGGAAGTCTACATATAAGGGATATGAGAGTTATGTTAAATCAATGGGTGATGAAATGTTTAAAAGTATTAATTCTATTTTGATTATGGGATTACTTTGGAATACTTTTTCCACTATATTGAAAACATACATTTGTTATGTAAAAATGGTAATCAAGTAAGAATTGTATTTTCTTGTGTATACGTAATTATAATTGTATAAATATACTTTAGAGTTTATATTATCTTTATTTTCAGGCAATTAAGGGATATTACATCTTGGGATGAAAAATGAAAGGTATAAGATAACCTTTAATGTTAAAATATGTTATGGTTTTTTGTGGGTTTTATTTCATTTTGTGAATTGTATAAGAATTATATAGTTTTAGAAAAAGGAATGCCCGCAGGAAGGGTGAAAACCAATTGTTTCAGGAAAGGTTGTAAGAATTTAACTAACAATAGAAGGTTGATAAGGTTTTATTACCAACCACTAGCCTACGTGAAGTCCGTGGTTAGGAAGACTTTTTATTTTTAGTTAAATAGTTGATGAAATAAGAATAAATTGATTTTGGGAACTTGTGTCTTATCAAATGGCAATCCTTGGTGTTATAAAATGATTATGGAATTAAGTGATAAATGTTATTTTGGAATATGTTCACAATTTTGGGAACTTTTTATGATTTTGGTAATTAGAATACTATGAGATTTAATTTGAGGAGTAATGGTTGAATTTTATTTTGGAAGAATCTATGATTTTAATTAATGAATGATGAGGAATTATATTATTTATAGAAATGATTAACCTATCATACAGAATATGTGATTAGTTCAATTAATTTTGGTTATAATTAATTAATATTGTTTGATTTTATTTGGAGATAAATGCTAAAATTTATCTTTGAATACTAAGTAATCATATTGGTTTGAGTTTTGTGTTTCAAACATGGTATTGATTATTTTGAGTTATTTTAAGGAAACATATTTTTAGAATGGTATATGTTGAAAATTTTGGTATTACAGTTGAATTTTGGAGATTAAATGTTGTTTTTCATCATTCAATGGTTCATTATTTTTGGATAATTGTTTTATCTAATCATAGCGATATTGGTTTTGGTTAATTCTTCAAGACAAGAGAAAATTTTAGTTAATAATTTTGGGATTATTTTATTCTCTAGATGTTTCTTCTAGTGTTTTAGGAGTCAAAAAGTCATCTTAAATACTCATCATTTGGAGAAAAAGATGATTTCATGGTAGAAATTGACAAAAGGATGAAACTGTACTTATCACGTAAGTCTGTTTCTTTATGTTCTAATTCAAGGAAGTAAACGAAATCTAAAAATTGATGAAAAGTAACTTAGAAAAAAACATCCCATTACATTTCCTATTATTAAATCAAAGACAATTTTACCCATCACAGTTTTGTGGTTTTCTAGCTATTAACTTTCTTCTGATCATGTTTTCTATCACTCTCCATCAGAACAAGATGGTTAGTTTTTCTTCCATATCGTTGTTTTTTTAATTTGAATCCAAGTATGTAATATATCAAGTGACCTTTTTAAGTCACTTTAATTATTTCAAAGTGAATTTTTTGTGGAATCTTTTCCTGGTGTAGGATTTTAGTGAAGTAATTTTGAAAAGTGAAACCTTAGTTACTAATCCAAAATTTAAATTTGTGAGGATAAAAATTTTAAAAGGAGGAAGGATATAACATCCTAAGTAATTATATAATATTGATTATTCATGTTTATTAATTTTTTTTATTTAGATAGTAATTTAAATTTAAAATGAACACTATGTTTGATAGAATACGTAACACACAATAATGGGTTTCTTCCTTTTCTTACATTGCACACAAAGATGAGTTATACCAAAAAGTAATATATTATTATCATAATTATTTTATGTTGTAATTATCACATAGAATTTAGAATGGAGGAAATTATTGATAACAACTAAAAAATAAAAATAGGTTTTAAACATGTTTATATAATAATTTATTGGGTATAAAAATAATTAGAAATGTAAAAAAACAATTAAATATTGAGGATGTGTTTCTATAGAAAAAAATATTTAACGGAAAATAATTATTTTTATAAAGTAATTAAATCACACTTTTTGGATTATATTAATTAAATATTAATTCAATATAATGTTTAAAATTTATCTTATATGTTTTATAGATATTATAAAGAACAAATACAATTTTACGGATAAAATGAGTGTTTTTCAAAAAATACATCTTTACCGCCTTTTGATGGTGAAGCCATTTTAAATATGGTTTTTAAAAAATTTATAAGTTATATATGAAAAATTAAAATTATTATTTAGAATCAGAATATCACAATTTACTTTGGTTGAATTTTTTTTATTTTTCTGATAAAATCTATTTTTTAATGAATAGTGAAAAACACTGCATTTTAATTCAAAATAGATTTTTATTATAATATATATATAGTTATAGTTACCTTTTAATTTTTTTTAAAGTTTATTTATATTAGGTTTTTATAATTTAATCTAATATAGTTCATTGGATGCAATTTCATAGTCAAATTCAATAGAAAAACTATGTGAACTTCTGAACAATTTACTTAGAAAACCAATATTCTCAATCTGATAAAGAGATTAATTTTAAATATAATTTTTCCCCTTATGTAAATTAAATTTTCAAAAAATAACATACATGTTTTAAATAAGTATTTAAAATTTGGTCTCATATGATGAAAATAAGTTTTGGTGAATAGTAACATTAGAATTTTATTTACCACGATTAAAGGTAAATAGGGTAATGAAAGGTAAAATTAATATTATAAGAATATAAAACTACCCTAACACTTATCCTAACATTATTGGATGATTTATCTTCGAAAACTACAATCCTTGGGTCGAAATGGTGGCCATTTTAATCCACTTTGGTGTGATTATGACATTTATAACATTTAATTTAAAGTAAAGGCAAATATTTCAGAATCACGTCTCTTATTACAAAACAAGTTTTAAAATTGGGTTTTATAAGTGATATATTCAACTATAAATAGTTTTTATATATATAAAAATATTACCTATTTCATGTTTATTTATTTATAATTTTTAAACATTAAATTGTTAAATTTAATTATGACACAAAGATGATATAGTTATAGATTTTTAGAAGAAAGAATGAAATAAATTATATTAATAATATTAAAATAAATATAATTCGAAATATTTCATGATATAAACGAATTTTATGGAAGAATATGACATGTTGTTATTCAGTTAATGTATTTTTTTAAGAATTAATCATGTTGTTATGATGTTTAAAAAAAGTCATTTAATGAACAGTGTCAAAATTAACATAATTCATATTTTAAAATATATAAAATATAAATAAATAACATACAATTTTTTAAAATCTAAGATTTGGAAAAAAAAATTAGATAACTCTAAAAATATCATTAATGACTCATTAATTGTTTTTTATCACAATTTAGTTATTATTTTATCTCGAAATGTGTAAATTACTTGATAAAATAGTAAGAGTTAAAAGGGATTAAAACAAAATGATAAGGATTTATAAATATACAATACTTCTATAATTCTTATTTCAAGATTATATATAGGAATATACTCATCGTCTCTTGTAACTAACTAAATTTCAACCCATTTGGAATCAAGATTGAATTTATAAAAATTTAATTCTTTTAATAATTCTAAGGGTGTCCCTCCCCTCTCTGATAAAAGGAACTCATTATCCTCTATTACTAAGACTTAAAAATCATTTTGGTTAATCCAATATCCACCCAAAATTCTTACTATAATCCCTATCCACTTTTTTTGGGGCCTTATTTTAGGCATAAAACCCTCCTAATAGGAGTTAATATGTTCTTCAAAGGTGATCAACTGAAAAAGATGTATGATTTTTGATAAGTATTTCTATTTTATTTCTTCTACCAATTACATAAAATATTATTATTCCTAGATGAAATAATAAATCAAGTCTCCTAAATATACAGACATTCTATTTTTTTAATATCATCACCTAAATCCATCTCCACTTCCATCAAATGGGAAAGAAATTAATTATTCGTCCATATGTGTGGACTATCATCTCCACGAACCGATATAATTTGTTTTCTGTAACCATCTCCCAAGACTGGTTATAATGATATAATTAATGTTATTATATGATTTTCATGACATATTTATCATTATAAGAGAATAATATATGAATTATTCTCTTAATTTCCAAGTATAAAAAAATGATAACGTCGGTTTTGTGTATGTGTGAACAATACCCTAAACAAAGCGATGCAAATCATTTTTATTCATCATGTCACAGGTATGATATATATATATATATATATATATATATTTAAATGAATATTTTAATTTTAATTTTATTATTCTCATTATGGAAATATAAAACAATAATTACTGTGTCTCGATAATGATCAATGAAAAATAGAAATGTTACTCATGTGTACGTATGAACTATGGTCTCCATGATTATAATGTTGTTCATTTTCTATACCATGAATAAATGGTATGATCTAAAAGTATAATTGATGTATGGAAGTGATTATTATGTCCTGAATTTTATTCTGGAGATGATCAAATTATTGAACATGTGTACTATTGATATCATAACAAGTTCATTTTCAATTCAAGTACCGAATATTGTAAACACTTATTATACGAACTTAAATAATTAAATAATTTTTATAACATTGTAATAAGTGATATGAATGTAATAATAAAATTTAAAAATGTTCTCAAGTAAGAATAAATTAACTTATTTTTATTTTTAAGGAATAAAATGATTTTATGTGATGATTTAGACGCACGATAAGGGACTTAATCTCAATCTCCTTTCATTAAGGCATATTTTGATGTTATAAACCAACTTCTTTTATGTGATGTATAATTAACCCCATTGAAATTTAATTTCATTCAAGGTTTTTTGAAAGGGTTCTTTTTCTATGAATCTTTCCATTAATGATAAAAGGAATTTTTTAACATATGCAGAGACAGGGACTTTTCCACCACATTGACCATTATATGATATTTGGATTCCTCTACAAGCCAAAATGTTTTTAAAAGAAAAATAAATATCATATTCCATTTTTAGGTATTTTCATATTAAAAATAGTTTTAATAATGGTTTTAATATATCAATATCTTGAAATGATTATTTATTATTTCAAATGAAATTTTATTAGTGAGATGTTGATAATTGAAATCTCTTATGTGTTATGATTATATAATGGTACTTTGAAAGTTTATGGGTGGTTATGTGATAAATAAAATATGGTTGGTTCTACGATAAATCAAGTATCGGTGGTTACATTATAACCTCCAATGCATTGGGTATGGAATTCGGCCTTAGGGATATTCCATTTGTAAGGGTGATATATGTGTAAGTCGACTGTATGGTTATTCCATTTAAGTATGATTATGTCCCAAGTTACATTTATATGTTATATGTTTCTTTATATGGGTTTTCAGGTAATCTTTTTATTTCAAAAAAAACATAATCAATGAGATTATATTCATTGAATTTTAATTAATACTTCTCAAAGGAGAAAAGTACTAATTTATGATAAATTATTTCTGCTTTAAATATTTTCACTATACTAATAGTTTTCCTTCATTGTGTATCAATTAATAGGTTTTTAATGCTCATCCAAAGTTTTTAAATGTTTTTCACATGATTTAAATAATAATACAAGTATGAGATCAGGAAAAGTTATTAAGTTTAAACCTGAAAAAAATCCATGATTCTTTTTAATTTTTTTTTTGTTTTATGAAAAATGGATTATGATTAGAAGTGTCTACTTTGAAATTTTGGGTTTTTATGTATGAGTTAGGTCCTAATTCATTAAATCTTAAACCTAAAAAGATCCACGATGTGAATGAATGTAAAATTATTGACTTTACTCTTGATTATGTAAAGTTTATGGTTGGGGCCTTATAGTTGGTATCAGAGGACGATTTCGACAACAATAGAGGTTTGGGTGATATTTAACCATAATTTACAAGTTATATATAACTACCATGGTTATTAAACTAGAAATATTCATAGTTATTTTAGATAAATTAAATGATTTTGAGATAACATGAATAAGTATATCTTAGTGTTTATCTTCCTCGTAAGAAAGTATATGATGATTTTATTGATATACTCACACTAACCTTTTTGGTTTGAGTAAATGGTTGGATCTAGGAAAAACCAAAGTGATAATGGATGTGATGGAAAATTTGGTGGTTCAAGGAATGAGCATCAAAATAAAACGGGATCTAAAAAGAGAACTCTCTTGGTTATTCTAAACCAAATATAGGGAGTAATGATTAAACATGTGAACATTGGTTATTTATCTGATGCATCATATATGATACAAATGAATCCCTATTGAAGTTCAGGTAATAATAATACATGTATGTTTATTCAATGACATATGTGTTGATGATGTGGAAAGAAACAACTAGGAAAATGTTTTAAATGTACAAGAAGATTTTATATATGTGTTAGTGAAATTTATAAAGTAATAACCTATCAATGAAAAAAAGGAAATGTTCAATTAACTCTAGGAAAGGAAAATTATTCATTCTTAGTAATCAATTGAATGTTTTAAATGTGGGGAGTATTTTCATTATGAAAATCATTTTCCTGTGAAGAAGGTTAGGGAATGGGATCAGCAGAACTATACAAATATAAGTTTATCAAAACCTAATTCTATTCCAATTGAAGATGAGGAAACTAAAAATGACCTATCAAAGTAATGGATTATTTATGGACTCGTGTTTTTGCATTGTTGAATCTTGGGACATGATTCTTCTTTTTGTTTTTAGGAAATAAGTATTAAAGAATAATTTGGAAAATTATGGTTAAGGGAACATGATGAATTTTGAATGCTAATGAGGTCTACATATATGGGATTTGAGATTTCTATTAAATTAATGGGTGATGAAATGTTTAAAATTATTCATTATCTTTGGATTATGGGATTACTTTGAAAGACTTTTTCTATTATGTGTAAACCTGAAGTTTGTTAGATAAAAATGTTATTCTAGTAAGGATTATCTTTTATTGTGTAAAAATAATTATAAAGGTATAAATAACCTTTAAAGTTTATATCATATTTATTTTGATGTAATTATAAGATATTACATCATGTGATGAAAATGAAAGGTATAAGATAACCTTTATGGATAACATATGTTATGGTTATTTTTTTGGTTTTATCTCATATTGGGAATTTTATAAGAATTTTATTGTTTTAGAAAAAGGATAAACCGCAAGAAGTGTGAAAACCCATTATGTTAGGAAAGGCTGTAAGAATTGATGTCACAACCGAAGGGTGACAAGAATTTATCACCAACCACTATCCTACATGATGTCCTGGTTAGTAAGACTTTTTCTTTTTAGTTAAATAGTTGATGAAATAAGAATAAGTTAATTTTGGGAACTATTGTATTATTAAATGGCTATCCTTGGTATTATAAAATGATTATCGAATTAAGTGATAAATGTTATTTTGGAAGATGCTCACAATTTTGGGAACTTTATATGATTCAGTTTAATAGAATACTATGGGGTTTTATTTGAGGAGTAATGGTTGAATTTTATTTTTTTAGAATCTATGATTTTAATTGTGGACTAATGGTGAATTAGATTATTTATGGAAATGATTAAACTATCATGGATAATATGTGATTAGTTCAGTTACTATTTTGTATAAGTCATTAAGAGTGGTTGATGTTATTTGGAGAAAAATGTTAAAATTTATCTTTAAATACTATGTAATCAAATCCTTCTGAGTTTTTTATTTCAAACACGGTTTGGATTATTTTGAAGGATTTTACGGAAAGCTATTTTTTTGGGTTGTATATATTGAAATTTGGGTATTGCAGTTGAATTTTGGATAACAAAAGTTGTTTTTTATCATCCAATGGTTTATTATTTTTGGATAATTGTTTTATCTTATCCTATACATATTGGTTTTGGTTAATTATTTAAGGCACTAGAAAAATTTAGTTAATCATTTTTTTTATTACGTGATTCTCTATATGTTTCTTCTAGTGTTTTAGGCATGAAAAGATCATCTTAAATACTTGTCATTTGTTGAAAAATATGATTTTATGGTAGAAATTGACAAAAGTATGAAACACTACTTATCAAGTAAGTAAGTTTCCTTGTGTTCTAAGTCATGGTAGTAAATGAATTTTAAAACTTGATGAAAATAATCTTAGAAAAAATTATCCAATTAAAATTCCTACAATTAAATCAATGGCCATTTAACCCATCACAATTTTGTGGTTTTCTAAAGGTAAAATTTCTTCTAATCATGTTTTCTATCACTCTCCATAAGAACATGATGGTAAGTTTTTCTTCTATATATATGTTTTCATATATAAAATCCTAGTATGTGATATCTCAGGTGACCTTTCTAATTCACTTGATTTCTTTTAACATGAATGTTTTATTGATGCTTTTTCTGATGTGGGATTTAAAGGAAGTAATTTTGAAACGTGGAACCTTAGTTACAAAGCCCAAATTTAAAATTGTGTGGATGCAATTTCTAAAAGGGAAAAGGATATAAATTCCTAGGTAATTATAGAATAATTATTTTTCATATTTATTAATATTTTTGATTTAGACAGTAATTTTACTTTAAAAGGGATTATATTTCTGATAGCATACCTGACACACAATAATGGGTTTCTTCGAAATCTTACATTGCACACAAGGCTGAGTTATACAAAAATAATAATATATTATTAAAATTATTATTTTATGTTGAAATTATCACATAGAAGTTAGAATGGAATGAATGAATGATATTAACTAAATTATAATTTAGATTTTACATATGTTTATATAATGATTCATTGGTTATAAAATTAATTATAAATGTAAATAAAAATCAATTGAACATAAATAATGTGTTTTTATAAAAAACTATTTAAGTGTGAATAATTGTTTTTATAAAATAATAAAATTAACCTTTTTGGATTATATTAATAAAATATCAATTATATATAATGTTTAAAATTAATCTTATATGTTCTCTAAATATTATATAAGAACAAATACAACATTACGGATAAAATAAGTGTCTTTCAATAAATACAGCTTTACCACCTTTTTATGGTGAACCAATTTAAAATACGCTTTTTAAAAAATTTATAAGTTCTATTTGAAAAATTAAGCTTCTTATTTGGAATTGGAATATCACAATTTACTTGCGTTGATTTTTTTAGTTTTCATATAAAATTCATTTTATTGAATAGTGAAAAACACTGCATTTTAATTCATAACAACTTTTTCATCTAATTTATTTATATAGTAATATATTCATTTTAATTTTTTAAAAGTTTAATTAGATTAATTTTTTAACATATAATCCAATATAGTTCATTATAAGCAATTTTACCATCAAATTGAATAGGTAAACTTTGTTAACTTTTGAACATTTTACTTAAAAAAACCAATTTGCTCAATCCGAAAACGAGATTAATTTTAAATTTAAATATTCCACTTATATAAATTCAAATTTAAAAAAATAACATAAATTTTTTTAATAATTATTTAAAATTTGGTCTAATATGATCAATATAATTTTTGGTGAATAGTAATTTTGTATTTTATTTACCATGGTTAAAGGTATATAGGGTAATTAAAGGTAAAAACAATATTATAAAAATATAAAACTACCCAAACACTTATCCTAATACTATTGGAAAACTAATTTTGGACCAATAAAATCCTTGGGTTGAAATGGTGGCCTTTGTAAGCGAGTTTTGTGTGATTATGAAATTTTTAACATTTAATTTAAAGTAAAGGCGAATATGTCATAATCATGTCTCTTATTACTAAAATAGTTTTAATATGGGTTTATATAAGTGATCTATTCAACTATAAATATTTTTAAAAAATATAAAATTATTAAATAAATCCTGGTAATTTATTTATAATTTTTAAACATTAAATTATAAAATTTAATTATCACACAAAGATGATGGTGAAATAGATTTTTATAAGAAAGAATCAAATAAATGATATTAATAATATTAAAATAAATAAAATTTGAAATATTTCATGATATAAACGAATTTTATGGATGAATTTGACATGTTATTATTGAGTTAATTTAGTTTTTTAGAATTAATCAAGTTATTATGATGTTTTAAAAAAAGTCATTAAATGAACAGTGCCAAAATTGTCATAATTCATATTTTAAAATATAAAAAAATTAATTGAATGACATAAAATTTATAGAAATATAATATTCTACCAGAAATTTTAGATAACAATCGAAATATAATTAAATACTCATTAATTGGATGTTTTGAATTATTTGTTAATAATGTTATCTCTCAATGTGTAAATTTCCTGATAAAACCGTAAGAGATAAAATGGATAAAAAAATGATAAGAATTAAAAAATATCTAAAATCTATATAATTATTATTGATTGATTATATATAGGGTTATACTAATCTTATATTGTAACAAACTAAATTTTGACCCATTTGGAATTAAAAATGAGTTTATAATAATTTATTACTTGTAATCATTCTAAGGGTGTCCCTCCCCTCTCCAATATAAGCCACTCATTATCCAATATTACTCAGACTTCAAAAACCTTTTGGTTCATCCAATATCCACCCTAACATCTTCTTATAATCCCTCCCCACATTTTTTGAGGCCTTATTTTAGGCATAACACCATCCTTAGAGCTGTTAATATGTTCTTCAAAGGAGATCAACCGAGGAAGATGTATCATTTTTTATAAGTATTTATATTTTATTTCTTCTTCCACATCCTTCAAATATTCTTCATCCCATATGAAATAATAACTTGAGTATCCTAAATATACTAACATTTTATTATGTTAATTTCATCACCTAAATCCATCTCCACTTCCATCAAATGGGAAAGGAATTAATCATTCGTCCGTAGGTGTGAACTATCTCCTCCACGAACTTATATAATTCATTTTCAATAACCTCCTCTTAGGAATGGTCATAATGATAGAATTAATGTTATTATATAATTATAATGACGTATTTATCATTATAATATAATAATTTATCCATTATTCTCTTACCTTTCATGTACATAAAAATGATAATGTCGTTCCTTCATATGCATAAACTATCACCTCCACGAAGCGAGGTGAGTCATTTTTATTTAACATGTCACATGTATGATATATATAAGTATATTTAAATTATAATTATTATGTTAATTATATTATTATAATTCTTAAATTATAAAACAATAATGACCTTATTTCCATAATGATCAATGAAAAATGGAAGTGTTACTCATGCGAATGTATGGCATATCATCTCCATGACTATAACATTGTTAATTTTTCATACCATGAATAAATGGTTTTATTTAAAAGTATATTTGATGTATTAAAGTGATTATTATGTCATGAATTTTATTCTAGATATCATGGAATTATTTAACCTGTTGACTATTGACATCATAACAAGTTCATTTTCGATTCAAGTATTCAATATCAACAAAACATATGATGCAAACATAAATAATTATGTAATTATTATAACTTGGTAAAAAGTGATATAAAAGGAATAATAAAATTTTAAAAGGCTATAATACGAGTATAAGTTAACCTATGTTTATTATTTAAAAAAATAATGATTTTATGTGATGAGTCGGACTCACGATAAGGGACCTCATCTCAATATCCTTTCATTGAGGAATATTTTGATGTTATAGACCAACTTGTTTTATATGGTGTATAATGAACCACTTTAAAATTTAATTTCATTTAAAGGTTTTTGAAAATATTTTTTTCCTATGAAATTTTTTTTTGTAATGATAAAAGGAATCCTTTTTAACATACATAGAGACAAAGACTTTTTCTCCACCGTGACCATTATTTGATATTTGGCTTCCTCTATAAGCCAAAAAAAATTAAAGAAAAATAAATACAATATTCCCTTTTTTGTTATTTTGTTATTGAAAATGGTTTTAAGAATGGTTTGAGTATATCAATATCTCAAAATGATTATTTTTTATTTTAAATGAAATTTAATTAGCGAAATGTCAATAATTGCAATCTCTTTTGTGTTGTGATTATATAATGGTCCTTATAAATTTTATGGGTTGTTATGTGATAAACCAAAGATGGTTAGTTCTATGATAAATCATGTATGGGTGGTTACATTATAACCTATAATTCATTGTGTATGGAATTCGGTCTTATGGATATTCCTTTTTGTAAGAGTGATATATGTGTAAGTTGACCGTATGGTTATTCCAGTTATGTATGATTATGTCCCAAGATACCTTTATATGTTATATGTTTCTTTCTATGGGTTTTTAAGTAATATTTTTATTAAAAAAAGGTAAGAATTGAGATTATATTCATTGAATTTTAATTACTACTTCTAAAAGGTGAAAAGTATTAATTTATGATAAAGTATTCATGCAATACATGTTTTAGCAAGACTAGTAGTTTTCCTTATTTGTATATCCCTTACTGAGTTGTGTATGCTCGTTCAATGTTTTTAAAAACTTTTCATAAGATTTAAAGAAGAATACAGTCTAGTATGGGATCAAGGAAAATTTTTTGTGTTTAAACATGAAACAAATCCATGTTTCTTTTTAAACATTTTTTTATCAAAAAAAATGATTGTGAGTATAAGTGTCTACTTTGAGATTTTGGGTTGTGATATATGCATTATGGTATTATTCACTAAATATCTACACCTAAAAGGATCCAAAATGTGATGTAATTTAAAATTATTAACTTAACTCTTTATTAAGTAATTTTTATAGTTGGGTCCTTATAGTTGGTATCAGAGGATGTTTTTGACAACAATAGAGGTTAGGGTGATATTTAATCATATGATAAAAATTATATATAACCACAATGGTTAGTATAATATAAAAATTCATAGTTGTTATAGAATAATTTAATTATTTTGTGATAACATGAATAAGAATATATTAGTGTTTTTCTTCCTAATAAGAATGTATATGATGATTTTATTTATATACACAGACGAACATTTTTGGTCTTAGTAAATGGTTGGATCTAGAAAGCACCAAACTGATAATGGATGTGAGGAAAACGTTTTGGTTCTATGAATAAGTAACCAAATAAGATGGGAGTAGAAAAGATAACTCTCTTGGTTATTCTAAACCAACTATGGGGAGTAATGATTAACCACGTGAACCTTGGAGCTTTATCTGATGCATAATATATGATACAAATGAATCACTATATATGTTCAGGGGATAATTATAAAGGTAAGTGTATTCAATGATATATCTATCGATGATGTGGAAATAAACACCATGTAAAATGTTTTAAAGGGACCGGATGTTTTTAAAGATGTGGTACTGAAGGTCATAGATCAATAACCTACAATGGGAAAAAGGAAGTGTTCAGTTGAATCAAGGAAAGTGAAAGAATTTATTTCTAATTTATCAATTGAATATTTTAATTGTGGGGAGTATGGTCATTATGAAAATCAATGTCCTGTGAATAATTTTTGAGAATGGGATCAATAGAACCATAAAAATAAATGGTTATTAATACCTAATTCCATTCCAATTAAATATTAGGAAACTAAAAAAAGACATATCAATGTAATGGATTATTTCTGGACTCATTTTTTGATATTATTTAATCTTAGGGCATGATTTGTGCTTTTGCTTTTAGGAAAAAAGTATTAATAAATAAGATGGAAAATTGTGGTTAAGGGAACATGAAAAATGTTGAATAATAATGGTGTCTACATATAAGGGATTTGAGTGTTATGTTAAATAAATGGGTGATGAAATGTTTAAAAGTATTAATAACCTTTTGATTATGGGATTACTTTAGAAGACCTTTTCTAGTATGTGTAAACCTCAAGTTTGTTATGTGAAATTTTTATTCAAGTAAGAATTATCTTTTCTGGTGAATACATAAATATAAATGTATGAAAAACCCTTAGAGTTTATATGATATTTTTTGTGGTAATTATGGGATATTAAATTTTGGGATGAAAAACTAAAGGTGTAAGATAACATTTAAGGTTAAAATATGTTTTGGTTATTTTGTGGGATTTATCTCATTTTGGGAATTTTATAATAATTATATAGTTTTAGAAAAAGGACCGCCCGTAGGATTCTTGAAAACCCATTGTCTTAGGAAATTCATTAAGAATTGGACTCACAACTGAAGGGAGAAAAGGATTTATCACCAACCACTAGCCTATGTGAACTCTCCGGTTAGTAAGACTTTTTCTTTTTAGTAAAATGGTTGATGAAATAAGAACAATTTGATTTTTAGAACTTATGTCATATCAAATGGATATCCTTGGTATTATAAAATGATTAGGGAATTAAGTGATAAATGTTATTTTGTAAGATGTTCACAATTTTGGTAACTTTACATGATTGAGGTAAGTATAATACAATGGGATTTTATTTAAGGATTAATTGTTGGATTTTATTTTTGAAGAATCTATGATTTTAATTATGGACTCATGGGTAATTAGGTTATTTATGGAAATGATTGAACTATCATGGAGAATATTTGATTAGGTCAGTTACTTTTTATTATAAGTAATTTAGAGTGGTTTATTTATTTATAGATAAATGTTAAAATTTATCAATGAATACTAAGTAATCAAATCCATCTACGTTTTGTGTTTCAAACATGGATTGAATTATTTTGAGTGATTTTAAGGAAAGATATATTTTTAATGTAATTTGTTGAATTTTTGGTATTATAGTTGAATTTTAGAGATTGAATGTTTTTTTCATCATCCAATGGTTTATTCTTTTTGGAAAATTGTTTTATATTACCCTAGCCATATTGGTTTTGGTTAATGCTTCAAGACAAGATAAAATTTGAGTTAATCATTTGTGTGTTATCTGATTCTATAGATTTTTATTCTTGTGTTTTAGGAATTAAAAGGTCATATTAAATACTCATCATTTAGAGAGAAATATTATTTTATGGTATAAATTGAAAAAAGGATGAAACTCTACTTATCAAGTGTGTATGTTTCCTTATGTTCTATGTCAGGGAAGTAAATTGAATCTACATCTTGATGAAAATGATATTATAAAAAAAATATCCAATTATATTTCATATAATTAAAACAAAGTCCATTTAACCAATCACAATTTTTGGTTTTATAATTTTTAACTTTCTTCTGATCATTTTTTCTATCACACTCTATCATAACATTATGGTTACTTTTTCTTCCAAATCTATGTTTTTTTCATGGAATCCTAGTATGTGATATCTCGGGTTACCTTTTTACTTCACTTTATTTCATTTAAAGTGAATTTTTTATTGAATATTTTTGTGATGAGTGATTTAAATGATGTAATATTGAAAATTTGAACCATAGTTACTAAGACGAAATTTAAAATTGTGAGGAAGCAATTTCCAAAATGGTGAATGGATATAACATCCTTTGTAATTACAGAATAATTATTTTTCATATTTATTAATATTTATGATTTAGATTGTAATTTTAAATTAAAATTTAGGCTATGTCTGATAGCGTACCTAACACACAATAATGAATTTCTTTCAAATCTTACATTACACACAAGGCTGAGTTATACCCAAAAATAATATATTATTAACATTATTATTTTATATTGTAATTATAACATAGATGTTAGAATAGAGGGAATGAATCATATTAAATAAATTATAAAAATATTGCTTACACCTTTTTTTATAATGATTCATTGGTGATAAAATTAATTATAAATGTAATTACTAATCAATTAAATATAAAGGATGTGTTTTTATAAAAAAATATTTAAGTGTGAAAAATTGTTTTAATAAAATAATAAAATCACCATTTTTTTATAATATTAATGAAATATTAAATCAATAGAATGTTCAAAATTCATCTAATATGTTCTCTAGAAATTATATAATAACAAATACAATTTTAAGGATAAAATGAGTGTTTTTCCATTAATATAGTTTCACCTCTTTTTGATGGTGAACCCATATAAATATGGTTTTGACAATTTTATAAGTTATATAGGGACAAATAAACTTCTTATTTGTATTAGGTTCATAAAAATTTAATTTAGTTGAATTTTGGTATTTTGGTGATAAAATTCATTTTTAAAAAAATAGTGAAAAACACTGAATTTTATTTCAAAAACGATTTTTTGTCTATTTTATATATATAGTTATATTGTCCATTTAATTGGTTTTAAAATTTAATTAGATTAATATTTTATCATTTAATCCAATTTAGTTCATTGGAATAAATTTTATAGAAAAATTTAATAGAAAAACTATGTGAACTTTTGAACGTTTTGCTTTAATGAACCTGTCTTCGCATTCAGACAATGAGATTAATTTTAAATTTAATTATTCCTATAATGTGAATTTAATTTTCAAAAACAAACATACAAGTTTTTAATCATTACTAAAAATTTTCCCCAATAGGATCAAAATAATTTTTTTGAATAGTAACTTTAGAATTTTAGTTACCACAATTAAAGGTAAATAGGGCAATTAAAGGTAATAATAATATAATAATAATAATATAAAACTACCATAAAAATTTTCCTAATATTATTGGATGAGTTATTTATTTACAATAATATTATTGGGTCTAAATTGCGGTCTTTATAAGCCACCTGGTTGTGATTATGACATTTATAACTTGTAATTAAAGTAAAGGCAAATATGTCATAATCATGTCTCTTATTACTAAAAAACATTTAATATGAGATTATATAAATGATATATTAGACTATAAATTGTCCTTATAAACATATAAATATTACCTAAATCATGGTAATTTATTTATAATTTTTATAAATTAGATGGTTAAATTCAATTATTTCACAAAGATGATACAGCAATAGATTTATTACAGAAATAATCAAATAAATGATATTAACAATCTTAAAATAAATATAATTTAAAATATTTAACTCCATAAACGAATTTTATGTATTAATATGACATGTTAGGATTTATTTAATGCATTTTTTCTAAGTAATCAAGTTATTATGATGTTTTAAAAAGGTTATTAAATGAATATTGTCAAAATTGACATAATTCATACATTAAAACATAGAATATTTAATTAAATTACATAAAATTTAAAAAAAATATAATCTTACACCAAAATTTGATATAGATATAAAAATTTCATTAATGACTCTTTAATTATACTTTTTTCCAGATTTCATAATTATTATAACTCTCAAAGTGTAAATTGCTTGATAAAATTGTAAGAGTTAAAAGGGGTTAAAACAAAATGATACAGATTAACAAAAACATTTATAATTATTATTTAATGACTATATTTATACTTATAACCATCATATATTATAAATAACAGAATTTGGACCCATTTTTAATCAAAATTAAATTTGTAATAATTTAATACTTTTAATAATTCCAAGGGTGCCCCACCCATCTCTTTTAAAAAGATGCCATTCTTCTCTATTACTCACACTTATAAAACCTTTTTGATCAGACAAAATCTACCCTAACCTCTTCCTAGAATCCCACCCAATGTATTTTATTCCTTTTTTTATTCATATGACCCTTTTTATAGTTGTTAATTTGTTCTTCAATTGTGATCTACCGAAGAAGAGGTGTTGTTTTCATTAAGAATTTCTATTTCATTTATTCTTCCACTTCCTTGAAATATTCTTCTTCCAAGATGAAATAATAACACTAGTATATTAAATATACTAAAATTATATTACGTTAATATACTAACAAAAATCCATCTACAATTCCATAAAATGGTAAAGGAATTAATCTTTCATGTGTACGGGTGAATTATCACCTCCACAAACTGATATAATTTTTTATCTATAACCGTCTCTCAAGACATTTTATAATGATGGAATTAATATTTTTATATGATTTTAATGACATATGTAAAATTATAATATAATAATTTATAAATGGTTCTCTTACTTTCCATGCACATAAAAATGATAACGCCATTCGTGTGTGCGTGTAAACTATCACCTCTACGAAGTGATGAGAATCATTTTTATTCCCTACATCCCTTTAATTATATATATATATATATATATATATATATATATTATTATTATTAAGATTTTAATTATATTTTTGTCATTATTAAAAGATAAAATAATAATCACCTTATTTCCATATTTATCTTTGAAAATGGAAATGTTACTCATGAATTTTATTCTAGAGACGATGGAATTAATTAACACATAGACTATAAACATCATAACAAGTTCATTTTCAAATCAAGTATGGAATATCGACAAAATGTCTAATATGAACATAAATAATTATGTAATTTTTATAACATATTAATAAGTGATGTAAAAGGAATAATAAACTTTAAAATATTTCTCAATAAAGTAAAAATTAACCAAATTTAATCATTCAATAATATAAAGAGTATATGTGGTTATTCTAACTCATGGTATGGGACTACGTCTCAATCTCCTTTCATTGAGGAATATTTGAATATTATACACCACCTTCTTTTATACATTGTATAATTAACCACATTGACATTTAATTTTATTAAGATGGTTTCTGAATGAATATTTTTCGATGAATATTTTTTTTCAAAAAAACAGATGGAATATATTTTATAACATATGCAATGAAAAAGAATATTTGACCACCATGACCATTATTTGATGTTTTTCTTCCACTACAAGCCAAACTATTTTTAAAAGAAAAAAATACCATATTCCCTTATCAATTATTTTTTTATTGATAATGGTTTTACAAATGGTTTTATTATATCAATATCTTTAAATGTTTCCTTTTGATTTCAAATGAAATTTTATGAGTGAAATGTTGATAATTCCAATCTTTTACATGTTGTGATTTTGTTATGGAAATTGAACATTTGAATGGTATTTATGTGAAAAATAAAATAGGATTGGTTACATGATAAACCAAGGTTGGGTGGTTACATTATAACCTCCATTGCATTGGGTATGGAAGTCAGTTGTATGGATATTCTATTTGTAAGAGTGATATGTATGGAAGTCGACTGTATGTTTATTCTATTTAAGTGTGATTATGTCCCAAGTTACCTTTATATGTTTGATATATCAAATATTTTCAATTAAATTTACATTGAATTTAATTGTTTTAAAAACAAAAAAAATGTTACTCTAAGATGAATGGCTTCATTTTTATGATAATGGTGTTATTTTGAGATGAACAGTAAAAATGGCCCATTTCAAATTTTTAACAGTTTTAAATTATTTATATAGTTTGGCCGTAAAATTATCTACATTAATCCAAATTGAAAAATTCATTATTTTACAGATTCTACACATCCAGGGCTTAATTTACTATTTTTGGACCAATATCTGAATCAACCATATGGAAGCACCAAAGAATTTCACAATTTGGATCAAGAAAACTGTTCGCAGTTATGCCTAGATTTGGTGTTGGCTTCATAACTCATTCATGGTAGGCCCAATTGTTGTTAAATTCTGTTGGGGCACGCTAAAAGAGTTTTATAGAATCTTAAATAAAGAAAGGCCCGTGAATTGTCCATTTAAGGGGTCATTAAATCAGCCTAATCCGGAGGTTTGCGATTTAGAGAGTCTGACTGGACAGAATAAATGCTCAGAGTAAAACAGCCATAAATCTCAGAATATATGTCCAAATCCGCTAATATTTTGAGGGGAAATGTCCAGGAGAATTATGAACAAAAATAAAGAAAGGATCAATACGTGAAGATGTCATTTAATGGGGATACAATGCGTTAAAATTTGGGGGACAAATTCTGGCTATAAAAGGAGGAGAGCTCCACCCTCTCAAAGCATCCCATTTTCCATCCCATTTCTTCTGGGACACCAAGGAGGAGAAATTTTCAGATTTCTCTTTTAGTTCATTTCTTTTCATAGTTTTGTAATGCCTTCTTCTTCCCCATTCATCTCGATTACCCTTACTATGGTGGGGTAAACAATTGGAGTGATTGAGGAAGGGTTGGTTTTCTACATTGTAATGCTTGAGTTCTTAGACGCAATTGAATAAATTTCATTCTTCTTCAAAGTTGTTTTCAGTTTATTATAGCGTTTTTTTTTATCAAGTGCGATATTTTTTGAATATTAATTCTGTTATTGATTTCTTCCTTTGTAAAATAATCATAATCTCCCTCCACTAATTTCTGGTTTATAAACAATGGAATAGACCAGGGATTAGTGGTGAAGTACTTGATGATCGTCAGTACGTGTAAAAGGTGTAGTGAATGTTCTTGATTTTTTGGGATAAACAAAACCCAATCAGGTATTTCCCATTTAAATTAAATATATTCAATACAACTATTTTACACCTGGAAGGAGAGTTAACCAAACCGAGATCTTGGTAATGTTTTCTCTCACCATCATAATTTCACCAAGGAAGTGAGAGGAAACAATTGTGGAAACTCACTTTAATCAACAAAGAAGAATAGGTTTGAATTAAATTGAATAAGGATAGCATTACAATTAGGAAACTGACCCCAACCTAATCACCCTTTTAATTTCATAGTTTTTCAGTCATTTGAATTTAAAATTTCCTTTCAAAAACACAACATTTTTACCCTCATTTTAAAGTGAAAAAATATTTTTTGTGCACTCCTCTTCAGGAGACATCCTTGGTCGACCATATTACTGCGTTTTAACTTAGGAAATAATTTTTTGTCCACGCTAGACGATAGGCGTGCGTCAAACTTGGTGCCATTTCTTGGGAGACAGTTCCTCAAAACATTTTGTAAAAAAATCTCTTTTGAATGACTCGTAGCTCAAATAGAAATTTATTGGAATTCGATCTAGAAATTGAGCGTACAACAACCAAATTGAAAAATAAAAATCATACAAAATATTTCAAGGAAATAAATCTCACCGATTCAAGTGATACCTTGATTGAAGAATTTGAACTTGTAATAATGGTTTTAAATCCCAACCGAACCATGCACAACATCTGTGCACCTCAATTTGTCAATCAAAATTATCAACTTGAAATTCATGCCTTAGAAAATGATTTTGAATTGCGAATTAACATGATAGAAGTGGTTCCTAAATTTCATGGTCTTGCAGGTGAAGACCCGAATAGACATATTCAAGAATTCGCCTATGTCTTCTCCAGCTTCAAACCTCAAGCAGTTGCGGAAGAGCATGTGAAGTGGAGGTCATTCCCCTTATCACTAGAGGGAGCAGCGAAGGAATGGTTGTACAATCTACAATTGGGGGAGATCAGTGACTGGGAAGATCTAAAAAATGCTTCTTACAAAGATTCTTCCCAACATACAAAAGCACTGAAATAAAAAAAGAGATTTATGACATCCATCAATTAACTGGAGAAACACTCTATGAATACTGGGAACGTTTCAAGAAGCTTTGTGCAAGTTTCCCAAACCAAGAAATAGAAGATGATCAATTCTGTGTGTGCTTATACCAAGGATTGCTTGACAATGATAGGAATCTACTAGATGCATCATCGGGGGGAGCCCTCATTGACAAATCACATACAAAAATCAGAGTTATGATTGAAAATATTGCACAAAATTCAAAGCAGTTTGGCACCAGAGGTACGATCGCCAGAGGAATCCATGAGATAAAAACATCAGATTCAGTAGATTTAATTAGAAATGAAATGGGTGAACTCACCAGGTTAGTGTGACAAATAGGTGTGAACCATGAGAAGGAACAACAAGAACTGAATAAGGTATGTGGTTTATGCTCTTCTAATTCTCATTACACTGATCAATGTCCAGAATTGCAGGGGACATAAAGTTGTGCTACAACCTATCAACAAATCCAATACCAACTGTAAACCCAACCAGGCTACGGGTTTCAATAGAACCAAGCCAGAGAAACTTTTCAGCAGAAATATCAGAACCTGATAGCATTTCAACAACCTTATAAGCAGCCCTTCCAACAACAACAAACATTCCAACCACCGCCTTTCTAGTGGAAGAGTTATGAGCAACCATCCAAAAGTGAACTGACAACTAAAGATCAACAACTGAAGGCAAGATTTGTGGGATTAGAAGGTAAAATGGACAAGCTAACTGATCAATTTATAAGTATTATGGATGCTCTCACCAAGAACCAAGTTAAACTTCCCTCACAAAAAATTCCCAATCCAAAGGATAATGTTAGTGTAATCACCACCCTAAGCGGGAAGGAGCTCACACCACCAGAAAAAAATGAGGAGGATGATTCCAGGGAATCTTCTGAAGCTCGTCATGTCCAAACAGAAGATGGAGTTGACAAAAAAAGAGAAAGAACAAGGTTTAGGAAGAAAAGAATAGAAACTCCTTTTCAAAAACAACAAAGGGAGAAAAAGGATATCCCAGCACCATTCCCATTAGCATTGGTTGAGTCAAATAAGGGTGAAGAAGAATGATTTCAACGGAAAATTCAAGAAACATTCCGAAAAGTTGAGATTAACATCCCACTACTGGATGAAATCAGACAAATCCCTAAATATGCAAAATTTCTGAAGGAGCTATGTACTAAAAGAAGGAGGCTGAATGAAAATGAATGAATCAACTTAGGAAGAAGTGTCTTTGCATTGATCACACCACCAATACCGCAAAAATGTCAAGATCCAGGGACTTTCTCTATTCCCTGCACTATCGGTTCATTAAATTTTATTGATGCATTATGTGATCTTGGAACTTTTATAAATGTGATGCCTCACTCAGTGTTTTTATCTTTGTATATCAGAGAACTAAAACCAACTTGGGTGGTGGTACAATTAGCAAACAGATCCACCATTTTCCCAGCTAGAGTCATTGAAGATGTACTGGTTGGAGTGAGAGGATTAATCTTTCCAGCAGACTTTTATGTCCTTGCCACGGAGGAAGACCGAGCACCAGCCAAATCTCCCATCATCTTAGGGAGACCGTTCTTCAAAACAGAAAGGACGATCATCAACATTCATGAAGGTACACTAACCATGGATTTTGGAGAGAGCACGGTTCACTTCAATATTTTTGAATCCATGAGGCACCCATAGGATGATCACTCCCTCTTTCCAATTTCAAATGAAGTTGGTGCAGAACCAATTGAAGAATCATGTATGTTCTATGAATTCTTAGTCTTAAGAGAGACTTCTTCCCATGAAAATATCATTGAACATGTGGATGTTGAAGATGTTGGAGATTCTGACTTCATGTGGGAGGAAGAAGAAAAATATGATTTATTTGATGATTTGATAAATGATGAAGAAGATGATATGATTTCTTGTGTGTAGGAGGTCCAAAATTTGGAAGTGGGAAATGTCAATTTAGTCTTATCCCTTGAGTATCCCCCTGATCTATAACTCAAACCACTCCCCACTAATTCGAAATATGTATACCTTAGGGGGAGAGAAAAACTACCAGTGATAATTTCTAATAATATATCTAAAATCCATGAAAAATCATTGATTGTGCTTTTGAGAGAATGTCCTAGGTCCACCACATTACTACATTTTAACATAGGAATTAATTGTTTTGTCATACCTGACGACATGAGTGTGTCAATGTTATATGTTTATTTATATGGGTTTTAAGTTAATATTTTGATTTCAAAAAACAAAAGCAATGATATTATATTCAATGAAGTGTAATTACTACTTCTCAAAAGTTAAAATCATTACTTTATGACAAAGTATCTGTGGTTTATATTATTTTCTCAAGAAAAACAGTTTTACTTCATTGTGCATCCCTTACTAAGCTATTTATGATCATCCCATGTTTTGAAATGTTATTCATAGGATTTAATGAAGAAGTGATTCATGTATGGGATCAAAGAAAATTTATGAAGTTTAAGCATGAAACGAATCCATGTTTCTTTCTAAATGCATTTTTTTGCTTTAGGAAGAAAAGGCTTGTGAGTATAAGTTTCTACTTGTTAATTTTTGAGTTGTTATGTATGAGTTCTGTCATAATTCACTAAATATCTAAACTAGAAAATATCAGTGATGTGAATGAATGTAAAATTATTGACTTAACACAATATTAAATAATTTTTAAGGTTGGGGCCTTATAAAAGGTATCAATTTTGAAATTTTCACATGATATTTATCTTTTAAAACTCATGTGCAGTGAAATATTAAATATAAAACATTCACCCCAAGTTTACCTAAGACATACTGTATGACAAACCATGTGATATACTTGGGAGTCACCCAATGCACAAAACACAATTTTTCCCTGGTACTCACACAAGACTTAACATATTCTAAGAACCAAAAATAATTCATGATATACTTTGATTATGGATAAATTAATGGTATACATTAAGGGTAAACTATCATTCCACTAAATGTAATATTTAGATCCAATATGAAATAATGATAAAGTAGGGACATACTTATTATTAAATATGATATATTTTATATTCTTAAACTCATTTAGGAGTACTAAAAAATCATACAAGATAACCCATCTCATCATATCCCTTGTGATATAACACAAGAGAGGTACTGTGTTTTATATGCATTTAATGTTTTTTCAATCTCATTACATCACTTAGTGATCTGAAAAACATCTCTATGTGACCATTTAATAAAACCCTCCCCCTAAAATCCTTTAGTGTGTAAAATATATGATGTGAGCTAGTGTTGACACATGGTAATTATATTCCAGATGCTTAGCTCGTTGAATGAGTATCCAAACTTATTTACCTCACAACATCTAATTTTTTTATGTTAATAGATTTTTTTATTCTTAAAAATATTTCTATGTTCCTAAGAGTAATCATTCTAGAAACGTTTCCATCTATATTTTTCCTTGAGGTTATTTTTTTAAGAAAATTGGAGACAATAAATTTCTTCATCACTAGCACATCTTAAAATAAATTATTATATAAAGTGATGTTGACTTTGAACTTTTCTAAGTCCAAATATTCTTTCACTAGTCTCTTATAAACTTCTTTCCTTTTTGTAATATTTGGTTATTTTACAAAAAACACTTTTTTATTATAAAATAATACTTATTTACATTAGTGTGAACAACTAAACAATTATACCCATATCTCAGATTGGTTTCTATAAATTTAGAGTAGTATTCTAAAAAGAAGATTTTATTAATTAAAATATTCAACTAATATGTGTTGGAATAAAAATTACTCATATATTAGAAAATATATAGGATGAACTACTTATCCACGATAAAACAAAATTTATCTATACCTTATATTGAATAATGTTATAGATAATGATGAATAAAAAACCAAGTCTTTTAAATCAGTTATCTCATATTATTCATAGAAAATAATTATTAACAAAAAAAATATCTTATCATATGATTTAGATAAGATAAAAATGAACATGGTCAATAGTGGTATATGTTAGCTTGATATATTCCTTTGCATTCTGTTATATGATTTATTAACCCTTAGCATCATCATGATTTAGCAACCCTTTGCTTCATTACTTGAATAAAAACTATAAACATGAACAATTTTTTCCTTGAAATTAATGTCATTTATATTTATAGATTTTTATATTATAAATTTAGTATCATATAACCTTCAAAATCAAAGAATTTGTTTCTATAACATTGATTCCTAACATAAACATTCTAAAAAGTTTCACAACCCCCTTTAGGTATCCAGTACAATTTCCATCCTATAGAACCATTTCCCTTCTTCCAATCCATCTCTTTAAGGCTTTATTGACCAAGCATAACAATTGTACAATCCAATATTTTACTTATTTCTTAAATCATTACCCATTTAAACTTTTAGAATAGTATCAGAGCCCAGACATCACATTTCAATCTCATTTATCATCAACTCTTTGAGGAAACATGTTGAACATGTATTGAACTCATTAACATTTTTCTAAAATTCACAAAGATGACTGTATATTGAAGTCAATATCCAAATCATTACTAATGATTTATTTTTAGTCTCTCTAATTCATTGGAATACTCAATCACGCTATGTCTGTGTGTATAGACTAAATTTCATTTGGTAATCATTCATTTAATGCCTTTAACTCTAGAATTGAATCATCTCATGATTTTATTAAGCATATTTATTCATGTGCTTAGAATTTTGAATTTTGTTCTACCTAGGTATAGTTTTTCTCTAACACATATAATTATTCATCTTTATTAAGAATTATTCATACATTTCTACACTAGTATAACAAAATTATTATATTAAGCTTCATGTTTTTCAAGGATTGATATTAAAGTAATGCAGAATGATAATGATTCATTTCATTCATATGAGAGTATTTTGTAATATGACTATCACTACCAAAGTAATTTAATAAAGACTTCTATTAAATATACTCTCACTAAAATTATGACACTTTTAGACTCATAATATCAATTAGTTATCCAAGATCCATATTTCACTAATAAATAAATTTTAATTTTGCAATGGTTTTGTCCTTTATAGCCTTTATATTGCTTTTATCCAAATCATGGTGGTGTTGAGAGGTGTTTTGGAGGTGTTTTGGATTCTAGAGAGTTGTTTTGATCTTTCAATGGGTTATTACTCTCTGATAGTTGATGTGGTGGTTAAACCTTGACCATTCTTCAGGATCAAAAAATGTTTAACTTTTAAATTGAGGTAGGGTATTCATTTCTTTTCCTTATTTATTTATGAAATAAAAAAAATCATGGTCTATCCCTTTAGATAACATTTAGATTCATATTAACGATGTATACACTAGATTAAATAAGATTTATTCCTCATTTTGTTTTTTTGTTAGCATTCACATGTGATTATGTCATGATAATAGTAATCCTCATATTTTGATAAACAATATTATATATATTTGTATATTTATTATATGTTTTAGTTTGTGTTTTATTCAAAGAAATTATATTAGTAATGTAAAGTTGATAATTCTTATAGTCTAAATAAAAAAGAGTCATATTTAACATGATATTGTTTTTCCTTAATTTTTGATTGAAATGGAAGTTAATCTTGACACAAGTTTAAATAATTCATATATGTTTATATTCGATACCTTGGGTGGAATTTGGTTGTAACCTATTCTAAATAAATTGGTTAACTCAAGACGTTAGAAATCTGTTTGTTTGTTAAAGATATTTTTTTGGGTCTAGTAAGTTCACCTACTTGTAAATTTTGGATGTTAAGTTTTAATGGCGTGGATTCCCTATAAACTATTTGTTATTTTAATATTGTTTTTTGTGATTTATCTATATTCAGATTTTTTTAATTTGATGTGATGTGAGCCGAGGATTTCTGATGGTTTGTTGGGAAGGGGAAGAGAGGACTAGGTTGTGGAATTAGTTGACACCTATGATGGTAGGATGCATGGTGGTGTTGGGGATGACTCTTGGACTGATGGAGTGGGTTGATACTAAGAATTTCCACTCATTGATATACTGAAGATGGGATATTTATTTTTTTATGGATGTTCTTTAATGGTTTAATGTTTGGGTATCATGTTTTATTAAATTCATTTCCCCACATCAAACCACAACAGATTATGTTTTTTTATGTACTATTATGGTGGAATAGGTTGATTCTTATAGTACCGAGAATTATGAAATTCTAATTAATGTTAAATAATTTACCCATAGGGTTGGAGACTTTATTGAATTATAGAAATATGTTATTTTATGAGAGAAAATTTATTTATTTCTATATTAATTTGTTTGTTCAATAAACTTATAAAAAAAAATTTAATAGAAAAATTATTTAATTGAATGTTTTCCATAAATATATGTCTTCTTATAGGAAATCTAGCCTCAGGCAGTAGCCGCTATGTATATCAACCCATACTCTTTATTCATTTGTATTACATGTAATTATATGAATATTCATTACATAACATAACGATCCATGTTATAATCGTATAGGTCTAGTGCCTTTGGAAACATTGATACACAAACCACTTTTTCATAAGAGATCTATATAATCCACCACTAATTTCTACACAACTATCACCCTTATTAGACATATCATACAAAAAATCTGTATTCATAACCTGGGGAAATAAAACATAATAAGGTGTGAGCTATGATGCTCTGTAATGGTAATCATGGGAGATATAAATGATCACATAAGAATAACATGAGCTTAAGTGTATGAAAACATTATCTTAACAATTGAAAACCATGACCTATATATCATAGATCATAATCTTGGTTCATGTCCTAAATCATGGTAGATGATAAGATATTAGCTATATTGTAATCAATTAACATGATCTATTATAGAAAAATATTTTCATAATATATAGATCTGTTGTATACAAATAAGCATAGAAAATCATTTCATTAGTAGTCCTGGGTCACTTCTAGTCCTATAATAGTGGATTGGTTTCAATCCCACACTTTATCATATTATTTGAGGATCACTCCCAAGACTATCATTGTGGATACACTCCGTTAGAAAACTGGGTTCGCTCCAAATTCTAGTCCAATATATCTCATGAGATCCCAAAATTTACCTATTGTAGGGCTATATAATTCCAAGACCACCCATAACATACTGAAAATAATACATATTTGTTCCACAATATCATAAATCATTCATCATATCATAAACCATGAAATAAAAAAGGTCTTCATAAACATTTTATCATAGAATAACCCAAGAAAAAGAAAAGAGTTTCATAAACATTTCACCAATTCATCATAGCATAAACCATAGAAAAGAGATGAGTTTCATAAAAATATTTTCATAATAATAATAAACTATAAAAATAAATAATAATTATTTAATCATTATATATTATCCCTAGAAAATATTAGTTAACAAAAAAGAATTTCATCTTATATGAAAACTGCCTTTAAAATATCACTGGGAATATTTCTTGCAAAAAATACCCATTTCATTCTGAAATCACTACTTTAAAATATAAAAATAAAAAATATAATTGAAATTTTTTTAATTAAAATGAAAAACAGAAACATATATAGGAATCTTCACAACATTTTTTAATTATGATGGTGGTAAATCATATTCATGTCTTATAAGATAAAATAAAACATTCCTCTCATACTTTTGTAAAAAATGTCAAAATGTGACTCATTCAGAAAATGACAAGAAGATTCCAAATAAAACATTTATGAAAAATTAAATCATTCCAAGAAAATTCCTAAAAAAAATATTATATCATTATTGAAAATATTTTTCGAAGACATGGATATAAAAGAAAAATTATTTTCAACCGAAGAGAGAAATAATTTCTATTTTCTTTAAAAACATTATTTCATGATCATGAGTACTTAAAAGAGGGAAATGGAAGAAAAACATTTAATTTATAGAAATAAAATAGGATAATAAGATTCAATATTTTGGTGAGATTAATATTGAAATATTTTACCATTGTAACGTAATACTAAATGGTCCTTATAAACAACAAGATTGTAATATAATTCCATTACCTCGTGTATTGTCTTTCATCATATGCATTTGAACCTACTATATAATAAATACAGATTTATTATAAATTTATACCATGAACATACTCATAGATATCATACAAAATATTATTTTTCATATAATACTGTACCACCCTTTTATTAATAATTTTTTATTAAAATCACTTTTCTTGATGAAGACTAGTTTACTTTTCATGAATGTTTTGTTTTAGCAGTCTTGGCCTTTTTACATAGATCATGGTTCTGTAATATCCAAAATATTATCCATGATATTAATATCATATATATTAATTATATACATATATATATATATATATATTAATCCATAGAATTTTTAGAAATAAAAATGAATTGCATCATTCATGGGGATGGTGGGTCATACTAACACATGAACATCGTTTCCATTTTTCAATGGATGGAATGAAATAAAGGTAAATAATTATTAACCTTTTCAGAGTAATTTTTAATATGTATATATATGTTATATGTCAATTAAATCAATACTTATTACCATCCATGTAAATCATAAATGAAAACTGAATCACATCACTACGCAAAGGTAGAAATCCACACGTATGTACGAGCGATGTTATCATTTTCCAATAGATGGGAAAAAGGTGGATAGTGGTTTTTTTATAGTAATAATATAAAATTAAATATATTTTATATAATTAAGACAAAATTTTATAATGGATACCATGGATCTAGAGGAGTTATAATAAGAAATAAAGTTTATAATGCTCAGTTTAGATTTATACCTATTTGTTGAGAAACCGTCTTTGGATTAACCTTAATCATTGAAAGGATAGTCCTTTCGAAATACTAGGAGCTCTAAGATGTGTTTAAGGAATATATAAAGGTATTATAGAAAGGATTGTCTAATATATAAGGCTCATAAGGTTTCAGTAATAGAGGACAAACGGTTCCCTTTTAAAACTGAGGGGAGGGGCGGTATTAGAATTACTAAATAATATAAGATATAAATAAGTCATTATAAATTAAAATGAATAAAATGATAATATATTTGAATATAAGGTATTATATTGTTTAAATCACATCAACCAAAAAATTTTGATAGGTTGGGGTGTCATTTTAAACCTTATCTATTTTATTGATCCATTGGTTAACCAATTTTTACCTGAACCATGATAACAAATTTTTAATATTAAAGGGTTACAATATTAATTATACTGAGAAAATTGTATCATAAATGGAACTTTATGACATTTTGGACCATATATTATCAACTTTTTCATATTTAAGTATCTTTATGATTTTTAAATAATTTAATAAAATGTTGTTTTTAAAATTGTCTTTCATTTCGTTTTTACACTATTCGAATAGTTGGACTTTAATGATAACAATATAGTAAGGGAATTAGAATATAAACCATTAAAAATCTAATATGTTATTTTAAGCTTTTCAATTCATGTAACACAATCATTACCCAAAATTGTTTTAATTTATATATTTTAAAATCATTAATTTTTTTCTTTTAATCGAGTAAATATTGTGTTGGTGTGGTGTATGAATTTAAGTTAAATATTAAATTACTAAAAATTAAAAATAAATTAATATGATAAAAAATTTATACTTAAAATAAAAATTTATAACCAAAATTATCCTTTTTTTATCCTTTTGTAAATATTTTGGAGATATTAAATTCAAGGGATTGACATTTTGCCCTAATTCTGTTCTTAAATTAATTTAAATGTCATAATCAAAGAGATGTGGCATTAAGTCACCATATATTAAATAAATTGATTGAAATATAAAAATAAAAATCATATAATAGGTTATAATAAAGTGTTATATAAATTTTAAATCCCTTTTCTCATGTTTTAACCTTATTTTACCTATTTTACCCATATCGAGGTAATAAAAATTTATTATTGTAATTTTTCCTATTGACCAAAAATAAAAGAGAAATTTTAAAAAAATAGGATCTTTTGGATTCCAAATATAGACAACATTATTCAAGATCGTATTCTATAAGTGAAGTAAATTCATTTCAAAATAAATATAGAAAACTGAGTGAATTTTTTTTAGTAAAATACATTTTTAAGCATAAAAATGAATGTCAATTTTTATATCATGTCTATAAAAACCTTAGAAAAAGGCTAAAACATTTTAATAAATATCTAATATATATAAATTTATTTAAAATAATTCACAAATAGTGATTAATTAAATTTATTAAGATAAAAACACATTGTGAACATAAAAATTGTTTTTTAGAAAAGTTTCTCTTTTACTATCAAATGATATTGTTTTTATTTTTAATCAAATGATAAATGATGAATTTATTATAAACCATAATTTTTTTATAATTTATTTGGTCTTATACCTACCTTCCAATTTAATTTCTAGGTTATAAATGTGTATTATATTATAGTTTATTTAGACTAATGGTTGAGTGTATCGTAAGCTGTCAACGAAATTTCATTTAAAGATAAATATGTCCTAAAATCTTGGGGTGTTACATTTTACCCCCTTAAAATGAATTAATCCCTTGAAATTTGATCAATATTATATAATAAAATGTTTTTATATCTATTCCATCACATTCTTGGGTTCCAAAGTATCTACTTCGAATGTCTGATTCCTCTAGAGAACTTTAACCATGTGAGTAGTCTTGTTCAGTAATACCTCATCAATATGATCCAAAATTTATACTAGTTTTTCATCATAGAAAAGATCATGAAAATATGATACAACCTATTATTTTGGTAAAAAAATGTTTTGGGTATATACATCCTTAAGAGAGATGCATGGAACAAGTCATTAACTTGAGAGAGGTTCAGTGGAAGCGTCAATCGATAAGCTATTATCCCTACTTGATCAAGAATATCAAAAGGGACGTCATACCTATGGATTTGTTTTTCATTATTTTTTAATCTCATAACCTTATTCTATGGATAAATTCATAGTAATACCATTTCATGAACTTCTAACCCCAAATCTCACTGATGATTCTCATCATAACTTTTCTATTCACTCTGAGATGCTTTTATGTGCTGCTAAATGGCTCTAACTTTCTCTATTGCCCGAATGGCCCGAAGGCCTTATTTTTTATTTTTTTATAGATAATCCCCATTTTAAGGGTTGAAGGGGAACTCGTACATGACTCGTAGGCCCAAGCCACAAGGCCCGACAAACCTGCTCTAACTTTCTCTATCATTTACTAAGTTATTATAGGCCACAATATATTTCTTTTTACAACTTCATCTCAACATGTAAGATTTATGAAATTCTTACCGTATATTTCATCTTAAGATCTATCTGAATTCTCAATTGAATGAAATTGTATCAAGAAAACTCAATTATAGGAAGGTGTGATCTCAACTACCTTTGAAATACATAGAACAAGATCTCCGTATATCTTTTAGGGTTTTAATGGTTATCTTGTTCTAAAAATATGTCTTATGATGATAAGTAGTACTAAAATGCAACTCAGTATCTAGATCCTACAGAATAATTTTCCAAAATATCAATTAAAACTATGGATCTTGATAAGATGTAACAGAATAGGGTACTCCATGAAATATTTCCACTTCCATAATATAAATTATTTCTAGATGATCAAGAGATAAATACTATTTGATATTAATTAAGTGTGCTGACTTCATAAGCCAATCGACTAAAACCCAACTAACATTTATGACTTTAGATATTTTAGGGATTTAGATAAATAAATTGATGGTAATATTTTATCAATTCCTTTTAGGTATGGGTAATTCTTGTAACATTCATTTAGAATTATTTCTCTCGTCTTTAACTTTATATTATATTGGGCATCATTATATATAATCTATAATAACCCTTTTCATGTTTTCTTACTCAGGAATATTATTTTAGATCACTATACATCTTTCTACTTCTATAATGAAGAGATAATGATGAACTATGACATTCAACCAATATCTCCATCTTCAAATCTTGTATGGAGTGGACACATACCTGGTTCATGAAACTTATCATTCCATCACAATCAAGGTTAAACTCAGGAACATTGCTAAACTTCTTGGTAATTTCAACATCTTCCTTTTTCCCTATTTATTCCTTACATGAATAGATAGTTGAACATTAATTTGAGTAAGATAATATTTCTCCCATTATTTAATGATTTAAATATCTATTCTTTATAAATTCTTAAATTTTTTATATTTATTGATTCATATTATAGTTAGTCTAGCAAGATCTATTCTAATCATAAAATCTACCACCTTATGCTATTATCTAGGGAGGTAATGTATTGAGAAGTCATAATAATTAATTTTTACACTGGCTTGAGATTATATGACCCAAAAATGAAACATTTTTTCCACAATTCAAAGTCGATAAATTTTCCATACAACTTCTACTCCATTGGATCTTTAACATAATTCTCATGTAATATGTATGATGTTACTTTATCTTTTAATATATAATAATATAATCTATAAATACTACCAAAAACTGATTAGGGTAATCTAAAAACAATCTATTCATTAAATCTATGATGATAGTAGTGGAATTAATAAGACCATATGGCGTCACTATAAACTAATATATTCTATACCTAGTATAGACTCTATTAATTGGATATATCTTCTTTCTATAACCTAAAAACTGATCATAGTAATCTACAAAAACTCTATTCATTTGTTATATCCTCTTTTACTAACCTAAATTTATGAATTTCTAAATGAAGGTTAATCTTGAAAACGTATTGCGCTATGTGGATTTGATCAAACAAATCATCAATACAGGGTAGTGGATACTTATTCTTAATATTTATCTTCTTATTTTTTTGATAATCAATGTAGATACATTGATCGTAACATCGAATTACCTGATTTTAGGTAATTATATATATATGTGCTTGTTTTCATCATTAATTGGGTGTGTATGGGGAGTCCTGAGGATTTAGAATGTTTTCCAAGTAAAATTTCCAAATTTTTAGGGATTCATGTTAGTTTGAATTAATGGAGTCTGGGTATAATTTTTTTCATGGTCTTGAAGGGTTCTCCCTAGTTTTAGATAACACCTGAGTTTGTTCAGGGTTTTTGTGTAAGAATGTGGGTTTTCTGATATGAGATGGGAGATTACATGGTGTGTAAAGGGGTTACACAATGTGTACCTGGTCACTAGACACAGTTTGTTAACATTATACACAGTTGGAAAGGAGATCATGTCATGTAATAGTTACATGATTAGTATTATTAAAATATATGGTTTAAATAAAAAGGTGATGTATTTTTTGTAATATTCCATCCCATTGGATTACATGATTTTTAAATGGGTTAAATATTGTGTAACTATCAAGATTTTGGATTTTAGGGTGCTTAATTGGATAATTTTTCATTCATTATCATATATCACTCCTTACTCTCTACCTTGGTCCCCTCTCTAGTGATTTTCAGAGCCTCTGTTTGATTTGGATTGATTATTTAGGTGATGGATCATCATTGTGGTTGTATTGGATCTATTTGGGTGAGTAATCCTTTATACTTCTTCATTGATTTGATTTTTGTATCACTGTTGTGTTTCATTATTGGATTTGTTGATCCATGATGATGTTTCTACTTGTTTCTCTCAAGATCCACTATGAGATCTAGTTTCGGGTGTCATTTCCATTATTGGTTTTGGTGAGGATGGTGTTCTTTCTTGAGGTACATGTTGTTTTCTCTTCTTTTTTGACCATTTTGGTAAATTGAATAATTTTTTAGATGTTATGATTAGTTATAAATCCAATATTTCTATTTTTGTGTTCTTCCTTATTGGTGTATCCCTTTTTGGGCATGTTAACCCATGAGATTTGAGGTAGGTGGTTCTATATCTAGTATATGTTGGTGAAATTTATTGCTCTTATTTTGGATAAATTGTTTTACTTAAATAATATGGAATGAGATAAATGGAATTTTGTGTGTGTGGAACTATGATTTTATAAAAGATGGTTTCCCCAAGTTTTGGTAAATGGAAATGGATTTTAAAATAATTGTGAAATGGTTTTAAATACATGGTTTGATGGAAATGGTTTGATTAATTGGTTTAAAAAAATAGACCAAATGGGAATACTTAGGTACTTATGTGGAAGGTATAGTAATAGGTATAGTCCACTATCGAGGGATTTTCTCATGGGGATTTCCTCTGCTCCATAGGTCTATTGTTCGAGGGACCTGTTAGACGAGTTGGGGGTTCACTTGTTGGGGTGTTCCTTTTCTCTCTATACTCGATGAATGAGTCTAGTGTATTGATGCATGCATGGTTTTCTATGAGTGGTGTGAGTTTCGTATCTATCCTAACCTAGTGTGATCCTTATTGTGTTATTACCAATGCCTCTTCTTTTGGATTGTACTTTTTTTGTAAAGTCATGGATTTGATATGATATGTGATGCATTGCTATATTTGACTTGATATATCTATTGTTATATATGTATAGTAAATTATTTAAAACAAATTTACCTAATATATTAGGTAATTTTCAAAAGGAGGAAATTAAACTATTTTTCCACACTTTTAATATAAAAATTATTAAACTGTTATATGTCCTTTTTTTCTAAGAAAGTTGATCATTATTGGATAATTTTTTAGAGACTTGATCTGGAACACCTAGCTGAGACCCTACTAAGAATGTTACCTCACACCATTCATACCCCTTCAGTAGTTCATAAACTTAGTTATGTATTTTTATGTAGGGATAGGAAAGGCAATGTAGTGAGGTGGAGAGGTTTTCTTTCTATTGGGTTAGGTAGCTGACGGGGTGATGGTGGGATTCATCCCAAACTATCACATGAGTAGTTGGTTTTCCTTTTTGGTAGTCCTTTGTAGTTGGACCTATACTTAAAGATTTTTTCTACTCTTGGGTTTTTGGGTATCTACTATTTGCTTTTTGTAATAGAACATATTTATATTTTTTTCTAATATATCTATTGTAAATATGTTCCATGGTGGTTCTTTAGGTTGAAAACAATTATTCCATCTGGTTCTTGTTTGATGTCTAGTACTAGTCTCTAGCCCATGGGGATTACGAACACCCTTCTAGTATGTGAATGATCAAGTCGAGTACCAATTTGAGTGGGCATTTAGGTCAATTTGTTACAGTTTGGTATCAAAGGTGGTATTCCTCAATAGTACCTGTCTTGGGATGGTTGTTAAAATAGAGATAGAATTTTTAGGACTTAATAAGTATATTTATGTGAGTTATTATCTAGATCTTTTCATGATGAAACTCAAGTTACCACGGTATGTGGGTATGTTTGTCTACTATTTTTATTTTTGATGTTAATCATAGTTTTTCCTTATTGAATTTTTGGTTTGAACTCATATTATTTTTATTATTTATCATTTCATCTATTTTTTGTGAATCAATATGCCTCTAAGACATATTTTTTGAGTTCCTCTAGAGGGTGAAGCTGATTTTCTTCAAGAGTTATGGATCAAAACAGTATCAAGGCTATCAGGTGATTAGTTTATGTTGTTGACCAGAATATGACACAAGTTTAGAACACATTCATTGAGGTAAAACCAAGAGTTGTAGAAGAAAGAGATCAATCATGAGAGTTATTTCATAAGAAACAAACATCCTATAAATGTATGAATGAACCTCAAGATGTGTAGTATTAGATTTGTAAGATCAATAACATCTTTGATTTTCTAGAAAAACCTTGAGTATCAGGGTGAAGTGTGTAACGT
Source organism: Viscum album (assembly GCA_963277665.1). Classification (NCBI taxonomy): domain Eukaryota; kingdom Viridiplantae; phylum Streptophyta; class Magnoliopsida; order Santalales; family Viscaceae; genus Viscum; species Viscum album. The sequence goes on along the minus strand of OY728141.1, from coordinate 1,371,242,853 downwards.
TTATACTTGAGTGTCCCAACAACCATCGGTGAGATTCTATGGTACATACAGATTGGCATGTGGGTTTGGACTCGAACGGTTTCAAGACTCTCTTATTCAAGAAATTTTTTCTAAAGTCACTAATGTTTGAAACATCTATATAGTTCCTCTCTTTGTGGTAGGGAGATCATTCAGTGTTGGTATACACCAATTTATTTTCAGAGCTTGTTTATTTTTCACCAGATGTTATGAAGAATGACCAGCAGAAAGATCAGTAGTACCAGCAAGGTTTGCGATCAGATATTGGATCATCGGTATTTATGTTAAGGATTTTATACTATGCAGAGATAGTGGATAAGTCCATGATAGAAGAAATGAATATGAAATGCATGGATTTATTTTCTTCCCATTCTCTTCCACCTACTGGCATCTTCAGGGGTGTGCTAGGGAAAAAGAGGAAGTGGCGAGATCATCATTGGTGTGGTGGAGGTGGTTCTCAGTAGTAGGATACATAAGAACATTAGGTTATAGCTAGTATTTTTATTATGACTTTATATCATTTTTCCAAGGATAGAAACACCGGGCATTCATTTTCATCACATACAAATATGATCAATGGTTGTGGACATTATGGTCATCATAAATGTTTCTTTCAAGCATGTCTACTCATTGACATGGTCAGGAATCATCAGCTTTGAAGGATAATTTGGCATAGTTAGATGCTTCAAAGACTATAGGGATCTAGACACATTCCTGAGGAGTGAATCACTTTTACATAATATATGAGTTTCTAGTGGAAGTAGATGTGTATCCAGTGACAGTGATATGTATGATCTTTATTTCATCTTCAGTAACATTTGATTTATTTAATTGTGGTGCTTCCCACTCATTCATATCTAGATTTTTTCTATTTTTCATACTTCTAAAGGAGAAAATATCCTTTTTCAGAGATTTAGTGACACCATTTAGGAAGATGAAAGAGAATTTATTTTCATTTACTCCTTATGAATTATCGATAGATGATGTGGAGTTAGTCAGGGAGTTTCTTGTTCTTGATCTCGATCTATATGAAATTATCATTAAAATGGATTTTCTTGTTTCTCATCGAGATTAGTTTGATTATTATAATTTTAATTTTATTTTTCTTATGGATTATGGGATCTCATTGGCGTTTTAGGGAGAGTGGAATCTAAGTTATATTTGTGCAAGAACTTCCAACCCAGATCTCAAGAGTTTTTTTTTGTTGTATTTGATCTCGATGATGTTTCTTCTATTATTGATCTTACAACTATTGTATGTGTTTTTTCTGAAATTTTCACATATGTTTTCTCAAGTATTACTCCATAGGGGGAGGTATAGTTTATTATTGACCTAGATCCAGGGATGCAGTCAGTTTCGATACCTTCGTATCTTATAGCACCAGTAGAAATGAGAGAGATCAAGATTTAGTTGTATGATATGGTGGAAAAGGACATTGTTCTCTTTAGAGTTTTTCCTTGGTAATCCTAATTTCACCTTAGATATAAGGTTGACGGTTCACATTTATTGTTTGTGGACTGTCATAATTCGAAAAGAGTAATGGTTAAAAATAAGTATCCATTTCCTCATGTGGATGATTTTTTTGACTAGTTAAATGGGGAAAATTGATTTTTTAAGATTAATCATTGGTTGGGCTATCATGATCATAGAGTTGGGGAGTGTAATATAATAAAAACAATTATTCAAGAGAAATTATGGTCATTATGAATATCTTGTTATGTCATTTGGTGTGGGTAATGATCTTTCTTTCTATACGGGTTTGATAAATTGGATATACCATCAACATCTGGACACTTTTGTGGTAGTGTTCAGTGATGATATTTTGGTTTATTTAGGATCTGAGAATGGGAAAAAGTTTCATCTGAGTTTGGATTTGTAAATCATGATAATTCATTGTTTTTATGGAAGGATTTCGAAATGAAACTTATAGATTTAAGAAGTGAAATTATTAGGTAACAAGTTTTTTGAGAATGATTTTTTAGTTGATCCAGAGAAGGTAAAGAATTTTTTGTTCATGGGATCAACCACAGAATGTCTTTGATATTTGTGGATTATTTGGACTTACTGGATACTATTGATATATTTTCAAGTATTTCTCTAATTTTTTATAACCTTTGAGTTATCTTACTAGGAAAGGGTGGAAATTCATATTGGATGAAAAATGTCGGTCTTATTTGAATGATCTGAAATAAATTATGACATCAGAACCTATTCTAATCTTAATTGATCTCAGTAATTAGGATGTGGTTTTCTATTATGCTTCTGGAAAATTTTTTTGTTGTGTTCTCATGCAGGATGATCATGTGGTAGCTTACATCACTCATCACCATCGACCTCATGATAAGAGCTACCACACTCATGATTTAGAGCTTGTCCCAATTATTCATGTGTGTAATTGTTGTCAACATTATCCTTTTGGGGAAAAGGTCATAGTATTTTTTGACCATACTAGTTTTAGATATATCTTTTCTCGAAAAGACATGAATATTACATAGAGGTGATGGGCGTAATACCTTAATACATTTTACATTGACATCGCCTAAATCATGGGGAAGAGGAATTATATTTCAGATGCTCTTATTAGAAAATTTCCATCAAAATATATTCTAGAATCGAAGTAAGAGTGGAACCTTATAGTTATTTCTGCACTTTTTCATCTAGATACTCATGAGGATGTTTTATGTATGGTTATGATCAATGTTTAGTTAACATCATCTCTCCTTATGTCTATTCAATAGATTCAGTAGTAGGATGTTGAGTTTTTAGTAATTTGAGTAAACCTTTATGGTGGGGAGACTGTTTCTGGTTATTCTATATCTTCATATGGTATTTTCATCTTTGGGGATCAGTTTACTTTCCCATTATCAGTGGGGATTTTAGTTTTTATTGATTTATATAGTTAATCATGGATCGTTCATCAATTCACTATAATTATTTTTTATGAAATGAGATAGTGATTTTGGTGGTCTGGTATAAAGCATCACATTTATCATTATGTGTCCTGCTATTACACTTACCAACAGATTAAGGTGGAGAATCTTAAACCTTATAGTATTCTCGAGAATCTTATAATGATAGTTTAGAAATTTTATGAGTTATCCTTGTATTGTTTTGGATTACCATGGACACCCCGAGGGAGGAATGATAAATGGGTAGTGATTGATTAGTTGAAAAAATTAAACTCACTTCATTATGATCAATGACATTGTAAAAGTTTCAGATCTGGTCAAGCTGTATATATATGAATTTTTTAGGATACATGGGATTCCTTATGATGATGTTTCAAAAAGGTATATTGTTTTACTTTTAGGTTCTAGAGGACTATTCATGTCGTGATGGGGGTTAGTTTAGATTGAGTATAGCTTATCATCCACATACAGATAGCCAAATGGATCTTTCTATTCAGATTATGAAGGATATCTGTCATGATTGTGTCTTGTAATTTAGTGAGTTGTGGGATAGCCATCTGGGACTGATTGAGTTTTATTAGAATAATAGTTATCATTCATCAATCATAATGGATCCTTCTGACGATTTGTACAGTCACCCATGTAGAAAACCTCGTTTTTTGTTTGATGTGGGAAAGGCCTCTCTTGTTGGACTGAGCCTTTTTAAGAGGCATATATGGGGATTTGGGATATACATTTTTGTTTGGTTATAGTATAAAGTCAGCATAAATCTTATGTAGATCAATGAGTTTATCCACTAGTGTTTTTAGTATGTGACTTCATTTTATTGAAATTTTCTCCTAGTTTGGCTCACTGCCATCTAGGAAAACACGGAATGTTGGCTCCATGTTATGTTAGACCATTTTAGGTCATCAAGTGGCTTGGTATGGTCACATGTATATTGGAATTACTAGTTTATTTGATAGGTATACATGATGTTTTCTAAATATTATAGCTCAGTAAGTACCATCTGGTTCCCTCTCACATTTGAGTTTGGAAGATAATGAGTTAGATCATGATGCTTAAGTTATTGAGTGTCATGTTGTGATGTTGACTATCAAATTATATTCTTTTATTGGAAGTATATTTTATTGTTCAGAGTGTTATAGTGACATAGATCATATTCTCATGAGACTTTGGATCAAGATTCATTAATGAGGGAGAAATGGCCCCACCACTTTACTAGACCTTATTATTCCACATGACTTCCCAGGGATGGAAAGTCTTATGGTGGGGAGTTTTTAACATATTCTTACCCACTTTTATGTAATTATCTTATCTTTGTTTTTTTATTCTTTAATTTTGTGTGTATGGGGACTCCCAAGGATAGATAATGATTGCTGATCAAAATGAACTATGTTTCAAGGATATATATTTTTTTGAATTAACGGTGTTTGGGTATAAATTTGTTAATGGCCTTGTGGTGTTCTCCCTGAGTTCAGAGAACACTATAGTTGGTTTGAGATTTTTTGTAAGAATATAGGTTTTCTACTATGTTCTGGGAGATTACACAGTGTGTAAAGGGGTTACATGATGTGTACTTGGTCACCAGAAACAAGTGGTGATCTTTGTACATAACCTGAAAGAAGTGCACATCATGTAATTTTTACATGATATATAATATTAAATATCATATTTTAATAAAAAAATTATGGTTTTTTAGTGTATGTGATCCCCATGGATTACATGATGTCGAAATGGGTCCTGAATCTTGTAAATTTCAAGAGGTTAGTTTTTAGGGTATTGTGTTGATTGATTTTTCATTCATTATTCTACATACCTCATTTCTCCCGACCTAGAGTCCCTTTACAATGATTTTCAGATCCCTTATTCAATATGGGTTGATTCATTTCTAAATTGATCATCATTTTTATTGTATTTCATCTCTCCAGGTGAATAATCATTTCTGCTTCTTTGTTTCTTTGATTCTAGTAACACTATTGCATTGTGTTATTGGATATGTTGAACTATTATGATTTTTTATCTTGTTTCTATCTGTATATATTTTACAATCTTTTTATAGGGGTTTTTTACTTTTTGGTTATGGTACATTGGTTTTTCATTCTTGTGGTATGTGTTATTTCATCTTATCTAATGGACCTTTTGTAAAATTTGATCAATTCTAAGATGTGAGGATTGGTTCTAAGTCCTCTGTTGTTTTTATTGTGTTCTATCTTGTTGTAGGATCCCTTTTGGGTAGGTTCGACCATTAGTTTTGATGTGTGCGGTTTAGTCTCAAGCCTATGTTGGTGAACTAGGTTTCTCCTATTATAGATAAAATTTTTTATATGAATTAAATGGTATTACAAGAATTTTGTTTTGTGTGGAACTTTGTTTTTATAAAATTTGTTTTTAACCTAGTTTCGGTAAGTGGAAAAGGATTATCAAAGCATTGTGAAATGGTTTTTTTGAAATGATATTAAAATAATGGTTTAATAAAAATAGTTTAATAAATTGGTTTGGAAAATAAAGTACATGGGAACCCTTAGGTTCTTAGGTGGAAGGTATATTAACAGGTCTCATCCACTATCTAGGTGTTTTCTCATGGGGATTTCCTTTATTCCCTAATATTTTTATTCCAAGTACTTATTAGAATTGTTGGGGGTTCACTTGTTTGGGGGTTCCTCAAATATCAATATATGATACATATTTCTAGTGGCTTGATGCACACAATATTTTCTATGTTGGATGTGAGTGTTTTACCTATCCTGACCAAGTGTGGTCCTTGGTGTATTTTTTACTATGATTTTGATTTTGGATATATTATTTTTTTGTACTTATATACATTTGATATGATATGTGATTCATGATTTAATTTGACATGATATATTTTTTTTTGATATATGTATATGAAATTAATTGAAATTGATTAACAAGATTTATTTAAAAATGTAGAAAAGGGGTAACTTAAACTATTTTTCCATTATTTCGACACAAAAATTGTTAAACTATTACCATGAATTTTTTTCTTTAAAAGTTGATAATTCTTAGATTTTTGTTTAGAGCCTTTATATGGAACACCTCGGTGAGACCCTACTGATCCTATTAGATCACACCCTGCATACCTGTTCGGTGGTGTATAAACCTAGTAATGTAATTCAATATAGGTAAAGGCAGGTCACAATAGTGAGACAATGAAGTTTTTGGTCAGCTGAGTTGGGTTACTAGTGGTGAGATAGTGGGATCCTTCCCATGATATCACATGGTGTAGTTTGTTTTCTTGTTTTGGTACTCCTATGTAGTTATAAATGTACTTTGATATTTTTTTACACCTATGTTTTTTAGTTTCCTCTATTTTTTTAGTTGCTAAATATATTAATCGTTTCTACTATTGAATATATTGTATATATGTTCCATATTTTTTCTTTAGTTTGAGAGAAATTAATCCCTATGATTATTTTTATGCCCAGGTGAAAGTCATCATCCAATGGGGATTAGAAACTCCCTTGAGGTATGTGATGAATTGGGTCAATGCCAGTTTTATAGATTATTTGGGTCCATTTTTTACATTTATCCAAATCTCTTCTTAACAAAAAAATAGGAGCACCCCAAGGTAATGCACTTGGATGAATGAATCCCTTTTAAATATTTCCTTATATTTACTTCTTCAATTACTATAACTCAATTGGGGATATTCTATATAGATTCTTTAAAAAATGTGTAGCACCTGGTATTAATTTTCTTGAAAACACAACATCAAGATTTGGCGGAAGACTGAGAATATCTTCCAAAAAGACATGAAAAAACACCCATAAAATAGGAATATAATAGAAATTTATTTTCTCTACAACTATATAATATAACAAAACACATTTTAATAGGAATCAATATCCATATAATGGATGATATTTATGTAAATAAAGTAAATACATGCCTAATATAACATCAAATTCATCTTGAGGGGTGGTATCATGATTTACAGAAAGTGTACTCCCATAAACATCAACTGGAGAAGAATTATAGACATTAGATGTGATCTTCGTTCAATTAAGTGTTATCACAGCTAATTTAACATATAATCATCGAGGATATGAATTAGAATTCTTACATACATTTCATGATATAAGTGAATTCATGTAACTAAGCTCAAATAAGATACTTAAATATTTTAGTGTTCATGTAACCACCTCAATGTTATCATTATTTCTCCAATCCCTTTCTAGAACCAAATTTTTTATCATTACCATAATTTTTCTTTGATTAGAGTGATCAATCAGGAAAAATATTTTATAGTGTGTAAAATTCATGAAAACATCATTTCAATTATTGAAACCTTAAATTTGAACAAGTTCATTCATGTTCAACATAAATTTAAATCATTCATAATGGTTCATAAATAAAATGTGAGTTATCCAAGCATATCCCATGGGAATTTCAAACCAGGTTAGAAATAAGGGAACCCTCACCATGAATTGGAATAATGACCATGATATAAAAAACCAAATATTTTTGGGGTTATTATCCCATGATGAATATATTTCAAAATCACATCCACTTATAGTATCTAGATATGGATTCTTTTCTTGGAATTATATATTTCTCTTTTTACCATAACTTTTTCTGTTCTTATACACAAAGGATTATCCTAAGGTTTCTCACTAATATTTTCTCATCATAGTTTACAAAGTTAAATAAATTTTTCTCTAATACCTAATATATCTACCAAAACATTTCAAATAAATATATTACAAATTATTAGATTAATATTCATTAAATAACACAACAATCCAGACTAGAATCATATAGGTCTAATGCCTTTGGAAATTTGGTTATATAAACAACCTGTTTAAAAGGTATGTACATCATATCCCAATAATTTCTCCATAACTAGAACCATTCTTAGATATATCATACTTAAGACCTTTCTTTATAACTTGGGAAAGGAAACATAAAAAGGGTGAGATAAGGTGTTTAGTAAGGGTAAATAATGGAGATATAAATGATCACAAATCCATAACAAGAGCATAAGTTTATGAAAACATGAAAATTTAAAAATCATACCCTACATATCATAGATCATTATCCTAATTCATGGAATAAATCATGTTATTTTATAATACAATAATAATAATAAAATTAATGAACATGATTCATGAGATCATAATATTGGCATAATACATTGTTTTTTTGAATACACATATGCATAGAAAATCATTTCTTTAATATTCAAGGCTCATATAAACGATATCACAGTGGATTGGATTTACTCTCTATTCCATAGTATTAGTCATGTTTTACTCCCAATACCATAATAGTTGATAGGGTCCCTTACTGAACTGGGTTTACACCCTATTATAGTCATTTTTTTCCAATCAGACATCCATACTTACAGATTGTATTAGAGGCCTATATAATTATGATCCAAACCATCACATAATGAAAATCATACATATGTGTTCCACAAGATTATAAAACATTCATTATATGATAACACATGAAAAATAAATGGATTTCATAAAAATAGATCATCGCCTAACCCATGGAAAATAAATAGGTCTCATAAATGTTTCGTCAATTAGTCATAGCATAACACATGGAAAAGGGAAGGGTTCCATAAAAATATTGTAAATATAATCATAAAACATATAGATAAATTATAATGATGCTATAATTGGATCATATTCATAATAATGATTAGGTAACATCAAAGAATTCTATATTAGATAAAAAGTGCCTTTAAAATATCACTTGGAATATATCTTGGGGATAATAACATTTTCATTTTTGAAATCAATTATTTAAAATATAAAATTTCCAAAATGTTATTGAAAACATTTATTTTATAAAATAACCATTGAAACATATATAGTAATCTTTATAACATTTATTAGTCATGATAGTGATAAATTATGTTCATGTTTTATAATTAAATAAAACATTTCATTCATACATTTTTAAAAAAATATCAATGGTACCTTATTCAGAATATGATAAGAAGATTCATTTAATAAAAATAAAAATTAAATCTTCGGTAATAATTAATTTAACTAATCATATTTAAAATTACATACATTCTTGAAAATATATTTATAAAACATAAATATTGATGAAAAGGGATTTTCGAAGAAATAGAGAAATAAAGTCAATTTTCTATAAAAATATTTCTTAGTTCTTTTTGTATATAAAAATAAGAAAATGAAAAAAAAAATTAATTTACATAAATAATGAGAGGATAAAAAAATAATTGGTTTATTGATATGTATTCCATACTATTTCATCATCAAAATTTAACCATAAACAATCTTGATAAACATTGAAGTGGGAACATAAATCTCTTACCTAGAATATCTTATTTATTCGTACGCATTAGAAACTCCTATATAATAAATATATATTTATTATAAATGAATTAAATAATTATAATAATATATATCACACCATATATGGTTTTATTATATCATCTTATTACCGTTTTATAAACACTTTTTTTTAAATCGTTGTTCCAATTGATAAATGCTTCGTTTTTCATGTATGTTATGGTTCTAAAATCCCAATATTTATACTTTGATCACGGTTCCATAATATCTATAATATTAACCATGATATTAATATTATATATCTTATAATATATATATTTATATTCACCCATAAAAGGTACATATAGAAAAATGAATTACACTATTCCTGGAGACTGTAGGTCGTACGTACGCACGAATGTTGTTTCCATTTTTTGATGGATAGAATAAAACAAAGGTATCTAATAATAAACAATAATAAGATCATTTTTAATACATATATATATAATATTCATTGAATCAATCATTATTACAATCTATGTAAATCTAAAATGAAAAATTAATCCCACCACTTCATGGAGGTGCTAATCAACACATACACACAAGCAACGTTATCATTTTCTAATGGATGGGAAGACAAAGGAAAAAGGTTTTTAAATCATAATAATAACAATTATTTGTATTTAATATACTAATTTAATTATTTTATATATAATACCATGTATTTGGATGAGGTAGAATAAGAAATAAAATTGAAAATGTTATGTTAAGAGTTATACATATTCATTTAGAAACCTTCTTGGTCTTACTCCTTAAGCCTTGAATGGATAGCCTTTTGAAAAGACAAGAAGATATAGGATATTATTAAGGAATATATTATATTTTTATTTTATGTCTTGTCTAAGAAAATTGGTAATAAGTTGTGAGGAATAGAGGATAAGAGTTTTCCTTTTAATAGTAAGGGGAGGGGCACTCTATGAATTACAAAAAAGATTAAAATATAATTTAGTCATTCTAAAAGAATGATTCCAAATGGATAGAGATTAAAATATTATGTTGGAAGTGGTTGATCACACATAAACCAATAAAATTTTTAAATTTTTTGTTTTATTTTAAACCATATTTTTTTATTAACCCATTGGTTGTCCAATTTTAACCTTAATCATAGGAACAACGTTTTCAACATTAAAGGATTAGAATTTTACCTATAATGTTAAAATTGTCTCCTAAATAGAAAAGTGATGATGTTATCGACCATAAATTATCCAACTTTTCTTAATTCAACATTTTTGTGGTTTTTAAATAATTAAATGATATATTCTTTTCATAAAATATAATTATTTCCATTTTAACACTATTCATTTAATTTGACTTTACAGACCAAAAGACCGCAATGGAATTCAAATATAAACCCTTAAAATAAAATTAATATGTTATATTAATATATAAAATTTAAGTAACATAATAATTAAGGAAAATTATATTACTTTAAATATTTTTAAAATAGTTTGATTTATATTTCTATTAATTGAATAAATATTGTGTCGGGATCAAGCAAGAATTTAAGGTAACTATTCAATTAATAAAATATATAAATAAAAAATAGATTAAAAAATAATTTAAATTTCAAATAAATATTCCAAACTAAACTTATCCTCTTTTTATACTTATGAGAAAAAAAAATTAATTAGTTTAAAGTCAATAGAGTGGAATTATGTATTTATTCATTTCATAAATTAATATAATGGTCGTAATAAAATAAATATAGCACCAAGTGAGCTTATATTATATAGTTTTGTGGAAATTTTAGAAATAAACTCATAAAAATATGATATAGTCAAGTGTTAGAGACATTTTAAATCTATATCCCAAAGTTCTATTGTTGTTTTAACAGTTTTACCCTTACTGGGTGATAAAATTTTATAAAGGTTACTATTTATATTGAACAAAAATAAAAGGGACCTATTTAAAAAAAATTATCCTAATAATTGAAAAATATATAATACATCATTTAGGATTCAATTTCAATAAGGGTAATAATTTCATATTTAAATAAGTTCACAAAAGGTGACAAAAATGTTTATTATAAAAATTCATTTTTAAACATAAAACTGGAAATGTATTCTTATATAATGACTATAAAAAATTATATTAATGTTAAAAAAAATTAATGAACATATAAAATTTAAAATTAATTAAAATAATTCATCAGTAGTGATTAAAATAATTTATTAATATTAAAACACATTGCATTCATAAATTAAATTTAGAAAAACAACTCTTTTAATTTTAGATAATTTTATATTTTTTCTAATCAATTGATTAACAATGAATTTATTTTAAAACATGAATTTTTCAAAATTTAGTTACTCATATTCATACCCAAATATTTAATAGCTATATTTTAATGGTATACTATATTTCCATTCAATTAGACTCAGAGTTTCATGTATTCAAATTTATAAAATAAATTGTATTTGAAGATAAATATATTATAAAATCTTGGGGTGTTAGGCTGTGTATGTGAGATGATAGTTTCTATTGAGATAAAGGCCAAGTATTTTACAAAAGTGTGGTTTTAAGCTATCATAATAACTATGGATCCACACTTCCATATCTTATGCTAAAAACATAAACATTATATTTCTGTATTGATACTTCTAGGCTTGACCAAATTTAAACCCTTCAAAACTTATAACATAAAAATTAAATATGTGATCACTTTAATACCAAATTAAATTTTAGGTTTAGAGTTTTATAGAATCAATAACAAAAATTTCAAAGTGTATATTTCAACATAGTAAAAATTTTCCCCCCAAAACAAGATCATTATAAATACATTGTTTCTTCATTCATGGTAAATAACATATCTTCAAATTGAACTCTATTAACCATTTTAATCAGACTTAATCTCGGTCAAAAAATTTATAAATATGGTATGATCAAAGAAAGCTTAGTAACGGACTTAAAAATAAGAAATCTGATAGACAAGTGAAATCATGAAAACCCTTAAATATTTTTCCTTTATCACAATATTCTCTCAGTGTATGAGAGAAATCATCACGACATGAAAAAACATACTTTTTAATCAAATAAAACCTCTAAAACTCATAGAAATCAATTTGAAAACCCTTTTTTGAAACTTGGTGAATTATATTCAAAACCCATTTTAAACTCATTTCTAAAATTACTAGAGAATAAAAAAATATATAAGATAAACCTTCTCAGTTAACTTCGTCCTTGCCTTTAAAGATAAGGAGCATTACCCAATACATTGGAAAGCTATATCGAGCTCACCTGTCATATAATATGTATCAAGTTCACTTATCATATAAGTTGTATCAAGAACAATAAGAATCATCTATGATACCCAAGTTCTATATCTTGAATAAAATATTTTATTCTTTCACATTTTTATCATAAAATCCATAGAAACTATTTTGGACCCATATACAAAACATTTTCAAATATCAAAATACCTTTTTTTTAAAAAAATAATTTTCAAAACTAAAATAACTAGAAAAAATGAATGTTTTTATTTAAAGAAATAAAAAAATATTATAAATAAATAAAAACATAAAATAATATTTTTATGATGGTAAAATCCATTGATTCCAAATATGTTAAAATAAAACATTCTTTTTTTCTTTTGTAGTGAAATTGAAAAAGTTTTGTATAAATTAAGTAAAAACATTTCTTTTTAAAAACATAGAAATATATTCATAATAGATAAAAAAACATTCTTTATAATTCATTTATATACATACAAAGACATCCAAAAAATTATTTGTTGAATATGATCATGGAAGAAAATTATTTATAAAATAAATCATTAAAATATTTAAAATGAGCTTTCAAGTTGAAGTGTCCATTACCTTGATTCTAACACATCACATGCATTCTTTATCTAACAAAATAATTGAATTATGTTAATTATTTAATTTCTTAATGTATTTTTTCAATTTTATTATTCATTTTATTCTGTTAATTACCATGTTATATTTAATTAATTAATTAATTAAGTTCATGTCGGATGTTCTAATGATATCCAGCTCATATGTCCAAAAAATTAGTAGGTTGATTTTGGTCAAAGATATAATTATTTAATCATATCTAGAATAGTAATCATGAAATAATTATCAGTTTTATTTTTTAATTATACTGTTAAACTCAACCACGACATAGTTTTATGAAAAATGTACTACATTATAGTCATGAAGATAGTAGGTTGTACATACTCATTAGTAACATTTCCATTTCTCCAAAATCATGTTCAAAATAAAGAAAGTATTATTTTATATTTCTATATTTATTATTATAATATTAATATCCTATTATATATTTAACTAAACATATATAAATCATCCATGTGATGTGGGATGAAAATGAATCGCATCGCTTCATGGAGGCGGTAGTCCACACATACGTGCGGACGATGTCAGTTTTTTTTTTATGAATGGAGTGGTAAAAAAATAGATAATATATTAATTTACCATTTTCATAATTACTTCATAAATATCGTATATAAAAATTAAATCCATCATTATAACCAGTCGTGAGATGCAGTGAGGGAAAATGAATTGCATTAGTTCGCAAGGAAGTAGTCCTCCGTATACACAAATGACTATTTCGTTTAGAATTTCATAGAATAAGAGATATATATATGGTATTAAATTAACATAACCAAATATAAATATTTTTAAGATACTAGTGTTATTATTTCATCATGTTTGAAGAATATTTTAAGGAAGTATGGGAAAAATAAAACTAATACATTCAGTTAAAAGTTATACCTCTTATTTTAAAAACCTCCTTTTATTTACACTTTAATATATTTATTTTTAGTATTATTCCCAAAAAATACCAACAAAATGCAGTGATGTTTTTCTCTAAGGTATTTTTATAGTTATTGGAAGAACTATAGAGGTTAAATTCTGTGAGGATGATGGGAGAGGGGGTTCCATTTTTTAAGTGAGGGGGTTATTCTAGAATTACATAAAGTATTGAATTAATATAAATTAACTTTCATGAAAAAAAATGTTCTAAATTGATAAAATTATATGATAATATTATAATGGGTATAAATCCACTCATCTCATAAAATATTTTTGTGTTTAGATTTAATTTACCTTATCTCTCTGTCTTAACCATCATTAACCCTTTTTACAATTACACTGATATCAATGTTTTCTACACTATTGGAGATAATAAAGACCCTATGAAATTAAAAATCACCCATAAATGGAACATGGTTCACATTTCAACACTGATACATTCACTTGGCTGATGATATTATTTTTGGGAATTTTTAATCATTTAATAAAATATTGTTTATTATAAAATATAATTCTTGTCATTTTTTGAACTATTAATTTAATTTGACTTTGAAAATAACAATAAAACAATTTAATTAGAATATAATCCATTAAAACCTCCATAAAATTCACCCAAATAGTATTAATTTTATAGTTTTAAATATTATTTTCTTAATTTTTCTACTACTTGGACTTGAACTAAGTCAGCATTGCGTAAGTATTAAAAGTAATTATTTTATCACTAAAATTTGAGAATAAATTATAATAATAAAAATAATAATTTATAGTTAAAATAACCATTTATAACAGATTACAATTCACTTTTATATCTTTCAAAAAAATATGGTAGTTATTAAAAGTAGTAGAGTTGAATGTTTTACTTTATATTTACATAAAATGATATATAAGTCATTTTCAAAGAAAAATGGAACAACATTTCAATAAATTAAGATAATTTCAGATAATGGTTAGCCAAAAAATCATAAAATAAATTTTTTCATGTGTTATGGTAATTGTTAGTCTTTATCGTATTATTTTTAGCCTTAATTACCCGATTTACCCTTATTGAGGTGACAAATATTTACTATGATTACTATTCATAATGAAAAATAAATAAATGGTTCATATTTTGAATATTTAGACCTCATTTTTCTAAATATGGAATCAATTTTTAAATATTAAATTCCAAGAAGTTTTAGAAAACAATTTTTATATAAATACATAAAATGAAATGAAAAAAAGTTTTTTTAGAAAAATGTGTTTTTAAGTCAAGAAATGAGCATATTCTTAAATCAAAAATGATTTTGATACAAATATAATTTATTATATTATATATAAATAAATAATACCTATATTACTTTAATACCAAATTTAAATCAAAATGGGACTTTTCAATGAAAGTAAATTACAATTTTATGAAAATCGGTGTTTTCACTATTCACTGAAAAATTAATTTTTTCTGATAAATTCCTAAGTTCACCATAAGATAGTTTTTATATAATGATTTAAAAAATGATATAAATTTGATAAAATAATATTTATAAATTTTCCAAAATATAATTATTATATTTACTCCAAGAAATGAGTAAAAAATGTAAAAGAATACTTATTTTTGAAGTAATAAATGCCTTTTCTAAAAAATTCAGTTCTTATTTCCTAAGAATTAATAAATAAATTTTCATTGAATAAGACCATTATATATATATATATATCATAATATTTTTAATCCTATTCGTACCCACCAATTTAATCTCCAGGTTGTAACTATAAAATTTAAATATTAGCTTTTCATGATTCATTTGAGCTTAGAGTTGTCTGTGTCATACACTATGAAACATAGATTTTATTAAATATATTATAATGTTATATATATATTGATAATTTTGTATGTTTTTTGATTTCATACACTGCTAACCCAATTTTAGTATTTCTACTAACACCCAGTGGACTATAGGGGTGTTTTCCTCAATATCCCGGTTGGCAAGGAAGAGATGGTTGACTTTCCCCTATTTCCCTAATCTCTTATACTAATAGTATATTGTTATTTTCTGCTTAGTGGTTACTATTCCTCATACATGTGTGTAGATATCTATAGTTTCTTGTGGTTATTTTCACACAAATATTTCTTTGGATATAGTATCCTAAGGATCACTATAGGTATACTGTGTACGGTTTTCAATGGATTGTGTTACAGAACAGGATGTATGGGCTGTGGTGGATCCTAGATAACCACTTAGTTTTTATTTGGTGATGTAAACATTGATTATGATATTATATGATTCATGGGGTTCGTGGAATGTTACATTTTCCCCGGTTACTTTCGGAAGACATCTATATTTATAGAAAGATGTCTCGGGTCATTCAATGTCATGACAAAGTGGAAAACTAGTGGGGAAGTGTTAACAAGATACCTTAACTTGATATTATGTTGTATATTATTTTATTACTTGTACCTCTTACTTAGTGAGATAGACCTTGTGAGGCAATGAAATGTTCATACCTAATTAAGTGATTATTTAGTTTTACTCATTATTCATTGAGGTTTATCATGATTTCTTTATCCTTTTAATGAGAGGCTTCAGGGATGGTCCTATTGAGTAAATATGTTATGATTACTCTATATCTATATAGACTATTTTTAGGTCTGTTGTAGACAGTAAGAGATAAATCTAGAATATAATTTCTTACAGATTTTTATATGATATTTTTGGGCTTCAAGGCTGCTGTCAAGGATTTAATTTTTGTTCTTATAGCTTATTTTTAACTTATTTTAGTTATATGACATTACAAGAATGTAATGGGATTTTTTTCCTTTGTTATTATTAGTATTTGTTTTATGATACTATATTATCTCTCATTTCTTAAATATTATTTTTAAATGCCTCCCATTTGTGTGTATGATATACCCTCATCGATTGTTTCCAACCTATGGACTATCGGAGGTAGTCATTAGTTGTCATTTTTTTCTATCATTCTCATCCTAGGGGTGGTAAATTTGGGGGAGGGGTACATGATAGATAAAAATGAGAACCAACGAATTTCCTACCTCGATTTAGAGGTTCAACATTGTAATGACCTATATTTATATCAATGAAAATTCACCTTGATCTAATTAAATGTCTTATAATGAAAAATGGTTACGTAAAACATATTCACTTACTTGGTTTTATGTTTTTGTATTTTAAAATAACATTAAGAATTTTGATCGTTGCTAATATAGCCTTTGAACAATGATCACATGATTTGTATAAATATAGGGCTTTATCAAATCCAATTTACTCAGATAAAGAAGTGATGGCCTCATCCAGTAGACTTTCCCCATACGAATCCCATTTATTGGAGATCATCAATGAGGTGGTGTCATTGGCCTTTGCTATTTACCATTACCAAGATGAACTTTAACGCGTTAAGATCGAACGGAACCGCCTGCGGGAGATGTCGATGTTAATAGAGATTACCATCCGATCAATGTAATTCGATCCACCCCAAGATTCTATCACCATCGTACACGTTACCCTTCATTATTATGCGGGTCTTATTAGGGTTTATGTAAAGATACCCTAGTACTATGATTATGTACATTATTTTTGTATAGAGAATATACATTCATTTTATTATTGTTAGTTCGTAAAAAAGTTTTTTAAACAAAAAATAGCATTTTTAGTTAAATAAGAAATCTATTTTGATGAATTGATGTATTTTTTAATTAAATATTATTTTAATTAAATATTATTACTAAATTACTTTTTATATAATATAACTTACTGTATAAATATTATGAATGCGATTGTGATTTTTATTAAGGATTAAAATATATTTTTGTCAAAACCCATGAATTTTCAATAAATGTCAGTTTTTATTTTAAAAGAAAAAATTAAAATATTTATAAAATTATTTAGATAAAATACATATTATTTTTTGAATCAGGACGTCAAAATTATCCAATGGTGAATTTTTCATAATTTTCGGAGACAGACGAATTTTTGGGTAAAAATTAAATTATGTTTAAATATATATTGTGTTTTATGACATAATAATGACCCAATAATGATGTAATAAAATATTATAAACATTATTTTCGGCTAATATATGTTTTACCTTTAAAATAATATGATTTTATGTTTTTTTTTATTTATTTTACAATGCTTTAGTGGACCCTTAAAAACTTATAAAACATTTTAACTTTTTAAATTGATTTTCTTGAGTGTGTGACTAACCTCCACATAATAAACCCTGTTATATTAATAATTTCTGCCATTGGAATGATAAAATAATGTTTCCACTCCACTTTTTAAAACAACATGGGATAAATGGTCGGTTGGTTTGTGGTTTTGATAAGTTTAATGTGTGGTGTCCCAAACCTAAATAATAAATAATTCTCTCTCGTTTCCTATATAAACCCACCCTATCTTCCACTTCCTATTTACTAAAATTATTTTGAGTTCGTCCATCCTCTTTATGTAATCCTCCCAAATCTATCCTTGATCCCAATAATCCTCTCTCAATCCCCTCCCAATCCTATGGGATCACACTTCCAAGTAAGAGATTCCCTCCTTCCTCATTTTATCCAAGTTTCTTAATATTGTAATACCCCCTTTAATTTCAATTATAAATTTTGGGTATGATTTAACACCTCCCCCATACTTCCCTATTTATGTTTTAATGATGACATACCCCTTCCTCTCTCATTAATACCTCCCATTTACACTTTTTACCATTCTGAAATTTCATAAGGAATTTCTCTCTCCTCATTTATATTCAAGCAATTCTTTTGTATCATGAATATAAATTCCATAAGATATGTTGGTACATGTGTCTATATTACCCCCTTACTTTCCATTTCATTTAAATATGATGAAACACCCTTTTCTCTCTCATCAACAATTTTTAATAATTCTTATCTCACGCTTTTATGTTGCCGAAATTGCACCGCAATTTTCAAAGCCAAGGTCTTTGTGTAGTGAATACCATGCCCAATTCTCTATCAATGGTATTCATATTTATTCACAATTACTTATTTATTATAGAGTTTCATTTATTAATTCCACATTCCTTTATCATGGAATAAATCATGATGTTTAATGAATCCATGTTATATGATCCATGTGGCACACTTATCCAGGAAATAAAATGATGAAGAAGGTTGCACCCTAATAGCGCTCCAATGCCTTGGGTAAAGATTAGTATCCTGATACATCAAGTGGAATGGGGTTTTACTCATGATCATTATAGTTAAATGAGGTTTTACTCATGTTCCATGTTCAATGAACCTTGGCTCATGATAATACCATTTTATGTGTTGTCTCCACATTTCCATGTCATGATAGTCATGCTTTATCTTTCCTTTATGTTCATGTTTCTTTTATGATCCATTGATATGGCTATTTCTGAACATGTATTTTATTCTTCATGTTATTCCTTTTTCACTCCCTTACTAGGCTTTATAGATCTCCCTTTTCTTATTCATGTCCTCAGGTTATCCTATGAAATGTTAAGTATGAGGGAATGTAGTGGTCATGAAAAGTAAGATTTCAATAAAGATGTTGTGTTTTATGTTCTAAGTTGTTATTTAATATTCCTAAACCACAAAGACACTAGACCACTCTATTTTATATGTTTTATCAAGTTAAGGTTTTTATGTAATAAATCATTTTTAAGTGTGTAATAAATAGAAGGGTTGTTATAATAATTATCTAATAATGAATAGATGATCAAGGTTTAACCATAACTAAAGGAAACACCACCAAGATGAAGGAAGTTTTTTCATAATATAACATGCACATGACACTTACAACCCATTATCCGGTCACAGCCCCAAAACTAAGGGAATTGACACAATGATCACTCAAACAAAAGAATAATTGTGTAAGGTATAGAAAGGGGGTACCTTAAACATAAATTATTTGATTCTCCATGAACTAGGGGTTAGAATCTTCAAGAAATCAATCACCGGTCACCAAGGGATCTAGAACAAAAACACACCTGGTGAAAAAAATTTCAATTGAACCTCAATAATAGATAATGATCCAACAATGAATTTGGTTTTTCAAGACATATATAATTTAAATTAACTGTAAAAACTATTTCCATCATCACCATTTCTATATAGGAGACCCTATAGGATACCATGCCTAGATCCATGCTCACCTTGGGTGTTTTTAGTTGTCTGTTTTGGATAGGAGTAACACACCATCGCCAAAGTAAATTGAATATCCATGTTGTCAACCATGGTGTATCACCACCACATGAATATCCCATAAGAGCCTCCACAATGACCACCACCAGAGAATGGTGACCATTTGAAATTCAATAACATCTCTCTAGACTTTATATCTCCTCAAATCTCCCTATTGACACCATAAATCCTCGAGAAAACAAAATGGAAAGGATGGAAAATTCAGAACCATTACTTTTTGGTGAGGTTGGGAACATAGCATACCAGATTAAGTGATGAGTTGGTTTCAATTGTTTTTCACTAGGATTTATCATTCATTCTTTATAATTAAATGAGTGTCTTCAAGGATGATATTACTTATTATACATTCTATTTTTACCCTATGCCTATATAAACTATTTTTTAGTTCCATTGGAGCCGGTTGGTGATAAGAATGGACTTTACTAGCTCATAGAATTATACAAGATCTATTTGGGATTTGAGGTAACTACTGGTGATTTAAATTTTGTAATTGTAGATTATTTTATAGTTTTTAAGTTCAATGATATTACAAGCATGTATAGGGATCTATTTTTAAATTTAATTTTATAAGGAGTTGTTTGGTGACTCTATTTTTTCACTCATTCCTCATATTTTATAGTGTAATATATCCCAATTGTGTGTATAATATACCCTATTTGGGTTTATCCAAACCATAACCTATTTCTAGTGGGAAATGAAAATCATTATCTCCCTTATTTCATAAACATCCTAGGAGGAGTACATTCGGGGGAGAAGGTCATGAATGATTGGTATCATAGGGGGGTATTTTAAGAGATATGATAGAGTTTGGAGATTGTTATAGGTGAGGAAATATTTGGTTGGTATGGAAATGGTGTCATCTAAACTTAGTATGAGATATACAAAAAGGTATTATGGCTAGCACATAGGTATTTTTGTCCCCTTGTGATCCAATTCTAGGACCTTATTTTTATCAATCCTACAAAGTGAAGTGATGTTGGTTGATGAGTAGAGACCTTGGACAGGATCATGCATAATACTTGTTTGTGCATGTGTTTGAAATAGGTACACCATGGTGTTAGGTTGAACCTAAAATAATATGTATTAAATAATTAATCATAAGTATACCATATTCTAGTTTTATGTGTCCTAACATTTGTTTCTTTTATGGGTATAGCTCCTGGTCGACATCCTCTTTAGGTGTATGCCAAAGATGTTTAGCAGGATGTTATAGTAGATAGAAATATAGTTCACATCTGTGGTGATGAAACGAGGATGAGGAAGCACCAAGAATTTAAGTTCTATATTCGATAAAAGTATCAAGGCTATGTTACATATTTAGTGATAGAAGACTGGTTTGGGGAGGTGGAGTTGGCCTTCAGTTCAAACTATAATCAAAAGGACCAAAATGTTTCACTTATGGTGATTAAGATGCATGGGGAATCCAAGTTGTGGTGGTTTGTATTCTACTAGGATTGGGAAGATCCATCTATTTCATGGGAGTAGTTTTGAGATTATTTTCAAGCTGAGTTTCTTCATTCAAAGATAATGATAGCAAGTCATCAGGACTTGCTTACCCTTTAACAGGGGAGCTCCAGTATGAAAGAGTTTGGGATACACTTAAAGAACCTTATAAAATATTTTTTGTACATAGTTCCATATCAGGAGACTAGGGAGAGTCGTTTTTAAGAGGCTTTACATCCAATGATTTAGAACCTGGTTTCCCCATTTATACTCCTAACATATCTCAATGTGTTAGAGTGGGAAGAGGTTGTTGAGAATATGTTCTCTATAACTATATCATCAGGAGATAGATTCATTAGGATGATCAATATAGTAGATATGTGGTTCGATTTTTTTAGTTTCTTGGACATAAGTGTTTTCAGAAAGTTGGGGGAAGGTCACAACACTCTTTATCTCATTTTTCAAGGGGTAGTGGCTCTAGGACCATTTAAATGGATCAAAACCCAATTTTTCTTGTTGACATCATGGTCATCAATGGAAAAAATACCTTACAATTCCCATCATGTGGTGTTAGAAAATTTTCTAACTTCAAATTCCATTATCGTATTACTTCTAACATAGATAGCAATAGCGGGGTGCTCTAGACTTTGACCAATAAAAGAGAGATGAATTAAGAATAGGAAATCCATATGAAACTCTTCATCCTTATGGATAGTAGTGAATCCATAGAAGTGGTAAACATTATGTTTAGAGAGGTCAGGTTTCAAGTCATGGTTAGTATCATGCTCTATACATTTCAAATACCAGCAACTTGGTTGTCATTCAATGTACCCTTTGCTTATTTTTTACTTGGGAGTTTTTATTATTTGATTTAAAAGATAAAAACTCATTCATATCACCTATTATGATCTCTAAATTGGGACATGAGGTAGAGAGACTTACAATTTCCTTGGAGTTGAGGAAGCCAGTCTGAGGTTGAGTTGTATTGTATGAAGTTTTCATAGACTGTGAGATGTAGTTGGGGTAACACTTCTTTGGGGGAGAACTCTAATATTTTTGTATGTATCAATATGACATCGTCGTCATCATAGACTAGATTCATTCAGTGTAGTATATAATGTATTAATTATGGAGGTGGATTCTATAATGTAATTCTAATAGAGAGTCTTCAGTGTTAACTAATGTGTAATTCTCTCAAATGGGATGGGGGTGTGTTTTGTCCTAATATTCATTGATGGTTGAGTTAAATCTAAGTTTTTTAGAGGTTCAGAAGATAGTATATCCTGGGATTATGGAAGAGTACATAAATATCTTTTTTGGAGAGCATGTGGCATTACCCTCTTAATAGGATATCTCTTTTGGGAGAGAGATACATCTTGGAACTTCTCGGATCTTGATGTCCATATATGGGATGTTTAATTTAGAGCTATCAGGACTATAGATTCAGGTTTATTATCTCTTACAATATTTTTTTATCTATCCAAGTGTATCACCAAGGTGTTATCCATTTTTTTCATAAAAAAATTGATTCCAGTCTATGTGTATGTATTTATTATCATCTCTTTAATCAAGTGATGGTAATGAATCTCTACCCTATTCTATGGATTGATTATTTATTTGATCATCTAATGGGAGATAGTTGGTTCTCAAAGATAGATCATTGGTCTTCATATCACCATATGCAGGTATGGTGTGAAGATTTTATAAATACTTATTTTAGATGTCATTATGGGAATTAAGATTTTGTTGTAATGTCATTCAGTGTGATAAAAACCCTATCTATACTCATGGGACACACTAATGTGGTGTTCTAAGGGTTTATGGACAAGTTTGTCATGGTTTTTAGCAATAAAAATGTTATAATATATTCTCTAAAACCAACTTCTATGTACTTTATAATTATCAATATTTATAGTTTTTTGTGTATTAATAATATAAATATCACATCATGATTCTTCTTCTATGTGACATATAATGTGATTATTTCATAAGTGTATTTCTCACAATGAAATGTCATAATAGATCCCCACTATGATTAGAACTCATAAGTTCCCTGACAATATTCTTAAATATATTTTCTATAGCTTGATGAAATTTGTTGAGGGAAAAATGATATCATGTATCAAGGTTGTAGACTCATTGGACTTTGAGGCACCTTCTCATGGTGTATGCCCTTTGTTATATCTTGTGTAACATATTATAAGAACAAGACCTATTGGTAGGAAACCCATATTTATATGTTTTATTGGATAAAATTATCTAGGTATGTGTGTATATCATATTTTTGTATTATTATTAATAGATATAACGAGTAACATACTCTAACATATTGATGAAAACGGTGACGATGTATGTTCATGGAGTAGTAGGATACATTGGGTGTGTCAAGAGTAATATTTCATTAATGAATAATGAGTGAAAAAAATTTCCTCTCATTTTCTTTAATATTAGTTGATATCTTAGAAACTTTTATGGAAATGATATAGACTAAACAAATCTCTGGATATTGTGATCTATGTACATGTTGAATTTTATAAAAAACAATAAAATATACATCAAGCACATCGGTTGATAGCACCAACATGCAGCCATATTGATTAGACATGTTTTAATAAAGGGTTTTTATTTCAAATTAGGAATTCATATGTGGTTTTATGAAATTTCCACATCAATTTATTTCTTTATAGGTGGCATAACATGTTTCTAGACACTAATCTTGGACTTTCGGTTGCTTCACCTAATGCCACTAAGAAAGAGGCCTAGAGGGTTACACACTAAGTATATAAAAAACCTCATTTAAATAAAAATATTATTTATTATTTAATGTGTTGATTAAATATTATTCCCACACATGGTTTAATAATTGTTCATTTCTACTTGACCTCATATATTCTATTACTAGTTATTAGAGTGAATATTTTATTAGTATAATATTTAATTAATATTTATTTGTTATTTAATAAATTCAATATTTATTTATTCATTAAAAAATAATGTAGTGATGTTATTTAATAAATAAATAGTCATTATTCAAGGCCTGGTCAATATTATAGAGTAATAAAGGATTTATATTAATAGTATGGTGAGAAATAATATATAATAAATATTATTTTAATACATAATATTTAATTAAGTAACAAGTTATGTGCATTTCAAGAAATATTATTATTATTATTATTATAGACATGGGATTTTTTTGGGATTAAAGAAATCATAAGGGTGCATGGGAAATTATAATTTTCTAACCCTAAAACTATTTTAACTTAATTATAGTATTTTGAATGGGTTTCTTTCCATTTTTTTGTGCACAACATCCTAAGAATTTTCTAATAGCCCTAGAGAGTGAATTCTACAAAATATCTTTTAATGATGGAGAGAGATCATCCTCCACCAACACTTTAGAATCTACAAAGAGAAAATATAATACATTCTGAAGAAATTATCAGGGTGATCAAATATGAAAGATGTAGTCATTGGGATTTACTGTGTTAGCACCTGAAAATTTCTACTGTGATGTTCGGAGGTGTTTGGAGCATGTGTTAATCACTGCTAGAGGGAATCTATATTTGATTCCTAAAACAAAATAATTGTATTATTTAAATAATTTTTCAGATTCATCAATGAATAATGAACTAATCACATGTTAGTCCTTTATGTGATTAAATTAATTATAAATAATTATGTGATGATCATGCGTTTTTTTCTTTATTCTCTTTTCAATTAATATTTGATTCAATTATATTAGTTACAATGTTTTTTGTCAATGTACGCCTCAAACTAATCATCAATTGCAAGAAAAATCAAATTTGGGCATACATCATCTAGTTCTTCTTCTATAACCGGAACTTTAAAATGGTATAAGAGTGGTCACATAATTATTTATAATTATTTAATCATAAATTTATTTACAAATTTATTATTATTTTTCAATTTTAGTTTAATTTTTAATTATATTAATTGAGATATCTTACATTCATCCTCTTAATTTAGAGAAATATAATCAATAAATAAAAAATTTTGTTATCCATTGGTACACACCATGCACAAGTATTTAATGCACCAAGATAATTCATGATATAAATCATAATTCATTCAATATGTGTACATTTATTACATGTGGAGTGTATTTATAAGAATTATGTGTTGACTTGGCCAGTCTGGCACGCTGTTAGCCAGACTATGCAATGAGTAAAATTTATGCACAACAGTTTTCCATCGGTAAAGGATGGATCATGTATTTTCTTACACGACCTACATGATTGGTGATCATGTAACATGGAGACCACAATATATGTGGTCTGTGTACATTTTTTTGTACACCATTAATTTTCATGTGATGATTACTCATCGATCCAAAAGGCATGTTATATAAATATATGATGAGAACTATAAATTATGTGTAGCTAGATTGCAGACACCATGTATTTTATCAATTTACACATAATTAACAATTAATTTATTATTCCTCTTAAACCTTATCATCATGTTCTCTGTGTGTCATTTATTTTACTATGTACTCACTATATGATGGGCTTTATATATATTATTTCTAATTAATTTTTGAGTAATTTTTATAACCTTATATCATGTATAATTCATAATACAACCATTAATCTATCTTCATTGAAACATAAGAAACTACATAAATAATATGTGTTCCATTTTTCATTAATTTTACTCATATATGCTATAAAATTATGTGATAATTCGTATATTCCACAAACCACATGTGTAAAATGTATAATTATATAACACACACTAAGTAGTTCTAATAGGTACGCACTTTGTATCCTCAAATGTACATTTTTCCATATTTAATTTTAAATAAATTTATTTAATTAGTTTAAAATTATGATAGATTAGAATCTCAAAAAAGTTTGGATGATAATTAAGATAAATTAGTTGATTAATTAAATAATGTAATTAAATTATCCAAATGTGAATCATATTAAATAAGTGTGATAATAGTTGAATGCTAATTTTGTTACATGTATGACTCGTTACATATATGTGGATGATCATGAGAATAAACTAGAATTTGTATGTGATTGGTTTTCTTTTAATTTACTATCATATTAAATTGATGGTATGCACGTCATCACTCTTCTCATGTGTAAGGGCATGTGTGCCCATTGTTTCCTTTTATGTAACGCCCTTAACCAATCATTTGGTTCCAATCGTCTACATGTGAGTAAAATTTTATCTAATGGATGGATATCAGAGGCTGGTAGAGGTAGTTCTAGTTTTAAGATGATTAGAAACCAATCCAAAAGGTAAATGGGTGGATAGGTATAAAGTCGTCACACGAACCAAGTCTACATTCAAAGTGTTTTTACCCTAGGTCAGAAATTAGTTTATCATCCACTAGATAAACTAACCATTATTAAAATATCATTATCAGACCATTTTATTATTTTATTTATGTGGATTTTCATTATTAATTTCATCATGTATGTTTTTTCAGAATTATAGGAATTAAAGAATTAAATAGCATACAATATAGAATTAATATAAATTTCATTATGAATAAATTATGTCTAATACATGGTTAATCACATAAGTAAATAATCATAATATTAACAAGAATTTAATAAATTTAAAATTGGAAATTATTTTATAAATATAAAAATACCTCTTATATATATATATATATATATATATATTTGGTATATCCTTCCACTACTTAAGTTAAAATCTAACCATTGTTCAAAGTGCTTGACTGGTCTAAGTTAGGGTGCTTTCAGTTGTTGGGAAATTATAACTAAATCATTTTGTTTGACTTGTCATAGTTCACATCAAGGTTTGACTAACCAAGGGCATACTGTAACTAAGAGAAAAAGTTAGATGAAATTCAATTTAAGGATTTATGGATTTGGGATTCCATTAAAAAGATCAAGGAATTCTGAGTTAAGGATGTTATAATTTTAATGCCTACCGAAAACCCCCAAAATAGATTTCCAGGTCCAAGTATGGGTCCTGAGGAGTGTAATATTGGTCATTTACAGTATAATTTCAAAGAAATAGGATTATATGAAACCAATGGTGGGAGATATTAGGTTTCAAAAAAATAGTGGTAGATTATTAAATAAATTATTTATTTATAAACTTTTATCAAATAAAGTAATAAATGAATTATTCTTAAATATAGAAATGAAAATAAGTGTTTCTTTAAATATATAATTTAGATCTATACTTGATAAGGACAATATTCTCATTATCACTGATTTATAGGACTAGAAATGGTGCTTGCATATTATCCTATTCAATTAAAGGAAATTATTTATGCTAGAAACCCCTATTATTGGAGTGTTTGGACAAAAGGATAATAAAGAAGAGATGCCACTCTATGAAAAAAATTTGGGTGGTGACATAGATGTCCAATGTATCATGCTATAATCCAAGACCAATGAGCTTCTAAAGAATTATGATGAGATGGATTTATAGAGAATAATGTCTCACCTTTCTGATCACTATCAAGAGAAGTTAATACAAGAGAGATATGAGATCTCCAATTCAATGTTTACATGAAATATTGGGGAGTTGGTACCATTTTTTCCTCACGTAGTAAGGATTATTGGCTACATTGAACACTTAGACAACTTGGGAATTAAATTCCCAGATGATTTGTATGTGTATCTCATAATTTCCTTGCAACACAATCAACCTCCAATTTTATTTATAATTAAATCATGAGAAATAATGAGATGAGTCTTTAATAACTTCTCACTCTCATTTATCAAGTTTATAAGGACATGGGTCCTGATAAACCAATGGCCCTTTTCGTGTATAAGAAAAAAAGAACAATGAAAATGGGACCAATACTCATATAAAATCTAAATCTCCCTAGAACCATCCTTCCAATAAGAGGAAGGTCCTAGGGTAGTCAAAGGAAAATGAAGAATTGTGTTTTTCATGTGGCTAGAAAGGCCTCTAGAATAGGAACTACACCTAGAAGCATGGAGATGATAAAGGTGGCTTTCTTATGGAGTGTAATATTTATATATTTATGCATTAGAAATTAGATACATATTATGGTCCTCACATATGTATCAAAATGAATGAAATAATTATATTTTGAAGTATTTCTATAGGATAGGTTAATTTGTGGGGTTCCAATAGTGTGAGGTTGGTTTCTCTAGCCATTGAAGACAGCCACCTTTCATTGACAATATAAATTATCTTGGTTTTACCAGATTTTAATTATGTACCAACTATTACCAAAAAACATAATTTTTTAATCCCTATTAGATACAGATGTTTTTTATTTTTTAAATAAAATTTTCTTATATTTTAAATACATCTAAGGTTATGGTATGGAAGATTTAAATAACTGTCATTATATATTAAAATATAAAATCAAAGAATTGGATATTAATAAAAAAATATTGTTTTCATGACTCATATAACATCCAATTGTGGAATATCCATCATGTTCATGTAAAATAGAATCATTTAGAGAATATATATAAAGATGGTTATTTAGAATATTTTGAGATAAAAAAACAAGAAATATTCCACGTTGTTTTACAAGTAAAATGTACACACCACCATTCAGGGGACAAGGTGAAAGGGCCATAGAGCATCTAGGATCAGTATGAACAGATGTGTTGGGACCATTTCCAATGTGAAGTAGAGGTGGTTATTCAAACTTCACAACTTTTACAAACCCTCCAATCCATTTTATGTATTGATAAACCAATTATTGGTTATGTAGGAACCTACATAGCCATTCACCACACACACACCAAAAAACTAGACACAAAATGCAAAAACCAACATCCAAATTCAAAATTCAAACAAAATTATCCCCTCCTTGGTTCACATCCCACCTCCAGTCACGTAACATGAGAATAAACTAACCTACGACAAAAAATTGAAATTTGGAAACACAAGACACAAAGTACTATTCACTACATCACCATCTACTGGATTTAACAATTGGAAAGAATTCAAAATAAAAATTCAAACCAAAAACGTTCCACCAAATAACATCTTGAAAACCACAGGCCGTGAAAACCAAATAATCATTATCCTAGATCCAAACCTCGATAATCCCTCATAGTGATAACCTAAGGAAAAATCCTAACACCATTATCATCCAAAACATTGAATCATTTATGTCTCTAGAACACCACTTTCATCGATGTTGTAACATCCATTACTGTCCATAAAAACCAAACACACACGAAAAAATGATGACTCCACTACAGCAATAGTGTTCATCACCGGATGAGAACCACCATGGATGGGATTAGAGCAGATGATGGCGCACCTCCTACAACTCTGGTGACTGAATAACCATCACCTCTTAACGAATCCATGAACTCACCATAGTGGACCGACTTGGAGAGCAGTGAAAGGGGGAAAAGGAAGTGTAGAGATTAAAGTGGTAGGGACTCCACAAGCACGAAATTTCCTGAAACACCAACCCCAGCCATTGAAACCACTTCCATAATAGGAACACATATAAAGGCCATAAAATAAGAAACAGCCACCCAAAAGAAGGAAACCACGAGAGGATGAAACCGAATGTAGGTCGAGCTCCTAGGACACCGACACAACCCAACCCACACCTCCAAAACCTCCCAAAGAAGATCGTCATGCTAGACCAGATGGGGTCGAAAAAGTGGTATCCAGGAGGAAAGATAATAGAAATAGATGAGGGGATTTAATAGGGAGCTGAGACTGAAAATGTATCTGAACAAGACTGTTGGAGGAGGAAAAACAATCACAAAAGAAAATCAGTAAAATAAAGTGAGAAGGAAGGACGGGGGGGAAACGGGGGGATAAGAGTGGAATAGGGGAATAGGGTAGGGGGAGATGATGCTGGAGTGGCATAGGCCTCCCCCTCCCAAATCACCATCAAATGAAAACCAATCTCAGGAGAGACGGGAGATTAAGTCCAATCAAAGGTCTTCCCCCTTTACAACTTTTACTAATGACTTGAGTAAATATTTCTATGTCTACTTAATGTGTATATGTATAAATACTTTGAGATATTAAATTAATTAAATGATGAATTATATAATCAAATTTTAATGATTTTAGAGAATCTTTGATATGATTAGGGTGGTGAATATTTTATCCAAGAGTTAATCAACTTTCTATGGGATTTTGGTATTCTTTCTCAAATCACACCACCTTAAACACAATAGTGGAATTGTTTTAGTGAATGGAGGAACTGTACATTGCTATATTTGGTAAGGTCGATTATAATTTGGGAAAATCATCCATTATCAATTTCGATATATGAATTAGAAACTATAGTATACACAATAAATTTAATACCAAATAAAGAAAATAGTGGAATTCTCTTAGAGTTATGGAGTGGAATGAAATTGTTTAATAATATATACATGTATGGGGTTTCGAGACATATTTTAAGGCCATATCAGGAACCAAACTAGAAAACTAGGGCACAAATTGTATCTTTATAGGGTATCCTAATGGAAAATGGTGATACTATATATACAACCCATTAGACATGAAAGTGAATATCTCTAAAAAAGCCATATTTCTTGTGAAGTATTACATACTCAATAACGAAACTGCATGAAATGTTGAGTTAAATGAATTTGATGATCAAGATATATAAGATTTGGTACAAGGAAAGGTTTCACAGGTCTATGTAAGAGAATTTTTCTGAAACAAAAGTTCTCTATAGGATTACCAAATAGGTTAGAGATCGAGGGTTATATGGTTTTCTATTCACTGTAGATTATGAATCTTTATTGTTGTCAATAAAAAATTATCTCCTATAAATTGGTAGTAGATATCTCATAAGTTGTAAGATGGAAAGAATCCATGAATCTTGAAATGGATTCCATATATCGAAAAAATGGATTTTTGTAGATCATCCAGTTGATGTAAATCCTATTGTGTGTAAATGGTTATTCAAGATAAAACTATACATAGAAGGTAAATTAAGTACCTATAATGAAAGTATATTGTCTAAGCGGTTCAAACAATATCATGGAATTGACTATAATGAAACTGTTTCTCTAGTTTACGTGTTTAAATACATTATAATAATACTTTCTATAGTGGCCTACTATGACTATGAAATTTGGATGATGGATCTAAAAATAGATTTCCTTAATTTAATCCTTTCGAAAGACGTCTATATGAAAAAACCCAAAGGGTTTGTGACACCAAGTGATGCTAAAAAAATATATAATTTATATAGAACCATTTGTGGATTGAAGAAATACTCCCAATCATGGAACATCTGGATCAATAAATCTATAAAATAATTTTTTTTCATTAAGAATGTATTTGATCTATATGATTATTAATGGTTTAGTGAGAATGTGTTCATTATCAAAGGAGTATGTTTTGATGACATATTATTTATTAGAAATGACATACCAATCTTGTAGTATATTAAGGACTGGTTAAAAAATACTTCCATATGAAGTAATTAGGTAATGTGTTCTATATTATGTGGATCAAGATCAATCATGATAGATCCAATAGGATTATTATAATAATTTAAGTTACATACATTGATCAAAGAAAAAATAGATTTAGAATGGAAAAATCCAAGAGGATATTGGTTCTAGTGTCATGTGGTATACATATTTCTAATAAAATGTTTCATCAGACCTAAAAAGAGAGAGATAGAGAGAAATGAGTAATATCGCATATGATTCTGTGATGTAATCAATAATATATGCCATGTTATGTATTAGGCATGTTGTGGATTATCCATTTACCATGGTAAGAATATATCAAGTTGATTATTATTAACAACATCAGACTATGGTTAAGGATATACTTATGTTTCTAATAAGAAAAAAGGATATGTTCCTATTGTATAGAGAAGATGAGAATCTAGGCATCTAGGTTTATATTAATAGTGGTTTTTTCAGTAGATCGTAGTTATTTGATGTCACCATTAGGATATGGATTCACTCTCAAAGGTGGATATGGGATCTGGAAGAGTTCCAAATTCTAGTAAACATTGAGTCTACAGTAGATTATGAGTATATAGTGACTTATGATACATCCAAATAATCCATTTAATTTGAATCATTGTCTAGGATATTAATGTGATCACTAGTAGTAAAGAACATTTCATATTATATTATGATAATAATGTAGTAGTGGCTCTTTCAAAAGAGCTAAAGTCATACTAATAGACAAATAACACACTTCGTATGTATCCCCTATTGAAGGAATTTTCCCAGAGGTTTGAAGTTGTAGTACATATATTTTACATGGAATAAAACATGGTATAACCCTTGAATAAAGCATTATCTCAGCAGAAGAAAGATAATCAAGTGATTTCTAGTAGATAAAATTTTATTAGTAGTTGGTTCTAGTTCTATTGGGATTATCTTGGAGTTGGTTTCCTAGAACAAACTCCTATACACTTTATGATTACCTTTATTAATATTTTTTAATATTAAAAAACTATTTATCACATAATGGTTGTTCTTATGTGTAGTATAGTATTTTATAATGTCCTAAGAGTAGTTCTCACACTAAAAGGTCATAATAGGTCCCCATTATGATGAGAACCTAGAAATGACACAAAAATGTTCTTAAATATATGTTCTATAGATAGATGAAACAATTTTAGAGACATAAATTATATAGTCTATCAATCTTGGATACTCAAAATAATTTGACTCACAATCACGTGGTGTACACCCTTCATAATATCTAGTAAAAAATATTATAAGAACGAGAACCACCAATATGAAATCGACATTTATATGTCATTGGATGTTCCTCTCTACAAACATTTGTATTTATCCTTATACTTTAAGATTATTACTAATAGATATTATGAGTCATTTGAATTAATGTATTGATAAAAACTGTGATGACTTGTAGTCATGGTGAAGTGATATACATTGGGTTCACCACGAGTAATATTTCATTAATGAATAATGAGATTATTGATTTTCCCATTTTTTCTTTAATGAAAAAAGATATATCATACCCTTTGATGGAAATTATATAGCCTAAATATATCCATGTACATGGTTTTCTATGGGCGTGTTCAATTTTTGAAAAATTAAAGAATGAGACTTCAAGCACAAAGGTAGATGTAACTAGCATTCTACTTATTTTGTTAGAGATATCATGATAAAGTGATTATGTTAAATAGTAAGTGTATGTATGAAATTTTATGTCCTTATGACATTAAATTCATTATTTATGGGTTCCTTAAAATATTACCAGACACTAACCTTGGTCTTTAGGAACCTTTTCCTAATGTTGCTGATAGAAAGAGCCCTGGAGGGTCACACACTATGTTCTTCCAAAACCTCAATTAAATAATAATATTATTCATTATTTAACATATTGAGAAAATATTATTCCCTCAAATGGTTTAATAATTATTCATATCTTCTTTATCACATATATTTTTCACTAGTAATTTAATAGAATAATTTGGGATAAGAATATTTGATAAATATTTGCTTTATATTTAGTATATATTATATTTATTTATTTATTGGAGAACAATTAAATGATATTTATTTATTAAATAAATAGTAATTATTCAAGGCCTGTTAAAAAATTTGGAGGCATAATAAGACCAGTTTAAGTGTCTCATGAGAAATAATATATATTAAATATTATTTGAAAAAATAATATTTAATTAATTCATGAATTTTTTCATATAAATAAATAATAATACTATTATTATATTTATTATAGATATGGGGTTCTATAAGTATTAAAAATATAATAAGGGGGAATTTGAAATTATCATTTTCTAATCCAAACAATATATGAACCCAATTATATTATTCATAATGGGTTGGTTTTCATTTATTTTATTATGAACACCAACATCTATAGAATTGTATTTGATCCTAAGATAGCTCCCTCTTTAAGAATCCTCTCAATGATAGAGGATATAATCCTCCACCCCCACTCTTGGTTCTAGAGATATCAATTATTAACCTTCTTAAAGAAATTCTTGAGATGAAAAAATACGAATTATGTAAGTGTTATGATCTACCATGTTAACACCTAGAGAATCCTACGGTGGTGTTTATAGGATCTTGGAACACATGTGGATCACTACTATAGGTAATCTACAATTTATTCCTATAATGAAATGATGATACAATGTAGAGACACTAAATTCATCAACAAAGAAATAATTCATTACAAATTAACTCTTTGATTACTTAAATTAATTATAAATAATTATGTGATAACCTTGTGTTTTGGTTTTGGTGTTCTCTCTTCAATTAATATTTTATTAAATTATGTTGGTCACAAAATTTATCATCGATGTGCATCCTATATTAATATTAAATTATTAAAAAAAAACTAATTTTAGAATATGCCATCTCGTTCTTCTATTTTTCTTGGATCCTTCAGACGTCCTTGTGTACTATAAGTCTTAGGAAGAGTATATAGAGACTCTACATGTCATTTTGGGAGTTCTTCATAAATATAAGATGTTTAAGAAGTTTTTGAAGTGTGAGTTATGGGATCATGGTGTTCCTTTCTTGTGGCGTATAATGTCCCTATATGGAGTATTCATGGATTATTTAAAAATCAAGGTGGTAATTTCATGGGAATCCCCTAAGAATGATGCAGAGGTTAGGTGTTTAATCAATATTATAGGCTATTATAGGATGTTCATACCTTACTTCTTTCGGATTAGGACTCCTTTGACAACTTTGACCAAAAAGGGGTCAATATTATTATAGAATGACCAATGTCAAACTATTTTTGAGTACTTGAATGAAAATTTAGTCAATACACCAATTCATTATCTTCCTAAAGAGGGAGTTTAGTTTTATGTTTACTAAAATTCTTCACATTTTTTTCATGGGTATTGTCCTAATGCAATAGTGGGAGGTGGATTTTTATAGTTCTTGGAAGTTCTGTCCCCATGAATGTAACCATTCCAGCCATGATCTCATGTTTGTACAGTCATGTTTTTCTTTAAGTTGTAGTGACACTACACCATTAGATAATAGTTTTGGTTATTCACTAGTAGAAGGATATTAAGTTATGTATTCTCCTATCATGACCTAAACATGAGAAAGTGATTGTGTATGGAATTCATAAATTATTATGATTTAGAGATTTCTTATACACCAAGAAAGTGTAATGTTATGGCTGATGCACTAAGTAGGAAGTCACACAGTGATGTTGTACCTGAATCATGGTATTCTTGGTGAGTGATGTAAGAGATATTAGTAATGCATCTTGATATCGTATAGGTTAGGGTAAGAGGACTCCTTTTTCAGATGTTGGGGCAGTGCGTCCAAGAATGAAAAATATATAATGTTCTTTGAGTGGTCAATTTATGTGGCTTAGGTTGAAGCATTCATTGGAAAAGATTATGCCTCAATGTTATAACACCCCATGATTTTATGGTATGTATCTTTTTAAATTTAATCTCCCTGATAGCTTATGATTCATGCAACACCAATTTTAAACGAACCATGATATATTGTTAATATTATTATTTAAAATGAAATTATCACTTATTTGTTAAATTGGTGGTTATAAAAACGATTAACTAATGTATGAGAATATATAATTGAATTCATTGGTTACAAATTAATTATAAATAAATATAAAAACAACATAATATAAAAGAAATTTTTTTAAAAAAACTATTTAAATGTGCACGAGTGTTCTTTATATCAATAAATTAAAATAACCCACATTTTTTATTATATTAATGAAATATATTCAATATAATTATGAACATTCGTCCTATGTCTTTTACATACATAATATAAGAATAAATCTAATTTTAAACATAAAAGATGTATTTAAAAAAAGAACGTTTTAACACCTTTTGATGGAAAACCTATTTTAAATCCAATTATTGACACTTTTATAAATTCTATTTGAAAAAAAAAAACTTTTTATTTAAAATTTTATTATAAAAATTTACTTTGGATTATTTTTTTGAATTTTTCTAAGAATTTTCATTTCAAAATGAAAACGGATAAAATATTTCATTTTAATTGAAATCGTTTTTTTTTGTCTAAATATATTATAGTGTTAAATTATATTTTTAATTGGTTTTAAAGTATAATTAGATTAATATTTTATCATTTAATTTAATTTAGGCCATTTGAATCAATTTTACCTTAAATATTTATGTAAAAATAATTCAATATTTTGGACATTCTTACTTTAAAAACTCATTTTCAGGGTCCGTCAATGGGGTTAATTTTTAATTAATTTTGGAAAATTATGTGTTTTTAATTTCTAAAAATGGATTCCATATTTGTAATAATAATTTTTAAATTTATTAAATATGAACCTTTTATTTTTAAACTATATGAATAGTAACTTTTGTATTTTTTTTAAATTACCATGGTTAATGGTAAATCAGGTAATTACGGGTAAAAATAATATTATGAATATAATAAAATTACCATAAAACATGTCATGTTTTAATTGTATGTGTATTTTTCGTTTATAATAATTAAATGATAGTTTATGAGACCATTTATGGCCTTTTGGGTGATAATATAACCTTTATATTATTATATTCAATGTAAAGTTAATTTTTTCAAACTTTTGTTTTTAATAAGAGAAATAATTATAATATGGGTTTATATAAGGGATATGTTCAACTATAAATAGTATTTATTAATAAAAAATGTTTATATACATCATGATAATTTATTTATATATTTTAGTGATAAAATAATTACATTAAATGGTGACACAATGATGATGCAGTAACTGTTTTATTAATGGACTTATCAAATAAGTGTTATTAAAAATATTAAAATAAATATAATTTGATATAATTAATATCCTACAAGAATTTTATAGATTAATTAGACATATAATGTATGTATTAATGGTTTTTTTACATTATCTTGTTTATTGATGTTTTCTTAAAGTCTAGAAATGAATAGTGTCAAAATTGACATTAATGATATTTTTAAATAAATAATATTTTATTAAATGATATAAAATTCACAAAAATAAAAAAAAATCCAAATTATTGATATAAGGTTGAAAATATCATCAAGTACTCATTTAAGGTTCTTATTTCATTTTATAGTAACAATATTAACCTTTAAGAAGTAAAAGCACATGTTGACACGGTAAGAGTTAAAGGGTTTAAATAAGGGTTCAAACCAAAATATATGGGTAAGAATGTGACCTAAACCTATCTAAAAAATATTGGTTTAATAGGATTAAAACATTATATCCCTAGGATATAATTTTAGTTGTTTAATGGAAAGTATTCCATTAAAAGAAATTATATATTATTTATATCAAAAATAGTTACAAAATGTCACTCTCTTTGTATTTAATATCATTTATGTGTCCACATAGTAAAAAAATTCAATATATGTAAAAAAAAATATGTACTTTGATCCTAATAAAATTATTTTTATTAAATAAAATTATTTTTAGGTTTTTTAAATTATATGATCAATTTAAATACTTCTAAAATGCTAATATGGTATTTATTTAATTAATAGAAAAATAAAATAATTGATTCTAGAAGTATTAATTTTGATATATTTGGGATAATTTAATATGTATAATTAATTTTATTGATATATATAATATATTATAGATATTTTAAAGCATTATATTATAATTAACACTATGTATTGATGTATTTATATTCAAATTAAATAATTAGTATCAAATTTTACAATAATAATATTTTAATGAATTAATATTTTATTAAATTATTTAAAAAACATAAAAATATTAAATAATTACAAAGTGGAAAATATAAGGTCGAAAACGAATTACCATTTTAAATTTTATCCCATTTTAATGTATTTTTCTCTAGAGTATCCTTATTATATTTTAATATTTTCAGGTTTCCCAAAAGTACCACTCACCTCAATTATATAAGGGAACCTCCTCCCTCACTTCATCACATGGATTTTAGTAATATATCTTGAAAAACCACTAACAATTTATATAATAAAAATCACTATTTAAGGTTTATAGGATATATACCTTCCAAATGGCCTTCCCTAGATCACTTAATAAGAGATTAATGTAAGTATTCTAAAGAATAGGTAATAATATTTATCGACTCTTTCAAGTTTTTTCCTTCTTTTACTACCTCTTTATATGTTGTTTCCATGATAAATTAGTAACTATAATATAATATATATTCTTAGATGTTATTATGATTATGGGACAACAATATTCCACCTTTTATCCATCCTATGAAAAATGAAATCATCACATGTGCGTATATACGTCTTACCGTCTCGATATCATGGTGTAATATATTTTTCATCGCCACTTTATTTGGATGGGTATAATGATCGATATAATGTATATATATAGTTATTATGAAATTATATTTATTAAATATAATTAATATTAAATCCAATTTCTTACCCTTTCACCATTAAAGGGATGATATTGTCATTGATCCATATGTATGGCCTACTGTCTCCACAATGCGATGTGATTCATTTACCAAGTTAGCCATTCAAGAATGACTATAAAAATGTATATAATGACAAAATATGATATATATTAACTTAATATAATTATTTATTTGAAATAATTTTATCTTATGAATAATAAATAAAACTTACATGAAAATACATGCAAAGGAAAACGAAACAATTAGCATCCGGAACAAGGGTAATAACAAAATATTATCAACAAATGGGTGATAAAATAATATAATAGGATCATATATAATATCATAAATATTTATATATTTCTTTTATAAGTTAATAAAATTATTAGAACCATTATACATGATTTTAAATCATGTTCAACTAATGGAATCATATGGAAAGGGTCTTCTCATCTCACTTTTAATTATGTGAGATATATTCCAGGTTCACCACTTATTTCTTATATGTGGGATATGTACTACCATTTGTTATATAATATCATGAATATTACTATTATCATGATATTTAATGTTTTATTTAATTTTATTCCTTAATATTTATTACGATTTAAATGTTTCAAAATTGTATGGGAAACATTGGAATGTTTAAAGATTGTTTTTCTTAATAATTTTTTGATGGTATCATTTAAAATTATCTTCATCTATGTCAAAATCCTTCAATAAATATTTTAATTCATTTAGTTTTACCTCTTATAAAACCATATATCATATTTTATTGAATATTTTTTTATTAGTTTTACTGTGGATATTCTATTTAGATACTATTCATGGTTTGTGGTTAAAATATACTCATTTTGTATGCTAATTTTTCAATACAAATGTTAATGTTGTTTATGTTTCACCATTTTCATATGGGTAATATATTGGAATTAGTAATTGATGGGTGGGGCCCACTATAGCACCTCGATGCATCAGTTGGTCTCATGAGACAAATAAAATATGTACTAGGCGGAGTCCTTGCCCATTTATTTTCAAATATGGATTTGGTCGAAGCCTTAACCTTTTATTTTTAGATGTCTCAGTTGAGGCCTCAATGATATATTTCAGATATCTAGTATTATTAATTCTATAATTATGAGAATTGTTATTGATATTCAATGTGATTATTTTATTTTTATAATATCGATTTTTAGGTCTCCAATCTCATGTGATTATTTGAATATAATTTGTTTCTGGTATTTACCTTGTCATATTGTTTATGCCATATTTACTCATAGATTCCACTGTATTCTTACCCTTAATAAGAATTTTAGCTCACCCTTTTCATATGTTTGATTTTTTTTTCAGGATTTCATGAGGTATATTATGACTGATAAGTAGGGTTACACAAAGGTGGAATGATGGATGACTCAATCAAACTCTTTTTGTATTTTATGTTTAAAAATGTAATGTGGATTTTGAGTATGAATCTTGTTTAAAAAGACTAATAAAATATTTACTCCTTTAGGATTTGATTCATTGTAATCATGAAAATGTAATAAATTATTTAACCAACTTCAGGCTTCTAGGGTTTGGGTCATTACAGATGTGTGGTCTACAAGAAGGTGAATACATAACATAATGTTTTCATTAGTTTTCTCTATCCATCAGATGTTCCTAATTGGAAGTAAGGGGAAATATCTATTGAATAAATAATGGGTTTACCTTTATATTAGGGAAAATATTATTTTATATGGGTGATATTAGAATACATAAAGATATCTAATCACTTCTTATAGATCAAGGAGTCGATCTCAAAGGAGGTTGTGTAGAGGCAGTACATGGAAGAGGTATTGAGCCTTCTTGAATTCCCAAGTAAGTTCATCATAGATCATGATACTTATTTCACCTATAGGGTGTGGAGAGGTTGACTCACACCTATTGTAGGGCACGGAAAAAAAGAAAATTTATTTCCCTTATGCATCACAAAGTTTGACCAGGTCTGTCACACTTGAGGATCTTTTTGAGTTGTTCACCTACTTATTTTATCTCACCTAAACTAATTATTTTTTTATTATTTATTCATGAATGAAATAAAATTTAGAAGAAAAATAGCATTCTAAAACATATACTAACATGAAATGACAGAATAAGATTATTAATGAATGGAATTGGCCTTTGTAGTTTGGTTCTAGGGTTCCATCATTCCCCTTATTTTTGTTTAGATTAAGTTCGATAATTCAATTTTGAGATCTCATGAATGAACAACTATTCTTTTATTTAATGATGTGAAATATAAAATTCATTTAGAAATATTATTTTTCACTCCTCCTATAATCAATGCTTATGGAACACCTTGACTGAGAGTGTGACATCTCGCAAGACCTGGCTCCATCATCTTCCACTTCATCCCCTGAACGGATCAACTCCATCATATGAAATGATTATATCTTATAGAAGGTATGGAAAATATTTAACAAAATAATAAAAATGAGATTGAGA
The DNA here is from genome assembly GCA_963277665.1 of Viscum album. Lineage (NCBI taxonomy): Eukaryota > Viridiplantae > Streptophyta > Magnoliopsida > Santalales > Viscaceae > Viscum > Viscum album. Next base: position 1,371,201,409 of record OY728141.1, on the reverse strand, counting down.
TTAGTCTTTCTCATCACAAACATAATAAAACATAATAATTTAAGCGCATAATAAATGAAATTTCCACATAAATCACTCGGGCCAATCCTTGGGTTAGCCCCTCATTTTTTGAGGATAAGAGGTCACAGTGGGACAAGAAATAAATATAAAAAATGAGATTATGGTTGTAAGAGAAAGATCTATGAAATAAGATAAGGATACACTTTAATTAAAATATCAATTCACATTACACGGGGAAACAAAACTAAAATAAAAATGAAAAGGAGACAGAGATCCTAAGGTAACAGTTTCCATCCATAGCTTTCCTCTAAAATCAATATCCTCTTCAATCCACCACTAGACTCATATCAATAGGAATGAAAGAGTCTTTAGGGAATCATAAATGACCATTAATGTGTTTTGGGACATAATGGGTTGTCAACGATTGAAATTTCAGTTCCATAATCTATCCTAAAAGGAATTTCATGTAGTGCCACCTTTTTTGGGCCAAATAAGTGAATTTGGTCTTCCAAAATGTTTTTATGAAAAAATTTACATATTTGACCTCCAAATTTCTTCTCCATCTACCATTTCTATAACAAGTTATATCCTAATTACTCCAAGATTTTATTCTGGGTGATTTCTTCCTAAATATTTAATAATTTTTGAGCATTAAAAGGACCCCTTAATGAGTGCATAACTCTTTATAATTTAATTGAGAAATGAGTAAATAAATTTTGTTTGAAATTATACTAGAACCACCTAAATTAGAGGTCTTTATCCTGAGTTATGCTTCATTTTCGAATGTGGGGTACACTCTATTCACTCGAAAGGTTTTTCAGTTTGATTGATTTTTTATAGTCTCAACATATTATAATATGCTCTTGGTCCAAAAGACAACGTTTTGTCCCATAAATTAATGAATCCTAAAAAAATTAGTAAAATTGGATTTATATATTAAAAGTTACTCCCAAAATAAAAAATTGATTAAAATATTATAAAATTATAGAATTAATAAATTTTCACATTTTAGGCCAAAACACACCATAAATCCAAATCTTAGGTAAATAAATTCAAATTGATAAATTGTAAGGGTTTACATAATGAAAATAAAAATATAAAATGATGAAAATATTAGCTCTATCAATTATATCACACATAAACTATCCTTTTCCTCAAGCATAAAATCTCAACATTGAAAATTAGAGGGTACCAGTGTCACCAATATTAAAATTTCAAAGTAATAAAATCAAACAATTATCATTTAAATTTTTTTTAACATTTCACGTAAAATATAAATTCAATTTCCCAGTTTTCAAAGAAAAAATCAACCCAGGTATTTTACTTTCTCCCATTTTAAAATGATTGTGCTTAACTTCTCATCTATTCAAGTTTCTTATTTCATTATTATTAAACATGTCAAATCAAGATTTACCACGCTTGAATTTTTTCTCTTGTTGTAACGACCCAATGTTTTTAATGGAAATTTCCTTCTTTTAAATATGCCATAAAATCACATAATAATGAACTACTAAGTGATAAGTGACCTTAAGACATAAGTTGGTCACTTCTATGTTTGGAATTTTGAAAATATGACATACACGATTGTGTTCGAGATGTTTTTTGGAGTCTGATAAGAAAAACTTAATTTTTTGGTGAATACTAACCTACCCTAACGAATAGTAACATACCCTTATGAACAGTGATATACCCTAATGAATAGTAACCTCACCTATGATAGTATAAAAATAATATTCAAGTTGGAAGTATAATATAAATATGTTTTAGAATGATCTAATGCATGTTTTAAATCTGATTTTTGATAATAAATTATGATTTTAATTAAAAATTAAAATAATCATATTTAAGAAATTATTTTTGAAAAATGGACTTCATTTTTGGATTCTACACATTGAAAAATTGTTAGAGTGAATTTTTGAGATTTTTCTGAAATACATGAATTTTTTTATGAATAGTAAAATACGGTAATTTACCATATATATACATTATAAGCTAAATAAAGTATTCCTAGCATCATGGCCGATGTCACCACCCGTGGTTTGAATTCACATGACCCATTTACTATTATTGGTCATGGAATACTTACTATTCTTTGTCTTGTGAAGAAATACTAAATTTAGGATTATAATATCATGAAATCCCTCCTCTCCTCCACTATAAAACCCCCCTTCACTCCCACTTCTCTACACTCCTCTCAAACTCCATGCCTTCTCTAAATTCTTCCCAAATCTATCCCCAAGGTCCTCCCCGACGTCCAAAATCTCTCAGCCTCCTCAAAATACCAAAACCTCTCCCCTTAAGAGGTTCTCAAAGGAGGAAGTCTCAAGAGGTAAATTCATCTTCCCAAATTTCTTCTTTTCTTTTAAGTTCTTTTCTTTTTTCTTTCCTCACCTCCCTTCACCATAATAATATTATAAATCTAGTAACATAAATTTACTGGAATTTATTCATTCTAGTGGTATATTTCATTATCCCCTCTCTTTTCCCCCTTTTATTTGGAAGAAATGAATGCACCGTTTGAGATGTGCTAATTTAGCACATTCAAGGACAACGGTTAATCAATTTCTATTATTCTCTTTAATTCTGGTCATGAAATCATTTGTGTTATGTTTGAACCAGATTATTATATATTTAATATATCCTATTTCTGGTTCTATAATCTTTTGGTACAAATGGAGTTAAGTTATAATGAAAAACACATTCTTTGTAATCAAATCCACCGATTAACAAAAACGGTTATCACTAAGGTTATATATATAATAATTCAAAATCACTCTAAGTAACCTAATTAAAATTAAAACCATGTAATTTCCTCGATATTAACTATATAATGTAACTTCAATTCTGTACAACCACTTTCATCTTGCATATAATCAAAACTTGAATATAAGTGAACCGATCTTTTAAAGCCAAGTAAACAAATGAGCCCGAACAACGAAATTGAACCTTATAACTAATCAAAAAGGATTTGAAAGAACTAAAAAGGGTTATAATAAATCAATTTAATATAGAATAGGTTCTGGACTTATGAATTAATAATCCTAATTTGTTTATTCAGGTCATTAATAACAAGTGGAGAACACCACCGAATTTAAGGTAAGAGATCCTCCCCTTTCACTCTTAATCAAGATTGTTCTCTATGATATGCTTTTTTTGTGTAGTACCAAGTTATCAGGTATGTTTATAAACCTTCCCCATACTTCCCTAATGTTTTATAAGTGATGATAATTCCTTCTCTCTCTCATCAGGTCTTCTTAGGTACACCCGACACCATGCGGGTAAAATCGTAATGAATTCTACCCAAACCTTATTCGTTCTTTCAGGTTGCCTTATCATTATTTAAAAATGGGGTTATCATATCTATTTATGTGAATAATTTTAATTCTGGATATTAGTAAAAGATCTTAATATCAAGACTCTTTCATCACTTTCTTTAGGGGATATATATGTTTTTGAAAGATTCCCTCCTTAGAACTTTCCGATAAGCAAACATGTTTTAAGGGGACTTCCCAAATTTTTACCCAAATTTCATGTTCACTCTATCCTCTATTTTAAGATTCCATTATCATTATAAAATAAGTATTTTCATTATGAAAACATTCTTGTTTTAATTCTGTTTTTATATAAAATAATTTCATCTTTTCTATTTGAAAATATCTAGAGTGTTTTCTTTAAAACCACACAAAAATGTTTTAATGCTAATGTTTTAAAATAAATTTCTAATATGTTGTCACTTATTTTTGACACCACAAAACATGTTATATTCCTATTTTACCCTATGAACTTCCATGAATTTTTTAATTCTTTCCTTACAAGTACACTTTCATGATATGCCCATTGGTTATGATTTATGTCATGATTGTGGTACCCAATTCTTTCCATGGGTACCCTTATGTTTATGTATGGTTGATAATGTATTATTGTATATGTGGTAAGAATATTTATGTGGCAATAATATTCCTGAAACTATTGAGATGGGTGCACCCATATTGAACTCCAATTCATTGGGTAAGGTTAAGACTCATGAGATGTGATGTGAAACGGGATTGGCGGTTAGCCTTGACCTGTACTGAAATGGGAAACGGGGTTGGTGGTTAGCCTTGACCCATACTAAAGATATGATTTATGATTTTGTCACATTTATATGATTCCATGTTTATATGATCCCATTATTATATTAAATGATTTTATAAGTTTCATGCTTTGGATATCATTATGTCATGCCTCCTAACTCATGTTCTTGAGATGTATCCTTATGTTCATTACTTTACTGGTTTTTTTAGCTCATTCCTTTGTTCATGTGTTCCCCATGGTACCCTATGAAGATATAAGAGCTCAAAGGAAGTTAGATTATTTTTATGGAGATTAAATAAAGATGTTTTCTTTTTAGTCCCATGTTTTATGTTTTATATACCAAGTCTTCAAAGACACTAGACATAATGATCCTTGGCTTGTACTCTGATGATTAAATATGCTTAAAATCTTGAAATTTTTTATGTAAAAGTATTGGGTTGCTATAGTTGGTATCATAGGATGGTCTAGTTATTTTTGGAGATTAGGAATAGAGAACCTTAGTGAGAACCTTAAGGTTGAGACTATGTATAAGTAAACCGTCCTAAATTTTGGTGATTATAGAGTAAGTGGTTTATCAATAAAATACATCCTTGTCTAGATACGAGCAGGTAGAGGTGGTTTTGGCACAGATGTATCTAGGGGTAAAACACGAAAACACCGTTTTGAGCTAGACTCGAACGGGAACTGGTGCATGATAACGGGCCTTGCTGCACTCATGGTTACGACACTCTTGGGGGATATGCCTTGGTAGATTCACGAGCTTAGTACAAACCATTATTAAAGGAAAAAAAGACCATAAGAATATAAGTTAAGATATAGATCGACGATAACCTAGATATAAACCTAAGGAATCAAAAGTTAGGATGTACTTATTCTTTATAAGTTTATCCTTTAATGTTCAATTTTTCCTTTTTATGCTCAATAGATAAGTATTCAAGACCTCTAATTATACGTTCTTTTTCATAGTTAATGGCGGGAAATAGAAGAACACGTTCCAACAAAGAATGTGATAGGAAATGTAATGATTGCCCTAATGACATGCCTGATGTGATGGAAGCGGGTTCTCAAAACATCATGGAAGTACTTTCTTATCTGGCTCGAGTTATGAATAATAACTTGAATCAGGTGGAACGTCCCCCTCCTCCAAGGAAATAGCAATATGTCATAGAATCCTTCATGTAGCAAAGGCCTCCCATGTTTAGCGGGTATTCTGATCCCCTCCTCGCAGAACAATGGATTAAATCCACAGAAAAGATTTTCTATGTCCTCCAGTGCTTGGAAGAAGAAAAAGTTGTACTGGAAGTCTATCATTTTTATGGGGAAGCTGATTAGTGGTGGACACTGATCAAGAATACAAATTCCCAAGAGGAAATTGATTCCATAGATTGGGGGAAATTCAAGAGGATGTTTTTCAACAAATATTTTCCTCAAACCCTCCGTCTCAAGATGGAAAGAGAGTTCAATGGACTCAAGAATAAAGAAGATGAGTCCATCGGAGGATATGAAGAGAACATTACAAGGCTTTAAAGGTATGCCTCTAGCTTTGTCATGAACACTGAAAGCAAGGTGGATCACTTCTTTAGCGGACTAAAGCCGAGTCTATGAAAAGTGTTGGTGATTAGAGACTTCAACAGCTATGAGGAGATTGTCTATTGTGCCCTTAAGGTTGAAATAGAGATTGGAGAATCTTAGTGGTCTCATGGACCTAGTGATAAGAAGAGGAAAATAGAGAACAACATGGGTGGTAGATCAAACAAATCCCATGATGGAAAGAACCCTCACTTTCCCCTTTCCAAGAATTGTGGTAAGAAGCATCATGGTGACTGTCTCAAGGGAACCAGGAATTGCTTAAAATGAAGAAAGTGTGGTCATCTGGACAAGAACTATCGAAGGGATATGAAAAATCTTGCTAATGTTGAATAATAATGGAAGGTTCAGATCAACACTCAGCCTGCAGTGCAGTGTTTTAACTACAAAGAGCATGGGCATTATGCAAACAATTTCCCTAAGTCGAGGGTTGTTAGAGGCAATCAAAAACAACCTCCAAGGCAACAAGGAAGGGATTATGCTATCACAACTATTGATGTGGAGCCGGAAAACGATGTTTTGATAGGTATGCTCATTATTCATTCAAGAATAGTGAAAGGACTATTTGATTCTGGTTCTACGCATTCTTTCATATCATTCAAGTTTAGTAGAACTATTCAAACACCACCTCAAAATTTGGAAGAAAAGTTATCTGTGAGAATAGCGAATGGGGAAATTATTGCATCCATGGTTTATAAATCATCCCCGGTTAATGTTTGTGGACTAAACCTCCCAGAAAATCTTTTCATACTTCCTTTAGTGGATTTCGATGCTATATTGGGCATGGAATCGTTGTCTTTGTACAAGGGCAACATCAATTTTCAGGAAAGTGAGATTACTCTTCACATCCCAAAGCATCCTCCGATTCTTTACTAGTGCAAGGAAGAAGATGAGTCTCCTTTAGAAGAATCATCTCAAGTGTGGATATTGCTTCCTTATGATCATGCATATCTAGCTCAAATGATTGAGACAAAGGAGAGAATCATGCTTGAAGACATGCCCATCGTGAGGGGTTACACTGATGTATTCACCGAAGAGTTGCATGGTCTTCCTCTTGACTGAGAGGTTGAGTTCTCAATTGAACTTATCCCCGGAACTCTTCTAGTCTCAAAGAAACCTTGCAGAATGGCCACCGTAGAGCTGGAAGAGCTAAAGAAGTAGTTACAAGAGAATATGGAGAAGGGTTTTATACGCCTGAGTGCTTCACCGTGAGGTTCTCCAGTCCTCTTCATCAAGAAGAAGGATGGATCAATTCGCCTATGCATTGATTATTGTGAGCTCAATAAAATCACTATAAAGAACAAGTATCCCCTTCCACAGATAGATGACTTGTTTGATCAGCTTCAAGGGGGCATTTATTTCTCTAAGGTGGAACATCGGTCAGGATATCACCAACTAAAGGTGAGGAAGGAAGATATTCCCAAGACTGCCTTTCGAATGAGGTATGGACACTATGAGTTCATAGTGATGCCCTTCGGAATCACTAATACTCCAGAACTTTTCATGGATTTAATGAATAGAGTCTTTATAGATTACCTCGACAAATTTTTGGTGGTCTTTATTGATGATATTCTGATATACTCCAAGAGCAAGGAGGAACATGAGGAGTATTTGGAAACTGTGTTAAAAACATTGTGAAGGGAGAAGTTGTATGCAAAGTACAGTAAATGTGAGTTATGGATGGAGGAAGTATCATTCTTGGGGAATGTTATCACCAGGAAAGGGATATCTATGGACCCTTCCAAGATGAAGTCAATTGAAGAGTGGTTAAGGCCAACTTATGTAACGGAGATCCACATATTTTTAGGTCTAGCTGGGTATTATCAACGATTTGTGAAGAACTTTTCATGATTGTAAAACCCAATGACCATACTGACATGGAAGGGAGTAAAGTTCTTCTAGACACAAGAATGTGAATACTATTTCAAGGAGTTGAAAAAGAGGCTTATCACTGTACCGGTACCCACACTCCCTTCAAGTGGGGAACTCTTTGTGGTGTATAGTGATGATTTTAAGTAAGGCATAGGGTGTGTGATAATGCAAAATGATAAAGTGATATCCTATTTATCAAGGAAGCTGAAAATCCATGAGAAAAACTATCCCATGCATGATCTAGAGTTGGCGGCTGTGATCTTTGTGTTGAAAATCTGGTGGCATTATCTCTATGGGGAAAATGTGAGATATATACTGACCACAAGAGTCTCAAATATATATTCACATAGAAAGCACTTAATATACACCAGAGAAGATGGATAGAGATCATCAAGTATTATGAATGCTCAATCCACTACCATCCCGATAAGGCAAACAAGGTGGTGGATGCTCTAAGTTGAAAGGATACTGCATCTTTATCAATGATGATAATTAAAAAGGATATGATCTTCTTGGATTTGAAAAGGATGGACCTGGGAATCATTAAGGGAGTAACATCATCAATCCTTTCTCAAATTATTGCTTAACCTTCCCTCATGAAGAAAATAAAGGTTTCTCAAAGAAGGGATGTGGAAATTTAAAAAAGGGTGGAAGCAGTTTAAAATGGGAAATCATCTGATTTCAAAATTGACAAGGATAGAGTTGTAAGATTTGGGACACATTTATGTATACCATCTGATCCAGAGATAAAGAAGGTGCTATTGAATGATGCATATAGATCGACCTTCTCTATCCATCCTAGGAGTACCAAAATGTATCGTGATCTCTGAGAACACTTCTAGTGGGATAACATGAAGAAGGAGATTACGGAATATATATCAAGGTGCTTGGTATGTCATAAAGTTAAAGTTGAGCGACAAAAGTCCAAAGGTATGATGTTGCCATTGCCTATACCCATGTGGAAATGGGAAAATGTTATTATGGACTTTTTCATGGGTCTCCCAAAGATGGAAAAGGGAGGTAATGTGATATGGGTAGTGGTTGACTGAATCACCAAGACATTCCATTTCATCGCTATTTGAGAAGATCTCTCACTTGAACAACTTGAAAAGTTATGTGTGAAGGAAGTGGAGAGACTGCATGATGTTCCACTCTCAATTGTCTCTAACTGTGATCCAAGGTTCACATCTAAGTTCTGAAGGAGCCTAAAACATTCTTTATGTGCTGAATTAAATTTCAGCACTGCCTATCACACCCAAACTAATGGCCAGTTTCAAAGAACTATTAAGATGCATGAAGATATGCTTAGAGCCTACTATCTATAATTCAAAGGTGGATGGGATCTGCATCTCCCATTGGTTGATTTATCATAAAACAATAGCTTCCACTCGAGTATTCAGATGGATCCATATGAAGCTCTATATGGAAAGCGGTATAGAACTCCAACCTGTTGGGATGAAGTTGGAGAAAGAAAGATACTTGGACCCAATCTTGTTCAAGAGATGACATAGAAGGTTCAAGTCATCCAGAAACACATCAAAGCTGCTCAAAGTCAGCAAAAGAGCTATGCTGACAACCGTCGAAGGGACTTGGAGTTCGACATTGGAGATAAAGTCTTTCTTCGAATATCTCTATGGAAGAGAGTCATGCGATTCGGGAAGAAAGGGAAGTTAAGCCCAAGGTATATTGGCCCCTTTGAGATCCATGACCGCATAGGATTCGTGGCCTACCGGCTTTCACTTCCACCAAATATGGCTCGAGTTCATGATGTTTTCCACGTATCACTCTTGAGGAAGTACATACTTGATCCCTCATATGTCCTAAACTCAGAGGTGGTGCAGCTGGAAGATGATCTCTCCTATGAGGAGCAGCCAGTAAAGATTCTGGATCGGAGAGATAAGGTTCTACGCAACAAGGAAGCCCATCTTGTCAAAGTGTTGTAGAGGAACCATAAGTTTGAGGAAGCAACATGGGACTTGGAGTAAGCAATGAAGGAAAAGTACCCACATTTGTTTTTGGCCTAGAATGTAAAATGAAATTTCGAGGGTGAAATTTCTTAAGGGGGAAAAATGTAACGACCCAATGTTTTTAATGGAAATTCCCTTCTTATAAATATGCCGTAAAATCCCATAATAATGAACTACTAAGTGATAAGTGACCTTAAAACATAATTTTTTCACTTCTGTGTTTGGAATTTTGAAAATCTGACATACACGGTTGTGTTCAAGATGTTTTTTGGAGTCCGATAAGAAAAACTTAATTTTTTGTGGAATAGTAACCTACCCTAATGAATAGTAACATAACCTTATGAATAGTGATATACCCTAATGAATAGTAACCTCACTTATGATAGTATAAAAATAATATTCAAGTTGGAAGTACAATATACCTATGTTTTAGAATGATCTAATGCATGTTTTAAATATGATTTTGGATAATAAATTATGATTTTAATTAAATATTAAAATAATAATACTTAGAAAATTATTTTTGAAAAATGGACTTCATTTTTGGATTTTACACATCAAAAAATGTTTAGGGTAAATTTTTGAGATTTTTCTGAAATACTTGAATTTTTTATGAATAGTAAAATACGGTAATTTACCGTACATATACATTATAAGCTAAATAAACTATTCCTAGCTTCATGGATGATGTCACCGCCCATGGTTCGAGTTCACATGACCCATTTACTATTCTTGGTCATGGAATACTTACTATTCTTTTTCTTGTGAAGAAACAATAAATTAAGGATTATAATATCATGAAATCCCTCCTCTCCTCCACTAAAAAACTCCACCTTCACTCCCTCTTCTCTCCACTCCTCTCAAGCTCCAATCCTTCCCTAAATTATGCCCAAATCTCTCCCCAAGGTCCTCCCCCACGTTTAGAAGCTCTCATCCACCTCAAAATACCAAAACATCTCCCCTAAAGAGGTTCTCAAAGGAGGAAGTCTCAAGAGGTAAATTCCTCTTCCCAAATTTCTTCTTTTCTTTTAAGTTCTTTTCTTTTCTCTTTCCTCACATCCCTTCACCATAATAGTATGATAAATCCAGTAACATACATGTACTGGAATTTATTCATGCTAGTGGTATATTTCATTATCCCTTCTCTTTTCCCCCCTTTTATTTGGAAGAAATGAAAGCACCGTTTTAGATGTGCTAATTTAGCACATTCAAGGACAACAGTTTATCAATTTCTATTATTATCTTTAATTATGGTCATGAAACCATTTGTGTTATGGTTGAACCAGATTATTATATATGTAATATATCCTATTTTTGGTTCTGTAATCTTTTGGTACTAATCTAATTAATTTATAATGTAAAACACAAACATTGTAATCAAATCCACCGATTAACAAAAACGGTTATCAGTAAGGTTATATATATATATATAATAATTCGACATCACTCAAATTAACCTAATTAGAATTAAAAAAATTTAATCTCCTAGATATGAACTAAAGAATTTAACTTCAATTCTGGAAAACCACTTTCATCTTGCATATAATCCAAACTTGAATATAAGTGAACAGATCTTTTAAAGCCATGTAAACAAACGAGCCTGAACAATGAAATTGAACCTTATAACTAATCAAAAAGTATTTGAATGAACTAAACAGTGTTATAATAAATCAATTTCATATATAAGAGGTTCTGGAATTATGAATTAATAATCCTAATTTTTTATTTCAGGTCATTAATAACAAGTGGATAACACCACTGGAATTAAGGTAAGGGATCCTCCCCTTTCACTCTTAATCAAGATTGTTCTCTATGATATGCCTTTTTTTGTAATAACTAGTGATGGGGTATGTTTATACACCTTCCCCATACTTCCCTAATGTTTTATAAGTGATTAGAATCCATTCTCTCTCTCATCAAGCTCTCTTAGGTACACCCGACTCCATACGGGTAAAATCGTAACGAATTCTACCCAAACATTCTTCATTCTTTCGGGTTGCCTTATCTTTCTTTCAAAATGGGTTTATCATATCTATTTATTTGAATCATTTGAATTTTTTATATTTTTCAAAGATTCTAATATCAAGACTCTTTCATCACTTTCTTTCGGTGAAATACATGTTTTTGAAAGATTTCCTCCTTAGAACTTTTCGATAAGCAAACCTGTTTTAAGGGTACTTCCCAAATTTTTACCCAAATTTCATGTTCACTCTATCCTCTGTTTTAAGATACCATTCTCTTTATAAAATCAGAATTTTTATTATGAAAACATTCTTGTTCAATTCTGGTTTTATATAACATAATTTCCTCTTTTCTATTAGAAAAGCTCTAGTGTGTTTTCTTTAAAACCGCACAAAAATGTTTTAATGATAATGTTCTAAAATACATTTCTAATATGTTGTCACTTATGTTTGATTCCAATTACCATTTTATATACTTATTTTACCCTATGAACGTCCATGAATTTTCTAATTCTTTCCTTACATGGACACTTTCATGATACGCCCATTGGTTATGATTTATTTCATGATTGTAGTACCCAGTTCCTTCCATGGGTACCCTTATGTTTATGTATGGTTTATTATGTATGATTGTATATGTGGTAAGAATATTTATGTGGCAAGAATATTCATGAAAATATTGAGATGGGTGCACCCAGATAGAGCTCAATTCATTGGTTAAGGATAAGTCTCATGATATGCGATATGAAATGGGATTGGCAGTTAGCCTTGACCCGTACTGAAATGGGAAACGAGATTGGTGGTTAGCTTTGACCCGTACTAAAGATATGATTTATTATTCTTCCACATTTATATGATTCCATGTTTATATATCCCATTCTTATATTAAATGATTTTATAAGTTTCATTCTTTGGATATAATTATGTCAAGCTTCCTAACTCATGTGCTTGAGATGTATCCTTATGTTCATTCCTTTACTGGGCTTTTTAGCTCATCCCTTTTTTCATGTGTTCCCCAGGGTACCCTATGCATATGTAAGAGCTCAAATGTAGTTAGAAGACCTTTATAGAGATTAAATAAAGAAGTTTTTTTAGTCCCATGTTTTATGTTATATGTAGATAGTCTAGCAAGACCCTAGACTTAACGATCATTGGTTTGTACTTTGATGATTAAATATGCTTAAAATCATGAAATGTTTTATGTTAAAGGCTTGGGTCGCTATACTTGTCTCTCATGATACAATTCAGGTAGAGTTATTATTATATCATGAGAACATTATCCTCATCCATAGGAATATAAATTAACTACTTTCCCCAATTTGTAAAGAAAAATTGACATAAAATCATAAGGCTTTCATTAAAGTCTCAAAGGACTATGAGGCTTATGGCCAGCAATAATTAAAAAATAAATCTCAAAGATGAGGTTAATATCTAATGTAAATTACAAGATATCAAAAAAATCTCATTAAAATTCTCCCCTTTAAAGTGTAACACCCATTTCCCCAAAAAATAAAAGTAAGTTCAAGATCAAATAAATAATAATGAATGATTCGGGAACCCTCTAGAATATATCTTTTTTAATTTTAAAAAAAAAATCTCTTTTGAGGAAAAAAAATCCTTTTTTTCTTTTTTCAAAGGTTATGATTAGAATAAATCTCACATCCACCACCAAACCACATATTATAAAAATCATATGTCATGTATTGTTGATTTTTTTTTCAAAAATCACAACCCATTTTTCTCATTTTTTGGTTGTTTTTGTAATTTTTAATTTTTTTTCGAATTCAATAGGGGAAAATGAAGTATCATGAATGAATCACCAACCTTAATAAATTCCCAAAATAAGAAACCCCGTACTTTTTCCTTAAAATGTAAATCATCCCTTCAACTGTGATTCCATTCTCCCACACACTTTAACTTTAAAATAGCATTAAAATATTAAGAGTATGGTAGGAATGTATAAAAATGGATTGAAACATGGATCATCCCTATAAAGTTCATTCATGGCCAGTATGGGATAAGTAAGTATTGATGTAAATGTGGTATTTTATGGATATGTAGTATATAAAAATATGTATCAATCAATTAAAATGTGTTTTGGCCCAATCATATATTTGACAAGTTCAAATGAATTTTTTGGTTGGGGACATGTCTGAAGATCACTCAAGAAATATACTCAAGAATAAATCTAAAGTAATTAGTCTAGAAATCCTATTAGGAATTGGATATATGATTTATAAAAATAACTTTAGGAATTAAAAATAATAACAAAACAATTCACATTAATTTCATCAATTGAAATCATTAAACATGTTAGTGAAATTTCATTTACATGAATCTACTAATTCCCTCAAATCATGAGTCCTCATTTTAATACCCATGATTCACTTTAAACATTAAATTCTCTATTTTACTCATTATATCTTATTAACATTATAATGAATAACATAGAATCATAGGATTACTAAGAAACTCATGCCTCCTAGATAAGTCAAGAAAATCTTTAATTCAAGTGTGGGAATGTAATTTCAGTTTAAGGATTAAAATATGTTTTTACACAAAAATGTAGGGAGATTAAAAATAAACAATAAAAGTGAAATACCTTTTGAAATGAAGTTATTTCTCTTTCCTACTTGGATATTTGGGGATTACTTGTTCTATTATAAACCTAAAAAAAATTACACAATTAAGCACAAGGATAATTTCATTTGAGATCAAAAATATAAGAGGGAGTGGGATACATGAAAAAATACTTCTTAAAATGGAAATTGATATCTAAATTCAGAGAAATCATTTAAAAATAAATCTTGTTATCATACCCCAAGTGGTACTTGATTTTTTAATACCTCTAGAGTGAATTACTAGTTGTTATCTATAATTTAATGGATGGTTGATATTTTTGGATTTTAACCACCCCATTTTATTCATAAAATATTGCATTTATTGGTTCTTGTTGATAATAATTCTATTTATAGAGTGCCCCAAATACTCCCCATATGCAATGAGGTACATTTTTCATGGAGTGGGTAGGATGAAGTATGGAATAGCCTCCTCTTTGGTTGTGAATTGTGAAATATCATCTTCACAATCTAGTGGTTTCTCAAGATGTGATTCTTTAAAATTATCAAAGGCAGATTTAAAATTTAAATTTGAAGAATTCATTTTAAAATATTCCCTTTTAATATCGCAATAAATTATTTCATGTTCTTCGAGAAGATTCACTAGGATATTTTAGTTAACTACCTATAGTTAATATTCATTGCCTTTATTGAGCTTCAGGTGTTCCTCAATGGGTGAAATTTCTTTTTCATCATCTTCCTCAATGGAAAATTTTGAGTTAGAAAAATATGTAAAATCAAAATAACACAGAGTGGTACTCAATTTAATTTCAATGGAATTGAAAGATAAAGAGTTCATGAAAGGGGTAACTTCCTGAATTGGTTCTTCTTGAATCTCCTCTTTAATTGAAAGTGCCTCTTGGAGTCGATATTTATAGGATAGAGTTAGGTAGTCAGACTCTTCTGTACTTTCTTCAAATTCCATCACTTTCATGGATTCCTCAAATCCCATGGATAAAGACATGTAGAGTGGTTCTAGATCTTCTACTGTGTAAGTAATGGTGATATCATGTCGTACCTCATACTCATTCCAAAATGCAACTAGATCTTGTTGATCTCCCACATGTAGTTCAGCAGGTAAGTTCCCCTTATCATGAATCCACTCATTCTTATCATGGTTGTCTTAAATCTGGTTCCAAAAATGGATTGGATGTTGATATTCCTTGATTTTGTCCTCAACATATTGCATGTATTTAGTAAAATTAGGGAAAACTAGTGGCACTTCCCCATTGTCCACAAATCTTTGTATGTCAGTTTGGAGATCATAGACCATGGTCGTCGAATCCTTAGTTGAGATCCATGTTGTTATGCCTCTTTTCTTATGCTTAACCATTATCATAAAAGTGTCATCCCTTTTTGAAGGGCCTAATAAATATAATCTATTTCTTCTTCTTAAACCTATGTGTAACTGTTCCATTTATTAAAAAATGATCTCTTCAAAACATGATGGAAAAATATTTTTTTTTTATTTTTTTAAAATTGATGAAACTATATAAAATGTGAAAAATAGAAAAAGATAAGAAAACACTGATTTACTCCCCCAAAATGGTGCCAATTTTGTTGCATACCTATCACAAGAAGTGTAAAAAGAAAACTAATTTTCCAAATGTAGTATAAAGGTTAACCTAGGTCATTTCACTTAAGGATATTTCTCAGTCATTAACCTACTTATTCTATCTCACCTAAACTACTTCTTGTTATTGCTATTATTTATTTTATGAATGAAAATAATTTTTTAAGAACAATTAAATTATAAAACTTATACTAACATGAAATTACATAATGATATTAGTAAATAAATGAATTGGCCTTTGTGTTTTGGTTAGTGGGTTCCATCATTCTCCTTTTATGTGTTTAGATTAAGTTTGATAATTCATTTTTGAGATCTCATACATGAATTTATATTCTTTTATTTAGTGTTATAAAATATCAAATTCATTAGAAATATTAATTTATCCTCCTAATATAATCAATAATGATTGAACTCCTTGATCAAGAGTGTGATATCTCCCAAGACATGGTTCCACCATATGTCATTTCATCCACTAAATGGTCAACTCCATCATATAAAGATATTGTATCTAGTATAAGGGATGGAAAAGATTTAATAAAATAATAAAAATAAGTTTAATATTAGTGTCAAGTTTTAAGATCGTCACACCCATGCACATCACTCTTTCTCATCACAAAATTAATAAAACATAAGGATTTAAGCAGAAAATAAATGAAATTTTCACAAAACTCCCCCAGAATAATCTTCTAGTCATCCCCTCATTTTTTGAGGATAAGAGATCACAGTGGAACAAGAAAGAAATATAACAAATGATATTATGGTTAGAAGATAGATAGGGATGGGAGAATAAAAAAGAAACAATTTATTTAAAATATGAATGTTCATTACATGGTAAAAGAAAAATAAATAAAAAAGAAAAGAATAAAGAGATCCTAAAGAATTATTCTTCATCCATATCTTCCCTATCCAATTTATATCCTCTTAATTCCACCACTAAACTCTTATTTATAGGCATGAAATAGGACTTAGGGTGCAATAAATGACCGTTAAGGTGTTTCATGACATAATGGTCATTAAAGGTTTAAATTTCAGTTTTAGAAACTATATTTAAAATAATTTCAAGCATTACCCCCTCATTTAGGCCAAATTAGAAAACGTTATCTTCTATAAAGTAATTAAAAAAAATTCTAATATGACCTCCAAATTTTAGATCCATCCTCTATGTTTAGAATAATTTATATCCAAATTACATAGAGATTTTAATCATGTTGAATTCTTCCTGAATATTTCATAAATGTTGAGAATTAAATTGACACCTTAATGAGTTCATAACCCCATAAAATTTAATATATAAATGAGGCTATAAGTCCTATTTAAAATAAAATTTGAATCACCTCAATTGGACATGTGTATCCTGAGTTAGGCCTCATTTATATTGGTGGGGTCCACTCAATCTTCCTAAAAGGTTTTTTAACATTATTGATTATTTTTTTCCCTAATATATTAGAATCAGCTCTTGTTCTAACAGATAATTATTGTACCCATTAAATAATTAATCCTACAAAAAATGAATCAATAAAATTGGAATTATATTCTAAATGTTATTCCCAAATACCAAAGTGATTAAAATTTAATAAAATTACAGAATTAATAAATTTTTACATTTTATAAAAAAAACACACCATAAATCCAAATTTAATATAAGTAAGCTCATATTGATAAATTGGGAGGGTTTAAATAATTAAAATACATATAAAAATTTTGAAAATATTATCTCGATCATAGGTATTCAGTGTGATTTTGTCTCTGAGTTATTCATTTGAATTACTTATCATCTATAAGCAAATGATCAAAAAGGGTGGACCATCCATAATCCTAAGAAAATATTGGGTGATATTATGCTAGATATTATAGGTTAATGAGTGAGGCACCAAACTTTGGTTGAGTTTTCTTAAATCAATAGTTTTCAATCCATATCTAGTATGGAACCATTTAATTCTTATTATGAATGGCCATTCTATTTTATATTGTTCTAGACTAAAATTGGATAATTGTAAATTCTAGATTCATAATAGGTATAGATCATGAAAGAAATGGTGGTGGTGATTCATGAGTGGATGAAGGTGGAGTAGGATCGTAATAAGATCTATTTTAACCATAGAAGGATACCTCTATAGATTAACATTGGAGAAAATTTATTCTTAAAGATTACTTTTCTATATGGGTAGTATTGTTTTAGTCATGTGTGTGAGATTTGTCCCCATTATATGGGGAATTTTGAAGTTTTTGATCGTTTTAGATTAATCTCATATCATATTTCACTTCCCCCATAGATAATCATGATTCTTGATTTATTTTATGGGTCACATCTTCACCTCTATCTTCATGAATATTCTTACATCATTAATTGGGGTGAGATTTTAATTTATGATGATAAGACCTTTAAATAGCAGACAATAGAGATCCAGGACTACTAGGAGAAGGTATTTTATGGGTATGTTATTCCTTGGGTTCATGTTATTTGGTGACATGGTGGTGTGAAGGAGATTACCTAGGAACATGACCTGAAGATACGTTCCTAGTATCTCAAATTTTTTAATGAGTAGTTCTTATTTTGTAAATATACTTTTTTTGAAGACCTTTATATACACTATGAATAGATTTTCTCTTCCATGATTCCACTTTTTGTCCTTATACTTGTTTGGTAGGTACCTCTCTTGATATTGGATTTGAGATATGGTTGTTGGTGTTGCATAGTTTTGGGCCTTGTTCCTCTTGTGAGGCGGCTGTGTTATGGTGATGGAGAGATTCTTGATAGGTATCTCTTAGTATGGATATTTAGTTGACCACATTGTTTTCACTTTTATTTGGGTTTGGTTTTAATTCTCAAGGATTAAAATTGTTTGTGAGGTATATAATTAATTTTTTGACCTTTTTTACCTTTCCTATGTGTTTTTTAGAGGCTCAATGGTGTTGAGAGGGTGATTGGTGGTCTTCAAAGGGCTAGAGAATTTTTTTTGGCCTTTCAAATGGTCACCATAACCTAGTTGTGGGTGTGGTGCATGCTATTTTGAACTGTTCATGGTTTTGGTGCACCACGGCTAGAAGCATTTATTTTCAATCCATTTTGGAGTCCTTTTGTCCATGGTGACTTCCTCCTATATGGAACATCCAACAAAAAATTTCCAGGGTGGGCATGGTGTCAAGAATGGTGTGTTGGAGTTTATCATATCCCAAATTGGGATGGTGGAAATACTCTATCTAGACTATTGCAAGTCATGTATAGATTAAAACACCTGTGTGTGGTTAATATTCCCTAGTGGAAATTATTTCAAGCAGTAGTATTCAAAAACGTCAAGGCCATGGCTAGGTTGTGGGACATTTCATGGTGATGGTTTAGCCTGCTTTGAAATAGTTTAGATCATCATCATTCTTCATGTATATTGATCGATTTAAAGGTTGAATCCATGTTAAATGTTATGGTGGTTTTAAATTCTATGTTAATCCATTATTTTTCTCTATTAATTGATCAACTCTACTCCCTTTGGTGTCCCTTTGAATTCCATATGTTCTTAAGAACCTAGTGCATGGTTGGGTCAATCTATCATGTTATGGATATATTGATGTAATTTTAATCAAGTGTTAGTTATATTACCCATGGTTACCTATAATTATCTCCTTAAATATTATAACCCCTAGTTCGTAGATAATCAAATTATTTTAGTTCAAGGATCACCTTCTTCATCTTTCCACCCTTCCTCCTTTGTTTATTCTGGTGATCATCGTTACAGTTACCTAATTTTTAGGGATAATAAAAAATCATGGTTTATTGGTGGCTTGAGGATGTTAAGTTCTTGTGAAATTTTCTTTGGTTAGTTGGTTTTACTTTAGTATAGGTTGATCCTAGATTATCATTTCTTTCTAAGAGAATGTTGAACTTCTAAATCAATGTAGGGGATTTGTTTCTTCTCTATATTTTTATATAAAATTGTAAGGTTAACATTATTTATATCTTCATATGATGGTGGTATAGAACTTAATGATTATTAAACTAGATTAAATGAGAATTAGATTTTTTTTTTACTGTTCATAGGTGTTTATATAGTGATATTAGATTTCTTGATACTTTACTAGATATTGTGATATCTATGTATATGTTTATGATATGGTTTAGTATATTTTGTATTCCCAGAAATTGGATAAAGAACATAAAGTTGTTAATTATTATAGTCTAAATAAAAAAAAGTAAAATTTAACTTGGTATAGTTCTTGCTTAATTTTTTAAGAAAATGAAAGTTATACTTGAACCATAATTAAATAATTAATTGCTATTTAGTGATGATTACTGATGTTTATAGTGGTTGTATCCTGTGATAAATGAATTGGTAAATCTAAGATGGTGAAAATTGATTTCTTACAAAATATTACTTGTTTATGTTGAGAAAGCTTGTTTTGTTGTAAAGGTTGTATGCCTTGTTTTTTGTTCTAGAGTCCATGTTAACTATTCGTTGATTACTTGTTTCCTTATTTATTTTCTCTTGATGAGGATCCTTTCAATGTGATGAGATTCTTTATTATGATGGTTAATGGTTTGGTGATATTGGTAAGGTAGTCTTGGGTTGTAGCAGTTGTTAATTCTTGTGATGGTATGATGCAAGGTGATATTCATAGTGGTGTCAAAGATGGAACTAGGACAAATGGAGTAGGTTGAAGTTGGTCTTTCCCATTGTTTTATGTTCTAAAGATGGGTTTGATTATTGTTTATGTATTTTATTTAAAGGATTAACATATGGTTTACTTATTTTCCTAGATTCCATTCCCTATAACTTCATTCAATTGGTTGTTCTTAATTAGAAATCTTGTTGGTAGCTTAGGATGAGTCCTTGAGTACTTGTAATTATTAAATGATAAAGGATTTTATATAATTAATCCATAGAGTTATAGACTCGAAGTAATGCTGCAAAATGTAAATTCATGATAAAAAACATGTTTATTCCTTGAGGGAATGGTTTGGCTTATAATCTTGTAACAATAAATTTTTATTAGAACAATTAATTAAAAAAGTTTCCCAGAAATATTTGTGTGATTATAAGATATATTTTCTTTATCGGTGGCAACCAGGTGTCCAAGAGACAATATCTGGAGTTGATCTTACGGATAATTATTTTTATATAGTGCGGTTATGATATAAATATATTTAATTTTATATGTTTTTGTTATTTTATATGCTACCCTACCCATTCAGGGTAGGGTGACTGAAACTTAGTGGACTCTATGGGGATGTTTTCCCAAACATCCAGGTTAGAGAGGAATGGATGGATGACTTCCCTCTCTTTCCCAACTCTCTTATCTATGTATTATGTTTTATTTTTATGCATAGTGGTTACCTTACCCCATACATGTTTGTATAGGGATGTTATTTAATATATTTATTTAAACACATATTATTCTCTAGATATAGTATCATAAGGATCACTATAGATATACTATGTACATGTTGTAATGGATTTAGGTATAGTACATGGCTTATGCGATGTGGTGACTCCTAGATAGCTACTCGATTACTCTATAGTGATTTTTTATTTTGATGAAAATATGATATGTAACATGTGGTTCATGGTATATTAATGTTTCCTAGGTGTCTTCGGATATACTCAATATATGGAGAGAGGTGGATTATGACATGTGGCATTGGGGTAGAGTGGGAAACTATTGGGGAAGTGGTAGCTAATAACCTTCACTTTATTTTATATAGGATCTTATATTAGTAATTTTTGTGTTCTATGGTGAGATATATATAGTAAGGAAAATAATGTAGTATTCCGAAATAAGTGATGGGGTAGTTTAACTTGTTATTCACCGGGATTTAGTATAATTTCATTAGATTTTCACAATATGATTCAGGGAGGATCCTACTGAGTATGAATTTTATGCTCACCCTAGGTATATATATATAAACTATTTTTTAGGTCCATAAGATCTGGTTAGTCATTGGGATAAACATTACTAGCTGATAGAGTTGTACATAAGTTGTTGGTCTTTGAGATCACTAATAAGGATTTTTTTTTATTCTTGTAGTTTGTGGTTCATTTGTTTAGTTGTATTAAATCACATGCATGTATTGGAATATTTTTATTTATTTTTTTATAAGAAGGAGTTTTTTGGTGATTCCATCTTATCCCTCATTGCAAAAATCTTATAAGGTAATTCCTCCCTTTTGTGTGTATCATATACCATCAGTTATTGTCCTCAACCCATATTCAATTGGAGGAGGTATTCAGGAATCATTATCTACCTTCTCCCATTTTTGGCCTAGGATAGGTACCTTTGGGGGTGGGGGTCATGAAATATTTGGTGTGCCTATTATCACTTTGTTATTTAGGTTTTCTATCATGTTAAACATATCATATATCACTCTTGTAATGTTGATTGTAAAATTACTTTACCAGTCCACTATATGGATAAAATCAACACTATTATTCTTCTATCCTCATACTTATGGTTTTGTAGAAAATTTTAACCAAAATAAAATGCCAAAAATGAGTCACCTAACTCTTAGGGCCACATAATTACTTTTTATCCATACATTAGATAATTCAGCATCACTTTAATTTAGTAGAACCTACCAAGTTAAATGATTTAGGTATTGAAAAGTGATTGAATTGGAAGGAATCCAGCACTAGTATTTTTATTGCTTATTTTATTGTCACTATGGAAAACTCCTGGATAAACCACCATAAGATACCTCAATGAAAATTCACCAATAGAGGAAAAAATTATAGAATGTATGAAATGTAAGATTCTTAGAACATGGAAGAGAAGTTCACCCAAATTCACCACACTATAATGTAAAACCACCAGAACAAGAAAACATGAACTATCAGAAATGCTGATTGAAATAAACTCATAGGGAAAAGAATAACATAAAGGAATTTTTAGTTCTTTATTATTCCCTAATCCACATGGGAGTGATACTTTACATTTATTAAAAGAATCAAGATGATGATTACAATAATCAAGTCTCACACTATGTGGATCACATTTGAACCATCCAAATTTTATAACATAGTTCATATAGTGCTTCCAAACATAGATAATAACCTATTGGCAAAGGATAAATTCCATCTCCTCTAAGATACAGATAGGAAAACTCATCTATTTAAATAACTCCACCACTTCAATTTAATCTACTTGTTAACTATTCAACCTTCAATTAAAATAAAAATATTCCTAATATTCCTCAAATTCGAGTGATTTAAATTCTGATGGAATGAATCCTGCAACACCATCTTGTATCTTCGGTTGAACTAAAACCTAGTCGTTGTCGCTCCACCCCTGTATATTCTTCCAAAATATGGCAACTGGATTTTCTCTTTATGTTGGTCTTAATTTTATTATTTTTTAAAAAATGAATCTCACACCTCAATAATTTTCCTCTTGAGATTCATTTCATTTTTTTTGACTTTGTCCTCTTCTAGCTCTCATATTGACTTCCACATTTTTATTTGAATTTTGGAAAAGAAACTTCATGGTTCCCCAAACTTCCTTCCTTCTTTTCAACACAAACTTATTATTGTGAAACACCACTACAACACTTCCAGAATCAAAAACATTTTTCAACAAATCATCTTGATTTTGTTCCCCTTATATCTTCTATAGGTTTAACCCTTATTCTTCCAACAAATTCAAAAGTATTTGATACTTCAATTGAATATTCTCAATATGAGAGTGAAACATTGGATTCTTAGATAAGTGAATCACACTTTTTTAATCATAAAATAAAATCTCATCATTATACCTCCTTCAAAGGTCCTCTAGAATACCCTTCATAAAAATCAACTTATTCCTTTCTTCTATCATATATAAATAATCCACTTTCATATAAAAAGTGTATCCACTGGTTGAATTTTTGATATCCAACTATCTTTTATTCTACAAAAATTAAACACATATCTAGTAGATGTTTTCCATTAATATGAATCCCCACTAAATTCAATGCTTGAAAAACCTTGCAACGAATCATATTTCATTAATCATAGCACTAATTGTTTGAAAGAATTCATGTGTTGGATGATACACTTCACAACCTCCCAGTAGTCCCCTATGGGGTTTAAAAAAACTTACTCATAACTTCCAATACTTAAATAATTTTTTTATGAGTGAAAATCATGGTTACCATCAAATTTTTGATAGTTATTTCATAAGAAAAAATTTCTAGTTACTTCTTATAAACTTTTTTCTGAGGTAAATTTTCCTTACTAAGCTAGAAATTATCATAAATGAGATTAGTCACCATATTTTTAACTAAAAAATTAAATGTTCCACTACCTTCCAAATCGAGTCACCATGAGTCAAGTATAGTGTAATCAACAAATGGTCTTATATAATTCAAATCTCCAATATTCTATTTTTCAAAATCAATTACTTCATCTCGAAGCTTCTAACCAATATTTCATTTAGATTATTGATCCTTTATTTCACTGATTCTATTGCCATCATTTCATCTACAAAAATTAAAATGACGACGAAACTCTTATCATTAAACACCTTCTAGTAACATAAATGGTCATCATTACTCTGGGATAACTTTCATTCCATTATAAAATCCTTGAATGTCTAGTTCTAATTCCTTGGAACCTACTTCAAACAATAATGGATACATTTGAGCTGACATAGAAAATCATAATTACATTGATTCATGAATCCATCTAGTTTATCCATATAAATGTCTTTATCAAAATCAATATGAAGGAATGTTGTCTTCATTTTGAACTTCTTTATATGATAATATTCTGATGTAAGAATACTCAATAGCATTTAGATAGGTCTATGCTTAACTATTAGTGGAAATATTTTATAGATATTCACTATATACCTATGAGGAAGTACCTCCATAAATATCACATCCCACTACCTACTATCTACAACATCCTTTAGCTGGAAAACACATTTTTTTTTATAGAATCATCATCTAAAAAGGTGTCTCTATCAACTCCCATATTCTAAATACATAGAGTCAGTCTAGTTTATCCCTCATAAAAAAACTCCCACTAATCAAAATCCTTCAAAATACATTCCTCCTATAAGAATTTAATATCTCCATAATTTATTATAAATATATAATGAATGAACGCCCATAAATTTTCACTTGGTGCCTTTCTCTATTAGATCGTCACAGTTTTCCATGTGGTTGATCTATTATATTACTATGACTTTAGAAGTATGAAAATTTGGTTCTAAATATTTCATGGTCCTTTAATTATCTGATACTTAAACGGAAATAAATAGCATCATACCATAACCCCCTTCCAATAAACTCAATAAATGGTCTAGTGTTCCCTAAACTGTCAAACTTCTAGAATTTTCCTAAAGATATGTATCTTATACTTAGTCATCTTGGTGAACCTTATCTTCTGATAATACTTTGATTTCATCATCATTTACCACCATTATTTGAACCTTATACATGAAATTTTCATTTAATATCACACTTCAACATCTAATAAATTTCAAAGAGTCATTATCCCACATTCAAAATCAAAACACTACATCTCAATATCAAAAAAAAAGTAACATTCTTGAGGCTTATCCACTATCTTGTCTAATTCCATTGCATCAATGTGGGAAGATAGGAGTTCTCTGATGTCAATAAAGTGGAATAAAATCTAAAAAATGGATTGATTTTTGAGCATCATGCCCCAATAAAGGTGTGTCAAATCATGGTTAAATAATATTTTTATACCATTTTCCTAGTAAGAGAATATTAGTGAGTAGTTTTTGACTTCTTTTTCATGTTGATCAGAAGTAGTTGGAGTTAAAAATTTATATTGGGATGAAGTTGATGAGATAAATATCAAATTAGATAAGACAAAATAATGAATTTTGGGTTTTGGAAAATGTAGAGGGAGGATTGTCTCATGTAGAAATAATTTTACCTTTCGTTGAATGGATCCAAGCTAAAATCATTGAAAAAGGAAGAATTTGAGAAGCTAGATAAAAAATAACTTAGATTGATGTGAATGTCATCTTCCCAAAACATGGAATTAAACATTTGGGAAGTGTAAACCAAATTTGAACTTATTTATACCTTAGATAAAATGAATGATAATAACATAGTGATGAACAAGGTGTTCTTCCTTTGGAGACTATTTGGAATGTGAATGTCATAAGTAATGACTACAACCATAAATATAGGACGCCAATACTAATTGAAAGGACTGGATGGAATCTTCCATAAAAGTAGGGTGTATCACTTGTGATGCACGTAGTGTGATGATTTAATCAATGTAATCATCTTATTGATTATAATGATAAATATTTGGCACTATGTAGATCAAAAGTGATCCACACTAGTTTTATATCAGAGTATATATTATGATTCCAGGCGCTATCTCTATCCAATATTCTTAAGCTAAATTCAACCTTCTATTAGATATATATAGAAACCCTTTATCTAGTCAAATTACTACACTACCTCAATGTTCCCTGTTGGTTGATTTTTCACCATTTCGTTGAACCCACTGGATGTCCCTCCTACTTCATTTTCTAGTGATTAAACTTCTAATGAACTTAACCCCGCTTCCCCAGCATATATCCTCCTGTAAACTGACACCCATCTATTTTCAATCCATCCCCATGTTGTTAGGCGATGGTATTTTATCCTTTCAGAGATATTACTTTCCCTCCATTCATAAAAAAAATATCACACCTCAACATATTTAATCTCACCATCTGATCTCATGTATTCCCTTTACATGAGTGCATTCTTACAGATATTTATTTTCAAATCCTAATCCTTCCACCAAAATATGTTAAAATCATACTGATGTGGAACACTTTACAAAACTCATAGCTTATGTTACTAACAAAATTAAAATCTATTTATATTCAAACATATCTGTATGCATTCTATGAATAAGTTATATAAAACTATTTCATGAAAATGATTAAATCATATGAAATCCATGATACCCATAAGAGTAATATTTGAGTGATAGATAGTCAACCCACATATTTCAAGATAAGGATTAAGCTTTCAAATTGGTGACCAGTCCGACCCAAAGTCCCTTTACCCAAGTTTAATTTACTCAAGTAAGGCATTAATTCTGTTTTGATTCTAACACTTCATATTTATATAATAAAATCTTCCTTTAAATTTTGGATCATAACACAATACAAACAAATGTTTAAGGTATGATAAAAACTAAATCAATTATTATACCTAGAACATAAGTCTTTATATTCATGTATGAAAATTTATTTAAGTAGATTAACTTTTAAAACTAAAGTTCAAAAACTATCAAAAAATAAAAAAATATATTCATGAATAAAATAGGGAATAAAAATAATCAATTTAAAATTCATACATTTAAAAAGGACATAACCTATTTATTAACAATTCAAAAATAAAGAAATTACAAACAATTTATAATTTATCCAATAATTTTGGGCATTCCATAATTAAATAAATATAATCATTTTATATTTATCTCTAATATAAAAACAATCATATTGATATTTCATATGGATTTAAAACTAAATATTTATGATATTAAATGAAATAAAAACATTTTCAATCCAAATTCTGTTATTTAAAAATTTTATTGAATAAAAATATTACATGTTTAATATTATCTAAACATTGACCATGTCAATTATCAAATCCCCTTTTGATATGGTTTAAATAATTTATAAAATAAGGGATTTTAATTGAATCAATTAAAATTAATAATTTGTAACAGTTCAAAATATTAAATATAAACTCTTTTATTTTTAATAATTTTATAATTTATAAAAACTGTATAATTTAAAACTATAATTTATATATAAACATTTCATATTAAAAATATAATTATTCCCATATAGTTTCTTAGGTATATAATGCTAATAATAAATACATTGAATATTTATCATATTTTATGATTTATCAGTATTGTAAACCATAGTAAGGCTATTTACCATTATCATTTTTATGATTGGTATGATAGAAATGCTATCAACTTACAAAGTTATCTCCCATACAGTACGATAGATAATCCTTGTCTATGATATAACCTATATCACAATATATTTTTTATTCTATGATATCATTGACATATTTATTAAAATATGTTACTATATTTTCATCACATGAAACAAATGAAATTTGAAAACTCTTATTTAATGACTATTCATATTGTATGACACAATACATCAAAACCAATGGATTTAAAATTGGATCATATTTATTATGTCTTATAATAGAAAAATTATACCAATAATAGATTATGATAACTTATATCATAAAAAATCCACATTTCTAAACCAATATTGTTTTACATGATATCCCATATCATAAGGATGACCATAGTGCCTTATCTCTATCATATTAAAAAATATTAAATATGAAATCTATTAAACTAAGAAAATTTTATATCATATTTTAGGATTTAATTATGATATCCATAATCTCTTTATTTTAAACTTGATGTTGAGAATAATGAATACCGAAAAAGATTTTGTACAAATAATGGGTTTCTAAGGATTGAACAACACTTTTTCAAGGAAGGAAAAGATAATAGAAGAAAGAAATCCCGATATAACCATTCTATAAAAACAAAAATAATTTGTATATTGAACATTGAAATTTTAATATATTTTTTCAAAAACAGTTTGGTGGAAAAAGTTAGAAACCACACAAGTGCATATCATAAGGTTGTCAAACACATAAATAAATCAAAAAATATTTAAATATGAGGGTAATGTTATTAGAAAAAAACAACCCTATATAATACCCATTAAAGTGTAGATACCGTAATATTTGGGTCTCCTCTGATAATATCTTCAAAATGATGGGCCATCTTTTCCAAGGCTTAGATATATTTTTTCAAATTGATATTCTTTTCATTGAATCCTTATGCACAAATTTAATCTTTTTTTTGAACCATTCCCTTTGATCCTCATTAGTATCAAATAAAATTAGTCATTCATATATTCATTTAACATCATCCTTTATAGCATTGATCAGGAAAACACCTTCAGGAATTTCTTCTTTCAAGTGGAGAATGAGCTCTAAAAAAATCATTTTTCTGCTTCGACCCTTATATCCACTCTCTTCAAGGCATTAATAGGAACTTATTCTTAAGACACTAAGTTATTAGAGACTTCAGGATGTTCGGGTTGGCCAATACTTTTAGTTTCACCCACACCTATAGATCCTCTCTGCACCTAATGTGAATCTTCTATATTGTCACCACCCTACACGTATTCCTTATATACATCACCCTTGACCATTTGGTTTACATCTTAGAGATTAATGTTCTTATTGTGAGATGGATCATGTATATTTTATTTTCACTCAAGTACTTTGTTTTCCCCAAAATTTTTGGAAAACCTTGTCTCTGTGGGTTTATTCAAGTAAAAATAGTCTTTATAGCCTTTTGAATTATTCCCCGTATGCACCATTTGAATCCATAAGTCTCAGTTTACCTTCTTCCCCTTCTTCCTCATTGGGATGTAAATAACTCTACCATGAATTCTCCCAACACTATCCACCAAGAACATGCTATATATTTCATCAGGGAACATGTGAAGATCCTAATCACCATATGAAATAGATAGGGAATCTATTTCATTATCACTCGTCACTGGATCAACCTGGTTCTTGGAACCACTAAACATCATTTTCTACTATGGAATAACCATATTCCACCCTTAATGGTAATTATCAACAACCACAGGTTAATACAAGGGTGTAGAATGATTATGAAGATGTGTTGAGGCAGCGATATCCCCTTGGATAGAAGGCACTGGCATTGGAGGCACTCTTCCATCTGGCAAGATCAGTGCAAGCCCAACTAATTCATAGGGAGTTGAGACCCCAAAAAAGTATTTTTTTTAACAAAAATGACTAGAGTATTCCCTTAATAATTCATATGAAAATTATATTTTATGGGACCCAAATGAGAAAATTACTCCTAAAAATCCTACAAGTACTCGAACACCACGAGATGTTGGCATCAGAGCTATTCACCAACCTCGATCCTCAAAGAATCAATATGAGCCCTGGAAAAGTACACTTACATGAAAATTCTTGGAATAATGGGGTGTCATAAGGATCTAAAATGATTATAGAAAACTAAAAACTTCCAATAACATTACCCATCATTTAAAGAATTGATGGATTTTTTAAGGGAGGGGGTAGTCCTAGAAAACTTACCCAAATCTCCATGGTGGGGTGATCCTCCTTCCAGAGAAAGTTATAATATCATATAAAAATGAATAAAAAAGATCATTAATAGGATCATTGGCCCTTGGACCCCATAGAGGAGAGATCATCAGCACTGGAGAATCAAATAATTAACTGGCAGGGATCCAGTAATCTGATAATGGCTCGCTCATTCAGGGTTCAAGTGTCATTGATGTATTTTTCGAAGCTATCGAGCGATGGGTGTGGTCAACAGAAATGAGTCACCAGGGACAACCCACAAATATAAGACACCTAAAAGAACTCTTGTAAAGAGATAAAAAGATAAGTGATCCATAAATTAAGAGATAGTACATTCGAGAAAAGGTGGATGTGAGGGAAGTCGGGGAGAAGAACAAGGTTACTAAATAGAGAGAAGGTTATCGGAGCCTTCCTTCTTTGCAGAAGAGGGAGGTCAGGTGGATCATCCTTCACCACCACCTACAAGGGGACACCTCCACCTGCTAGGGTTATATGAGGGAGGTTGAATAAATCCACTAACCACCAAATGTTGAAAAAGGGTATTTGAACATTGATTCATTTGTTGTGATGAAGTGATTAATGTATATAAATAAAATGAAGATATGTATACCTTTCACTATAAATGGTTGTAAATTTATCTTCAATAAAAGTGGTTAATGAAGATCATTGAGGAACACCCAAAGGAGTATTCCCTCCTGTGTGTATCCTAAAGGTTCTGAGGCACATTGGAAGCATGTCAGGCAGTTCCCTAAAATAATTATGTCACCTTCTTGGAATTCCTCCTCATAACTATATATAAATGAGTTCCCAAAATATATGAATAAAGGATAATTTCACATATAATTTATAAATTGGAAAGGTTTGGATTTTGACATATTATTAAAAAAGAAAAATCAAGTACAAGTAGGATAAAGATGTGGTCATACAAGGATAATTCCCTCATGAAAATATATACTAAATAATATCAAAAATCATAATCAAACTAAAAAGAATCATAATAATCACCATAACTGTCAGAGTCATCTAAGGGACCATGAGACTTTGTGACCATATTCAGATTGACATAGTAATATACATTCTTCCGTTTCACTTTCCTAGGAGGAATAGGTTGAAAACATTCATCATCCACAACAAAATTTATCCATTTTCGACAATTCCTAACTATATGATGATTTTTTGGGGGAATCATCCTCAACGTCATCCCAATATCCATGGATGCCCTGAGTTTCCCTTAATTTATTGATTTCCTCTTGAATCCTTGAAATGTTCCCGTGAATCAGATTTTGTTTCCATTTAATTGAAAGATTGGATTTTTTTTCTCTAAAGCTACTCCCAATGTAAGGTCATCCCCATCTGCTTGGATCTCCTTGGCCATCCCCCTGACCCATGTGTCACCTATGTTGATTCCTTAGTCATGTTATCTATAATCCACACATTTACTTTGTAAATAGTGTGTTGTGTATCACCAATTGAGTCCTCATTATGTTGTGCAGACTAAATCCTCAATTTCTTCCTTTAAAAATATTCAGGGTTCCCTTTGGAGGAATAAAATGAGAAAAACATGAACTTTTGGCACTTATCCTTGACATGACCAATCATTTGGAACTCCATCAAAAATTCTGGAAGTAATTTATATTCCACTTTTAAATGAATATCATCATCAAGTGCTGAGAAAACAATATTATAGATCAAGATATAGCTCAAGTCAACCTCAACCAAAACCCTAGCATAGTGACCAAATTTGGAATTCTCGGTATTTCTATCCATTTTGATAATAATTCCCAGAACAGATGCAATATCAACTAAGATTTTAGGATTCCAAAAAATCTAATTAATTCCAATACTTTTGATCAAGGCTTGATCTCTAGTGTTTTTTATGGAAAAAGGATTAAACTGAAAATCCCACTCTTGAAAGAATATCATACCTAGCCTTATGGTGATTGATCCAGTCCCCCATAACCTACACTTTAACTCATATAATGGAAAAATGATATTAAATAAACCTAGACCTAGAGGAATACACCTCCATCCAGAAAAACCCCATATAGAGGTCATCTTCTGAACTAAATCAACAAGCTTCCAAGGCTTTCCTCCTATAGTAAGAACAAACCTAGAGATTATGGAGTGTTCACATATTTTAAACCTGTCAAGAATTGCTTCTCTACTTGAAGTAACGTGGGAAGTGTCACCTTTCTTGACTATTCACTCTGGATAAGCATCTTTAAAATGTGAAAATTACCTTTTGCTCAGATCAGATTTCATAGCCTTGTGAAGTGGGTGCTCAACTGCTACGTCAGCTTCCCCAGCCACTACTGATGAATATTGCACACTTCTCACACCTGTTGTTGTAGGAGGTACATCTACTACCACAGATCAATGGACCTAGTCCATTATGGTGGGCTTCACCTTAGATAACAGTGTGGATCTGTGGAGACCACTCATGTTGCCTACACCAAGAAACAATGTTCTGCTCGTATCACCATTCATCCCCATTGTCATGACCACCTCACCAACCTAAATGGCCACCACTGCCCCCATAGAACCAGACATCACATTCATCACTCCACTCATGCCTTCTGCACTGGTGACCACTGAAGTCGCATGGTCAGCTACATTGGGTACCGTCATCATGGATCTACATGCACCCAAGGGTGCGCTGCTCGCACCACTCCTCACTGCAGCAAAACTATAGCAGTCGAATAGACCCCGAGGGAAGAGATCTACACCTAACATTGGTTCAATACACATGTCCAAAACCCTAGAGGAACCGAGACTTAGAGAGATAATTTCTCACCTCTCTCATCCCACCTCCCCTTCTATTCACATATAAAATATAATAAATTTATTTAATTAGGAAATTCCATTTAATTGAATTATTTCTTCATCGATGAATCGGTAGACAACTCTTGTCATTCCATCATTCCATCAGATGAATCAAGGGTAGACTCCCTCTATTATTGATCCACAAGTGCTCTGTAATCCATTGATTATTTCCATAGAATTCACATGGTTCTACTGCATATGAATCTAATTCTTGAGATGATCACCATTGATCGCAACTAAATCATTCAAGGGAGACATGATTTTCTCTAGTGGGGAGGAGAATTGATCTGAGTTCATTAGAGATTTCAAGGGAGGAAGATCTCAAGGTATTGAGAAGATTCTCTATAGAATTAATTTTAAAAAATTATGGAATTAATATTGTTCATCCACAAAATATCATAACTAGTTTTATATATATATATATAGAGTTAGAAAATAAATAATTTCAAAAGGCCTTAATTATTTTCTTAATCCCAAGAAAACCCCATTAATAATAATTTTTTATTTATTATTATTTAAATTGAATTTTTTAGACTCATTGATAAAATAAATATTATTTTTCTTGAATAAATAAATTAATATTTTTTAAAATATTATTTAATATAACATTTCTCATTATACTGTGGAACTCATTCATCCAATCCTCCTAAAAATTTATAAAGCATAGAGTGATGATGATTTATTCCTTAAATAAATGTCACTTCATTATCCACCATTAAATATATAATTATTATATTATATAATAAAATAAATTAATATTGATCAAATATTCATGTAACTAAATAAATAAATATTATTTTACCTTGTGAATAAACTAGAATAAATAAATATTTTATATTTATATGATTAAATAAATAATTACTGAGTGAATAATTATTTATTAAACATTCAAGTCACATATATATTCTCTTAGAAAACTAGAAATTTAATATATATGATCACACAAACAATAATAATTATTAAAACATGTGTGGAATTAATATTTATTCAACATGTTGAATTAATATGGAATTTAATTGAGGTTTTGAAAACACATACTGTCTGATCCTCTAGGCCCCTTTCTCAGTGGAATTAGGTTACACTGCCTACATTATATGTTTTTCAGCTAGCAACAAATCAAGGATCCAATAGATAAAGAAGTTAATGTTGCAACAACATGTAACCTCGAATGAACGTAAATTTTATAATGTAATCCCTTTATCTTGATATATCTAATCAAGCAGGTTGCATACTTATTTCATCAACCTATATACTTAATATCTTGTTCATTCATTTTTTTGGAAATGACCTTTATAACAACACCGCCATAAACATTGACTTAATTAGGAAATTAAATTCCCATTAGAGGGTTTCAGATATCAACTTTTGTTAATGAATGGAAGGGATAAATCCTTTTGTGCATTATTCATTAATTCAACATCACATATGACTCACCCAACATAACCTACCTCACCTCAATCATATGTTGTCATTTTTCTCATCAATACATCAAACTACATCACTCATGATAAGTGTTAATATTATTATTAAATTTTAAATATCATTATACACATATATAAATTGAATATCTAATGACATATATAAATTTGTATTTCTTATTGGTAGCTCATGATCTCATAATATCTTTTAACTGAATATTACCTTGGTCATACAGCAAGAGAAAGTGTCTCAAAGTCCAATGAGTCTCCAACCCTAATTGCATGTATCATTGGATACCTATCAAATGATATCATCTAGATATAGAACTTATATTTAAAAATATTATTGTGGAACTTCTAGGTCCTCATCATAGTGGGGAACTTCTATGACCTTTCGGTGATTAAAATACACCTAAGACATTATCACATACTATGTCGTGTGGAAGAAAAATCATGATTTGATAAGAAATATTAATAAAATTAAAATAAATGAATATAGGTAATAATAAAGTACTTATAACTTGGTTTTAGGGCACTAACTTCAACATATACAAGGAATGACTGAATCACCCAACACAAGGGTGGGATCCTCCTCACATGAAATATATTCTAGTAGCTCTTGGGAGTTAAGGAAGGAGAAACAAGGTAGAACTTGAAAGAGTAATGGAATCATTAAAAGGCATTGGATACCTTTATTCATTACTATATCAATGGTGTTTGATTAATCACAATATCAATTGTGTCTTCCTTCTTATATATTCCTAAAAACTTCTCTCCATTATTTCCTCATATTTTTTAGACATTTGGTTAAATTACTTCTAATACAAATCTTTATAACCCTCATCCATGCACTTAACACTTAATTTAAATCAATTATCCCATAAGTTTCGTCTTTTGAAAATTCTAATCCATGATGATACCAAATATAGAGGACATCCAAAATTTTACTACTTAACATTCCACTACCTTGATCAATAATAAAGTGGAATATGGATCATACATTGAGATTCATAATGTCTCACAATATAGCCAATAAAATACACTATGACTTAATATAGAAAAAAAATGTGATATCTCTTATATCATGTCTCACAATATGTTTATCAATAACATATGTAATTCCATAGATTAAATGATATTATCCCATTTTATATCCCTATATAATACACTATGACATGAGCTATAATTTATAGTTTTCATATTTGTCGTTGAGGTATATCCTTATCAGATAGACCTTATAGTTAGCATATAGGTCACAGAATTGGCTCTGGTACAGGTGAGAAAGCTAGAGTATCTTATTAAGGATTTAGAGAAAGGTCTAAGGGGAGGATGATAATAGTATATTAGGTTTCCATATTATTTTAATTCATCCATCACTATAATGTATCTTATCAAATCCTTTTGGGAGATTTTGTATTAATAAATGATTGTATGACTTGAATGGCCAGTATTTGTTATAGTATGGTGTATGGATTTATTTATGGTACACCTTTTCTAGAAATTTCTTAATACATCTATGTTTATAATTTAAGAATTTTTTTAGTTATTTATCTATTATTTATTGCAATGATATTGATGGTATGGTCTCCTTGTGTAGTTATCTTTCACCCTTGTCACAATTTAGTAGTCTTTAGTGTTTTGAGAGTCTATCTTGAGGTCAATGGTATCTCTAGTTTAGTTATTATTTGTGTAAACTGAGATTGGGTGTTACCATATGGGGGGGGGGGTTCATGAGTTCTCATGTGTGTATGGCCACATATAGGTGTATGTGTGTGTTTGTATTCATGTGTGTGTTTGTGTAATCATTTATATATTTAATAACTACATAGACATAAATATGATATAAATATATAAATACAAAAATATAATAATATAATACTATATTTTTATATTTTTATATTTTTATATTTTTATATTTTTATATTTTTATATTTTTTAATTTTTATATTTTTATATTTATATATTTTTACATTATTATATTATTATTATTTTATATTTATAAATTTATATATATTTATATTTTTATATTTTTATATTTTATTATTTTTATATTATTATATTTTTATATTTTCATATTTTTATATTTATATATTTATATATTTATATATTTATATATTTATATATTTATATATTTATATATTTATATATTTATACTTTGATATAACATGTTATGATTAATTTAAATATCCAAAAGAGTAGAAACACATACTCTTTCTCAACAACATAATTGTAGAATATATAGTATATTTGATGGGTATTCAAATGTCAGTTATTTTATAGTCATCGTTAAAATTCCTTTGATACAAGATTTTAATGTTTGTTTATAAAAAATGATGTTAAAATCCAACTTTTAATGTCATTTTTAAAAAATTTGGGGTCCAAACCCTTTTAAAATAATTAAAATACCAGATTGCATGGCCTCCATCCTTATATAATGAGGCCAAAAATATTACAACCCAAATTTTTGTGACTTGGGATCATGATATTACATTTAAACCTCTACTTTTCTAATGCTTACCTCTCATTTCCTCCTCCATCATGACTCTTATACTACCCTTAGCCCCCTTCTAGTTCCCCCAGTCTCATTCTATCATTGTCTTCTTTCATTCTACTATTCATCCCTATTTTTTAGTGAGAAATTATTTTCATTATTCCTATTATTTTTTTATTCTGAAGTAAAATATAGATTGACAATATTAATAGATTTAACAACCCACTATTTTATTTATTTTTTATTTTTTTATTTTTTTATTTTTTTATTTTTTTTATACTTTAATGTGGAATAAATTTAAGATGCCTTTATTTTGTGATGGTTTCCCTCTTTACCATCAAGCCTTAAGGGTTTCCGGATGCTCGATGATACTCCATCTCACATAACTTTAATGATTTTCTCACTTTTCCCTTTAGCATCAATGTTTACTTCTCTTAATTATTTGGTGTACTTAAGTGGTTTTTTCTTTCCATTAGATTTTTTTTTTGAATTAATCACCACATCATGAAATATGATTGGCTTCATCATGTTTTATTTATATAATTCTATCCAATATTTACCCAATTATTAGTTGAGCATGCCAGTGTTTTTTGTATCTTGGGATTTGTGATAAAGGTCTCTTTGATAATGGATCCATTGTTTTTGTTCATGACAACTCATCCCTTTGGAGTTTCTTACTTTTCATCAGTTTGATATCATTTTCCAACTCTCTCCCTTCTCATTTTCTTCTTCACTCACAAAATTGGACCCCATTTTTTTATGGATCAGTGGTGATTTGTGTGGAGTGGGACTTTGAATGTGAGGGAATTCAGTGATAGTTCCCTCAATTTTCATCCTCTATGTTGCTTTGGTTGTTTTGTTCATCTCTAGTTCTGGTTTCCTCAAATTATTTCTATTATTTTTATCATTACCATTATATTAATATATGGTTCCTTAATTAATTGTGAAGAAGTGATCTTGGTAATAGCGGTGGGATTTGGATATCTCAAACTAGTTTTTTGATAAGGGAAGTGGTTTTTAAGAATTAGTTCTGTTTTTGGAATGTATTTATGACTATTTTTGGTGCACGGTGGTCACTCAATTGTGGGTCATTTTCGTTTCTAATGGATTCAGTGGTATCTATATTCGATTTTAAGCTTATATTAAGGTCCATTAACTCACCAAGTTGGAACCCGTGATTGGTTTTTATAGGAGTTCTAGAAAGATAATGGTGACTCATAAGTGACTAATGTAACACCCTGACCCAAAGCACATGTATATATTTGAGGGATACATTCCATCAAGTGTAACTCCACAAATTATAGATGCTACCTAATATAAGTGATGTCTGAATCTATATAATGGGGATACGATGACCTTGATTTATAGTAAGAAAATAGTGGAAATAACTAAAAATTATCAAACACACCCATCAGAAAACACATAATAGAATAGAAAAATTCTGTAGAAAATGAAATTCACAATACGTACACATTTACATAGAAACATATAACATTGATCACCTGTAGGTATGATCATATAAAAAAGGAATCAAAATTAAAAAGATACACAAAATCTCTGCATCCATCCTCATGCCTCCTCTCAATCTCCAATACACTCAAAGCTATTATTGACTAATCTACTACGCAATCTATGCTCAACTTGAAAGCAGACATAAATTATGTATGTTACCCATATCACCCATGTAGGGTGTGAGAAACACATATCAATAGGTTCATTCCATGTGAGATTAATATATTGCATCAGATTTTTATATTTACAAGATAAATAAATAAACATATCATATAAGTGTTTTAGTCATCGTCTACTAAACAGGACACCACAACGTCTTACACATAGGTGAATCATGTGCTAACATGGAAACCACAACTATAATACCCCATGTCCATATAGGTGTTTAAATTTCAATAGAGGTTTGAATTTTTTTTAGTGGATGGGATGTTTTATTAAATGGGGTCTAGAATCAAATTCTTAAAGTTTTAACAACTCAAACGTTTTTTAGATAGGAAATGAGGATCGGAAGGTGGTTCTAAATATCAAAAAGTAGAGTGAAAAGGATGGAGTGGTGGGGGTTATATCCAGTAACCCTCCTGGGCCCACAATCCCACCAGTAATACCATCATCAATTAGTCGATGGCCCACTAGATGGTTGATGGGGATTCTGGATGGTTTTTTAATGTAGGGGCCATCATTTTATGGTCATCCCCCCTCCTGATCAATTTCAAGAAGGGATATGGTCTTAAGGGAAACTGTTTGGCCATGCTCTTATCACACTTTTTTTGTTCTTCAACATCCTTAAAGTGAGATGAATGTGGGTGCAGTTCCATGACACCCTTCTCAATGATTTCTTCCTCATTTTACTTATTTTTTTTCTTCCATCCCTATCTATGGATTTATTTTTCGATTCCACTAGATCATGGTGGAATCATCCAAGTATCATAGGTATTTCGTTCTTTTTATGATGAGTTAATCCTATAAACCCATATTCACATTGTCTCTTATTGATTATATGAAGGTACGTCATCCCATGAACATTTATGGAGTTTATCATGAAAAATGAATTAGTTTAATGATATAATTGGTGGTGCGTTTTGTGTATTTGGGGTGGTATATGTTTGGGGGTGTGCTAGGAATTCCTAGAACCTCATCGTCCAAAGATTCAGTAATAATTATATGGTTACTGATATTTTTTGAGTTATTCCCATTTAAAATTTAATTGTATAATTGAATATAAATGTTATGAAAAATTGATTTGGATCATTTGGATTGAGTTGGTAGATTGGGATATTGAGATGATCTCGGTTGATCATGGATGAGGATAGATAGTCCTTGGAATAGTGCACGCTCGTACGTCATTGGGAACGGGTGACAAACTAAAATTTATAACCTACTTACTACTTAGGACAGTGTCAAGACAAGGTCGAACCATAGGGAGGCCTCATGTTGTGTTTGGTGATCTAAAAAACTAAAAAAAACACACACAAAAACAAGCAAAAAATATTGGTGGAGGTGAAGTGGAGTGAATAAGAATTGGTTTGTGAGGAAATGAGGGTAAGATAGTGAGTGAAAAGGGAGTAGACAGAGAAGTAAGAGAAATTGTGGTGTAAACAACCAATAGATGAGTAGGGGAAGTCCACTGGACGATTCAATATTTCTTAGCCTCGTTCATGCACTGAATTTAAGAAATAAGGATCTAACTAAAAACAACTAGCCAGATTTGTCGTCTGGTCAATTTGTGATGAAATAGCTCTTATAGTCATTCGACTTTAAAAGTCATTCCATCCAATGGTGAAAATAAGTCAGATGTCACCGGGCTCAACTTGTCAGTTGAGTTTGATGTGTCTCTCTCAGTCGAGCATAACTCACTTTCCAGTGAGTTCATCAAATTGAAACAATTTTCATTATAGTGCAAACAAGATCGGTTTTCACTCGATCTTGTTGTTTTGAAAATAAACTCGTCTGTAAACGATGAGAGAGACAATCTAATAAAATG
Source organism: Viscum album (assembly GCA_963277665.1). Classification (NCBI taxonomy): domain Eukaryota; kingdom Viridiplantae; phylum Streptophyta; class Magnoliopsida; order Santalales; family Viscaceae; genus Viscum; species Viscum album. The sequence continues at coordinate 1,371,161,386 of OY728141.1, read as the reverse complement.
TTGTGGTGCATGAATAAGACTAAACAAATCAAATAAAACAGCTTATTCCCGCTAAAGGAATTTATCTAGACATAATGGTTAGTTATAATGCAACAATAGGCTTAAGATCAATGAAATTCATATTGAAATAAGTTACAGAAAAACAGATCACAGGGAAAACTAAGATGTTTGAACTCCCTGCTAATTCTCTTGGAAGTACTAATTCCTGCTTCTCAAGGGTGGATGTGATGCTGGAATGCGCTCAATGTCCCTCCCTGGGAATCTAGGTATGAAACACACTGATATGCTGCTCTCGGTACTCCAATATGCTCACGAAGGAAGATATTGTATGTTCCTCCTGCTCTGCTCCCCCATTCTGGATCAAATCCTCACTGGTTGTCTCCAGTTCCCTCTATCTTGAACGGTGTTCCCGAATACTCATGCTCTGCTAGATTCATCAATGCCTCTCCCACCTCCTGCACATTCATCACCCAGTGGAAGTGTCTGGAATCTCCCTCGAGGAGTTCCCTATCCTCCATGTGTATCTTTCACTGTGCTGCTCCTCCCCTGCTGGTCAGCAGAGCAGTTGCTCTTAACCGAATGAAAAAGATGTGCACGCAGCAAGCTAAAATCTTCCCTGGAAATAGAAGATCCATGTGGCGCGCTTCAATGTGCATGTCACCATCTTTTAAGTGAACTCTATGTAAGTGCAAACAACCCCTACAATGAACTCGCAAATATTCTCGCATATTCCCTACAAACAACTTTTTTCCTTATCCCCACTTTTATGAGTATCTCCCCCTACACAAAGAAACGCACGTGAGTCAAATAAATAAAAAAATGAAACTACCATATATTATATCACAACTTAAAATAAACGAAAACACTTATAAAGAAGTATGTATATTATAACAATATCTAATATTATAATTACTAATATATGTTTAATGACTATTATATTTATTTAATAACATTAGTTATTATGATATACTGATATTATATATAAGATTATATATTATTATTAATATACCTATAATTATTATAGTATAGTATTTGATATATATATTATATAATATATTATGTTATATTATATGATATAATAGTTATATTATATATATGTTAATATATTAAGTATATATTATATAAATGTTATTATATATTATAGTATATAAAGAAAATGAAAACACAATGAAAGGCGGGGTCTTCACGGCACGGATGAAGGGAGAAAGAGTGAAGTCGGCTTCGGTTGGCAGCGAGTCTTGTCGGGTGGAGGATTCGGCCGGGATTTGGTGGTGTCTACTAGTTCGAGGTGACACGGAGAGAGGTACGGTGGCTCAGCAAGGAAGCAGGGTCACCGGCGTTCGGGTGAGATGATGAAGGCGGCAAGGGATTCTGGTGGGGGTTCTGTTCGTGCTACGACTTCGGGTGGCTTGCCAGAGAGTAGGGAGAAGCAGGGGGTGGTGATGGAGGTAGGGTCACCTGCGGCAAGGGATTCTGGTTCAATCAGTTGTGTCATTATGAAATTTTATGTACTATTGCGTCTTGAGTTTTTTGTTTGTGCTGGTGTGCGGGGTGAAGCAGCGAAGGAGTTGTGTTTCTCGTGATGGTGAGAGGGGAATTGATGGGGTTCAGGGAGGTTTGGACAGCAGCGCAGGGGGTGGAGGAGGTGATACCGACTCTAGGCGGCGAGTGGGAAGGACATCGCACGGATGGGGAAACGGTGAGACCGGAGGAAGTGAAATGGTGGCCGGAATGGGGGACGGTGAGGCAATATGAGGTGGGCACCGTGAGTGTTTCTCACGGTCTCACCGCAAGTGACACTCAGGGTTGTGTGAGACAGTGAAGTGGGGTTGAAACGGTGAGACAGTCACTGTGTTGCAAATGGTGGCAAAGGGGTGGAATACGGTGAGTAGAAAGCGGTGACACCATGATGGAAACGGTGTGACATGCCATCGTGAGTACCTAAAAATTAAAAAGAACAGATTAAATAAATTAATAATTTAATAAACCTAAAATTGGATTAATCAATTAATAAATTAAATTAAATAGAATGGAATTGAAAAATAAATAAATAAAACCAAGTTAAATAATAAAATTAATAATTCTTTATTTAAAAGAATAAATATATTTGTATTTAATAACATAATTTAAAACAAATAAAAATAAAAAATGTTACTTGCTTAAATTATTTAACCAATCAATTAACCAATTAATAAAGTAAATTAAAGAATAAGAAATATTAATTGAATAAAATTAAATTGTTAAAACTAATTAAATTATTGAAAGACTAAAAACTAAAAAGAGTTATTTATTTACAATTTAAAAAATAAAGAATTATTTAATTTAATTAATGAATTAATAAACTAACTAGAATGAAAAATTATAAAAATAAAAGAATAAATAAATAAAAGTCTAATTCACAAGACCAAATTAATTTAATAATTATTTAAAAAGACAATAATGAAAATTAAGAACAATTGATTTAAACTAAAATTCATTATTTTACACAGTAAAGTACAAAATCACATTAATTATCAATTATTTAATAAAAAACAACATTTTGATAATAAAAAATCAATAAAAATACAAAAAGGATGTGGCAGAGTGTGAAAACACTTTCACATCACATAGTAATGGGCCTTTTGGAAAAAAAGTGACAAGCTTCTTATTAAGTGTCCTTGCATATACACCCCTTTGGGTTATATACTTTTATGTGTGATTCGGTATGTGTGGTCTTTCCACAAGAGGGATCGGCCTTATTAACTTAATTAAATTTTATAACTAAAATAAATTATTTAGTTTAAACTAAAATTATATGAAATATGTGGAGTTTCAATGCCACTGGGGACATTGGGCACCATCCTAGTACCTCAGTCACTAAGTGTTGAGGCCTTAATGATAATTTATGTCTTGAGATATCAGAATACTTTACGGGCATAAATTAAATGAATTGTACTCATTTATCATAGCAGTCTAAGTGTAAGATCCTTTAGACACATCCAAGTGGAGGTGTGAATTTGATTAGATTCCTTACCCTGGTGGGCCTTAGAAGGACTTTTTATTAGGTAACTTAGGCTTCCCTTGGAAAGGGACATGGTGATTTAAGAGTAGTTTTATTAGTAAAACATGACCCACCATGAGATTTTTTAGAGTCCTGGCCCTAGTTAAATGACCTAAGATGTCAGAGGATTGAAATTCCATCCCTTAAGAAATTCTCATAAGGCTTGATTCATGAGGATATGAGTTTGAACTATGATTCTGGTACTACCAAGGGATGAGTCACCCTGAGTAGTGGGTTTTGGCCCTCGTGAGAGCATGTTTTAAAGTGGACCCCAAGTACGATGCCCCAACTATGTGTTGACTTAAAGGACCATATGTACGGTGCCTTTCCAACGATATAAAATAGGGGGGGATGTTAGGTTCCCTAAAGCTAGAATGACCCAAATCATGTGAATTTGATCATGGGTAGAGATGTTAGTAGGTTTCACCTTATAACCAATACTAACCATGTAATCCCTAAGGGTTGTGGATAGTGATGATGGGTTTAGAAGTTCGTTCAACCCTTGAAATTTATTTATGATTTAATTTATTTATACATGATGCTATTTTGGATTCCCATATGTAATTTATAGAATTTTTCTTATGTCCCTAATATGATATGATGATGGTAGCGTTGTTGATGCTCAGATGTGCTTATTAGGATTGAGATTTTGATCCCATATGATATGATATTGATGTGTATGCCTAAATTTTCTTTCTAGGATCGGGCCATTGAACTATGTGATTGAATTTCCAATATATCAGGATTCAACCTCGTGTTTATTTAGGATACCTTGGACACCAAGAGTCCTTAGGATACCTATAATTTCTAAGATTTGATAATTAAATATTGGGAAATTATTATTATCATTATTAATATGATATACCTAGGTCACCCCTAGGATTCATCTAGCTAAACCTGATAACATTAAATATATCTAATTGGGATGCCCAAGATACTTGGAATCTAACTGGTCGACATGGTGAAGTGGATATTATTTATGATTAGTGACTTCTTGAGAAATTAGGTAATCAACTTAGATTCATTTATTTATTATGATGTTTGTAAATATTATTAGGATGTCTATGATTTGACTATATTAACCTTATTGGTATGAAGTTTGGCTATTGAGATTGATCTTTAGGGATTAATGATTTATACCCTAGGATCCAATGTTATATTTTATGCAATCATGTACATGGGATCCTATGGTAGGAATTGTATTCTCTTATGGTGATGTATTATACTTAGAGGCAATCTAGAAATATCTACAGTGATTATGGTTGATTAAGGTTTCTAACCCAAGTATTAATAGTTCCTTATTTATTACAGTTATTTATTTTTATCTGATCATTCCAAATGCACATATCACTTCATTTTTAGTATTAATAGAACAACTTTGATGGTTCCCTACTATGTTTTATACTCACACCCTGATCAAGCCATCATTTTACATCGGTGCCTAAGAAGATCTTCACTTGTTCATAGGTACATGTTAGTCATAGGACTGATATTGTTTATTTGAGATATAGATGCTTGAGTGGGACTTGGGGATTGGAGGTTAGGCCTATAGTTAGAGGCCTGACCTCTTCTATAGTCTTATTTAATTTTTTTAATTTTCTATGTATATGTGATTGGCCCAATGGGTACTATGTCTTGTATACCAACATGATCATTTTATTCTATATTGATTTTGTATTCATTTATTATTATTAGATGTGATTATTGATTCTTTTCGCTCTTATTTGTTAATGTGGATGTCATATTGTTATTCATGTGTTGATGTACACTCTGATATAGGGGTATAGTATTTCCTTATTCATACCCTAGACCCCCGTTGTTAGTGGACAACCTCTATGGTATAGGGAGGCACACCTAAAGTTATGTAGCCAAACTAGTCATGTCATAATTTGTCTGGCCTATGAATTAGTACATTACAAAATGGTATTAGATCATTTAATTTTATTTTATTTTACTATTTGATACTTGGTAAATAGGATACATATGATTGCCTCATATCCTATATTGGATATTGCATTTGTATATCATGAACACCTTATCTAGTAAGAATTATACATTAATAGGGGATTAGGATTTCTTTTCTTGATATGTTATGTTACAGTTATGTAATTTTCACTTCATGGGACACACATAGTGTTGGAATTTATGATTAAATTCTGGTTTCATACCTTGGTCATTGAGGCAATAGGTGTATCATGTATCATGGTTAGGAACATAGGATTCACATTACATTTGTTCAAACCTATGTTTGGTTATCACTTATGAGAGTTCAATCTATTTAAAGTGATAACAATAGCTCATAGGATGTTTTCCGATATAAGTTGTTGGTGGAATTATACTTAGTTAGACTATCATGCATATGTATTTTCTTCTTATGGATGGGAATATAGATCAATCGTGAGACACCTTATAGTGAGAAAAATGATATGATCCCAATTTGATAGAGGTGTGGTGACAGTTGTAGGTTTACATAGGCATCCTATGACTGAGTGATGAATCCCTTGGGGTAATATTTATATAGGTTCAGTTATTTAAAGTGTTAGTAATAGCTTATATTTTCTCCCCATATATCATCAAATCAAATTCTTCTTAACCAACATAGTGATTTTTATTCCCTTTATACAGATCATCTAGGATGATGTTGTTGGATATGATAATGATGACCTGTGAGATCATGATTATCAATGGATCAGTGTTTTGTGTGAATTACCAATGAGATTAAGTGCTCTAGTAGGTTGATAAATTGGAATTGGGTTCTTAACTTAAAGGTGTATGAGACCATAGAGTGGTTTTTGACATGTCTATTTCCTTATCATTAAGAAATGAACAAGAATTTTACCTAGATTTATGATCTTGTAAGATATGGTAGTTAGGCTAGGTGTGATGTCCTAGTGACCCTTGAAATGTTTCTTTGGATTTTGAGTGATTTAGTGTTTAGTGATGTATCTGAGAGGTACCCATGAGTGGGTTTATCCTAGTAGATTGAGTGACTTTGAGGTGGAAATCAGGGGTATGGGTTATCTTTTTTATATTAATGCACTAGAGGTGAAATCGAGTGTATAGAAAAGGCATGATTATTGCTTGGGTTTTTTAAGAATAACACCTATATTGATGGAGCCTTATGATGTGAGGAACATAGATTTTCATGGTTTGGAGACTACATTTTAAGGATATGACCAAATGAGTTCTTAACCCAGTTGACCATGTATCCACTTAAAAAGCATGGTACAGAAATTGGTGGATGATTTTTTATTAGTATAACTCCAAGAGTTATCTAAGAATGTGGTGACACCATGGATGAAAATCTATGGTGTTGCGAAATTTTTTTAATAGGTGAATATGATATAGATCATGACACTAGTTAAGTGTCCAATTTTGAAGTTGAGTTATTTGAGAGATCTCAGTTGTATGGAGAAGACATATGGGAGGATCATTGTATGTGTTTTTAGGTGTTTTCGCCTTAGAATATGGGGGATGTCAATCATTTTTGGGATAATCATCAATGATACCTCATGATTAATGAAATAGATATTCCTTGGATAAAGGTAGGTCTCATTTTGATGATATGAGAATCATGGGATCTTTGGTATGGTTTTACAACTGGGTGATACATGAGTGTGTTCCTATTATATTGCCCAAGACTAGGATAGTGTGCACATTTTAATGTGGTACTTATTGAGTTATAAATTTGTGAAATTCAAGGGACAGATAAGGATCAATGGAATTTTTTTAGTTCCTTATAGGATTAGTAGCCTAGGAATTTGGTGAGTGTGGCTCGGAAGGAAAGACACATGTATGAATATGGAAAAATTTGATGAGGTTTCACTTATGGACCGGTATTAGTAAACCCATATAGAGTGGAGTGAAATGATGTTTGTTTTGTGACCCTTTTATGGTTTGAATTTTAGGTAATATAATCGGTGGTGTTTCTTTGAGTCAGGAATGGGAAGTAATTTGGTGTTTCCTGGTAGTGCTTAATTATGAGTGAGCTTGGACATGCTAGTCATTATGTTTGGTAATTGGTAGAGTGTGGAATGTGATTACCATAAAATTTATATAGTTATGTGATGATAGGTAAATGCTTTTATTGGGAAGTGTGATAGCATCCATGAGTGTTGACCCTTATGCAAGAGGGTTGTAGAGGCATAGAATTGGTTATTGGATGATCGTTTTGGCTTTGGGATGTCAGTTAAAAAATAGACCCAAATCCATCTAGATTTCTTAATGAATTCCATGCGTAAATTCGGATATTATATAAAATTGAGTCTAACACCCATCCTTGGGTTTGAGTTTAATTTTAGTTAATTCAAGAGTACTCATATCGGTGGTGCATTGATGCCTGGAGCAGGGTATGATGACTCATTTTGGCCGATTTCACATTCAAACATAGATTTTCACCTAATGTTTTGTATCGACTTCAGTGAGTGTATTCAAATGATCACAAGATTACTCTATAGATAAACACATAATGATCAGGTAATTTACAGTAAATTCATTGGATGAATTCATTCTACTTGAGACATGTCAACCAGATAAGTTTTGGTTGTTGTTTTTTAGTGTAATTGGAGGTGGTGGGCAAGAAGCCACGTCAAATGTGTCATTTTGGGTAAAAAAGTATATTTCATAAATTATATAGGTATTTCTATGGGGAATATGATGTGATCATGTTACAATTGTATGGTGGAGGCATGACTTTTTTATCTTGGAGTGGGGAAGTGAGAGTCAACGTCAGCATTTGACCGGTGTTCTTTAATGTTTTAGGGTTTGGTGTTCCTAGAACCATGCCAAGTGTGTCGTAAGGCCACTAGGAATGTGTTTTAGATGGAAATTTTCATTATTGGGAGATTAAATGACTAATAATTGGATTTTTTTAGCTAATAATTATGGTGGGGGTCACCATACACTTGATTATCAATTGATTAAAGATAACTCTAGTTTCTTAGAATAGACAGGTGTTGGTGTAAGAACCCGGTTTTTATTCTTGAGGTACGAGTTTCTTATTTTCCTTTTTCCTTAAGTTTTTTTAGAAAATAAGTAAAATGGGGGAAATCCCAAATTTTGTGGGTAAAATTCGTGTACTTTTCCACATGTTGTGTACTTTGGCCATGTGGGATGAGTACATAGGGCTTGTAGGCTTGTCAGCAATGAAGGGTGTAAAAACTGACTACATGCTATGTACTTTTTATTAACATGTTGTGTAATCAGTCAGCAGGTGAACAGTAAGTCAGTGGAGGCAGCTGTCATCTGAGCGACAGTACACGCCATGTATGTAGGAATACACACCATGTACTCATGTCGACAGATGAATAGTGCCACGGTGGAAAGAAGCCGCTAGGGGAACAGTTTAAAAAATGAAAAGTACACTATGTGTACTTGAAAGTACATGCCGTGTATTTTGTTTTTTCACTTAAAATTGGCAGTAGCCTCCTCAATTGGAAGAGGAGGCTTTGGGTTCGTTTTGGATCTCGGGAGGATGGTCGAACCTTGGAGGATCACCTGATCACGCATCGGGAATCTGATTCCGCCTCTGTTGATCATATTGGGACTGTACGGGTAATCCCTCCCCTCTCATTGCACTATTCTTACCAATTATTTCCTGAGGGGAGGTTATTTAAGTTTGAATGAGTGAACTTTTATCCCAGATCTACGCCGTTTTGGATGATTCAGGAGGCATCGCTCACATATACCGATCAGAGACAATCGAGGTAGGTGGTATGGTGTTTATTTCAAACTCTTTAGTTGAATTTGTGTACCGTTGAGCTACAAACCCATGTTTGGGGTGTCCTATGGTTGTGGCCTTTTCTGAAACTTATCTAGAATTACATAGATAAACTTATGATAAGTTAAAATTGTTGTTTGGGATCATTTCTTGGATCTAGGACCACCCTGGGGGTGTGTTCCTCTGTTTAGCCGTTTGGAAAGAATACCTGTGGGTATACCGAGAATTTAAGAATGCTTTGAATTGCATTGAGAGGAATTGAATATAATTGCTTACTTATGTGTTGGGCTCGGCCCGGTTACTTGTATAGCCTGAGGGAAGTGTTCGTTTAGCCTACGGGAAACATTTATCATGCCTTTGGGCAGTAGTTTCTATGCCCGTGGGTAGTAGTTTTTGTGTCTGTGGGCGACACCTCGTACGCCTGTGGGCAATATTCGTTATGCTTGTGGGCAGACACCTATGGGATTCGATTCTGATTACCTAAGGGTAAGGATTTCATGTCTGAGGATAGTGTTATCATGAGTATTCATCGTGGTGATTTTCATACGTTATACCCGCCAAGTTAAAGCACATTCTCGGCATGGTTAAAGGAATATTAAAATGGAAATATAACTGGTAGAGTTAGTTACATTTGAGTACTGCTTAGTTTATTGCATTTACTTTTGCACACTGCTATTGCACATTTTCTCTGACAGTTGGGCATGGGCCTTTGGTGGGTTCCTTCTGGGATTTATTTCTCACACCCTGTTTAGGTCATGTCTTCGGCCCAAAAAGACTATATTGTTGTAGGTGTCAATAGGGGAAAGGGTCCCTATACAGGTACATGATTGTAGCAGAGGAGTAGGAGAGCATTGGACCGAGCTTAGGATTGTGATGATGCTACGTTATTTTTACTCTTCTTTGTTTTGGCTGGTTGTACCTTGTACTTTGAGTTGTATTGTGTTGTATTGCAGTGTATCCTATTTGGGATGCTTTCATAGAGATAGTGACTTGCTTCATTTTTATCTATATAATTGTTGGTTATCTTTTACTACAGTTTTCCATTTCAGTTGTATATTGTATACTACTTCCGCTGTTTTATGTTTTATATTTTCCGTTGTACTACACTTTTAGAAATGAGGGCATAGTTTCCCCACTATCAGATCTGGGCCCTCACTGCTAGTCGGAAGCCTCTGATGTTTGGTGAAATGCGCTTGAGGTCATGTGACAAACTGGGTTCAGGGAACCCGTTGTGTGGCTTCCAGATCTGGGATGTTAAAAAGTGCGATCAGAGGGGTTTCTTTTCTTTGAAATACTGTTTGGAGCCGTAGTCAGGGATAGGACGGAAAATGGTAGTTGGTAATAAGTTGTGCCCGGGAGTAGTTGACTCGTGTACAGGGAAAATCCAGTCTACCTCGTTATTGTAATTATTACTGGTTTTTCAATTTTACAGTTAATTTGATTTTCACTGTTGGGTGACCCACTTGTGATTGTGCTGTTTATATGTTATACATGGGTTCTGTTTAGTTGCAACCCGATAAGATGAGGGTGTGCCATCTCATGCATCATTTAGGCACATGCTAGAAATCACATGTCATGCATAGTTTCCATGCCATGTAGATTCATTAGAAATTGCATGTTGTTGTGATAATTGTTGTGCTAGAAAATCATGTTGTTGTGATAGCTTCTTAATAAATACCTACTATTTTATAGGGTATTGTTGTGTCAGTTTGTTGATAAAATGAATGCCAAAATTTGGTTTTTTGGGGAGTATGGGCCCTCAACAACCAGATTTTGGTAGATCATTGACCAGTTTATTTTTTTATAACATGTATAAGATGCCAAGCTTTGATTTGCGGGGAGTATGGGCCCTCACGGATTGCAATTTGGTACTTAGGTGTTTTTCAGTGTTTTTTCTGGGTTCCGGAGTAGTTTCTGAGGCTTACTATCCGGAAAACCCAGAATACACGTTGTGTAGTTCTATGTACTCACACCGTGTGTTCTTCTATTCGGGAATAAATAAAAACTTTGTAATTACACGTCGTGTACCCTCAGTACATGTCATGTAGTCTCTTTCTGTGTCATAGGCCGTGTGGGTGGGGACACGGGGTAGGGAATGGTTTGGGGGGAACACGTCGTGTACCGGTTGTACACGCCATGTAGTGTCGACCCAGTGTCTGCCCGTGTGTCTAACAACACAGAGGGAGGAAACCTTAAGACATACATGTTGTGTCAACGTTGAACACGTTGTTTAGTCTGACCCAGGTACATGTTCGTGTCACTAACAACACAGGTCAGTGTTACCCTAACTTGTACACGCTGTGTTCCTATGGGACACGCCATGTAGTGTCAGCCGTGTAGCCGGCCATGTAGAGAGCAACAAGGGTTGGTTTGGGGATTGTTTGAACACTCTGTGTCGTTTTGGAACACGTCGTGTAGTGTGACCTGGGTACACAGGCCTTGTGACGAACAACACAGGCCGATGAGAGATTTCCTCATACACACTGTGTTCCCATGGGCCACGCCGTTTAGTTTTGTTTTCGGAGAGCCGTGTGGATTAGACATGTAGAAGGACTCGGGCAGGGAAGGAGGATTCAAGTACACGTCGTGTATTTAGAAGACACGTTGTGTGTTTGGGGTGTTACACGACTAGTTTTAGCTGGAGTACATACCCATGTGGATGGGCTATGAGAACACGCCGTTTATTAATTATACATGCCATGTAGTCAAGTTTTGTGAATCATGAATGCTTTCTTTATCCTGTTGCCTTCTTGGTCTCCTCGTTTTAAATCCGGATCTAAGGTGTGCGTTTGACCTTGTAGATTCATTCCACCAAGACGACCACTGGTTGTCCACCAGGAGAGAGGCGATGATTATACTCTGGAGATGGTGGGCCATGGGCTACCAATGGATCCTCCAGCAGTGCCAGATGCAGCTCCGACCATTATACTGGACACAGACGTGGATGTACGGTTCCATGAAGGATTCATAGGGTTCATGCAGACCTTCCAGGGAGCACCAAAGACCACCACATCTATGGTAGAGCTGAATCATATATTCCACCAGCAGCATCCACCTTTGTTTTCAGGGGATGGCAGAACACAGGCTGCATAGTCATGGCTGGATTCAATGCATATGATATTCGTGCATCTTGAGACGCCTCATGGGAGGAGGGTCAAGCTCACTACAAACATGTTGTGTGATTATTCCAAGAGGTGGTGGGATGTTACCACCTAGTCTGAGCATCACCATGACATGGAATGAGAAGATTTTCAGGCATCCTTCTATTACTTCTTCCAGGAGATGCTAAGGGCAGATCGACCTCAAGAGTTCATGAATCTGCAGAAGGGTTCCATGTTAGTGATGGATTATTCTGCCTGTTTCACTGATCTTCGGCGTTTTGCACCTATTCGGGTGGGTGGTGAGACATTGAGGGATAGAGGCCTTGAGGATGGTCTTTGATATGACATTCGAGCACTGGTAAATGTCTTCAGGTTTCCTACCATACATGATATTGTGAACCAAGCACTGATTACTGAGCAGAACCTGCGGGAAGCTAATGGTGTGGGCCAGGGCGGTTTGACACCAGTTTATGGTACTATTTCTACCGGTAAGATGAAGAGACAAATGGATTTCTCTCATATTGTTAGTACTATCCAGAAGAAGACTTCATGTGGCTAGGTCATGTGTTACCAGTGTGGTAGAGAGGGGAACAAGATACCTCAGTGTCCGCGTGACCCAGTGGAGTGTAGAGCTTGTGGCAGGATGAGTCATCTCCAGCGTTTTTGCAGGGCATTTCCACCAGTGGATAGTGAGATAGGTTCTGTGAAGACTCCATGTACAGGGGTAGGACCAAAATATTCTTAACAGTTGGAAAATTAGGGTACGTTAGGGTGTGAAGGTAGAGATGTTGGTCATGGTCATGGTAGACAGACATCAGGATCTCAAAGGCAGCAGGGCGGGTCAGCTCAGGGTAGCCAGGTTGTGTCGTAGGGTCGCGGCACTGGGCAGGCAAATACACTGCAACAGACCCAACGTGAGTAGGATCCTGGACCTTCTAATGTCAGAGGTACTATTCTAGTATCTTCTGTTTTATCTTCTATACTTTTTTATATGGGTGCTACACATAGATTTATATTTGTGCCCATTGTGGGGTGCCTTGGGCTCTGTGTTTCTTCTTCTTCTAATGTTATGACGTTAGAAACTCCATTAGGGACTAGAATGGTTGGGGTGCGTCAGTGCGAGGAGTTCCCCCTTGAGGTTGGTGGGAATCACTACCTATGGGACCTCTATGTCTTAGATATGATATCTTAGTATGTCATTCTCAGGTTGTACTGGTTGGTACCCTTTAGAGCCTTTGTGGATTTATATCGTCGCAGGGTGAGTTCCATGTCACCAGAGGGTAGAGAATTTCTATACAAGGGTGAATGGGATGTTTAGGTGAGCCGAGCTGGACTCGAGCATCATGGGCGAGGTGGTGTGACAGCCCAGATCGTGAGTTTATTTCTGGATGATCAGGGTACTTTTCAGAAGGATTCCCCTCTAGTGGTTGATCGTTTCAGGGATGTCTTACCACATGACTTTGCAGGTCTTCCTACAGAGTGAGAGGTGGATTTCTCTATTGAGATTATTCCTGTAGTAACACCAATGTCCATTCCTCCTTATAGGATGGATACACCAGAGTTGGAGGAGTTGCAAGGAAAGGGTTTCATCTGACCTAGTACTTCTCCTTGGGGTTCGCCTGTCCTATTTGTGAAGAAGGCAGATGGTACCCTCAGACTTTGTGTGGATTATTGGAAGATGAATGAGTTGATGGTCAAGAACCGACATCACTTTCCATGGATTGATGATCTTTTTGATCAAATTAGAGGATCACGAGTGTTCTATAAGATTGACTTGAGATCTGGATATCATCAGTTGCAAGTTAGACCATCAGACATACCACTTATAGATTTTCGGAGCAGATATGATCTATATGAGTACTTGGTCATGCCGTTCGGACTCACGAATGTGCCATCAGTTTTCATGTCTCTGATGAATCGTGTGTTCCATCCATATCTTGATTCTTTTGGGGTAGTTTTCATGGACGATATATTGGTGTACTCTCACACTCGACACGACCATGCCACCCATCTTTAGATCGTACTAAGTACACTGAGAGAGCATCAACTATATGTTAAGATCTCAAATTGCCACTTTTGGATGGACCAGATACACTTCCTGGGTCATATTATCTCAGAGGCAGGAGTTGCAGTAGACTCAGAGAAAGTGAGAGTAGTAGTTTTTTGGGAGAAGCCTAATAACATGTTTGAAATACAGATTTTCTTGGGGCTGGCTGGTTACTACAAGAGTTTTATATAGGACTTCTCCTTCTTAGCAGTTCCGTTGAAGGGTTTGACTAAGAGTGGTGTGAAGTTTTTTTGTTCAGAAGCATGCAAGACAGCCTTTTAGGATATAAAGGGAAGTTTGACATCAGCACCAGTCCTAATACTTCTAGAGCTGGGGAAGAGCTATACAGTTTACTGTGATGCATCAGGGATTGGTCTGGGAGTAGTGTTGATGCAGGGCGATTGAGTTGTTGTGTATGAGTCTCGGTAGTGGAGGCCACATGGGAGTAATTAACCGATGCATGACCTCGAGTTGGCTGCAGTTGTTCATGTGTTGCGTTGTTGGAGACATTATCTGTTGGTAGAGCATTTTGTGGTTTTCACCAACCACAAAAGTCTCAAATACATATTTAATCAGCGTGACTTGAACCTAAGACAGAGAAGGTGGGTTGAATACCTTCAGTCCTTCAACTTTGAGCTTGCCTATACACCTGGTAAGGGTAATGTAGTAGCTGATGCACTGAGTAGGAAGATTCAGACACAGGCAGTGCAGGAGGCCCGTGGTGAGTGGTAGATTATGGATTTGTTCTCTAAGATGCATTTGGAGGTGCACAATAGTCAGGGGAAATCGTATATTTCTTCCTTAGATGTGACTTCTACCCTCCTGGATAGAGTGAGGATGAGACAGCTATCGGATTTAGAAGGCCTAGTTCTATGGGAGTCGGTGGCAAGTGAGGACCCTCCTCTGGGATGGACGATAGGCGATGATGAGGTACTGTGTTTCCTTGGAAGAGTGTGGGTTCCAAGGGATATACACGAGGAGCGGATGTGGGAGTTTCATGCTTCATCTTGGGTAGTGTATCCTGGAGTTACCAAAATTTATTGTGACTTGAGACGTCAGTATTGGTGGCCGGGTATGAAACAGGAAGTAGTTGGTTTTGTTACGAGATGTTCCACCTATCAGTAGGTGAAAGCATAACAATAGAGACCAGCCGTATTGTTACAATATTTACCCATTCTGGAGTGGAAATGGGATGATTTCGTGATGGATTTCGTGACCGGGTTGTCGAGGTCACCTCGTGGCAGTGATGTCGTGTGGGTTGTTGTGGACAGACTTTTGAAGGTAGCTCACTTTTTTCTGATCAAGGAGACCTTTTGTGTTGACGAGCTCAGAAGGTTGTATATCTGAGAGGTCGTACGTCTTCATGGGGTCCCTCTTTCTATCGTTTCAGATAGGGACACCCATTTTACATCTCATTTATGGCAATGTTTTCAGATGGCACTGGGTACGTAGGTCCTTTTGAGCACAGCTTACCACCCTCAGACCGATGGCCAGTCAGAGCGTATGATATAGATTTTTGAGAACATGTTGCGCGCATGCATCCTAGACTTTGGGGGATCCTTGGAGAAGCACATACCTCTGGTCGAGTTTTTCTATAATAACAGTTTTTAGGAAACTATTGAGATGGCACCTTACGAGGGTTTATATAATAGGCCATGTCGATCACCTCTTTACTGGTTAGAGGTAGGTGAGGTAGCTTTACTGGGACCACGTCTTGTGCAGGAGACTTCAGAGTAGGTCCAGTTGGTTCATAAGAGAATGGCTACTGCAAAGTCTCGTCATAAATCTTATACTGATCACCGAAGATAACCCTTGGATTTCATGGTCGGGGATCAGGTTTTCTTGTGTGTTTCGCTGTGGTTGGGACACATGTGGATCAGGAGATAGGGTAAACCTTCACCGAGATGTGTAGGGTTGTTTAAGATTCTGGAGAGAGTCGGGTCGGTTGCCTATCGGTTGCAGTTACCACAGTGGTATTGGTCTAGCACGATGTTTTCCATGTATCTCAGCTACGCCGTTATCATTCAGACCCATATCATGTCTTTCATCCTGAGGAAGTTGAGATTCAGGTCGATGCATTCTTTGAGGAGCATTTGATTCATATTTTTGATAGAAGTACAAAGTTCTTCCAAGGCCAGTTAGTTTTTCTTGTTCAGGTGCTATGAAAGCATGGCCGAGTGTAGGAAGAAACATGGGAGCGGGAGACCGATGTACATGCTCAGTGGCCAAGTTTGTTCACAGCTTTATCTTTTCCACCCTTGGAAGGGCAATTAAGGGACGAATTGCTTTAAGGGGGGAAGTTTGTAAGAACCTGGTTCTTATTCTTGAGGTATGGGTTTCTTATTTTCCTTTTTCCTTAAGTGTTCTTGAGAAAATATGGAAAATGGGAAAAATCTCAAATTTTGTGGGTACACGCCATGTACTTTTCCACACGTCATGTACTTTGGCCATGTGGGATGAGTACACAGGGTGTGTAGGCATGTTGGTAATGAAGGGTGTAAAATTGACTACACAATGTGTACTTTGTATTTACACACCGTGTAATCAGTCGGCATGTGAACAGTAAGGTGGTGGGGGCAGCTTCTAGCTGAGCGACAGTACATGCCATGTATGTAGGAATACATGTCGTGTACTCATGTCGACAGATGAACAGTGCCTTAGTGGAATGAAGCCGCCAAGGGAACAGTTTAAAAAATGAAAATTACACGCTGTGTACTTGAGATTACAGGCCGTGTAGTTTTTTTTCACTTAAAATGGGCAGAAGCCTCCTCATTTGGAAAAGGAGGCTTTGGGTTCGTTTTAGAGCTCATGAGGATGGTCGAACCTTGGAGGATCACCCGATCGCGCACAGGGAATCCGATTCCGCCTCTGTGGATCACATTGGGGTCGTACGGGTAATCCCTCCCCTCTCCTTGCGTTGTGATTACCAATTCATTCCCAAGGGAAAGTTATTTAAGTTTGAATGAGTGAATGTTTATCCTAGATCTAATTCGTTCTTGGATGATTCAGGAGGCATCGCTCACGTATACCAATCAGAGATGATCGAGGTAGGTGGTCTGGTGTTTATTTACAACTGTTGAGTTGAATTTGTGTATCATTGAGATGTGAACCCATGTTTGGGGTGTCGTATGGCTGTGGCCTTTTCTAAAACATATCTATAATTGCATAGATAAACTTATGTTAAGTTAAAACTACTGTTTGGGATCATTTCTTGGATCCAGGACCACCCTGGGGGTGCATTCCTCTGTTTAGCTGTTTGGCCAGAATACCTCTAGGTATACTGTGAATTTTAGAATTCTTTGAATTTCCTTTAGAGGAATTGTATATAATTTCTTGCTTATGTATTGGGCTCGGTCTGGTTACTTGTATATCCTGAGGTAATTGTTCGTCTCGCCTCTGGGAAACCTTTATCAAGCCTGTGGGCAGTAGTTTCTGTGCCTGTGGGCAGCAGTTTCTATGCCTGTGGGTGACACCTTGTACGCCTGTGGGAAATATTCATTATTCCTGTGGGCAGAAACTTATGGGTTTCAATTCTGATTACATGAGGGTAAGGATTTTATGTCTGAGGACAGTGTTATCATGAGTATTCACCACGTTAATTTTCATACGTTATACCTACCAAGTTAAAGCATATGCTTGGAATGGTTAAAGGAATATTAAAATGGAAATATAATTGGTAGAGTTAGTTACTTTTGAGTACTACTTAGTTTATTTAATTTACTTTTCCACACTGTTGTTGCACATTTTCACTGACAGTTGGGCACGAGCCTTTGGTTGGTGCCTACTAGGATTAATTTCTCACACCCTATTTGGGTCATGTCTTCAGCCCAAACAGACTATATTTTTGTAGGTGTCGACAAGGTAAAGGGTCCCTATACAGGTATATGATTTTAGCAGAGGAGTAGGAGAGCATGGGACCGAGCTTAGGCTTGCAATGCTGATACGTTCTGTTTACTCTACTTTGTTTTTCTTGGTTTTACCTTGTACTTTGAGTTGTATTGTATTGTATTGCAGTGTATCCTGTCTAGGCTACTTTCATAGAAATAGTGACATGCTTCATTTTTATCTATATAACTATTGGTTATCTTTTACTACAGTTGTCCATTTTAGTTGTATATTGTTTACTACTTCCTCTGTTGTATGTTATTTATCTTTTCCGCTGCGCTACACTTTGACAAATGAGGGAATAGTTTCCCCAATGTTAGACATGGGCCCTTGTTTCTAGTCGGCAGCCTCTGGGGTTTGTGGAAATTCTCTTGAGGTTATGTGTCCAACTGGGTTCGGGGCACCCGTTGTGTGGCTTCCGGATCCGGGACGTTGCAGTTGGAAAGTGTCATCTCGGTGTTTATCTAATTAATTTGAGAGGTTGATTGTGTTTTAGTGGTTTAAGAACCTTGGATTCAAAGTCATTATATAAAAGTGAATTGAGTTTTTAGGGATATAATATGGTCTTTAGGTGGGCTTTGGGGATAGTTTATAGACATGGGATCTGGTTAGATGACCAATGAGACCTCTTAGGGATGAGAATTATTGTGGTGGGGCAATTGTAATACCCCTCATTGATATAGGTATTTTAATTTCAATAGAAAATTTAATTTTCATTAATTGGGTTGTTTAATTAATAATTAATGTTTATAATATACATTATAGTGATTTAACACCGCAAAAATATGTTTTTGGATAAGGAATTTGGATCAAAAGTTGTTCGAAATTAGTGGGAAGAATTAGGAGAAGGCCAGGGTGGTCAGGGATATGGCCTGTAGCCATTAGCAAGACAGTGTCTTGAGAAGTATCCTTGTATCACCCTTCGGTACACCATATATTTTTTGGGGTTAATAGATATTTTTATGTGGGAAAAACTTCATTTGAGATTCTCCCACCCCCACCCCCCAAACACCAAAATTTTATGCAGGAAGTAGTTCTCAAGGGAGGTTGTTTGGTTGCGCTCACATCCCACTTTTATCTCCCTTAACCCTCATTCAATGAGGTGAATTTTAGTGTGGTTATATAGTTAATCCATGGTATGGTGTCCCCTTATACATACTTTCTTCCCCTTTTCCCTTCACTATTGTTTTCTTCAATCTTTAGCTAGGGACTCGATGTTGACTCCACTGAAAAATGGTTGAATCAACTGAGAATTATAGGGATTCCATTATTCATGTGACATGGGGGTCCCATAACACTATCTTAACACCTTTACTTGTTTATTATATGAAGATAAATCATTCCATATAATTTTATATGGTTTATAATGAAATTTAAATTAGTTTAATGATGTAAATTATGACACCTGTTGGAGATTTGGCTCAGTGTAGGTTTGGGGGAGCAACAGGAACACTAGAAGCCCAATTTCTCTAGGCTTCGATAATAATTGGATTCCTGATGAGGTTTTGGGATTTATTACCATTCTAAATTAATTTTTTTTTTAATAATAAATCTTATAAAAAATTATTTGGGTTGTTTAGAATGATTCAAGAGCTCAGGACATTGATCAGAGCTCGGTTGATTATATGTGAGGTTGTATAGGCTTGGGAGGAGGCTTATAGCCTCTAGTAAATAATGTTAATTGCTTCTAATGAGGTAATTTTTACCACGTACATGAAATTTGGGTTAGACAATTTTATGTGTAATGTGGTATGTGAAATCCAAGCTCATGGAATATTGGACATATTAATTTATTTAAGTTGTTTAACTAAAATTAGTTAACTAAAATTCCATGGAACATGTAACATGAAAAAGTCACCGAGGACATTGGGAACCTGTCCAGTGCCTCATCCAACAATGTTCTAGGTATTAATAATATTTTTTATTAAGATATCACAACCCTTTAGGGGAACTAATTAAATGAATTTAACCCATTGATCATGAAAACCCTAGGGTGATATTCTTTAGACACCTCCATGTAGAGGTGTGGATTTTATTAGATTCCTAGACCTATTAGTCCTTAGAGGACCATTTATTAGGTTCTTTATAACTCCATTGGAAAGGGATGTGATGATTTGTGAGAGGTTGGCCTAAGTTTACAATAACCCACCTTGAGATTCCTTAGGTTCTTGGCCTTGGTTTATATGAATAGAGACATGATATGAGTGTTATGAAAAATCTTTAATGATGTCATTAAGGCTTTAATCATGAGGCCCATGAGTTTGTACTTTGATTAAGGTACTTCTGAAGGATGAGTTTCCATGAGTGGTGGGTTTTGATCCTAGTGAGAACATATTCTAAAGGGGGGCCAAAGTAGGGTTCCCCTTCTTTGTATTGACTTAAAGGACCCCATGTAGGGTATCATTTCTATGTTAGAAACTATGGGACCCCATTAGGTTCCCCAATGACATAGTGGACTTGAGAAGGTGCATTTGGTCATGGGTAGATATGATAGAAAGCATCACCTTAGAACCCATATAGAATATGTAATCCTGAGGGGATGTGGATAGTGATGGTGGTTTTAAACATTCACCCAACCTTTGAAATTTTATTATGATTTCATTATTTATATTTTTTGAATTTATATATGCCCATATGTGTAGGACCCCGGGGAACCCTGAGAGGGGAGGGGTGAATCAGGGTGACAAATTTTTCTTTTAAACTGAGGATCTTGTTCCCACGTTGGTAGGAACCAGTTAAATGTGTATGAAGAATATGATATGTAATGAAACATTCACATTCAAAGAGATGGCACAGAAAATTTTACTTGGTTCACCACTAAGGGCTACGTCCAAGGAGCATACGCCGAAAAGTTTTCGGGTGTACCAAATTCCACTATTTTTCACTAGTTGTGGATTAAAATGGTTCGCCCACAGTCACTATGTCCTAGGCTCACTGCCTTTACAATTGTTCAGGGATAGCTTATTGCGTCCCTCGGGTCACTCCCGTTGACTCCCCCTGGCTCACTACCGTTGGTGAAGTCCCACTTAGTTTATAGACGTGAAGGTCTCTTCATCATTGCTCAATGAATTCATCCTTTGCATTATATGGATGCTCTGTTGAAGTCCAAATATCACCCATGAACTAATCTACAACATTCATGCAGCACCAAGACAACCGGCAAGCGTCAAAAGCACCTGGCACGCAACTCCAAGGTGGCGCGAAACTTTCAAGGACGACACGCAAGTTATAACTGTCCCGCAAGTCCACCTTCAAAACTTGCGAGATTCAGTCATCTTTAAAGCCAAACTTGGGTGACTCAACTTCTTCTCAACTGAAGCCAATTTTTAAACCTAATGGAAACCTATCACACAACTTCAATTCTGGCACGCAAGTATCACCAAATCACTTGTGCGACTACTGGACGGGCAGCAAACAATTGTCGCATTGCTCCACCTTGCGTGACCCACCAACACTTGCGCGACTTCAACACCTGCGGGACAAAAGCTCTAAATTTCATCAAATCCAAAGTTCATATTGAATGAAGAGGGTTGTTTCTCTATTTATAGGCATTCGGATACCCTAAGCAGCGGCGCGCAAGTCTTCCCTCGGCACGCAAGTCTCAACGCGCAACCCTTCTGTCCTCCTAGACACATGCACGACCAACTTCCAATCTTGGGAGCCCCTATTTACATTGCCACATTTTGATGATCAAAACATGATGGTCAAACGGAGCACAACATTCCAATCCTCTAAGGTACTGGTGTGCAAGTCCTTTCACGGTGCTCAAGTCACTTGTGCGACCAAACCAATAGTTGCGCGACCCTCTTTCCTTTGCCATATTTTCATGTTCTCATTCTGAAAAACATCATGTGCACAAGTTTCTACACCCCCAAGGCCTCGGCGCGCAAGTCTCTTTTCCAAAAACACATTTCTCCATATTTCATGTTTTGAGGCCCAAAAATTTGGCAAACACTGGGAGACAGCGCCATCTTCAACACTGTTGTCTGCTTGAACTGTATGATCACTTTGATGGTACACATTCGGAACTTCCTCTAAGGATTGACAACAAACACAAGCCATACTCCAATTCATGCAAAGAACATCCATGATTCCAACAATATGTACTTTTAAGGATCTATATTATGAGACTGATATGATATGATTATGGTGATGTTTTGGATTCCCTTTAATGATTCCTAGGATCAAGCTTTTGAGACAATATAATATTATATATATGTACATTCCAAGATGTGTTTCCCAGAATTTGGACATTGATCTATGTGATGGAATACTATGAATATCAAGATTCATCCTTGAGTCTATATGGGGTTCTTGAGAGGAAAAGGGATCCTAGGATTCCTAGTATGTCTAAGATCCATTTGTTCATGTTTGGGGGATTGATATTATTATCATTATTATTATGATATTCAAGGTTCACCCTTAGGATTCTTCCATTCAAGACTTATGACATTACACCTATCTAACTAGGATGCCCGGGATTCCTATGATCTGGTCGGTTATCATGGTGACATGAACATTGTTTCTAATTAGTGATTTCCTGGGATGATCAGGAATGGTCTTCAAGACGATTTTCTATTATGGAGTTTTGATAGATTCCTAATTCAAATATGATCTAGATTTTATCCCTTAATGTTATGTTGTTTGAAAATTGATCCTAATATTTAATGATTACTAGGTTACACCCAATGATCTGAAGTTATATTTTATAGAGGAACATATGTGGGATATGGGGGGTAGGACTTGTATCCCCATTTTGGTATGTATTATACTCAGTGACACTCCAGCACTGTTTGAAGTAGGTATGATCAATAGGGTTCACTGATCTGATGATTTATAGTTATATATTTATTTACTTATTTCCCATATTTATTTATTATTTTCAGTTGATAATTTCACATTCACATATCACTAAACTATCAATATAGATGTGATCATGTTGTTTGGGTCCTACTATGTTTTATATTCACACCTTTCTTGGAAAATAAATTCACTTAGGTACCCTATAAGACCTTCACTTTTTTACAAGTATAGGTTTGTTTGATTCTCAGTATTATGTGTTGGAGCTGGACCATCCTAAGTGGGACAAGGGGATTAGTGGTGGGGCTTGGAGTTGGGGGTAGGACTCATTTTATAGTCTTTATTTCCTTATTTTCTTTGTATATGTGATTTACCTTGTGGTAGATCTATCTCATATTCTAACAATAAAATTTTAGTAAGTATTAATTCTATATTCATTTCTTATTATTTGATATGATTATTAATTTTTTGTGCATTGATGTGATGATGTGGATGTCATTTAGTAACTTATGAATTACTACATAAAATAATATAGGGGTCTACCCACAGTCACTCTCTGTACCTCTGCTACTAGTCAGCAGCCTCTGGAATATAGGGAGTCATTTTGCAAGGTCATGTAGAGAATCAGACTTTGGCACTAGTTGAGTGGCCTCGAGATCAGGAAATTACTATATCACCCAATCAAGTCTACTTTTTCACCTTCATTGAATTCATTCATCATCTTATACAATAAAATCTATACCATAACCAAAGACTTAAGGTTGGGTTTCATCTAAGTTCCCTTCTCTTACTCAATGGTGAAGGGTGTAGTGATTACCAATAATTGTCCCACTAGCTTATCCCTTAATGTAGAGACCCTCATTCACATCTCATCCCACTACCTTATCACTTAAGGTTAGTTCCATCAAACATGCCTCGAATCACATCTCATCCTGACCAACCTTCCCACTCATGGTTTTCCAATATCTCAAATCATGCCTTCTAACTCAAGGAAAGGTTTATGATAACACATTTTCAATCAAGGTGAAGAAAACTTGTCTCAATCCATACACTATAACTCATGGTATACACTAACATAATGTAATACCAAGAATCTATCTCACACATGGTAGTCTATCTAGTACCATCTCACTCATGGAAGGGACAAGAATCTAGGTCCACACCCCATATTTAAATATGTCACCTATCAAAAGAACATGCAACACGAGTAGGGTACATAACCCATTATAAAATCTCACTAGATCTTCACCTAGGTTCTATTCACTTAGGACCTACCCCTCATCTCAATACACATCCCATATCACCCCTTAATAAATCTAATAGGGTCCTTCTATCGCATACAAGTCTCCTCTTGTCAATACCATCACTCATATTCACCCCTTAGTGGAACTATAGCCCTAAGGCTATTCCATACACTATCCCCAAAGGTAGGGTCCACTTCCTTATCTAATTCCACATCATGACCCTCAGTCAGGTCCCATATCACATCCAAAAAGAGAGATATCTCATCCAAAAAAACATTGGAAACCCTCTTTGTCATGCCACATCTTGTCAAAAAGGAGTTACCCAATTCCCCACACACACCAAAGCTATCATCCACCCTCAATATTGTGTCAATCATCAGACGTGAAATATATGGATGTCTCACCCATCATCGCTAGGACTATGACCTCTCATTAATTTAAAACTAGTTGTGTAGTATGACCTAGGCTACCCAATTCTCATCTCACATCCCTAGACCTACTAGTGGCCTCTCATAAAATTACTCAACACCTTCTTCTATTAATTCCATGCTGGTTGGAAGATTTTAAATTTTCCAAAGTGATCAAGAGCACATATTCTAACATTATGAGGATCAATTATACCCTCTCCCATTCTTTATAGAACTCACAATATCTATATATTTACTCAGTCCCATAAAACATACATGAAGGAATTAAATCATGTATAGACAAACATATGGATTTTTATTTAAGGGACTACCTACCTCATCCATAGAGTTAACCTTTTACTAAGCTCCGTCGAGCCTTGAAAAAGCTCATACAGGCTCTCAAGAATCTATATCATGTCATACGACATAAATAATTAAGTATAAAATATCTATAATTAATCAATAAATATATTTTAAAAATGAATTTTCACCTAAAAACTCATTGTGCATCGTCATTGAATCAAAACTACTTCTAATGGTGTGTGATAAACCTTTCTGGAAGTATTATAGCCAACACACATAAATCCCCCATATATTTCACCTGAATAAACCTTGATCTAGTGGAATTAGCACCAAAACCCTAACACAATAAATCCAAAATTAGAAACTATAAGAGGAATGAAAAAATTAAATGATATGGAAGGAGATACATACCTAGAATTATTGTAAACTCCATAAAAATTTTCCTATTTAATGGGGGATTTTCATAGGGAAAAGTGTGGTCAAGGAACCAGTCAAATATCCCTTCTACATAGACTCTCTCTCCAAAATAGAATGTGGGATAACCCCAAATGTATGGGTCTCTCATCGATTAAAAAAATTCACTTAGGAATTGGTTGGAATGTAACCATGAGGGTCATGGAAAGATTACCACTATCAAACAACATTATCATAGGACAACTATGGATCACAATGAGATACTCTCCATGTAGAGGGCCTAGCCCTTATCCTACATTCATCATGGAATAGCCTTGCAACCATCCATAGTGTCGTCACTTTCTATAGTCTATCATGAAGCAGCAAAGGGGTTGTGGTGTGACAGGCTATAGTTGTAGCATTTCATCATGGCCTCCAAGACTTAATCCAATGGTCACCCTTGCGGACAAACTATCACCCATAACTCATTCCTCATCAAAAAACATCTCAGTATGATATTATAACTCTCCAATTATCAATTTGAATACAAATTCATGAAACCAATTTTTCTCCATACCAAAAATTCAAGCTCCCCAGGAAATCTAATGACCCTAAAATTTGTAGGTTGTTACAAATTACCCATTATAATGATTCCCATACTTGAAAAGCCTGTGTGGCCCTTCATCCACCAATCTCAACCTACCTCAGTCATGAATTCATGCTAACTTTTTGTGTTCCATATATTAATGTGTAATAATCCATTGTTGTGGATCTCCAAACACCAAGGTTCACAATTCACTAGAATCTGATCTTTCCACTCATTACCCACACCAACACCCTGATTGAAATCAATTATACCCATTAATATTGTGACACCACGGTGTCTTGAACTAATTCATATTGAGGCTTACGGTTCTCCTCACCATAATTCATTATCATAAAGGATAATTTCAATTAATGGTGATCCCCAATATATGAAACCATTTTTAGTAAAAAATTATAAATTCCAATGATCAAATGATATGCTCAACAAGGTTTCCACATCACCAAATTTGATTCAATGTAAAGACATGGATTATTACTCCTCTCACCAACCTCTCCAAAAAATAATCGATATCACCTACCACTGTGTAATAAAACCACCCTATCATGATGATTTAACTCTCAAAGGCATGTCAAGATCATCCAAATTCCCTAAACTAATGTTCAAACTTGACTCCCATTCTAATTCCATGATTGGATCACCAACCACCCACTCCATATGTTATTCTCCACCCCATGCACCGGTGAACCTCTAATTTGAATTTCTCTTAGATCACCTCTCCACTATCTCAAGCCCAATTCCAATGCATGGACTCCATAAACCAATCCTTTATTACCAAAGGAACCAGATATCAACAGAACATAACACACACTAGTAACCAGATTCCACTATGACCATCCATCAAATGGTCTTGTCGCAACCTCAAAACTTCCAACACAAGGGTAACACCACCATGACTGATTTGATGCCCATGGATATAGTAATATTTTTATCATCAATAATTAAAAATGAAACACATGATCTTTGTATACCATGATTTCTCCATCACTGAATACAATGAATGGGTGTGGTTTCTCTTCTTATACTTGAGTTCCATCACAAAACACCAATTGTGGCACATTATCGGGTCACCAATAGAGCCATACTAATATTTTAACAATCCAATAATAATGATAATAATCTATTCTTACCACCATTAGTGAACTTGTCGCTATATGTATTTCATTAAACCTATCTTTCAGCACTGGCCTAAACCAATCCCAACATCGTATGAGTATAGATCCTCCAAATATTTTCTCACTTATCCTGACAACCCCCAAAAAAGATCAAAACCTATGGGACACTTTGATATTTAATGTCTCTCAAAAAACATTGCTTCTCTACCCATACACAGATGGTAATTAATCCAAAAACCAACTAGGCATCATGCATAACTAGTGCTCACATGACCTCACACACTAACTCTTTTCCAAAAATCCATGCCATATCTCTATATCTCCTTTTTTGAAGGAAACTATTTCCTCTAAATAGGCCTCTGATAGGTTCTCACTCATAATCTTGCTCAGTCTCACCCAAATGCATTGGTTGTGCACTCCTGTATAACCAGATCACATAATCAAACTCAATCACCCATGAGTTTTGTATTGTCAATCTTAGGCTCATATGCCTATCCCAGCGACCATGCCCCACTACATGTCATACTAACCCAACCAAAGTATCCATGATTCTTCCCATCAACCATAGATAATGAATCTCACTCAAGCCTACTGTAAGAACACCCATTTCCTTGGTGTCACTCCAAAACCACAAGAATCTACCCATGATTCCACCACACCACTAAAAGTGAATCCAGAACCGACATGGCTAAGTATCAAAATGATCATACCCTCAAAACCCAACCTTTATACCCGAAGCACTCAGAGTGATTCACATCCTAAAGCCTAAGGCATTTATAATCTTTTCCATAGTCTCCCAGTTTTCCTAAGTATGGTTCCACAAAGTCGATATCTATGAAATCACCATATAGGTTATTATTTAAAATTTATGTAATTAAACACCATATCCTTAAGGAAACATGTGCCTATCCTTTGATAATTCATTAGGCATTTGTTAGGGTTCCATTACTAGGGAATCAATTGTCTGCACTGTCCTAATAATGTTAATTATACTTCCCTTTCATATAGGATGTATAGTTATTTCAAATGAATGTCTCGCCATCGAATCCATAGGACATGTTTCCATAAAATAACTCATCAGTGAAATTTATAGTCAAGATGATTTGAATTTCACCATTTTTTATGTGTAGATACCATATAACTTGTTGTTGACACTTTATAAAACAAATTAGCAATCCTATCACCTCAATAAAATATACATACCATTAGAAAAGTGTTTGTAAGACTCTAGTCTAGGTTCTATCACAGTCTTTGGAATATTTCTAGATCACCTTTATAAAATCTACCAGAACATTAAAATAAATAACATGCTCTGATACCAATCAGAACACCCCCCTCTAAATACCTTTTTGAGTTGGAGGGATATGTAGCCTCAAGTGTGAATCCTCATATTATAGAGGATACTAACTAGAGACAAGGGCATAATCCATAAAATTGGGAAACTATTTCCTTTAATCAGATTAAGAAACTAGTGAAAATAACTAAATAGTATTCATCACAAACATCAAAGTATGCATAATTAAATAATTAAAATGCTATAAAAAATTAAATCCAACATAAAAACGAATGGTCATACTAGAATAAAACAATGAAAAGACACTAGTATGATCATATAAAAAAACAAAACAATTTAAAAAAAATGAATGTTTCTACTTACATCCCCTGGCCTCTTCCCAATCTCTAATACTCGCTAAGAAGCTTCATCTCTATCCACCATACTACTAGTGCTCAACTTGAAAGAAGATATAAAGTCTGCACATACACTAAAGTCCTTGTGGTGGGTATAATAAACATATATTTGTAGTATATCACTAATTTCTCCAAGTATACACTATCACATGAATGTATAGATAAAGTGAATAAAAAATAATTTTACATAATCATAGAAAATATTATGTACTAATAAGGACTCCATGACTCCAAGCACATTGAGTCATTTTTTTCAAACCAAGACACCACAACACTCAATCATATATACAGTAGCACCATACTAGAATCCCTTCTTCACCTCATGCCACAAAATCCAACTCATACCTAAACACTTGGGGTAGGTCATCATTAAATTACATATCTTGTACCAAAAGTTTTATGGTAGGGTTCCTACCAAGTCTTGAACCACCACCTAATCACTCAATGTGGGGACTATCATACTCATCTTGACCCGCTGCATTATCACTTAAGGTAGCATTCATCATCTACACCTAATATAACATCTCAATCAGACCATATTTCCCACTCATGTTTGTCCAATATCCTAAATTAATCCTTCTCACACCAGGAATTGTCCATAACAGTACCTTCTCCCTCAAATTAAATCCAAATGGTCTAAAATTTTACCTTCCCACACATGGTATACTTGGTCTTCATACACAATGAAGAATTTATTTTATTAATCGTATCCCACCAATTCTATATCACACATGGTGGGGTAAGTCTTCTAGATCCTCACCCCTACAAAATAATATATTGCCAATCATAAGTATGTGGATCATAATTAAGGAACACATCCCATCATAAAATCACACCATTTACTCACCCAAGAGCTTGTCACTTAGGACCTCGACCCCCATATCAATTAAAATAACATATCTCCCATCAAATAATTCACTAGATTCCTTAAAACCCATCCATGTCACATTACATTGATTCCATCCTGTATATCTCATCTCTCGGTGAAAACACAACCCATAGGCTCATCATGACCCAATATCCAAAGGTGAGGTACACTTCTTTATCCAATTTCAAATCATGAACCTCACTAAAGTCAAATTTCACATATCCTACGGTATATATCTCATCCAAATACATATAATAAACCCTCTCAATCACACCTCCTCTAATCTATAAGGACTTACCCCATTCACCACCCACACCAAGGATATCATCCTCCCTCAACATGGTGTCACTCATTATGAGTGTGACTCATGTCAGTCTCACCAATCACTGCTTGGAATAATCCATCTCAAAGCTTATTAACTAATATAAGGTGTCCAAATTAGGCTACCCAAGTCACCTATTATTTCCGAAGACTTACCCATTGCCTCTGGTTGATATACTCAACACATTTACCACAAATTATATGGTCACTAGATGAAAAAAATTTCCTTATGTATATATGAGTAATTTCTCTAACCCTATGAGGATTAATTCTACACTCTCTTTATCTATGGTTCCCATAGTCTATATCCATCTACTATTTCCCATGAAACATTGATTTGGTCATGTGATCATGCATAAACAAGCATACGGATTTTCATTTAAAGGGCCACCTATCTTTTCCTCATTGTTAACCCTGCTCCAAGATCTATCAATCCTTGACCAAGATCATCCACTCTTATGAGCACCAATATCATTCCATATGAAACAAATAACAAATTATATACGTTTTTAATTACTTTTTAAATTTACTTTCAATAATAATTTTCACATAAAAACTCACTTTGCCTCACTACTTCACTAAAACATCTTATGGAAGTGTTTGATCAACCTTATGGTACCTCCTCTATCCAATACCCAATAATTAACCATTTTTCTTTCTTGAATCCACAATGATTTGGTGAAATCAACATCAAAACCCTAAATCGATTCATCTAAAATAATAATTTGTGAAGGGAAAAATAAAATGAAAGTGGATGGATGGATAAACATACTTAAAATTACCAAAACCTCAATGAAATCAATACTCTTCGGGGAGAGTTTACATATGGGAAAATGGAGAGAGAGAGGAGATGGTTGAATGGCCCACCTTCATGTGCACTCAATCTAAAATCAAATTGGGGTTACTACTAAAGGATGGGTTTATCTCTAATTAAAAAATGAACCCATTAATCAGTTGTGAAATAACTAGCAGTGTCAAAACATGATGCTAACCATCACACATCATTATTATAGTGAGATCATGGATTGTGGTGCCATGCTTCTTAGCTATATGGCTTGACCCTTGGCCCGCCTCCATTAAGGAATGACCATTGCACCCTCGGTTATGTGACTCCCTAATGTATTATATCACAAAATTTAAAAGGGTCATGGAATGACCGATAATAACTAAATAATTTCTATAAGGACTTTTATCCTTTCTCCAATGAATATCCATTCACTTGAACCATCACTTAGGCCTTGCTCCTCAATAAAAAAAATCTTCCCTAGATAGTCCAACTCTTGGACTCCTAATCTAAATTTCCATTCACGAGATCACACCTGATCTAAATCAAAAAATCAAGCTCCCTATGAAAATTAATAACCCTAAAATTTATAGATCATTACAACTGAAGGTATTCTAGGGAAGTTGGTGGAATTGAGGCATCTCATGACGGAATCGTTATCTATAGTGGGACAAAGGATTCAACCAGAACACTCCAATTTGAACTCCTTTTCTTCAACTTTTATTTTCAAATTTGAAATTTGTATTTTATTTGTATTTGATATGTAGAAGATTTCATAACTAGGTTTATTGTGTGGGTTCACAATTAACCAAAAAAAATATTTTTTTAAAATACCAAAAAAAATAATTTCAAATTTATTTAAGTGATTCTTTTATTATTAGAAATATTTGTCATTAAAATTAATTTTTATGTAGATTAAATTTATAATTTATTTATTTATGAAAAAAAAATGAATTCAATGTTAAATTAGTTTCCTTTATATGTTAAAAAATTAAAACATTTACTTTTATAGTTGTATTTAAGTGTAGTGGTTTTGATTTTAAATACAAATTCTATTATTTCTATATTTATTTACATGTTTATGTGTTTTGATATTTATAATAACAGGTTTATATGTCATAAATATATTTGATTATGTGTGTTAAATTTATATGTTAAATTTTTTCATATAATCTGTCTTTTTATTTGTATATATATTTTAAATTAAAATATTTTTTATTAAAATGTATATGTTTATATTTTTATATGTTTTTAATGTTTTTTTTTTAATTTTTTGATTATATATTAATATATTTTTAATTTAATGGTTTTTATATTCATATGTTTAAATTCATCTATATATATATACAATAAATGTATATATTTTAAATTTTTTATTATATGTTTATCAATTTATATGTTCATATATTTATAAGTTTTAATTTAATTCATTTTAAATTTATTTATTTATATGATTATATGTTTATATTTATTTTGTTCTTAATATTATCTATTTATATATGTTTTAAATTTATATGTCTTTAATTTAAATGTTTTGAATTTATATTTTTGTTTTTATATATTTTAATGTTTTTCATATATATATATATCATTGTGTGTGTTTATATATAATTTTATATGTGTGTTTTAAATTTATATATTTATTTATATATTTATATGCTGAAATATTTTTCCATATTTTTTATTTAAATTATTGTTTTGGGTAATTAATTGATCAGAATTAGCTAAATTTAGGGGAAACAAGTGAACAATATAAAAAAGGTATTGATGATTTCTTATAATTTTATAAACAAAATCTTGAAAATGGGAACTTTTTTTCAGTGTATAAATTGTTATAATATGAGAAAATTAGGGTCCAAATAAGTTAATGACCATTTTATTTTATAAGGTTTTAATCATAGTTATACATACTGGATATGGTAAGGTGAAATAACAAAATATTAAAAAAATTATATTGATGATGATATTTAATATGAGATAGAGTATTATCATTATGAATTAATTCATGATGTAGATGTTGAAGCTATAAAAAATTAGAAAGAGTTTAATATTGGAATTGAGATTCTAAAACCCCATTATTCCAAGAGATTGATTGAATTCAAAGAAATAAATGGTTGGGGCGATAAAAGTTTCATTAAATCTCTTGAACTTCTAAAATAGATACTTCCAAAATGAAATGAGCTTCCAAGTTCAAATTATGATATAAAATGTTATTATTCCCAATGGTACTTGGGAATAAGAAAATAAATATTTTATGTATTTATTATCTATTTTATAGGATGAAATTTGAATGTTTATAAAAATATCCTAAATGTGGGATATTACACTATAAATAAAATGGGAGATCTTACTGTGATTCATTCCTAAGTTTAAGAAGTAAAAATATTTCTAAGGTAATCATTTATCTTAAAATAATTCCATGTTTAAATTTTTTATTTTAAAATTAAAATGTAAAAAATAGGTTGATATGGCAGACTAATGAATGAATCAATGATGGAAACATACTTCACCTTGTTAATTCACCATAATAGAATAGATTTGAATTATAATTTCCTAATTTTGGAAATGAAAATAGTTTTCTCATAATGGGACTGTGTTCAAATAGAACGAATCCATATCTGATCCAAAGTAACCAACATAGTTCATGGCATGTTATGTTGTTAGTTTATAACCTATCCCTATAGATTTGGATAAAGCAGTAATATTTTTAATTAGGTTGATGATTTCGAGATAAAAAATAGCCTAAAATTAAATTTTGTTTTCTTATTACTATTGATTGATGATTTAATATTTCTACGGTAGGTAGGTGTTAAATTTTTTTATACATGAAAGAAATAGTGTTTCCTTCTATTTGTTATAGTAATGTTTACTTTAAATCATTTTACTATATATGGAATCGTTTTTGGATATAATGTTAAAAGATATAAATATTGTTTAATTTATGAAGAAGGGAATTAATATCATTAATTTGAAAATGGTACAAAAAAGTGTATATAGTTCATCAAATATTTTTAAAATGAATCACTATTATTGAAAATTAAAAATTGAATGTAATGGTGTATAGGATTATGACTTTAACCTATAAAATTTTTCAAGCAGTGAATATTATAATTAGGTAAAAACATTAATGTCTCATTTAGAAAGATATAATATCTAGGTCATCAAAAAAATACTTGGATGAAATAGTTAATCTAATTAAAACTAACTTATTATTGATTTTTTGAGGTAAAGAATTACATTGATGATATTCATGTTGAGAAAAAACCTATCTAATAATTTGATTAGAAATTTGTTCGATTTAAAAGGAAAGAAAAAAATGGATTGTATGAATGAAAGATTAGATATAATATCAATAGGAATACATTTCTAGCTATCTCTCACTATTAATTAAAAAACCAACATATTTATCTCTTTCAAGTCACAAAACATTTAATAGTTAAAATATGATTTTTTTTCTCAATGACTACATGATATTAATCTACCTAGTGGTTATTATTTAAAAGAGATTTTTTTTTGTTATTAATGGATTTTTGGTTAGTAGGAATAAAATAAAATTATGGTCACTTGTTTTGAAATAAATCGTACTAGTTTCACCACATGTCATATTCTCACTTCTTATCAAAAATACTATCATCAAGTTGTATTATTTTTTAAATTATATATAAATTAAATCATGGATCCAAGTTTATTAAAAACATTAAAGAATGAATATTTTCTCATCCTTTTTAAACTAGAGATTTATTTTACACCAATATTTTTTAATATAATGGTCCATATTGTGATTAGTTTAGTTCATGATATAGGTTTATGTGGGACTATATATTTTTATTAGATATATCACATTAAATGAAATATTTAAATTTTGAAGTGATATATTGAAAATACTTATTAATTGTAGACCAATATTATTAAAAAATAAATATTATAGGAGGTGGTTGAGTCATATATTAACTACTTGTATGATATGGATAAAATTGGTTTCCCTTTATATCAACATCTAGAAATCAATAGTAAAGGTAATGGGATTAATGGATTAAAAGTAAATTTAATTACATTTGATCTGGTTATGAAGGACAATTTTTATATTTTGAACAACCTATATGAGGTTATTCCATAACAATTAGAAATTATTATTGGTTGAAAGTACCATATTTAAAAAAAACAAGTGGTTGACAATGAGCATAAAAATACATTTATTTCATGAGTTAAAGAGAAAGTAAATATTGATTCATATATATTAAAAACTAGGAAATTATTAGCTGGGGGACCATGTGTTTCGTGTGATCACATTTCCTTATTTTGAAATTAATAGTTATACATTTCAAATACAAATTTAGGATAATAAGAGTACCTTTAATAACAATGGAGTAATGGTTATCACTAAATCCATGAATTTTTTAAGTGAAAAAGTTAAAAAACCAATTTTATATCAATGGAGTATTTTGGAGTTTTTGAGGATATATGGGAAATTGAATTCGATTTTTTTCAAGTGCTAGTGTTTAAGTGTGTCTGGGTTGATACTAAAATTTGTGTGAAAAATAATGATTGTGAATTTACATTTATTTATTTGAAAATATTTGGTTGTAAATATGAATCATTTATCATGGAAATGCATGTGAAGTAGTTATTTTATGTTATTGACACTTAGAATGATCAGTGTTCCATGATTTTTCGAGGGAAAATTTATTAGGTTGATGAGGATGTTGATGATTTTATAGACCTATGTGATATTTCCCCATCTATTACATTATTACCTATGGATAAAGATTAATTTAATGTATTCCTGGTCCATACATTATGAAATGATCACAATGAAGATATATGGGGAGAACTTTATTAAAATCCTAATTCTTCTACTAAGGAACTTTTTTTATGAAACTTACAAATCAAAAAACACAATACTTTGTTAACTTGAATGTTTAAATATATATATTTGGATCATATCTTCTATTTTTTTATTGTTTTTTATATTTATCCATTTTAGGTATATATTTTTTGGTTGAAGAATCCTAAAATCATCATTTCTCTAGGACTATTTATTTATATTGATAATTTTGTGGTATTCACTTTTCCAGAACTATATTAGTTAAGAAAATATGTATAATTTTATTTTTATTATAAATAATAAAAAAATTACTCTTAATAATCATATAATTATAATAAAATACTAGAATGCGAAGTTTCATTTAATTATTTTAATATTATTTAAATGATGTACATAGAGGAAGAGGAACATCCACCGTGGTATATATACATATCTTCATATAAATATATATGAAATGATTAAATTATTTAATGAAATTAAATTAATTTTTATCAAAGTTATGGTGTCATTACTTGTGATACTGCTATTTTATAGTTTTATTATTCTCTAGAGAAGATGATAAACAAAGATACTAGTCAAAGGATAACATGTTTACCAAAACATTCATTGTCTCATGGGATGGTGCATAGGTTTAAAGTTAAATTTCAAGACAAAAAAAACCTATTAATCCCAAATTTGAAGTGGTTTATAAGATTCTTATACATATAGAGTTGATATAAAATTCTAGGACCTGTACTCTTAGATAATATGCTGAAAGCCATAACTTTACATTTTTAGCTATGATGTCGATAATTGTAACCCAATTTCTTGTATCAAAACAATAAAACATAAAAGGGAAATTTTTAATCACTAAAATCCTGGAGAAGATTTTCAGTTTATATTTTTGGAGAATTAGGACAAACTCCTATATAAACAATTCAAAATTCATCAAATGACCATTTCTCTCATTTAACCCAGCTTTTCTTATTTCACATTAGGTTATCAGTATCATCCTTGAGAAATAATTTATAGACATAATGTCACACCCTGACCACAGACACCTCTTATTTTATTATTTTATCAGTCTCGCGTCGTTTTGATGCGGTTTAGTTGGTTTCCTGTTTTAACTTTTTCAAAGTTTGATATTTTTGGTAGGTCTCGGGCCGATGAGCAGTCACTGCACAACAAGCGGCGACCGTGCATTTGGTCCTGGAGATTGCGCAGTTGACAGATTGTTATTATTCAAAATTAAATGAAAAAAATATTTCCTTTTAAATACCATTTGTTTTATATTAGTACTATTTTTTGTTATTAATATTATTAATATTATTATCTTCTTTTTACTAATAATAATATTATTATTGTTATTGAGAAAGAATTTTATTTAAATTCTAGTGTTGTTATTATTATTATCATTATGTGTAGGTTATTATTATTATTAACATATTAATAATAATGATGATTATTATTATTATTATTATTATTATGTTTTTTTAACCTAAGGCAACCCATTCCCCATCCCTCTTCTCTTACCCACAACGCACCCCCCTTTTCCCCCCTGCTTCTGCGTGAGGCGCACCCAGCGTACCCCCTCCACCACCCTTCCATGATCTGCTGCCAGTGGCCCCCAGCCTCCTCACCAACCCATGCCTACCATCGTACCACACTCTCATAGCGCCCGTTACTTCCCTTCCCAGCATTCATCACCCCGCACGACAGTCTCCCCCTCCTGGTTTGACTTCCCCTCTTGCCAGTGACATCCCACTTCGGCTGAACCACCACCTCGCGCCACCCCCCTTGCATGACCCCGTCCGGCGGCACATCTCTCTGCTCGTGAGGCCTCCTAAGGCACACCATCTCCCTCAGAAACCCTATCCATCACTCATCATACCACCACCGGTCGGTAGGGAACCTCCATCTAGGCTCGGCATGAGAGCCCCCCCTGCCCCACTTCTATTTGCCATGACCCATCTGGCAGCGGCCCGTTCCCCTCCTCAGGGCCGGTCATCTTCGGCCACGACCTCCCTCACCAGTGTTCTGCTCCGATTCATTTCATTTTGTAAACTTTTAGGGGGTTTTTTTCCAACCCAAAGTTTGGCATATAATTTGTGTGTGTTCCCATTTTTTTAGGGACTGTGGGGGTCTGCAAAGTTCATTTCTCCCTTCCATTGAAGCGTCGTTGGATTCATACACCTCTAGGGTGGGTGAATTTGCATATTTTATCTCTGAAGCACTCCACTAATATTTTTTCTCATCATTTTAGTTTTAAAACATGATTCTTAGCTTCAATTATGCACTTATTTATCCTGTTATAATGTTCTTGAATATTTTTAAATTTGTTAAAAATATGTTTGGAGTGAGTTCCTGGTTCGCATCTGTATGTGTCTGCGATGATTTTTTTGTTTAGTTTCCAAATATTGTTTTGTTAATTCTTTTTTAAAATATAATTCACATCCCAATTCAATTCTCATTTATTTTTTATGATGTTTTGGAATTGATAGAATTGGTTAAAAATTGGTCCTTGGTGTGATTCTTTAATTATGTTTATGTTAATGTAAATTGATGTTATTTTGAGGGTGTTTACCTTAGTTTTGTTTTATAAAAATGGTGAAAATGTGGTTTGGGTTTTACTTGTAAAGTTTGTGATTTTTGTAGGATTGGTTTTTAGATTGTGTTTTGATTGATTTTTTTGGATTAAATTTTATTTTTAGTATTTGTGGTATTTTTAGAGTATTGGGGATTTATCGTAGAGATTTGGGGTCAGTTTCGAAGGCGGACACGTATATTCCTAGGTATAGATATGTATAGATATATGAATCCTCTATGTGCATGTTCCCTCATAGTGCATGGAACACGTGCATCAGTTTAAGGATATATATATATATATATATATATATATATATGGAAGTGTGTGCATGCGAGCGAGCTGCTGCTTGAGTTAGAAAGCTGGATGTGACCTTTGTTGAGGTAGGAGTTCCCATCCTTTCTCTCTATCCGACGTTTGCCATAGGAACTTGCATGGTTTCATTTAATTTATAAATGTTATTCACGCCCTTTTAATCCTGATATTTTATTCATTGTAGCTTTTCTTCGATGGTTAAATTTGTTATAAATTGCTTTGAAAAAGTTCTTTGGTTATGTGTAGGTTCTTTCAGGCCTTTGCTCCCAATTTTAATCCATTTAATGATTTTTTATTCTTAATTAAATCTTAGATTATGTTTATCACCTCTATTTTGTTTGTTGTAAACTTATGGTAGTGTTTTTCTGTTGAAAGATTTGATCAAAAATGGATTTTTGGATGCTTCCCTATTTATGCACATGCTTATACCTTTCCAACTTGGTTGGAACAAATTTCCTTTATCTAAAAATGGTATTTTTGGACGTCTTGAGTGGTGTTTTCTTATAGAAACATTTTATGGAACTTGTTTTTCATGTGTTGGTTTGTTTTATAGAACTTAGTGTTTTTGTAGAAATGTTTTCGCATCTCTTTGAATTAGTATTTCTCTTGGATCCTTGGTTTATAAGAGGTTCTTATTTTCTAGATGATGTGGGTCTCTTTGTGAAGTTCTTTAAATTGGTTTGAAAAGAAATCCATGCATATACACCTATTTGGATTTTGGTGTGTATGTTTTGTTGAGTGTGTGGTGTAAGGCAACACTTGGTTTGTTTTTACAAAATTAAATGTAGTATCACTAAATACATTTATTGCAATGCTTTGAAACATGGAACCTAAGGGACCATTTGGATTTTTAAACACAAAAGTGGTATTTAGAGTTGTTTTCGAAGAGCTTGTGCAATGTTTTTATAAAGGAATTTTATTATGTAAAACTAGAGGCCTGATTTACAACTCCAAGTGTTTAATAAAGTGGTTTTGATAATCAAATGATGTGACAGACCGGTTGTCACTTTGTATATTTGACATGTATTAATATATATAAGTATATAGGGTGCTCATATCTAGGGTAACCCTTTAGGGGTGAATGCATAGGAAGCATCTTTGTTTGGGGTAGTCAAGTGTAGTGAGATGAGTCACACATGCGAGTGCCTTCCTACTTACACAGTATTACTATAACCACCATGGGTTCCTTGGAATCTTTTGGATGATGGAGTGATGGTTGCTGACCAACCCCGATTAGACGGGTTGGTACCCTCTGGATTTGTTGTTAGTCCATGTAGACTTTTCCACTGGATTGGTCATGTATGGCGGCCAGTTGGTTATAGACTTAGGAGCATCACTATACGCCAAAAGGTGGTTCTGAAACTGAGTATGTTCGGGGTCTTCTAGGGATGTTTAGGATTACCCATGGTTACTGAATTATTTACATTTCTTGTTACATTCTGTTTCACTAGTTTATTTTCAGTTTTCAGTTTTTACTTGTTTTACTCTTTCCCAGCTTTTGTATTTTCTATTTTGGATTTTATTTTTAAAATGAAAAATGATTCTGGAAATGGTATGTAGTAAGTGTTGGGTTTTTAAATGGTAACAACATGTTACTTATTTTAAAATGTGAAAACTCTAATTTTATATATGTCTTTCAAACTTGTGTTAGTGGACTATTTCGAAAAAGAGAACTTTTAGATTCAGTGGTTTATTCTTGGAATCCCTACTGAGCATCTCGGTGCTCACACCTATTATATCTTTCTAGTTCCAGGTTTATTTTCTTAGGCAGGTTCCTGGTTTAGCTGCTCAATGTTAGAGCAGACTTGGTTCTGAGTTGGGTGGTGACTTAGGAGGTCACCAAGAGGTATGTACAGTTTATTTTTTTGTCCCACTGCTAGTTTTATTAGGTTATCATTAGTGTTTGTTTATCTATTTATCTTTTTTTCACGGGATAAATCATTCACAATAGTTAATTGTTGATGCCCGGCACTAGTTGCCTGCCCCTGGGGATCGGGAACGCCCCTCGGGCCATGCCACGGGCTAACTCGGGTGACCGTTTCAAGGTAGAACCTGGTCAGTTCATCACAAAATGGCATTAGAGGAGGCCCTTGTTATTTGGGGTGTCTGGTAGATTGATATTAGGACTGTCGTGGATTATGAGGTAGGTTATGGGTTGGTGCCTGACCACCACTACTCGCAATGAGACCTGAGTTACCATGTGTAGTCTGGGATTTTTTTCCTTTTTTATTTGGGTGTTTTGTATTGAGGAATTAAAATGGGGGATAATCTGTTTACATTGCGGCCTCACATGGGGTGGTGACCCATGTGGAGTCTAAGTGCCCGGTTTAAGGTCCTCTTAGTGTTATGCCTTAACAAGGGAATGGCTCACCACCATGTCGTCGCGTTAGTCATAGACACTAGTTCCTCATTTTGATGGTTTATAGTTGTTTGTGTTTCATTTTGAACTCAGTTGATGTGAGTGTGTGTTAAAAATAAAAGTTATTTCAAAATAAAAAAACAGGGTTTCTTCTAAATTGTTTTTGAAATTATTAAAGTGGGTTTTTAAATAGAAAGTGTTTCTGTTTGGAAAAACATGGTATGTGTTTGGATTTGGTAAGGAAAAGAAGTGTCAAACCTTGGAACTCTTTATGGAGGGTCACACGTGTGTGGGTTTTTACGGAGAGTGTGTTGGGGAACTTGTTCGCAGATGAAGTGAGTGAGATTAAATGAACTCACATGTGTTGGCTCATAAGGTTCCATAGGTGTGTTTGAAAATTTAAATGAAATAAATGTTTCAGAAAAGAAATTTATGCTTGTATTTTTATATGTTTGGATTATGGTCCTGTTTCCCTTATCTTGTGTTGTTTCATTGATTGAGTGTTGTATTGATTCTGGTTTCGATGGTGTATTTCATGTTGTTATGAGTATGACACACGGAAATCTTCTAAAAGTTGTTAACGAGTTTTACGCAGTTCCAAATTCTTTTTTTGTGTTGCCTACTTATCGAGGTAATTGAAGTCTGTTAAATATAGTTGTATTGTTCGGAAAGATATCATTTCTTCGGGTTGTTGGGAACTCCCATGGGAGTTAAGGTTCGTACTATCTCAGAGTTATTTGAGGGTTTAGTTATGGACAAGTAAAGATGAGATGTGTCATCATCATTAGAGTTTTGGGTGGGATTAATGGTTTCACGAAGGTTCCCCTTCTGGAAAGAAGTACGGGCCAGTGGAACCTATCTCCAAGAAACTATCCTCATTTGTACTGAATCCCAGTTTGTTGGACTGTTCTCTCGCATGCCACTAGTGTGTCCGGTTTAGGCATTCTAAGCCTCCTTGTCACATCCCTACAAAGTCTTCCTACTGTGAGACTGTTCGAGCCACTAGGGAGAGTTCTGAAAGAAGATTCATTTGGGAGGAAGGAGTTAGGGACTGGAGGATGTGAACGCTTGACTGTGAGGTAGGAGATACTTCATCCATCAGGACCCTAGCCACAGGTCTCGGAGTGAAGCCCGCATACAGTCAGGAGTTTCTGAGGGTGGGTGGAACCTCGGTCCAAATAATGTTTTCAACCTTGGGATGAAAATATCCAAGTTTTTCTTGTTCGATTCTTTTCACCTTTGTAAACCCATCATCGTTTTGGTGGTATGATCAGCTCGTTGTACCACAATCAAAGTAGCCTCATCCGCTCTAAATGTGGCTTTTCAATTATGTGTATTCCTTCAGGGGTGTTGGGCCCATGAATAAGTAGACCCATTCTGATTCTGAGTTTGGTCTTAGTTGAATTCATCAGGGTAATATTAGGTTTCATGATTTTATGGGTGGTGTTTCTAGGCCCCTTCTTAGTTTGGACACCTCTCCATGTGTTTTCCTTTAGTGTGTTTCGATTTTGTAGGGGATTCCACTATCCTGGTTACCTGGTGTGTTCATTTTCCCCTTAATGGTTTTAATCCTAATGTTAGAGTTGTTCTGTTAGCGTTGAGAAGGTGGGATGAGTTTGGTTTGGGAGTTCTCGTGTTGCCCCCCCCTGTGGGTGGTTTATTTGGGTTTCAAGGGTTTCTGTATTAGTGAATTCTTGTGGTGGGGAGAACTCTCTCATGTTCTCCCCTCAATATCAAGCAGTGGTTTTCCTTGAATTGGTCCGGTGTGACTTTTGTGGGGAATGGTCACCCCGAGGCTCTTGGTTCTCTATGTTTTTGTCTCGGCCTGGACTCAAGTTCTGACAACTGTTGACTTGGTGACTTTCTGGGGGTAGAAAGTGTTTTTGGTGGGGAGAATTGTCACACCCCAACCATAGATGCATGTTATTTTATTCTTTTATCGTTATCGCGTCATTTGGATAAGGTTTATTTGGGTCTGTGTTTCAACTTTTACGAAGTTTGATATTTTTGGTGGGTCTCAAGCAGGTGTGCGGTCACCGTACTTCTAGCGGTGATCATGCGTTCGGTCCTGGAGACTGTGCGATTGACTGATTATTATTATTATTCAAAATGAAATGAAACAAAGATTTCATTTTAAATACCATTTAGTTTATATTAGTATTATATTGTTTTTATTAATATTATTAATATTTTTATCTTCTTTTTACTAATAATATTATTATTATTATTATTGAGAAAGAATTTTATTTTAATTCTAGTGTTGTTATTGATATTATCATTATGTGTTGGTTATTATTATTATTAACTTATTAACAATAATACTAATTATTATTATTATATTATTATTATTATTATGTTTCTTAACCCAAAAGAAAATCATTCCCCATCCCTCTTCTCTTACCTGCAACTCACCCCCCTACTTCTACCCGAGGCACACCCAATGCACCCCCTCCCCCTCTCTTCCATGATCTGCCGCCAGCGGCCCCCGGTCTCCTCACTAGCCCTAGCCTCTTGTTGCACTGCCCTCCCGCAGCACTCGCCACCTCCTTTCCCAGCACTCCGCACCCTGGACGACGGTCTCCCCCTCCTAGTTCGACTTTCCCTCCCACCGGTTCTATCCCACTCCGGCCGAAACACCACCTCGCGCCACCCCCCTTGCATGACCCCATCCAGAGGCACCCCTCTCTGCTCATGCAGCCTCCTAAGGCACATCCTCTCCCTCTGGTGCCCTATCCTTCACTTAGCAGCCCACCTCCTACCGGTAGGGAACCTCTAGCTAGGCCTGGCATGAGATCCCCCCCTTCCCCACTTCTGTTTAGCGTGACCCCTCCAGCAGCGACCCGTTACCCTCCTCCTAGCTAGTTATCTTCGGTTTTCACCTCCCTCGCTAGTATTCTACTCCGATTCATTTCATTTTGTCAAATTTTAGGGGGGTTTTTCCAACC
This sequence comes from Viscum album, assembly GCA_963277665.1. Taxonomy (NCBI): domain Eukaryota; kingdom Viridiplantae; phylum Streptophyta; class Magnoliopsida; order Santalales; family Viscaceae; genus Viscum; species Viscum album. The sequence goes on along the minus strand of OY728141.1, from coordinate 1,371,118,059 downwards.
CAAAGTTAGGGGTCTAATTTGTGCATGTTCCTCTTTTTTCGGGTCTACAGGGGTCCGTGAAGTTCATTTCTCCTTTCCATTGAAGTGTTGTTGGATTCGCGCACCTCCGGGGTAGGTGAATTTGCGTATTTTATCTCTAGAGCACTCAGCTAATATTTGTGATCTTCCTTTTAGTTTTAAAACATGATTCACAGCTTCATTATTCCCTTATTTAGCCTGTTATAATGTTCTTGAATATTTTTGAAATTGTTAAAAATATTTTTGGAGTGATTTCCTGATTTTTGTCTACATGTGTCTGTGATGATTTGTTTGTTTAGGTGCCAAATATTTTTTTGATAATTTTTTTTACAAAAATATAATTTGCATCACTATGCTATTCTCGTCTATCTTTTTATGATGTTTTGGCATTGATGGAATTGGTTAAAAATTGGTATTTTGTGTCATTCTTTATTTATTTTTTTGTTAAAGTAAATTGATGTGATTTTGAGGGTGTTTCCCTTAGTTTTGTTTTATAAAAATGGTGAAAATGTGGTTTGGGTTTTACTTGTAAACATTGTGATTTATGTAGGATTGGTTTTTAGGTTGTGTTTTGATTGATTTGTTTGGATTGAATTTTATTTTAGGTATTTTTGGTGTTTTTAGAGTCCCGAAGATATATTGTAGGGAGTAGTGGTCAGTTTCGAAGTCGCACACACATATTCCCATGTATGGATTTGTATAGATATATGTATCTTCTATATGCATGTTTCTTCATGGACCGGAGAACATGTGAATCAGTTTTAGGATATATACATATATATATATATACATATATATATGTGGAAGTTCATGCATGCGAGAAAGCTGCTGCTTGAGTTAGAAAACTTGATGTGAACTTTTTTGAGGTGGGTGTTTCCATCCTTTCTCTCTTTCTGAAGTTTTCTATAGGCCCTTGTATGGTTTCATTTAATTTTTAAATTTTATTCGCGCCATTATAATCCTGATAGTTTATTCATTGTAGTGTTTCTTTGATGGTTAAAAGTCTTAAAAATATCTTTGAAATAGTTCCTTGGTTAAGGGTAGGTGCTTCTAGGCCTTTTCTCTCAATTTTAATCCATTTAATGCTTGTGTTTTATTAATTAAATCTTAGATTATGTTTCGCACCTCTATTTTGTTTATAGTTAATTTATGGTAGTGTCTTCTTGTTGAAAGATTTGATCAAAAATGGATTTTTGGATGCTTTACTATTTATGCATATTCTTATACATTACCAATTTGGTTGGAACTAACTACCTTTATCTACAAGTGGTATTGTTGGACGTCTTAAGTGGTGTTTTCTTGTAGAAACATTTTATGGAACTTGTTTGTCCTGCATTGGTTAGTTCTATGTAATGTAGTGTTTTTTTAGAAATGATTTTGCATCTCTTTGAATTGGTATTTTTCTCGAATCTTTGGTTTATAAGTGGTTCTTGTTTTCTAAATGATGTGGGTCTCTTTGTGTGATTATTTAAATTGGTTTGAAATTAAATCCATGCATATATGCCCATTTGGATTTTGGTGTATATGATTTTTTGAGTTTGTGGTGTAAGGCCAGACTTGGTTTGTTTTTACAAAATTGAATGTATTATTACTAAATACTTTTATTGTAATGATTTGAAACTTGGAACCTAAGGGCTCGTTTGTCTTTTTAAACCCAAAAGTGGTATTTAAAGTTGTTTTAGAAGATATTGTGAAATGTTTTTATAAAGGCATTTGATTATGTAAAACTAGAGGCCTAATTTACAACTCCAAGTGTCAAATAAAGTGTTTTTGATAACTGAATGATGTGACGGACTGATTCGCAGTTTAAATGTTTGACATGTATCCATATATATAAGTATATGGGGCGCTCCTATCTAGGGTAACCCTTTAGGGGTGAACGCATAGGAAGCATCCGTGTTTGGGGTAGGCAAGTGTGGTGAGATGAGTCACACGTGTGAGGGAATTCCTACTTACATAGTATTATTATAACCACCATGGGTTCCTGGGCATCTTTTGGATGATTGAGTGATGGTTGTTGACCAAACCTAATTAGATAGGTTGGTACCCCCTGGATTTTTTTTCATGCCAGGCGGGCTTTGCCACTGGATTGGTCAGTTAGGGCGGCCAGTTTGTTGTAGACTTAGGAGCTTCACCATATGTTGGAATGTGGTTCTAAAACCAAGTACATCCAGGGGTCTTCTAGGGATGTCTAGGATTACCCATGGTTACTGGATTATTTGAATTTCTTGTTACTTTCCATTTCAGTAGTTTATTTTCACTTTGTACTTTTTACTTGTTTTACTCTATCCCAGCTTCAGTATTTTCTATTTTGGATTTTATTTATAAATTGAAAAATGATTCTCAAAATGGTATGTAGCATGTGTTGGGTTTTAAATGGGAAAAACATGTTGCTTATTTTAAAATGTGAAAACCCTAATTTTATATCTGTATTTCAAACTTGTGTTAGTGGACTGTTTCGGAAAAGGGAACTTTTGGATTTAGTCGTTTATTCTTGGCATCCCTACTGAGAAACTCAGTGCTCACTCCTATTATATCTTTCCAGTTGTAGGTTTAGTTTCTCATGTAGGTTCCAAGTTCAGCTGCTCAATGTTAGAGTAGGTTTGGTTCTGAGTTGGGTGGTGACCTAAGAGGTCACCAGGAGGTTTGTACAGATTATTTTTTTGTTTCACTGCTATTTTTATTTGGTTATCATTAGTTTCTGTTTATCTATTTGTCTTTTGTTCACGAGCCAAATCATTCCCAATGGTTAAGTGTTGATGCCTGGCACCGGTTTCCAGCATTTGGGGATCAGGAATGCCCCTCGATCCATGTTGTTGGCCAACTTGTGTGATCGGTTCAGGGTCGACCTCGATTGGTTCATGACACATAAATCATTCAATCTCTTTCCTTACAACTTGGGTAAAAGAAAATATAATAAGGGTGATCTTAGATGCACAATAAGGTTAAACATAATCATTAATAATTAAATTTCATTAATGATAATGAGAGTTCATAAGTGTATGATGACATAATCAAACTGAATGAGAGAATCCTAAAATAAATATTACCCATCAATACCGGGACCATCAAATATAAAAACATGGAAAATGAAAGAATAATCATCATCAATAATCATGAGCCATTTGATATTAATATAAATCATTAGAAACATTATAAAACCGTATAAATTATTAATAAAACATGTATGTATTGGGACATCATTTCCATTTCACTCTTATAATCACTCTTACAAGTGGAATTGTTGGCCCATAGATATTTTTGGCCACTATCTCTTACTATAATGGTTTTAATTATCACAAATCATGTCATATATTAATAGATATCCTATCTTATGTTAGATCCTATATTATGAAAAAATATTATCTTTAATATCAGATAATTTCATTCATATAACCATTTATGTGTGCATAATTCTAAACACTCTTTTAATTGATTATCTATGTGTAATTATGAGGATTACCAGTTTATAAATTTGTTGAATTGCAAGACAGATAGAGCATATAACATTGTATAAGTATGAGTTGCTGGCATTGATTGTAAGATGACTCACCATCATACATATGTCTTACTGAGAGACAAATCAAACAGGAATATTTTTCTAAGTATGTGAAGCTGACACCGTTACAAAAGACTCATCGTTGGACATGACACCAACAGACAGAGGAGTAACCATTTCACATGTTGCTGATGAAAACAACATACTGTTAGCTCATGTGACCTATTGTTGCATGATTCTACCAGTTGAAGGACTCACTGATAGTTAAAATGAGTAATCGTTGGATCAACTATCTCACTGAAAGAAGGAAGGACTCACTATTGGTATGAGTCACCATTAGTTCATCTATCTCACCAATGAAAGGAGAAAATGACACCCAAATTCATTGATAATGATGGAAAGGACTCACGGATGCAATGAGTCACTGATGCTGACAAACCGATGTTGAATGACCGATGCTGATTGATCGATGATGACAGACCGATGAAAATTAGTCACTGATGGTTATGAATCACTGATAGTCCTAAAACTATTTCTATATTATTAATTCAAATTAATATCTAACTATCATATTTAACCCTAATGGACTGAAGGCCTTCATGTTTTATTGATTTTTGATAACCCCCCTTTCAAGGGATGTGGGGGAACCCTTACAAGGCTCATTGGCTTAATAGATTACATGGACCATAGGCTTAAGAGATTAAGTGACCCAAAGTTCTTAGGGAATTCAACCAGAATATCACTACAAGGAACTGCCCCTCCCCAGCATCTTCGTCATGATGATATCTCCCCACCTTCCCATGGTCATCTAGCTAGGATTCCCGTACAAGCACAGGTTGGTCCTAATGGCGTAGTTATACCCTCTCATTATTCCAAATCCATTTTGTTCTACTCTGGTGAGTTCACTTTCTCTAAATCCTCCTCTGGGGCTGCTCCTTTTTTGTATAGTCTATCTGGGGTAACTGCACTAATAATGTGGCCCAAAGGCCTTGAGGTGGCCAGAAGGCCTTACAGCTGGCCCAAAATCCATACTGGCCTGGAGGCCTAGGTGGCTCCAAGGCCTTAAGGACTTCAATCCCAAACTGGTGGCCCAAGGTGAATAGTTACGATTGCTATAGTACCAAACAATAACTGCTACATTACCCTGGATTTGTGCCTCTTCCTGGTTTCGAACCTGGTTCTTGTGGATGAACTTAAAGAGTTCTCACCAACTGCGATGAGGCTCATGTGCAACAATCATATTTAGAAAAATTAATGTTTCTAAAATTATTTAATGTTTTCTGTAGGACTGTTAGTAGACAGTATGAGGTACATGCATGTGGGGATATTTTTATACCTCCTGGACCTCGAATTACAAAAGAATTACAAACATGATCTTTTAGAAAAAAGGGAAAATAGCTAGGAATGCGCTGAAGAGAAAAGAGAAAAAAAGAACTAAAAACTTCTGCAGTTCTCAATATTTCTTTAAAATCCTAAGAACTCAAAGCAAGAACATACTAGGACATAAACAAGATGAGAAATACATGTTGAGTTTCACTTAACATCTTTCAGAAAATTATCTGAACACTTCACTCCTCAAAATATGACTACACAGTCTATGATGCTCTATTTTTAAACCGACTTTTAGAAGAGGAATCAAACATCATTTTCTCTACATCAAACTAGTCCAAAGCATCACTACTTAACACACAGATACCTCTAAACCATATTCTATATCTTTATCTCTATTGTGTTCTTTTGTTTACATTTTTTAGCAGTGTGGGTATCTTTTTATTACACACACTGAATTCTGTGCATAACGGGAGGATACTTGATATCCTCAAACTTCCTTTCATTATTATCTCGTGTTTCCCAGGTAGAACACTGGAAGAGGTCAAGTGTGAAATGTTTTTTTTTTCAAGAATAATTGTGGTAGATGTCAAGTGTGACCTGGATAGCCTTGTGTGCTATTTTGAACCCCGATACAAGGTGTGGATCAAACTGTTTATTAAATTAAACTTCTTTTTGGTGGGTGATCACCAAGTGGAGAGGACTAAATGACACCTTGAGACCGAACATCTTGTTTATATCCACTGTGTTTTACACTTTAGTTTTACTCTATTTTATCACAATTTCATAAAACTAAATTGAACTTTGATAGTTAGTTTAGAATGTTTTTATATCTATTTTTGAACCATTAATTTAGTTTCAAAATTTATACTAATATTCATATTATTGTAGCTGAGAACTAATCAATCTTCTAAGAAATTAATTAAACATTTAGGACTTTTATAAATTAAATACAAACTAACTTTGATTATATTTTTAATTGGTGGAATTTTTTTAAAGAACCAATTTTTAACATAAATTTTTATAGATACTCAATTCACCCCCCCCCCCCCCCCCGTCCTCTTGAGTAATCTACTCAGACCAACATTTGGTATCAGAGGCATTTAGAAATTTGTTAGTTTTAAAATCTTTTTCAACTGTGATTGTAGTTGTCATTCAAATATCTTAAAATTTATATTATTTCTAAATTTTTAACTCTTTGAAATTTTATTAAAATTTATATCATGGATAATAGACTAGAAAGAGATGCTACTAATAGACCACATTTTTTAATGGAACCAACTATGCTCATTGGAAGCTTAAAATGAAAATACATCTAGAAAGCATGGGATTTGAGATATGGACTGCTATTCAAAGTAAATATTCTATTCCTAAAAATTCTAGAAACACTTGGGATAAACCGACCAAGACTACCTATAAAAATAATTGTAAATCTATTAATGATCTATACTGTGTAATAAGATATGAAGAGTTTAATCGTATTTCTACTTGTAAAACTGCCCATAAGATTTGGGACACTTTTTCGGTTTCTCATGAGGGTACCACTAATGTGAATGAAATGAGACTCAATACTTATAATATTAAGTATGATAACTTTAAAATGAATCCTAATGAATCAGTTTCTGATATTTTTATCAACTTCAATGAAATAGTAAACACAATGATCTCTCTTGGACGAGAAGTAACTACCAAAGAACAAATCATAAGGATTCTCAGATCCCTACCTGATAGATGGAGAGGAGCCTCTGTCTCAATTATAGAATCATGTGACATCAGTAAACTACCTATCAAAGAACTAATTTGAAAGTTGATGATATACAATGAAGATCTGAAAGTCAACAAAGAGAAAGATGATAAACCTAAGAGGAAGATTGTAGCTTTCAAGACTACTACCTCTAAAAATAAAGTCATAGAGAAAATTCAAGCTACTCTTTAAATTTTTAGTAGTGAAGAATCGGATTCAAACATTGATGATGAAATTGCCCAACTGTCTAAGAGATTCATGAAATTTTATAGGAAAAAGAAGTTTTTTAGAAATCTCAATTAAAAAGGAAGGCATGATAATAGGGGAAATTGGAAAAATGGTTAGAATAGAAATGATAAATAGGAATATATTATCTTCTATGAATGCAAAAAAGAAAGGACATATCAAAGATGACTGTCCAAAGCTCAAATATAAATGGACGTATGAGAATAAGGATAGAAAATATAATAAATCCATGAAGTCCACCTAGAATACCTCTGAGGATATCTCTAGTGAATATTCTTTTTCTCATGATGAGAAATAAGATATAGAAAATATGTGTTTTATAACAAACACATCTGAGGAAATCTTAGACTCTCTTATTCAACATTCTTACTATTCTAAAAATGAAAGTGATTCAGAGAATATGTTAAGAGAAGAATTATTTGAATATTTCAACTTTCTGGAAGAGACATATAATAAACTAAAGGATAAGTACAAATATTTAAAGAAACAATATTCTCTTACTATCACTATTAAATATGAACTTACTACTGAAAAAGAAAATAATTCTCAACTTCTCAAGGAAACCAATGAGTTAAAAATTTCTAATGAGCAATTAGAGAAGGATCTTGAAAATTTTACCAATGGAAAAATACCCTAACACAAATTCTTGGTAAACATATAGATCGTAAGTATATTTCTGGAAAAGGATATCAATCAGGACAAAGGAATTTTTCAAAAACACATTTTAGGATTAAAACTGGAAAATATAAATCTTTATTCAAAAAATAGAATTTCACTACAAGCTTCAGTTCTAAAAGTTTTTTTACTGCATCCAATTATTCTAGACCAAACAGAGCTTTTTTTTCAAATATAATATATTCTACATATAAGAAACCCATAAGATAAGTTCGGGTTCCTGAATCATTTATTATTAATATTTCTAGACCCAAAAAAATATGGGTACCAAAGTTGTTTCTGGGATAAACTGTTTTGTAGGTAAAATGCCTAAAGAGATCCTGTAGAAATCTATGGTACTTGGATAGTGGGTGTTCAAGACACATGACAGGGTACTACTCAATCTTCAAAGGTCCTATCAAAATTTATAGAGGACATTTCACATTTGGTTAATATGGTAAAGAAAAAATCATCGGCCTAGGACAGATTGTTAACCCTAACTCTATTTCAATTTACAAAGTACTTTATGTTAATGTATTAAAGTATAATTTTCTTAGTTTATCTCAATTATGTGATGATGGATATAATTTAAAAATTAAATATGATTCATGTCATGTTTTTATGCCAAGAATAACATAATATTTACTCCTCTTAGAAATAATAATGTGTATGCTATAAATTTAGACACACTAGCCTCACAGAATGTATCTTGTCTAAGTGCCTTTCACAAAGAGTCTTGGCTTTGGTACATAAGACTAGGAAATTGCAATGTACACTCTCTTAGAGAACTTACGAGAAAATCCCTAGTCAAGGATCGACCCAAATTAGAGTTTCCAAACAATAAATTATGCAATCATTTTCAAAATGGAAAGCAACATAAAATCTCTTTAAAATCAAAGAAAGAAGTTTCAACTTCTTAACCTTTAGAGTTGTTTCACATGGATTTGTTTGAACTATATTTATTTTATAGTTTAAATGGAAGTAACTATGTCTATGTTCTTGGGGATGACTATTCTAGGTATAATTGTACTTATTTATTAGCTCACAAAAGTGAAGCATGTACTTACTTCACCATGTATGCTAAAAGTGTAGAAAAACTTAATGGACTTAGAATTAAATCTCTAAGAAGTGATCATGGTCGTTAGTTTGAAAATTAAGACTTTGAATATTTTTTCACACTTAATGGTTATAGTCATAAAATTTTTACCCCTAGGAAAACTCAACAAAATGGAGTTGTAGAAAGAAGAAACAGACCTTTGCAAGAAATTGATAAAACAAAACTAAATGAATATAAACTAACACTTTACTTTAGGGCTGAAGCTGTTAACACATCTTGTTATATAATGAATAGAGTCTTAATTAAACCCATCCTTATGAAAACCCATTATGAGTTTTGGAATAATAGGAAACCCAAAGTAAGTTATTTTAAAGTGTTTGGATGTAAAGTTTATATTTTGAATAGTAAATACAATCTAGAAAAATTCACATCCAAAAGTGATGAAGGAATATTTCTAGGTTATTCACCCTCTAGGAAAGCCTATAGAGTCTTTAATAAAATAACCAAGTTTGTGGAAGAATTTGTCCATATCAAATTTTATAAAATCGATCCACATGATCTTAAGACCTCTCTAGACAACCTTGAAGATGATATATCAAATCTAGACATAAATTAAAACCCATATAATCCATATGTCAAAGAATATGTGAAATCAAACAATTTTGGAAATTCTCCAGAATCTAGCAATAATGAACCAGATTGAAATAATGAGCATGAAATAACCAGTTCTATCTTTTATAGACCAACTAGAACTCTTAAAAACCATCCCATAGATGTTTTGGTTGGAGACTTAGATAAAGGAACAAAAACTAGAGCTTCTCTTAGAAATCAGGTAGAACATTAGGCCTTCTAGTCACAGCTTGAACCTAAAAATATCAATGATGCAATCAATGATGAATTTTGGGTGATGGATATGACAAAATAAATCAATAAAATTGAAATAAATAATGTTTGGAAACTTGTGGATAGACCCAAAGACACCTTGATCATATGAACTATGTTTGTGTTTAGAAATAATATAGATGAAGCTGGTAATATTGTTAGAAACAAAGCTAGATTAGTTTTAGAAGGTTATAGTCTAGAGGAAGGAATTGACTATGAAGAAACCTTTGTACCTGTTTCTAGACTTGAAGCCATCATACTCCTTCTTGTTTATGCTACCCATATTGATTTCAAACTATATCGAATGGATGTTAAGAGTGAATTCCTTAATGGATATATAGTTGAGTATATTTTTTTTGAACAACCCCCTTGTTTTACAAATCCTCATTTTCAAAATCAGTTTTTCAAATTGAAAAAAGATTTATATGGTTTAAAACAAGCTCCAAGAGCTTGGTATTATTGATTAAGGAATTTTCTTATTTCAAAGGTTTTTACAAAAGTAATTGATGATCCTAATATTTTTATAAGTTTATTGTTTAGATATGTTTTACTAGTCCAAATCTATGTTGATGATATTATTTTTGGATCTTCATGAAATTTCTTATGTATTGAATTTTCTAAAATGATGAAAAATTAATTTTGAAATTAATTTAATGGGTGAAATCAAATTCATTATTTGATTTAAAATTTTTCCAAATAAAGAAGGTATCACTTTAAATTAAAGTAAGTATAAAAAATATCTTTTAAAAATATTTGGATTTGATAGCATTAAAACAGTGAAACTCACATGAGTACAAATTATAAGTTGGATCTTGATGAAGATGGTAAATCTATTGATCAAACCACTTACAAAGGAATGATTGGAAGCTTTCTCTATTGGAATTCTAGTAGGCCATATATAATGTTTAGTGTGTGTATGTGTTCACATTTTCAAGAAAAACCCAAATAATATCACTTGAATGTTATTAAAATTATTTTCAAATACCTCAAACATAATATCAATTTAGGATTGTTTTACCAAAAAGGACGATCATTTGATATAGTGAGTTATTCCTATACTGATATTGGTGGATGTAAGTTAGATAGAAATTGAACCTCTGAGACAAGTCACTTTTTGGGAAAATATTTGGATTTATGTTGTAGTAAGAAGAAAACTTTTATTGGATTATCTACTACCAAAGCTGAATACATAGCTGCTGGTAGCTGTTGTGAAAAAAAATTTGGGATGAAATATAATCTTCTAGACCATGGATATCAATTTAGACACGTATCTATAAAATGTGACAACACAAGTGCTATAAACAGCTCTAAGAACCCAGTATCTCACTCTAGAACAAAACATATTGATGTAAGACATCACTTTTTGAGAGATCATTATCAAAAGTGTGATATTACTTTAGAATTTATTGGCACTGAATATAATCTTGTTGATATATTCACTAATCCATTTTACTCTAAAAGGATAAATTACATCATACATGAGTTAGGAATGATCAACTAGTAAGACGTTGTGTTTATCTCTCCTTTAATATTTTTCTGTGAATTTTTCATATCGACATCGTTGTCATACTGAAACCATTTTTATGCTGACACCATTGTCATGCTGACACTGTTGTCATGTCGACGCCATTTTCTTGCTAACAATTCTGTCATGCTAACATCGTTGGTGTTTTGCAAAGTCTGTCATGCTGACACAAATGACTCATCATTTTTATAGGTTGTATATTTTTATCAAAACGTCATTGTTTCATTAATTCCATTGAACCTGGTTCACAATTTTGGGGTTGTAAATTTTAAAAAAACCTAAATGATATAAATTTGAATCAATCCAACTCTAATCCCATTACCATTACTCTCTCTATCTCTTCTTTCCTCTTTTATCTTTCTCTACTTCTGGTCTTTCACCTACTAACCTTCATACTGAACTGATTATAATGGTGCGAGTAAAGAGAGCTCTGGAAGAGGGTGAGTATCTTCCTTCCAAAAAATAAAAAAGGGAAATCAAGAAAATATTCAGGTCCTGCGAATCCTAATCTGTTAAACCATGTTATAACTTTACAGAAGGAAGCTTTAGTAGAATGGATCTTGTAGAGAAAATCGTTTTTGTTGAAAGTGTTGAAAGATCAAGGATGGCTTGAATGGTTTAAAAATAATGATAGAGTCTTTTATCTGAAGTTGGTGTATTTGTTTTATATGAATTTGGGACATTTGGTGGAAGGAAGTGATGTTTCATGGATGAAGTAGATTTTGAAAGGGAAGATAATCTCATTGTCTTCAAGAAATTGGGATTAATGTCTTAAGGTACTTTATGAATGAAGGTTTGATGATTACCAAGGTACTTCTCCTCCTGAAAGTGAATTCTTCTGTTATGAGACTGCTCTGAAAGAGATAACTATAAATGAATAGTATGGGAGACCTATCACCTCAGAATTGAATGCTGAGTGCAGAATTCTTTTTAAGTTTATTCCACATCAGATTTGTCCCAATAAAGGGAAATTTTCTTCTCTCAAGTATCAAGATGTATACTTGGTTTATTTGCTTCAGAAAGATATTAAATGGAATCTTTGTAGATATATAATGGTTCACATCAATGAGATGATAAAACCTGGGTGTAAGTATAATTCTCTCTTCTATTCAAGAATGATTTCAGGTATGCTGAAGGAGAAGGGATTTGTAAATGAAGCAGAGGATGTGGTAGTTAGTGAATGAAGTGGAATCTGCTTAAGCTCTGACATCTGTAAAATAATGAAAATAAATTAGAACCCTTGGAAGAAATAATGGGTTGGTGATGAAGACAGATTTTATGGGAAGTTCAATCCCATAGACCATCTTGTTAGACCAAGGGATCTGGTGGATCCTAGCCTTAGTCCAGGTTAACAAGTAACATATTCTTCATATGAGGAAGAGGAACTTGCTACCCATTTTAGGGGTATGGGATCACCATTTGATGATCAATGTGACCCAAATACTACTGGACCATCAAAAAGAGTCTCTATTGGACATGCAAGGCCACCTATAAATTTACCCTCTCATGAATATATTCTCAAATTCTTCAGTAGTGAAGAAACTGAAGTTTAATGTAGAGTGCAGTGTGTTACTGAATCAAATGAAGATTATGAAGAAGAAGATAAAGAGGAAGAATCTGGTAGTGGTGAAAAAGGTTTAGAATCAGAAAGGGAAGAAAGAGATGAACAAGTTTAAGATGAGTAGAATGAAGATCATAATAATGAAGAAAGTGGTGAAGGTGAAAGTGACAGTGACTCTAGTAACCATGATGAAAATCCAGATATTGTGAGTATGGAAGTTACTGAAGATAATATCGGTATCTCTGTTGAGGGTGCTTCTCAAGAAGAAAATGTTTCTATCGATGAACATGTTTCTCAAGTTCTGTACACTAGGGAAAAAACACTACTTAAGTAAAAGCAACCTATCCATGAAACATTGACTGAGGTGGAGCCTTCTGTCCTGAGAGGTAAAACTGAGGGGGCCTCAAGTAATAGTTGCTTAAGCTAATGAAGAGAATCAAATAAAAAGATTAAGGCTTGATACTATTTCTCCTTTGGATTCTGATATTCTTGTTGAATGGATAAGGAATCCTGGTTATGTAGCTTTGGGATTGGATTATGAATATTTTTATGATGAGATTGTTTCCCTTGTTGTGATGGAACCAATGGATTAAACCACTTCTAGTGACCACACTACAACAAAAACCGGGTTTAGCGGCGGTTTTGTGGCGGCGGTTCAAAAAACCGCCGCTAAACGTTTTCGCCGAAAGGTTTCGCGGCGGTTTTTAATAAACCGTCGTGAAACCCGAAATTTTTTTAACAGTCGCGACCTTTCCCTACCCCCACCCCGATCTTTCCCCCAAACCCCCGCGCCCTCCCTTATTCCCCTAACCCCCCCGGCGACCCGCAACCCTCGACCCCCAACCATCCGGCGACCCGCGACCTCCGGCGACCCCGCAATCTCTGGCGACTCCGCGACCTCCGTCTCCAGTGACCCCACGACCTCCATCTCCGGCGACCCGTCTTTTCCAGGTATGTATCCATTTAACTAGTTTTGAAATATAGAAAATTTTGATAGACTTCACGCATGGTGATAATATTGAGAATGATTGGTAGGTGATCGTTTCATTGGAGGTTTGAACATGGATTCAATGATTTATGATACCATAGGTTAATATTGAATAGTTATATAAATCCTAGAGTACAAAGGAGAATAGTTGAAAATATTAAATGGGTGGTATTATGGAATAAAATTGAGATTATGGATTGTGTAGTGGGGATATTTCCTCCTTTACATGGTTGAAAAGAGGGAATGAGTGGGTTGTTATGGGACATGACTTGGTTATATGAAAAATGAATGTTGGAAGTTTCCTTATGGAATGGAATATAGTTTTTAATCATGATCATGACATGGGGTTTGATGGAATTAAAAAAGATCATGGGTAAATATTAAAAAAATAATCCTTTAATTAATGGTTAATAGTTGGGAAAAATATGGGTGATGGCTGCATGGTTTTTCATTAAATATGATTAATATAAAATATAAATAATGTAATATGGTTGGTGAAATGAATCTATAAATGGGATAAATGATGAGGCATGATGGTAAATTATTCATCTTTATTGTGGATCTTTGTATAAGATGAGGGGATGGTCATTGTGTTATAGTTGGCAGTGATGGTAATGTGAGGTAGTAGTAGTGTGGTGATTTTTACTAGCTATAGAAGTTATATTTGTTTATCTATGTCTTATGTTGGTCTTGTGTGTGTCTATTAATATACTTAAATATTATTATTTTTTGTTTTTGAATACATCCCACTTGAGTTATATATCCTTCTCGAATCCCAACAAGCTCTGGGTACTAGGTTGTTTCCCCTAACATTCGGGTTGGTGAGGGAATGGATGCATGCCTACTCCCCCATCCCCACTCTCCCTTCTAGTTTTAGAATTTTCTTTGATGTATTGAGGTGGGTAAGATCATACTTCTAAAGTATATAGTGAAATAGAAGACCCTAATGGTTATTTATGTGAAGGTACATTACGTATTAGAAAACCCTTTGAGTTATTGATGATGATTATAAACTAGGTGCACTATAAGTCCCTATGGTGTATTGAGATAATGATATGATGTAAGTAAAATAGTGGACTATAAGTGGTATTTATGGGATGGGCTATTGTGGTGTTGATGTAAGGATATATATTAGAGGTTGTGCATGGTAGGTGGAGGGAATTAGGTTAATGTCCTTCATGATTTTGATTCCCAACAGTACTAAATTTGAGAAGTGTTGATGATATGTGATATTTGATAGAGGCTATTGGCTAATGATGATGTTATGGATAAGGTTTGTGGTATGGTTGTAATATGAGATATAGTATTCTATGGAATAAATGTTAAAGATATTGGGATAATATGACATTTGATATTAGGGTGCAATAGTTAAAAAAATTAGAAATTGGTTTTAGGGTGCCTTTGTGTCATATTCATCAGATATTATTTTACAATGCATGATTATGATATTTAGTAATCGAGTCTTGGTGAGTATTTTCAATAGTTAACCTACTAGGTGCTTACTAGTTATGTTGTTTGTTCAATGATGTGTTATTATACTCCTTTAACTTTTTCATTAGAGGTATTGTGTATAATCATACTAAGGATACATATTATGATAAACCCCATATATATAAAAAATTCAATATTCCTAGTATATTTTTTGTGACTAAGTTGGGTCGTACTATCTTTGTGCTTGGTGTTTGTTGTGAAATCACTACCGTGGAGATTTATTTGGTATTTTTTATCTTGGGGTTTTTTATTTTTTTATGTATTCATTCTTTAAATTATTATTGTTGATTTAAATTTATATATATATATATATATTATGATGTTGTTCAGTGTTATTATTTTTTTATTATTAGTATATATGATGGTAATTCCTCTCATCCTTATTTTTTATACCCCTATTCTTGTCATCAACCTAGGGCCTGTAGGAGGTTGGATATGGGGGTCACTCTAATCTTTAATTTAATTCTAGGAAGAGTTTCCATTGAGGTTGTGTATTAAATTGACCTGGGTAACCCTCAAATGTGGTAACCGACCCATTCTGTTACATACCTGAAGGTTATTCCCGATCCTTGTGGGTTGGAGGCAAGCACCAATGCATCAAAAAACACAACAAAGGGAACAATTTATCCCAACATGATCGAACACATTGCATATATGTATACACAAAATGAAAAGGAATGTGGAATACTAAAGGAATATATATACAATAATAGTCAAAATACAGTAGAAAAGAACAATTAAAAAAGTAGTCAATGTTTCGAAAACAAGTCTAACTACATGGACTAAAACCAAAAACTACTCCATGCGATGGTGTGGATGAACTCCCTCCATCTCACCACCAGCTACCCAAAACTAGCTAACACAAACCTCACCACCTCACTTCAGCGCCTTTCCCTTCCCAGTATTGGAAGACATACAAATGTCTATGTACCCCTAAGGAGGTGCACAAGGTGTGAGCTAACAGCCTTCATAGGATCCCACCCGGGTGTTCCATATCAAGCCTCTATATAACTATTCATGTATTCTTATTTTAAATATAACATGGAATGATAAGCAGTAATGAAATTTTATAGAAAACATGGGTAAACATTTCCCTTTTTCCTAGTTATAAACAAAAGTAGGTACATAATTTATATCAATTATAACTCAGAAATCCAATCAGTACAAAATAAAATAATAAGTAGAGGCATAAGTACCAAGGAACACTATAGTATAGACTAGAAGAATACTTATACCATAATAAATCATGTGCACAATCCAATTCCTATAACACATGCATATGAAGAAGAGGAATACCCCATGAGTAAACCCCCTCGAAAATGCTAATAGTTGTCCCTTAGAACAATGGGACTAGGAAACCAAGGAAATACCCACGAGAAACCCTCTTAATAATCACAAAACATGGACGATAGACTCAAGATAAACCTTCCACCTAAGTTCCCAAGGTAACCTAAGTGCTCATTTTCACAAATCAATTTCAATATTTTAAAAGTACCCATTTCATTTTCATTTATCAAAAATCATGGAAAAACATTTCTCTCAAAAACCCCTTCTTAAACAAATGAAAATACACAAAGATTAAAAAAACATAGGCCAACAGATCTGATAATGTTACCCTAGGGTGCCACCATTATCAAGAGAAACGAAGAATCAGAAATATTTCTTACCCAGAGAGATGAGCCACAACTATAATAAAAGATCCAATGTTGAATGGATCAATCTAGATGGAGCATAGTCTCCCAAAATAACCCGAGAAGATCTCTAGGTAGGGATCCAAGGGCCTGGATAAATGAACTGAAACCAAAATAGCCACTCGCCTATTTTAAAAACTACATGAGGGCCATTTGATGATGTGTAATACTATTACCTGCTGTGAAATCCATGGTGTTCTAGTATGTTGAAAAATCCTTCACCTCGAATTAAAAATACATTATTTTAAAATTTACGATGTGAAACCACTCTTCCCGAGGTGTAAACTTTCACAGCATGAATACCCTTTCATGACTTGTATCTATTAATAGTTACACGGTGTGTAAACTAGTTATACAGTGTCAAAGACTTTTGAATCATGTAGAAAAAGCTGGTTAAAGATGAAAGTACACCAAATATCTGACTTCACCATTTTAGGTATCTTAACAATTCCTTCCTAGTCCTTTACAGAAAATGGAAAAAAGGAAAACCATGAAGAGGATAAAAAAATACCTAATAGATCAGTAATAGGATCTTACAAACTCCCCATTATAAATAATTTTTGTCCTCAATAAGTCATGTAAAAGATGTAATCCATGGAAAAATATGATTTCACTGCTCCTTCATCAACGACTCGTGTTCTCTGTCTCCAACTCAACGAAACCCTCATGAGGAACTCATGGAAGGTACAACCATGTAATATATATGGATAATAGATATATGAATATTTTTCTTTGGTTTATGAGGATAAATGGGACATAACCATTTAATTCTTTTAAAAAAAGTATCATCACTCAAAATAAAAGATCACTTAAACCATATGCTTATTATATAAATATAAGGTACTTGATTATATGTAATGAAAAGGTAATAATTTATAGTAATGTTGATAAAGACCAAAAAAATAAAACTCATCTTTTTAATGAATTAAATAATCCTTTTCCATATTTGAAGAATAGGTAATCACGACTAAATAAATGGTTAATAGAAGAAAAAACATTGAAATTAAGTGGGGGAATTATCATAATGTGTTATCACTATGTTGGATATAGTGAGAAGAATATTCATTGTATTATAAACAAGTATCAACAACATTGTTCAAATTATGAAACTAAATATGGTAAAAAAATATTCCATATTATTTTTATTGATATATAATATTGATAAGTGAAGGTAATGATTATTAAACATAATCCAATGAGGGGAAACTATAGAAATGGGAACCCATGCATTGGTATTATATATTAGTGATTTTGGATGGATGTTATAAATACTGACTGGTATCCCATTTCTAGATATGGAAAATAAAATAAAACATTTAATTGATATGACCAAGCACGTGAGTATATGAGATGTTCAGGAAAGTTGTAGTATTTTTTGTGAGGGTGTGGAAGTAATCTGAGTGGACCAATGTATCTCATTAATGTAGTGGGGATATAAATTTTTTGAGGCAACATAAATGTGTGATTGACAGTGTTATGATAATTGTGTAACCCGATATTCTTACTGCTCCTCAATGAGGTGTTCACGCTGTCTCTTAGGGACCAAACTTGTTTGGTTTGTCTGGGCATGCTAAGTAAGTGGTAAATGTGATCAATGAATCATCTTTATTATATTATGCATACTTTATGATCAATGGGTCATCTTTATTATATTATGATTCTTCAATCTTACACTATCATATATTTTGTGTAGGCACATTGTGATATACATGGATAAAAGCTGGACCACATTACCGAGGAACACACCTCAGTATGTTAAGGGTTTGAATGAGTTTTTAGATTTTGTGATTTATAATCAATCTGTTGAAGGGAGAATAAGATTTCCATGTCCTAAATGTAAATTTAGATCATGGTTGAAGAGAGATAAAGTTTATGAACATTTAATACTGAAGCAATTCCCTTGTCAATATTTGTGTTGGAATTGGCATGGAGAATCGAACAATACAGAAAGATTGAGCACTGATGTTGATCCATAGAATGAGGTCCCAAGTTCATCGACAATGGAAAATGAAATGCAAAACCTCATAAATGATGCATTCGGCAGTGCAAGACACCACTATTAGCATCAAAACATATCAGAACAACCAGAAGAGGGTGCTACAAATTGCAACGTGACAAGTGATGTTTTTGAGACTGTAACACAGGTAGATAAAGATTGGAACATATCATTGGATCCTCTTCTTGATTCTGTAGAGCTAAATGTAACGGAAAACTTCTCTGAGAAAAATGTGTTCATGATTTAGTTGACGATGGAAATCAAGAGTTGTATAGTGGGTGTTTGAAATATTCAAAGCTTTCATTTCTGATGAAGTTGTACCATATCAAATGTCTATGTGGAATTACAAATAAGGCAATGTCCATGATATTGGAATTGATTCATGATGCATTTCCTGATGCAAAAATCCCAAAATCTTTTTATGATATGAAAAAAGTTGTTAACAAGTTTGGTCTGAATTATATAAAAATACATGCATGTTCCAATGATTGTATGCTTTATTGGGGAGAGGATTCAAGTAGACAGAATTGCAAAAAAATGTTCTACTTCTAGATGGCAGTCAAAGGGTGATGTTGGAAGTCTGACTGAACATAATTTCATGAAGAAGAAGAAAATAAACATACTTGCAAAGGTTTTGCGTTACTTTTCTTTGACGCCGCGATTGCAAATATTATTCATGTCATCAAAAACCGCCAAACACATGAAGTGGAATTCTGTAGATAATAATAATGATGGGTTAATGAGTCATCCACGAGATTATCAATCATGGAAGATATTTGATTCATTACATCCAGATTTCTTAGCTGATCCTAGGAATGTTCGATTAGGATTGGCTGCTGATGGATTCAACCCATTTGGGACTTTGAGTACAAGTTTTAGCATTTGGTCAGTTGTTTTGATCCCTTATAATCTGCCCCCGTGGATGTGTATGCAACAATCATCTTTTATCATTTCAATGATTATTCCTGGAAAACAAATGCCTGGAAATGATATTGATGTATACTTGCAGCCTTTGATTGAATAATTGTAGGAGTTA
Source organism: Viscum album (assembly GCA_963277665.1). Taxonomy (NCBI): domain Eukaryota; kingdom Viridiplantae; phylum Streptophyta; class Magnoliopsida; order Santalales; family Viscaceae; genus Viscum; species Viscum album. Next base: position 1,371,098,342 of record OY728141.1, on the reverse strand, counting down.
TGGAGTAACGGTGTTGAGACATTTGATGTTTCTTCTAAAACAGTGTTCAAAATGCATGCTTCTTTACTATGGACCATTAGTGACTTCCCTGGTCTTGGAAATTTATCTGGTTGGAACACTTATACGGGTTTGGATTGTCCCGTTTTTAACTTTGATTTTGAGCCCAAACGGCTACCTCACAGAAGAAAATGGTGCTTCTTATGCCATCGAAGATTTCTTGATGCATCTCATAGATTTCGGCTGAAAAAATCAAAATTTAATGGTTTCATTGATCATAGACCACCTCCAAAGTTGTTAACCAGTTCTGAAATATTGACACATCTTGAAAATGTTGAAACAGAATTTGGGAAGGTTCATCATTTTAATGATAGCGGAAAATGGGTCCGAAGTGCATCGTCAAGTGAAATCAGAATGCAACAATGGATGAAAAAAAGTATATTCTTCAAACTTTCGTATTGGGAATTTAATTTGTTGCACCACAATCTTGATGTGATGCATATTGAGAAGAATGTATGTGATAATTTTATTTTCACATTACTTAATGAGCATGGAAAGTCAAAGGATCATCTTAATGCTCGCAAACACTTACAAGTAATGAACATAAAATGTGATCTCTGGCCAGATGAGAATGAAAAGTATGCTCCGGCCATTTTCACAATGAAAAATAGGTATAAAGATACGTTCCTTCGAATTTCAAAGAATGTGAAGGTATCTGATGGGTATTCGAGTAACATCTCGAGGTGTGTTGACTTGAAGAATCGTAAGTTACATGTATTGAAAAGTCACGATTCATATATTTTGTTACAGTAGTTACTACCATTGGCATTGCGAACATTATTACCTGAAAATTTTACTGCTATTGTACTCCAATTCTTCACATTTTTTAGGCAATTATGTGAGAAGTTTGTACATCCATTTCATCTTGACAACCTCCAGGAGGGGGTTTTATTGACTCTTTGTGCAATGGAGATGATCTTTCCTCCATCGTTTTTTACTATCATGATGCATTTAACTGTGCAGTTGGTTGAAGAAGCTAAATTAGGAGGCTATGTTCATTATCGATGGATGTATCCAATTGAGAGGTATTTTATTTATATGTTTTCCAGTGAAGTAAAAAAAAATTACATTTAAATAAATGCATAATATTATTATATTATTTCACAGATATCTTGGGCATTTGAAATCATACGTGAGAAATAAAGCTCAACCAGAAGGCTCTATTGCTGAAGGCTATTTGGCTGAGGAATGTATTACCATTTGTTCCAGGTATTTAGATGATATTGAGACAATATTTAATCGAGTTGGACATGTTGATGACACATCAAATAAATCTCAAATGCATCAGAAATCAATAATATTTCCTACTATTGGCCGATTAGTTGGGAGGACCTCAAATGTGACACTGACAGAATTGGAATTTTTACAGGCACATAGATATGTGCTTTTGAATAGTGAAATTCCAGATCCATTTATTGAAGAGTTGAGGATACAAACAAAGAGAGGAATGAGAGGCCGAATACGAAATGAGAAAGATATAACGAAAGCTGTGAATAAAGAGCTTGTAGAATGGTTTGCACGACGTGTAAGTTCATAAATATTGCAATAAATATGAATATTAGTTTAACACATACAATTTGTAAATCTATTAAATTATATTTCTTTTTTCAGATCATGAATACTGATACTCGAGCAGACTTGTCAGAAGATTTGAAGTTTCTTTCTAGAGGTCCTATAAAGCAAGTTAGAAATTTCGATGATTATAATGTGAATGGCTTTAGATTTCGTACAGTCGATCGAGAAGTGGGTTTGAAAACACATAATAGTCGTATATTTACATTTTCTGAAGTGGGATACTATGGAAAGATGCATGATATTATTGAATTAAACTACCATGGACATTTTTCTGTTGTTTTATTCAAATGCAAATGGGTCGATATTATCAGAGGTGTTAAAAGAGATTCATTGAAATTTACTTCTGTGAACTTCTCTCGCTTGATGGATGTTGGTGATCGTGAAATGCATGATCCATATATCTTAGCATCGCAAGAAAAAGTGGTATATTATGTGAATGATGTTTTGGATGAAGGGTGGAGTGTAGTTACTCACGTAATACAAAGAGATTTGTATGATATGGGTGATGAAGTGGAAGATTTGACCTCTGAAATTGAATGTCATCAACAACAGGAAGCAGAATTATTTGTCCATCATGATATTGAAAATATTAGTCTTGCAAGGATGAATGAATTGGATGAAGCAATGGAGTAGGAAACTGACATGATTGAAGGGAAAAATGATTTTATGTACAATTATTCATTCATGAAGCAACCACATGTTTCATTTCTGCAGTCATTCATTATCATTGTTATATATATTTTGTTTGTTAGTACTGGGCATCTATTATCATTTTTAATTTTTTTCTGCATACTTTTTTTGAAATATATATTCTGAACTTAATTTTATTTGATTAAATGACAGGAATGCCAAGGAGTAAGCGGTATACTATTTCTTCTAGTTCTGCGACGAATGACGATCCATCTGGGTCACTCCCCACGACATCTGAGGCACCAACCCCCACACCATCTCCCCATGCACCATCTCTCACACCTTCAGAGGGCCTCCCATTAGAGGCTGAGTCGTCGACTCCCCCTACAAGTGCCTCATCAGTTGGGTAGCGACAGACCCCTTCCAATTCATCCCGGACATACTGGAGGGTCACAATCATAGGTATAAATTTTAATTAAATTAATTTATTGCATTTTGTTTATACTAATTGTTTTCTCATTAAAGATGACAAAAATAAAACTGTGGAGAAACACTTAAAAAGCTTAGATGTTTGGAACTTGAATGGCCAAAAGATAGTCGTGCCATTTGATTCTTATGGGGTCCCTACGGATGATGTCGCGAGGTTACTTGGCCAGATTATAGGTCACCTGGCAGCGGATCCCATTTCCCTTCCCATTTCATATGATGATTGGAGACATATGACTCCAAACTGGAAAAATGAAGTTTTCGATTCTCAAATAAAGGTAATTTTATTACATTATGGTTTAATTGAATGTCATGTTACTAATATGTTCAAAATTAATTTCTGTATACAGATGTTCTTCCACTTCACATTTGCTGATGTGATAGCACGAAAGTGGACTTTGAAAAATCTTGGTAAAAAATGGAAAGACTTCAAATGGATATTGTGGTGTGATGTCAACGATACTTCATTGACCTTGGAACAAATGTATGACAAGCTACCCAGTGGGGTACCGAAAGAGTAGTGGAAAGTTTTTGTCGACAGGAATCGTGATGAGAAGCGGATGGTATTGAAATATATATTATTATATTATCCTCATTTTACATTAATACATGTATATGAAGAGGATATGACATTGGATACATTACTATTAAATTGTATTTTATTTATTTCAGGATCTCTCACGACAGAATGCATCAAATAGGGCGAAGCAAGTCATCCCTCACACGGCGGGCTCAAAAATATTTTCTAGAAGCCGAATGTCATTGGTAATATTTTAAATAGTTTAAATATTTATAATATAATATTATGTATTTAATATATTTAATTTTTTATTTATCTTTTCTTAATGCAGTCACAAAATTTAGTGCACGAAGCCTCCCGAACTGAACTGTGGTTGTATGTTCACAGAAAATCAGATGGCTCTTTTGTTAATGAGCCTACCAAAGAAGTTGGGGTATGAAGTCAAATTTTTATTATAATAACTTATTATCAGTTTTTACTGTGTTAATATGTATGGATATTTGATTTATAGGTAAAAATTAAAGAACTATGGGATGCCAATCCTAGGCAGTCCTACTCAGTCTCCCAGGATGACCCGGTTGCTCAAGTCCTTGGGAAGGAGCATCCTGGTAGAGTGCGTGGGATGGGTTTGGGACCCGTACCATCTGAGGTCTTTAGTAGGTCATTAGGGATTCTAGCCGCATCTACTCATGGTTATAGTCATCCCATACCTGAAGATGCTCAGAGGTATATTTCTTCTCTACGATCCACAGTTCAAGACCAAGGGGCTCAGATATCAGCTATGCAGAAAGCGTTGACTGATTTATATCAACAGATGAGCAGATATGCCCCCAGTGGTAGTGCATCGAGTGGTGGTGAGCAGGTAAATCACAAAAAATAAAAATCATTTAGTTTTAAAACTTTTATTGGTTTTATGTTTAATTATAAATTTACAACAATATTTAATTTTCAATATAATGTTCTTACAGGTGGCAGCAGTAGATGGAGGTGGAGAGGGTGACGATGCATCATCGGATCATGAGCATTATTTTTGATGTGTTGAACAAAAATGGGAAAGGTTGGTTTGTATATATAACATGTGTGGTGCATGGAACCTTTAAAAAATCATTGGTCTTGGAGGAGCTTCAGTGGCTAACCTTGAATGATCACAATAACCTCAGGTGGTAAAGAGAATGATGTGTTGCTTTAATTGGTTAGATGATCTATGGTAATAGGCTCTTTGATGTTTCTGTTGTAAATTCAGCATTGGGAATTGGACTCATTAGGGTGTTACATGTCCAAATAGACATGTTGAATGTATATCACTATATCAATATGGTTTTCTGAGGTGATTTTCATGATCATTAATAGTTTTTATGAGGCACGTAACCACATCACATGAAAACCAATGCAACTCCCTTCCCATGAAGCTTCCCTCTTTTCTAACTTTTATTTTATGAACATATTGGGAGATTGTTAGATGACATGTCATATGATAAAAAAAGAATAATCAGAGGGGTTTTACATGATTAATTGGGCTATTTTATGGGGCTTCACATGATCAGGAACAGATCACATGAATTGCATAACCCCTTTGCATGATGTTCCTAGGGTCATGTGATCATGAGCCTCATTGAAGTTCACATGGTCCTTGTGACCTAGGTGATTAATCTATATGTATACATGCTAGAATTTTCTTTCCTTTGGGTATATATTAATACCTATGCTTTTAGAATTTCTTTGTTCCTAAAATATACAATGCTCATTTGGCTAGCGTCAAAAAATGCCCCCCCCCCCCACAAAAGTGATGTTCAAAGGAACAACGACTCAGTTATGAGGTAGGAAATGACTTCATGAGTCTCTTATGCTTTCTCTGGTTGGAATTCAAAACATCTTTTGGTTTTCTATAAGTCCATTCATATTCCTTGAGGTTCCCTATAAATAGGGGGTGAGACACTGGTCATTTGACCGGTGACATGAAGCTCCATATCTCTCAAAACCTCCACTCTCGTGCGATTGTTTTGCAAGACAACATTGCATGACCTTATAAAAAGAACCATACAAGATACCTAATCATGTGATCATGTCACTTGACCTCTTTTTGTGATGACCTTGTCTAAATATCTCACTTAATCAATCCATGAACTAATCAATGGTAATTTATTTGAACTTTAATGCACACCCTTGGCCATTAGTCTATCTTATGTGATTCGGTTGTCTCTTGAGTATTTTTTCATGATCTACTAATCTTTATGTGATTCATGTGACCTTCACATGGTAACATGATTATATGTATTATGAAAAATCATGTGATCAAAAGATGTTTTATGGGTTATGTGATTTTTGTGACCTAGAATGGATCATGTGGTCCACGTAATCTTTTCCATGTTGTGAACATATTTTGTTTTATTAGCACAAATGATTCTCTCTTAAAATTACGAGGAGACATATATTTTTTAGTTTATCATGTACCATACACCATAATTCCATAGTGAGTTGATTAGTTGATGGTTTCTAGGAACCAAAACTATATATCTAGCCCATGGTGAGGTAGAAATTGGCCTATGAAATATTTTTAAGATTGGGGGAATACTTCTATTAGTAGTGATAGTTGATATATCATGCCTAGTTGTTGTTTGAGAATCCCATATGTCTTTCTATAGAAGTTTATATGTGGTATGTTAATGCATGGCCCCTTTGATTTTATTAAATGATGTTTCGCATATTAGTTACAAGAGTAATTGGCCATATAATTGTTGTTAAGAATTTTATTTTTCTTAGAATTCTTATTTGGTTTGTTTTTCAGGGCAGTGGTGCAGTATAAGTAGAAATGCTATTTTTTTCGGGTCAACATTTCACGGCGGTTTTAACCACCGCTAAATGTAATCGGCAATACACTTAGAGGCAGTTGAAACTGCCATGAAATGACTCCAGAATTAGCGGAGGTTTTAACCGCCGCTAACTAGGCGAATGACACACCTGAATTTCATGGCAATTATGGCCACCGCTAAATAAATAGCCCGTAAAACTGCAGCTAAATTTACCAAAAACTGCCACGAAATGAGGTACTACGACACTTTTCTTTGACCACTGCGAAATGCATAAAACCGCCGCTAATAGATTGCCGACGTGCAGTTTAGCGGCAGTTTCTGTAAACCGCCGCCAACCCATATAGAGGCGGTTTAAACCGCCACTAAGAGGAGGTTTTCTTGTAGTGCCATGTCACTAAAGATGATTTTTAACTATTCAAGGATGAAATATGTTCCTCTATAAGAAACTCAGTGCAATATCAAATGATATTGATGAATCCAGAAGAAAGAATATTGAGATCACTGTGAATTTGAAAGTAATCAGATCTGTGGTTGATGGTATAAAGCACACTAGTGCTTCTAGTTCTTCCTCTACTTCAACTAGTCCGTCTCAAGTTGATTCTTCTTATGTTTAAAAAGTGGTGATAAAAGAGATTCAGAAAAATCTAATCACAACTGCAGAGACAATTGTGACAAGAAATACCAAGCTTGGAAATGATATAGAGAAGTTGACAAGTGGGATCAATGATTTGACGAACAAGTATTGGAATACAATGGAAACTATCATGAAAGGTCTTGAGAATTTTTTTTTCTCATTTTTAATCTATTGAGATTTCTAAGATGAGAAAAGTAGTTCAGGATATCACCTCCTCTGCTCTAGCTTCAAGTTCTGCGCCACCTTCTCAATCTTTTCAATCTACAGATCTTGCATATCTTGCTACTATTAGTTCAGTGTTGAAATAGAAGCTATAAGTTTTGACTACAATTTTAGCCAAAGTAGAGGTTACTTCAGATAAAGTGAAATATTTTGTGAATTATTATATAAGGACTGCTTCACATACTCGAGAAGATTTTACCAAGAGGATTAAGGAGTTTTTCCCCAAAAATCATCACAAAGAACCAAATGAACAGTTTATTCAAGTACTTGGCCAAAACTCTTAATCTTCATCCAGTGAAAAAATCCTATAAGGATCAAATTCAAAAACTAAGAGAATTTACTCCTTTGTTGGATATGTTTATATAAAACAAGGATGATTTTAAAACAATCTAGGAGATATGTTGTAGAGATCATAGAATAATTCATCAAGCTGTTGAAACCATATCTTCATGTCCAAAGTGAATCCATTGTGGTCCCTCTTGCAGTGACACTTGATCATGCTAGTTCTATGACTACTCAATCTAAAATGTTAGTTTCTTAGACCTTGTCTCACATCAGACCAGTCATCACAGAAACTATTCCATCTCGGGTTCTTTCTCAAAAAATACCTACCCTTTCTTCTATAGTTCCTGAAGGAGTGCCTCTACCTCCCCTCAAAATCAGTTTGGACCCACCTTCTCATCATCCTACCTCTCCTGATCAACCTTCTATATATTTCTGAGAAGGGGAAGGGAACCCATGACCCTACCTCTTCATCCCGTAGTGTGGATTTTTTTTCATTTCATAGGGTAGTATTAATGTATGTGTGACTTTTTATAAATTCTATTTTATTATTTATGTATGTTATTTCATTGTTTCTCCTTTACTATTTTTCCTTATCTTTTCTCTTATCACTTTTTGTTAATCCAAAAATGGGGAGAAGTTTATGAAATTTGATAATTTTTTTGCAATTCAATAAATGCCATGATTTGTGACTATCAAAATGGGGAGATTTTTGGACCATAGATGTTGTTGGACACTATCTCTAACTATAAAGGTTTTAATTAACACAAATCATGTCATATATTAACATATATCCTATATTATGTTAGATAATATATTATGACAAAAAATTATCTTGAATATCATATCATTCCATTCATATAACCATTTATGTGTGCTTATGTCTAAACACTCTTTTAAATGATTATCTATGTGTAATTATGAGGATTACCAGTTTCCAACTTTGTGGAATTTCAATACAGAAAGAACATCTAACATTGTCTAAGTATGATTCACTAATACTGATAGACATATGAATCACCATCCTATATATGTATTACTAGAAAATAGATCAAACAGACATATTTTTCTAAGTATGTGAAGCAGGCACCGTTACAAAAGACTCACCATTGGATGTGACACTAACAGAAAGAGGAGTAATTGTTGCACATGTTGTCGACACAAACAACCTATCCTTAGCTCAATTGACCTACTGTTGCATGATGATACCGATTCAAGGACTGACCGACAGTTAAAATGAGTCATTTTTGGAAAAACTACCTCACCGACAGAAGGAAGGACTCACTGTTGGTATGAGTCACCATTAGTTCATTTGTCTCACTAATGAAAGGAGACACTAACACCCAGATTCACTGATACCGATGAAAAGGACTCACTGATACAATGATTCACCAATTTTGACTGACTGATGCGGACTGACCAATGATGAAAGACCGATGAAAATGAGTCACTGATATTTGTGACTCATTGATAGTCATAAAAACTAGTTTTATATTATTAATTCAAATTTATATCATCTGTTCATATTTTGACAAATTAATGTTTTTGAAATTATTTAATGTTTTCTTTAGGACTATCAGTAGACAGTACAAGGTACTGGCATGTGGGGAGATCTTCATTCCTGCTGGACCTCAAAGTATAAAAGAATTACACACTCAATCTTTTAAAAAAGGGGAAAACAATACGGAATATGTTAAAGATAAAAGAGAACAGAAGAACTGAAAACTTATGTAGTTCTTGATCTATCTTTAAAATCCTAATAACTCAAAGCAAGAACATATGGGGAAATAAAAAAGACATAAAATACCTATTGAGATATACTGAACATATATTAGACAAGGATCTTAACACTTCATTCCTCAAAACTAGACAATAGAGTATGTGATACTCTGTTTTGAAACTGACTTTCAGAAGATGACTCAATCTTCATTTTCTAAACATCAAATGAGTCCAGATCATCACTGATCATCACACAGAGACTTCTAAACCTTATCCTATATCATTATCTCTGTTGTGTTCTTTTTTTTACATGTTTGTGTAGTGTGTGTATCTGTCTGTTACAAACACACTGACTCCTGTGCATAACTGGAGGATACTAGATATCCTCAAACTTTCTTTAATTTTTTTCTCTTATATCCCACGTAGAATAGTGGAAGAGGTCATGTGTGACCTTTTTGTTGTTTCTTCCACGAATAAATGTGGAATAGGTCAGGTGTTACCTGGATATCCTTTTTTGTTATTGTGAGCCCCAATCTAGGGTGTGGGACAAACTGTTTATTAAATTAAACTGATTTCTGGAAGGTGATTACCAAGTAGAGAGTACTAAGTCTCATCTTGAGACTGAACCTCTTGTTTATATCTGTTGTGATTTACTCTTTAGTTTTACTCTGTTTTATCAAAATTTCAAAAAACAAAATTTAACTTTGATAGTTAGTTTAGCAAGTTTTAATATCTATTTTGAAACAGAAAGATAGTTTCAAAAGTTATAATAATCTTAAGATTATTATATCTGAGAACTAATCAATCTTTTGAGAAATTAAATGAAGATTTAGGAATTTTGTAAAATCACTACAAACTGACTTTGATTAAATTTGTAATTGGGGTAAATTTTTCAAAAAACCAATTTTTAATATAAATTTTTATAGATACTCAATTCTCCCCCCTCTTGAGTAATCTACTTCGACCAACAAGAATAACCACATGGTCGACTTCCATATAAAATTTATCAGAGAGATATCACAGACCCACCCATCATTGCTTTATCACATAACCACCCATCATTGGTTTATCATAGAACCACCCATCATAGGGTAGTCACGTAACCACCCGTAATTGGTTTAGGACATAACCACTCATGAAATCTAAGTAACATTACATAATAATAACACATAAAAGTTTTCATTTCATTATAAACACATAGTAACAACCGTTATATATTTAATAACTTTATTAACCCATAGAAAAGAATTCATTTCTAAAAAAATATCATTGGAACATGATTAACCCATAGAAATGAAATGTGCTTCATAAAATTCTTTTTGAAACATGATTAAACCATATAAAATAAATGGGTTCCAGAAAAATCTCTTTAAAACATGATTAATCCCTATAAAATAATTGTTTACCATAATAATCTATTTGAAACATGGTTAATCCATGTAAAATAAATGGGTTCTATAACAATCTCATCAAAACATGATTAACTCATGAAAAAAATGTGTTTCATAAAAAAATATTTGATACGTGGCTAACCCATGGAAAAACATGGGTTCCAAAAAAAATATCTTTGAAACATTATTTAACCATGGAAAATAAATGGGTTCCATAAAAATCTCTTTGAATCATGATTAAACGGGGTAAAATAAATGGGTTTCATAACAATCTCTTTGAAATATGATTAACCCATGGAAAATAAATGGGTTTCATAACAATATAATTGAAACATGATTAACCCATGGAAAGTAAATGATTTCCATAACAAGTTATTTTAAACATGACTAAACCATAGAAATTAAATGGGTTTCATAACAATCTCTTTGAAACATGGTTAACCTTGGGAAAATAAAAATTTTATGTAACAATCTCTTTGAAATATTTTTAACCCATTAAAAATAAATGGGTCACATAACAATATATTTAAAACATGGTTAACATGTGGAAAATAAATGGGTTCCAAAAAAATCTCTTTGAAACATGTTTAACCCATGTGAAACAAATGGGTTCTATAACAATCTCATTGACATATGGTTAACCTATGGAAAAGAAATAGGTTTCGTAAGAATCTATTTAAAACAATTATAATCATTCTAAATAAATAATGAGTACGGTATATATAAAAAAATTCTCCAGTTTAGGATATGTAGAGACCCAAAGCTTGATGTATATAGACATTACATTACTTTTTAGGAATACTTAATACATAACAAAAACAAACACACAAGGACCGCAATAGTTTAGGGTCTTTGGAAACTCAGAGAAAACATCTTCTAATCATGGTGAAAGATCTTCAACATCTCCCATAAAGATCCTCCCCTTTTTTTTCTTACCTAACACCTTTATTTATATCCTGGGGAAAAGAAAACATAAAAAGGGTGAGCTAAAATACTCAGTAAGTGTAAACATAGAGAACATAAAACAATCCCTAAACATTTGAATGCAAAAAAAACTTGAACATAAAATCTAAACATCAAAATCTTGAGCAAAGACATAAATCATAGAAGTATGTAAGGAATATATCATAATGGAACATCAATCATGATAAAATAGCATGGGAATAAAACATGTAATTGTGGAAAACCATTAAGCACATGATATGATTTCTATAGTAGCCAAGGCATTACTTCCAAGACCATCTTAGTGGACAAATTCCCTTTCTGAATCGAGTTCACTCCTCGCTCCAGTCCTGTATCACTGAACTGGATTAACTTACCATTCCAGCCATGTCTATCTCATAAGATATAAATATTTACCCAATTCGTTGGAGGGAGATATTTTTCCCACCCATCTCATAATGAAATAATTCTTATGTGTTCCACAACATGAACATAAATCATTCATCATTACCCAAAGAATAAAATGGGTTTCATAAACATCATCCCATGATAACATAATCCACATATATATATATATAAATGGATATCATTTCATCATAAGAAAAGTGAAACCATGTAAATCATAGATACATTATACTTGAAACATAAACATATGAAATAATTCCATCTTATATGGAAAATTGTTTTGATAAAACACTTGAAATGAATTCTTGAGGAAAATATCTTTTCTTTTTCAAAATCATTTTCTTTTCACAAAATGCCATGCAATTTTAAAAGAAAAGTATTTTGTTAAAAATAGTCATTAAATCTTGTATAGTAAGCTTCATGAATGTAGAGACCCAAATCTTGGCGTACATGTACATTACATTACTTTTGAGGAATACTTAATACATAACAAAACCAACACACAAGGACCGTAATAGTTTAGTGTCTTTGTAAACTTGGAACATAATCTTCTAATCATGGTGAAAGATCTTCAACATCTCCCATAAAGATCTTCCACTTTTGTTTTCTTACCTAAAACCTTTCTTTATATCCTGGGGAAAATAAAGCATAAAAAGGGAGAGCTCAAATGCTCAATAAGGGTAAACATAGAGAACATAAAACAATCCATAGACATTTGAATGTAAAAACATGAGCATAAAATCTAAACATCAAAATCTTGAGCAATGACATATAACATTGCAGTACATAATGCATAGATCATAAAAGAACATTAATCATGATAAAATAGCATGGTAATAAAACTCGTAATTGCGGCAAAACATTAAGCACATGATATGATTTCCATAGTAGCCAAGGCATTATTGCCAAGACCATCTTAGTGGACAAAGTCCCTTATTGAACAGGGTTTACTTGCCGTTCCAGCCCTGTATTACTGAACCAGATTTACTTTTCGTTCCAGCCATGTCTATCTCTTGAGATATAATTCTTTACCCAATGCATTGGAGGGAGATATAGGTCCTACCCATCTCATAATGAAATCATTCTTATGTGTGCCACAACATAAACATAAATCATTCATCATTACCCAAAGAATAAAATGGGTTTCATAAACATCATCCCATCATAAAAAAAATCTATATAAAACAAATGGATATCATTTCATCATAAGAAAAATGAAGCCATGTAAATCATAGAGTCATTATACTTGAAACATAATCATACTAAATAATGTCATCTTAGATGGAAAATAGTTTTGACAAAGCACTTGAAATGATTTCTTGAAGAAAATATCCTTTCTTCTTCAAAATCATTTTATTTTCACAAAATGCCATGAAATTTTAAAAGAAAATGATTTTTTTGAAAATAATCATTAAATCCAGTAGATTAAGATTCTTGAAAATAAGGCTTTATGAAACTGTAAAAATCTGTTCATGTCGTATAAGTTAAAAAAACATTCTCCTTGTACTTTTGTTGGAAAAGTCAAAAAGTTCCTTATATGGTAAACAAAAGAAAGATTCCTTCCATAACATGTGGTAAAAGTAAAAAATTGGTTAAAAGGACTTTAAAAGTACATGAAACCATTTTTAGAAAATAGGGACCTGAATGATAAGTATAACCCCAGTAAATACTTACGAATAAACAATCTCGGATAAAAATGAGATTGGAAAAGTTATCCCTTACCTTAGGTCCGATATGCTTCGTACATATCTGAACCTCCTATATAATGATTTAAATAATGTCATTGCCTTATTAAAAAATCATATTCATTGTTATGATTTCATACATGGTTCACTTATGACTTTATATTACTCGTTCTTTTGTAAGTTCCATGTTAAAGTAGCGTTTTGGGTAAAATCGTTTTATTTATCATACGTGTTTGGACTTGTTGTTATTGATATTATTATTACTTATATATTGATTTACTTACTTCAAGAATGTAAATCACGATTTATATATCATATATATATATATATATTCAGTATATATATATATAATAGATATATAAATGAAATTAAATACACCGATCATGGAGACGGTAGGCCGTACTTACGCATGAATGTTGTTTTCCTTTCCTTATTGACTTGAATGGAAGTAAGTAGATGAAATATATATATAAATAAATTCAGTAGCTTTATCATGTCATATATTTCATTAATATTCATTATATATACTTTATAATCATTTTTTAATGGTTAACATGGAGAATGAATCTCATCGCGTCATGGAGACGGTAATCCGTACGTATGCACGAGCGATGATATCGTTCCCGTAATTATTGAATTGGAGTATAGTGGATGATATAATATAACAGAATCAGTATGATGTTATAATAACTTTATATATTTATTCTTTACACCATTATACCAATCCAAGTAAGGTGGTGGTGGAAAAATAGATTACACCACGGCGTGGAAACGGTATTCTGTACGTACGCACGCACGATGATTTCATTTTCCGTCGGATGGATAGAAGGTGAAATGGGATTATTTCATATTTATAATAACATATCAGTATATTAGTGATAATTATTTTATTACTTTATTATAAAACAACTAAATCAGAAGAAGTTGAAGAAGAAAGAAAAGTTGAAAGAATCGGTAGAAGAGATTACCACTTCTTCGATGCACCTCTTTTAAACTTCTTCTTAGGGCACTAGAGTTGGTCTTTTGAGAATCCCAGAACAACTATGATATAACTAGAGAGGTTTAGAAGAGGAATTAATAGGGGTTGTCCGAGCTTAAAGGCTCAAAAGGGTGTGAAGAGAAGAGGGAAGGGGTGCCCTTTTTATAAAGTAGGAGAGGGGCACCTTAGGAAAATGTAAAATATTATTTTATAATAAAGTCATATTCGGTTTTTAATATCTCCAAATTGATTAATTTCAAAGATAAGGTAGGTATGGGTCTAAATCCTCTCAAAAAATAGGTTTTAGACAAGTTAGGTTAATATTTTAACCTTATCATTTAGATTTAACTCTAAGTTAAATAATTTAACTTTTACCGTGTCTTTTTATTTTCTTACACTATATGGTTAATAAACATACTATAAAAAGCCAAAAGAACACCATGTGGTTCATTATTAATATATATAATCTTATATGATTCATTTGGCCTAACCTTATATTCTTAGGAACAATTAATAATATAATATTTGTTTTAAAAACTATTTTATGTCAATGATGACACTATTTTGTAATTGATTTTTGTGAAAATCATAAAAGCATGATTAGTTATAAAAAGGTTAACTAAATAAATAATTACATGTCATATTAACCTATAAAATTAGTGGAATTTATAAAAAGTCTCAAATTACATTTATTTGTGTATTTATAACATCAATTATGTTAATATTTTATTAATAAGGTAATTACTGCATCATCATTGTGTCATAAATAAATTAAATTATATAATGTCTAAAATTTATAAATAAAATACCATTAAGTAGGAAATAGTTTTATCTTTCTAATTAATATTTATAGTCGAATTTATCTTATGTATAACCCTATATTAAAAATGTTTTAGTTATTAAACTTTGATTTTAACAATTTTAACTCTTCTTTAAATAAAATAATAATAAATGTCCTAATCTAATTCAGGTGGACCTAAAGGATAATATTTTATTCCTAATGTTTTTTTTGTCCAATTAAACTTATCCAATAGAATTTGGACATGTGTTAGGGTAATAATAATATCATTTTTTACCCTTAATTACCCTATTTACTTTTTACCGTGGTAAATAAAAGTAAAAAAGTTATTATTCACCAAAAAATATTTTTATCTTATTGAACCACATTTTACTACTTGATATTAACCGTGTCTCTCGGATTTTCAAAATTCCACTCACAAAAGCGGTAAAATTAAGTTTTGTGTAAATTTTCAAATTTTTCTAGGAGGTGGGTATAAGACAGTGAAAAGTTCAATAAAATTTCTATATATATCTAAAATTATTATAAAATGACTCCAATGAATTAAATTGAACTTATATAGGTATTATGTATCAATTTTGACTTAAAATAAATTTAAATAAAATAAATAATTATTTAAATAAAAAATTGGTTTTTAAATAGTAACTCAGTGTTTTCACTATTCATTGAAAATTGAAAGTTTTCAGAAAAATACGAAAAATTCACCCTAGGATAATTTCGATATTACGAATCCAAAAATGAAGTCCATTTTAAAAGATAAAATTGATAAAATTTCAAAAAGTGGGTATTACAATTCATAACGGCTAGTTCATAATAATATTATAATAATACATCGTTTAGTGAAACTCGGTATTGTGTACTACACACGCTATCGAGGAAGTTATTGATTGCGTGTAATGCAAGCCAAGTCAGGGCTGCGTGTAGTAAAAGATCTGTTTGGTGTTGCGTATAAAAAATTCAAAACTTATTTCATTTATACATTAAACAAAATCTATACTTAATGTTGCATAGAATAATTTCTACAAAACAAACTTGAAATTGTGTTTAACACGAGCCAAGAATAGTGTTGCATATACTGCAAGTTAATACAGTGTTGCGTATAGCACAAGCTAATTTTGGTGTAGCGTACAACACAAGATATCAATGAAATTAAAAATAATAATTCTCACAAAATCTCGTGTTGTTACATTCTACCCCCCTTAAAATGAATTTCGCCCTCGAAATTCGTTGGGGTTATAAATGGTTTACTACATGAAAGTTTCTTTCATAGAAAACCACATCGTAAAAAGGAATACTAAAACTTAATTTTAAAAAGTGAAATATGAAACATAATGGTTACCCAAATTAACTCATCACCGGGTTTCCACATAGGAGAACATATGTGAAAATATGGATATGGAAGAGAAATGTATCCATCAAGGTCTGATGGAGAGTGGTAGAGAACATGGCTTTGAGAAATCCAACAATCACAAAGCCATAAATTTGTGATGATCTAAGGTACCATATGATTCATCAGATATAAAATCACTAGGACAACATTTTTGGTTTTCAATATCCTTTCCCTAAAGTTTAAAATTTTGAATTAGAAGAAATACTCACTTGATTTTGGTACAATCTCTCTATTGTTTGTGCCTTGAACAATTTACACTTCATCTCTTAAAGAAATGAAGTTGAATTTTTCTTCTGTGAAGCATTTTCATATCATGCGATAGAATGGTAGGTCATTCCATATGTCTCAAACATAAGGTTAGAAAAAGTTATATACATAAGTCTATCTATGGTGAGATTAATCATATATGGTTCCTAAAATGGACTTATACTTCATCTATCATACTGCTTAATAAAATAAAACTAGTTTCTACTAACCAGGGACTTCTTATAGGCCAGTGGTAGGTGATAAAGGCATGTCGCACTTCGGTTTTCGGTTCGATTCCCGCATCCTTGTCTGACACGACGGGTTGTCACCCGTCCTGCAGGTTGTCCTTTTTCTAAAACTACATTATTATAACATTCCATCAATAATATCGAAAAGACTTATAGCCTTAAACAATACTAACTTATGTTCAACATAATCCATTCCAATATTTTGGATTATCCAAAATACTTCTTTCTAAACTCATTGTATAAAGATAATGATTACTAAAAAGGTAATATAACAAGCACGTGAATACCATCATTTATCCCTCATATATCACAAGATATATCTTTTTGATCGCATTCCAAACATGTGAATACCGTAATCTTGTATTCTCTTGAAAAATGAATACCCATTTAACCTTAGTGAAAATATGAATGCTGTCAAAAGTTAACTCTTTCCATATACCAAAATCCAAAAATTCTATATACTCAAACCATGATATAACTTTGTCCTTATATCAGTCATGAGCTCACAAATACTGTCAAACATTTCATTTTCTTTGTATCCCTTCATTATGCACATATCATCTTCTTTCCAAAAATATCTCAATCACTTTCCATGGTTACCGGTACTATAAAATTATTTAAAACCACAATATACCAATACATAAATATTCCAATATTCCACGATACTATATACAACATTATTTTGGAATCCCATTACATAAACACTTAATCATTCCACAACATCGTTTTCATATTCAACATCACCAATAGTGATTGCACGCGACTTCCCTTTTTCCTTTTCCTTAATTGGTTTCTCATGTCGACCATCATTAATCCTTGGATTAGGGAATTGGTTAGCATAATGCCCCATTTCCTTACACTTGAAGCATTGAAGTGTTGGTGGAGCGTTCTCTGCAGTCTTTTCTTTATTCACATCATTAGAGACATTTTTACCATTACTTCGGCACTCTGCTGCTTGATGAAATTATTTTCCACACTTGAAACATTTTCTAGTACCTTTTAGACAGTCTCCACCATGCTTCTTTCCACACTTTGGGAATAAATGAATATTCATCTTCTTTTCACCATTGTTCTGAGGTTTTTCCTTGAACTCCATCTTTTGTTTTTTGTCAAAACCATGAGATGGATATGTAACACCAACTTCTAGTTCTACCTTGATATCACAATGCACAATTTATTCATAGATACTTAAGTCTCTTATAGATAATGCCCTTCGAAGACTTGGTTTTAAGCCACTGAAGAATCGATCAACTTTACTTTCAGGTTGGATGATAAAGCCATATTCATACCTTGAAAGCTTTGTAAAATTTGCTTCATATAAACCAACAGATTCATCATCCTTTTTCTTAAGCTCAAGGAACTCCTTCTCCATCTTTGTTCGATGAATACGAGGGAAGTACTTATTGAAAAACAAGTTCTTGAACTTGTCCCATTCCATGGATTCAATTTCATCTTGGGGCCTTATATTCTTAATTAGAGTCAACCACTGGTCTGCTTCACCTTCTAAATGGTAAACAGCTAGAATGACTTTATCATGTTCTGAATAGCGAAGTATGGAAAATATCATTTCAATGGTACTGATCCATTATTCGTCAAAAAGTCGATCAGAAGACCCACTGAAAGAAGGTGGACGTTGCCTCATGAAGGGCTCGATAGAATATTGTTCCCTTCTCTGATCATTTGGAAATCCAGAATAATTCATAGCTTGTGTAAGTATAGCCATATGATTTTTCACTCCATCTCCCATAACATTGGTTTTTTCGGGAGAACAATCATTTCATTGTCTATTACATTGATCAACATGGTTCCTTTGGGTTCTAGGAGAGGGGCACCTTAAGAAAAACTTAAAATATTATTTTATAATAAAGTCATATTCGGTTTATAATAGCTCCAAATTGATTTATTTCTAAGCTAAAGTTGGGATGGTTCTAAATCCTCTCAACCAATAGGTTTTAGACAATTTTAGGTTACTATTTTAACCTTATCATTTAGATTTAACTCTATGTTTAATAATTTAACTTTTACTGTGTCTTCATGTTTTCTTACAAAATATGGTTAATAAACTTACTATAACAAGCCAAACGAACCCCAAGTCGTTCATTATTAATATATATAACCTTATATAAGTCATTTGGCTGAACCTTATATTTTTAGGAATAGAATAACAATTAATAATATAATATTTGTTTTAAAAACTATTTTATGTTAATTTTGACACTATTTTGTAATTGATTTTTTTTGAAAATCATAAGAGCATGATTAGTTAGAAAAAATTTAATTGAATCAATACTAACATGTCATATTAACCTAAAAAATTAGTGGAATTTATAAAAAGTCTCAAATTACATTTATTTGGGTATTTATAACATCCATGATGTTAATATTTCATTAATAAGGAAATTATTGCACCATCATTGTGTCATAAATAAATTAAATTATTTAATGTCTAAAAATTATAAATAAAATACCATTATGTGGAAGATATTTTTATCTTTATAATTAATATTTATAGTCAAATTTATCTTATGTATAACTCTATATTAAAAATGTTTTAGTTATTAAACATTGATTTTAACTATTTTAACTCTTCTTTAAATAAAATAATAATAAATGTCCTAATCTAATCCAAGTGAACCTAAAGGGTAATAATTTATTCATATGGTGGTTTCTGGTCGAATTACACTTATCCAATAGAATTAGGACATGTGTTAGGGTAATAATAATAACATTTTTACCCTTAATTGTCCTATTTACTTTTAACCGTGGTAAATAAAAGTAAAAAGTTACTATTCAACAAAAAATATTTTTATCTTATTGAACCACATTTTACTCCTTGATATTAACCGTGTCTCTCTAATTTTCGAAATTCCACTCACAAAATTAGTAAAATTATGTTTTATGTAAATTTTCAAATTCTCCTAAGAGGTGGGTAAAAGACGGTGAAAAGTTCAATAAAATTTTCATATATCGAAAATTATTATAAAATGACTCTAATGAATTACATTGAACTTATATATGTATTATGTATCAATTTTTACCTAAAATAATATTAAATAAAATAAATAATTATTTAAATAAAAATTCGGTTTTTAAATAATAACCCAGTGTTTTCACTATTCATCAAAAATTTAAAGTTTTCAGAAAAATACCAAAAATTCAACCTAGGCTAATTTTGATATTCCAGATCCAAAAATGGAGTCCATTTTGAAAGGTAAATTTTTCAAAATTTCAAAAAGTGGGTATTTCTATTCATAACAGCTTGTTCATAATAATATTATATTAATATCTCGTTTAGTGAAACTTGGTATTGCGTACTACACATGATATCGAAGAAGGTCCTGATTATGTGTAATGCCAGACAAGTCAGGGTTGTGTGTAGTGAAAGCTCCATTTGGTGTTGCGTATAAAAAAATCAAAACTTATTTCATATATTACTAAAAATTTATATTTAATGTCGCGTAGAATAATTTCCACAAAACGAACTTGAAATTGTGTGTAACACGAGGCAAGAATAGTGTTGTGTATACTGAAAGCTAATATGGTGTTGCGTATAGTACAAACTAATATTTGTTTATCATACAATAAAAGACGTCAAATAAATTAAAAGGAATACTTCTTATAAAATCTCGGGGTGTTACAGGATAAGTAAAAACAAGGTTTCTGGACATTGATTAATTGAAATTCCCTTAATATATCATTAGAATAATTCTTGACCAAAATAATCTCTAAACATTCCAAAGTGTCTCATACCACTTGAAAACATTTTAATTATAATCCCCATGAAGGAATAACAGTAAATGAAACTTATAATATCATGAGAATAATTATATTCCTGATATAACATGTCATAGGGAATTATATAGACCATATAAAAGTAATTTAAGTTCATAATAACAAATAAGTCTCAATAGAATGTAAATTGGGAGAAAACCTCTTACAACTATGGTAACATTCGAATTGAAAGACACAGATGAAACATTATAATTTCATTAAGATAAAATAATTCATGTTATAATATATCATAAGGGGTAGTATATACACCACATAAATTATATAAGTGGTGAATATGATATTTATCCCCCAGATGTAAAAAGTGATATAAGAAACCCTTACATTGAGTCTTATTTGTCATATTTTTTTTATATCATCCATAATAATAAACCAATGTTAATTATTTAATTTATTCATAATATTTTAAAATTTTATTATCACTTTTATTTCACTTATAAATAATTTATATAAAATTACATAATCTATAATTTTTAGTCCAAATGTTTTGACCATATTCGACTTATGTGTCAAAACTAACTTCGATAGGTCGACTGTGGTCAATGAGGTCATAATTTAAAAATATAAAGATTAATATAAATGAAATAATTATTAAAATGTTACCTCAATTATAATTTTAAAATCATATATGAAATATGGTTATAAAAAATTAACCAATTTTATTATCTTAGAGATGGTAGGTTGTACGTACGCATGAGTAACGTTCCCATTTTTCAATGATCATTATGTGAGGAACATAAGTCACATTTATCATTAAAAGATGACCATTATATCATAAATACTATATTATTTAATTATATATAATTATATATATCAGTCTTGTGATGTGGTGATGAAAAAGGAATAATTTCATTACTTCGAGGAGACGGTAGTCCACTCATCCACAAACGACGTTATCACTTTTTCAGTGTGTGAAATATAATGAATAAAATGATATGTTATATGTATAGATATATAATTATGACATTATTATCATAAATATTTCATTTATATCATATATTTTTAATAACACATCCTTAATACATTCCATGTAAATATTGAACGAATCGCATCGATTTG
Organism: Viscum album; assembly: GCA_963277665.1. NCBI lineage: Eukaryota > Viridiplantae > Streptophyta > Magnoliopsida > Santalales > Viscaceae > Viscum > Viscum album. The sequence continues at coordinate 1,371,076,474 of OY728141.1, read as the reverse complement.
ATGAGGAGGTAGTCTACACATCCACAAACGATTTTATCGTATTCCCAAAAAATGGAAATCATGAAGATATGTGTTATATAATAATTCAATAAACATAAATAAATCCTTAATATAATATATATCATATAAAAAATATTATTTACATCATAGTTCACAACTATAAGAGATGGTAAAAGAAAAAGAAACAACATCATTTCGCAATGTGGTAGTCGGCCATATACTCGAACGATGATTTCGTTAGCCGTTTTATGGAAGTGTTTGTAGGTGCAGGTTGAAAAAATAACATAAAAAATATAGGTATATTTATTATAATTATTTTATTTTATAATCATTGAATAATAATAGTTTAATTGGTGGAGAAATAAATAAAACAAAAGTTCTCATTGAAAAATGTTACCTCTTCTTTGGGTAACACCTTTTGATTTGCAGCAAAGGACTTCTTTCGTGTTATTTATAAAAAAATTGTTCTTATAGGATTATATTAAGTGTTTTGGTATTTTATTTTTTCAGTTTTTTTATAATAAAAACAATCTTGAGAGGTGTGAAGAGAGTGTGAGAGTGAATTCCCTTTTATAGTAGAGGACGCGTGGAATTTTTGAATATATAAAAAGGTAAACACTATTGGGGGTCTCACATAAATTATGTTCCTAAAATAATAATAAAAATATAAAAAATAGTTTATATTGTATAAATATGTCCATAAAATGGGATTTGGAAAATTTTATAGGTCATTTTACACCTTAATAATAATTTTTTACAACTAAGTAAACTCATTTTTACTTTAATTGTTGTAATTAATTTTAATTGATTTCATTAAAAATTTTGGTAAAAAATAAGTTGAAATTAATATAAATTATAAATTATTTTTATTCCAAAATTTTATTCAAATTTCTCAAATTCTAATCACATAAGTGTCAAATTTTAATTTAAAATCAATCTCGTAGACAAAATTAGAAAGCGGGTTTTTAAAGTAAGAAGTTCAAAAGTTTGAAATGTTTTTATATCCAATTTCAATGTAAAATTGATTATAATAACCTAAATTGAATTAAAAAATATAAAATTCATCTAAATATACTTTAAAACAAATTAAAAATATAATTTAACACTATAAATTATTTAGATGAAAAAATAGTTTTCAATAAAAATCCATTATTTTCACTATTCATCAAAACATGAAATTTCTCAGAAAAATACCAAAAATTCAGTCAAAGTAAATTTTTATATCCCAATTTAAAAAACTAAATTTATTTTCTCAAATAAAAATTATAAAATATTGAAAAACAATTTAACAAGTCTTCCATTAAAAGGTGTAAATTTTCATTTTAAAAATATACATCTTTTTAGGCTTGAAATTGTATTTATTCTTATCTTAAGCCTATCAAGATTATTGGATGAAGTTAAAAACACATTATTAAATTTATAATATATAAATTTTATTAATATATTTCAATAATAGTGATTAATTTAATTTATTAAGATAAAAAACCTTTGTGGGCATTAAAATAGTTTTTTATAAAAACACATCCTTTATATTAAATTGGTTTTTATTTTCATTTCTAATTAATTGGTATCAAAATGATTAATTATATAAACATGTGTAAAATATATTCACATAATTTATTTAATCTTATTAATTTCCAACATTCCAATGGCTAAGTGATAAGTATCATATTAAATGTTAATGTTATATTGTGTTTTTTTAAACCCGGTCTTGCATGTAACACATGTTATCAAAGAGACTAGATGTTACATGAAATGCAAGATAAACTTGGTGTTGTGTATAAATCAAGATAAACTATTCATTTACTATAATAAAATATATCAAATAAATTAATTATAAATAATATATTTCTTCAAACCTCATGATGTTACATCTTACCGCCCTTAAAATGAATTTCTCCTCTGAAATTCGTCCTGGTTGTCAAAAGATTATCATTTTTAAAATTACTTCATTGAAACCCACATTATATAAAGTATTAATAAAACATACTATTTAAATATTAAATTTGGAAATATAAAGGTCACCATAATATATTCATAACTAGGATTCCACATAGAGAGAACATAAGTGGGAATTGAGGAACAACATAAATAATTATAGAGAGTGATTGATTTCATTGATCCCAAACAAGTGAAGGGTAAAGGGAAAGTTAAGGGCCTTTAAAAATCTATAATGATGGAAAATTCCATATTTTTATCCAAATTATAGGTATTAGGATAATACTATTGTTTCAACATCTTTTTCCTAGAGTTAAATAATTTTCTTATCATCTAGATCAAAAAATGGAGATATACTTACTTGATGAGTAAAATTTCATCCTTTAAACAATCTCCACCACAATATCATATTTGTATACATATTATGAGTATCCAATATGAACTTTCTGATGCCTGAAGCTCAAAAATAAAATTTTAATGACTATATAACCCAAAATTTAATTATCAAGCATTTACACATGTCTTTAGAAAATAACCAGAACCAAAATGGTTAGCACATGGTTATATAATTTCCAAAATGAATAAACCTTCACACGATGAAAAAAATATTAAAAATTCAGTATTAATACCCAAAGTTCAAACTAAATTATTCTATAAATAACTAACCTTAATATTCTTCAAACATTTACTGACTAATTTTAAAACCCCAAGATCATTGTGATTTGAACATATATTCTTTCAAGTTGAATAAACCATTATTCCTAAAATAAAATATCATATGTTTTCTAAATAAACATAATATTTAACTATAAAAATTTTATACTAACTAGGACATCACTTAGTCTAGTGGTAGGCACAAAACCCTTATTTTCCTTTGGTCATGGGTTCAATCCCCACTTCCTAGCCAGATACGATTGGTTTTCATTGATCATAAGGGTTATCCTTTTTTATTTAATATTGAAAAATAATTCCACCCTAAAATCAATTCATTTTGATCATAGGGGTAAAAGACATCATACCAAAAAAATTTCTCCATGAAAGTTATTAATAACTTTAAAATATTATCACTTAAAACCTCAATGGGGTTCCCAATATTTCAAACTTATGATTATCAATAATATTATAGACCTATGAAGGTATCCATAACTATTAAGATAACCTCACATGAAATCATCCAATCTACAAAGTTATCTAATCCAACCTTTGATACTAACTATAACAATATAGGACCCACACTTCTAGATATTGTGATGAAATCCATAACTTCACATTTTTGGATATACTACCAATAATTGTGAACAAAATTTTCCCATAAAAACCCTGAAACGTCAAAAGGAAATCTTGGATCACTTAAAACATGGGGGACCTTTTGGTTTTTATTTTTAGAGAATTAGGAAAAACTCATACATCAACAATTTACAAGTCATCAAATGAAAATTTCTCCCATTTAACCTATCTTTTATTATTTCACATTAGGTCTTCAAAATAATCATTTTCAAGTCCTTTATAAATATAAATCATTCAATATATTTACATATAACCTTGGTAAAAGGAAACATAGGAAGGGTGAGCTTAGATGCTCGGTAAGGGTAAACATAAACATTAGCCACTTAATTTCATCAATGAGAATAAGTGTTCATAATGGTATGATTAAATAATCATAGTGCATGAGAGAATTATAAAAGAAATCATACCCATAAATACCTATACCATAAAACATTAAAATATATAAAATGAAAGAGTTGTCATCATCAATAATCATAATCCATGTGAGGTTAATCTCGATCATTAGAAACGTTATAAACCCAAAAAAATCATAAATAAAATATGTATGTACTTGGGACATCATTTTCATCCCTTTATTATAATCGCTATTGTAAATGGAATTACCATATGGTCGACTTCCAAAACCAATGTACTGGAGTGCTATAATGGACCCACCCATCATTGGTTTATCATGTAACCACCCATAATTAGTTTATCACAGAACCACCCATCATTGGTTTATCATGTAACCATTCTTCATTGGTTTATCACATAACCACCTATCAAATGTCAAAGTACCATTACATAATCATAACACATAAAATCATTCATTTCATTATAAACTCATAGGAACAACCATTACCACTTTCATAACTTGATTAACTGATGAAAAAATGGGTTTTACAACAATCTCATTGAACCGTGATTAACCTATACAAAAGAAAGAGGTTCCATAAAAATCACATTGAAACATTATTAACCCGTGGAAAGTAAATGGGTATCATAATAATCTCTTTGAAACATGATTAATCCATATAAAATAAATATTTTCCATTATAATCTCTTTGAAACATGATTAACCCCTGAAAAAAATGGGTTCCCTGATAATCTCTTTGAAACATTATTAATCCAAGAAAAAGAAATGAGTTTCATAATAATACCTTTAGAACATTATTAAACCTTGTAAGAGAAATGGTTTCCATAAAAATATATTTGAAACATTATTAAATAATGGAAAGTAAATGGGTCCATAAAAATCTCTTTGAAACATGATTAACCCATGGAAAATAAATGGATTCCATAACAATCTCTTTGAAACATGATTAACCCATGAAAAATAAATGGGTTTTATAATAGTATCTTTGAAACATTATTAACCCATAGAAACTAATTTTTTTCCATTACTATATCTTTCAAACATGATTAATCCATGGAAAATAAATGTGTTTCATAATAATCTCTTTGAAACATGGTTAACATGTGGAAAAGAAACAGGTTCTGTAATAATCTATTTGAAACATGTTTAACCCATGGAAACTAAATGGTTTCCAAAAAATATATTTGAAACATGGTTAACTTGTGTAAAATAAATAGGTTCCATAAAAATATCTTTGAAACTTGTTTAACCCATGTGAAAAAATGGGTTTCATAACAATCTCTTTGAAACTTGGTTAACCTGTGGAAAATAAACAGGTTTTTTAACAATCAATTAAAAAAATCATAATCCATCCAAAGAAAGAATGAAGATGATATCAATATAAAATATCCCCAATGGAGGATAAGTAAAAATATGGTTATTTTATGTGGATGAATGTAAATTCTCTTAAAATATCATTAGAATCATTCTTGAAGAAAATAATCTCTTAACATTCCAAAGTGTCTCATACCACTTTGAATCATTTGAATTATAATACATATAAAGGAATAACATTAAACTAAACATATAATATTATTATAATAATTATATTCATGATATAACATGACATAGGAACTTATATTAAACATATAAATTTAATTTGGGGCATAATAACAAATAAGACTCAATAGAATGTAAATTGAGATGAAACACCTTACAAATGTGGTAACATCTGAATCGGAAACCCAGAATGTAATAATAATAAAATGAAACATTTAAATAACCTGAAGATTAAATAATTCATGAAATAATATATCCTATTGTATATTATATACACAATACTAAATAAATAAGTTGTGAATATGACATTTATCTCAGAGATGTGAAAAGTGAGATGAAAACCCCTAACCTTGAGTTTGATTTTTCATAATTTTCATCTATAATCCTAAATAAAAAACTTTTTTTAATTATTTAATTTCTTAAAATAATTTTACTAGTTTATTTTAAATTTTATTAAACTTATAAACAAGTTTTATACAATTATATAATCAATAATACTAAAGTCAGATGTTTTGACAATATTTATCTTATGTCTCAAAACTGACTTTGATAGATCGACTATGGTCAATGAGGTCATTATTTTAAAACATACAGATTAATAACCCTGAAATAATCATCATATTTTTACATCAATTACTCTTTCAAAATAATATAGTAACTATGGTTATGAAATATGAACCAACATTACAATCATGGAGATGGTAGGTCATGCATACGCATGAGAGACATTCATATTTTTCAATGATCATTATGGGAGGAAGGTAAGTAAATTTTATCTTTAAATAATGAAAATTATATCATAAATACCATATTATTTAATTATATATACTTATATATATATCAATCTTGTGATGTGGTGATGAAAAATTAAGAATCACATTGCTTCAAGGAGGCGGTAGTTCGCATGTCCACAAACGACGTTATCACTTTTTTAGTGTGTGAAATGGAAAGAATAAAATGATATTTTTTATGTAAAGATATATAATTATTTAATGATTATAATAAATATTTAATTTATATAATATATTTTTATTAAACTCATCCTTAATACATTCCATTTAAACATTTAATGAATCGCATCGCTTTAAGGAGGCCGTACTCCACACGTCCAGAAACGATGTTATCGTATTCCTAAAAAATGTAAATCATGATGGTATGTGTTCTAAAATTATTCCATAAGAATATATACATCATAAATATCATAAATATAACATTAAAACATTATTTATATGATAATTAAAAACCATAATATGTGGTCAATTAAAAACAAACAACATCATTTCACGAGGCGGTAGTCCGTCGTACACATGAACGATGATTTCGTTACCCATTTGATAGAACTTTGTGTAGGTTTAGGTAGAACCATTAACATAAAAACATATAAGTATATTTATGATAAATATTTTATTATATAACCTTTTAGTTAGAATAATTTAATTGGTAAATAAAGAAATAAAACAAAAGTGCTCGATGAAGAATATAACCTCTTCTTTGGGTAACTCCTTTTGGTTTTCACCAAAACACTTCATTGGTTTTATTTATACCAAAATTGCTGATTATATGATGAGATTATGGATTTTTTTATTTTATTTGGTAAGGTTTTAGATGATCTAAAATTTATCCAGAGGTGTGAATAGTGAGGGATATTGAATTCCCTTTTATAGTGGAGGAGGAGTGTCATTCTAGTAAATATAAATTGTAAACACTATTGGGAGATCTCCCATATATAAATTTCCAAAACTAATAAAATATATATATATATATATGATAGTTTATAATCTTTAAATGTGTGCATATAATGGGTTATTTACAAGTTTCTAGGTCATTTGGAACCTTAATAATAAAGTTTAACCACTAAGTAAACTCATTTTTACTTTAATCGTTGTAATTAATTTTAATTTCTTTCACTAATATTTTTTTCAAAAAAATATAAAATTAATAGAAATTATTAATTTTTTAAAAAAAATATGGAATAATTTTTTCCATATTCAAATCATATAAGTGGTGGAATTTAATCTAAAATTAATCCTAGATATGGAACGAGAAAGCGGGGTTTTAAAGTAAACGTTCAAATATTTTAAATGTTTTTATATCCAATTTCAATGTGAAATTGATTGAAATTAATTAAATTGGGTTAAATTATATAAAATTTATGTAATTATACATTAAAACTAATTAAAAATATATTTTAACACTATAAATTATTTATATGAAAAGGCAGTTATAAATTAAAATCCAGTATTTTTCACTATTCATCAAAACATGAAACTTCTCATAAAAATAACAAAAATTCAATGAAATTAAATTTTGATATCCTATTTTCAAAAATTAGGTATATTTTTTAAAATAAAAGTTATTAAATTGTAAAAATTTATTTTCAAAACAAGTCATTCATTAAAAGGTGTCAAAACTTCCTTTTAAAAATATACAGATTTTTATGCTTAAAATTGGATTTATTATTTTATTAAGTCTATGAAACTAATTGATTAATTTGAAAAAAAATTATTCAATATATAAAAAATAAATTTCATTTACATATTACAATAATATTTATTTACTTAATTTATTAATATAAAGTTCCATTTTGTTTATAAAAATAGTTTTCCATAAAAACACATCCTATATATTCAATTGGTTTTTATTTTCATTTATAATTAATTGGACACTAAAGGATTCATTATATAAACATTTATAAACTATATTCTCATAATTTATTTAATCTCATTCAATCATTCCATTCTAATTTCTAGGTGATAACTACGATATTAAATATGAATGTTATATTATTGTTCTGTAAAACTCGGTTTTGCGTATAACAAATGTTATCGAAGAGACTCGATGTTGCCTGAAACTCAAGATAAACATAGTGTTGAGTATAATGAAATCTAAATTGTGCATTGCATATAATAAAACTAGAAAATAAATTATTTTTGAGAGAATATATTTCTTAAAACCTCAAGATGTTAGATGTGACAAGAGATTTGAATATTATAACCTGATTAGAGGAGTGTTAATAAGATTTGATAGATCAATTGTGGGAGTGTGTAATAGTAAAATATCTCAATGGGTTACTTTTATATAATGGATTAAATAATATATATTTCATATGAACATAATTTTACTATTAAATTTCAGATGGAATTCCTCTCTCCCAGTACAAAAGTAGTTCAGAATAGATGGATGTATTATTTAGAAATTAGATAGAGGGATTTAAATCAATGGTAGGTTGAATTATATTTTTAAAAGGAAAATAATTAAGATACATGACATGAATATGGTTTTATAGATATAGATACAATGAATAACTTTTTCACAAGCTGATAGGATGAATCCTTTTTGATATGATAATTTCTTTCTATAAAATATATTTATAAAATTAGTTATTTATTTATTCATTTATTCATTTATTTTTATGTAATGGTCATATAGGATATCTCATAAAGATATTTGGTCATATAATGTATACCCTCTTACTTTTTCAAATATATGGTATAATTTACTAGAGGATCAAATTATTTCTAATAAGTTTGATGAATTTAGAGATAAATCTAGTAGCAGTCTAAAGAGGTTCAGTTCGGTCCTCCACATCCCCCACTCACTATGAAAAATGGAAAAGGGTGAAAATGAGAAAATGAGGAAATTTTTTTATTGATCTATAAAAAATGTAGTTCATAATAATTTTATAGATAAATTATTATTTTTCTATAATATAATTATTATCTAAATTTATCATACTAAAATAATATTTATATATATCATTTCAAGTTTCCATTTAGAATCAAGTAACATGATGGATTTTATACCTGGATGTGGGAAGGACTTTATTTCATATAATTTAGGTAAAAATGAACACATAACCATGTAATATGATATTAAGTGGGTTTAGTGTTAAAAATAATTTTATACAGCCTATTACATCATCTAGGGATGTAGAATACAATGACTAAATAGCTTTCTTGAAAGATGGTCTTTGTGTAACGTCATGACCCAGATTCCACTAAACCAGTCCTCCGAGTCAGTTCTCCATAAGGAATCAATCAGGCCTCCTTATATTCAATTGGTTTCTAACTAGATGTGAGGGTCTAAAGGTGGTACACTAGGGAGACTATACCCTTATATCAGAATAATGACAATGAAAATAACCAGATATCATTCATATAAGTAAATAAACCGAGTACAAAAGCAATAAATAAACTGAAATAGAACATGTTGTAATAATAAATGAAATGATTTAATATAAAAAACAACCATTTCATACATACAACAATTTTCACCCACAGGGATAACTATACATGTAAGAGTACATAAAAAACTAAAATAAATGTACAGGGTATTACTACTAACATCGAGCTAGGCCACATGCATGGTCCTTAGAAACTATCGAACTAAATCAACTCAATAATAAGAATCCACATGTGTGACTCTACTTAATCATGCAACTCTAGGCCTCAGCCTTATCCAACATGCATACTTTATCAACCTTAAAACATACATAGGCCTATACGCACACCAAGGTCAACGTATAGGGTTAGAAATTAATCTCTGTAGGATACCCCAATGATGAACCTATAAATATTATTTATTAAGTTCATGCTCATGAAATAAACTCAGACTATCTGATACAAAACTTAAATGGTAAAATAAACAAATATAAATAATCAAACCAAGTCCATAACCGATTCTTGGGTCTGTGACCCCAATTTTCTGGACATAGTGCCATCTTATATGAGTATATGAATACATGGAAATATATATCCCGATAAATATATATATGTGTGTGTGTGTGTGTACATTCATGTGATCATAAAATATACTTATATAAGGAAGTAAAAAACCATAAAAAACTCAATCCATAGTATATATTTGGACCAATGATCCGATCAATGGACGTCCTATAAAAAAATTGAGTTGGATGTTGTAACACTCAAGTCATGTATCTTTAATTTGATCTTTGGGTTTGTAATCCCAATCAAAAATACATACTTCATGCAATTCCATAAATGTATCTCAGAAAACTATGTCACCATAAGGGGATACATGTCATAGCCCTTGGTTCACCCATACTCTACTCCAATCACAATGAAAGTGGATATCGTATACCAATAGATAATCATGTAACTGTGTCATTGAGCTAGATGTCATAATACTCAATCCATGATTAAACCTGTCTGATGAAAGTTTCCTAGGTCTTAGTCCATATGAAATCATGATAATAAAAATTGGATAATCCTTAATGGCAATGACCCTTATGAGATATGTAAGTAATACTCTCCTGGTCTGATATATCAACATTGAATCATTCAATTAATGAATCAACATCCCAATCCCATACAAGTATACAGAGTATCTATAATGGTGTGTCCACCTATCCTAGGTATTATCCTTGGAATCAAATAAGAAGATCAAGATCGTCCTCTTTGAGCTCATCAGCATCCCACTATTCATGGGAAATGTGCCCACTTGGAAACCATTGGAATCCTCTAAAATGCTAGTAGAGTATCCATTCATTGAGGGACCCAGTATAGTATGGGTTCTAAGACACTCTCAGAAACCTAACATGGTATCTATGAACATGTAGGAATCATAGTGACCAATGGGACTTCCAATAGCAGTAAAAATAACACTAATAAAAGTAAGGCTCGAGAGGTAAGCCCAAGGAAGTATGTCTGAAAATCCCTATATAATGAGGCTTAGAATCCAGACTCTAGGTGGAAAATCTAGAAATCCTACAATATTAAGGTTCAATAGTTATATCCCAAGAATCACGTCTGGGTATCCTGATGAAAATAATGTCAATAACAAGGCCTCATCAACCAAATCTTAGGAAATACATCTAGGAACCCAAAGAAACAAATAGGCACATGAGATGGATACTAGGAAGTATGTATGGGAATCCCAAAGAGAGTCATATCACATTAGGAACGCTGTCCACAAACCTATAAGAACCTTTGGCTATAATAATTGCATAAACTATAACCATGTGAATTGATAATTAAAGGGTGAGGGTGGAAGAACCCCTAAACCCACCACTACATCCATAACATTAGGGGCTTTCAAGTTTTTTATGGTTTCTAAGGTGACACAAACTATTGTCTCTACCCAAACCCCAAATGCACTAGCTCAGGGTTGGTCAAACATCAGGGCACCCACAAGGCCCCTCAAGTAAATACATAGAAATGGAATTCTACTCAGGATTCTCAAGGTATACACATAAGATAAGCCATCCTACTCAGGATCCTCATTAACAAATCTAAAGGGATGAAACCTACAAAGGATCTTTAGGATGGTAATTCAATAGAGGAATCCTACATAGGATCTTATGAATAGTATATTAAGATAGAGGCATCCTACTCGTGATCCTTAAAAAGATCAAACAAGTAAGGGGATCCTATAAGGGATTCCCTAAGTCATATTGTAATCAAAATCATCCCATAGGGGACCCTCAGTAATAGAAATCAGATAGAGGCATCCTATAAGGGATCCTATAGGTCAAAACATAAGCATAGTTATCCTACTAGGGATCATAAAAACTGACCTCATGGCCTCCTAGGATAGAAGGGAATGTCTCGCAAGGGTGATATAATCAATGGAAAATCTACAAAGCATTCGTTAATATTGATAGCTCATGAATCGTCTTATATAAAAGGAACTCACCCTCAGGAGACAACTAGATTCGATTACAGGAGGAAAACCATCTCCATTCAAGAAAATTCCCAAAACACCACCTAGAAGTCATCAAATAACATCAAGGGTTCCACATCATGATCAACATGGAAATACACTCAAAATATGATACACATGTGTCCAATTATGAATCATGGTCATGAAGAAATAAAAACCCTAAAAGGGTAGCAAGGGGGAAGTACACAGCGTGTATACCTAGTACACGGCGAGTACCCCCAATGCCCCATCTGGGCACATAACTTGGTTATACATGGCTTGTAAAATCAAATGTACATGGAATGTAAGAGGTGTACTCATCATGGACACTATAAGGGTTACTAATATATGCATCTCACAAGGAGTTTCCATGAACTTCTCCTAGAATTCTACATTTCTGTGGTGTGAAACACATATAAGGTCGAGACATATATTCTACACAGCCATGTTCCCTTACATTGGTGTCTATCTAGTTACTCAAATACATGGTCCAGTCCTAGTAAATGTCATGTATACCCCCTACACAGCATGTACTTTTAAAAATATAATCTTACCCAAACAAGAAGAACATGTGGTGTGTATTTAATAAAAAATACACCATGTGATCATGATTTTTTATGGGAACCCCTCAAATTGGCCTGAAGCCCCATTTTTCCCCCAAAAAATATAGATTAGACCTCTAAGGGTCCCAAAAAAGCATAAAAGGAATTTAAAACTAGAAAATGTTAAATATATGGGGATTTATAGAAAAAGTTAAAAACAACCTAACTTTGGGTGGAATCCAACGAAGCTTCACACATTTATGTTATCCACGACTTCCACAGGTTGATTTGGCTCCTTCTAAGATCTAATTTAGTACCTCCATTTCCCTCTCCCTATGTCCCTATATCCCTCTCCCTCTCCTCTCTCTATTGTGATAATGAAAACCATGTATGTGTGTACATGAGAATCTATTGTAGAAAAAATAAATGAAAAGGAAAAATAAAATGGAATAAAAATAAAAGAAAAAGAAAAAAAATGGGGCTTGACCATGGCCCAATTCCCAACCTGAGTTTACGCCCTTCATATGAAAAACTTCTCATTTGGGAATCAATAGCAGAGACAGAATCTCAATTCGATTATCTATTCAAAATATATGGCCAAGAAATCTTACACGAATAAATTAATATTTAACAAATTAAATATTAAATATTAAATATTTGATTAAAATTCAAATGGATTAGAATTATATCAAAATACTTTCCTTGGGTAAACACCATATTCTAGGACCAAAAGAGTGGTTATAAAAATTATTTGAGATATTTTTCTAAGGAGAATTACCATTTTACCCCTACCAAGCATCTGGGAGAAAATTTTCAAATTTCTGATCAAAATTCCAATCCAAAAAAACACAATCCATTAAAATCTCCCCACCATAAACATTCTTATACCTGAAAATCATTTGTGAAAAAATTATTGACCATGATCTCATCCCAAGAATTTGTAAAACTATGTTGTCTCATTTATCCAATGACTATTCTCACAGTTTCAGTAACTCTTACATCACGGAATATGTTTAACTATGACTAATATGGTACTTTCCACCATAAAAACACCCTTATATTCACCTTAGAACCAAACTCTAATCCAAATGGCTCACATAAAATTCCAATTTTAAATTTAAGATAAGGGTCACCACCCTCAAATAGAAAATGGTGTACTCCCCACCATAAGTCTCACCTTAGTCTTATCATCGATCAAAACCTAAAAAGGTTCCTTTATCCATCCAAGAAAGTCATTTAAAAGGAAAATAAGATCATCATAGATCCAATTATCTCTCAGTGTACTCAGGATGATATCATGATAGATCATGATCATCTCTAACTAAGAGTACTCTAAGACCCCATCAACAGGTTTGTATAGATCTCTTTGAGCCATGCTCGCATCAGCAAGTTGTACTTTCCTTTTAATAACTCTTGACACCACATATCCCCACCATGTACGTCCATGTATAGCCATAGGTCTACCATCTCATAGAACCCAATTCATTTTTGATGTCTACACTACCATGGATAGACATTCATCATTTAACCATAACTCTTAGGCAACTGTTCCCATAGAAATTCGTGAATACATTGGTCATTGGCTCGCATAAATCCACACATCAATTTGCGATTTATATGGTACCACATACAACCAGTGTAGACCTTTATCACATGACTCTTACTCTAGCAAGTCATCTATTACTTGGATAAGATAACCGAACTTCATAGAACATTAGCCTAAGTAAGCAAAAATCTCCCTTGGAACTCCTCTTAAAAATTGGTCACCTTACCTGTGCCATGATTTATTCCTTGACCACCCATCACCAAGAATAATTCTAATAATGAGTGTCTACTTTCACTCTGACTGCATTATCAATAGTAGAAACTCTATTCAAAGGGCCAAGCACCCAAACATTCATGTCCATCGAAGCTAGTCCTGATACCATAGAAACTGAGGTAATTTTTCAAAATTTTAAGTCATCAACATGACTACATAGTAAAACCCAATCATCTATAATTTATTGATCACAAAAGAGAATAAAAACTATCTCAATTACTAAAAATGTATAAAAAATTTGATCAAACCCCACTCATAGGTTTTAGTCGGTCAAAACGAAGTGATAACCAACAAGGTTTTCAGTCAAAACTAAGGTCTTAAAGGTCCCTCACAAAGGCTTACTGAAAAAGTATCAAATCAGGGTAACTATGACTAACCACCTATCAAAAAGATAAAACTAATCCAAGGGAGGTAGAGATAGGAATGACCTACAAGAATCAAAATAGTCAACATATGCTAACGGGGGCCCTAATCCCCACTGTGAATCTTTATAAGGTACTGCTCAGTAGAGGTCATGATAATAGCCTTAAAGAGATACTAAATTGATACTCACTAGGAATCTATCTACGATAATACCCCCTCGAGGTCAAATTCACTAGAAACAAAAAGGTACCTATTGGCATCATACTTTGTGATCTAACTAGAAAACCATAAACGAAAATATTCCACCATAAAAGGTCTACTAGAAAAGCATCAACTATCAACACTAACCAAAAAAAGGTCAGTACCATAATCAAATGGTTCATTTAAATATATTTTGATTCCAATCTATCTAGAAAAATACTATATAGATTTTTACTGACCTTTTAAACAACCAAACCTAATAAATTACACCCTACATGGGGTTAAACATATGTTCATCATGTGCCCTGATAACCTACTAGATTAAATGAACCTCCCATGCAAGAGGAATAAGTCATTAGGCTTACCATCAAATTCCTCAACGTAGTTTCATATAGCCTGAAATCAAAAGGAAATATATGAAAGGTGGACCAATTGAGTATAATGTCACCAAAAACCTATATAGGAAAACACCAGTGATGTTTTGTTGACATTTTAAATAGTTTTCCTAGTATCTTTAGTAATAATAACACGCTATAAGGCCTATAACATGTGAATACAATGTACTAAATTTTATTCATGAGATGCCTCTTTCATTTGTTGTCCAAGATATCAAATCAATAATTGGACTCTTTCTAATGGGCTAAGAGCCATAAATCCATAATAAATCATAACATCCATACAATATGTGTTTTGGAAAAAGCGATAATAATATTAAATTATAACATCATATATCAAAACAACAATCCCATAACCCTAGAAACGAGGACATCTTATCAAAATAATTTTTTTCAATGAATTGGTCTGATATCCTTCACATGTTCTGACACATTACAAATACTCTTATCTACCATATACTAAATAGTAAATCAATATAAAAGAACCTTTCGAATACCACTTTCTAACATTATGAAATGGATTTCATTACACTAGTTATTTGATATGGTTTTCCACAAGGCCTGAAACACACCTCCATATAATCCATAGGATGTTGACTAGTATTGAGTGTCTAAAGGTGGAATAGTGGGGAGACTATACCCTCATATTAAAGTAACAATTTCATAAATAACCAGATATCATTAAAAATAGTCAATAAATAGAGTGAAAAATAAATAAATAAACTAAAATAGAACATTCTATAATAATAAATGCAATGTTATAAAATCATGAATAGTCATTTCATACACACAACACTTGTCACACATTGGGTCCACCATATATAAAGTATTTAAAAAGAAACTGAATTAAAAATGCAGGGCTCTACTACTAACTCTGAGTTGGACTACAAAACTAGTCTCCAAACACTATAAAACAACATTATACTGGTCATAATAATCCACATGAGTAACTCCACTCGATCATGTAACCATGATCCTCATCTCTATCCACCATGAATCTATAATTAACCAAAAAAACAGGCATAAGGTCTGCAAGTACACTGAGGTTCACTTACAGGGGTGAGAAAATAACATCAGTATCCCACCCCATTGATGAACCTATAAATATGTTTTCATAAGTAAATTATCATTAAATATGATCATCCTAGATAAGACACAACTAAAATGGTAAAATAAATAGTTATAAATAACAAAAACAAGTCCATAATTGATTCTGGGGTCCATGAGCCCAATCATCTGGACACAACACCATCTTATAGAGTATATGTATGAATGGATATATATAACCCCATAATGATATATATATATATATGCATTTTATCATATATAAAATTATATAATAAAGGTATAAAAGAATAAACAACTCGATCTACAGTGGAACTTCATACCCATGATCTGATCAACTGGACATCCTATAAAAGGGCATTGAGTTGGATGTCATGCAACTTAATATGTGTATCTTTAACTCGATCTATGGTTTTGTAATCCCAATAGACAATATTTTCTTCGTAAAATTCATGAAATATCTCTAAGTAAGCTATGTCTCCAAAGGGGGGCACATAGCCTAGCCATGGCTTCACCCATACTCACCTCTAGTCACCGTAATAAAGGATTCCATATACCGATAGAAAATCCTGTAAATGTGGCATTGATATAGATTTAATACTACTCAACAGACATGTAATCTAGTTTGATGTCTAAATCCTAGGTCTCGGTCCATAGGCAATCATGAAATTTCAACTCAGATTATCCCTAGGGGGATGACCCTTAGGTAATATATAAAGAATACTCTCTTAATATATTATATCAACATAGAATCATACAATAAATGTCTCAACAACCCACTCCTATAAAAGTTTTTAGATTATATATAATGGTGAATCTATTGATTATATGGAGTATTCTCGGTATCAAATGAGGAGATCGAGTCCATCCTATAGGATCTCATCAGCATCCCTCTTATCGGGGGAAATGTTCCCACCTGGAAACCTTTGGTATCCTTTGGAATGATAACAAAGAAGCCATTACTAGTGTGCCCCAATAAAGGAGGGGTTATGAGAATATCTTAGTAAGAAACTTCTATATGCCTGAATATGGAGGAATCCCATGGAAAATTGAACTTATAGTAACAGTAATATTCATATAAGTAAGGATCAGAAGCTAGACCCCTAGAAGTATGTCTGAAAATCCCAATAGAATGAAGCTTAGAATCTAGATTCTAGGTAGTATGTATCTCAACATTTAAAAAGTAATGTTGAAAAATCGGATCCCTAGAATCATGTATGTGTATCCTAATAAAAATATATTCAATAATAAGGGATAATTATCCAAATCCTAGGAAGTGCATTTGGTTACCCCAATAAATGAATATGCACATGAGACAAATCCTAGGGTGTACGTTAGGGAATTATAAAAGAGATTCATATCACATCAGGCACATCGACCACAAACATAGAACAACCTCTAGAAATCATAGCTACATTAACAGTAACCATGTGAATGCATAATTAAATTGTGAGGGTGGTTTAATTCCTAAACCCACTATAACTTATACAGCCTAATGGGATTACAAGTTTGGTGAAGGTTCTAAGGTGACGACCACTACTATCCCTACCAAAACCACCAATACACTAGTTTAGGGTCAGTCAAATGCTGAGAAACCCACTGGATCCCTTAATTCAACACACATAAAAGGAATCATACTCAGGATCCTCAAGGTCTATATATAAGCGAAGGCATCCAACTAGGGATCCTCATTATTGAATGTAAAGGGAGGAATCCTACATGGGATCATTGGGGTGGTGATTCAATAGAGTCATCCAACATAATATCCTAAAAATTGTATATGAAGACAGAGGCATCCTACTCACGATCCTCAAAAGGATTAAATAGTTAATGGGGTCATACAAAGGATTTCTTAAGTGATGTTTTTAGCGAATTCATCCCACGGTTGACCCTTGGTAGCAATTAGAAGATAGAGGCACCCTATAAGGGATTCTCTTGGTTGAAATGTAAGTAGAGGTATCCTAGAGGGGATCTAAAAAAAACTATCCTCATGGAGTACTTGGCTAAAATTGCATTCCTTGGAAGTGATAAATCCTCAAGAGGAAATCAAAAAAACATTATTCAATATGGATAGTACAAGGAACATCTTAGATCAAAGGGTTTCACCCTCATGAGACAACTGGATTCGATTATAGGATGAAACCTCTCCATTCTATAAAATAGTTAAAACTCTATATAGAAGTCCTTAAATTGCCTCATGGGTTGTACCATAATTATCTATGTGGAAATATACTCAAAATGGACTACTAACTTGTCCAATTATGAATTCTGGGCATAAAGATGTCAAAACCCCTAAAAGGGTAGCAAGTGGGTAGTACACGGCGTGTATACCTAGTTCATGGTGTATACCCCCAATGCTCCACCTAGTCGTGTACCTTAGACATACATAGAATGTAAAATCACATGTACATGGATTGTAAGATGTGTACATGGTGTGTAAGATGTGTACAATGTGTGTACCCTACATGGTGTAGCTTCTTGCGCACATCACATGGCTCAGCCATATACTTTTCCTAGTCGTGTACCCCTACATGGTGTGCAACACACATGGGGTTTGGCCGTGTACCCTATATGGAAATGGATGAGTCCCATTACACATAATGTATATCCCCTACACAATTTATACTTCTAAAAATACCATCTTTTGTGAACATGATGAACACACAACTTATTTTTCCTAAACTACATGTCGTTTGATCCGGATTTCTGAACAGAAACCCACTCAAATCAGTCTGAAACCTTGTTTTTCTCCCTAAATAACACATATAGACCCTATATGGGTCCTAATAAATAATAAAAGGTATTTAAAAACATAAAATATTAAATATACAATTATTTAGAGTGAAACTTAAAAATAGACTATCTTTGGGTGGAATCCACTGACGTTTCGCCCATTTCTACGATCCATTAGTGTCGCACGACAATCTAGCTCCTTTTGAGCACCACAGTGGTACCACCCTTTTCTTATCCCTCTTCAACTCTCTCCCTATCCCTATAATATATCTATCATGGTGAAAAAAATCCAAATAGGGGTGTACATGAGAATCCATGGGAGAAATAAAAAAATAAATAGGGAAAAACAAAAGAAATAAAAAAGAAAAGAAAAGGAAAATGTGGCATGGGCTTGGCCATGGTGCTGGACCTGAGTTTATGTCTGACCTAGGAAAAATTAGTCAGTCTAAACTCATCATTAGAGAAATAATAAAAATCTAAATCTTCATTAAAAATATTTAAGTGAGTGAACCTGTGTGAATAAATTAATATTTAATTAATTAAATATTAAACTTTAATTGTTCCGCTAAAATTCTAATGGTTCATAATTCTACCAAATTTTTATACTGGGTTAAAAAACCTATTTCAGGACCAATGGAGTGGTCATAAAAATTATTTTATATCATCTTATAGTGTAAAATTTACCATTTTACCTCTTACAAGCATCTAAAATAAAAAATTCAAATTTCTTCTCAAAATTCCAATCCAAAAAAACATGGGTCCTTACAGATTTTGAGATGAATCAATAGATAGATGAGTAAATTAAATTCTCTATATAATATTTTTCTATAGATATGGTGATATAGTCATAACATGCATAGTATGCCTATCTAGATCCTCCGCCTCCTCATTTAGACCCAACTTTATACTTTGAGCATTATGTCGAGGATCCCTATTTATATGTTATATAACAAAGAATCATGCATAATTTGGAATATTTTCTATATAATAATATTATGAAGTTGGATAAATTAAGAGTAATGATATATGATATTATTTATCCAATTTTTCTAGTATCATTTTCTACTAATGAGGTGGGCACAATTGGATAGAGTTTGGTTCATTTTTTACTCTATACTTTTTCATTAGTTAACATGTGATGTATATGTTATTTTTTAAAAAAAATTATTTGATTTTAATTTCATATAATTTGAAATATTTTCTTCAATTTACTATATATAGAAGAATTTGAAATATAAAAAACCCATTTAAAAAGAAACAAAAGTTTTATGAATGGACACTTTGAGATACATCCCAATTTTCCCAAGGACAAGAAAAATTATTAGCAAATTATTTTATTATATACAAATTTTATGAGTTTTCAATGAGTTATTCCATATGTGGTATAGAATATATATTAATAATATTTAAAAAAGTAATCTGAAATGTTGTTATTAGTGATGAGATCCTGCTACCCATGATGAAATTGTTTTCTGTGAAAGTAAATTTCAATTTCAATTTTCATTTCATTAAGTAAATATTACCAAAAAAAATTGGTTTATTACTTGTCTAATATGGTATCTGAACACACTATTCATAAAAAATTATGCTACTTTTTTTTATGGATTTATGGATTCAAAATATATCATAATAGATGTGTAATACCTAAGTAATCCTGATAGAGTTAAATATACATCTAAAATGTTATAAAACATAGATATTAAGTGTTGGTTTCAACCATTCCTTGAAATTTATAAAGACTTATATAATAATGAACTACTATTGATTATAATTTCAGTTTTTTGTTATATTTTTACTTTAGGGAGAATTTATATGTTATGTTTATTTTTTCAAATAAATTTACAACATATTGGTTACAAACTTTACTAGGCTAAGTTCACAAAAATCAAGATTTATTAAATTCAAAAAATTTATTTTATTACAATAGTACATTAATCTAAAATATTTCATGTTTTAAATTATTTGGTAATTAATATATAAATATAAAACATGACATGCAAATTTTTTAAGAGGGTTCACTTGATTATAAATAATCCAAATAAAATTAATCATGTTTCAGTATGGTTAGATAACTCTTATATTAATTAATACATGTTTTCTATTATGTATATATATATATGGTGCTAATTGTTATCAAAGTATTGTTTCATAACCAAAGTTCCATTGTCAACGAGGATAGTTTTAATGTGGTTATTTTTTTATGATTCATTTTCGAGATAATAATGATTGTATCAATGATATATTTTTAAATGACTAGTTCCTTAACAAATATTATATTTTAAACTAATATTTTCTATAATAAATTTAGAAGAAAAAAATTACTTTTATATAAACTTTATAATGATTCATCCTATTTGGTGTATGAAATGAACCACCTTCAAAGAATATTTTCAAATGATTTAATAGGTACAATTACTTTGTCGATGAATATCTAAAATTTTATTCTATTTTTATTATCTTGTTAAATGATATTGTAGTTATTTTTTATTAAGTTTTTATTTATTGTTTCATATTTTTTGATGTTGTGTATACTACTAGATTTATGGTTGTAGAGTATTAGACAGTGTATATGTAATGACTTGGTTTTTTCCTTGAAAAAAATATTAATATTTTAAGTAATATTTTCAAATTGAGGCGCTAAGTTAGCACGGGATTCTAAAAAGGTACCTAGAGAGGCCCAATATGAATATAATATAACTATTCAATAATATATTACATCGTACAAAAATTTTTATGAAAAAATTTAATAACTCTATAATATATTCTCATATTATAAATTTGAGACTTTCATTAAATATAAAATATGTGTTTTACCATAGGTGTGATATAATCCTTTTCGGGATTAGGAATTTTTTAAAAGTGATGTCATGAGTGAAAATAATAAAATTAATTAGTTTTTTTTATTTATCTATTATTTTAAATGAAACAAATTAATAATATCCTATAAAAGACCACTTATGGAAAATCC
Source organism: Viscum album (assembly GCA_963277665.1). NCBI lineage: Eukaryota > Viridiplantae > Streptophyta > Magnoliopsida > Santalales > Viscaceae > Viscum > Viscum album. The sequence continues at coordinate 1,371,054,609 of OY728141.1, read as the reverse complement.
CTAGGGTTAGCCTCATAACCCTAGGTATTAAGAGAGAATCCATTGGAGGAGCATTCTTGGAGGAACTATGACGGATCATACATTTGCAATTGGTGCACCAATGGTGATTTTGAATCATTCCAATGATAGTGATATAGAACTATTATTCATCAAAAAAATTCCAATATCGAGTTAGGGGTTTTTTTCATTTAATACATTTATTGTTTATCCTTTTTTGAACATGAATCAATCCCATTAAATAATTTATTTGCTTGTCGATTATTGAATTACGGGTATTTCTTATCTTCCTAGAAGTTAGGAATGAATATTTTTTCAATGAATCTTTTTTATTCTTTATTTTTTCATCATTATAATGGAAATTAATTGATTCCACCCTTAATAATTGATGATTTTAGGTCTTCATGTTGTGTTTTGTGCATTTATTTCCCCATTCTTAATATCCATTGGTATCCCATTTGGACATTAGTTCGATAAATACTTGGTAGTTGATCATTGCATAATCACTAATTGTAATAAAATATTGATATTGCTGGTTCATGTTTAGTAATGATGACTTTTCAAAAAAAATGTTTAGTAATGATGACATGGTATTAATACATTATGATGATTAAGTAGTGTTAATTGGATTGGGAAACCATTTTTTATAATTTAACATGAAACCACGGTGTGGTGTGCTGAGGATCAATTTCTAAGTGGATTAGGTGGCCATAATCTACTCATAAACAATGGAAAATCTTGGTAAATATTATATCTAGACTCTAAATTGAGAATTATAGTCATATTGAAGGCCTCAGAGGCACGGCGCAAAGATATGTGAAGTACATGTGAGTTCTGGAAGAATCATGACTACACAGTGTGTACTCCTAAGAACATGTGTCATGTAGAACCCTACCTATGGTAGCTAGGGTTCTGGAAAAAAATATCACATACCATATGATACCTAACATACAACATGTAACCTATGCTTGATGACTTAGCGTGTACCCTTAGGGCACATAGGCATGGACATGGCCAGGTACATTTTCATGGCTAGAGTACACGAGCACAGCCCAATAATCATAAATGGTCAGGTACATGAGAGTAGCTAATGTATATGAGAACGGACTGAATTTTAGGGTCATGGTTTGGATCACAAAGTAAGAAGTAGGGTAAGAAAGACACATCATGTATTAATATTATAGGCTATTTAATTTTTATAGTGTGGCTTTAGGACCTTTATCTTTTCAATGTGGACCAGTTTCTGTAAGCTATGTTTCCACAGTTCATCCCCATGAGGGTAGAGTGGGGAATCATTTCCTAAGCATAATATTTGATCCTATTTGTGATATCAATCTCAGATATAGTTTTCTTAATCCATAATAGTGTCCCTAGGTGGGATACTTTATCATATCTTCTTCCCTAGGTTGATTTTAAGGAATCAGTATGACTAACATACCCAGTTTTTAATCCCCTAATTAGAGATTTATTGTCGATAGGGTATGGTATAACCAATAGGCCCCATGATAAATCCTCTATATATGTATCAATATCTTCTAATTTCTCATGAATACTTATTCATATTGACCCCGAACAAGAATGACCACTTGGATATATTCCATCAGTTTTATCAGGCTCGAGGAGTGAGTACTATAGGATGAGTTTTACTTTGAAACCTTGAACCGAGTCATAGGATGGTTGTGCAGTTGTGACATTAACTTGATACTTAGTGTCTATATTGATTATATCTATGTTATTAAAGTTATGTATCATATTTTGATATACATGCCTTTTTGATAATGAAATGGTTACTCTCTTGATACTTTATGTTTGTTTATTTTGGGGCATCTTACTGAGTGTTGTTATATTCACCCCTATATATACTATACACACAGAAGTCGTGTCTTTCAATGGGGTACTAGGTGGGCCAATAAAATGTAGTTCATAGTTAATCTAGACATACTTCAGTTATTATCAAATGTTTCATTTGGCTACAGTTCCCTCCTATAAAATTAGACTTCTTTTATAGTTTTAGTGGGATTTTATTTGGCCATTTATGATTTCTAGTACTATTTTCATTCTTTGGTTGTGGGATATAGATGTATTCTTGTATTCTAGGTATCCGTTTTATTTACTCTTCCGCATGGTTTTTTTGGATTGGATATGTTTTTGTTTATACAGATACCTTAGGAAAATTCCTCCCATGTGACAGATATGCCTACTCGGTGTTGGTCGCCAACCCCTTGCCTATTAGAGATGGGCATGGGGAGTCTCACATGTCAAACCACCATCTAGGTCGGAACTGGTGGTTTTGGTAGTGGTAGAGTGTAATAAAATCATTATTCTCATTAGGAATATATTTTTGATATTTTATAGCTCTGAGTTCGGTTTGGGAACTCGGGAAACAATTTTAAAGAGTTTTGAGTTCAGTTCTCAGGCCAGGGACACAATCATTGGTGTGGTAGCTGATGTATCCATTCAATGGGACTTTTAAAACCTTATTTTTGACTTGGTATATATAGTAACTATTTGTTGGGAAACATTGGTTCATGCACATTTAGTAATGACTTATGGTTTCCATTTAATTATTGTGTCAACTCTCCATATATAATCTTGACCATGGTATATCATGTCTATTTTTAGGATACCTTCATGATGATTTCCATATAGGTTTTCATTATAGGATCATGATAATAATATACTTAGTGATGAGGTATTGATATAGGGACCTGATTAAGAGGTAGTGTGGTTTTCTAGTATTACCACCACCCATTAAGTTGAAGGATTCGCCAAAAGTACCATTATATGAGGTACGTAGGCTGATCAGAATTCATAAGTCTCAAAGGGAGTGACCCCCTAGGTTTTTGGGTGATCTAAACCACTAATTATCTAAGTAATAGATTGATTTAGTTACATAATATTTTTTCCTTTTTATGACTCCTCCATAGTAGATATTTGTCTTATTAGTGAGCCTTCTTCATGGCTCAGTTGGGAGATGGTACAATCTGGTGACTCTGACACGTGATGAGAGAGCCCTTTTCTAGAAAGAGTTCGAAAATATTATTAAAGAGGATATCTCTATAGATACATTGGAATTAGTTTTCATCCATGGGTTTTTTGCATCTTCAGTAGGGAATCATTATAGTAGTAAACTATTCATCTAGTTTTATTAACCTCTCATGATACTCTAAGGGTATGGTTTGTAATCCATTCTTCTTGACATGGACCTTAGATCAGGGATTGCATATAGAAATTCACACAAATGTAATACCTATTTTCATTCTTACTTATGTTGGGGTGTTCAAACAGGCTTTGATAGTTGAGATATTCGTGGGGGAGTAGATGTTGACATTTAGTGCTGGTAGTGGGAACACAGGAGATGGGATTTTGGTAGCAGATAGATTATAGTAGACATAGGTATCCAAGTGTGTTAGGTGCTTTAAGATATGTTCCCAGGATATAGGGTCTATAGTTTGGGGACATCATGATGGTTTTTTATTCATACAAGAGAGATAAAGATATAGATATGGTATATTTCACTAGAAATGGTTAGGGACATATCATATGGGATTTTTTGACCCACTGTGCAGCTAATAGTGAGATATTTGAGGGACTGATCATGCAGAGATAGTGGCTAGAATGGGGAGGTCATAAGGGTTCAATATGTGGCATAGAATCAGAGAGATCAATTGGATGTGGAAGAAGGCTTGACCTATTACCACCACAACTCGCAAGTGGTCCATGAAAGGCTCAGGGAGACGGTGATCAGGGATGAGGATAGCATCATGTAGTGGGAGCCTTTTACGCAAAGGCTTCTGTGATTATTAGAGGTATGATATTTGTCTTCTAGAAATTAGTTATTGTACTAATAGATATAGGTGAGATTTAATATTTTATCACATCTTCTCTTGTTTGAGACTTTTATATTCTATTTAAGCCCTTGTCTTGACCCTTTCACTTAAAGACTCCTACCAAAGGGGATTCAATGATCACAAACTTCTTCTGGTAATTTTATCCGACTTTTGGAGGAGAGAGCTTGATATGTGATCTCTTTTTAGTTGTGATGAGGCCTTATGAAATTTTACTAAGTATGGACTGGCTATATATTGTTCATACATAGATTTATAATTTCATATGGAGGATGTGGTGTGTCCAATATATATGTAACCAGGTTTTCCTTCATAAATAATAAATAAATTCAGGAAAAGTATGATGGGATCATGTCTGTGAGAATAGAAATGATTTCTCACTGGTAGGTTAGTATTACCCTTATATAAATAGATTCTATGATTTTTTATCTTTCTGTGGGGTGGTGAAGTATGAGGATGTCTTCCCTAAAGACTTTTCAATCTTAAATTCCCATTGAGAGATACAATTATACATTGACTTTCACCCAGGGACAACCCTGATATCTATTCATGCTTATTGGATATCTCACAGAAGTATTTTTGAGATGAATTTGTAGTTATAGGTGTTACATATGAAAGAATTTTTCATAACCATTGTATCTCCCTAGGCAGTCCATGTTTTTTCTAGAAAGAAGGCAGACGGTAGCTTCTGGTTGCGTATCTATTACCTTCACCATAATTAGGTGACCGTGAAGAATAAGTATCCATAACCTAAGATCAAAGGCCTATTTGATCTACTAAATGGGGTGAGATGGTTTTCAAATATTGACCTTAGATCGGGATATCACCAGCTCTGAGTTTTGTATAATGATATACCAAAAATGAATTTATGATGTCACTATGGTCACTTTGAGTACTTGGCTATTCCTTTGAGTGTGATGAATTTCTGAGCTATGTTTCTGGGACTCATGAACTGTATATTTTATCCCTTCTTTGATCAGTTTATAGTGTTCTTCATTGGTGACATCCTAGTGTACTCGATGTTAGATGAAAAGTACATAGGAAACCTAAGGATAGTTCTAGACATACTCTAAGAGAACCAAATTTATGGGAATCTCTTGAAGTGTTAGTTATGGATTGGAGAGGTCTACTTCAAAGGACACGGAATCTTATAAGGAGTAGTAGTCGACCTCGAGAAGGTTGAAGTAGTTCCATCTTGGGAGCCACCCAAGAGTGTAAGTGAGTTATATATCTTTCTTCGGAAGGAAGGATACTATCAAATATTCATTCCTAATTTCTATAAGATAGTGCACCCCCTGACTATGTTGGCAAGAAATGAGAATCCTTTTGTGTGTAGAGAGATGTGGTAGTTGGATTTTTGTGATTTGAAAGAGAGGTTGATGATCACCCCCATATTGAGAATACTAAATGGGGTTGTTAGGTATATAGTGTTCTATGGAACCTCTATAACTAGGATTGGTTGTGTTCTAATGCATAGGAAAATAATGATTGACTGTAGCACCTAGTAGTTGATACCACCTGAGAAAAACTATGTGACATGTGATCTGGAGTTACCAATGATAGTCTTATCACTAAAGATGTGGTGAAACTATCTTATGTGTTAGAGGTTTATCATCTATTTCAATCACAAGAGTAAAAATTATATCTTCTTGTAGAAGGATCACAAAATGATATATAGGTGATGGATAGAGTTCCTCTAGGATTATGAATATGAGATGGTTGATACACCAGAGAAGTGGAACATGGTGTTAAATTATTTTAATAAGAGATCTTGTTTGAATTTTCTGAGTTAGGTGTCATAGTAGTTGTCTCTTTGTAAATTGTCCTTAGTGGATAAGTATGGTGTGGCTTATGTTTATTTTATGGTTGTTAAACCTTCACTTCTAAAATGTGTTATGGTGGTTTATCTTAGAGATTCTGACTTTATGGACTTATGTATTTTGATATCTACTAGAAGTATTTGTAATGGATTTTATGAAGGTCGGGATCGCATCATCCTTTTTAAAAGGAAGATGATGGTGCATGTGATGTTGCGAGAGTAGGTTTTGAGGGAGTTTTATATATATAACTTAGAGATATATCCAGATGTTTTTAAGATGTACCTATACATTTGGTGTCAATTCTGGTGTCCAATAATGAAATGGTGTGTAGCATAGTTTATCTCTTATTTCCTCACTTTTCAGTAGGTAACGGCTGAGCACTGGGTTTCATAAGTTTTAGCTCAACCACTTAAGGTGTTGGAGTGGAAGTGGGATGGTATATCTATAGATTTTTTGACTGGGTTTCCATGATCATCTAGGAGAAATGATATAATTTAGGTGATCATAGACAGACTCACTAGGTTGGCCCACTTCCTAGCTATCTAAGAGCAGAGTTCAGCAGAGATCCAGGGATGCCTTTTAGTATAGGAGATAGTCTCTCTTCATATAGTACCCTTGATGATTATTTCAGATCATGATTCTCACTTCATGTCATGATTATAGAGAGATTTTTGGGATGACCTTAAGACTCAATTTCATTTTATCATGGCATTTCACTCCTAGATATATGGAAAGAATAAGAAAATTATTCATGTTTTAGAGGAAATGTTTTGGGATTACATGTTGTACTTTGTTCATAGTTGTAAGGATCAACTGCCCATGGTAGAGTTTGTTTACAAAAATAACTACCATTCCACCATCAGTATGGAACCATTGGAGGCCCTGTAAAGGAGACCCTATAGGTAACCAATGTGATATAATGATTTAGGGGAGTCTACACTTATGATCCCAAAGTTGGTGTGAGAAACAATAAAAAATATGAATAACATCATGGATTAGATGATGACTACCCATATCCATTGGGAGTCTTATGTGTACCGATGATAGAGGCCTTTGGAGTTCGATGAGGGAGACCATGTGTTCATGAAGGTCTCACCTCAGTGAAGTTCATGGACATTTTTCCATGGTGGAAAGTTCTCTATGAGGTTCATCAGCCCATTTCAAATTCCGAATAAGGTTAGCTACGTATCATACTGCTTCTCCCTACCACTATAGTTAGACTAGGAACATGACATCTTTCATGTGTCATGGAAGAGGAGGTATGTGCACAATCCATTACATGTTGTAAACAAGGGAGATAAGGAAATAAAAAATGGATCTACCTATATAGATTACCACAGTATAGAGAGAGGATAGGTAGGTGAAGATCTTCCATGGGTAAGAAATCTCCTTAGGGTATGTCTGGTGGTAGCACAATAATCTTTAAGAGATAACCATGGAGTAGGAGAACCATATGTGATCACAGATCTATTATCATTTTTAGAAAACTTCTTTCTTTCAGAGTTGAAAATATTTATGGTGAGTAGAATGTAATGACTTGGTTTTCTCCTTGTAAAGCTTTGGAATATTCTAGGTAATAATTTTTAATCTATTCATGGAGTTACTGTAGGATTGTTGGAAGGGGCCTGAAGAGGTCTGGAGTGGATATAATATAGATATTAAATAATATATTATATCACGTGCATAGTTTTTATAAAATAAAGGAATAACTCCTGAAAAGATTCTATGATAATAAATATGATACTTTTGTTAAATTTTGAATGTGGTTTTTACCCTAGGTGAGGAATAATCTTTGTTAGAATGAGGTGTCTTGGTAATGTGATGTTATGGGTGAAAATAATTATATTTATTTATTTATTTATTTATTTATTTTTATTTTTAAATGTAGTGACCTAATCCTATTCTAAAAAATACAAATTTTAGAAAATTTCTAATCTTATCTTCATAACACTAGGGGTTGAGAGAGAAGCTGTTGGGGAATAATTCTTGGAGGAATGATGACATATCGTGCTTTGGAAATAGATGTTCCAATGGTACTTGTGGGTCCCACCAATAATTGTAATGTGGAATAATTATTCATAAACGCTCAATATAATCTCATGGTAGGGTGTTTTTTATTGGGTTTAATCCCTATATTTTTTATCATTCATTAAACACAAATCAATCCTCTTAAAATATTGATTCATGGGTCGACTGTTGAATTATGGGTACTGTTTATCATCTTAGAAATTAGTAATGGAAATTGTTTTTATAAATAATATTTATTCATTTATCATTTATTATTATAAAAACAATGAATTGAAGGAAACCCAATGAATAGAAAAAATATATTCCTCTCATTTTTTTGTTTGTTTCTTTACCCAATTCTTCATGAATTCATAATTGATACACCATTTGGCCAGCAATTCGACAAAAACCAGGTAGGCGATCATTGCACAATCATTATTTTGCGTAACAGATTGATAACATGGGTTTTATTTTATAAAATATGGAATAATAGAGATTTTTTTATGATGATAGAGGAGTTTTGATTGGATTGGGATACCTTGTTTCATTCGTTGGCATGTGGCGACGGTGTAGTGAAATTGGGATTGATTTCTAAGTGGATTGGGTTGCCAAAATCCATCCACCAATGATAAAAAAAAGCTCATTCAATGTTATATCTAGACTCTGAGTAATGAATAATGGTTAGATTGAACGATTTGGAAGTGCTGGATGAATATGTGTGAAAAACCTATGGGTTCTCAAAAAATCCATACTGCATAGTATGTACTCTGAAGAACATGCACTATATAGAACCATTCCTACAGTAGATAGGGTTTTGTAGAAAATGAAATATCACATGTCATGGGGGTTCTATCACATGTCATAGGACATATGATTAGTGAATTTTCAGGTACCCATGGGGTACACGGGAATAGACTTGTATAGGTACACAGGCATGGAAAGAGTACACTAGCATAGCCCAGTATGTGAACACGACTAGCTATATGGGCCTGGCTAAAGTAAAAAATGCATAGACAGGAGATCGTGTTCATGAGCTAGATCACATGGGAAGACCTATAGTAGGAAACACATGCAATGAATTTTCTTCAGAGTGGTTTGAGTCCCTTTCTCTTCTCATTTTGGACCATTTTCTTTAGTGTGCATTACCTCAGTCCATCCCTATGAGGGTAGAGTGAGGAATCATATCCTGAGCATCAGATGTAATCACCCCTATGGGATTAGTCTTGAATAGAGTTTCAAGAATCCCCCAGGGTTTCCCAAGGTGGGATACTCTATTGTATCTTCTTCCCTAGGTTGGGTTTTATGAATTATCATGACCAAAAAACACAGGTGTTGATACCCTACTTAGTTGGTTATTCCAGATAGGGTCTGGTATACCCCACAAGCCCTGGGAGAGACACCCTATATGTGTATCAATATCTTATGAGTTTTAATTCACACATTTTCATGGTGAGTCTCAATGAGAATAACCTCTGAAACCTAGAGCTAAATCCTAGTCTATAAGTGCGGTTATGACCTCCCTTGATACATAGTTTCTATATTTAGTATATTTGAGTTATTATTGTTATGTATAATATTTTTATAGACATGAGTTTTTGATAATGAGATGACTAATCCCTTGATTCTTTATGTTTGGTGATTTTGGGGTGTCCTACTGCGTATTGTTATACTCTCCCCTATATGGGCTATGTGCGCACATGTTGTGTCTTATGTAGATGATAGACCATTCAAAAGGATCCTAGGTATACATACTGAAGATGAAGCATAGTTGATCTAGATATATTGGTGTTCCTATCAGGTGTTTCATTTGACTTTAGTCCCCTCTTTATAGTAGGTTAGATTTATTTTACAATTTTTGTGGTCTAATACATGGCCATTCATTCTTTCCAATACTTTTCATAATACAATAATTGTGTGATATTGATAAATACAAGCATTATTGGTATCAGTTTTATTTTATATTTATCATGGTGTTGGTGGATTGGATATATCTTTGTTCATATAAGTACCTTAGGCTAAGGACTCTCATGTGGCTGATATGCCTAATCGATGTCCATCGCTAGCACCTAGCCTATTGGAGGTGATCTTGGGGAGTCACACTCATCTTACTACCCACCGTGAGGGCCCAAATGGGTTTAGTCATGATAGTATTGTAAAAAAAATTTAGAAATTGTTTTTCCCACATTAATTATTTTAAAAATCAACATCAAAAGAAACATTACACATTATTTTTTACAATAATTGAGGCAGAAAGTGACTTTCAATATTGTTTTTTTATGATAGATAACATCGAAATTCCACCTATTTTTTATTTATCCTAGATCTAAACAAAAAAATTTATAAAAAAAATGTTGAAATCAATTTTCCATGCCCATTTTAAAAACCAATATGAAAACCCTACTTTTAACATTGTTTGAATTTATTATATTTGATGGCCTAGAACCAACTAATTTTGATTAAAGTTACATTAAAATATATTAATATTAATAAATATATAATTAGATGAAAATTTTTATTCTTCATAAAATTCATGTCATAATGTCCTTAGAATATTTGTTTCATTGAAATCTTATTGTAGTACCATGCTATAACGAGAACCTATATGGGCTATGGAAATATTATTAAATATGTCATACAGTGGGGTGAAATCTATCTAAAGGTACATGGATGATATTTCACTATCAGGTGATAGAGGCTCATAATACAATGTGACTTCAACTAATATTGTTTTTATATGGTAATCTTCAAGAAAGTAAGTTATTGTTGGGCTAGTTAAGATAGAAATTTTGGACTATAGGGGGTATTAAAAGACCATACAAAAATAGTTATAGAAAATCCTTTGAAAGAATTCATAAAATTGTATTATTCTACTCCCTATCATATCTTAACATCCCTATTCCATGAACCCTATCCTTTTCCCCATAGGTCTCCAATAATACCATGGTTTCCTTCCTATCACACTAAGAGAAATTACCCAAGGGTGCCACTTATCATACTAATGAGTTCCCCCATAGTCCAACACATGTTATTTTAGTGTTTAATATACTCACTCACATGCACCCAAGGAAAATTACTAAGAGGTCACCAATCTAGACAATAATCCATGCTAAGTATGGTTAATTTTGGATTTCTAATCAAGTATCCTCATAAAAATAAAATTTCACCTTGTTGAGATAGGTAGTACCATTTACTATTTTTAATTCTCATTTTTCTAGGGGTGTCACACTCACCCCCCTCATTATGGAACCTGGAACATAGACCTAGGTAGTGCCTCTATACTTTAAGATAGGTATTATCTTTGATTCGATTTGTCATGACTATAACTCCTTGGGAAATTAACTATATCATATGACCCCATGGTCCTCTTATAATACCTTGGTCACATTCCCGTTACACCACAAGTTATTATTCATGTGGGTCACTTATCAAACTAATGATTATACCCATAGACCAAAACATGTTCTTTCAGTGTGCTTTGTTCTCACTCAAACACAACTAGGGAAACATCCTAGGTAGTCATCCATCCTAAAAATACTCAAGGAAAATCACTCTTAGTTATGGATTTCCAATTAGGTAGGTTCTTGAAAATAAAGTAGAAACTTTTAGAGGTGGTTAGTAACATTTAGTCTTTTTAAGTATCACTTTTCTAGGGGTGTTACGCACAAAAATAGTGTAATTAAATTTAATGTTCAAGTTCAAGGATTAACATAATTTGAAATTTTTATATAACATTTTAGAACATAAATATTACAAAATCTACATATGAATAAAAATAATAACCAACACAATAATTTTATTATATTTTAGATTGAATGATCATTTATCTACTATTTACAAGTCTACAATCTGTGAAAAGAATGATGGTCACTAGGAAATAACAATTTTTAAAGAAATTGATATCCTTTTACAATAATTTCCTTTTTCTCACCTAGATGCATAGCCCAAGAAACAAAACTCTTAGATTTCTATGGGCCAAGTAAAAACCATAAAACAATAATTTTATTTTATAGACACAAACCAAGGGCCTAAATTTTGGTTTTATTTTATAACCAATAACACATATATGTTTTTGGATTGTGAAATTCAAAAAATATCTAAATAAATACAAAAAAATAATAAAAATATAAAAATAATTAAACCATAAATAAATGAAGAATGAATTTTTAAAAAATATTAAGATCAACAAACTTAAATCAATTTAGCTGTAGAGGATCAAATGATGAAGCTACTTTGTGATTTAATCGTAAAAAAATTGAAGTTGTAGTTGAAAAGATTCACTAATTTTTTATCACTCTTTAATTATCTCTCTCAAATAATCAGAAATTGTATTATATATTCTTGTGTGTTCTCTACTTTGAATAATTTGTGTCATTCCTTTTAATCAAGTTCCCATGATTAAAAAATTTCAATATCTTATCACTTTTTATTCACACAAAGATCCTCTTCGTGTAGATATTTCTTGATAACAAATCATAGGAATACATAAGATAGAACACTGAGAAATATCATGCTTATCCTTCACTAAGTAATTTCGAAACACTTTTAATATATTTTCTATAAAATATATGTATTTTTCATATAATAAAACTAATAGAACATATCATATCAACATATAGTGAATAAAAATACCAAAAGTATAGAAAAAATAGAGTATTGAAATTCATTTAAAATAAAAAATAAATAACTATATAACCATCATTTTAATCCATTATAAATATCATTTTACATGATTATATAACAATCATTTTAAACATTGTATAAACATAATTTGTACTTTGAATAACTATCATCTTAAACTTGGTGTAACCATCATTTTACACTATGCAACAATTATCTTATGTTATATACCTGTATAATAATGAATTAGATTATACATAAACATCATTTTACTAAGAATAATTATAAAACATGCATGTATAAGCACAAATTTAAATTTATGTAATCATGAGAGTAGATTATATTTAAATAATTATTATAGAATGCATAAGTATGAATTCGATTATATGTATACATTAATTCCTATATATTTAATCATGAATTAGCTATTATATAAACAACAATACTATAATGACTTTAAAAATTATAAGAAAAACTGAAATTCTGAAAACTATCAAAATTCATAGTTTTTGTAGAATCCTTTATAAAAATATTATAAATTCCAAACATGCTTAAAGAATAAAAAAATATTATTTAATAAAACTATGAGAGATTATAATTGTCTGATGTAAGAATGCGAGGTACTTTTAAGCATAATGAGGTATTTATAATATTAAATTCAAACAAAAAAACAAAAAAAATAATATCCCTAATCATTGAAAATAACCATGTTAATCATGTTTAACACTAAAAATCTCACCCATTTTGGAACTTACAAAACTGAAATAAATTTTTTAGAAATTCAAAATTTTACCCCCCCCCCACCCCTTTTAAATTTATAAAAAAATTATCATATTATTAAGAACTATCCCCTTTTAAAACTTTTAGCATACTATTATTAATTTTGAATAGTTAAAAATTACAATTATGCTTAAATGAGCATTGAAAACTAAGAAAAAATGGTAAAATCCAACTCATTTAATCATAAGAATGACTAAGATTCCCCTTAATTAATATATGTATATATAAAATTTTAATTTTTTTAAAGATACCAAACCCCTTCAAACTTCTAAATTTTTTATTTTACATATATTTCTTTAAATTTTACAAAATAGTGATAAATAATAAACCAATTAAAATTTAAAACAAATAATCCACATAAAAACAAGTATAACCATTATTCTAGTTTATAAATTAAATATAAAAATGAAATAGTAAGCTCCAATATACCACATTTTCCAAAACAAATAGATTCAACAAGTCTATATATCACATCTATTATCACATTTAATTATTAATACATATTTAATATTATGACATTTCATCTTAAATCTACATCACTACATGTTAAAATTTAAAAAACTTCATAGAAACTAGAGGTTTGGTAAATATATTAGTTAATTGATTTGTTATTGAAACAAATCCTAGAATAATATCTCCTTAATTATAATGATCCCCTGGAAAATATAATCTAACATCAAGATGTTTTATCTTATAATATTATAAATTATTTTTTTATATTTAAATAAAAATTTATTACGACAACATATTGCTATTTTATCAAAAGAACATTAAAATCAGTTAATTTTTTTTTTAACTATAGAATTTGAGAAAAATAACTTGAAGAAAATATACACTCAACCTCATTTGTAGATAATGGAATTGATATTTTCTTTTTATAATGCAATGAAATTAAGTTTTTACTAAGAAAATGATACATGCTTTAAGTTATCTTTTTATCAATCCTATGGCCTCTCAAATCATAATCATCAATATATAACAATTAAATGGAGTTATAATTAAATTAAACCAATCCAATATTAACACTTCCTTTAACTTATATAGTTATTATTTTAGTAGACTTTAAATGAATTTATTTAGGACTATATTGAAAAAATCATGCATACAAACTAAAATCATTATATCAGTTCTTAATGTAGTAAAGTAAAGTAGTCTTATAATCAATCCTCTAAAGAGTATATTTTCTACAGGTTTTCCGAATTTATCCACATTAAGTTTTTCATTAATACTAATTGTGTTCTTCAAACATTAACAAGAATAAAGATAAAAAATATTAACTATATCTTTATAAAACTTAAATTTATTTTAAAATATAAAATCAAATATTTGAAAAGTTTGAATACCAAAAAAGAATTTTTTTTCACCAATAAAACTCATTTCAAATTTAAATTTCATCAACTAATAAGATTAATTACTAATAAAATCACTTCTAAAATCAAACACAATATCATCAACATATATTTTTATCATCAAAATATCAATTAAAACTTTTAAATTGACATGACAGGATCAAATTTTCCTTTAATAATTTAATTTTTCAAAAAAAACAAAGTTATTATGTCAAAACATGATCTAAGAGATTTTTTAATACCATAAAAAACATTTCATATCATAAAAGAATATTTAGAAATATTTCATTTTCAAATCTATGAAGTTGATTTACATAATCCTCTTCAGAAATTAATCCATTTAGAAATGAGCTTTTATCATTCATTTGAAATAATTAAAAATTTTGAAAACCTGACAAATATAATAAAATATGAATGGATTTTGTCTTATAAATAGAAGAAATATATTTTAAAAAATCAATTACTTATTCCTTATAATAACCTTTTGCAACTAATCTCACTTTATTTTTAATAATATTAGCATAACCATCTAATTTATTAAAAAAATTAAACTTATTGTATATCATATATTTATTTATGTGGTTCAACTAAGTTCAAAACATTATTTACAGTAATTTTTATTGAGTTCATATGGTATGTCAATAATCTAATTGTGATTATTTAAAGCAACATCAATATTTTTAGGTAAAAATTATTAATAAAATAAAAATTAGAAAAAAAAATCAGAATTGATTTTGTAGTTTTAATTTTGGATCCAAAATTTTTAATTATATTTTCTAAAGAAGTATCTCTATGAGTTTTCTAACTTTTACGATGATATTGAGAATAGATATTTTCCTACTCAACTAATACATTATCTTTTTTCAGATTGTCATCTCCAAAGTTAAACTCTTTAATCTCTTCTTTTATATCATCTAAATATAAAATCCAAATGTCATTATCTTCATCAAGTTTTACATTAATAGATACATTACTAATAATTCTTATATAATTATATACTTTATAAGATTTAATATTATTAGAATATACTGTAAAAATACCTTCTTCACTTTTAGCATCAAACTTATTAAAATTATCTTTAGAATTTAAGATAAAAACCTTACCTCAAAATAATCTAAACTGATCAGTCTTTTCTTATCTTTAATAAAATCAAAATAATGTTTCTATAATATTTCTCCTATAAAAACTCTAATTAAAATATATATATAAGTATAAACTAATATAGTCCAAAAATATTTTGGTACGTTAAATTCCTTAAGTATGGTTCAAGTAGTTTCATTAATAGTTCTATTTTTCCTTTATATAACACCATTTTGTTATGGTGTTCTATGAGTCAAACAATTATGAAATTATCTATTATCTTTAAAAAATATCTAAAATCTCAGATTAGAAAATTCCTCTTCTTTATCACTTTAAATATAAATTATTAAATGTCTCTTTTGATTTAAACAATTTTCAAAAAGTAAAAAAGTTATTTCAAGTTCAACTTTTTTGTGTTAATCAATAAGTCCAAGTGAACCTAATGAAATCATTAAAAATTAAAAAATCTTACTTCATACCTTTTAAAGTATAATTTTTTATGAGGCCACATAAATCATGATGTATTAGTTATAAACATATAATTGGATTAACTTTATTAACATATTTCAATTATTTTAATGTTTCTTTCCATTTAAATAGGAATCTTAAAAAGTTACTTACCTTAATCTCAATTAGTTCCCAAAACTACCCATGTTTTTTCGATTTATACAGTTATAAAAATGAACATTTCACAACATATTGTATAAAGAAACATTATATGCTTATAGAGCATTTAAAAATTTTAATTTCTTCTTAGTTCAAAAAAATAACTGTATAAATGTTAACTTTTATATTTACATAAAATAAGACAATGTTATTTTTAAAAACTAAACATTTATTATCTTCAAATTTAACACTCATTAAATATTTATTAGATATTGTGGTACAATTAAAAAGAATAATACGCACACTTTACACACGCATGTCGTAATGGTAGGTCATAGTCCCCCCCCCCCCATGGATATCATGCCCATAAAGACCTTTATTTATAATATATAGGCCCACAAACACTAATTATATGACTTGTAAGCCCACATCATAATAAACCACGAATTAACTTTCTCCTAAGGTCCTTTTAATCCCTCTTCATCCCACTAACCAGTTTCAACATTATGTTCCACTCATGAATCTTGAACTTTGCCAACCATGAATCGATTATGGAAGTCACCACTCCCCTTACGGCCACCTACCCCAACTTCTATGTAATGAGCCATCACATTCTACCCATCACCGGGCCACTAACTATTACTGAAACTGTATGCCATCTATGGATCTCAACCAGTTCCTACCATGTATCAGTGATGGAAGTCACTTACCCTATTTTTTGCTACCAACCCCCCCCCCCATCTACATAGCATTTCATCACCAGACTCATGGATCCTATCATCGCCCTTGTACCATCAAAGCACACTGACCACATCATGTGGAAGTCACCCCAACTATCAAGAAAGGTAAACCTATCATCTTATAACAAATGATTCTAGCACACCAAATAGTTTCCCACTATGTAGGTCAAATTTATATTATCTTGGATTATAACCCCAGACCTTCCAGATCTAGTACCGTAGTACAATATAAATTAAAATATATCTAAAAATATCTAATTCTTAAAATATTATTACTTTTCCTTTAGAATTATCACTAATTTAATGGATCCACCGTCACTTTAATTAAAAGATAAAAATTTATAAATATCACTCGTCAGTTTTTTGGAACATCCAAGTTCTATGTACATTGTGTTCTTGATAATCTTAAATTAGATTTTATAAAAAAAAATAAGTATAGTTTTACATTGGTATCCATACTATCTTAGGTCCAACATGATTAATAATAAAACTATTTTATAAAAATATATATTTAAAATTTTATTGTAGGTTAATCTAAAAGATAAATTCATAGAAATAAACGTCTTATTATATACTAATGATTGAGTGAATTTTAATGAGAAATAATTTTCATAATGACCAATAAAATTAAATCTAAATCATGTAACACTATAAACATTACCTTTAGAAATTTTAACAGTATATGTTCTGTACATCTTAGGAATATGACTATTATATCCAAATCCATTTTTTTATTAGGTTTATTTATATCCATCATATGATCAAATTTTTATTTACTTTGAAAGAAAAAAGATAAATTATCTTTCAAGATTATAATTTAATTATTAAGATTTTTGTTCTCTTTTTGAATAACATTTAAGTCATAAAATACCTTACCATTTAAATTTGAAGATTTATTTAATATTTTTATATTATTACTTGATATTTTAAAAAAAAATTGATTCATTTTATCAAAAAAAATATTAAAATTAATTTATTTAATTTCACTATTATCAAAAGGAAAATATTTGATCCTATCATTTTCATATTTTAGTTTCAAAATTTCTATCTTTAAATTATGAATTTGTAAATCAATAAAAAAATCATTAGATGTTGTAACTTTATGATTGTCATTTTATTTACTAAACTTGTTATCTTATTTAAATAGATTCTTATTTTCCTTGTCCAATTATCTATATAATTTATCATTATTAGAATTTCCTAGTGAAACATTTCATTTTGTTTAGTTAACCATTTGACATTAGCTTCACAGTCAGACTCATAACCTATACTGGAATCTAAATTAGTACTTACCTCATTTAATTTTTTTTACCATTAAGAAAGGATTGGTAGATTCTATCTCACTATTAGAATCATCACTTCTCAAGTATTTCTCCCCAGTTAAACTCCATCCAGTTGAAAAATATTTTTTCTCTTTCTTCATGTATTTCTTATCTTTCCCTTATTAATATAATTTTTGGAAATCTGACATGATATATCTCTCTTTCATATACTCATATCTTGTTAATTTTTATACACTTTTTTATTTACTTCCATTAACTTCCATAAATCACTTTGGGTTATCCTTATGATTGTGTCTTATATATATCTTATTATGGTCTCTCTTTATTTTCATATATTTATAAACTCTTGTATTAAAGTTATATATTTCATCTTTATCTATTTTTTGTAGCTCGAAATCATAATAATTTGTGAAAATATTTATATAGGATTCAAATTAAATAAATTTTTTCTTTATACATTTCTCTATTGTAATGTTTTTGAATTCAAGTTCACACTGTAGTAAATAAATAATCATTTCATCTAAAGTATTCTCATTAAAATTCATACTCTCATCGATTACAAAATTCTTTTCATGCTAATTTTTTAGTTGTGACCACATAAACCATTAAACTAAAATGGTAATATTTAGAAACTCTCCTAGTGTTCTTATACCACTGATAATACATTTAAATCAGTGGAACATCTAGTTTACGGATTCATCCTTATCCATTCTCAAATATTGGTACTCTACACGTGGAATTCCTAGTTTTTGTTTGTAATCTTTTCTTGGTTTTAATGAGTTACTTAAAGTATTCTTCATATGACTTAAATTTTATTAAATGCTAAGACATGGCTAAAAATAGTTATACTAAAATCATAGTATAATATATTCATTAGTTTATAGTTTAAAACAAACTTTATCACTTCATTACCAACTATTATATCTTGATCAGCTTTTGATGGATTATGTGGTTTCCAAGTTATCAAAAAGTGATCAATAATCAAATTCCTTAAGTATGCCACCATTCTTTCTTATCAATAACAATAACATTCCCATTTGAGTGTGGTGGTTTTGTGGTATCTAACCATCATTTTCATTCATTCCTTCCATCCTACAAAAAAATTTCCCCTCAAACTACAAGGTTTAGTAGATATAGGTTAGAGCAATAAAATATATGTAATAGAACCTATATTCAAGAGGAATAATCCCTAATACAAATTTTTTGGCTGAGTTAAGATGAAAAATGTTATCTAAAGGGTGATGAATAGGCCTTTTAAAAACCTTTATCACAAATCCTGTAAAATAATTAATCAAAATTTATTATTATATGCACAAATAGATTAATATAATTGTATATTCAAGATCATAGATTAAAATTACCTAAAAATTTTATATAGTAGTTTAAAACTTGTAGAACGTGAAATGTAGATATAAAGTATAAATAAATATAATGAACTAAAGAATATTATAGTAGTTTTGAATGAATGGTCAAATAACTACACTCCATTATTCCCTATTTAACGAGAAGAATAGTACAAACTAAGAAAACTCGGTTTTAAAAGGAAGTGATGTCCATTTACAAGACCTTACTTTTTCTCACCTAGAGGCACAACCAAAAAAACAAAACACCTTCCTTTTTTAGGGATAGGACATAATAAAGATACCAGATTTTTTTTCAGGATTCATAACCTAAGGACCTAACATTTGGTTATGAGGTATAACTAATAGCACCAATATGCCTTTAGATTAGGAAAACAATAATCCAACTAAATCATCAAAAAAAATATTATAAAAAAGATGAAATAATAAATAAATTAACAATATAACATTAATAAATATCTTTCTTGGTTAACTTCGATCACTTCAGTAGTAGATGATAAAACATTTAAGTTCTTTCGTGATCACATGATAAGAATGTACGTTGTATTTATAATTCATTAGAAACTTTTTCACTCATGAATTCTATCTCTCCAATAATCTATAAATCTATTGAGTATTCTTGGTTGTTTTCTACAATGAATGATATATGTGAATCCTTTAACTCAAGTTCCCATGATAAATAAATCTCAACACCTAGTCACTTATCATTAACATTGAGATCTTATTCACATGGATGTTTCTTGATAAAAAATCATAGTAATCCAAGATTAAGAAATAATATTAATAAATAATATTATCATTTATAATTTTATGGATAAATTCTGCATGAATCCTCCACAAAAAAATTCAAAAAAAAACTTTGAGTTGTTTATTTATTGTATATATATTTTATAATTTAATAAAATAGATAGAAAAAATCACAAAAACGTGTTTTCAATTTAAATATTAAAAGTATAAAAATTAAAATATTATAATATATTTAAAATCAAAAAAAATAAAGAACTTTGTGGCCATAAGTTCAATCCTATATAACCATCATTAAACATGGTTGTTTAACCATATTTTTTCACACTACGTAACAATAATTTTACATTATATATAACTATTAGTTTATACTTGGTCTAACTATAATTTTACACTATATAACCATAATTTTACACTATGTAACCTTCATCTTAAGTTATGAAATTTTGTAATAATGAATTAGATTCTATGTAAACATCATTTTAGTGTGTTTAGAAATGAAACATGTCTATGTAAACATGGATTTATATCTTCATAATCATAAGATTATTTTAAGGGTTAACATCAATTCTATTTTTCATAATATTTAATTTTTTTATGTAAACATGAATTAAAGTATGAGTAAGCATGAATTAGCTTCAACAAAAACATCAATTCTAGTTTGATTTTAAAAATTTGTATAAAAAATGAAATTATGAAAACTACATAGAAGAATAATGCATGTTTAGTACTTTATAAAATAATTACAAAACTAAAACCAACATTAAGAATAAATTAAATAGGATTTCACAAAACTATGAGAAATTATAATTATAAAATTTATACATGTAAGGTATTTATAATAATTGTTAGGTATTTTCAATTTTCAAAACAAATAAACAAACAGAAACACTAATAATCTCCCCAATCACTAACAATCTCTATGTTAATAAAATTTAACTCTATTGGATATGAGGAAAGATCCACTAAATGATTTTCCATATGTTATGTATGATTGGATATTGCTATTTGAAGACATGTGTGTTAGTCCTTAGACTTGATATTATTATTAATTTCTTTCATGAAACATGTACATTGATGTATTATCAGAAAACCTGATGAAATATGTTTGTGGGGAAGTAGGATACATTGGGTGTATCATAAATTATATGGCATTGATAGATAATTAAAGATAGGATTTTTCCATTCCCATATCAAAATATGATATCTCAGTCCCTTTCATCGAAATAAAACTATCTGATTAATTCTATTATTTGGTTGGTTTATCGATGAGTTCATTATAGACCATCAAAGAAAGATATATCAAGTATATAGATTGATGACATGAGTGTGAAACCTTCTTGATGAGATATTGAGAAAATTAGATTATATTACATTGAAAGTTTTTTATGAGGTTGTTTTCATTACTACATTAACACCTTTATATATGGATGCTTTGATTTTTTCAAGTTTATAATATTATAATTTAGGCACAATTGATCCTTTCCACTGACAAAAAGAGCTTGAGGTCCGCACACTAAATGCATCTAGATACTTAGTTAAATTTAATTTGAATTTAGTACTAAAATAAACATTATTTTCAAGACTTAAGTATAATGTTTATCAAAGTTATTTCGATCACATAAGTTTAATCACTAGTTACTCTAGCATATAATATATGTGAAATGAATTTTAAAATAAATATTTATTCACAGTATAGTGAATATAATTTTTATATTTATTGAAGGAATAATATATTAATATTTTTTTATAATAAATACTTTCAAGGTTTAAAAAATGTCAAAGTGGATAAGTGGGATAAGTTAAGGTCTTGGTGGAGATTATATATTTTATTTAATATCTTTTAAATAAATAATGATTTATTTATTTAACAAATGATATTTAGATATCTGTGGGTTAGCACATGTAATTTAATATATTATTATTATTATTATTATTATTATTATTATTATTATTATTATTATTATTATTTGATATGAAGTTTATTTATAGTTAGAAATTAGATAAGGGCCTCTACATAATTATTAATTGTCTAAATCAAAGCATATAGATCAACTTGTATCATTTCTAGGGTGAGATGAGAATTATTTAAGAGTATTATCTCAATACCTTAGAGAAATCTCTCAAGTACGATCTCATGAATGGGAGTCATATTCCTCCCTCACAAGACTGGGAGAATAAGAGAGAATTATATAAACCTATAGGAATTATCATTGTGATCAATGGTTTAGAACCTCTATTCTTGTACACAGAGTTTCGTCAATAACATTTTGAGGTTTTTGGAGCTTGTGTGAATACCGCATGGGGAATCCATATTTGAATTCTTTATCTTAACAAAAATATAATAAGAAACTCAACCAAATTCAACAATGAATAAATAATTATCACACGAGTAAATTCTAATTTATAAATTAATTTTAAATTATATATGAAAATAACCTCTCTTTGAATATTCAGGGATTTTATTTATATGGATCTTATAAGTTATCTAAATAAATCAATGAAAACCATTATTGAGCATGAGGATAATCGCTTCTGTTACACCCCCAAATATTTTATATGGTATCAAAGTGATTAAAAACTAATTTATAAATATTTATTATTTTTTGACAATATTTTATTATTAATTTTCATTTCATGTTTTCTCATTATTTAATATGGAAGTCAACATAATATGATCATTCAATTTCATATGACCAAGAACAACCAAACAACAAATAAATATTTATTGAAGATCCTATCTAGAAGTTTTGAGGATGTTGGACAAGGTACATAGATACGTGACCTGTGACTAAAAAGTACACATCATATACCCATGTTCAAATACAAAGGGATAAGCTATAGAAATATTAACAAGTCAAGTGGTGTTTTGGTGCGCAACATAATTAAACATTGCCAATTGACTGCCAGTTGGTATGAGGTGTGATAAGGGCACATGGAATGTTATTGGTTTGCATGTCGCGTAACACCACAGTATTTTCCTCTATTTAAAGAATGAAAATCATGTGGTCAAAGTATGATTCATTTAATTAATACATGTCGTGTATTTACTATCAACTGAGTGACATTGTATTATAAAAATTACATAGTGTATAATGGCATTTTCATTCCATGTAATGCATAATAAACCTCATTGAATATATTTCAATTACCTAGGCATGTAATGTGGGTAGATAGTAATGAGTCGCATGCCTTGTATCTGGCAGTACATGCCATGTAATTTAGGATACCTCATTTAATGAAAGATCCAAAATTATAAGGTTGGGAGAGTCATTACACCATGAAATTAATTAATTAATGAAAAATCAAAATACACATTGTGTGGATTTTTGTACATATATTGTGATTGAGTTTTATGCCCAAATTACACACCTAGTGATTTAGGTAGGGCATGTGTGATAATAAATTCTATAGTATATGTTTAATAAATTATTTAGTAGATACATGAAGTGTATATTTTTTAACTTCTCATGGAATTTGAGATTATTAAATTTTTTTTGTTCACAATAAATGGGGGTCAATGTATGTTAGAGGATACCCATGTCTACATGGGTAAAGGAGATCAAAGATGTTGTTACTCCCAATGAAGACCATCCTAGACAGCTTATACATTATAGATGAAACATATAACGATTTATACACTAATATTTTTGGAGATAGGAGACAAGTGATATTGAAGATAAAGGACTTATCCCCAACATGATACATGGATTGAGTTTCTACAATTATAGAGAATAGTAAAGAAAACATCAATCAATTGAAAAAGATGATATTCATGGAGATACAATGAAAATTTCTAAAGGAATTATTCCATTTATGTCTAAAATGATTTGTGGAAACTTTAGTAATGGTCAATACATTAAGATATAGAAGATTTATTATTCAATTTGGAAAAGATAACTAAATATTAGATAACTAATAATTTAGTAATAAATCATGAAGGTTATTAATTATTATGTTTTATATCTTTTGGATGATGATTTTTGAATGTTTAAATGGATCTAAACTTGATATAGTAGTGGAATTCATGGAAATACTCAAACAAGAGTAATTTATATATGATACAGGTATTTGGAATAAGAAATAATGGTTTTTGAAATTATTTTAATAATTCTTAGAATTATTTAGATCAATTATCAAGGCATTTGAGATTATTGATAATGCTTATAATTAATTTAATTATGATCATAGTTTGTATGCAGGAAATATGGAATAATGTTTCTCAAGTAGGGGTTTCAAAAAATATAAATGGAATTTTTCATACATGTAAGAGAATTCATCTATACAAGAGAGAATCTATTCCGTGTGCAACAAAATTATCTACACTGAATATAATTGAAATATGTGATCCAAAAATAAGATATTTAATCTATTCCTATGATATTTGATCAATACATAAAAGATTTGTGTTCGTACTATGACATTTGGTCACATAGGATATTTAAGTAGGTCGTAATAAATTATTTCTTATCTTAAGATATTTGAGTTAGTGTGTGTCATTTTGGTTTACTATATTTAACCAAAGTCTAATCCCATAAGATATTTTTAGATACCCATTATATAATTAATCTATTTATGGTGGAATTATCTTATATTTTAGTAAATTTTTGGGCCAATTCATATGAATATCTCTCCTATGAAATTTGTGACATTTGGTGATATTAAAAGGAAAATGAAAATATCCTATGAATATTTTAAGATATTTTAATTTGTGAAATATCTAGATTTAAATAATTATATGATTTTAAATAATGGAATATAAAGATACAAGAGTTTTTCTTAACTTTTAAAAGCATCATGAAGCTATAATTATACAGTATTCAAGCTTGGAAATATTATATTTAAGGATTTAAAGTGGAAAAGAAAAGTGTGGAAGAAAGTATATGCATTTATAAGAGGTAAATTAAATTTATTAAATTTTTAATAATGGTGTCAATAAATTTATGTCAATGATTAACATGTTTATCATAGATTAAGTAATTTGTGATGATAGGTGTTTGATAATGATGAATAAGGTATAGAGTTATTATAAGAAGCATACAATACTACATTGGAATCTGTATTGTTTTCATAGGAAGATCTCATTCTCTAAGAGAGAGTGTCAAGCCATTAGATCTGTGTGTTTTATGATTTTTATAGAGTTGTGAAGACTGATGTGTAGATTTTACAATTGTATATTCTAAGGAAGATGAAGCTGAGGATATAGAATAATAATATAAATATATTCATCCTTGTGATATTCATTTAATAGGGTTATTTTTTGAATATCCTTTGAGTTGAAAATGAAATAATAGAAAAAATATTGAATCCCACAAATGGTTATTCCATAATACTATTTTTATACTATTGGATGATTGTGTCAATAGGAATACCATTTATAGCTATTTAAAATTAAATAACTCATTTAATACATCCATGCATGCATGTGATAAATTGAGAAAAATTAGGAAGATGAAAAGTGAGAAAGTGGGAAGACTCGATGTTGTTGTTGTGTGATTGTGAGAGATGATAAAAAACTATTGGACATGAAGGGATAAGAATAAAATCTAATAAAAACTAACCAGGAAGATCATTTGATTATAAAATGAGGAGTTGGTAGTGGTGGTGGCAATGGTGGTGGTGGTGGTAGAGGATCCAAGAGGACAATACTCTCTCAAGGAAGAAGGGAACAAAGTATGTGAAACTTTTTGGGTTTCAAATAAATAAAAGAAGAAGAAGTTAAATAAACTGATTTGTGTTTTTGGTCAATTATTATCAAAGTTGAGGGGATTCTAGAAAATGGAATTTTTATAGGATTTGGGAGTTTTTCATTGTTTAGAGACTGAGTTTCATGTACCTTTTTCAAAATATATTTAGGCAATCGATGTTATTTTATCGATAATGTAGGTTAGTATTTTTGGTATCATAATATCCTTGGATATGTTCTCATCTACGTATGATGATAAGGAAGAGATAAAGAGAAACTATTGGTATTCTAGTATAAGTAGGTGTAGTGGGATGCTGCATTGACCACCAATATAATATAGTGATCTTGAACCCATATACTAAGTTGTTCTTGGTTTTAGGATGATACCTGGCCAAATCCACTTATCTTAATAAAAAGATTTTAGTATAGAATCATTGACTTGGACATCGCAATAATAGAAAGAAGTGGGACTCTTAAGAGGGACCACACCTTTTAATAATAACTTTGTTAAAATTTACTTTTAACACAACATTGTATATAAGTGTATTATATATTAAACATCAAAATATCTAGATATATTAATTAAAAATAGAGGTCCAAGTCTAAAAAGCATTAAAATTAGTAAAGAATAAATTGGAATTTTAAAAAATTGGACAATGTCATATTCAGCTCCCCCCCCCACAGGTATGTCTACATGGTTTACTGTGTATAATATGCGGTATTATAGTATGGATTCCATCTTATTATATCTCTTGGATTATCATATTTTTTTAAGATAAAATGGTAGATCTAATTAGATTTTAAAATTTTCTCCCTATACTTTTTTAAACAGTTTATATGAAGATTATATTTAAAAAAGAAGACCCTTATATAGGAAAAGTAGTTTATATCCCTATTTAATAAAATCATGTAGTTATAT
This sequence comes from Viscum album, assembly GCA_963277665.1. Taxonomy (NCBI): domain Eukaryota; kingdom Viridiplantae; phylum Streptophyta; class Magnoliopsida; order Santalales; family Viscaceae; genus Viscum; species Viscum album. The sequence goes on along the minus strand of OY728141.1, from coordinate 1,371,027,772 downwards.
AAAATACCTTATAAAACATGAATGATAGAGGAAAATAATTTTAGAATGATTTTAAGAAATAAACATAAATATATACTAGTTAAGTTTGTTTAGAGTGGAAATTTTATGTTAAATATATTGGTTATGATCCCTAAAATGAATCAAGTATAATCTTTGAAGAAGATGATTTTGATGATTCACTTAGTGTTTTTTATTCTAATATTAAGGATTAATTAACCTGTAAAAGTTGTTTAATATATGTTCTTACACATTAAAGGGCTGATTAATGATAAATCACAATTATAAAAAGAAATTGTTTCAGCGGAAAAAGAATTGGTCAAAAGGTTCAATAGCTACAACACTCACAAAAGATTTTTGAAATATAAGAAAGAATTTATATCACATTTCAAATAAATAATTTCTTTTTTTATGATGATATGAAAAGATTTTATTATGATAAAGAAATAAATAATAATGTTTTTAAGGATGTGGTCTATGCATTGAAGGATATTCATCAACTCTCTATGGATATCAAGTCTACACAGCTAGAACTAAAATAAAATATGGTGACTGAGTTGGAAAGTTCACTAAAATTGATAAGAAAAATTCATCAAGATCAAATCCAAAAGTTGAGAAGTGATTATAAAGTCTGTATGAGATCATTATAGGATGAAACTAACACCCTAAACATGAACTTCCTTGAGCTATAATTAAAGTTATGAAATTTAGAAACAACACCATATGAAAGAACCCAATCTATTAGAAATAAGAGAGATATTTCCATCCATACCTATGAAAGTAGTATTAATTCATAAAATACAAAAAATGGTGGAAACATGATCTTGTGATTTTCAAGAGAAAAATTCACCTCAATATCATGGAAAAAGATATCCCATAACGTACTTGAATATATAAGTACTAAATCTATTTCAACTATGTGTTTATATTTTAAGAAAAAAGTTTTACAAATTGAGAGAAGTAAAAAAATATGAGAATCCCACCAATATGTAAAGGGTTAAAGAGATTATTCTTAGGAAACCTTTCACTAGAAATCCTAAAATATTGCTATTTAAGCCCAAAACAACAAGAATTTCAATCTATACTGATTTTATATTCTGATAAAATAAAGACATTGATCTAGAGATATTAGTGTTGTTAGTAATTCAGGTATAATGGTATTGAATATTAGTATAATATATCAACCTATAATGACTGTTGAAGATCTATATCAAGGTAATAAATGATTAAGTTCAAATGTAACCAACTAGAAGGAATGATATCTCATATAATGAAAGAAATGTGTATTTCAAGTACAAATTTTAATATCTTGGAAATTTTTCTAATTTGTGCAAGATAAGTGGTCATTGTTATTATGAATTCTACTAAAACCATACCATGTATTACTCACATTATAAAAAAAAGGGAGAAACACCATATATTGATAAGTAAGTAAATAATTAAATTGTTTCTACAATGTAAAAAATCAGGGGAAAAGGTTATTGAACATGAAACTCCCAAGAAGAAAATAAAGAAAGGTTACCAGGATGTTCAACTTATATGAAATAAATAAATATACTATAAAATATAAGCCACATCATGTTCTATTAAATGATATCAACAAAAATCTTGAAAAACTTGAGAAATTTTGAAATATAAAAGGAAATAAATTCAATAATGAAATTGTTGGATTGGTATAGTTGTGGATATCCCTAAAAAAGTGGCTAAAAGGATTCCCAAAAAGGATAACCTAAAGGTTAAGGAACATGTGGCTGGAAGTTGAAACTAGGAAGAACACATGGATTTCAAAATGAAATACTATTTTTGATGTATAACTGAAAAGTAAAGGGAATTCACTAATGTCATGAAGTTCTAAAATTTCTACTTCTATATAAGTATCAACACTCAAATAGAAATCTAAGCATGAGCATAATGATCTATTAGTCATAAGGTAAGACTATTTGGAAGTGTTTGGGAGATTAGATGAAGCTAAAAATAAATATAGTTTTATATTTTTTAAAACATATAATCCAATTCTATCTATGAAGAAATATGAAATAAAGAATCACATGCTACTTGAGGGTGAATAGGCATGAAAAATTAAGATTATAGAAAGAATGAAGAGGTATATAAACTTTATACCTTCAAGGAATGATTTATATAGGTGGAAAAAGTTTTCTCAGCCTTGTAGATCATATTGAGGATATTATAAATATTATACCTTCTTCTTTAATCAGTCTACTTTTGATCAAGTGATTGGAATTGACAGTGAATAATTTTGGAGAGCATCCCTTAGGATGAGTCTTCAAAAGGAGATGAATCTTCTATAGATTTATAATTTCTTCTCTATAGTTCTTGATATCCCAGTATGAGGTATGATTTTAATTATCTCATCACTATTTTAAATCATATCTCTTATTATTGTTGATTAAGTCTAATTTTAAACTAGAAAAATACAAGTTATATCACCTACTCACACTAGTACAATGATGAGGAGGTCTAAACCTAAGACAATGGGGTGAATTTTAATAAGGGATTATTTAAACAAAATATATTCAATAAAAATGATTTTAGTGAAGGAAGAACATATTAACATAGTGAAATGATGATTGAATGAGAAAGATATGTAAATTTAATTAGAACTAAGCTATGTAAAAAATAAGGAACATGATAATGATATATAAGTAATTTTGGTTGCAACATATTTCAAGAAAAATGATGCTCTTTGATAAATCATTCAACTCAAAATGAAAACTAGACCACTAGAAGTGTCTATATCCTACTCTAGGAATATATCTACTACCAAATTTAAGCAAAAACTTTTCAAAAATTTTGTTTAAAAATAAAATAAAAAAAATCATTGTAAGGTCATTAAATGAGATAAATATCATTTTCTAATTAATATTCACTCTTCAAGATACTAATGATGAATTTTTTATGTGTTACAGAAAGTAAAATAAATTCAAAATAGCCTTGAAAACATTTTCAACTATCATTACATCAATCATTAACAATACTGAATTAAAGTGATTGGACAAAAATAATGAATTGAAGATGAGAAGCGTGGAATTAAGGTCATGAATCTGATTAACAAACTAAAATAATTGTAATTACATTGAGAAATTAATTTCATTGAATTCCAAGAAAGAATATAAACAAAAACAAAATGAGTTAGAAAATAGAATAAAAAAGCTAAGGAGAAATTTAAAATCACCACTGTCAATGGGAAATTAATTTATCATCACTTCATCATCAATTATCTACCCTTTATTGAAGATCTAACTCATACTTCAATATAAAATGGCTTTATCTCCTCTACATTTTAGTTTTTAGTCTAGTGTATCACTTTATAGTCATTTTGAATTTGTTACTCCTTGAATTATTCTATTCTAAAGAATAGATAAATATAATTCTAATTAAATATTCACAATAAATTCCCTCACATCCCAATTGTATAGGTGAAAGAACCTATTGTGTCATTCATCTCCCTTCCAAGTCAAGATAATGTGACAATAGTATTACCCATCCAACTAATTTAACTCCTACATGTGCATCTTTTTTGGAAATAATCTAGAAACACTACAAGTTTATATAGAGTTTTTCCTCATTTTGATTAGCTTTAGTGGAAAAAATATATATATAATTGATATAGCAATCGCACTTTAGTTTACCTAAAACCAGTTTTAACTTATGCATGAATAACTTCATAAACTGGTCTGTAGTCAAGGACCATATATAATGAACCAAACATCATTGGGATATATTTTTCATATATTCTCCTAAAAAAATCTTCATGTGTGAATAAATTTAGTTCTATCACATCACTCAAATATATTGAGATCCACTCAGCCACATGGAGTAATCAAAGATGAGAATTACACCTTCACTTGGATTGACCTTCATCTTCATTGAACCAAATTGTCAAGTACCATATATGAAACACTATTTATCCTTATAATCATAGTATAGCTAAATAATGGGGTCTCTCCATCATCATAAAATACCTATATAGGAAATAACCACCAGAAAAAACATTTATAGCAGCCTCTTTCATCATCAGTGAAAATATATTCATTAATCTAAAAGGAATATTCTCTTATGAATGAAACTTCTAATCACATTTTTTATAGAGAACTCCATCGATCCAACTTATCAATTGAACTCAACATATCTTAAATATTTGATACCCATATTTGAATCAGTCTTAATCTTCATTATGATTCATTGAACTCTTAGTTTAAACCTCAAATCCCTCATTTGATCAGAATCATTTGAGATTAAACCAAAAAATATCTAGCATCATCCTTGGATTTCAATACCTATGTTTAGCTTGGCACTGATTCAGACCCAAGCTACCATGTTTCAAATTTCTCTATAAATTGAATTAGGTACAACATGATTTATCCCCAATTCTCCATTTTGATCTTCAGATCATCTTATTCAACTAAGGTTGGACTTGATTTAATTCTTACATCATGGATTCACTTGAAAACAGACCTTACATGATTATCAGGGACATAAATTTAGTTTGTAGAGTATGTAATTTACCTAATGTGACTCTTCTAAATTCATTACTACCTTTATGTAGGTGGTTAAAATTAATTTTTTTTGTTACGTGGATCTCTCGATGATCCTTACAACACTTTGAGTGGCATAGGTCACCTTTACATGTGAATAATAAACATGTCATAAGATTTACATAATATTTCAATCACCTTTATATAGGGTTACAATCACCTTAATTTAGGTCTATATCCCACTAAAACTACCTTTACATAGGTTTCAAAATGAATCTTTACTTGAATTTAGGAATTAACTTAACATAGGGTATCATAATAACCCTTACACAGATTCTTGTATGCTAGAAAATAAATAGTATGTGAAATTAATCAATTAAAAGTGATAATTAAATAAAGAATAATATAAAATGTTCTAATAATTAATATTCAAAATAAAAATAGGTAACTTTGAAATTTTTATTCCAATAGCCTCATCCATTCAAAATTCTCAATAATTATATTTTTAATGAATATTCACCCAAAAATAACTAATGTACTATTCATAAAATATGTGTAATTTTAAGACAAGAAAACTTTGTTAATTTAAAAAAATAAAATCATCATTTTCACTATAATAGTCGATGAATCACAAATATAACACAAAGTGAACAAGATTCAGTGATTTTTCATTTAAATCAGATTTTGAACATAAAATCATCAAAATCACAATGGAATAATGTTCCAAACATGTATAAAAATGAGACCATTTTAAATTTACCAAAAATTAAGATATTTATTTTCTTCTATCAATCCATTAATAAAATTCAGTGGAAGAAAAGTAATATCAAGAAAAAACTATGGTTCAAACTAGGATTTGATTTTAAAATTTATTTTTTCCCATGGACTACCTCAAGTAGAAAAAATTAATTCTCTCTTTAAAATAATTTTTTTCGGTAAAAAATTGGTTTCCTATTTTATAAAAATTATTGAAATTGATCATTTAAAAAATAATTAAACAAACTCGTATTTTCATACAGTTTTTCTTCCAAACATCTCTTTTTACCCTTGGTGAACATACATGTGTAATTAGTACAAAGTTACTAGACACAAATTATTGTATGGGTGACTTTAATAATTAAAAAAAAGAATAATTAACTCATACAACATTTTAATATTAAAGATTAAAAACCTGTCCTAGGATTAAGAGTTCATTTCCTATTCCATTTGGATGAAAATATTATGAGTTTAATACCAATAAAAATGTTGAAATTCAATAAAGTTTGTAAAAATTACTCCCACAATTTACCAAAAAAAATTGAAGCGATAAATAAAAATATATACTCAACTAAATAAATAGGGAAATAGAAAATATAAACCACTCAATGTGGAAAATAGACTTCAAAATTATTTTAAATTTTTATCCACTCAAAGTGATAAATGAAGCTAGAAAACAACCAATCTTGAAAATTTTAAGGGATTTTGATGTGTACTACATTGGAGTATATTTAAACACATTAAATACCCCTCCCCCACACATAAAACTAAACATTATCTTCAACGTTAACTCTAAGGATGTAGAACACATAATATAGTAAAATTTAAAAAAATCAATTCAACTAAGAGAAATGATGTTTTGTGGGTTTTAAATAATTCAAAAAAGTGTCTTGATCACATCTTTCATCACTAAAAAATAGTTTCTTGAGTGCACATACATTTTATGTTTTTGTAAAAAATGACTTTTCAAGACACCTCAACATGTTTGAATGTTTAGAAAATTAATCCACACATGTAGAAGTACTTTCAAATAGTAACAAAATTTTAAAGATTTTTAAGGTTGTTAAGAAAATTTTCAATTCTATTTCAATAGTATTTTCAACAAAGAAGTCTTAAACAACCCCAACAACCAATATTGTTATATATATTCAACTTCAATTTAAAACTAATATTTGAATACATCCCCCAATAATTAATTATAGGAAAATTTATATTTCAAATTAAATGTTCATATTTAAATCAAATACCATAGAGAAAACAATTCTCAGAAAGTAAAGTGCATAACTGATAAAAAATAAAATAGAAACTTGTCTAAAAATTTATCTACCGTCATTTAAATTAATACTTCAAATTTCACTTTTGATACACTTTAAAATATTCCCCCATATCCCCAATTAAATATCCTAAAATAAAAATTATATTAACATAATATTCCATGTATTTTAAACACAAAATAAAAATGGTTTCAAAGGTTAATTTAAGAGGGAAGAGATTTAAATTTTCTCAGTAATGAATTTATTATTTAAAATTATCCAAGATAATTATTTAAAATTTCTAAATTATTCTTTCATAAGTGAAATTAAAAACAAGTTAAACTTACCTAAATTCAAAGAACCAAAATTGATGTAAAAGTGAAAATACAATTCTAAGGAAATAAGACATGAAATTTTCTAGAAGGCTCATAGAATAATGTTCTGGTCTTTGTTTCCCATGAATCTATAGTGGTAAGATCAACTAGCATAACAAATCTAAACCAATTCCAAATTATTTAAGGGTGACAAAATCATATTTCAAATCAAGGTCAGTAAAATTATTTAAAAAAATTTAAAGAAATAATTAACACCCATTAATAAAAAACATATTCAACAATAAAAATATTTAAAAAATTCAAAAAAAAATACCCCAACCCATAGTTTACAACATAAAGTGGATATAAAAAACTATCAAATAGACCAATAATGGTTTCAATTCAACTATAATGCTAGTATTCACTAATATAAATTATTAAAATTCAACATTAAAGATAAATATGAATCCATTGGTAGTTGGTGTAGTCTTTAAACTCCAAATTTTTCTCCTTTTACAATTTAATCTCATTATAGTCTCCCCATTAAGGGTTATTTGGGAGTGAAATAGATCATACATGAGATTAAATTATTTAAATTCAATAAAATTAATCCATGTAATGTAGATATACTGTGGAAATAAATCCAAGCCATTGATGAAATATATGGCAGAGAAAGGACCGATTCTCAAAAAACGAATGAGTTATTCTTTTGAAAGAAAAGAAAAAATAAAATAAAATGTTTTATTAAACCGTGTTTTCCTCACATTTAGTGATAAACTTAAAGTCTTTAGTCACACTGACCTTCAAATATAGCCATTATCACTTGGTGGGTGTGGTTTCCAAAGTAGAAACCACCAAATGTGTGTTTCCTATTTATGTTTAGGTGAAAACTATGTTCTATGGGATTCATAAAATCTAAGAAATTATTCAAACGTCTTAACATCTATAAAATGTCCTTGAGAACACCTTTTGATATTTTTTTGTAGATTTCTATATAGTTTTTTAATTAATCTAGAATTGAAATATTTCATGAAATATTAATTGGGGAGTAAATTATAGGGTTTTTCTAATGTAATGGAATTATTACCAAATCTTTCCTCTATATTTGAGGCCGCATTATTACCATAAACTAAGGACAAATTTAATGAGTTGTGAAATTTAGTTTCAATAATAGGCTCTTTAATTTTAGTTGGAAAATGATAAAGCTAATTTTTAACCAATTAAAAATCATCCTCAGTATTTAACTTTTCTTTATAATCATGTCTAAAAACCCAAGATTTTAGTACATCTTCAAGAAAATTAAAACCCTAGTTTTACATATTAAAATATTTCACCACAAAAATCTTAGTTTTAAAAACATTCTTAGCAATCATAGACTCTAAAAATCTTCTTTTTCTTATGCCTAAAAGTGTGAGATCAACCATAGGATCAAGTTCAAACTCTATAGTTTCATCCTATATGTAAAAATTGAGAACTTTTGATTGTTTTAATTCAAATTCATAGGGGATAAATTTTAATTCACTTTTAACAAGAATAGAATCGATAAATTCTTAACTTAGTATATTTTCTCATAAATGATCAACACTATTTTAGAAATCTTTAACTATTACATTCGATACATAAAATGTATGAGGACTAGAATTAAATTAATAAAAAATAATATATTCTTCAAATATACCACTTTCATCCTCATCATCAAGATCCATGAGAAAAAATTTTGGGTTTGAAGCATCAAAATAATAAAGTTTTCTTTTAAAATTTGGTATAAAAAGGTGAGAGTTTAAAAAATAAATTTTTATTTTTTATTATAAAAAATTAACAAATTAAATTTCACTATCATTAATAAATATTTTAAGAAAATTAATTGATGTTTTTTAGAAATTTATATCCTCATATTCATTTGTATCTAAATTTAGGCTAACACGCCCTCAAAACTTCTAAAATAATATATATTTTCATGTCTATAAAGTAAAAAAACAATTCATATTCTAGTTTTTAATCAACCTAAATATATTATAAATAATCATATATTAGAGTTTATTAAACATTATTAGGTCTTAAACACCAATATTTTTAGATATATGCCTCTTCAAATAAATTTGATTCCTTTGATAACCTATTTTTCATGTAACATTTAGTTTAAAAATCCATAATATACTAATGAAATATTATTATTAAATGTGATTATTATCATATAGCTATTGGATTGGATGGTATGAATAGGACTAAATAAATTATGAAAATATTTTATAAAATTTTTCCATAATGAAAATTTATTTAACAATTCTTATGAAATATGAACTCTATTTTAAAGGTTAAACAAAATATCATTTTTTTAGATACAAATTTTTTAAAGATTTATTCTTTTCTATATATTATCTATATTGATAACTAATTGAATTGTACTTTTATTAAATACATTGGTTTTTATTGTGAAAAAAAATAAACATTCATAAATTAATAATCATCTCGTTAGAAAATAAGATAAAATCATTTCATGTTAAAACAAGATATTTTTCAAAAAAAATTGTTTTTATTTTTTGTAATGTATTTTACCATAATAAATTGAATTGGTAAGTATTTATGGAAGATTTTAATAAAATTTATAGATAATATATTCAATATATATATATATATTCTATAATGTTTTTTACTAGGAATTTAATTAGATTAAATTCAACTTCAAACTTAAATATGCATTTTTTTTAAACAATTCATTTTGTTTTTTAAAAACTTATTTTAAAATGAATTTTTTACACTTAGAGAAATTAAATATAAAAAAATCAATATTTGGATTCATAATATCTAAATTTATTAATAATTTCAATGAAATTTTACTTCATTATGGATAGTAACCAGGTTAAAAATTCATTACTATGATAGAGGTTAAAAGGGTTAATGACGGGTTAAATTAAAGAAATAACGGTTAAAATGACCTTAAAAACTTATATAAATAATATTTTAGTAATTTATTTTGATTATATATCATCCAATATTGTAACCCTATCCAAAAGGGAGACACTTTCTCATGATAGTTAATTTATTATATTTTAATATTCTTAATAATTGAAATTGCGCCACTCCCTATGCTTATAAAAGGGAACCTCATTTCGTCCAATTTTATAACCTATTAATACCTTTAAATAAACCAATATATACCCAAATACTATTGAAAAAATCCTTATCTATTACTTTTTGGTTTTTTCTTCACATATTACCCATCCAAGAATCCTTAAGGTGATTTTCAAAGAGGATACCCAAAGAAGAAGTATGTGTTCTTACAGATCTTTTCTGTGATTATTTATTCTTAAACCAATTAAAAACGTTATATAATCATATTAAAATTATTTAATTGGTATATTTAATAAAATAATATGTTTTTATGTTAATTTTATATTTATTTTCCATCTCTTTCTCATCCTTTAAAAAATGATAACATCGCACATGCGTATATGTGGAATACCACCTCCAAGAATCGATGTGGTACGTTTTTCTTTTATGCTTCACATGGATAGAAATAAAGAAATATTTAATGAATATTTTTGATATTTATGATATAATTATAATTCTATAATATGGAATTAATATTTATCTTTATTTTATTCCATCCGTTAAAAAGTGAAAACATCACCCATGAGTATGTATATACAACCATATCCACAAAGTGATGTGATTATTTTTCATCATAACTTAATATTAATGGTTATAAAAGTGTATATAAGTATTAAATATTATAATTATAATATAATTTATATTTTTTAGATAATTAAACCATGAAAAGGGTGCAAGTATTGGAACCATTTAACTGAAATATGCATGGAAAATGGACAATTGTTTCACCCAAATATTCATTTCAAAGAAGAATTGTTAATAAATTACTATTAGATTGTATAAATGAATGATAAATAGTGAGTTTGATATAAATTTTTTTCTAAAATATTTTTATAATAAATATATATTTATTATATAATTGGTTTTAATGATTATAAAGTAAGATGAGACTCGAGGTAAGGGGTTATATTATAATCTTATTTCTTTTAAGGATTATCTATGTTAAATTTATAATATATGAAATTACTTGGTCCTTATCCTTTAAACTTCATATATTTTATTCTACTCTATTTTTTCTATAATTTTCAATTAATAGTACTATTTTTTATCTATTTGGTACTTAAATGATGGAGTAAAGGATTCTATAAAAATTAAACCTTATTTTCTCTTAGGTCGATGGTCTTTTTCTTCCATTTATACATTCCTAAAAATGTTTTTTGGAAATTGATATATATACATAAATGTTTGAGAAATATTATTTTTACTACCTTTTAATTTACTTAAAAATTATAAAAATTATTATTTTTGAGTGATTTATATACGACTCACTTTTTAATTTTTACAAAAGTGTGAAAAGATGGTTTTCTTTTAATATATCTAGCACAAATGGATTTTATCACCATAATAGCTTTTAATTACTTTGAACTTTATTTAAAATTTTTAGTGGTAATTTTCAAAGAAATTTATTTTCAATATTTTTGGATTTTTTAGTTTTTAATGAAACGTAAAGAAATGGATATTTTATCTATTTTCAAATAAATGATAAAATGTTTTTTAAAAGTTACTTTTAATATTTGTAAACATACATTAAGTATTTTTATTCTTCAATGTGGACATAATATTATGATACCATATAATTTATTTCTTGGTATGTCTTATGATGATGATGGTTTAAGGATGATTCTATGAAACTCATTACATTCCCATGGGTTAATTAAGCGATAGTGAAATCTTTATGAAACCCAATAATTTTTCATGGGTTAAGATATGATGAAATGATGAATGTTTTTATAATATTGTGGCACACCTTTTTATGTTTTTCATTATATAATGGGTAGGAATATAATTTTATAATAATTCAATGTACTAGGTAAATAATTGTATATCAAGATATAATATGGATAGGAATTGGGGGTGAACTAAGTTCATTAAGGAACTTTATCCACTATAATAGTCTTGGAATTGAACCATGACTAAAGAAATTATGGAATGGGGAGTGAACTCAATAAACTATGGTAATATATCCACTATGATAGTATTGTAAGTGTATCTTCGCTAAAGAAATGATGGAATGGGGAGTGAACACAATCCACTATGGGAATTTTTCCACTATGATAGTATTAGAAGTGATCCTTGACTAAGGAAAATATTTTATATGATTATGTGTATACCAAAAAATTATTTATTATGATTATGATTTGTTCTCTTGGGTCATTATTAATTATTTATGATTCTAAACTATTATTAATTATTTCTTTTAATGATAAACACTTATTTCATTCCTCGTGATTAGGTATCTTTGACTTATTGGGTATGAATTTCTTGAGTTATTTTAATGTTATCATACCCTTATTATTATCTTATACTCATTTATTATCATTAATTGATATTTATTGTGTTTACCCTTAATAAGAATATGACATCCTCATTTCTTATGTTTTCTTTCCTTGGGTTATAAATAAAGCTTTTAATTGGTTTACGTCTGAGAAGGGTGATATTTGAAAAGAACATTGTGGAATATTTTAAATATCATTCATGAAATAAGTTGATTATGGGTCTAGTTTCCAAAGACACTAAAAATTTATGGTTATGGGGTGTGTATTATTATGAGTTTTTTTTAATATTCATATAAAATAATTTAATATTCATGTATCTAGTTCTTACGTCAACTTAATTGGTATTAAAGTGGGGTTTAATTATTTTTGGATATTAGGATTAGAATAAATTTGGTTAAAACATTTGGGATAATTCTATGTATAAAATATCATCCCAATGTTTTGGTAAGATTGATATTTTGTGGTTTATTAGCAATGAAATTCCTTTCTAGATATAAAAAATTAGATTCAGGCTCTATAATAGAGGCACCTATGGGTATTAACAATAAAAAGGTTGTTTGGGTGTTATCTCAATCTTTAACCTATTCATGATAACGAGTTCAAATTGCACACCTATTTTGATACTGCTATGGGATGTGATTTCATTAATTAAAATTATATTTATTAATCAATATAATTAATAATTAGATAGAATTTATGAAAACCCATGATAATTCATAGTGATATGAGATGAATATAATCTGTCTTGGTTTGAATGTATATTTCATAATTTAGGACATCATAAAAAATTAATTTAATAATAATATGATTTTTTACCCCAGTTATTTATGTTTGATACTTGTACTAAGATTTTTAGTTTTATTAAATTAATGGAACCAAGAGAAAACATGCGTACAAAGAATGTGATGTCTAAATCAAAGAACATCCTCATGAGTAACCAAATGAAATTGGAGTTTAAATATGTAATATTTCAACTATTCTCACCCAACACTTATGAGATATGGCTGGTAACATGAATCATGTTGACCTTCCAAATGGAAAAATGAATTAATAACATGAGATTGTGTATTTTGTGTGGTTGTGTACAACATCCTTTAGTGGTTCTCATGATCCACTTATTTCATATAAATGGATCAATTCTATAGAAAAATATATTCTTTTTTCTCCAATTCTTGGACCATGAGAATGTTAATTTGGTAGTGTATATTTTAGAAGGTAAAGTTGATCAACAGTATAATATTATCAAGAATACAAGGGAAGAACAAGATATTGAATTTAAGGTATGGGAAGAGTTTAAGAGGGTATTTTTTAAATATTATTTTCCTTAAACACTTCTCATAAAAATGGAAAGGTAATTTCTAGAACTAAATAAGATGAATGATAAATTCATTTGTATATATAACTAAAATTTCACCATAATTGCAAGGTATACCTCTGTTATTTTTCATCGACCTTGAAAGAAAATTTGACCAGTTATTTAGTGGTTTAAGACCAAGTATCTAAAAGGAATTTTCTAAAAGTGACTTTATTATGAAAGAAGAAATTATTAAATATGATATAAAGCTATAAATGTTTAATAGAGACTCTCATTATTCTCACGGTTCTGGGGATAATAAGATAATGATGAAATGACAAGGAAATTAAAATAATAAAACCCATGGTGAAAAGAAATTTTACCTTCCTTCATTGAAGAAGTATAGAAGTAAGAAAAAGTGAAATTACCTTATGGGGTTTGGTAAATTTTTTGAGTGTGGAAAAAACACTATCGAGTAAAAGAATGTAGAAGTGATGTGAAGAGGCCAATCAATTAAAGGAAATGTAAGAAATATCAAATGAATGTTCCATCCACACTCTAATGCTATAATTTCAAGAATATTTTAATTATGAAAATTATTATATGAATATAAGTGTAAGTGATTAAAATAAGTGTCAAAACCTCTTAATCTAATAGATAATTGGAAAGCTAATGCGATCACAACTTCTGAAGTGGGTTATGAGAAAAAATTGGTGAAAAGTGAACTTACCATCCACTCTGAAACTATAAATTTATTATTTCATTATAGATATACCCACTCTTATATATATATATAGGGTTATAAGGTTATCACATCACCACCTCAATGATTAGATATTAAGATAGAAAAAAATCCTTATGGTATGATGATCACATCTTAAGTAAATAGCTCCTCTCATGGGAATGTGATTCCTACAAATCTTATTATTTTCCCTCTAGTTTAATTTTATGTTATTTTGGGAAAAAATGTATTTATTTATATGTATACCATATCAGTTTTTGAGGAAGGGAAGTCACAATTTATATTTTAAATAAATCTATAATCATATTTCATTATGAGGATGAATGTGAACTTCTAATGGAAATTACTTTCATTTTTTGGGTTTTAATGCCTATTCATAATGGGTATTTATATAAAATATTTATTGAGAAACTAAACATTGATTATATGCTTATTTTTCAGGATATATTGATTTATTTCTTGAATACTTTCCAAGTCTTCCCATGAATCGTGAACTTGAGTTTTTAATAGAACTCGTGCCTAGTTATAAAACTATTTTAAAGACACTTTATTTAATGGATCAAATTTTGATACAGGAATCCATGAAGCAATTATAGAAGAATCTAAAAAATGGAATTATACACCCCTATGAATCACTGTGGGGTGAACTCGGTCTTTTTATTAAATATTGAGATAAGTTAATGGGTCTTTCCATTGATTATCAAGAACTAAACATGACCACCAAAAAAATGAATAATCTACCCCATATTAAAGATTTATTTGATCAACTATAAAAATATCAATACATTCCCAATATTTAACTTCATTATGGATATAATCAACTGATGGTTAAGAAAGAGGATATGCCCAAGATAGCCTTACCTACAATGTATGGTCATTGTAAATTTTTAGTGATGCCATTTGGACTTAATAATTCCCCCACTATCTTCATGGATGTAATGAATAGAGTATTTAGAGATTACCTAGATCAGTTTTTTATAGTATTTATAGATGATATTCTTATTTATTGAAAGATTAATTAAGATCATGGAGATCATTTATGGATTTTTTTTAATACCCTATGGAAGGATAAGTTGTATGCCAAATTTACCAATAATCAATTTTTTTCTATAGAAAGTTTCATTCATGGTTGATATAATCTCAAGATAGGTTATATTACTCAATACTTAAGAGACTAAAGTTATTAAAAAATGACCCATACCAACCATGGTGGTTGATATCTGTTGTTTTATTGGGTTCTCTAGATACTAATGACACTTTTGGATATATTTATGATAGATAAATAATCCAATAACCAGTTTGACTTAGAAGGGATCCAAGTTCAATTCGATGGATAAATGTGAATCAAATTTTAAAGAGTTAAATAGAATCTAGGTCAGTGAACTCATGTGCATAGTACCCTATAGTGGATAAGGGTTTGTGATCTATAGTGTGGAATCAAATAAGGGACTAGGATGTTTCTCCATTCATAATGATATGGTGATATATTATTCGTTATTCCAATTGAAAATTCCTAAGTAAATTTACCCGACTCATGATTTGGTGTTGGTAGTGGTAATTTTTTCATTGGAAATATGGAGTCTTTATCTTTATGGTGAAATAGGTGATATATATATATACTATTTAAAAAATCTTGAAGTATATATTCACATGGAAATATTTGAATATATGCCAAAGGGAATTCTTGTAGTTTATTAAAGATTATGATTTCTCAATACATTACCACCCTATGAAGACAAATATGATTGATGGTGCTCTAATTTGGAAGGACCATGCTATTTTATTCATGATGAGGATTTAAATAGATCATATAATTATGGATTTAAAAAATATGGATCTTTAAATCATGAGGAAATGGGATAGATCATATATTTCTTATATAAATGTTCAACCACCCAACCATGTGAGGATTAAAGAGGCATAGAAGGAATATGTGTAACTATAGAAGAAGGTGATGAATTATCCTAAGATAAACCATTATTTTAATGGAATTATAGGGTTTATAAACGGTGTATGTGTATCATAAATAACATATTTGAATAATTATTCATTTGATGAAGCTCATAGTTCATAATTCCCTATTAATCATGGATGTATGATGATGTATAGGGATCTGAAAAAGTATTCTTGGTGGGATAAAATGAAAAGGGATATTTCATAACATGTATCTCATTGTTTAGTAAGTAATTATGTAAATCAAAAGTGACAAAATTCTAAGGGGATGTTATATCTATTACCCATACCAAAATGGAAATAGGAAACCATCACCATGTATTTCATCATCAGACTCCTCAAAAAATATAAAGGTCATAATTTTATTTGAGTTTTATTTGATCACTTTACAAAGTTAACACATTCTATTTCAATTATAAAAGATTTATTTATTGATCATATTGTTAGGATATAAATTAATTAAGTGGAAAGGTTTCATGGGGAACCACATTATATTTTATTTGATCAGGATCTGATGTTTACCTCGTTGTTCTATAGAAGTCTTCTACAAGATTTAAATATAGAGTTTAGATTTATCATTTTATATCGTCCTCGAATATATGGACAGTCTAAGAAGACCATTAAAACCCTATAAGATATGTTTATAGATTTTTATATGAATTTCAAAGGTTTTTTCAATCTAAACATTTCTTTGCGTAGTATTTCTTACATACAAAAGTAGCTTTCAAATAGGCATACAGATAAATCCTTTGGAATCCATATATGGAAATAAGTATTGAACTCAAATATGTTGGGATAAAGTTAAACAATGAAATACATTGGTAACTAATCTAGATTATAAAATGATAGAGAACGTTTGATCCATTCAACTACAAATTATTATAGGCTAATGACGATACCCTAGATCTGGAGGTTATTGAAGAGACCTTGGATCATTAGGTAAGAGGGACTTTGTTTCAAAGAGGGAAGTTTTATGATGTCACCAAAGTCTTGGACCCAAATATTTAGGATCCAAAATAAACCACTCTCCTGGATAATGAGCCTCATGAAAATTATTTGTCTTATTCTTCCAAAATTCTAAATCTTGAGAGCTGGGTTTTCAAGAATTTAGATGTTTGATAGGCTTTGTCTCTCGGACCGTTGAAGCTTTACCACTCTACTAACATTGTCATATTTTTCCCCTTCATAAAGAATTTATACCTCTTTTCCTTTAAAATGGTAGGTCCCCCTATTAATTTGGATTCCCAGTACCTAGATTTTAGGCTATTTTAGAGCATCTGAATTCCGTAGTTCGGAATATTCCTTTTAATGAAGAGTATCTACTTATATAGGGGTCAGAAATGCTTATTAAGTAGATAAACTGATTAAGTATCCCAATTAATTCTGAACTCTTAAAGGTATTGGTGAATATATCCCATTATCTCCCCTTCCTAAAATTTGGAAAAATATGACAAAATTCTATCCTTTTACTCTCAATAGTATGGTCACTAGATCAATTCTCAACCAGAAATGACATATATCTTCTACCCAACCCAAAGGTTAATTAATCCTCCAGGAATATCCCCTACTATCCTCATGATATCTTCTCTAATTTGGAATGATAGGGGTATTGGATCACCAAAAAAAATAAATTTATTCTCAAATTAATTGGAAGTAATGACACTTATCTTATAATTGGAACCATCCTCAATAATAAATTTAATTTTTTTTAAAAGTATTCTCCCTAACATAGTCATAGAAATATTTCATATTTCTATCCCCCTACCCCAACCATTTTGATCTTAATACCTCTCTTACAACCTATTATTTGTACAAAAAATAACCATTTAAGTTGTTCCATTTTTTATAAAGAAGTAAAAAATATCACAAGAGAGGATCCCAATTTTTAATAATGAGAAGATTTATTTTTCAAGAAAATTTTGAGATCTATCGTAGACCTAGATAAATTCTTAATTGAAATGTTACCATATGAGGTGTAGATTATAGAGGATATTAGAAACTACAATCCTGATACCACCCTAGGACTTTATGGATTCCTAGATACCTTTCACTCTGCATCTTTGGATATGATGAAATATGATTTCATTAGTATTGTTCATAACTTCTTCAAAGTAGGGTCACTCCCTAGATTTGTTTCTTCTATAGTTATTATAATTATCCCCAATGTGAACAACTTGGATAGTTTTGGTTAATCTTTTCCAATCATCTTATGCAACTTCTCATATAATATTATTACCTCCATTATCAACAAATAACTTTATAAGAATTTGGGATCTCGGGTTTTTTATGAGAAACATGGCTTCATAAAAGGTAAGAACATACAAGGTGTAGTTACCATGGATTAGGAGATTATATATGGTCTTGATATATGTGTGTTTGGTTATAATATCATTATTATAATAGATATAGATAAGGCTTATGAATAGATGAAATTAAGATTTATCATCATGGTCCTCAGTTAATGTTGATTTTTCAAATGGGTCTATGATCACATTTTCCATTAATTTTCTTCTCAATGGTTTACCATATCTATAATGGGAAGGTTTTATAGTTTCATGAAATATATATGGGGAATTTAAAAAGGAGACAATATTTCACTTAGCCTCTTCATTATCACTTATGATGTTCTCAGTGTAAACCAAAGTTTTCGAATTTTCAATTTCCTCATTAACCCTTATAGGGGTCAGTGTGGTTTTGAAGGCATATCTCATCACATCTTTGTGGATGACATTTTTTTTGTTCATCAATAGAAAAAGAAACTTTATCCACAACTTCAAATTGATATTAAATTCTTATAGTTATAGGATTAGAAAACCCATTAACACAAATAAAATTAATGTATTCATTTGTAAAAATTATTTCAGTAGGCACTCAAAGATACTTGGGTATAATATAACAATCACCACAAGACAATTCCATTTGTAATTTTTTAGTGGCATAATTTTTTATGGAAGTATTTGAATTCAAAAATTTGAATGAATTTGAAAACAAATCACGATAATTATTTAAAATTGTAAAAGCATATTTCTCTCATTATGAGGGCATATTAGTTTGGTTGATAGTGTGATAACTTCTATACCAATGCATGTTATCTTAGTTTGTAGGACACCAAATATTATTACCAAAAACATTTAATGTATTCTCAAATCATTCATTTGGGATTATCATCAAGAGGGGATCGATCATTGGACTATATGTTATAGTATGTCCAAACCTGTCAAGGATGGGAGAATCATTCGACATATCATATCCGAAAATAATGAATGTTTTTTGAAAATATTTCTTGGAAGAAAATTCCAATCCACTCCCTTTAGGACAATTTTATTAGGAAGAAAAATGTGTCTTCCTGAGTTTGTTGACTTGAGGCTTCCTCAGGGTCCCATCTCTCGAATGGACTTCATGATAGTATTATAGTCATTAATGATAACTCTTGTCGGACTATTAGATGAGGTGAAATTGGATTCTAGATGAATAATTCAAATGGCCTCTACCACTACATCCCTAATTACCCAGCTTCAAACCTAAGGTTTGGGTAAGCCATAGATTTCCATCATCTCTTGGAAATGTTCCCCAATGATGACTATAAAGACCTCTAGAATGAAATTAAACTGAATAATAACCATAAGTACTTCAATTTCAATCCATACTCTTTGAGAATCCTTACCTAGTCCTTCTTTACTAAGTTGATCCTTGTATTGAATACTCATGACTCCATAGCCAGTAGCCTTTGGTGTAAGTAAATCCATACTAAACACAACTATTTGATTTGGCATCTCAGAAATTATGCACTCCCCATAGATGTCAACATCCAAAGGAAAGGCATTCAACTTATATCTAAATGTATTTGTTGCATTAAAATAAGTACTGAATCTATGTTTCACATGTTTGTGGAGGGGGGTGTCCCTACTATAAATGTACTTTTCATGGGGGAATTATAGTGACTTTGAATCTATTGATTATTTTCTCATAACTTATTTTAGAATAAATACAGGTTATAAATTGAATGAAAAAGGTTGAATTTTTCTCTATGTGGTAGATTGTTCAGTGATATATAACACTCATAAAGAAGTTTTTAAACAATAACTTTCTCCTATAAATTTGTATCTCAAAACCAAAATCCTTTCTTAGGTCTAATTCCTTATCACCCTCAGCAAGGAGACAATCCTACATTGTTTGGTCAAGACCCAAATCTCCATTATCATTATAGATGGAAACACATCTATAAAAACCTAGGTAATTCTATGATAAATAATTTTTATATCTTTATTAATCATATTTTATAGATTTATATTCATTATAATAATAATATGTAATTTTCAGTCAAAATGAAAAAATCTTTCATTTTAACTAAATTAGGTTTTCATGCATTATATGGTTTTATTTAAAATCTTTGTTTCCAGATTATAGAATTTTATTTAAAAAAATAATTAAATTTTTTATTTATCATTTAAAAATTATCTTTGGATAAATATATTAAAATTTTTTAAAATTTTTGATTTTTTAATGAATAGAGAAAATATTGATTTTTACTGAAAACTATAATTTCATTTAAAGTGTTTATAAAGTAAAATTATATTTTTTTAGTTTTGAAATATAATTATTTTATTTTCATTAAACACATTCTTACTATAGTCTTTTTAATGAATTTTATACATGAATTTAACATAAAAACATTTTTGTACTTAAAAATCATTTTTCTGAAAAATAGTTTTTCATTATGTTTTGAGGGTTTAATTTTAAATTAAATTTTAAAATTTATATGAATTGAATATTTAAAAATGTATTCCACATTTTGAATTATGAGGTAATTTTTTTTTAATATTTCCCTTTTATTTTTAGTCATTATTATTAGTAATCATATTAAATTTTGTTATTGTGGTAAAGGTAAAATAGGTTAACTAAGGTTAAAAATAATATGATAAGGGCTAGAGAGTAACCCTAAAACATGAATTAATTCTATTTTATGAGTATATTTCATTAATAATCATCCAAATTGTTAATATATGGCCTTTTATTTTTATTTTTCCATGATGTTAACCTTTATAATATTTTATGTAAAGAAAAGTGAAAAATATCATTCTCTTCATTTTATTATATTTAAATTTTTAACATCGTGTTAAAAGGAATATATGTTTAGTTGTAAATATTAATTTATACAATAAATTATTATTATTTATCATGTGAATTTATTCCTAATTGTTAGTAATGAAATCATTACCTTTAATTCTTACATGATATTGATGCAGTATTAATTTAATTAAAAAAATATTTTTAAAAACATTATAAGTAATATTATTTGAATGAATTATTATGTTACCCTAATTTTTTAGTTAAATATAAAAAGTTATATATGTTTTAAAGGACTATATTTGAAATCCTTTTCTTCCACGATATTTTTCAAAGTCAAATTAAATGAATGATTCCAAAAATGACACCAATGGTATTTTATAATAGATAATATTTTATTAAATTATTTAAAACTAATAAAAAACCTATATTTGGAAACGTGATTGGTATATTGTTTAAAATATAAAACATTTTAAATTTATGGTCCAATTTTTATTTTATAGTAACTATATTAACCCCATAAGAGTAAAAAAATAATGATATCACTATAATTGCCAACATGGTTAACGGAGGGTTAAAACAAAAAGATAAGGGTAAAAATATAATATTAAAGGATAAAAATTTAACCTTATGAGATTATTCTGACTCATAATCATATTATTCTCAAATATTATCAATTTTGATTAATTTTATTCTGAAAATTAATTTATATTAATTTAATACTTTAAGAAATTCTAGGAGTGCCCCTCCCCTCTATTATAAAAGAGAACCTCCTATTCTTTTTCTTAACACTTTAAAATACTTCTTGTTCGGATAATAACTAAAAAAATACCTTAATTTCTTACTCACTATGTCCTAAAGGCATTTTTTCATTAAACCAACCTAGAAAATATTTTTTTTAAACCTTAAGAGGTTGTCCGAAGAAGACATATAGTTCTTAACCAATCCTTTTAATTTTATTTCTTCTTCAACCACCATCAAATATTATTAATATATGATAAAATAAAAAAATTGAATATTACATATACTGAGATTATGTTATGTTAATTTAATTACCTGCATCTATCACCCCTTCCATAAAATGGGAAATGAATATGTCATTCATGTGTACGGTAGAATACCGCCCCACAAACCTATGTAATTCATTTTCAATCATTTCCTCTTGTGTTTAGTTGTAATGATGGATTTAATATATATATATATATGATATTAATGAAATATATATCATTATTAAAATAAAATATGTCATTTATTTTCTTACCTTTCCATTCATTGAAAAATGATAATGTCGTCTGTGCGTACATGTGGACTACCACCTCAATTAAGTGATGTGATTCATTTTTCATCACCAAGATTCACAAATGATGTATATATATAAGTGTATTTAATTAGATAATATTTTATTAATTATATAATTACTAATTTATAAAGATAAAATAATATTTACCCTCTCTTCATAATGCTCATTGAAAAATAGAAACATTACTCATGTGTACGTACGGCCTACCGTCTCCATGATTGTAATGTAGTTCATTTTTCATAACCATATTTCATAATTGGATTTAAAAGTATAATTAATGTATAAAATAATAATTATTTCCTTATTATTATTCTATATATGATGTAATAATTACTTCTTTGACCATAATCAACCCACCGAATCCATTTTTGGACATATGAGCCAAATATAATCAAAATGCCCAACATAAACTTAAATGACTATGTAATAGAATATAAAATTATAGTGAATATAATAAAATGAAATAATAAACATGAAACATGTTCTTAATAAATTAAAAAATTAACATAATTTTATTACTTAGGAATATAAATAACATACATGATGAGTCTGGATAAAGGTAAAAGAATTTTTTTTTAAACTTCTTTTAAAGTATGCTTTAACCCTTTTTATTGCATGTACATATTTTTTAAAATATATATTATAAATATATTTATATGTAAATTAAATAAATAAAAATGATATTTTATGTCTCATTTAAAAAAAATTTCAAATATTTTCAAAAGGAATCATTTTACTGAATGTTTTGACTTCATTTACAAAAGGAAAAAAGGAATATTATATTTTAACGTATATGGTGACAATGAATTTTCCCACCACTATAACATTTATTTGATTATTGGGTTACATAACAAGATTTTATTTTTTTTTCAAATAAAAAACCTATTTCCTATCCTTCTAGGTATTTTAGTTTTGATTATGGGTTTTCAAAATAAATGGTATTTAAATATATGAAATTGTGTTATATATAGTTTCAGAAGTGTTTTCTATGGGATTTAAGATAAAATATACAAGAATAAAAAAAATTTATTCATGATATGATATATGATAATTATATACGACGATGGGTGAGCCTGATAATTATTATATAATATTTGATCCTAAAATATAATATATGATGGTTTCACCAAATAGCACTCAAATTCATTTGGTAATGTTCCTTGTCTTTATAGTCCAGAAGAAGGGAGTTAACCAAAGAAGTTTCTCCTATAAATTTAACTTTGATATGGTTATTTCTAAAAAATATTAGGAATATAATTCCATAAGTTTCCAAAAATGGGTTTTATTTCCTTTAAATTTCTTAAAGGTTTTCTTGAGAATAAGGTGTGTGTTGGCCATATGTAAATGATTTATTTCATATACTCAAAGTATATTGTGATAAAGGTAAAAAATTTGTGTATTTTCATGTTTTTAACTGTACTAATGAATTTTTTATTGTTATATCCTTTAATTAGTTTTTTGTTTCATCCCAAATTTTAAAAAAATAATAGGGTTTAAATATGGGTAAGAATAATGAAGAATTCAAGTTGAAATTCATGAATATTTCTCATTAAAAGAAAAAAAATTTCTTTTTAAAAGTTTTATAATGTGAGAAAAATAGATACTGATTAGAATTTTCCACTTTGTAAAATATGGTTTTTTTAATGTGTGAGTTATGACCTAATTCACTATAAATCGATACTATAAATATCCTTGATATTGTAAGAAAATGAATTCATGACAAAAAACTCAATATTATGAAATATTTAAGGTGAGGTTTTTATAATTAGTATTAGAGAAATTTTTATATAAATTTTGAGGTTAGGTTAATTTTAACAGAATAACTTTAAAAATCATTAATTTATAGTTATAATGATAAAAACATTTAATATTACCAAGTTTATTTGTCACGAACCGAATCTAGTCTCCGCCAAAATCGGCACCAGACCCAGCCCGTGACAAGGCCCGAAGGGCGTTCCCAATCCCTACGGGCTGGCACAAGTGCCCAGGTATCATTTATCTTGGTTTGGGAACGATTTACCCGAATATGTATAGATAAAACATCAAAAAGATTTGATAAAATGAATCTGAAAAATTCATACCAACAAGGTTTATAAAAATCCAGAACTGCATACATAAGTTCAAATTAAATACAAAAGGTCCAAAGACACAATAGAACAGAAATAAAATAGCCCCATGTACTCCACATGACAAGGGGTCATCACCCCCAAGTTGTCTCCACTACTCCGCCCCAAGGCTGAGGACTAACACCCTGAACCGCCGTCACCCTTAGCCTTTCCTTTAATTGGGTCAAATAAAAGTCTAATTACACCCAAGGGGTGTAAGTAGGGTGTGATACTAAGCCCAATAGGATACCACCCTATGATTCCAAGGTGCATGCAATATAAGGTGAAAAAGCAAGCATTTTTAATATGCAACGAAAAGCGGTGACAAATTCCAAGAAATGCAACTTTAGATTGAAAATATTTTTCAAGATAAAAATTTCAGAATGTTAACACATTTAAATAGACATGTTATATACTACAATATAATTTCAAAGACACCCAAATACATGGGAAAATACTAAATATCCAATGAGAACCAAAATCGGGAACACCCCTAGGGGCTAGATAGTCTCGGGCCCCATGTACCTCCTACCTCGGTGTAATGTAACCATAGTAAAATCTGTTCTCATGCATGATCCACTGGTATGGAACATAACCATAACCTATTGGTCCCCAATCATCGTCTAAATAGTTTAGTTAGAGTTTTTGTTATCCAAATTCTAAGTGAAACAGGGACAAAACTCATCCGGTCCATTAGCCGTACTAGTACAAATCTGCCCCACCTAGGTACCCGGGCTTACCCCTTTGTGCTCAAACAATTTCAGGATTTAACACATATCCATTTTAATCTAAAACACCAATACTGATCACATACACCAAATAAAGTATCTATCACATTTTATAACACTTAAAACAAACAACAAACTCTTTGAATTTGAATAAATCAATTTCTCAAAATCACGTGTTGTTTTGCACACAAAACCCCTTAAGAAACCCACTTGTACACTATGTTCACACTTGTAAGTTACCAAAACAGTAAATTCCGCCCAATAAATTTCAATTAAAACAAAAAATTAATTTTTGGGCATCCCCATGTTAAACAAGAAGTGTTAACTTTGTAAAACCTTCATTTTCACACAAAAGTGGAACCAAAACTTCACTTTCTTTACAAACACAATTAAAACCCATTTTTGCAGAAATAACCAAAGGGGATAAATACTATAAACAGTATTTTATGCCTTATTATAGATCAATAAAAATAACTAAGTATTTATAGGTCATCCCCAAATAAAAAAAATAAAACATTTCTTTGGAAAACCCCCAATTTCACACCAAATTGGCATTTAAAAATTCAATTACAATAGAAACATCATTAGAACCAATTTTTGCAGCAATAATAAAATGATATAAATCTGAAAATATGATAAATACAGAATGATAATACACAAATATTTCATCAACATTGGAATCACCTACCAAATCAAATGAGACCATTGAATACATTGTGCGAAAACACAAACGCACCACTGCCGCACCTGAATAAGGGTAGATCAAACCTAAAAATAGAAAATTGGACCAAGAAAACCCAACATTAAACCTTAGTCTCAAACCACTACCCCCTGGTCAAATGTCACTTCAATGAAAAGGGATGAAACCCTAAACAAATAGAATGAAACCCTAAGCAATTTGAAAGAGGAAATGAAATGGACTAACTTACTTGAGAAATCTTGAATGAATCTCCCCAAAACACCAGTATCCGAAATTTAAAACGTCCAAAACTCAGGGGATGTTCTCACAAGAATTAGTAGGTCATTTAGGAACTAGAATGGAGGGAAAAGAGTATAAATTGTGAGAGTTATGATTGAATGAACCTACCTCATCAAATCTGACCTATTTTAGAAACCCTAAGATGTTTGTCCCTATATCTTGATTCCTAAGAGCTCAAAAGAGGGGTTAAAGAGGCTGGAGGAGCGTCTGGATGTAAGGGGCGCATGTGAGTCTTGTAATCACAGACAAATAATTAAAATTGAATAAGTTACTAAATAAATACAATTAATTTTTAAAACTGGATTTGGGCTTCCGGGCAGGCCCAATCCCTTAAATAAAAACCAACATAAACCATGGTTATGGATTTCTAAAGGATCCAAATTTTAATTGTGATGTTAATATATCAGGGGAGGAAATTTATGAGTTGGAATGAGTGAATATTATTAAAAAATGAAAAATTTATAAATGAAACAAAATTTATTTTTAAATCTGGAATTGGGCTCACAGTTTGGCCCAATTCATGAAAACTCAGCTATTCTCCATAAAACCTTTGGAAACCCCCAAAAAAAAGAATTAATAGAAATTAAAATGAAAATACATTTAAAATAAGCTATGTATGTGACAATTCTCCCCACCATAAAAACTTTCTACCCCGGAAAGTCACAGCAAGGCCAAAGCAACAACCAAACCCAACTGAGAAACCAAGAGGTACTCCCTTGCTAGGTTTCTCCCCCAAAGGCCAAAACACCTCCAGTGATCAATGAAGGAAGGAATACTCTCACAAACCAAACTTATACCACTTTCCTGAAACAATCAAGCACATTCATACTTTATTCCAAAATAAAAGTCCTCAAACACTACCCTAACAAGACTCAAGCAATTCACCCAAACCAACAACAACTTCGAACAATGCTACATTTACCTTACATTAACTAAACCATTGTGCACTCTCCAGTCCCAAAGTTTACTCAATAAAGATGTTGGTAGATATATATCTTCGAACGAGACTATCTACACCAAGCCAAGACAATGTAAAAATCTAAGTTACTGGTTCGGGGGGACACAAATACGCTCCCCACCATAAGAGACAACCAATATTTTTTTTTCGAAACAGAATCAGGAGACTAATCGGGGGAGGCCTAAATGGACTCACTGGTACAAAGGATATACTTACATCAGAAATTTACAAAAGAAATTATATAAGACTCATAGTGGGTCTCCCCACCATAAGAACCAACCATCTTAACCAACCAGCACTGGCCGGTAAAGAAAGACCCCAAAATTTAAAGATTTGGGGCGACCACATGGTTAGTTTGCACGGTTTGGGGAACCATAAACTAACAGTGGGGATCCTTCTATCCCCATGGTTTTCTGGGGAATGATCACTATTAACCAAGTGAAAACTGTGTTCTCAAACAGTTTATACAAACTTCAATCCTTTCTCTAAAGACTCAGTGGAAACCAAAGGGGGAGGGAATAACATTGGGCGATGACACGGGTACACGGCCCTCCACCTATTTCCAATAAACATGGACAACAGAAGAAATATTATGACACCATAGGTTTAAACTCTTCCTAACTTTCATATTGAGGATATGACTTTGTACAAGGGTTTAAATGACCCTATGATTTCCCCTGACTACGAGCCAGCTTCTCTCCGAGACCTATGGCTGGAGCTCAAATGATTGAAGAATATTCGGCCTCACAGTTAGGCTTTGGAAACCCCATGAACGATAATTCTTCTTTTGATGCAACCAACAACTACAACACAATCCCCGATAAGTTTTCCAAGACATAACACATTCGAAACTCACTTTACCCTAACTCGATATTTCACTAAAACAAGGCCTTCAAATATGCACACACATCACACCTTGTTTGTTCGGGTGAGAAACAATAGAAGTAAAGAAAACCTATACTCACCTTCCTCTAAAATGGAATATTTTTAAGCTTTTTTCCAAGGGATACATTCTCCCAACATAAAAAACACTCTCGTATGATTTCTCAACTTTCACCTTTATGATCAATCGAGCCCATGACATCATAAGGCATCACCAAACATGACCATTGTGACTTATATAAACAATGCATGGAGAGGGACCTTATACAACATCCCCAAACAACACGCAATTCTAGAAAGTGGCCACAATATCCTATCGTGACCATATTTCCCACACTGGTGGTTTAACATAAATTCATGCATCAAAGAAACTTCGAAGAACCCAAAGGTCCTCTTAGACACCATCGAGACACTCATCCACACTAACAACCCTAGACCACATCCACCTTCGACTTATCCGGAAACTTAAGAAACTAAGGTCTCTTTAAACCTTCCATGAGCACTCTCACTTTACAAGAGGATCTAAAAATCAAAGAAAGGAAAGGGCGTAGACTCAATATAAAAATATCAAGAAAAAGATTCCTTATATTGATCAACTGGAGGGTCTTCAAAAGGCAAAACAATCCAGGTTTCACTTCAGTTTTCCACTAACACTTAATGGGGCGTACCTTATCCAACGATTGAACCAAAGGACCCAACCAAGATGGTCCATTGGTCACGATATACCACATTCCATATCCAAACACATGAAGGGAACCACCGTAAAGGTATCCCAAAACATTTTTCAAAAAAGACCACTAACCGTCCCTACAACACAGCTCACCGACCAAACACAAACCCAAAACATAGTTCAAACAGGAGGGGTTCTTGGACCCAAAACATCCCACAACATCAATATTATAAAAAAACCATAACACAAACTATAGAAAACTATTAATCAAGACATAATGTTTTTCTTTAAAACTATTTCTTTGAAAACAAACTATTTAGCAGTAATAATATCCACCAATGTTACCCCATGGGCCTCACACATGCATGTTTTTGTGCCACACCGGGCACCCTCCTCATATCCCTCCCGGAACTCATCAAGTCGTTCCATCAACCATCCATCATCCCATATAACCCCATTCATGTGGTTACTCACAGAAATACCAAAGGTTAAAAAAAATATTATTTCCACTTTTCAAAACCAAAACGGTCAACCAACACATCCTTTTTTTTCAAAACTGCTAACCAGGAGATCAAAATCCCAATTCAAATATTACTAAAATTTTCAGAAGGACATAAAAATTTATACAAGAACTCAATTTCAAGATATTCACATCAATTTCAAAACATCTCATCCCATTAAAACACCCTTTGATTGTTTAGAAAACTCTATTGGAAACACTTTCCAAAACCAACATCAAAATAGTTCATGCTTTCAAAAGAGGTGTAAGCACACCATTTTCCATTTCAAAAAAATTATGAAAATTAATTTCCACCATTTCATTAACAAAACCATTCCCTCATTATTTGAAAATAATTTCAAAAAAAACTTTACGCTTCTTAAAACTAAGTCACTTTAAAAACAAAGTCCAAGATTTCAAAACTAAAGAACACTGGACAATGCGAGAGGAAACTAGTTTCAGTGGGTGACTTGGACATATGGTTGGAGAACATAATCCAATCACTTCACAGTCACAAAGATTTTACTAGGGAAGATCCCTGGCTCCACATGGCTTTCCAGGCCCTTTGAGCTCACTGAGACCATTAACCCAACTCTCTTTTCATTTCCCTTAACCATCATCAAACCAAGAAAACCAAAGGACTTAGATAAACCTGACTTCCCCTGGAAACTTGAATCATGTCATGAGGTGTGGTGATCAAGCACACTACCCATAACTAGAATACCAATTCCCTACAATCCTAACTCCATACTATCCTGACTCTTCCCCAAATAACATGACATAAAGAGTTAACGTGAACCTGCCTCTGATACCATTTTGTCATGAACTGAATCTGGTCGCTGCAAAAACTGGCATCAGACCCATCCCATGACAAGGCCCGAAGGGAGTTCCCTATCCCCACAGGCTGTCACAAGTTCCCAGGTATCTTTTATCTTGGTTTGGAATGATTTACCCGAATATGTATAGATAAAACACCAAAAAGATTTGATAAAATGAATCTGAAAAATTCATACCAACAGGGTTTATAAAAAAATCCAGAGCTGCATACATAAGTTCAAATGAAATAAAAAAGGTCCAAAGACACAATGGAATAGAAACAAAAGAGCCCCATGGACTCCACATTACAAGGGTTCATCACCCCCAAGTTGTCTCCACTACTCCGCCCCAAGGCTGAGGACTAACACCCAGAACTGTCATCAACCTTAGCCTTTCCTTTACCTGGGTCAAAAAAAGTCTACTTACACCCAAGGGGTGTAAGTAGGGTGTGATACTATGCCCAATAGGATACCACCCTATGATTCCAAGGTGAATGCAATACAAGGTGAAAAAGCAAGCAGTTTTAATATGCAATGATAAGCGGTGAAAAATTCCAAGAAATGCAACTTTAAATTGAAAACATTTTTCAAGATAAAACTTTCAGAATGATAACACATTTAAATAGGCATGTTAGATACTAAAATATAATTTCAAATACACCCAAATACATGGGAAAATACAAAAAATCCAATGAGAAACAAAATCAGGAACACGCCTAGGCACTAGATAGTCTCAGGCCCCATATACCTCATACCTCGGTGTAATGTAACCATAGTAAAATATGTTCTCGTGCACGAGCAACTAGTAGGGAACATACCCATAACCAAGTGGTCCCCAATCATCATCTACATAGTTTAGTTAGAGTTGTCATTATCCAAATTCTAAGTGAAACAGGGACAAAACCCATCTGGTCCACTAGTCGTACTAGTACAAATCCACCCTACCTAGGTACCTAGGATTCCCCCTTTGTGCTCAAACAATTTCAGGATTTAACACATATCCATTTTAATCTAAAACACCACTACTGGTCACATACACCAAATAAAGTAGCTATATCATTTTATACCACTTAAAACACACAACAAACTCTTTGAATTTGAATAAATCAATTTCTCAAAATCTCGTGTTGTTTTGCACACAAAACCCCTTAAGAAACCCACTTGTACACTATGTTCACACTTCTAAGTTACAAAAACAGTAAATTCAGCCCAATAAATTTCAATTAAAACAACAAATCAATTTTCAGGCATCCCCATGTTAAAAAAAAGTATTAACTTTGTAAAACCTTCATTTTCACACAAAAGTGGAACCAAAACTTCACTTTCTTTACAAACACAATTAAAACCCATTTTTGCAACAATATCCAAAGGGGATAAACAATATAAACAGTATTTTATGCCTTATTACATATCAATAAAAACAACTAAGTATTTATAGGGCATCCCCAAATAAAAAAATAAAACATTTCTTTGGAAAACCCCCAATTTCACACCAAATTGGCATTTAAAATACAATTTCAATAGAAACATCATTAGAACCAATTTTTGCAGAAATAATAAAATGATATAAATCTAAAAATATGATAAATATAGCATGATAATACACAAATATTGCATAAACATTTTAATCACCTACCAAATCAAATGTGACCATTGAATCCTTTGTGCGAAAACACAAACGCACCACCGTCGCACCTCAAGAAGGGTAGATCAAACCAAAAAATAGAAAATTTGACCAAGAAAACCCAAGTTTAAACCTTAGGTTCGAACCCCTACCCCCTGGTCATTTGTAACTTCAATGAAAAGGGAGTAAACCCTAAAATAATAGAATGAAACCCTAAGAAATTTGAAAGGGGAAATGAAATGGACTAACTTACTTGAGAAATCTTGAATAAATCTCCCCAAACCACCAGTATATGAAATTGAAAACGTCCAAAACTCATGGGATGTTCTCACAAGAATTATTAGGTAATTTAGGAATTGGAATGGAGGGAAAAGTGTATGAATTGGGATAGTTATGATTGAATTAACTTAGCTCATCAAATCTGGACGATTTTAGAAACCCTATGATGTTTGTCCCTAAATAGAGATTCCTAAGAGCTCCAAAGAGGGGTTAAAGAGTCTGGAGGGGCGACTAGATGTAAGGGGCGCATGTGATACTTGTAATAACAGAAAAATACTTAAAATTGAATAAGTTATTAAATAAATAAAATTAATTTTTAAAACTTGATTTGGGATTCTGGGCAGGCCCAATCCCTTAAATAAAAACCAACATAAACCTTGGTTATGGATTTCCAAAGGATCCAAATTTTATTTTTGGTGTTAATATATCAGGGGAGGAAATTTAGGAGTTGGAATGAGTGAAAATTATTAAAAAATGAAAAAGTTATAAATGAAACAAAAGTTATTTTTAAATATGGAATTTGGCTCACGGTTTGGCCCAATTCATGAAAACTCACCTATTCTCCATAAAACCTTTGGAAACCCCCAAAACAAATAATTAATGGAAATTAAAATAAAAATACATTTAAAATAAGATATGTATGTGAAAATTCTCTCCACCATAAAAACTTTCCGCACTGGAAAGTCACAGCAAGGCCAAAGCAACAACCAAACCCAACTGAGAAACCAAGAGGTACTCTCTTGCCAGGTTTCTCCCCCAAAGGCCAAAACACCTACAGTGATCAATGAAGGAAGTAATACTCTCACAAACCAAACATATACCACTTTCCTGAAACAATAAAGCACATTCATACTTTATTCCAAAATAAAACTCCTCAAACACTATCCAAACAAGACCCAAGCAATTCACCCAAACGAACAACAACTTCGAAAAATGTTACATTTACCTTACATTAACTAAACCATTGGGTGCTCTCCAGTCCCAAATTTTACTCAATAAATATGTTGGTAGATATATAGCTCTGAACAAGACTATCTACACCAAGACAAGACCATGGAAAAATCTAAGTTACTGGTACGGGGGGACACAAATACGCTCCCCACCATAAGAGACAACCAATATTTTTTTCGACACAAAATCAGGAGACTAATAGGGGAGGCCTAAATGGACTCACCGGTACAAAGGATATACTTCCATCAGAAATTTACAAAATAAATTATATAAGACTCATAGTGGGTCTCCCCACTATAAGAACCAACCATCTTAACTAACCAGCACTGGCCGGAAAAGAAAGACCCCAAAATTTAAAGAGTTGGGGCGACCACATGGTTAGTTTGCACAGTTTGGGAAACCATACACTAACAGTGGGGATCCTTCTATCCACATGGTTTTTTGGGGAATGGTCACTATTAACCAAGTGAAAACCGTGTTCTCAAACAGTGTACACAAACTTCAAACCTTTCTCCAAAGACTCGGTGGAAACCAAAGGGGGAGGGAATAACATTGGGCGATGACATGGGTACACGGCCCTCCAACTATTTCCAACGAACATGGACAACAGAAGAAATATTATGAAATCATAGTTTTAAACTCTTCCTAACTTTCATACTGAGGATATGACTTTGTACAAGGGTTTAAATGACCCTGTGATTTCCCCTGACTACGAGCCAGCTTCTCTCCAAGACCTATGGCTGGAGCTCAAATGATTGAAGCATCTTCGGTCTCACAGTTAGGCTTTGGAAACCCCATGAACGATAATTCTTATTTTGATGCAACCAACAACTACAACACAATCCCCGATATGTTTTCCAAGACATAACACATTCCAAAATCACTTTACCCTAACTCGATATTTCACTGAAAGAAGGCCTTAAAATATGCACACACATCACAACTTGTTTTTTCGGGTGAGAAACAATAGAAGTAAAGAAAACCTATACTCACCTTCCTCTAAAGTGGAATATTTTTAAGCTTTTTACAAGGGATAAATTCTCCCAAAATAACAAATACTCTCATATGATTTCCCAACTTTCACCTTTATGATAAATCGATCCCATGACATCATAAGGCATCACCGAACATGACCATTGTGACTGATATAAACAATGCATGGAGAGGGACCTTATACAACATCCCCAAACAACACACAATTCTAGAAAGTGGCCACAATATCCTATCGTGACCATATTTTCCACACTGGTGGTTTAACATAAATTCATGCATCAAATAAACTTCGAAGAACCCAAAGGTCCTCTTAGACACCATCGAGACACTCATCCACACTAACAACCCTAGACCACATCCACCTTCGACGTATCATGAAACTTATGAAACTAAGGTCTCTTTCAACCTTCCATGATCACTCTCACTATACAATAGGATCTAAAAATCAAATAAAGGAAAGGGTGTAGACTCAATCTAAAAATATCAAGAAAAAGATTCCTTATGTTGATCAACTGGAGGGTCTTCAAAAGGCAAGACAATCCAGGTTTCACTTCAGTTGTCCACTAACCCTTAATGGGGCGTACCTTATCCAACGATTGAACCAAGGGACCCAATAAAGATGGTCCATTGGTCACGATATACCACAATACAGATCCAAACACATGAAGGGAACCACCACAAAGTCATCCCAAAACATTTTTCAAAAGAGACCACTAA
Source organism: Viscum album (assembly GCA_963277665.1). Classification (NCBI taxonomy): domain Eukaryota; kingdom Viridiplantae; phylum Streptophyta; class Magnoliopsida; order Santalales; family Viscaceae; genus Viscum; species Viscum album. The sequence continues at coordinate 1,370,993,013 of OY728141.1, read as the reverse complement.
CCGTCCCTACAACACAGCTCACCGACCAAACACAAACCCAAAACACAGTTCAAACAGGAGGGGTTATTGGACTCAAAACATCCCACAACATCAACATTATCAAAAACCCATAATACAAACTATAGCAAACTATTCATCAAGACATCATGTTTTCCTTTAAAATTATTTCTTTGAAAACAAACTGTTTAGCAGTAAGCATATCCACCAATGGTACCACATGGGCCTCACACATGCATGTTTTTGTGCCACACTGGGCACCCTCCTCATATCCATCCCGGAACTCATCATGTCATGCCATCAACCATCCATAATCCCAAATAACCCCATTCATGTGGTTACTCAAGGAAATACCAAAGGTTAAAAAAATATTATTTCCACTTTTCAAAAACAAAACGGTCAACCAACACATCTTTTTTTTCAAAACTGCTAACCAGGAGATCAAAATCCCAATTCAAATATTAATAAAATTTTCATAAAGACACAAAACTTTATACAAGAACACAATTTCAAGATATTCACATCAATTTCAAAACATCTCATCCCATTAAAACACCCTTTGATTGTTTATAAAACTCTATTGGAAACACTTTCCAAAACCAACATCAAAATAGTTCCTGCTTTCAAAAGAGGTGTAAGCACACCATTTTCCATTTCAAAAAAATTCTGAAAATTCATTTACACCATTTCATTAACAAACCCATTCCGTCATTATTTTAAAATCATTTCAAAAAAACTTTACGCTTCTTAAAACTAAGTCACTTTAAAACCAAAGTCCATGATTTCAAAACTAAAGAACACAACACAATGCGAGAGGAAACTAGTTTCAGCGGGTGACTTGGACATATGGTTGGCGACCATAATCTAATCACTTCATAGTCAAAAAGATTGTACTAGGGAAGATCCCTAGCTCCACATGGCTTTCCAGGCCCTGCGAGCTCACTGAGACCATTAACCCAACTCTCTTTCCATTTCCCCTAACCATCATCAAACCAAGAAAACCAAAGGACTTAGATAAAACCTGACTTCCCCTAGAAAATTGAATCCTATCATGAGGTGTGGTGATAAAGAACACTACCCATAACTAGAATACCAATTCCCTAAAATCCTGACTCCATAATATCCTGACTCTTCCCCAAATAACATGACACAAAGAGTTAACTTGAACCTGCCTCTGATACCATTTTGTCATGAACCGAATCAGGTCGCCGCCAAAACCGGCACCAGACCCAGCCCGTGACAAGTCCCAAAGGGCTTTCCTTATCCCCACGGGATGGCACAAGTTCCCAGGTATCATTTACCTTGGTTTGGGAACGATTTACCCGAATATGTATATATAAAACACCAAAAAGATTTGATAAAATGAATCTGAAAAATTCGTACCAACAAGGATTATAAAAAAAATCCAGAACTGCATACAGAAGTTGAAATGAAATAAAAAAGGTCCAATGACACAATGGAATAGAAACAAAACATCCCCATGGACTCCACATGACAAGGGGTCATCACCCCCAAGTTGTCTCCACTACTCCGCCCCAAGGCTGAGGACTAACACCCTGAACCGCCATCACCCATAGCCTTTCCTTTACCTGGGTCAAAAAAAGTCTACTTACACCCAAGGGGTGTAAGTAGGGTGTGAGACTAAGCCCAAAAGGATACCACCATATGATTTCAAGGTGCATGGAATACAAGGTGAAAAAGCAAGTAGTTTTAATATGCAATGAAAAGCGGTGACAAATTCCAGGAAATGCAACTTTAAATTGAAAACATTTTTCAAGATAAAACTTTCAGAATATTAACACATTTAAATAGGCATGTTATATAATACTATATAATTTCAAAGACACCCAAATACATGGGAAAATACCAAAAATCCAATGAGCACCAAAATCGGGAACACCCCTAGGCACTAGATAGTCTCGGGCCCCATGTACCTCGTACCTCGGTGTAATGTAACCACAGTAAAATCTGTTCTCATGCAAGATCCACTAGTAGCGAACATACCCATAACCTAGTGGTCCCCAATAATCATCCACATAGTTTAGTTAGATTTGTCGTTATCCAAATTCTAAGTCGAACAGGGACAAAACCCATCTGGTCCACTAGTTGTACTAGTACAAATCCACCCCACCTAGGTACCCGGGCTTCCCCCTTTGTGCTCAAACAATTTCAGGATTTAACACATATCCATTTTAATATAAAACACCACTACTGGTCACATACACCAAATAAAGTATCCATCGCATTTTATACCACTTAAAACACACAACAAACTCTTTGAATTTGAATAAATCAATTTCTCAAAATCTCGTGTTGTTTTGCACACAAAACCCCTTAAGAAACCCACTCGTACACTATGTTCACACTTTTAAGTTACCAAAACAGTAAATTCAGCCCAATAAATTTCAATTAAAACTAAAAATCAATTTTCAGGCATCCCTGTGTTAAACAAGAAGTGTTAACTTTGTAAAACCTTCATTTTCACACAAAAGTGGAACCAAAACTTCACTTTCTTTACAAACACAATTAAAACCCATTTTTTCAGCAATAACCAAAGGGGATAAACATTATAAACAGTATTTTATGACTTATTACATATCAATAAAAACAAATAAGTATTTATAGGGAATCCCCAAATAAACAAATAAAATATTTCTTTGGAAAACCCCCAATTTCACACCAAATTGGCATTTAAAATTCAATTGCAATAGAAACATCATTAGAACCAATTTTTGCAGCAATAATAAAATGATATAAATATGAAAATATGATAAATACAGTATGATAATACACAAATATTGCATCAACATTGGAATCACCTACCAATTCAAATGAGACCATTGAATCCTTTGTGCGAAAACACAAACGCACCACCGCCGCACTCAAGAAGGGTATATCAAACCTAAAAATAGAAAATTGGACCAAGAAAACCCAAGGTTAAACCTTAGGTTTGAGCCCCTACCCCCATGTAATTTTTCACTTCAATGAAAAGGGAGGAAACCCTAAACAAATATAATGAAACCCTAAGCAATTTGAAAGGGGAAATGAAATAGACTAACTTACTTGAGAAATCTTGAATGAATCTCCCCAAAACACCAATATCTGAAATTGAAAACGCCCAAAACGTACGGGATGTTCTCACAAGAATTATTAGGTCATTTAGGAACTGTAATGGTGGTAAAAGAGTATGAATTTGGAGTGTTATGATTGAATGAACTTACCTCATCAAATCTGGCCGATTTTTGAAACCCTAAGATGTTTGTCCCTAAATCTCGATTCCTAAGAGCTCCAAAGAGCGGGTAAAGAGGCGGGAGGAGCGCCTGGATGTAATTGGGGAATGTGAGGCTTGGAATAACCGAAAAATACTTAAAATTTAATAAGTTATTAAATAAATAAAATTAATTTTCAAAACTGGATTTGGGCTTCCAGGCAGGACCAATCCCTTAAATAAAAACCAATATAAACCTTGGTTATGGAATTACAAAGGATCCCAATTTTAATTGTGGTGTTAATATATCACGGGAGGAAATTTATGAGTTGGAATGAGTGAAAATTATTAAAAAATGAAAAAGTTATAAATGAAAAAAAATTATTTTTAAATCTGGAACTGGGCTCACGGTTTGGCCCAATTCATGAAAACTCACATATTCTCCATAAAACCTTTGAAAACCCCCAAAACAAAGAATTAATGGAAATTAAAATAAAAATATATTTAAAATAAGATATGTGTGTGAAACTTCTCCCCACCATAAAAACTTTTCGCCCCGGAAAGTCAAAGAAAGGCCAAAGAAACAACCAAACCCAACTGAGAAACCAAGAGGTACTCCCTTGCCCGGTTTCCCCCCAAAGGCCAAAACACCTCCAGTGATCAATGAAGGAAGGAATAATCTCAAAAACCAAACTTACACCACTTTCCTAAAACAATCAAGCACATTCATACTTTATTCCAAAATAAAACTCCTCAAACACTATCTGAACAAAACTCAAGCAATTCACCCAAACGAACAACAACTTCGAACAATGTTACATTTACCTTACATTAACTAAATCATTGGGCACTCTCTAGTCCCAACGTTTACTCAAAAAAGATGTTGGTAGGTATATAGCTCTGAAGGAGACTATCTACACCAATCCAAGACCATAGAAAAATCTAAGCTACTGGTACAGGGGGACACAAATACGCTCCCCACCATAAGAGACAACCAATTTTTTTTTCAAGACAGAATCAAGAGACTAATAGGGGAGGCCTAAATGGAGTCATCGGTAAAAAGGATATACTTCCATTAGAAATTTACAAAAGAAATTATATAAGACTCATAGTGGGTCTCCCCACCATAAGAACCAACCATCTTAACCAACCAGCACTGGCCGGTAAAGAAGGACCCCAAAATTTAAAGAGTTGGGGAAACCACATGGTTAGTTTGCACGGTTTGGGAAACCATACACTAATAGTGGGGATCCTTATATCCACATGGTTTTCTGGGGAATGGTCACTATTAACCAAGTGAAAACCATGTTCTCGAACAGTGTATAAAAACTTCAAACCTTTCTCCAAAGACTCAGTGGAAACCAAAGGGGCGGGGAATAACATTGGGCGATGACATGGGTACACAGCCCTCCACCTATTTCCAACGAACATGGACAACAGAAGAAAGATTATGACACCATAGGTTTAAACTCTTCCTAACTTTCATACTAAGGATATGACTTTGTACAAGGTTTTAAATGACCATGTGATTTCCCCTAACTACGAGCCAGCTTCTCTCTGAGACCTATGGATGGAGCTCAAATGATTGAAGAATCTTTGGCCTCGCAGTTAGGATTTGGAAACCCCATGAATGATAATTCTTCTTTTGATATAACCAATAACTACAACACAATCCCCGATAAGTTTTCCAAGACATAACACATTCCAAGCTCACTTTACCCTAACTCCATATTTCACTAAAACAAGGCCTTAAAATATGCACACACATCACAACTTGTTTGTTCGGGTGAGAAACAACAGAAGTAAAGAAAACCTATACTGACCTTCCTATAAAATGGAATATTTTTAAGCTTTTTTCCAAGGGATATATTCTCCCAACATAACAAATACTCTCGTATGATTTCCCAACTTTCACCTTTATGATCAATCGAGCCCATGACATCATAAGGCATCACCGAACATGACCATTGCGACTGATATAAACAATGCATGGAGAGGGAGCTTATACAACATCCCCAAACAACACACAATTCTAGAAAGTGGCCACAATATCCTATCGTGACCATATTTCCCACACCGGTGGTTTAACATAAATTCATGCATCAAAGAAACTTCTAAGAACCCAAAGGTCCTCTTAGACACCATCGAGACGCTCATCCACACTAACAACCCTAGACCACATCCACCTTCAGTGTATCAGGAAAGTTAAGAAACTAAGTTCTCTTTCAACCTTCCATGAGCACTATCACTTTACAAGAGGATATAAAAATCAAATAAAGGAAAGGGTGTAGACTGAATCTAAAAATCTCAAGAAAAATATTCCTTATATTGATCAACCGGAGGGTATTCAAAAGGAAAAACAATCCAGGTTTCACTTCATTTGTCCACCAACCCTTAATGGGGCGTACCTTATCCAACGATTGAACCAAAGGACCCAACCAAGATGGTCCATTGGTCACGATATACCACAATCCAGATCCAAACACATGAATGGAACCACCACAAAGGCATCCCAAAACATTTTTCAAAAGATACCACTAACCGTCCCTACAACACAGCTCACTGTCCAAACACAAACCCAAAACACAATTCAAACAGGAGGGGTTCTTGGACTCAAAACATCCCACAACATCAACATTATCAAAAACCCATAATACAAACTATATCAAACTATTCATCAAGACATCATGTTTTTCTTTAAAACTATTTCTTTGAAAAAAAATTATTTAGCAGTAAGCATATCCACCAATGGTACCCCATGGGCCTCACGCATGCATGTTTTTGTGCCACACCAGGCACCCTCGTCATATCCATCCTGGAACTCATCAAGTAATGCCATCAACCATTCATCATCCCATATAACCCCATTCATGTGGTTACTCATGGAAATACCAAAGGTTAAAAAAATATTATTTCCACTTTTCAAAACCAAAACGGCCAACCAACACATCCTTTTTTTTTTCAAAACTGCTAACCAGGAGATCAAAATCCAAATTCAAATATTACTAAAATTTTTAGAAACACAAAAATTTATACAAGAACTCAATTTAAAGATATTCACATCAATTTCAAAACATCGCATCCCATTAAAACACCCTTTGATTGTTTAGAAAACTCTATTGGAAACACTTTCCAAAACCAACATCAAAATAGTTCCTGCTTTCAAAAGAGGTATAAGCACACCATTTTCCATTTCAAAAAAATTCTGAAAACTCATTTCCACCATTTCATTAACAAAACCATTCCTTCATTATTTGAAAATCATTTCAAAAAAAACTTTACACTGCTTAAAACTAACTCACTTTAAAACCAAAGTCCAAGATTTCAAAACTAAAGAACACAAGACAATGCGAGAGGAAACTAGTTTCAGTGGGTGACTTGGAAATATGGTTGGAGACCATAATCCAATCACTTCACAGTCACAAAGAGTGTACTAGGGAAGATACCTTGATCCACATGGCTTGTCAGGCCCTGTGAGCTCACTGAGACCATTAACCCAACTCTCTTTTCATTTCCCCTAACCATCATTAAACCAAGAAAACCAAAGGACTTAGATAAAACCTGACTTCCCCTGGAAACTTTAATCCTTTCATGAGGTGTGGTGATCAGGCACACTACCCAAAACTAGAATACCAATTCCCTACAATCCTAAATCCATACTATCCTGACTCTTCCCCAAATAACATGACACAAAGAGTTAACCTGAACCTGCCTCTGATACCATTTTGTCATGAACCAAATCTGGTCGCCGCCAAAACTGGCACCATACCCAGCCCGTGACAAGGCCCGAAGGGCGTTACCTATCCCCAAGGTCTGGAACAAGTGCCTAGGTGTCATTTATCTTGGTTTGGGAATGATTTACCCGAATATGTATAAATAAAACACCAAAAATATTTGATAAAATGAATCTGAAAAATTCATACCAACAAGGTTTATAAAAAAAATCCAGAACTTCATACATAAGTTCAAATGAAATACAAAAGGTCCAATTACACAATTTAATAGAAACAAAACAGACCCATGGATTCCACATGACAAGGGGTTATCACCCCCAAGCTGTCTCCACTACTCCGCCCCAAGGCTGAGGACTAACACCCTGAACCGCCATCACCCTTAGCCTTTCCTTTACCTGGGTCAAAAAAAAGTCTACTTACACCCAAGGGGTGTAAGTAGGGTGTGAGACTAATCCCAATAGGATACCACTCTATGATTCCAAGGTGCATTCAATACAAGGTGGAAAAGCAAGCAGTTTTAATATGCAATGAAAAGCGGTGACAAATTCTAAGAAATTCAACTTTAAATTGAAAACATTTTTCAAGATAAAACTTTCAGAATGTTAACACATTTAAATATTAATGTTACATACTAAAATATAATTTCAAAGACACCCAAATACATGGGAAAATACCAAAAATCCAATGAGCAACAAAATCGGGAACACCCCTAGGCACTAGATAGTCTCGGGCCCCATGTACCTCGTACCTCGGTGTAATGTAACCATAGTAAAATCTGTTCTCATGCATGAGACACTAGTATGGAACATACCCAAAACCTAGTGGTCTCCAATCATTATCCACATAGCTTAGTTAGATTTTTCGTTATCCAAATACTAAGTGAAATAGGGAAAAACCCATCTGGTCCACTAGTCGTACTAGTACAAATCCACCTCACCTAGGTACCCAGGCTTCCCCCTTTGTGCTCAAAAAATTTCAGGATTTAACACATATCCATTTTAATCTAAAACACCACTACTGGTCAAATACACCAAATAAAGTAGCTATCGCATTTTATACCACTTAAAACACACAAAAAAATCTTTGAATTTGAATAGGGGGACTGAAGTAAGAAGGTATCCAGAGGAAAATATCCTTCCAAGTCATCATCTTATAATGGTTGTAATTATAATTGATCAATTTTTTGTAGTGATGGATCGGTTGATGAAATCTATAAATGGAAGTGGAATCCATGTTAGAGAGAAATCGGGTTTACCATAGAGGAAAATGTTGATAGTTGAGCACTTCATCAAACATCACCCTCTAACATTCGATGGAGCCTAAAATGTGGTAGTAGCTATGGGGTGGATAAAAGCTTTATAAAAGATATTTGAAGTCATGAAAATCTCAAAACATTAAAATGTAACACTTTTTGTTTATCATTTTGAAGTATAATCATATTGATAGTGGTCTTTGGTTATGAATACAAGATAAAGAGATGAACTTGATTCCATGGAATGGGATACATTTAATAATCCTTTTCTATATAAATATTTTTATAAGGTTGTTTTACTAAAAAAGGAGAAACAATTCTCAGAATTAAGGCAAAAAGATAAATATTTAGTGGCCGCACATGAAGAAAATTTTACAATATAGGCTATGTATGTACTGAATTTTATTTCGGACCTCAATAGTAAAATTGATAGATTCTATGTAGGATTGAGACCGATATTATGTAAATATTTGGTCTAATGAGAATTTAAAATTAATTACAATTTTTTTTTAGTCTTGAGAAATTGGAGATGGAATTTGTTGATACTTTTGGTCCTCATGATTAAAAGAGTAAGAAATTATAAAAGTGGAAAGTTATGAAAAAGAATGAAACTAATAAATATGGTCATAAGACCCCATTATGTTCCAAGTGTTGTAAAAGTAATTTCAAGTAATGTTTTACAGGATCTATAAAGTGTAACTTTTTTTGTCTAAATTGGTTATAAGGATTGTTATTTCAAAGAAAATAGTCTGGAACAACCTAAGAATGTAGAGATTCATAGCTGACTAATGGTGTGATTTTTCAGTTAAAATGATTTTGGTAATTATGATAACATGTGTCTGAAGTAAGTAACTTACTGTGGAAAACATCAAAATCAAAAGCAAAAGGGTGTGTAAAAATCATCTTATAGAAAAACGGTTGATGTTGGTCCATCTAATGAATTGGTGAAAAGTATTTTATTCATTTATTTGAATTTTTTCAATACCATATTTGACTCTGGATCTTTTTATTCCTTAATTTCTAAAAAAATCCAGTAAAATGGGAATAATTCCACATGAAAAAAATTGAAAATTCTAGTTGGAAATATTAAAGTAATAAAGATTTATAAGACTCTTACTAATGTTATCATTAGGATAGTCCTTCCTATAAATCTTTTTGAACTACACAAAATAGAGTTTGATATTATTTTGGGTATGGATTGGATTTCATCTAATCATGATAAGATTGATTTAATAGCCAAGAAAATTTTATTCAATGATTCCATACCTTTAATTACTTATAAAGAAGCTGATAAATTATTTAGAACTTCCAACTAAAGTTATATATCTCATATTATTGAAAAGAAATAAACTATTCAAATTAGTGATTTTCAAGTAGTAAAATATTATATGGATGTATTTCCTAATGATTTTACAAGTATTATTCCAGATTGGGAGGTTTAGTTTACTATTGAATTAGTGCATTATGGTAAACCTATTTGAAAACCCCCTTATTGAATGTCTCAATTATAACTTTTGGAATTGAAAAAGATGTTGAAAGAGTATCTAGATAAGGGTTTCATTGTTCCTAAGACTTCACCTTGGGGTTGTACCATTTTATTTGTTAAACATAAAATGGTTTAATAATACTTTTCATTAATTATAGACACTTGAATAACATCACTATTATGAATAAGTGTCATTTTCCTCATATTGGTGATTTGTTTAATCAGCTCAAAGGAGCCCAGTATTTTTCAAATATTGATCTTAGGTTAGGATTTCATCAGTTGAAGGTAAAGGGGGAAGATATTTTAAAGACCATGTTTTAAACTACATATTGTAATTATGAGTTTATAATTATTCCCTTTGGGTTTTCTAATTCACCAAAAGTATTTATGGACCTTATGAATATATTTTTTGATGAGTTCTTGGATAAGTATGTGGTTTTGTTTAATGATGATATTTTGGTATGCTATAAAAGTCATGAGGATCATGAAATAAATGTAATAATTATTTTGAAAACCTTAAAATAAAAAAATATATATGGAAAACTTAGTAAGTATGAATTTTGGTTATAAAGAATTTATTTCCTTTTTCATATTTCTTTTAAAGATGGAATAACTATTGAAAATTGTAAGGATAAAGTTTTTGATGTGTGTCCAAGACCTAAAAATGACAAGAATATTCATAGTTTTTTGGGATTAGCAGGTAACGACTAGTGGTTTGTTGAATATGTTTCTCATTTATTGAGCCCATAGACTAATTTAACTCAAAAAGGGGATAAATTAATTTGGATGATATAATGTGATGATTGTTCTCAAGTTCTAAAAAAAATATTTTCAAATAGTCCAATTTTTCCCTTACCCTTCTGAAATGTTGAATTTTTCATCTACGGCGATTCTTCTTTGAACGGTCATGGTTGTGTCATGGTGTAGAATAATCTGGTAATTTCTTATGCATTATGGAAACTAAATCCCCATTAGTTAAATGATCATACACATTTTCTATAATTATTTACTATGGTTTTTGCTTTAAAAATTTTGAGACTTTATTTATATAGAGAAAATGTGAAATATATACTAGTCACAAAATTTTGAACTATATATCTACTCAGAAAGAATAGATGGATGGAACTGATTAACTATTACGACTTTATATTTCATTATAATCCTAGAAAAGAAGGAAAAAAGTACGCGATGCTTCGAGTCATAAAAATAATGCTTCATTAAACATGTAAGGTTAAGAATGCGACCCTTGGATTAATGATTTAATGAATTTTAGACTATAAATTGTACATGTAGGAACTTCGACTATTTTTTAGGTGTTAGTATAATCATATCTATCAGAAATAATTAATAAAGCTCATAAAGAGGATCATGTTTTTTAAGAAAAGGTAAAATATTTTAAAAAGAGTAAGTTTCTAGAGTTTATTGTTGATAAGGAAGTTTTTATCTAATTTTGAAAAATATTGTGTGTTCCATTTGATTCTCAATTGAATAGATAATTTTTGAGTGAGGCTCATAGTTCCCTATTTTCTATTCATATTGGTAGCACTAATATGTATATAGATATTCTGGATTATTGCTAGTGTGATGGAATGAAAAGATATATTGTTAACTTTACCATGAAATATTTTAATTGTCAACTGGTTAAATCATAACAACAATTATTAAAAGGGATTCTTTAGTCTTTTCTAGTTCCATAATGAAAATTGGAAAATATATCCAAGTATTTCATGGTAAAGTTACCAAAGGAATCTCAAGGTAATAATGTGATTTGGGTTATTTTTGATAGATTAACTAAATATGTACATTTCCTTCCCATTTGAGATACTATGTCTTTAGATCAATTTCTTGAATATACATTAAGAATATAGTCAGGTTTCATGGAATTACCCTCTCCATTATTTCAGACTGTAATCTCATGTCCACTTCAAATTTTTGGAAGGTACTTCAAAAGTCATTGGGTACTGGATTAAATTTCAGTACATATTTTCATCTTTGATCTGATGGATAGTTTAAGAAAATGATTAAAACCATGTAAGAAATTATTTGAACTTTTTCAATTAATTACCAAGGAATTTGGGATCAATATCTTTCATTAGTTGAGTTTTCTTAAAATAATGGTTTCAATTCTAGTATACATATGGATCCTTTTGAGGAATTATATGAAAATAACTATCAAACTCCATAATTTTTTGATGAATTAGGGGAAATGAATTTTATAGGACTGTAGTTCATATAATAAGTGGATGAGAATGTAAATATTATTCATCAATATATGAGGATATCTCATAGAAGTCAAAAAAGATGTGCAGATAATAGGAGGAAAGAACTATACTTCGAGGTAAGTGATCGTGTTATTTTAAATTATCTGCATGGAAAAGTGTTATGTGTTTTGGTAAAATGGGGATGCTAAATTTATGAATCATTGGACCGTATAAAATACTTGAGAAATTTGGTTCAGTTTCCTACCAAGTGGACTTTCCTCTAAATTTATTCTAGGTGCATAATTTATTTCATATCTTGATGTTAAGAAAATATATGTTGGATTCATATAATGTTTTTATCCCTTAGAAGATAACCATTATTTTGATGAATACCCAGTATAGATTATTAACCACTGAGAAAAATTTTTATGAAATAAGTTAATTCATCAAGTTATGGTTTTGTGGAAAGAACATGTGGTTGAAGAAGACACATGGGAATCTTAAAATGTTATGAGGGAAAAATAAACCCAATCATTTAAGTGATGAATAAAATTTTGAAGACACAATTTCTAAAATGGCTAATAATTTAACAACCCAAGTAATGTTAAGAAAATTCGTTTTTATATATTTACTAATTGGATTTATTTATTTATATTCACTTTAAAAATATTAGTTAATTTTTAGTTAAAAAGAAATAATCTTTATTTTAAACCAAATTGGCGTTTCATGCATTATATGGTTTTATTTAAAATATTGATTTAAAAATTATGGAAATTGAATTTTAAACATTAATTTTATTTTTTTACTCATAATTTCTAAATTTTATTAGGATTAATTTTTGAGAATTTTCTAAAAAGTTTAACTATTCAATGAATAGTGAAAAATATTGATTTTTACTAAAAACTGTATTTTATTTTATAATATTTAAAAAAAATTATATTTTAGTTAGTCATAAAATTTTGTTCGATACTTTTTATTAAAAATAATCCAATTATAGTCTTTGGAAGTAATTTTACAATAGAATTTAGCATAAAAAATATTTTTGTACCTAAAAAGGCATTTTTTTGAAAAAAAACAATATTTTATATCGTGATTTGCAAGTTTAATTTTAAATTAAATTATGAAAATTTTTGAATTTAATATTTGAAATTTGATTCCATATTCTTAATTAGTAGTTCTAAATTTGAGAAATACGTACATTTTATTTTTAGTCATTGGTAATAACAATCATAGAAAATTTTGTTACCACCATAAAGGTAAAATGGGTTAATTATGGGTAAATATACTGTGATTATAACTATAAAGTAACCCTAACAAGAATATTCATGAAACAGACAAGATGGACCTAAAATTTATCAAGAAAAAAATTATATTAGAGAGAAGATCAAATATTTCAAGGTGTTTTACAAAAATGGGAGTGGGTTACACCCCACATGTCTGCATCAACTATCAAAGAGAGGAAGTCTTGGGTATGAAAGGACCACATCAATATCATATCTATAATCTATATCTCTGATGAGGAATTTGTGGCTTCATTGGATTATCTAAATAAATTTGACACTATTATGTTTAGGTGGTTAGTGTACATAATGCATTTGATCTAGTGGGGTAACACTTTAAATGGAACATTCCTTGTTCTGCTCTTGAGATCTTCAATAGCCAACTTTGAATCAGATTCCACCCATATATGTCTCCATTCATTAAAAGATAAATGTTTGATATCATTAATAATGGCCCAATGTTCAACTTAATAAGAATTTACATTTCCAATGTAATGGGATAATAGGTACTTGATGAAGTCATGATGATTGCATAAGACACCTCCACACCCCGAGGGACCTAGCATGACAAAAGAAACTCTATAAATATTCACCCTGATCCATGGACTAATTGGTGAAATAAATATAATCTACTTCAAGATAGGTGGTCTTATACCCATACCTTGTACACCAAGAAGACAGAGAGTATTGAGTTTAGAGTAACAGTTCAGCATAGAACTTGTTTGTATTAGGGAGGCGATGAAGATGTCCTGATGAATGGAAAGGATCACTACATGGAATGGTGGGGTCTGATTCAAAAACATGATTATATTTTTGGACATCTAGTGTATGCAATAATGGGTCCAATAGCTTCCAACAATATTTTAGACAGCTTCTCACTTTAGGTAGCATTCTTCATGTAAATCAACATGTCTTTAATTTGTTGTATAGTGGTAATAACATAGAAAAACAGCCCCAGCATGTAACTACTCAAATTGGAGATAAACTGATAGTAAATAAATAGTTGATTATAGTCCTCCACAAACTCTATATAGAGATGAAAGGTCAAGTACATTTGAATTATATCTCTTTTCATACAATCATGTTTGGTCATCCTACCTTTCTAGATTTTCAAAAGGAGTAAAATCTAGAGGGAAAATTGAATGGGGCTTTGAATTTATAAATCCATTAATGGGTGTAGAGTATAACTTCTTATTTTAAATTATAGAATTCCTTGGTGTTGAAATTTATATTTGTATTTTATGTTTAAATTATGATATCATTTTCCACAAATTCATACCTCTACAGCTCAAGGTATATATTTGAATGGATGAAAATATCAATTCTAGGGCTGTTGGAGAGAAAATGTGCAATTGTGAGATGCATTCTATTAGGAGGGATATCCATAGTCTCTTCCATGGGCTTGTCAAGAGAGGTTTGGACCAAAAATTAAGGATTTACTACATGGAAATCATCCATTCGGATCTTCCCATGAGGTCATTGAAAGAGTCCTTAATGGAAATCCAAACATGAGAGGCAATATAATAGGAAAACCAATTCAGGAATTTTTTTGTGAACCAGAGAGAGATAAACATAAGTGATGATTTATTAGAGTTTAAAAGGTTATAAGTGGTCTTTCTAAGAATTGTGTCATTAAATATTATTATATATTTAATGCCAATGATCCCATTTTTTGGGGTTGATATAATCATTCCATGCCATAGTAATGAGCTGCCTTTCATGGATGGATTCAGCACAAATAAAATTCTTGATTCTACTTTGGAGCTTATTTATAATACTTCTAGGTCATCTATATAGAGATAAATAATATAAAAAAAATTAATTTATTACTGAATTGACCAAAAAGACACCTCCCTCTTAGGACATTGACTTGACCTTCCAACTGGCCAGCTGACATATAATTTTAGTACACATGTCTTAATGATATAAGCTCTTAATTTTACCCCAAAAAAGAGGGACACTAAGGTAAGTGAAGGGGAGATATCCCATATTCACTCCAAGGGTACTATAAATCAAATTTTCGCTTTTCATTGAGACACCATCACCAAATATGATGAATGATTTGTTCAAGATAATGGATTTCCCTACCATATCCTCATAGTTTTAAAAAATATCTTTGAAGGAAGACAATGTTTTTTTAGGAATGTCTAAGTAGTAGAATTTCATCAGATTAAGAAAGATGATATGGTGAGAAGATACTACTACTATAATTAATCTATTTGTAAATACCAATATTTAAAAGTTCTTTTATGAATATACTCATATGTTCTTCAACCATATAAAAGAGAAGTCCTGAAAGAGGGTCACCTTATCTAGAATCCCTCAAGCATTGAAAGAAACCCATGGGTGATCCATTTAAAAGAATATAAATCCTTTAGTTGTATAAGTTTGTGCATATGAGTTTAATAAAAGAATTAGAGAATCCATATTTTTTAAGTGCATATATATTGAAGATCCATTTCAGGGTATTTAAGGATTTAGAGATTTAAATATTGAGGGAGAAGTTCCCAACCTTTGTTTTTCCACATAAGATTGATACTTTTTTAGGCATTGAAAAGAATGTTTTAGATGCTCCTACTAAGAAAAACACAAATTTTTTTGAGTGATGATGTCCTTGATCAACTTATCTATTCTATCCTCGATGATTTTTTTGATGATTTTTGGAATGTTGTTCTCAATTGAAAATTACCTGAAGTCCCTAATATCATTGGAATTTTATTTTTTAAGTATAAGTGAAATGAATTTGGAGTTAATATTATATGGAATGGATTAATTATTTAATAATTATCACATGGAATTTATATCCTCATTATGGTTTATTTCCCAACAAAACATGATAAATTGTTGGTAAACCCGTTGGGACCATCCACACTATTGATGTTGAGTGAGAAGAGTGCATTTTTAACTTCATCATCAGAGGGAACCAAGATGAGGTCTCAGTATTGATGTTCATAACCACATATTGGTATGTTATCAATAATTAAATGAATATTTTCAATCCCATCATCATAATAGATCCTCTAAAAATAATCAACCACTGCACTAGAGATGTCATTTTAAGAGGTGAAGAGATAGTCATTAATAATGAAGGAATTAATTCATCCCCTTACCATTTGTTCCTTATTCATTTTGTTGAAGGGTTTTTAATTCCTATCACCATACTATATCCATATCACATATTTATAATTTCAGGTCACCTTCTCTTTAATTTTTAAAAGTTCATCCAGCTTTGAATGTGATTTGAGTTCTTCCCTAGAGGGTGTGTCTTGGGAAATCTTCATAAGATGGAAGCATGAAAGTCTGTTTTAAACATCTTTGATATCATCATATAGGTTATAAAAATATTTCTTACTCCAATACCTTAAAATCCCTTTGATATTTTTTATATTTTAGGTAAGCACCAAAAGTGGACTACCATGAGAGATCAATATTTATCCATCCAACACATATTCTCTTCAACCTGCTGTGACAGACCAACTATTATTGAATTTAAAAGGAAGTGGTGATATCCTTTCCATCATGGAGACCTCAATTATTATAGTTTTTGATCTATGTGTTATTTAGAGAGGATGTAACTAGATTCCCTAGTGGTAGTACCTTTATTATAAACCTAGACAAGGAATTTATCCAATTTACTATATTTCCTATTATTCTGATTATACCAACTCAATGTGAATTCATCCCCAACAATAGGGACCTCAACAAGCTTCCATTGGTCAATGCATAGTGAGAACTCATGTAAGGAAAGCCTTTTGAATTTATATCTAGTTTTACCCTCAGGTATTAGGATAGTATTTAAGTCTCTAATAATAATCCACTTGTGATTCATATGAAAATACATCATACCCATCTCCCACTATTGATCTCTTCTACTAATGTAAGAGTTGGAATCACAGATGAAGGAGACAGATAGGGAATAATATTGAAGTAAGAGGGAAAATAAGTTGATCTACAATCCTTTAGTACATGAAATAATCTGAATTTTTTCATGCTAGAAGACCCAAAGATGATCCATTTCATAGTTATATGAGTTCTTGGAAACAAAAGTATATCCAAGAGATACCCAATTGAATGCCTTTTATTTTTCAAATAGCATCTTTGGTTCAGTGGGTCCAATTAATGTTGAGTTATGGGTCACAATAAAATGAATAAGGGTTGTGACTGTGGGATAATTACCAATCCCTTGATAGTTTTGGCTGAGTACCCTCGTTATTTAAGAGTTTATCTTCTTGTTAGAGGCACTCCCTATTATGGAATGCCCTTATGATCATTCATCATTATACATTTTCCTTTTTATTCCTTCCATTAGATGATACATTTTCTACTAATTTATAATTTACATTAATTGAAGTGGTACCAATATGATTGTGTTTAGAGGGTTACAAATCCACGTCATCACCAGTCCAAAAAACACCACTTGGAAGAATGAATTTGTTGTTGGATTGTACACTCTCAGAACTATTGTACTAAAGGGTTCTTTTTCTTTCATTTTTAAAGGAATAATGTAAACCTCACACTTGAATTAATTTTATTGGATTATTATATTTCATTCATAATCATCTAAACTATAAATATATGACATTTTTCCATTTGGCCCAAATTTTTACCTTTATAATATTTTATGTAAAGAAAATACAAAAATGGAATTCTATTTGTTTTATTAACATTAGATTTTCAAAAATAGAGAAAAAAAAGTACGATATGTTTGGTAATAAATTTTCTTTTTAAATATAAATGTTTTTTATTTATCATGGTAATTTATTCCTAATTTTTAGTGATGAAATAGTTACCTTAAATTCTTATGTAACACTGATGTAGCATTTATTGAATTAAAAATAAAAGAAAATAAACGATTTTAAAAACATTAAACTAACTATAATTTGAATGAATTATTGTGTTTTTAAAATTTAATAGGTAAATATGGCATTTTATTATTATTCTAAAGGATTATATTTTAATTCCTTTACTATCATGATATTTTTCAAATTCAAATTAAATGAATAGTTTCAAAAATTACTTTAATGATATTTTATAATAAATGATATTTTATTAAATGATTTAAAATTAATTAAAATAATATATTCATTCAAGTGATTATTTTATGGTTTAAAATATCAATCATGTTCCATTTAGGGTACAATTTTCTCTTTATATTAATTATTTTTACCCCTTAAGAGTAAAAAAAATTGGTATCACTGTAATTACCAAAAGGGTTAACGAAGGGTTAAAAAAATATGATAAAAAAATTAATCTAAACTAGTAAAAATTTTATTAGATGATATTATTTCTCATTATACTCATATTATCCTCTAATATTATCTATTTTTATCAATTTAAATGTGAAAATTAATTTATATTAATTTAATACATTAAGAAATTCCAAGAGTGCCCCACCCATCTCTTATAAAAGGGAACCACCTATCCTATTTTTTCACACTAAAAATTCATTTTGGTTCACTAAATACCTTCAAAAATAACTTTCTTACATAAATCTACATTTCTTAGATGCCTTGGTTTGATAGGAAAACCAATATTGGAAATCTTTTGGTGTAAACCATATAAAGTTTTCTAAAGAATAGGTATAGTTCTTAACCAATACTTTTTATTTTATATCTTCATATAACAACTTAAAATATTATTTGGAAAAGATGAAATAATAAAAATATTATATTAAATATATTGATATGTTATCTTTTTAATGTAATCACCTACATATATCTCCTCTTTCATGAAATTGGAAATGAAAATGTTGTTAATGTGTATGGAGGACTACTGCCTCGTGAACTGATGTAATTCATTTTCCAACATTGCATCTAATGGATGGTTGTAATGATATATTGAATGTATATATATAATATTCAATATATATTTATCATTTTAATAATATAATATATAATTTAATTTCTTACATTTCCATTCACTGAAAAATGATAACATTGTTCGTGCTTATGGGTGGACTACCACATCCATAAAGCGATGTGAATCATTTTTCATCACCACATCATACTGATGATATATATTAGTGAGTTTAAATAAAAAATATGTTATTGGTGATAAAATTATAATTATTTAAATATAAAATAATACTTTCATTATCTCCCTAATTATCATTGAAAAATATAAATATAGAGACTTAGGCTTTTCGTATATAAATATCACATCTTTTTAGATGAATAATCTGCACATTTAATAAAAAAAAGCTCAAGGACCATAAAATTTTAGTGTATTTGTAGAGTAGAAAAAAATATTCTTATTTTTTGAAATATCTTAAACATCTCCCACAAATATATTCTCACATAGTACTCCTCTTATGCATACCCTAACAAAACCTTTCTTCATAACATGGTGAAGGAAACATAAGATCGACTGAGATTAGATGCTCAGTAAGGGTAAATATAGGAGATATAAATCTTTATCATATGAAAGAATAATATAAAAATAAGGTTATGTGATCATGAACATAACTTAAAATTTTCATACCCAACCAGTCATAGAACAAAAACATGAGTCATGGAATGAAACTTTATCATTTCATAAAATGTGGTCCATAAGTGTGAGAAATCACCATAAATCAATAATTAACCATAGGATCATGTCATAAAATAGTGGAACCATAATAAACGTAGAGAAACAATTCATATTTCAAGTTAATCTGCTAATACTGTCAACATAGTGGATCAAGACTTATCAACTGTTTCCCATTGTAGTTTATGACACACATGTTTCTCATAGTAGACTGAACTTGTAACCTTGTTTCCCATTTTTATCGCATGGTATATAAATTTTTACCCAATTAATCATATCTATATATAGTTATGACCCATATCATAATGAAAACCATGCTTATATATGCCACAATATCAAAAGAAATTCATTATATCATCACAATATAACCTTTGTAATGAAAATGGGATTCAAAAATATTTCATAAATTCACCATGGAATAACCCATGAAAAATAATTGGGTTCCATAAACATTTCATCAACATAAGCATTAACCATAAAGAGAAATAATAAAAATGGCATCATTAAATATTATCCTTGTAAATCATTAGTAACATAAAAGGATTCTATATTAGATGAAAAATGTTTTTTGAAACATCACTTGGAACATTTCTTGATTAATATAGCCTTACTACTTTGAGAAAAAAACATTTTAAAACTTAAAACATATTCAAAATACTTTTCTTTTAAAATGACCTTGGAAACTAATAAATAATTCGTTAAAAATTATTTAAAACATTTCCTGAGGAAAATATATTTTTGATTTTGAAAATCACTTCTTAAAACTAAAAAAACATAAAATGTTTGGGAAAACCATTTATTTGAAAATAAAATTTTAAACATATAAAGTAATATTTACAAAATTTAATTGTTAATTATGGTTGAAAATACTGTTCATGTCATACATGTTAAAACAAACATTTTCGATAAAGGAAAAACATACATTGTTTGGAAAATGATGTGAATATTACTTTTAAAACATTTTTTAAAAAGTAAAAAATGGGTAAAATTTTATTTAATAGATCATTTTAATAATTTTAAAAACATTTTTAGAAATCATGTTTTTAGAAGAAAAATATTTTTCAATCGAAGATAGAAATGAAGATGGTTTTTCTTAAAAAAAATCTTTTGAACTCTTAATTACATAAAGAGAGGAAAATTAATAGAAAACATGTATTATAACGACATGACAAGAGGATAATAAAATTAATTATTTTCTTGAGAGATATATTTTAATATTTCATAATTGTAAGCCTAATCATAAACAATCCTGATAAACAATGAGATTGCAACATATACGCCTTACCACTTTGGTAACTTTAAATCAAAATCCACATGAAAAAATAACATTAAAATAAAATTATAATATCATTAAAGTAATTATATTAATTATATATCATGTAAATGGTATATTATATACACCTCATATAATAATATAGGTGCATAACATAACTTATGTCCCAAAGAAGGCGATTTGAGACAAAAAAATCACTTACGCTTTGGTAGCCTTTGAATTGTAAACCCAAAAAAAGATAGATCATAAAATAAATTTGTAAATACCCATAAATTTAATGATAATAATTGTAAAATACATTCATTTACCTTGTATACACCATGTAAAATAAACACATGTTAAATATGTCATTTGTCTCACAAAAAAATAAAAGTGAGATTGAAATCTCTTACCATAAGTCTCGACTTTATTAATAGATATTTTAAACTCCTGTATAATAAATATAAGTTTATTATACATATATTACATATATTTAAATATATATATATCATACTATATACAATTTACTCATGGATATTTATTACCTGCTTATTAAAAATTCCATGTTAAAGTCACGTTTCAGGCAATAACAACTTTGTTTTTTGTGTGTGTTTCGATTTTTTATTTTTGGTAATCTTAATTTTATCAGGTTTCCATCATATAAAAAATATTAACCATTATAAAAATATAACATATATTACTTATTCTTATATTTCGAGTGATCCATAAAATTTATATATAGAGAACTCATTTCATCGTTTATAGAGACAGTAGGTTGTACATACTCATGAACAATGTTTCCATTTTCCTAAAAGAAAGAAAGAAGTAAAGGTAAATAATATAATACCATTAAAAATTAATTTTTATATCATATATATCACATATGTTCAATAAAATAATCATTATTAAAATCCATTTAAAGTGTGAATGAATCACATCTCTTCATGAGGCGGTAGTCCATCAAATATACGAATGGCGTTATCGTATTCCCATATAATGGAAAGTCAGAAGGAACATAGGATATCATGATTATATAAGAATAATAATATAAATAATAATTTATATAAATAATAAATACATGATAATATCCAGTATTGATAGGTGTTTATGGAAAACAAATAACATCAGTTCGCGAGAAGATATTTTGTCGTACACATGAATAAAGATTTCTTACCCATTTGATGGAATCAGAGAAGAATTTAGGTTGTTAAATTAACATAATAAAATATATGTATATATAAGATACTTTTTTTATTATATAATCATGTTTTAATAAAAATTATATGAGGTGGGGGAATGAATAAAATAAAATGCTTGATTAGGGATGTTACCTCTTCTTCAGACAAGTTCTTTTGGTTTACACCAAAAGGATTATTAGGTTGTCTTTTTAACCAAAATAATGATTATAATATGATATTATGGAATTAATGAATTTATTTTCATATTTATAGGCCTAAATAAATATATTTGTAAGTGTTAATATGAGAGTAGAGGGGTGAACTTTTATTAGTGACGTGAGTGAACCAATTGTAATTTTTAAAAAGAAAAAGGGGTACCCTTGATTTTCACATGCCACAAGGCTTATAAATGTCAATTATAAAACATATAATATATAAGTTCTAAATATTACTATAAAAAATTGGTTTTTTACATGTTTTAGATCCTTTTTAACCCATATTTGTTTAGTTTAACCCACCGGTAAACCCGTTTTTACAAAAATCATGGTAAATAATTTTTACTATTTTTATTGTTCATTATGGTCAAAAATTAATTCAAACTTATTATATAATATAAATTTTTTTAAATTCAATATATTTTATCCATTTTTAAAAATTCCATTCATATCAGTGAAAAATTAAAATTTAAAATTAATCTCACAGATGCCATGAAAAAGCGGGTTTTCAAAGAGAAAATGTTCACAATTTTAAAAATTGTTTATATCAAAATCCAATTTTACAATGATTAAAATAACCTAAATTTGATTAATAGATATGTAATTGAATTAATTTTTCTTATAAAATCATCTTGTAATAATTTTATGTTTTTAAAATATTTAAAATAAATGATAATTCTTAAAAAGAATCGGTATTTTTAACTATTCATTGAAAAAATTATCTTCTTATAAAATTCTCAAAAATTCATCCAAATATAATTTTTAAATGATGATTTAAAATTTCAAAATTACTTTATCAAATAAAATTTATAATATTGTCAAAAAAAAATTCAAATACATTCACAAAAGGCATCAAAACTTCTTTTTAGAAAAATACAATTGTTAATCTTAAAATTGGATTTATTCTTATACTTTGTTTAGAAACACACAAGATAAATGTTAAAATTTTTATTGAATATATAACATATTAATATCATTAAAAAAATTTAAAAAAATTATTTTTTTAATTTATTGAGTTAAAACATGTTTCTGTTCAAAAAAATAGTTTTTCGAAAAAAGATTTCATTTATTTTTGAATAGTTTTTATTTTCATTTCAAATTAATTAGTCACCAAATAATTAATTTTATATATTTTTAAACTATATATTTTTATAATTTATTTAATCCTATGCATACCAACCATTCCAATAGCTAGAAGATAGCTAACATATTAAATAATAATAATTTAATAGTATGTCATGTTTTATTTAAACTTGGTGTGGTGTGTAATGCAAGAAAAACTCAGTGTTATGGGTAATGAAAGATAAACTCAGTGTTTGGGGTAATGAAAGATAAACTTAGTGTTTTTTCAACTCAATATATAGAAAATACTAAATTTAACTAAAATTTTATATTTATCAAAATCTCGTGGTGTAAGAGGAAATGTTACTCATGCGTACGTACGACCTATCATCTCCATGATTGTAACATAGTTCATTTTTCAAAACAATATTTCATGATTGGTTTTAAAACTATATTTTATGTATAAAAATGATCATATGAAATCATAAGATAAGAATAAGTGTATTTCATCATGAACAAAACTTACAAAGTTCATACCCAAACTGTCATAGATCATAAACATGAATCATGTCATAAAACTTTATCATTTCAGAAAACATAGTCCATAAGAGTGAGAAATAATAATAAATAAATAATAAATCAAAATATCAGAGGATAAAAGTGTGGAACCATCATAAATATAGGAAACTATTTTATATGTCAACGTTAACTACCAATACCATCAACGTAGATGATCAAGAAATATCACGTGTTTCCCATTATTGATCAGGATTCACCTATTTCTTATAGTGGATCAAGCTCATTGACATGTTCCCCATTGTTATATCATGATATATAAATCTTTGACTAATGCATTGGAGGGAGATATATGTCCCACCCCTTACAAAATGAAACCCATACTTATGTGTGGCACAATATCATAAAACATTCATCATATCATCACATCATAACCCCTATAATAAAAACATATTTCATAAATATTTCATAAATTAACCATGGAATAACCCATGAAAAATAAATAGGTTCCATAAACATTTCATCAACATAAACATTGAACATACAAATAAAAACTAAGGAAGTTATCATTCAATCTTAACCTAGGTAAAGAATAAGTAACATCAAAAGATGTTATTATATATGAAAAATGGTTTTGAAATATAACTTGGAACATTTATTGAATTAAATATATCCTTCCCACTTTTAAAAAAACATTTTAAGAATAATTTTTAAAAAAAACTATAAAACTTATATAGAAATATTTAAATTTTATTTCAAACATTTCTTTAGGAAAATATCCCTTCCTTTTTTAAAATATATTTTTTAAATTTAAAAAATCATTTAACAGTTTTTGAATAATTTTATTTAAAAATAAAATTTAAAACGTATAAAGGATAATATTAATAAATTATTTTTCCATGATGATGTAAAATATCATTCATTTTTTACAAGTTAAAAAAATATTACTTTCATATTTTTGATAAAATCCAAATGGGTGTTGTTTGGAAAATGACATTAATATTTCTTTCAAAACATTTTAAAAAAAATTAAAACATGGGTAAAATTTTATTTAATAAATAATTTGATGAAAGTTAAAAACATTATTGAAAACATTTTTAGAAAACATGGTTAAGTAACAAAATGGGTTTTTGACCTAATAGATAAATAAATATTTTTTTTCATAAAAAAATTCTTTTGAACTACTGAGTACATAAAGAGAGGAAAATGAAGGGAAATGATATATTCTCATGAAATAACCATAAGAGAATAAATTTATGAATTTCTTGAGAGATAGATCATGGTATTTCATCAATATAAGCATAATCATAAATAATCCCGATAAAGGATGATATTATAACATATAAAACTTACAACTTTTCTAACCTTGAATCGTAATCCCAATGAAATAATAACATTAAAATAAACTTACAATATCATGAAAATAATTATATTCATGATATAACATGTCAAAGGATAAGTATATACACCTCAGATAATAAGATAGTTTCATAAAATAACTTTTGTCTCAAAGAAGTAAATTTGAGGAAAAAATCTCTTATCATTTAGAAATGGATATGTTAGTACACATAAATTTAAGTATAAGAATCATAAAATATATTCATGGATAGTATATACACCACACATGTAATGTCTTAGCTCTGTGGAACTAAACTGGTGCCCCGAACCGGTGTGCCACATGACATCAAGTGCACTTCCTTGTATGCCAAAGACTTATAACTAGCAGTGGGGGTATAAGGTGGAACTATGAGAAGACTATACCCCCATATCATAGTGAAAACCCAATGCTAATAACCAAACATCATACATATCATAGTACACAAAAATAATAAATAAACTGAAACTAAAACATGTTGTAATAAGATGAAATGCAATAAAGGCCTGAATAGTCATGTTATACATAAAACTAACCTCCACTTGGTCGGTAACATAACATACCAAAAAAATTAAACCATAAAAATTATCCATGGTATCATCTAACAAAATCTATCCAGTCATCTGATACCACTCAAGCAATCTTGCTCGACCAAAAATACTCAACACAAGCCTCATCCCAAACTTCTACCTACAATAAACATGTGAGAGTTACTCAGGTTACCAAGTGAAATGAAATGCCAAGTAGGGTTTGAGTAAATATTTGTAGGCCACCACCAATGGTGTCTAGAGAAAATATTGGTTAGTGCAATAGTTCATACAAGAGAATTAATAATTATAGATAAGGAGGAAAATAAAATAGGTTTCATTCACTAATAATATTTAAATTACCCACTTTATCTCTTGGTTCCAAGTATTACCTGATTCCATCAAACTTGACTCAGCCAAATTTGGTCATTCAATCCATATATCACAGAGTTCATAGGTTGGAAAATGGGGATCCACAGTTCGAGTATCCAACTAGGATCCATTGTGCCATTTCCATCCATCCCAACCACTATGTTACAATTCATAAGGCAAGGAAAAAAACTCTAAGTATCTAACTGGGACTCAAAACTCCATGTCTGACTATCCCAACCATGATATAGATCACCATATTCATACCCTTGGAGTAAGGAGCATCATTTCATCCTCTAAACACTATGGTGCATCAAGGGTCCTCGAGCATCATTCTATCCCACCCAAAACTAGAGAGTGTAGGGTTAGTCCATTATCCCAAAACCATTAGTCACAAGTTGTAAAACACATAGAATCAGTCCAAGTGTCGAACTAGGATTCAACACAACTTTCCTGAACATACCTATTCATTTTATTCTCAATCATTACCATTTTCATTGAAATTTTCAAGTTCCATTACTTTTAACATATAAAACCAAATTCAAAATTAAACCATGTCATCATTTACCCAAATATATTTTTTTTTAAATTTTCTTCAAACCATTTACCAAATTAAAATTCCAATTTTTAACAATTTCCATTTCATTTATTAATCAAAAAAATAATCATGGTCCAAATGGACCTTTAAATCAATGCATGGATCAAATAAAACCTAACCCTTTTCACATTTCGTAAAATACAATAAAAACATCCTTTTCAAAAACTTAGAAGACGACCATTAAAATATGGGTCTTCCATTTTGAAAATAAAAACAAGGCCCAAGACCTTAATTTTCTAGGAAAACCATTAAAAGAGTCATCAATACATTTTCACTAATGTGGTCACCACACACCCATTTCAAATAACATTAGATACCGATTTAAAAACCTATTTTAAATCATCTTGAGTTCAACACCCCAATTTAAAATATAGTTTTTCCCATGTTTGAAAGTAAAACCAAATCAAAATCCAAAACACATCATTTAACCATTTCAAAAATTCCCCAATATATTTTACATAATCTCAACGCCAAACATTCTTTTTTTCAAAGGTAGGCACACCGCATGGGTGGCCATAGGTCTGGCCTTTACAAAATGTATCTAATAGGATCTATGGGAGGTATAAAGAAAAAAGGATAACCTAAAGATGTTGACTTAAAACAAGGGTCAAACACAAAAAAAGGGATTTATGGAACACACTATAATACACATATAAACAATTATTAAGACTATGTGTAAGGATCTTAGACCACCTACCTCATTAATGAATCATTCCAAAACATTTCCAAAGAATAGAGGCCATGTAAATCCCACCCAAGACTTTACCTAACTCCATGGAACCCAATTTATCTCATCTAAATCATCCAAGACTTAACCTCACACAAAACAACAACAAATAATTAATAATAATTAAAAATAATTAATGCATTAAACCCTATCTTGGAAAAATGCTAGAAAACTCATTGGGTGACCACCTCTTGTCAAAACTCTAATAAACCACCATCAAAGGTCCACAATGGAATCCCAAAACCATTACTAGGAAAATTCCTAAGAGGTGATACCAAATCAATAACTATTTAAATTAATCCATTATGAAAAATCTAGGAAAATTCATCGTAAACACATACCGTAACGAAACTCCATGAATCAGCATGAAAAATTCATCTCGGGGTCTCCTCTATGCAAAACAACCAGAATCCCCATGAGAAATGGATGATTCTACCTTGATATGGTAGAATATTCA
Organism: Viscum album; assembly: GCA_963277665.1. Classification (NCBI taxonomy): domain Eukaryota; kingdom Viridiplantae; phylum Streptophyta; class Magnoliopsida; order Santalales; family Viscaceae; genus Viscum; species Viscum album. The sequence goes on along the minus strand of OY728141.1, from coordinate 1,370,965,054 downwards.
ATAATAACTAAGCCAAAGATCCCTAAAATAAGATAAGAGGGAGAGAAATAAGTAAGGAAATACACTAGAGGTTGGATCCTACCTCAAAATTCCAACAAAACACCCTAAAAACACCCCCAAACTGAAAGGATAGAGGAGGAGGAAGGGATTTGGGAACCCACTGATCTACATGCATCAAATGGATGCGAAGATGGTAGAGTAGCTAAAACCCCAAGGTGCATTTTTTTAATTTACCACTTTTTAATGAAATCTGGGCAGCCACATGGTTTAGACACATGGTTTTCAATTCGTTCGGTTGGATCTATCCAAGGGAAACCCACTCACATGATTTTTCCTCATGGTTGGCCAAACTGTGTGCCAACCATGCACCCTCCACAAGATCTCTCTATAGCATGGATCATAGTTTATCTAAAATCATGCATAAATTGTGCACCATACCCTGGGAACTACACATATTTTCATGATATCCCCTTGGACCATTCATGGTTTATCCTTAACCATGTGATAATCCTGAAAAATGACCGTTTTTAGTTCAAAATGAACTAAAAACCACCTGATCATCAAGGTTTTGCACGGTTTCTCCTAAACTGTGCACACCAAGTCGTGGAACCTGGGCAGAAATCTCCAAAGCTCCTTAAACCTAACTCAAAGCCTCCAAAGCGCATCCAAACACCTGGGACCCATATAGAGCATCATTCCTCATCTAAAAACACCACTTTGAACTATTATAACTCTAATAATCTCATCCTAAGTCTTAATCCAAAATTTTACCCCTCCATCAAATGGAAATAAAATTTCATCATAAATTTCGACCCACCTTGGATAAATGATATTATAATATCCATAAAATAATAATTATCATCCTTGAGAAGCTATGGTTTCCATATAACCACACCACCTGACCTACATCAGTCGCTAGTCATATCCAATGACCCTGTTCCGTTTTTTAATGCCTGGAACATAATCAAGGCACAAATTCCAACTCAATTCATTTAACCGGAGAAAACATGATGCAATACCCATTGTCAAAATAGAAACATGAAGATGGAACTTAATCTACCACATCTAATTGAAGAACCAATTACCTCATCACCCACTCAGTCACCAAGATATGGGTCTCCCTACCATGATCTTCAACTTACAACCACCAACTTTAAGTCTTAGCACCAACACCATCGAAACACCCAAAAAAACCTGAACTCATGCTTCTAAAACATTCCCATAATGGATCCCAACATATCATGCCTCAAAATACATGTGGATACCAATCATCCTTGGCACCAATCCATGTATTCAAAACTGTCCAGAGTGGACGTGCATCTTCCTCCAATGCACAAACGGAGGAAAACCCAGCTTTTCCTTGAAACCGCAATTCAAATTTATGAAAACAACACTATCTCTTTCCAAAATGAAATTCATGATATAGTTTTAAACTCACTGTATCCATTTTAACTATAAACATTATCATACCATCAACGGAAAACCTATCTCCAAATGCGATCACATTACCACTCACTTGGTTATAATTTCTACATGCACAAAGGCATTGTAATTTAACTCAGACACACTCTCTAGGTTCAGTACCCAACTCCTATCACACCTCTAACAGGAGCATATTTCATTAAATTTCAAAACCACCATGATCCCAAATTCATGGTTGGATTTTTTGTTAATACCAAATTTTTTCCCATTCACATTACCTGCAAAATTTAAGTATTCACCACAATGGTTTTTTCACAGGAATCATAATGCCACCACGATCAATCCATGTCTAGTTCCACACACATTGAACCCTTATAACCTTAAGTTCATATCTCTATAACTAACATGTCACTCCCCACCATAGGATTTTTTTCATCACCTCACTCAAGAAACCTCAACCACCATGGACCATGCTTCAATCACAATCTAAACCAAAATACCTAGATGTGGTCGTCAATTTTTCACCTGAAAAACAAAAAAAAAGTAAACTATCACCCATTCTCAACTCTCAATAATGGCACCCATGGTAATCTTAAATATATAATGAATCATAAGGACCTCTATAATTTATGTTTGGTGGTGTTCTTCCCACTATATGGTTCCACTTACACCTCTCCATGAGAATAACTCTAGGGAATCCCCTCATCAAACCAAAAGAGAAATTTATGTAGCTAGGTGTATATCCATTTCTTCTTCACTATACTCTAGATTATGTCAAGATATTGGGCATGATTGTTCCTAGAATTAGCACATGACAAGATTTTATAAACAAACACTGATACAACCCATCCATTTCTAATGTCACTTATAATGGTTGAGACATAACAAATTTATTAAAAGGCATCATACCTCCCTGTCCTCTAGATTATCATCACACCCATATCGGTTCTAAACCTACTCAAAACTAACCACATAACTCTATCACCTCATAACTATGATCCTATAACATCCAATCCTTAAGAAAAATGACATAGAATAGTCTCATACACTCATTACCATAAGATCGCATTAAAAGATAGCAATTACATGCTCTTGTGTATCCCAACCATAGAACCTATCTATGATTATAGCGATTCACACCTCATAATGACTTGGATCACAAGCCCTATCTTCTAGCCATGACTACCATACATTCCTATCTCACTCATCATAGAATTACCTTGGTTCTTTCCAAAACATAAATAAACTCACCAAATAAAAACCACTTGCATGACCACTAAAGACTAGAGTTTCATTCAAATGATCCAATAAGTTCATGTATTATCTCACTGCATTCTAGGAGATGTATATAGATCTAAATTGGTTAGGTAACTAACCATCATTTCCCCCATAAACCTCATGTACTACCAAAACATCAACACTCCAAGAATTTCCCATCTAAAGAAAACCAGATACCTCCATGTTCCTCATAACAAAAACAAACTTTTACATGTTGTCACCACCAGAAGCGATCTCATGCACATGAAACCACATTTCCTTGAGCTCCCCCTTATGCTCTTCATATAAATCATAACTACCAGGAAAACTAATATACGCATTCATTAGTTGGGCTACGCACATGAATGAATCTAACCCTCTAGAAACTAACCACAAGGTTGAAACACCAACACTCAAGTTAACTTTCTCAAAACCAAAGGCATCCTATGTGCTAAAAACCCATACTAGGTTTCACCCTTCACGAACTATTGTCAAAAATCTAGGATATTAATCTTTACTTTACCCACCCAAAGAGCACACATTACTTGGACAACCCCTCTCACAGGTCACCCTTGAAATCTACACAACACCAACTCCAAAAATTGAAGTCATATTAAAATGGTTATTGGGTCCAACCACCCAGGGTCTATGCCAACTCACCAAAAGACACAACTCAAAAGGCATCAATAATGATGTTGTATCAACATCACACAACATCAACAAGTTAAAACACCCACCTCTATGGTCTCACATCATAATGGTATCATATACCAACCAACTGCCCACAACTAGGTCACCTATCCTCTTCATGAATCTACACATTAGATCGCTCCCTATAGGACTAGTACATACTAAGAACCTCAAAAAAATTATCTCACAAGGGGTATAATGATCCCATACTTATATCATATTGATGCCCTAGGTTCATTAAGAACCATGCATGATGTCCACACCAGTGTCCTCATCGATAATTGCATCACCATAGATCCACAGGACCTTATAAAAAGGAAATCCATAAAATCACACACTAGAAGGCCCATAAAATGTGGATCCTACATGATTGTAGTTGAGAAAGTGTTGTTTTCAACAACACTCTATTTTATTAAGGGGAGATTGTTGAGAAAATACTCTATCTCTTTATGATAATTCTGATGTTCACAAATATCTTTATTTGTTATTATAATGATTTTACTTTGAGTATATTTCAGGAAATTAATATTATTTATTTCTCTATTATAGAATAATATAAAATCCTTTAATTTGCATGAAATATTTGACTGTGTTTGGAAATTGTTTTAGTGTATTAGCATGTTCTGGAAACACTGTTCATGCTCTACATGTTCAGAAATCACTTTCGCGTGTTCTGGAAACACTTTTCATACCCTACGTTGAAGAGAATAGCATAAGGATGGAATCGGTCATTTAATTTTTGGGATATCAAAAAAATATAGTTAAGAAACCATACGTTATCAACAAAATAATGGAAGAAGAACCCTACATTTGGAAGGAACCTTACCTTTGGTATATCAAAAAAGTGTGGAAGAAGAACCCTGCATTAGTATGGAACATTATGTTTGTTTCTCAAAAGTATGGTTCATTAACCATACTTTAGTATACAACATTACGTTGTATCAAAAAGTATGAATCATATACCTTACGTTTAGAAGATGATAAAATTATGGATCATCAACCTTACTTTTATAATGAACCTTACAAATCATGTATCTTATGTTTTGCTAAAAAGGAAAGTATGGATATTATACCATACATTAGAGAGTTGAAGAGAAATGTATGATTGATCAACCACATTTTGAACCTTACTTTGTCAACCTTACATTGTGAACCTTATGTTCAGAGAAATAATGTTATGCAGTTCATACCTACATTTTGCGTCGAAGATTTAAATTACGACTTTATTGAGCAATAGACATTATTTATATTATTAGGCTAATTTCAAGTCAAATTCAAAGCTCAATTTCAAGTCACGTCTTTGACTGATTCAAATCCATTTATTTGTGATTCAAAGGATCGATTTAAGAGGATATTTTCATGCAAAATATTAAGGGTAGTTATGACTGCTATGTTATTCAAACATTTGAAAATCAGGATTCTAAAGGTGACATTTGTGGATCTAAATTTTTAAGGAAAACGCTCATCATTATTCTATAAATATATGTGTGTGATTTTATATAATACAAAGAGAGGTAGAATAATTAAGAAAATATATAACAAACTCTTGATTTATTCATGACTACATTTTTATAGAGACATTCGAGATTTACAGATCCTCTGTTACAGGGTATGATCAAACTCTATTTTCTGAAGATAAAGAAACATGTTCAAGATTCACCATTTCTACATCGAAGATTGTTCATGAATCCATTGTTGTTGGAGTTGCTGAATTTATTTCTATATATATTGTAACTGGATCGACTCAAAACTTCCCTTATCTGAAGAACATCTTTTCTGAAGAGGACGATCTATATACAGTCAGTTGTGTGTTCATGCACCTTTGAAGATTAGCTGGAAAGTATTTCAAGACAAATAACCTTTTTTTTGAGTAACCGAATTCTCATACTAAGTTGTGTATTCAGTTCTGTGTATGAATCAGAAGGCTCTGTTTTTAGCCTTAACTTGTAAATGTGTCAACTGCCTGCACTCAGTTGTAGACTATCTGTTGATAAGAGGACCAGATAGTGAAAATCAGCAAACTCGTGGAGTAGAGCATTGGTGGAGTGGACTAGGGGCCTTCTGTTCCCCAAACCACTATACATTCTTGAGTCTTTTAACTATTTATTTTCCACTACATAAACAACCGAATAAATATAAAAGGAAAGACTTGGTCATCATCACTATTTGTGAAGAATTTGTAAAAGACACAATTCACCCCCCCCCCCTCTTGTGTGTGTTTGGTATTACCCGATACAACAACTATCATTAAGCATGAGACACCTCTTACCTTTATAGGCCAAGAGTCAAAACCAAATCACATAATTCATTCAAACCGACCAAGAACTAAAAATCCATCATACACCATTAAATCCAAACAAAATGTACATCACCCAACAAAAAATAATATATAATCATAGAATAACAAACTAAAACACTAATTTTAGTCCCCAGTAACCTAAAAATCCTACTGAAATAGGTTTTTGTGACACACCAGCTTAATATGCATCATAAGATCTGACACATTCCAATATCTCATGTCTACCAAATCCAAAATAGTAAAATAATAGGAAAGTAAACACCACTTATACCACTTTGTAATGTCCTATCCCAGTTCCACTAAATTGGTTCCATGAGAAAGTGTACCACATGACCTCAAGTGTGCCTCCTCATATACTATAGGTTTTTGAATACCAGTGGGGATCTAATGTGGAATAGTGAGGAAACTATACACCGATATCAAATTGCACAACCAAAGATAATAACCAAATATCATACACACCAAAGTACACTGAAAGAATAAATAAAATGAAACTAAAACATGCTATAATAAAATGAAATAAAATAAAGACAAGAATATTCATGTCATACATACAACCAACCGCCCACTGAGTTTTTTACATAATATAACAAAATATAAGAAACTACAAAAAAGGATCCATATAATCACTGATCCAAACCCATCGATTCATCTAGTATCACTCGATTAGTCCTTCTTAACCAACAATACTCAACATGGGCCTTAGCCCAAACCTATACTTGCAATAAAAATGTGAGATATGTTTGTGTAACCAATTACAATGGTGGACTGAGGAGGGTGTAACTAAAACTCGGTAGGATGACACCAATGGTGTATAAAGAAAATACCAGTCAGTAAAACAGTTCATCCAGGATAATGAATAAATGTTGACAAACAGGTAAATAAAACATGTTTCATTATTTAATAGTATTTAAATTAACCACTTTCTCTCTTGGTTCCATGAATTACGCAATTCTATCAAACCTACCTTGACCAAAGCTAGTCTGATCCATATTCCATAGGGTTCATAAATTGAAAAATAAGGAGCCTTAGTACAAGTATTAAACTGGGATATGAAACATCATGCCTGGTCATCCCAACCACTTGGTCACAAGTCTGCAACCAAGATGCATCAGTCCAAGTATCTAATCGGAACATGTAACTACATTTCTAACCATCCCAATAATTATATGGAACACTATTTCAATACCCTTGGAGTTAGAATCATCAGTCCATACTCTGAAAATTATGATGCATCGGGGTTCCTAGAGCATCAGTTCGGCCCACCCAAAACTAGGGATTGGATCACCAGTCCATCATCCTAAAACCATTATTCATAAATTGGAAAGTAAGTAAAATTAGTCTAAGTATCAAACTAGGATCCGGAATGACATGTATGACCATCCCCAATCATTTCATTATCAATAATTACAAATTTAATCAACATTTTCATGGTCTATTACTTTTATCATATAAAACCAAATTCACAATTAAAACATTTCATCCTTTACCCAAATACATATTCCATAAGTGTTCTTAAAACAATTTAACAATTAAACACACCCACATTTAACCATTTCAATTTTTTTTCTTAATCACAACATTTATCATGGGCCCAATGGAACTTTAAATCAAAACATGTATCAAATTAAACCTAACCCTTTTTCATATATCATAAAACACAAGATCGAACATCCCTGTCAAAAATTTGGAATCCATGCCTTAAAACATGGTTCTTCCTCTTTGAAAATCCAAAAAACATCCTAGACCTTCATGTTCTATGAAAACCATTAAAAGATTCATCAAGACATTTTAACCAAATAGGTCACCACACACCCATTTCAAATTAACATTAGAAACCCATTTGAAAACATATTATTAAATCATCTTGAGGTCAATACCCCATTTTGATACAAAATCCATTTTAAAACATAGTTTTTCTCATGTTGGAAATCAAAACCAAATAAAAATCCAAAATACATCATTTAACAATTTCAAAAATGCCTTATAATATTTTACCAATATCAACACCAATCATTCTTTTTCAAATCCGGTCACACCCCATGGGTGGTTATAGGTCTAGTATCTCAACACCATGGATCCAACGAGATCCATGGAAGGCCTAAAACAACAAGGATAACCTAAATCCATTAACTAAAACAAAAGTTCAAAACGTAGCACAAGGTCATTAAGTAATATACCACAATTCACATATAAATAAATATTAAGACTATGGGTAAATATATAAGTCTACCTATATCATTAACAAATCATTCCAAAACATTTCCAAAGCACGATAGCCTTTTCAAGCCCCCCCCCCCCCCCCAAGACCCACCCTAGCTTCTCATCAACCAAAATTGAAGGAGGAGGAGGATGGAGTTTGGGAACCCCATGGTTCATGCACATAAAATGGAGGAGAAGGGGTGGAGTGGATAAAAACCAATGGGGGTATTTTTTCCGTTAACCCCTTTTAAATGAAATATGGAAAATGAAAGGTTTGGACACATGGTTTTCCAAAACCATGTTTCAACTATGTGGTTGGTTTTCTCTATGTAAAATCCACTCACATGGTTTTTCCACAAAGTTGTCCAAACCATGAACTAACCATGCACCACCCACTGAATATATCAACATTAAGGTGCATGGTTTTTTTGAAATAGTGCATAAACCATGATCCATTCTCTAGGACCTCCTCATACTCATACGGTTTCCACTTAGACCACACATAGTTTGTTCTTAACTGTGCAATAATGGTGCAACCCAACTATGCTCAATTAAAAATAAACTTAAAACCTCATCATCATCAAGGTGTAACACGGTTTCCCTAAACCATGCATATAAAACCTTGCAACCTAGGAATAAATACCCAAAACTCCAAAAACTTAACTCAAAACCTCCAAATCTCATCCAAACACTCGATCCACCTTCCCAACATAATTACTCATCTCAAAAAATCACTTTAAATCATTCTAACTCTACGAATATCATTCTGATTTTTAATAAAAAAATTTGACCCATATAGTAAATGTAAATTAAATTCCTTCAAAAAAATTGACCCACCTCGAATGTGGGATCATACAATATAAAAGAAACATGTGGAGAATATAACATGTGTCTCATATAAAAATAAAAGTGAGATGGAAATCCTTTTCCAAAAGTATATGCTTCCTTTGTACATGTTCATAAATCATGAATAATAGATATAATTTTATAATAAATATATTACAAAACCATACATATATATATATATCATACCATATATGATTTACTTATGACCTTCTATTACCCACTTATTAACAATTCCATGTTAAAGTCGTGTTTCGGGCAATAACTAAATTGTTTTTCATATATGTTTTGATTTTTTTATTCTTAGTACTCTATAAGAGTTTGTGTCTTAGAAAAAACTTGTTTTACTTTGACTACATGGATATTTAATGTATTATTACATATTGTTCATTGTTATACATGACTATGATGTAATAATGTCCTAGAGTATTTGTTGCATTGATAAGTTCATGGCAGCTCCCTGCTATGATAAGAATCTTGAAATTCTATAACAATATTATTAAATATAGTTCTACGGTTGGATGATATACTATGATAAGACACATATAATGCATACTGTCAGGTGCGAGTACTCATAATTAGATGAGACTTCCTCTTATGAAGTTCACACTTGGTAATCTCCACGATATGAGATTATGAGAATAGACCCGCTAGTAGAAATTATGTATGTTTTAGTGTCATTAGATATTTATATCTATGAGCATGTGTAATGGTCCTTATACTTTAATATTATCATTAATATGTGTCATGACTCACGCACATTGATTTACTGATGAAAACCATCATGCAGGCAGTTGGTGGGAAGTAGGGTGCGTTGGGTGCATCACAAGTGGCATGTTATTAATGGATAATTTGAGGAAGTATTAGTTCATTCCATTTATGGAAGTTGATATCTCATCCCTTTTATTGAAATAGAACTACCATGTGAAATTCCATGGACATGGTGTAATGATGAGTTTATTTCAGGTAGTTAAAGAATGATGTATCAAGCATAAATGTTGATGACACTATCAGGAAACCTGCTTGATGAGAAATTGTGACAAAGGGATTATATTACACAGTAAACTTTCGTATGTGGATGTTGTTTTTGTGAATTTATATTCTTTCTCTTGGGTTCCTTGTCCCATTGCAAGACATTACTCTTGGACTTTATGCAAGACCACCTAATGCCAATGAGAAAGAATCTTAAAGGGTCACACACTAAGTGTTTTTGGTGGTCTCGGTTAAATTCTATTTAAATTTAATTAATGAAATAAATATTATTCTCAAGAGTGTGGAATAATTTTATTCAAGTTAAAATGGTCGCATAAATTAAATAAAATTTATTTATTTATTTTATTCAACTTTTAATAAATATTTATTTACTTGTTTTTAAATAAAATGTTTATTTAAGAGAATAAATTATTTATTTATTTATTCTAATGTTAAATAAATGGAAGTGGAGTTTGAGCAGACCAAAATTAGTCCGGTAGTAAAATAATTATTTGCAAGATAGTAAAAAATTATATAAATAGTTGGCACAAGTTAAAATAATAACGACACAGCTATTATTTTGTGAGAGGGAATTTTATTTTATAATTCCATTTTGCGCAATTTTGTGCACCAGGAATAATGACGCGGTATTATTATTATGAGCATGGTTTTTCTATAAGTTGATGAATGTATTTAATTGTTGTTATGCAATTAAATATTGTAATTGAAATTCCATGTATATAAATAGACAATTAGGATTATTGTTCCATACACCACACCACAAGCCTGGTGAATTTAGAATTGTTGAGCCAAACAATTTCTCTCTCGAATCTTCTTCTCCCCCCTCTTAATAATGAGAGATGTTCTTCAAGGCCTAAGAATAAGTGATCAAGAACGACTGACACAAGACACTTGCTTCACCGTTCTAGCAACCAGAGAACGAGCGGTGTCGATCAGAGGCCATCGAAGTATGCATGGATCACCGATATAGGGATTCTAGTTTGGATCCTTACAAGTGCAACAAGATAATCTAGAAGGGTCATTCTGGACGATCAATATCATCAATGAAGAAAAATACCAAAGATCCATGTATTATTTTTCTTTATGAAATTAATTAAATTAATTATAATCATGATGTGAAAGATACTCTATAAAGGTTGTGGGAATCTTTCTTATTTATCTAAATCTTTGATTATATTCCATGGATATTGGATTTCATCATCGTATTAATCCTAGAATGATCATTGGTCATTGTAAAAATCAAAGTTGGGTGTCGTCCCAACCACGCTTCCGCTATGCCCAAAACCTTCATACTCTTACTTTAATTGTAATTCCATCATCCCTATAATTTTAACCATGAAATAAATATAATTTATATTCAGTATACATGTATTTATATTGATCCATAAAATTTATAGATAGAAAATGAAATATATTGATCATGGAGATGGTAGGTTATACGTACACATGAAAGTTGTTTCTATTTTCCTAAAGAAAAGAAAAAAATAAAGGTAAATAATATATTAATATTCAAAAAAAAATATTTAATATTTATCACATATTATTATTAAACTCATCCTTATTAGTGTTCATGTAAAGCGTGAATGAATTACATCACTTCGTAAGGCGGTAGTATGCAGTACACACGAACGATGTTATTATATTCCCAAGGAATGGAAAATAAGATGGAACATGTAATATTATGATTATATAATCATAATAATATCATAAATATCATATATAAATAATAAATCCATCATTATATCAATCCATTATATGCGTTTATAGAAAATGAATAACAACGGTTCACAAGGCGATAATCTGTCGTACACACGAATGATGATTTCATAACCCATTTGATGGAAAAGTATAAAAATTATGGTTATTAAATTAACATAATAAAATATAAGTATATTTAAGATAATAATTGTACTATATAATCATGGTTTAATAATAATTTAATGATTACTAGAAATAACTAAAATAAAATGCTTGATGAGGGACGTTAACTCTTTTTCGGACAACTTCTTTTAGTCTGCACCAAAAGGATTATTAGGTTAGGTTTAAAACAAAAATAAGAATTATAGTATGAGATGAAGAAATTAAGGAAGTTATTTGGGAAGTTATTTTCTGAACCAAAGGGTTTCAAAAGTGTGAATTGGGGAGGAGAGTGGGTGGCCTTTTATAACTCAGGTGAGTGGCACACTTGTAATTTTTGAAAAGACAAAGGGGTATCCACATGTTTCACATGAAACAAGGCTCCCAAATGATCTATTTTATAAATTTTAATATATAATACTGAAATATATTCATCCAATGGGTTTTGGATTATTTTTGGGTCATTTTGAACTCTTATCTTTTTAGTTTAAACCCTCTGTAAACTCATTTTTACCTTAACCGCAGTAAATAACTATTTATATTTTTACTATTATCTATAGTAAAAAATTAAGTAGAACTTATTAGATAATATAAATTATTATTATTCTAAATATTTAATTTATTTTTACAAATTCCATTCCCATAAGTGAAAAATTTTAATATAAAATTACTCTCGTAGACACGATGAGAAAGCAGGTTTTCAAAGAGAAAATGTTCAAAAGTTTAAAAAGTTTTTATATAAAAATTCAATATAAAAACTATTAAAATAAAATAAATTGGATTAATAGATATATAATTTAATTAATTATTCTTTTAAAACCATACTAAAACATTTTTTATGTTTTAAAATCTTAAAAAAATGATAATTCTAAATAAAAGTAGTATTTTTTTCTCTTCATCGAGAAATTGACCTTCTCAAAAATTATCAAAAATTCACCCTAAGATAATTTTAAAATGATGAATTAAAAAATGGAATTTATTTTTTAAAATAAATTTTCTAAAAGTGCAAAAAATATTTTTTAAATAAGTGTGCAAAACGAAACATAACTAGTTTTTTGAAAAATACAGTTTTTAAGAATAAAATTGGATTTATTATTACCTCTTGTCTAGAATACACATAAGATGAATGTTAAGAATTTGATTGAATATTTAATATATAAATTTAAATAAAATCATTAATAAAAATTTATTTTTTAAATTTATTAAGTTAAAATTCATTTGTGTACATAAAAATATTTTTTCTCAAAATGATTTCATTTATTTTCAAATAATTTTTATTTTCATTTATAATTAATTGGTAACAAAATAATTAATTTTATATACATTTGTAAACCATATATTTTCATAATTTAATTAATCATATTCATACCCTCTATTACAATTTATAGGCAATAACTATCGTATTAAATAACAATATTTTAATAGTATGTTATGTTTCGTTTAAACTCGGTGTTGTGTATAATATAAGATAAACTCAGTGTTAGAAGTAATGAAAGATAAAATCGGTGTTCTGTGTAATTAACGCTAAAATAATCATGTTTTTTAATTCAAGATATTTAAAAGGTTAAATTTATTTTAAAAATAAATATTTCAAAAAAAATCACGGTGTTACTTTCTACCCCCCCCCCCTTAAAATGAATTTCTCCCTCAAAATTCATCACATTGGTACTAAATACTAAGGATACTTATGCCTAATTACATCATCAGGTTCCCATATAGATTCCTAAAGATGGTGGTTTCACCACAAAAACATTAACTAGGTGAGTCATCTTATTTCTTAGAAATTTCTATGTATGATCTATAATCTCAATAGATTGTTCCTCATAAGAAATATCATGCTTTAGTGGTATGACCTCTGAGTTTAGTAAATGTGATAAATCGAGTATGTAATTCCTCAGGAGAGATACATGGAACACATATTGGAATTTATAGGGGTTTTATGGAAGTGATAACATATAGGTGACTATCTTGATATGATCAATAATATCAAAGGGAACGATATACATATGGATTAGATTTCCTTTATATCATTATCACAATTTCATCCTTTGGTTTTTCTTTAATCAATTTCCAATTCAACTCAAACTTTAAAAAATTAAGATGAATTTTTTTTATGCTTGAAGCAAAATTGGATCATAATATCCATAAAATAATGATAAGTTGTTCTTTATTTCTCTTATTATTATCAGAAATAGAATTGTTAGTACATATTATCTAATACCATCCAAAGTTAAACTTAATCAATTCCATAAATCATTAACCTTAAGGCTCCTCCATGTATGACCAAAATTAAAATATAAAAAATTCTAAAATAAGGTCACTAAATTTAAAATCCAATTTAATATTAGTCCCTAAAATATCATAAAGTATCTCTTAATTGTCACATACCAAATATATGAATAAATTAGTCATATATTTTCTTGTTACATGGTAATATCCAAAATTATCATAAAAACTTAATGAAAACATACATATTTACTAATTACTAGAATAAAACCATATATTATTGAGTATATTCCATAAATCCAATGTTGTAAAATCTATCAATGAAACCATAAACGAATTTTCCCAAAAATCAATAATCAGTTCCTTGGTAATTAGTACTATCGAATTTACTTCATCCATATCAATCATCTCTTTACCCCAACATCATTATCTCAACATTATGAACATATTAAGGGTTATATTTCCCATAATCATTTTTTCCCATGAAATATCACTTTTCCATTAAATTAATTTTCTATTTCATCAGCACCATTCAACATATTCTTACAAATAATTAATGAAAAACTTCTACATAACTATCCTTGTATATTTCATGATTCGTGTAACATAATTCTTGAATTTCCATACACAAAAACTTCAATCATTCCACTTCATTTTTAAACTGTGAAATAGGCTTCGTTATCTTATTCCTTAATACATATTTACTATAATATGAAATGTGAATCATGTATTAACATTCATCAACCTCAATTTAATCATGCTTATCATGTTTAACATAAACAACTCTTATATCAACCCATACATTTCATATATCATTCGTGGTCTCTTAATCATCAGTATCATAACCATTAATCATACCACCTTGATGACTATATTCATTATCTTTACCCCTAGGACATAGATTTTGATAATTCCCATACTTTCCATGATTAAAAAATTTATCCATCGATAATACCATAGAGATACCAATATTTACCTCTATTTCATTAAATGAACTTTTCATTTTTCCTTAGAAATATATTAATCTAGGTCCTTATTCTTTACACATAAAATAAATTCTTGTTTCTTTGATACATTCCCTAGAGTGCTTCTTCCCACATTCTTGACATATAGGAAACTGAATCTTCTTTCCTCTTGGATCTCAACCACCTGAGCTCTCAGTGAACTCTTTCCTTCTCTTCTTTGGTGTGTTCGAGAGTTATTTGAGGTTCAAGTTTTCAATCATGTATCATTATAACTAATTAGGAATAATAATAATATCCTTTCCTCTAGTCATTATACTATTTAGTTTATTATCAACACATTTTCTATCACATTCAACGTTGATCATGTTTCTTCTGGTTCTCACCATTGTCTTAAACCAAAAAGTATAGTGTGATTAACAATATTCAATCCAATCCATATTTTTATTTTTTCGGAATCCACTTTATGGAAAAGTGGTAAACATACAAAAACCATTAAAAACCACCCGCACAAACCCACTTCGATGTCAACATACAACCTACTAACTTTAAAAATTAAAATCCAACTTCACCTTGGACCAAAAACTGCCATACTGCCTTCAAAGAAACCTTTAAAATATAAAATTCAAATTTCAAGTCATCACCGCCCATCCCGGTAAACGAGACATCTCGATTCACGTAC
Organism: Viscum album; assembly: GCA_963277665.1. Classification (NCBI taxonomy): domain Eukaryota; kingdom Viridiplantae; phylum Streptophyta; class Magnoliopsida; order Santalales; family Viscaceae; genus Viscum; species Viscum album. The sequence continues at coordinate 1,370,949,621 of OY728141.1, read as the reverse complement.
TGCCTCGATTCTTACTCTCATCACGACAGCCACCCTGTCCCGGAGATGCACCAATTTCCACATCAAACCAAATCGTCGGCGAGATTCTACCAGCATCCGCCATTGTCGTCGCTGTTGAAAAAAGCTTCATCGTCTCCACCATACTCAAAATAGGAAATATCACACCATCATAAACATCTTTAGTTGATTCCCGACACCAGACTACCAGCGGCGACATTGCCGGCTTAACAACACTGTCGCTGTCCTCGTCCGAACACCACACTTGACATAACCTCGTCATGGACAGGCTAAACCAGAGAAAAACCTTAATAGATGAGAAGCTGAAACCATCACTAAACAAACATCATTCATATCCTCCATCATAGAAGGAACACACAAATCAGTATCAAAACCGTGATAAACATATTGCATGAGAAGCAAAGATCGCCACCAGATCCCGCCTCCCAAAACCTTGAGGAACCGTCGTTCCAGCTCCAACTCAGAGTGGAGTATAGGGCCTTGGGGTCAGGGTAGGGATAAGTATAGTCATTGCTTCTTAACGACAGCATCTCACCTAAACTGAAAGTAGAATCCAAAACCAAGATCACATATAGGATCTCTAAATAATGAAACCTTATTTTAAATATATGAAACCATAGGTTTAAATTAGGTTATTAATGGTAAATAACATAATCATAAAGAATTACATATAGGATCTCTAAATAATGAAACACTATTTTAAATATATGAAACCTTGGGTTTAAATTAGATTATTAATGGTCATTATTTATTCAAATCCTTCATGATGATTCATAAATATTATTTGACTTTATAAAGAATATCCCCTAAGAGTGTCAAACTAAGTGTATAGTAAGGCTCACTATCATGCATTGGGTTATTATTGAGTCCATATCAATGTACCATTTTTTGGAGTTATTACCCATAAGTACCTATGTTATAGATCCACACCTACTTTTATTATCAATACAGGGATGTAATTTCTTAGAAACCCCTTCCTCTACCCTTCACCAAAATTCAAGGATATTTCCCTATAATTTGAATTATACTTAGAATAATCCTTAGATATTTCCTTAGATATATCCATAGAAATATAATTTGGAATATCCCCAGGTATCTCACAAATTTTTTTCTAATATTAATCTCCAAATATTGACTAAACCTTTCTAGTGATACTAATAATAGAAACCCAATATTTTCATATAAAAATATCAAATCTTTTTATATGAATATTCAATACATTTTATAAAAACATTACCAAGGACCATAATATTTTAGTGTCTTTAGAGATAAGAAACACAATATTCTTATTTTTTAAAATTTCTTCAACATCTACTGCAAAGGTCTTATCACATAATAATCCTCTTAGCCATAACCTACCTAAACCTTTATTCATAACTTGGGGAAGGAAACATTATAAATGGTGACATTATATGTTCGGTAAGGATAAACATAGGAGATATCAATATTTTTCATATGAAATAATAATATAATAATAAGTTTATGTTATCATGAAAATAAATTATAAAGTTCATACCTGACCTTTCATAGATTATAAACATGAGTCATGGAATAAAACATTATCCTTTTAGAAAACATGGGTCATAAGAGAGATAAATCATCATTAATAAATCATGAACCATAATATCAAGTCATAAAATTATTTCACCATCATAAATATATAAAACCATTTCATATTTCAAGGTTAACTACCAAGACCATCAACATAGTCGATCAAGACTTATCACTTATTTCCCATTGTGGATTAGGACACACATGTTTCTCATAGTGGATCAAACTCACCAACTTGTTTCCCATTAATATCCCATGAGATATAAATGCTTACCCAATTACTTAGAGGTAGATATAAGGCCCACCCATCATATAATTAAAACCATGCTTTTCTATGCCATAATATAATAAAACAAACATCATATCATCACATCATAACCTGTGTAATGAAAATAGTTTTCATAAATATGCTATCGATTCACTATGGAATGACCCATGAAAAATAAGTGGGTGCCATAAAAATTTCATCAACATGAATATTAACCATCCATATAAAGAATAATTATGGTATCATTCAATCTTATCCCTGATAAATCATAACTAACATCAAATTATGTCATCTTAGATGAAAAATGGTTTTGAAATATCACTTGGAACATTTATTGATTAATTTAGCCTTTACAATTGGAGAAAAAAAATTAAAACATAAAACATTTTCAACATTAAAAAAAACTTTTAAACTTACAAATAAATCATTAGAAATCATTTAAAACATTTCTTGAGGAAAATATTCTTTCCATTTTAAAAATTACTTTTAAAAACTAAAAATTCATAATAAAAAATTTGTAAATAATTTTATTTGAAAATAGAATTTAAAACATATAAGGGAATATTTAAAATAATTATTTTTTCATGATGGTGGAAAATACCAATCATTTCATATACATTAAAATAAATATTTCTTTCATATTTTCGGTAAAAGCTAAACAGACATTATTTAGAAAATGACATGAATATTCCTTTCAAACCATTTTACAAAAAGTAAAACATGGGTAAAAATTTCATTAATAAATCTTTATAATAATTTTAGAACCTTTTTGAAATAAATTTTTAGAAAACATAGTTTGGGAATAAAAATGGATTTCGATCGAAGAGAGAAATGAAGAGGTTTATATTAAAAAATATTTTAAAATATTAAGTATATAAAGTGAGTAAAATGAATAGAAAAACATATTATCATGACATAAACATAGTATAATAAAATATATGAGTTTAATGAGAGTTATATCATAATATTTCATAATTTTAAGCCTAATAATTAACAATCTCGATAAATAATGAGATTGTAACATATAACTCTTACCACTTTGGTAACTGTAAATTATAATCAACATGAAAGAATAAAATTAAATGAAACTTATAATATCATGAAAATATATATATTAATAATATAACATTTAAAATTGGTATTAATAAACCTCATATAATAAGATAGGTTCATAATATAACTTATGTCTCAAAGAAGGCAACTTGAGACAAAAAAAACCTTTACCGCTTTGGTAAATTTTAAACCGTAAACCTAATGAAAGAGATATAGTAAAATATATACGTAAATAAAAATAAATTTAATTATAATAATAATAAAATACATTCAAGTTTAGTATATAAACCAAATTTGAGAAACACATGGTGAATGTGGCATGTGTCTCGCAAAAAAATAAAAGTGAGACGGAAATCCTTTATTATAAGTCTCAATTTCATTCATACATGTTCGACCATCCTATATAATAAATATAATTTTATTATAAATATATTATAGAATTATAAATTTATATATAATATAATATATTATTTACTTATGACCTTTTATTACCCATTTATTAATAATTTCATGTTAAAATCATGTTTCAGGAAATAACTGCTTCGTTTTTTGTGTATGTTTTGATTTTTTAGTTTTTGGTCCTATTTATTTAATCATGGTTTAATCATCTCAAAAATGTTAAACATGATATAAATATAATATATATTAATTATACATGTGTTTATAATTATCCATAAAATTAATAGGTAGAAAATTAAATACCATGTTCATAGAGATGGTAGGTTGTACGTACACATGAAGTTTGTTTCCATTGTACTAAAGGAAAGAAATAAATAATGGTAAATAATATATTAATATTAAAAACTTATTCTTATGTAATATATTTTAAGTATTTTAATTAAAATTTACCTTATTACCCTCTATGTAAATCATGAACAAGTCGCATCGCTTCGCGAGGCGGTAGTCTGTTGTACACACGAACGACGTTATCGTATTCCCATGGAATGGAACGTAAGAAGGAACATGTGATATAAATATTATATAAGAATAATAATATCAAAAATATAATATATAAACAATAAATTAATATTTATATCCATCCATGAGAGGTGGTGATGGAAAATTAATAACATCTGTTCGTGAGATGTTAGTTTGTCGTAGACACAAATGAGGATTTTTATAACCCATTTGATTTAATAGGATAACGATTTAGGTTATTAGATTAACATAAAAATATATAATTATGTTTAAGATAATTTCTTTATTATATAATAATTTTTTAATATTAATTTAAGGATGTGGAGGAATAAATAAAATAAAACACTTGATTAGAGATGTTACATCTTCTTCGGGCAACTTCTTTTGGTTTGCACCAATAGGAATATTAGGTTGTATTGTTGAAAAAAATAGTTCTTATAGGATGACAGGATAAAATTAATTAATTTGTTTTTGTTTTTATAGTCTGAAATGAAAAATTAGAAGTATGAATACGATAGAAGAGGGGGTCCTTTTATAAGTGAGGTGAGTGGCACACTTGTAATTTTTTTAAAAAAGGTGTACCTCCGATTTTAACATGAAAAAAGGGACATAAATGGTTCATTATAGAACCTAGAATATATAGGGACGAAATATTTCTATAAAATTGTTTTTTTAAATATTTTTTATCATTTTAAACTCTTTTTTTAGCATAACCTCCCAATAAACCCATTTTTACCTTAACCGCGGTAAATAATTTTTACTATTTTAACTATTCATTATAGTCAGAAATTAAGTCAAACATATTTGATTATATAAATTCTTTTAATTAAAAATATGCATCCCATTTTTCAAAATTCCATTCACATAAGTGGAAAAAATTAATTTAATATTAATCCCACATATGCGATGAGAAAGAAGGTTTTCAAAGAGATAATGTTCAAAAGTTTTAAAAAATTTTATATCAAAATTTAATAAGAAAATGAGATAAGTGACATAAATTGGATTAATAGATATATAATTGAATTAATTTTTATCTTAAAGCACTCTTAAATAAATTTGTTTAATTTTAAAATCCTTAAAAGAAATGACAATTTTTAATAAAACCTATATTTTTCACTAATCATCGATAAATTTATCTTCTTAAAAAATTCTTAAAAATTAACCCAAATATAATTTTACATGATGATTTCAAAAATTAAAATTATTTTATAAAATAAATTTTCTAATAGTGTAAGAAATTAGTTTTAAAATAAGTTTGCAAAATGAAACAAAACTACTTTTTAGAATAATACAATTGTTAAGCATAAAATTTAATGTATTCTTATATTTTTTCTGGAAAACACATAAAATAAATGTTGAGATTTTTATTGAATTTATAATATATAAATTTCATTAAAAAATTTCAAAAAAATATTATATTTTTGATTTATTCAGGTAAAAACATTTTTGTGCATAAAAATAGTTTTTTAGAAAAATATTTTATTCATTTTCAAATAGTTTTTTTATTTATAATTAATTTTTCACCAAAGAATTCATTTTATGTACATTTTTAAACCATATATTTTAAGAATTTATTTAATCATATTCATACCCTTGATTTTAATTTCTATTTAGTAATTATCATATTAAATAATAATATTTTAAGATTATGTCATGTTTTATTCAAACTCGATGTTATGTGTAACGTAAGATAAATTCAGTGTTGTGTGTAATGAATGATAAACTTAGTGTTTCAATTAATTCAAGATAAACATATTGTTTTTTGTAACAATAGATATTGAAAATGTTAAATTTATTTAAAAAAATGTATTTTGAAAAAATCTAGGGGTGTTACAGGAAACTTTACTCATGCGTATATACGGCATATCGTCTCTATGATTATAACGAAGTTCATTTTTCATAACCATATTTCATGATTGGTTTTAAAAGAATAATTGATGTATAAAAATTATTATTATGCTATATATTATTTAATAATGACCTCTTTGACCATATTCAACCCACCGAAGTCGTTTTGTAGATATCAATCAAACATCATTAAAATATCCAACATAAATTTAAATGACTAAGTAATTGAATATAACATGGTAGTAAATAAAATAAAAAGGAATAATAAACATGAAAAATTTTATTAATATATTAGATAACTAAAATAAGTTTATAATTCATGAATATAAATAATTTATAAGACAATTCGAACTCAAGGTAAGGGAATTTCTTTTAAAAAATCATTTTTTAAAGTTTCCCTTACAACCCTTTTTCTTTTATATCCGTATTTTTTTAAAAATGTATTATTAATGTATTTATATCGAAATAGAATAATTATAAAGGGAATTTATTTCTATTTTTACTTTGTTTCCAAGGTTTTCAAAAGGAATCTTTTTATTTAATTTTCTAGATTTCTTTACAAAAGTCAAAATGGATATTCTACTTTAACGTAGACGATGAAATCGAGGTTTTCCAAAACAGTAATCATTATTTTACTGTTGGATTCCTTTACAAGATTTCTTGATTTATTTAAAGAAAAAATATATACCCCTTTATTTTGTTTATTTTAGTTTTGAACATGGTCTTTAAAAATATATGATATTTTAATATCTGAAAGTGTTTTCTATATGGGTTCAAAAGATTTTTTCAAGGGTTTGTGATAAAATGTGCATGAAAAAAAAATGTTTCATTCTTGATATGGTACATGAGAATTATAAATATAATTTTTTATGTTTCTCCTATTGACGGGGGAGGTTTCTCGTATGGATTTAACTGGTCCCTAGTTATTTTTTATACAGGATATGAATATAATTGTTTATGTTTCCAAGAATCGTTTTTTATTTTCTTACTATGTGTTTTAAATGTTTTATTGATCAAAATTTTTGTGTTTATCATGAGGAAATTATTTATTTCATATGATCAAATAATATTGCGATGAAGGTTAAAATTTTATGGGTTTTCATGTTTTTCATTGGGCTAATGGATTTATTTTTTTATTTTCCTTACTGATATTTTTGTGATCATCCCAAATTTTAAAAAAAATCACAGGGTTTAAGGGTGGTTAAGAAAAAATAAAAAGTAATGTTGAAATTCATGATGATTTATCATGAAAATAAAATGTTTTTCTCTTTAAAATTTTTATAATGTTGAAAAATGGAGACTTATCTAAAGTGTATACTTTGTAAAATATTGTTTTTTGTGTACGAGTTATGATCAAATTCTCAAAAAATATAAACCATAAAGATACTTGGGTATGAAAGAAAATTAATTCTTAACTAAAAACTAAATATTATGTAATGTTTAAGGTTGGGTACTTGTAAAGGGTGGTGTAAGGTTAAGAGATTTTCAAATTTATATAATGTCACCTAAGATGGGTATAAATTTCAATACTAATAGATCAGATAACTAAGGAATTATGAGTGGAGGAGGAATATTATGAGATGGGCCAACTACAGTCAACATGGCCTTCTCGGCCTTCTATGGAGAGGTAGCTTCGTTTTAAGAGGAATCTTAAGTTATTCTCTCATATATCAATCCTTATAGGTTTAATAATATATCTTTATCTTCTTTTGAATTTTAATCATCCATTCATGTTAAATATATCTTCGAACAATACCTAAGTCATTGGAGCATCACCAATAGAATAAGGAAATGTTATAGTATCATTTCCTAAAAAGTAAATATTCTGTATACTTTGTGTGAGGGGAATAAAGTGGTGGAACTTATGGATTAAAAATGATCAAATAGTGGAGTTTAACACTTTCTTGAGTTAGGATCCTTACATATGGACTATGTTAATATCATTAAAGGGTATTCCCTTGGTCTTAGTTATTTTTTTCAACCTAAGTCCTTTATTTCCCATCCTCTTATCTCTTTCTATCTTCTTTCATAATAATAATAATAAATCAATTTTTAGTCAGTTAGGTAGAGTTGACATAAAAATTAGGCCAAAAAACGTCAATAATATCTAGATTCTGAAGATGGTGACAAGGTATTACTATGAATATATACTTGGAATGAGGTTATGAGACTTGTAAAGAAGGGAAATTTGATCCCAATATATAACAATCCCTTGGAAATTCTTGATTATAATATGATGGTTTTTTATCACTTGTCACTTCCACTGAATCTCTTTTAAGATCGTGATGTGTTCCATGTATCTCTCCTAAAAAAGTAAGTACCTGACTCTTCACATGTACATAACTATAGGTAGTATCATTTGATCATGATATCTCTTATGTGGATCAAATAGTGGAGATTATAGATCAAATAGATAAAGTGTTTTGGAATAATACCACACACCTAGTCAAATATTTGTGGAGAAACCATAAATTAAAGGAAGCTATATAGGAACCCAAGGATCAGATGAACTGTAAGTATTCATAGTATTTTAAAATATAGTGATATAATTTTGTGTGATAAATTATTATAATAGGTTAATAATTTAACACTCTAAGATTTTATGATATATTTTCCTTTAGATAAATTGTATTTCTTTCATATATTTCTTTACATGCAATAATGAGTTTAAACAAACCATGATATACTATTGAAATATTATTATTAAATGTGATTTTTATAACCTTTTTGTTGGATTATTGGGTATGAATAGGACTAAAAAATTATAAAAAAAATTAATAGAAAATTTCTGAAATTATAATATATTTATTAATGCCTAGTAAATAAGTTCTCAATTTTAAATGTTAAAAATTATATCATTTTTTGTTAAAAGATCAATTTTTCAAACAATTGTATTTTTCTATAAATTATTCATCTTAATAACAAATGAACTAGGGTTTTGATGAAATATATATTTATTAATTGTGAAAAAATAATAATAAATCATACATTTATTATCAATTGGTTATAAATTAACATAAAAGAATATTAATGTAAAAAAGTGATATTTTCAGAAAACTAATTTTATTGTGTGAAATGTTTTTCCTTAATAATTTGAATTATTTAGTATTGATTAATTTTTTTAATTAAAGCATAGAAATTATATTTAATAAAAATATTCTAACATTAATCTAATGTATTACTAGTAAAGTAATTGGATTAAATTTGGTTTTATCCTTAAAATTTATTTTTTTCTAAAAATGGTTTCTGTTGCGTTTTGCACACTTATTTTAAAATAAGTTTATACAAATTTTATAAATTTAATATAATAAAATGGTTTCAATATTTTGGATCATCATGTGTAAATTTATTAATGAGTTCAATTTCATTTTTTCATTATTAATTTCAAATGAGGAAAAAATTTGTTACTACAGTAAAGGATAAAAGGGATAACAAGTGGTTAAACAAAAGAGATAAATGTTAAAATGTACTAAAAACATTACTAATTGCTATTTTATTAATGGATTTATATACTATGTCATATTATATTCTAACTTTATCCAATTTATTTACAATTCCTCATGATAGTGACTTTATTATATTTTGGTATTCTTAGTAATTACAAGTGTGCCACTCCCTCACTTATCAAAGGTAACCTCCTCTATTAAATTATAAAAATAAATTAATAACTTTATGTCAACTAAAATATTACCATATACTATCCCAAAATCATTATCCATGACCTTGAGGTTATTTTCTTCCCAAAATACCCATCCAAGATGTTTTAAGGTGCTTTTCAAAGGAGGATACCCTAACAAGATGTATATGTTCTTACCATTATTTTTTATGTTTCTTCCTTAATAAAAGTACTTAAAATGTTCTATAACCAAATTAAAGTTGTGGAATTAATATTTATACCATACCTATGTGGTTTTATGGGACTGGTATATCCATTTTTTATCTTCTTCCTATCTATTGTTAAATGATGATGTCGCTCACGCATATATGTGGACTACCACCTCCACGATGTGATTTAATTCATTTTTCATTTCCTATTTATATAGATGGTCATAAGGAAATATTTAATGAATATATATCACATTTATGATATAATTATTATTAATTATTATTTACTATTCTTTCATTCCATCCATCTAAATGTGAAAACATCACTAGTGTGTACATATGGACTACTGTCTCCATGAAGTGATGTCATTCATTTCTCATGACAAATTAATATGAATGGTTATAAAATTGTATATAATAAATAAATATGATACTTATTCCATTATTTATATAATATATATTATTAAACCATTAAAATTTGAAAGTTCTAAAACCATCGAACAGAAACATTCATGGAAAACGGACTGGTTTTCACCCGAATGTTCATTTAAATAAAAATTGTCAATAAAAGGATCATGGGAATTTATAAATTAATAAAAATATAAATTTATGTATGAATATATTTTTTAAAAAAAATTATTATAAATATATATTTAATATATAGGAGGTTTTAATGTGAATGAAGTAATACGTGACTTGGGGTAAGGGTTTATATTATAATCTCATTTATTTTCAGGATTGTATAAGAAAAAATTCCATTAAAGAAAATTATATGGTTTGTATCCTTCAAAATGCATATATTTTATTCTCCTTTTGTCATTTTTATAATTTTTAAGTAATATTAACATTTTACTATTTTTTTAATTAAAATTATTGATAAAATGTTTTATAAGTATAGTTTACTTTATTTCTTCTTTGGTCAATGAACTTTTTATTCCATGACCATGTTCTTCAAGATATTTTATGAAAGTTTTATTCTATAAATAAATGTTTGAGAAATATTATTTCTGATACCTTTATATTTCATTACAAAATATTAAAATTAATCTTTTTAAAAAAATTACATATGACTCACTTTTGAATTTTTACAAAAGTGTGAAATGAATTTATCTTTAAAGGTATACTGAAAATGGATTTTCTGACTATTATAAACATTTTTCCTTTAAATAATCATTTATAATTTTTCATGTTTATTTTCAAAGAAAAATATTTTTCTCAATATTCTAGAAACTTATAGTTATTGAAGATATCAAAATAAAATTATATTATCTATTTTTCAAAGAAAATTTTGAATACTCTTTTAAAGGTATTTTTCATCTATATTAAAATCCTTTATAGATTTTTAGGCTTAAATGGGGATATGATCTTATAATACCATCCAATTTACTTATTATAATGTCTTATGATGATGATGATTTAAGGATGATTCTATGAAACTTGTTACTTTCCCACAAGTTCATTAAGTGGTGGTGATATATTTATTATATTTTGACATAATTTTGTTTTTTTTTAATTATGTGATGCATGTGAAAAACATTATATAACCCTCTAATGATTTGGTTAAATAATGATATCTCATGAGATTATATGTAATGGAATTGGGAGTGAAGCCTATTTAATAATGGAATTTTTCCAGAATGATAGAACTGAAAGTGAACTGGGGTGAACCCCATCCACTGTGGGAATTTATCCACTAATATAGTCTTTGGAGTGAACATTGACTATGTAACTTATGTAATGGGGAGTGAACTAAATCCACTATAGATATTTTTCCATTTTTATAGTCTTAAAAGTGTTCCTTGACTAAGTAAATGATTTTATATACTTATTTTTTATGCCAAAAACTTATATATCATGTTTATGATATGTTCTCATGGATATTGATTGGTTATTTATGATTCTTCACTCATATGATTTATGATTTTTTTTAAAACCATATTCCATGTCTCATGATTAACTTATGATCATGTTATCATACCATTATGATTATCTTGAATTCAATTATGATCATTTATTGATATCTTCTATGTTTACCCTTATTGGGCATCTGAGATCACAATTTATTGTTTTTCCTTTCCCCAGGTTATAAATAAAGGTTTGAAATATGTTATGTCTAATAATGGTTATATTTTAGAAGTTCATTATGGTAAATGTTGAAGATCTTTCATGAAATAATTTGATTGCATATCTAGTCCCTAAATACACTAAACAACTATGGTTCTACGATGTGTATTATTATGATATGTATCATATATTCATCTAAAATGGTTTCTTATTTATGTATGTAGTTGTTGGGTTACCGCATAAGGGTTGTTTTTTTATTTATTCAACTCATTATAAATTTTAATTCTTCTTCATCAAATTCATATTCTTCCAAATCAATGTTATTTTATTTAACATCTAGTTCACATTTCACATCTATTTCATTATAAAAATATTTCATCTCATTTACTTAATTTCACATTCTAAGTTTTTCTTGTTCTTTCAAATTTTACTGTGACTCCCTAACCAAATTTTTTGACTTTTTAGAATTCTATTCAATGTATTTGGAGATTTATTATAAAAATTTTGGCTATTTGTTCATGGAATAAGTCAATTTGAGCAACTATTTTTTATTAAAATTTGTTCAAGGTTTGATTGATCTTCATGTTTATGATGATAAAAACATTGTTTTTCTTCAAAAAAAAGTGGTTATGACATTGTTGGTTATAGGAAAATTGTTATATGGTGTGCCCATAATAACCATAGAATATGAAATAAATCTAATATTGCTGATCCAAACCCCCATGATGGTCTATTATTAAACTATAAATTACAAAACAAAATCAATTTAAGCATAGAAAAATCCAAGAAACAGATATATATATATATAGTAAAAAAATAATGATTACAAGTTCTAAAGTGAACATAATGAACAATATTATAATTAAGAAGGTAAAAATAGCCAAAATCAAATAAATATCTAACTTGAAATACACCACACAGGAGAAAATTTTAAAATTTCAATTCATGGAAAATTTATTCCATAAGAGATTTTTTATATTTTTTTAGAATTTTTTTATTATTTTTTTTATTAAAGAAACCTAAAAAATTCATTGTGTGGCTTCACTATAAATTGGAAAAAAAATTGACAGTGTCATTGCACCTCAGAAAAATAAAATTTATACCTCCTACTCACACTAATTTGGTGATGAGTATGGTTGAGCACAATAGAAGGGGATGAGTTGTTATAAGGGATTATTTAAACCTAATATATTTGAAAAAAGGATCAAAATAAAGGAATAACATATAAACAGAGTAAAATGATAATTAAAATGAGAATGAGATGTTAAATAAAATATAACCATGTTATGTTAAGAGTGGTATCACATCAAAGATATTTACGGAAGTCTAGTTGAAATAGGTTTATATAAATATGATGCTATTAGAAAAATTATTTGACTTAACATTAAAATTTAACCACAAGAAGGTTTTATATCCTCTATAAAGAATATACCTACTAATTAATTTAAATGAAACCTATTCCGATATAGTGTTTAAACAAACCAGTGAAAAATTAAGTGACTATAAGGTCATTCAATAATACTACTATCTTCTATTTATGAATTTTTACTCTTAAAGTGCCTAATAATCAATTTTTTGATGTGTTTCAGAAGCTAAAATGAATTAAAATATCCTCAAAAATGTTTTCAACTATCATTCCATAAAAAATTAAGAATAATTAATTAAAGTGAAAGAGTAAGAATAAGGAATTCTAGTAGAGAATAAAAAATCAAGAGCATAAAACTAATTAACAAACTAAAATAATTGTAATTCCATCAAGTAATTAAGTAAGGTTCATTCTTAAAAAGAAGTTAAAATAATAAAAATGATTTAAGAAATTCAAGAATAAAAGGTGAATTAGAAATACAAAATATTCTATATTGAGTTAAAATTCATCTCTCTTTGCTTCATCTTAAACTCTCTCCCCTCCATTGTATATGTAGCTCATGCTCTTATAAAAAATATCATTCTATCATTTGTAGGTTAGTTTTTTTTGGGTGTGTATCTCTAAATACAATCTTTTTTTTATCATTCTTTAATTTTCATACTTCCTAAGAATAAATAAATAGAATTATAATTATAGAGTCATATGAAATTTCATCAACACCCTCTTGTCTAGGTGGTAAAACCTACTAAGTCATTTGGATCCATTTCTAGTGACAATCATGTGACAATAGTCTTCCCTCTCCAACCATTTTGAATCATGCACATGAAATCATATTGGTAGGAATATAGACACACTGTAGGTATATATATAGTTTTTTCTAATTTTTATTAGCTTCAGAAGTGATAAAAACTATGAATTATTGATATAGAATAAGCAATTAAATTTCCTTAAACCCAATTTTGAATTAAACATAGAGAACTTCATACACTAAACTATAGTCATAGACTATGTAGAACAAACTATCCTTCATTGGGATTACCATCATTGGGATCACTTGTTTACATATTCTCCTCAAAAAAATCTTTGTTGTGCATCAAATTAGCTCTAACTCAACACTCATATCCATTGATATCCACTCATTAACTTGAAGCAATAACAAACAATCATCGTATCATCACTTGTTTTTACCACCATATTCATTTAAATAAATCATAATAACTATATATTCAATACTCATTATCTGTGATGTAAATGTATAAGTAATTAATAGCAACAATATTATGTATCCTCCTCCATCAGTGACAACAATCTCTTCATAAAGTCAACCAAATATTCTCTCATGAAATTAACTTCCAATAACATTTTTTTAAAGAAATTAGTTGTGTTATCTTCTTTAATAAATAGGAAATTATCTTCAACATTTAATACCCATAGTGGAATCAGTCTTATCCTTCATCATGATTCATCAAATTCATAGTAAAAATCTCAAAACCCACCTTTAAACAGATTTAGTTCAGATTAAACCAAATAATATCAAGTATTGGAATTGGATTTTAATGCCTCCATTTAGGATGACACTAATTAGGGATCGACCTTCCTTATTTAAAACTTCTCTGAAAATCAACTTAGGTTGAGATCAATTCATCTCTGATTCTATATTTCAATCATTGGATCATGTTATTTAATCGATGTGGGGCTTAATTTAACTCTTACATCATGGATTCACATGTGAATAACCCTAAAATTATTATCAAGGACCTTGATATAGGTTTCATAGCATGGGATTACCTTTACAATACTCTTTTGAATTTATCACAACCCTTACACAGGTTGTGGAAATGTAGTTATGCCTTTACATGGATCTCAAAATGAACATTACATGGCATAGGATACCATTATATGGGTAAAAGAAACAAGTAATAACCTTTACACAAAATTCCAATCACCTTTATGAAGGATTCCAATCACCATTACATAGTTCTAAAACTAACTAAATCTACCTTTACATGAGTGTAAAAATGACACGTATGCAATACTTGAAGTGGGAAATAAAAATTATATAGGGCATCAAAGTAACCCTTACACAGGTTCTTACAATCTCAAAAATAAATAGTGTGTAAAATTTATCAATTCAAAATGTTAATTAAATTGATAATTAATTTAAGACTTCAACAAAAGAAAAATAAAAAAATTTCCAAAATTTAATATTCAAAATAAAAATAAGGAACATTGAAAATTTTATTCCATCAACCTTACTCATAAAAAATATTCAAGAATTGTATTTATAATGAATATTCACCCAAAAAACAATAATGTGTTATTCATAAAATATATGAAATTTAAAGAAAACAAAACTAAAACACTTTAGAAAAAAATAATCATTTTCATAAGAATGTTCAAAGAATTAAAAATTCATCACAAAGTAAACAAGATTAAGTTATTTATCATTTAAAGCACATTTTGAACTAAAAACATAAAAATATCAAAGAAATGATGAATAAATAATATATGAAAATGAGGCCACATAATTCATCAAGGGAGGGTGACTATCTAAAAATGTGGGGAAGAGATAAATTTTACTTAAAATTTTTTGAGGTGTTTGTTGAAAAAAGTGAAAGTTACAAAAATTTCATGAAAAATAATTTAAACATCCCAAACAAAATAAAATTTAATGTTGGTATCACGTTGTGATTTCTTAAGGGATAAAAGTTTTTTATAGGTTAAAAACTCTTGTTTTCTACACCATATTATCCCAAGTAGACTTATATATTTCTGACTGATGGATCTTTACTAGGGAAAATTTGGTTTCATCATTCTTTCATAGATCTAATTGGGAACATGGAAAGTGGATGAGAATATAGAGATAAGATGACTTTCCTAAATTTAGAAGAGTTGGTTTGATATGAGAAAACCTTCCTTGGAAATTGTGATATTTATAAAAGGAAAAATGATAATCATAAATATTACCTATAATTTAATTTATGGGGAGATCATTTTTCTCCTTATGAATTTATTTTCAATTGGTGGGTGAAAATACACATTGACCATGGAAGAAATATTTTGAATTAATAACAAATCCAAAGTGGGGGATTAAATTGCCCATGGTCTTAGAGAAGATTAAATTGTATTTATTTTTAATTAATGAGAGTTGATTTATGTTAGATGTTCTCAAAATCTATATGGGTAAATGATATCCAAGAATTTAATACTTTTTATAAAGACCTAGCTGGATAGATTCTATGTTGTGGCTAAAACATGTTATGATCAATGCACTGATATTCAAGAAGATAAGGGGAAAATTATTGAATATAAATGTATTTTCTACTATATGATATATGGAGTGAGATTCTTCAATTAGGGATAATTTAAAAAGGAAAATCAATAAATTGATAGAGATTATCTTTAGGGAAATACAATGAAAATTTTGAAAAAAAGTGTTTATAAGTGTTTTTTTAAAAAATGGATAAGTTATAGTAAATTTGTATACTTAGAGAGATTGAAGATATTTTATTCAATGTGGATATACTAGTTAGATGTTATAGAATCCATACATGACATATCAAGAATGAATGATATTGATTATAGTGTTTTATATCACTTTGATTATGATTTATAAAGTCTAAAATAGATTTAAATGTGACATATAAGAGGTGTTCATGGGAATATTCTATCTTAAGTATTTTATATATTTTTTAAGGATTTGGAATAAGAATTAATGGGTTTAGAATTATTTCAAAAATTCTTAGAGTTATCTGGAGCTTCTCTAAAGTAATTTGAGACAACTGACAAGGCCTGGATATTATTTTAAGATTCTTGATGTTCATTTAAAAAAATCTTGAATAAATTTTCTCAAGATGGTGTTTTGAAAAATAAAAAGGGAATTCTCATACATATAAGAGAATTAATATATGTTTAAGAGACTTTATCTAGTGAGTAATACATTTGATCTTTGTGGAAGATAATTAAGATGTGAAAGTTTTGTAATAGATATTTGATCTATGTTTATGAGATTTGAGTTGCACGTAGGATATATTTGTCAGTCATAAGACATTTGGATTTGTTGGAGATTTAAGAAGTTCATAAGATATTTTTTCTTGATATAAAATATTTTATTCAACATAATCTATTTGAGTTTATTTTATTTCATAAAAGGACTTTCCCATAATACATTTTGAGATACCCATAAGAGAATTAATTTAAGGGTAGGATAATTATCCTATGTGTAAGTGAATTTTGGTCTAGTGTGTATGAATTTATCTCATGCTATATTTTTGAAATATGATTCTATTCTAAGGCATTGAAAAATATCCTACAGATCCTATAAGATATTATACTAAGTGAAAATTTAATATTTATTAAATTATGATATTCTAAAGAATAAAATATGAAGATTATAAAGTTTTTATTAAGTGTTCCATACATCATTAATCTATAATTAGAAATAGTTCAATCTTGAATATCTGATCTTCAAGGCTATGAAGTGGAAGATAAAAGTACTCAAGAAATTATTCATATTTTAATGATCTTAATAGAATTTGATCAATTTTTCAAAATAATGAAAATGAAGTTATATCAATGGTTGATCAATTAATCAAAGATCAATTAATTTATTAAGTGATCTCTTTGAGAATTCAGGTGAAGGTGTGGGGGTGTTATCTATAGTGTACTGAACATGACTATAATCTATATTATTTTCATGATAATATCTCATGATACAAGATATGTTGCCATGCCAAAAGATATGTGTGTTGTATTATTTTCATGTAGCTATTATTATTGAAGTACAAACCCTATTGTGTTATATTTTAAGGAAGATAAATATGATATTTTAGAGGAATAAACTTTAAATATATTCATCTATATGTATTTAATAAGGGTTGTTTTTTAAATGTCCTTTAAGAAGAAAAATTACTATAAGTAAAATCATGGGAATGAAAAAATGGTCATTCTATAATAATTATTTTCAGATAGTGGAAGATTTTATCAATAACCATACTATTTATGGATATTTATCATAAAAAAATATATTTAATAAAACATATCATACACATGAGAAATTTATAAAACCTTGGAGGAAGAAAAGATATAAAGTGGGAAAACTCTCTAATGTTATTGTGTGATTATGGGGGATAAGAGAAGAAAGTGGATTAAAATGGAGAATAAGAAGGTATGATACTACACTAACAAAGAAGATCATTTGATGATTGAAGATGAATAAGGAGGAGTTAGATTATCTGAGAGAACGGGACTCTCTTGAGGAAGAATAGAATTGATCTTGTGCAACCTACTGGGTTTTTAAGAAAGAGAATAATAGTAAGTTGAGTGCATTGATTTTTACTATTGATTAATTACTATTTATGTTTAGAGGAGTCCAAAAAACAAATTCTATAGAGTTTATGGTAGTTGTACATTTTTTAGAGACTAGGTTGAATGTGTTGTGTTCAAAAGATATGCAGGCAATTGATGTTCTTTGATTGAGAAAGTAGACCAATATTTTGGGTTTAATGACATACCTATATAGATTTTAATTTACTTAAGAGGATAAGGGCGAATTGAAAATAAACTTATAGGATTCTGGTATAAACAAGTGCATTGTGATGTAGCATTGATCACTTATGTGATATAGTGATCTCACACCTATGTAATGTTGTGTTCTTTTTTTAAGAGAAAAACTAGATAACTCCACTTATATTTATAAAAATAATTTAGTGGATAATATTTAACATATACATCTCGATCATGAAAATGAGTAGGATTCCTAATAGGGTCGAAGGTTTATAAAAATACATGTTCTAAACTTTACCTTCAACACTATATTACATATAAGTATATTCTAGCTTCAACCTATAAATTTCTAACTATCCTAACCAGAAACAGAATATCAATTATAAAAGGGGTTCAAAGGTTTAAAGAATAAATTCTAATTGGTAAAAATTATACACCATATAATTCACCCCCCCCCCTCCCCCCACCCCCAGGTGTGTTTTTATGGTCCACTGGGTACAAAAAGTTATGATACACACCATTTACTTCACTAGAATCACCAGAGGTTCACACCATGTATACATAGGCTTATTGTGTGTTCGGAAAACCCATTCATACACTATTATAAAATTATTTTACCACATTGAACTTTTGACAACTTTTTTTTATGAATCAACATGAAAACATATTTCTGCATTGATTTTCAAAAAAAACAAACTTTAAAAGATTAAAAGAATAAATTATAACATCATTTATTGAAAAATAAATTCAAAAAGTGTACATTTAAAGTGGGTATTTTAAAAAACAATGTAAAAATGCGTTTTTAACATTATTTTTTAGAAAAAACTTAAAAACATAATTTTAAAAATAAAATTCTAATATTGGTTATTTTAAAAATTATGTTACAAGTTTATTTTTCACATTGGTTTTTTAAAAACCAAGGTTAAAAGTCTAAGGTGAAATTTTTTAAAATGCATTAAATGGTGATTTTCCTTTTTTTCACATCATGAACTTCAAAAAAATTCTTACTTTCTACAAATACATCAAATGGTTGTGACTTTCTTCTTCTCATATACAAATATATCTCATTAAACATTTCTATTCAATTTTATTGAACCTTTCATTTCTATATCTTTTTTTCTTTATTGATCTCCCCTAATTTCACATTTCCACTGGTTTAAAGTTGTAATTTATCCTCAGTTTAGTTATTTTGAAGATTTTTTTTCATCATACACATTTTTTTTTAATATTTTTTTTGTTTTTAAATAATATGAAACTTTTTAAAATTATTTTGATTCCACGTGAGATCTATAAACCAAAGTTCAAAATGTCTCATGACTTTTTCACTAGGAAAAAAATGAAGTACAAAATTCCTCATGAGTTTTTCATCATGAATAAAATGAATATCAAGAAAGGGTCCTTAATGTCGAAGGAAACTAGAACATATATGGAGAAGAAATAAAAAACTTAATTCTTGTATATTCCACTTGGATTATATAATTTTCTAATTTTTATATTATTATTTTATTGAAGTTATGTTATGTGTACTAATTTTTTATTTTTAGAAAAAAAAATTATATACTTCATCAATTAATTTAATAACCTATATAAAACTAACATTCTACATTGATTATTAAAATAAATTACATGGTCTTCATTTTTAAATTGGTTTTATATAATCAACATTGAAAAGTATTTACAACATTAATGGTAATTATATCGGTTAAAATACAACATTAAAATGCAAAAAAACCAATGTTAAACGGAATTCTTTCATGAGAAAAACCATGAAACAACACGTTATGTATATCACAACACACCATATAGGAATATATGTCTTGTAAGTACATATACACAATAAAGATCATACAAAAAGTTACTCACAAGTAGTGTTGTGTGATGGCATACTTCATGTATCAATTGAACTCCATAAATGAGTATAAATAGATGTATAAGGGTTTACATTGTGTTACCACCAATACACATCGTACACTTAATTAATTTTAAGTAACATTAATTTTTAAAATTTATTTAAAATTATAGTATATGTAAATCACAAGGACTATTTGGATGGATAATTAATTTAAAAGAACTAATTAATTAATAATATTTTTTTAATATTAATTTGAGGAAATTTATATTAATAAAGGATAGATTTAAATGAATGTTAAGTTGTTTTAAAGGAATGTACGTTTCATGCATGGATGATCATGAGCTAGACTAACCAATGTGTGTTTTTAGTTTATATTTAATTTAGTTATTTATTAAAAATTCTTTGTGATAAAATTATTATTAAATTAAATATGATGATTTATGCATCATCCCTCCCTCTTTATTATGAATGGGATTGTGTGTCCATTTTTTATTTATGTAACAACAACCCCCCGGTTTCCCACACCTACAAGTGATTATGCATATGTAATTAAAGAATTTTCTGGTAAATAGAATATTGTTCTAAAACAAGCCAAGGTGAGACCAACCATGTAATATATAAGTTAAAGGTGGAATACTGCAACTCAAGACCATCTTAGATCGGGGAGTTATTCCCCAAGGGTCAATGGGTCAGTTTATTGTCTTTTTCATAAAGAAACCAATACTTAAAGTTCATGATCATTCCACATGTTTATTTTACTATTTCCAGTTCCTGGTAATTTAATTATTTATTTGATAAAATGATTATTTGATATTTAAATGTGATCAAATAAAGTTAATGAAATAATGAGATTTCTTGTTTTAAATAAAGTAAATGAATTATGCATAAATTATTTTATCAATATAGGGTTAATTAATTATATATAATCCATATAATATTAATAAAAGTGTAATGTATATAATAAATAATATTTATATGTAAGGATAGAAAAATACCTCAAGCAGATATTAAGCCACAAAAGACTTCAATTAATTGGGTTAAGAATATGACCATAACTTGAAATACTTTTCTGGATTCCATAAAAGTTATTTCAATTATCTAGAATTTATAACAAAATTTATGGGTTGAATTAACCTATTTAGAATCATGGGTTGATTACCTCTACAGGACATGGTGCAGTTAGGAGGTGGGTGTTGAGTAAATCTAATTCTAGTATTTTGGGATTGGTGAGTACACTCAATGGATCAAGGAACAGTCTGTTAATGCATTTGGAAATACTGTCTACCTAAATACCTTCATGTAAGTTGATAACTCCTCAATCTAGGTTATTTTAATTGAAATATGGATTCTTTTCACTATAATATCCATGAAATAGGATATTCTAAGTCAAATGGTGAAGGCTATTCACGTTTGATAAAATAATAGGAGACTAATAAAATAAAATTTATTACATAACACTTTTTTGGTTATTAAGATAATGTACTAAAAATATGCATTTATTTGTTGTATAAAATAGCAATAAATTAAACCATGACACTATATCTATATCTTATATTAGATAAATATAATCTTTTATGTGACATATATCCTCTCCTCATTGGACTGAGAAGGTGATGGAATTTTACTTAGCCTTAGGATACATCCCCAAGATTCCAAAGGGTGGAAATAAATACCAAGGGATTCATCAATAGTTGGGGGATGGTTTCCCTTTTAAAATAAAGCATAAAAACAAATATACAATAACCAAATAAAAAACTACATGATGCATGAAATAAATAAAAGACAAATCTAATAATTTTCATTATATCAAATTAAATCTCTAAAAGAGTACCATAGTGGAAAGATACAAAACATCAAATAAATAGTTAAAGAAAAACCCAACAAAAGCTTAAGACTCCAAGACCCGACTCTATAGCTCCCAATATTCTCTATGATATAACTCCACAATACATCCCATATATCTTGATTCACCACTAAAGAAGTGTAATACTTTACCTTTTCCAATTTCATGACTAATAATATCTAAAAAACCACCAAAGTTCCAAAACAGGGGTGAGTAATGAAACTCAGTAGGTTTTCTCCAAATGAATTCCATACTCACGCCACTAGAATAGAACATGTTATCACAATTATATAAAACATTTCACATGAAAAAAAATTCTAAAATAGTTGATATCGAAATATAAACAAGTTCCAAAATAAAACATTTTTCTCAAATAAGAAAAGTTACAAGAAAAGAAACAAAACAATACTTTAAAACCATTTCACAAGTTCCATTTTGCAATAATCTATTTCATTCAACATATCTACAAATCCAACCTTTCATGCAACCTAGATCTCACTATACTTACAAGTGGTGAGTCATCCCTTTAGTAGTCCATAAATTAGTGAACCATTTTTATGGGGGGGATCCCTGACCATTATCCATCCCACTAATAATGGGGGAGACTCCATACCCATATCCATCCCAAATTTATATGAACACACACAACCATCATGCCAAAAACCAATTTCAAAACAAACAATTAAACCATTTCAATAAAACCATACTTTTATCAAAAACCTTTCAAACAACCCATTTCAATAAAACCAACCTTTTATTGAAAAAACTTTTCCATGCATCAAAACCAAACAACCATTTTGAAATAATCATTTTAAAATCATTTTACCCATTCCACTTTCTGTAAAAATTCCCAATTTCCACAATTCTATAAACTATCACCAAAGAGGGATCCCAAAAATCAATTCATATAAATTTCACTACAAATTTCAATCAAAACAATCAATTTTAAATCAATATTTCATATTCTAAGTAGATTATTCGAGATTGAATCCACCTACCATGGGTTTTATAGAGAAAATGAAGAACGGCACTAAAACACCAATGAAACTAAGTTGAATTTCTAAAAAACTGCCCTAGATCTCATCCACTATCATCAAGAAATCCAAATATAATCATATTTATAATTATCTATCTTATATATCTATAGTAGATATAGATCTAAGAAAATGAGAGAGAGAGAGAGAGAGAAGTGGATCTAAGGAAAACCAAGGAAAATCACCATAAATGATGACTTACCATAAGAATCTAGATTCAACTCACCAATATATACCTTTGGATCATCTCTGGTCAATAGGAGAAGAATCCATAACCTTTTAGAGGAAGAAATACCAATTTAGGGTTTGTTTGGGAAAAAATGTAGGGTTAAAACATAATCCAGACCAAGATCCAGTTTTTTGGATCTAGTTTCTAAACAATGCATGGTTAGTCACACAATTTGGAAAATTGTGTTCTAACCATGCACCAAATTTTGTCCCAATAAAGAAGCTCGCACGATTGTCCCACATGGTTTCCAAATCGTGTTCCAAATATTCCAAACTCCACTATCTCAAGTTTAACGGTTTCTCCTAGGCAGCTGCACTAATTGGAAAAATCATACGCCAATATGTGCACCTTCCCTTTATCCTTTGTCTCATTGTGCATGGTTTCTTAGGGAAGTTTCATGGTTTCCATTAACCGTTCACCTTTATAAAATCCTCAAAAACATTCCAAACTTATTCAAAACCCTCCCAAACATCACTCTAAACTTTTACATACTTAAAAAGCATAAAATAAGGGTTACTTAATTGAAATCAGGGGTGATACATTCTCCACACCGTTGGAATTTCCCTCACTATAAATTAGAAACCTAATGTTTCTCTAAAATATTTCCATCCATTTCTCTTTCATTTCCTTCTCAAGTTCCTAAGTCTCTTCCTGAATCAGACTATGTTTCCACAAAACCCACACTAGACTAATTCTTCTTCTATACAATACATTCTCTTACCTATCCATGATCCACACTAGCATGCGAACCAACGAGGAATCTAGATCTAGGTCAACGTGATCCCATCGAATTACGTGGTCAAGATCATGCCAATACATTTTCAACTAAGATATATAGAACACATTATGCACATCACTGAATCATGGTGGCAATGCCACCTGATATGCCACCTCACCAACACATTCTAGTATCTCAAAAGAGCCTATGTATTGAGGATGTAACTTTCCCTTATTCCCAAAACAACGATTTACAAGCCTTTGAGTGATCTTCAAGAACACATGATCACTAAACTTGAATAACAATAGCGGTTGACGATGATCCTTATATGATTTATGACAACACTGAGTCATCTCCATCCATTTCCTGATCAATTTAATCTTCTCCATTATTTCTTTGACAAGGCTAATCCAAACTAATGAAGTATCACCTTTTTCCACCCAATAAAGTGGATAATGATAAGGATTCTCATATAATTCTTAAAAAGGAGCCATATATATCGAGGCATGATAACTTTTTTTATATGAGAACACCACAAATTCAATGTTCACTTCCTATAATCCACCAAAATTTATTACACAAGCTCGTAGAAAGTCTTCCAATGTTTTTATCATCCTTTCAGATTCCATGTTCATCTAAGGATAATATTCCATGCTCATATCCAACTGAGTTCTATGTTATTTTTTGTAAGAATTTCTAGAAATTATATGTAAACCTCAGATCTATATCCAACACTATTAAAACTGGTATGTCATGCCTCATTACCACTTCTCAAATATAGATTTTGGATAAGTCCTCCACTATATGTGATTCAAGAATTAGGATAAAATGGGTCAAATTTGTGAGTCGTTATACTTTCTCCCATATGGAATCATATTTTTGAACCATTCATGGAAGACTTGTTACAAAATACATAGTTATCTTCTCCCATTTCCAAATAGAAATATGTAAATTATGTAACATACCTGTTGGTCACTAATGTTAATTGCTGACAAGTTAATCATATTAAAACAAACTCATCCAGATTTATCTTCATTCTGACCCACAAAAAATGTGATTTCAATGCCTTATACATCTTCTATATTCGAGGATGAACATCCTATCTTGAATAGTGGTAATCATGAAGAAGCTTCCACTAACAATCCATAGGCACAGCCATCTGATTTATAAACCACAATACTAAACTTCCATCATGCTTTCGTCCCTCAATGGTCTCCCCATCATTGAATTTTAACCACATAGACACACATTCTATATCATATGTTTGTGTATATTTAACCATATCCAAAAAATAAGGAATGAAAAAAAAACCGAAAAGAAGGTCACTACTTCACCTCGGTCTTTACATTCCAAGTGCCTATCAACTAGGACTGACATCAACTACCACTCATCTTAAAATTCTTTTACCAAATGAGTATATGACTTTATGCTTAATGCATCTTCCACTTAATTTCTCTTTCCCAGTGTATACATCAATTCAAATCCAAATATTTGGAGATACTCCATCCATATTCTTTATATCAGGTTCAAATCCCTTTGTGAGAAAATATGTTTCATGCTCTTATGATCCATAAACATAGTAAATTTTTTAACAAAGAGGTAATAATGTCAAGTATTTATAGCATGGACTATGGAATATAACTCAAAATAATGTGTTGGGTAGTTGTTCTCGTGAAACATCAACTGAATTGATACATAAGCAAAAACATAGTCACCCTACATGAGAACAAATCCCATCCCAGATCCCGAAACATAAAAATACACCACATACCCTTGTCCTAATTCTAGAAAAATCAAGATTGGTGCTTATTTAAGGATAACTTTAAGCTCTTGAAAACAATTCTTACATTCCTCATCATATTTTAATGAAACATTATTCCTTGTTAAAGTTTTCATAGATGATTCCACTCCTGAAAAATCATGAACAAAGAAACGGTAACAAACATCCATCCAATGGACCGAAGGTCTTCATTTTTTTAGATTTTTTTGATAATCCACCTTTTAAGGGGTGAGGTGTAACCCTTACAAGGCCTGTAGGAATAATTATTACATGGCTTGTAGGCCTTAGAGGAATTCATTGCCCATAGACTTCAAACATTACATACAACCCAGACTAACAACTTGGAACTGATCCTCCCCAGTATCTTCATTGTGAATCAACTCTCCACCTTCGCATGGATATTCATCTAGGAAATCTCGTGAATGCATAGGCTTATCCCGATGGCAAGGGCCATACCCTCTAATTCTTTCAATTCGTGTAGTTTCTGCTATGGTGAAATCTCTTTGCTCATCCTCCTTATAGAGCTTGTTCCTTATAGGTTGTCTGGTTTGCATCTGCACTTAAAGTGGCCTGAAGGCCTTGAGGTGGTTTGAAGGCCTTAAAGGACTCAGGGACCAAATCAGTGGCCCGAAGGCCCAAACGGGAGCAAATTCCTAGCTGCTATAGTGCCAAACTTTGCCTTCTATAGTTCTCACTATAGTACCTGCTATAGTGTTTCACAGTTCCCATTACAGTACTACTACAGTGGCCCGAAAATTATGCCTCTTCTTGGATTTCATCCCAGGTCTCCTAGATGCACTTAAGAGTCCTCACCAACCGGCCTGAGGCTCATGTGTGAAATGGTAATAACTAGATATTCCAAGGAAACTGTGTATATCGAATACATTTTTTGGCTTTTTACAATAAATAATAGCTTCTATCTTTTTTGGATATACAAAAAATCTTTTTTATAAATTACATGGCCAAGGAAAAAAAATTATTGTATCTAAAAATCAAACTCTGATAGTTTTTCATTCAGATGATGATCCCTCAATATTCCCAACATTGTCGCCAAGTGTTTCTAATGCTCAGTCCTTGTTCTTGAATACACAAATATGTCATCCATAAACACCATTACAAAATAATCCAAATACCTCTAAAATATTTGATTCATCAATACCATAAATACCAATGGTGCATTTGTAAGACCAAAAGGCATTACCACATATTCGTAATGTTCATATCTACTTATGAAATCAATCTTTGGAATATCTTCCTTATGAACTTGTAATTGGTGATATACAGATCGAAATCCAATTTTGGAGAACCAATGAGATCTCCTAAATTGATCAAATAGATCATCAATGCATGTAAGTGGATACCTATTCTTTATCATAACTTAGTTAATATTATGATAATCAATACATATCCAAAGATTTATATCCACCTTTTTCACAAAAAAATATCGGTGATGTCCATGAAGACATGCTCAGCTGAATGAATCCTTCTCTTTCCTCCTCTTCCAACTTAAATTTAAATCCCTTAATTATGTTGGTTCTATATAATAATAAAGAATGGAAATAGTATTGGTCCCTATAAGGAGATCAATTATAAACTCCACTTTCCTTATAGGTGGTAACCCTGAGAAATTATCAAGAAAAAACATCATGAAACGAATCAACCACTGCTGGAAAACTGTTATTCTCGATATCTTCCATAGAGGAAAAATTAAATGCTACCAAATAGTATGAGATCATTCTAACCAATGGTTCCAACACGCCCATTACACCTACCTTTATACTCTGGTATTCTCAAAAGAGGTGCTTGACTCTATCTTCAGTTGTGAAACTGAGCTTTTTGGTATAATAATCGATATGATACTTGAACGTTGTCAACCAATCCATACTTAGGATTATATCATAGTCATCTATCTCAAGCATAGAGAAATACCATATCATCTCATCTCCATCAACAGTTATAGAACAGTCTCTACATGCAAAGTTTCAACATTCTCTTTGACCAAGAGGTGTTTTTAGTTTTAGCATAGAAGGAATCATCTCAACATTTAAACCCAACAAATCAAAAGAACAAGAATAAATAAATGAATGTGATACAACCATATCAAAAAAATCTTTCATAAGGTTAGAATTTAAAAGAATCATACCTCTCACAATTTATGGTCTAGACTGATCATTCACAATCACTTGTTCATCTCTATATAATTGTTAGATCACCGCACTTTGTTCCTTATTTCCCAATTGATAATTCACTACCTAAGGAGTCATGTTATTCCTGGAATAACTATAGCTATCTCTATTCTAATGATGATTTTGATTCTACTTCCCTCATCCCATCGAATCATACGACTCCTGCAACACCTGAGAAGTTTCATGAACACCCAACCTCATAGCACTATGATAATATCACTGAAGATTCCCCATCTGATTACAATTATGGAATTCTCTAGGTAGTGCCGTACATTATTTATTCATGTGGTAAAACAAACCATGTAGAAAACATCCTTCCTAGATCTTTGGTTTTGGATGAAGATTCAATGATCTATCTGTTTGATTCTGAGTCATACTACCACCTCGGAAATAGGTGCCCCCCTTCCACTTACTCCCAGTATTAGAGTTCCCACCATTTCCCATAGGTATCAACATACATCCTCCTCTCATAGCACTTGAGATGTCACTTTCTACCACCATCTATCGACTAACCATATCTGTATAATCCTTAATATATAGAAAAACTATCTTTGAGTGATTGTCCTCCCTCAGCCCCAATTTAAATATGTATGCCTTTAAAGATGCATTAGCAGAAAATTTTGGTGAAAATCACATCAAATTCATGAATCTGGTTGCATACTATATAAAAAAAATATTTTCTTACTTTCAGATGAATAAGTTCAACATTATTTGAATACTAAACATGAGGGGATGTAATTATTAGTTAAATAATTCATCAAAATCCTCCCATGAAATACCATGGTCCAATTTATCCTGAACTGTTAAATCCCACCACTAGAATACCAAATCCTCTAGCATATATGTCTCCATATTGAATTTTAGTTCATTTGGTGTGATAATGAAATCAAAGATTTGATTCAACCTATTCATACACACCTCCACCTTCTATGTTTTAGGATCACCCCTAAATATGGGTGGATTATGCTTTTGGAATTGGATGGAATGGTCCACTTTCCTTGGTTAATCCCTCTTATTCCCTTTTTCCATAGCCTGAAATGATTAGATAATACTCTAAACCAGTTGTTGGATCACCTATGGATTAGGTGCAACCACATTCTCATTAGCCTCTTCTATTTGGTTCCAAAGACGCCTACTGGGTTCCATTTTCTAAACAAACAAAAAATGTCATAAGTATTATTCTCTATTAACTGAAGTCTTAACATTTTAAATTCAATCACATCACAACTATAACAAAAATGATTTCCAAAATTTAACCTTTATCATGTTCAACCATTTTTGAAAAAGAAAATAAACTTTCTTTTGAAAACCAAACTGTTTTTGAAATACAACCACCATGCCCTTTTCAAAATATTTCATTTAAAAACAATTTCAACATTTTTCAAAAATCAATACATTGCACCAAGTCATATATCATTAATCAAAATGAAATATGCACTTCTAGTGGGAATTCATTTCTACAATGCATGTTATGCTTGTCTCATTGGCTAAACCCATGACAATGAGATTCCAATTCCTATAAGTGTGTCCAAAACACTTGTGTACCTGAATCCCTAGTAACTTTATGCTCAGTATAAAAATGTTAGCTGTATATTTTTATTCCCTATATTTCAAGTCCCGATGATCCTACTTCTTTATACTAACCTAACATAATGAATAGACCAGAATTACTATCAATTTCAATACTAAGAGGATTGAAGACCACTTGTTAGGAAAGGACCATACAATTTAATACCACTTATAACATCCATCCCTTCCTCATTATCTTGATAAGGATGTGGCACATTACTTGGCCTTAGGAAACATCCTTAATATTCCAAAGGTTGGAAATAAATGTCAAGGGCTTCATCAAAAGTTAGGGATGATTTTCCCTTTAAAAAAAATCAACCAAACATATAATAACCAAATAAACCACTACATGATTCATGGTATAAATGAAATACAACTATAATAAATACCATTATATCAAATTCAAACCCCAAAAGAGTACCATAGCAGAATACCATAAGACATCAAGTAAAAAGAGGAATACAAAACCAACAAAATCTCCAGACTCCAAGATCCAACTCCACATCTCTTAACATTATCCCTGCTCTAAATTCACAATACAGACCAAATATCATGATGCACCACTAAATAAGTGTGATAATTTACTTTTTACTAGGTCACAATTAATAATAGCTACAAAAGCACCAAATTTCCAAAGCAGGGGTGAGTAATGAAACTCAGTGGTTTTTCCCAAATGAATTCCCTAATCATGCCACTAGAATAGAACATATTAAAAAATTTATATAAAATAATTTATATAAATCAATTAAAAAAATATTTGATATTGGAATTTAAAAAAGTTCAATAATAAAACAGTTTTCTAAAATAATAAAATTTACAAGGAAAGAAACCAAACAATACTTTAAAACCATTTCACAAGTTCTATTTTGAAATAATCCATTTAATTCTACATATCCACGCATCTAACCATGCATGAAACATGGACCTCCATATACTCATGAGTGTTGAGTCATCCTTTAAATAAGACATCAATTAGTGAACCATTTTGATAGGGGAGAGCCTTAACCCTTATCTATCCAACTAATCATGGTAGAGACTCATTACCCTTATCCATCCTAAATTAACATGAGCACACACAACCATTATGCCAGAAACCAATTCCAAAACAACCATTTCAATAAAACCATACTTTTATTAAAAACCATTCAAACAAACCATTTCAATAAAACCAAACTTTTATTGAAAACACTTTTATATTCTTTAAAACCAAACATCCATTTTTAAATCATCAATTTAAAATCATTTTACCCATTCCACATTTGACAAAGATGCCCAATTTTCACAATTCTATAAACTGCCAGCAAAGAGGGTTCCAAAAAAGAAATTAATATAAATTTCATGACCAATTTCAATCAAAAAAATAAATTTGAAATCAATCCTTCATATTATAAATATAGGATTAAAGAGTGAATCAATTTATCTTGTGTTTTCGGGTGAAAATGAAGAATGACATTAAAACGCCAATGAAACAGCGTTGAATCTCTAAAAACTAGCATTTTATCTCCTTCCCTGTCATCAAAAAAGAAAAATATAATCATATTTTAAATAAAATACATTATATATATCCACAGTGGAAATAGATCGACGAAAAAAGAGAGAGGGATAAGTATATCTAAGGAAAACCACCATAAATGATGACTTATCATGAGAATATGAATTCAACGCACTAAGACAAGCCTTCATGTCGCTTTTGGATCGATTTGAGAAGCCTCCTTAGCCTTTGAGAGGAATAAATCTCGAGTTAGGGTCAGTTTGGGGAAAAAATTAGGGGTTAAAACATAATTTCTTCCTAGATCCACTTTTGTGGATCTAGTTTTTAAACCATGCACGGTTAGTCACTCGGTTAAGAAAACTGCATGCAAACCATGCACCAGCTTCTATCCCAAGCATGAACCTCGCATAGTTGTCTTGTACGGTTTCCAAAATATATTCCAACCATGCCAAAGCACACTATCTCAAGTTGGACAGTTTCGTCTAGGTGGACACACGGTTTGGAAAAATTGTTTGCCTTTACATGTTCCTTACCCTTATCCTTTGTCTCATTGTTCATGGATTCCTAAGGAATTATCATTGTTTCCACTAACCACACACCAACTATACACCATTACGAAAGCACAAAAAACATTACAAACCCTCTCAAACTTCACACTAAACTTTTAAAAAATTAAAAATCATAAAATAAGGGTTACTTACTTAAAACCGATGGTGCTAAATTCTGACTAGAGCAAACTTCCAATAGAGGTACTAGTGTTTATTCATTATACTGCACTAAGAGTGAAAGTTTTTCAAGTTTTTTCCTCAATTCCTGATGAAAATTCTAAGGAAAAAAGTGAGGAGGGGCATAATATATTCTAGAAACATATATATGATGCATTTTATATCCAATGCCTCATGTTATCATTCATCACTAGTGATATCTAAAATCTATATGAATAAATGGATGCATAAAGCATGTTATATTATCTCCATGATCTCTGTCAAGAGATAGAAAAATAAAAGAAGTATAAGATCTCCAAGTAACTATTTACATGTATGTTTATAGAAGGTTCATCAACTAGGCATCATGTAGTCAACTTGATTGGATATATTGAGCTTCCTAAATTTTTGGGTTTTAATTTACCCAATGAATTATATATGGACCTTGTATTCACCTAACTTCTTAAAATATTCTCCAGTTTTATTAGGAATTTTAATATGAATTATATTGAGAATTCATTCCTATATCTCCTAACTCTGATTCACCCAATAGATAAAAACATGAGGTGTAAAAAAACCTCCTTTCCTTATGGGGAACAAGAGAATGAGAAATTTGAAGGGCCCCAGGGGAAACACCATGTATAAGTCACATTCAGACTTCCCAACCAAGATGAGGAGGATAAAGTGGTAGACTGAGGTAAAAGATGCATTATGTTTTTCATGGGGTGTGAATAGCCACTGGAATAAGAATTGTGCCTTTTTGAAGAATCAAGGGGAAGCTTTAGGTCTATTTGTTATCAAATATATTATTTTAGACTCTAAAAAAATGGGTATTGAATTTAGATTTTGGTGCTCAAATTTTTATCCAAATATAAGAAGCAAGTAAATACAAGAAGGTTTCCAAAGCTGAGGTGGATCTTCGAGCTGCCAATGGAGTAAGACTAATTACACTATCTATCGGAGACTTTCATCTTACTTTTATAATGGGTTAAATTTTAGTTTTAAATAATTTTTATTATGCACCCCATGTAACCAAATAATTATATCAATTTCAAATCTAGATATTGATTGATTTATTTTAATTTTTAAAAATATAGCATTTTTATGTGATGGAATTTCTTAATAATGGTCTTTATGTACTAAAACACAAAAACCTTGTGTTTAAAGTCAATAACGAATCAAGGTCACATGAATCGTATCACACCCATTTGTGGTATCACCAGCATGGTAATATTAAAAAGTATTACCAGAAAAAGATATATAAAGAGGGGTATTTGGATTCTTTTGAACTAAAAACCTTGGATGTATGTCACGCTTTCTTTTAAGGTAAAATGGCCAAATTTCCTTTTCGTAGAAAGGGTGAAAAGGCTATAAATCTTATTGAATTGGTCTGTAAAGATGTGTGTGGAATTTTTTTTAGTTAAATATATGATTGGATACTCTTACTTAAATACTTTTACTCGTGAATTTAGAAGGTATGGTCATATATACTTAATGAGGTATAAGTATGAATACTTTGAGAAATTTAAGGATTCCAAGAATAAACTAGAGAATCCTCTTGGTGAGAAGATAAAGAAACTCTACTCAAACATTGGTTTAGAATATCTTAACCAATATTTCATTGATCATCTAAGGGAGTTTTGGATTCTATCTCAACTCGCTCCTCTTTAAACACCACCTTGGAATAGTATTAGTTAAAATAGGAACCGCACATTATTAGATATGGTGAGAATGATGATGAGTCAACTGTATCTTCTATTCTCCTTTTGGGGATATTAATTATAGATTATTGTACATATAATAAACTGGTTTCCAACTAAAGTTTCTAAAATAATTCTATATGAGTCAATTTATGGGTAGATAACTTTTTTGAACATTTACATGTGTGGGGTTGTAAAGTGTTTATTAAGGATATATCTAGAAACAGACATTCACCTTAGGTAAAAAGTGTATATTTTTAAGATATTCCAAGGAAATAATGGGACATTATCTATATAACCCCTCAAATAAAAAGGTAGTATTGGAAAGACAAGTCGTGATCCTTGATAGGGATCACATGACCAAAAGAGTTAGTGGGATATTGATTGATCTCAATGAAGTTGAGGATCAAGATATACAAGAGTTGGAATATGAAAAAATACAGCAAAGAATGTTTTAAGAGGTTATTTTAGAGACAAAAGTACTATATAGGATCACTAAAGAGGGTACATAATAGAGAAATATGGTTTTATAAATAATGAGTATGTATCATTATTAGTTAATAATGATGAATCAATGTTCTGAAAGGAAGAAGGATGTAGCAAAAAAATAGAATGTGGAAAGAATCTATGAATTATAAAATGTATTACATGTAAAAAAACAATTTCTGGGTTTTGGTAGGTCCTCTGGTGGATATAAATCATGTTGGGTGAAAATTGGTATTCAAGAAGAAACTTTACATGGATGATAAATTCATCACCTTTAAGTGAGGGTGGATGCTAAAGGTTTTAAGTAACATCAAGGCATAGACTAGGGTGAAACCCATTTGGTAGTTTCTATGATAAAATCAATCATAATTATGTTTTCTATAGTATCTTACCATGATTATGAAATCTAGTAAATGGATGTCAAGCCATATTTCTTTAATTACAACCTTATGGAATATTACTATATGACATAAGTCAAAGGATTTTTTAATCCAAAAGATGATAATAAGGTATCCATGTTATAGGGATCCATTTATAGGTTGAATCCTAAATTGAGATCATGGAGCATTAATTTTTATGAATCTATGAGATAATTTGGTTTCATAGTGAATCAATGTGATCCTTGTATTTATAAAATATTTAGTGGGAGTATATTAATTTTCCTAATAGTATATATTGATGATATATTACTTATTGGAAACAAGATGTTTGTTCTACAATCTATTAATACATGGTTAAACAAATTTTTCTCCAAGAAGGAAGGTGAATCCACCTACATTCTAGGGATTAATATTTATCATGATATAATCAAGAGTCTACTTGGACTATATTATTGTATATACATTGATAGGTTACTAAATATTTTGGAATAGAAGATTACAAAAGGGGATTATTTCCAATGTTTCATGGTGTGAAAATATATAAGAAAATGTTTCCTTAGACATGAGGAGGGAGAGAGAAAGAGATAATGAGCATGATTATTTATGCGTCAGTGATAGTATAGGTCATTTATGTCATGTTATTTACAAGTCTTGATGTTTCCTATTCCTTAATAATTATAGGTAAATATCATGTAGACCCAAGAGAATAATATTGGATTATTTTAAAGACTATTCTGAAGTATCTAAGGAATACTATGGATATGTTCCTTATTTATGATGGAAATGAGGAACTAGTTATTATGGGATATATAGATTCTGGTTTCTAGATAGACCAAAACGATATGAAATAATAGTTAAAATATGTCCTCTACCTTAATGGAAGATTTATGAGATAAAAGACCTCAAAGTATCTATTGTTCATCGATTCAACAGTAGAGTCTGATTATATTAAAACTTATGGTGTAGCTAAAGAAGTGGTTTAGATATGAAACATCATCTAAGAGATTTATGTTTTGATTAGCAGTAATATTTCTATCACACTATATTTTCATAATACTGTAGTGGTTGTCTGAACCAAGGATTCAAGGTTACATCGGTAGGTAAAGAATATACTCTAAAAATTATTACTTCCTAAGGGGTTTCTCTCAGAGGGGTGAGGTTACTATATCCAAATTTTCCTTATAAGAGAATGTGGTGGTTCCATTGACTAAATACTTATCTTATCATATGCATGAATATCATGTGAGATATAGAGAATTTAAATTTTTTGGTAGTTGGATCTAGTGAAAGTGGGATTTTATTATACTTGGTTCCCTATGACCAATATACTTTGTACTTTTGATTACCTTTATATTAAATGGCCTGAATATTAGAAAATATCACTTGATTAGTTCTCTTACGTATAAAATTAGTGTGATAATTTCCTTATAATATGTTTCATATTGAAAGGTTATAGAAGTTTCCCACTATAATGAGAACCTTAAAGTTCTATAAAATATTCTTAAATATATCATATGGTCAACTGACATCTATCTAATAGGATAAAGATAATGTTTTACTATCAAGTTTTGGATTCTCACGATACATTGAGACTTCTACTCATGAATATCAGGCTTTGTAATCTCTATGACCAAATGTTATGAGGAAAACCCTAAAATAAGAATTCTTCATGTTATGTGGCATTGGATTTTCCTATCTATGGGCATGTGTATAAGTTATTATACTTGAGATTTTAATTAATGTATATCTTGAATCATGTAATTTGATGTATTGTTGAAAATTGTGAAGATATATGCTCATGTAGAAGTAGGATATGTTGGGTGAATTATAATTGATATAACATTGATAGATAATTCAAGAAAGTATTTGTCCCTTACTAGACCATAAGATAATATCTCAGTCTCTTTGATTGAAATAGAACTATCTGATTATGTTCATGGCTATGGTGGTTCATAGATGAGTTCATTTCAGGTGTTCAAAGAAATATATATCAATCATATGGGTTGATGAAATGGGTATGAAACCTTCTTGATGAGATATTGACACAAATGGATTATATTTCATAGTAAGTGTACATATGAGGTTGTTTTCATTATGGAGTTAAGGAATTTCTCTATGGGTGTCTTGATGTGTTTCTAGATGATAGTCTTAGACTTTAGGAAAGAAACTTAATTCCATTATAAAAGTGGAATTTAGGGCCACATAGTAAGTTTATCTCAAATCTTAGTTAAATTTTAATTTAAATATTAATCTCAAGTTCAAGGAATAATACTTATTCAGGTTATATCGATAACATAAATTCAACCACCATTTATTCAAGTTTAGAATATATGTGAATAAAATATTAAAATAAATATATATTCACCAGATAGAGAATATAATATTTATTTATATATAGAATGAATAACATAATGATATCTATTTATTGAAAAATATTTATTATTCAAGGTTTAATAAATTTTGAGGAGGATTAATGGGCTGAGTTATGGGTCCAGTGGAAATGATGGATTTTATTTAATATTAATTAAATTAATGTTTATTTATTTATTTAAAAAACTAATTTAAATATCCAAAAATTAGTGCATATCATGGAATATAATAATAATATTATTATTATTATATGATAAGGGTTTTATTTAGAATAATAAATTAGAGAAGCGAATATGTTCAATTATTAATTTTTGAACCCTAAGCATGTAATCCAACTTATATCAATTCTAGGATGAGATGATAATAATTGTGCACAATAATATTCTCTTAAGATAATTCTCTTAAGACCATAGAGAAATATCTCAATAACACTCCCAATAATGAGATACAATTATCTTATTCCTCCTTATCAAGACTGAGAGAATAAGATAGAATTGTTTAAGACTAAAGGAGTTATCACTATGATTAATGGTTAATGGTGAAATTTGTTTATAACCGATATTCTAGAACTTGGAATTCCATTGGAGAAGTTTTGAGATTTTTGGAGAATGTGTGGGTACCTCTAGAGGAATCCTACTTTGGATTCTCTATCACAATAATGATATGACCAGAAGGTCAACTAAATTCATCAATAAAAAAATTACTTAGTGAGGTGATTATTATTTATAAATTAATTATAAATTATTTTTGAGAAGATCATCTCTTTAAATATTTCAAGGTTATTTTTTCCAATTATGAATATTTATTCAAGGAAATAGATGAAACCATTGTTCAGTATGGGACTAACCAATTTCTTTTTACCCATGGAAACTTATGTTTACACATCTTTTTGTTTCATAAACCAACCTAGGTCAACCTGTCATGTCACCCAACTCATCCTATTTTAAGAACTCAGAATAATCCTCAATCACTCTAGGAAATAAACTAGTTCCATGAAATCAAAAATAACTAAGTGGGCATAATTTCACCAAATAAATATCAATAAACAAGTAGCATAGTCATACCGAGAATTCAGCATAGTGCATCCATACATTAATCTATCATGCATAATAAAATAAGCAGTTTCAAATATAAATAGATTCCAAAAAAATGTATATCCAAGGTAAAAACTAATCCCACATTTGAAAAGAAATATAAATCAAAATACATAATAGGAAAAAATATCTAAGAGAAAAAAGGTAAATAAAAAAGGGAATATGTGATAGATACATCAACCATTTGAGACTTACTGCTAACCCGAGCTACCAAACGATCATCATCGTCTGACCTAAGGTCACCTCCATATCTTAAAACAATAAAAAACTAGTAAAATGTTGTATATTATCCCCATAAAATCCTGAAATGTGGATATGCAAAATATATAAGAATTACATACACACTAAGGTATGTATATAGGGTGTGAGATCCTTATGCCCACAAAATATTCTATGAAATTAATTTTATAATATATTCCATAATGAATAGTTTGAAATACCTTCGAGGAAAATATTATGTTTAGAATTTAAAAAAATAACAATATATACACAACTATTTTTCCTTTTTTATCAAACAGTAGCAAACATTGAAATTAAGAAGATCAATTTATAGAAATTAATTTGAAAATATTTTTCCAAAAATAATTAAATAAATGAATTCATTAGATGAGAGAATAATAATTTAATTTTTAAAACCTCACTTTACCCTTTTATCTTTCCAAAAAAATGATTTTTGTATTTATAAAAATAATTGAATAAATTATAAACAAAAAACATGAAGTTGTAATGCATAAGGAATAGCATAAATAAGAAAAATATAAAACCATGAAACCCAATGATAAACTATTATAGGAACATTAATATATCAATGTAAAACATAAATGGATCCCATAATTATAATTAAATTAGTGCTAAAGCAAAAAAACTACAATATAGGATGTTTAATATAAAATCCAAAGTCAAGTAGTACAAGTTATCTTTTATAATAGTTAAAACATAAAGGAAAACTATGTAAATAAACATATTAATCAATAAAAATAAATAAATAAATAAACCTAAATGGTATTAATGTACCGAAAAAATAAAATAAGAGCACCAAAAGTAAATGAAATCATGGGAATGGCCCCAAAGAAACTATGTTCAAGCAACCTACGACCTTATAATATCTTGTTGATCAAAAAAATCATATATAACTACATAAACACTATTAGGGAAAGAAATATAAAAGCCTATTGTGAAGGGTCCACCCCATTAAGTGGCTCCCTATACATATCTCTGAGGTGTTTAATCAATGTTGTGACATAATCTAAGTCTAGGTACGACACACCATGCCTAGTAGTACTTTTGTAAAAATTCCTTACCCAAGATCTTGGAGTTCCCATGAATCTAGATAAGTGAGGTGAAGAAACATTTTAACACTCATAAATCATATATCAATGACATAGAGAAAGATAATTAATCACAATATCATTACCTCATCACAACTCCCTAAACCCTTTAGTAAGAATCCCCTTACAATTCACATAACCCTTAAACTATAATCAATTACATCTCATAATATAAACAACATAATTTAAATCAAAATGGAATGGGGATCGAACCAAGGTTCTAGCCTATATTATGAATTCCTTTAATACAAAGTTCCAAATTGGACTTTAGTTTCAATCTTCCATTAGAAAATTTAGAAAATAATCTTTGAAAACCACTTTAAAACTAATATTTTATTATAAATCATAATTAACCTAAAGTTGAGAACAAAAATTAAATTAACATGGATACATTTCCTTAATATGAATATAATATCAATTGGATTATATATATATATCATGAATATAATACAACCCACATGTAATCATAAAAGAATGTTAAGGAAAATAAATAATATGAATAACACATACAATCCTATCAAAACAACCCTCGAACCACTTAAAAATTCCTTTAATCTATGAAATATCACATATGGAAAAAATTTGAAATAATTTGTAAATATAAATCCCCAATTAAATTTTCAATTACTTTAAAAAGAGTGTTTAATGAATTTTATCAAACACTTGGGGTATATTTAAATTGATTCTAGGTGTATATATTTTAGGAACCATTTAAAACCCATATTATATTATTATTGAAAAAACACCATCACAAGATAACCCATACAACATCATTAATAATAGAATTTATAAGTAGATTCTAATTAAAAATAGATTTTTAAAAATCAAGAACACATGGCATGTTAAATAAATGGAATTTCATAGAACCACCTACCTTAATATGATGAAACAATGTTGTATTCAATGAAAAAGGGTATATAAGGTCTCAATAGAAGCTTCACATTCCCTAAAAATTAAAATCCCCATGTTTAAATTATCCCTAGACATTATGTTCAACCAATAAGTCCATTAGTCTTAGTAAGAAGAAGGAATAATGAATAAATTCATGGAAAAGAAGAGAATATGGAGAGAAAGAATAGAAATATGGTTTTACCTTGAGGAATCTTGATAAAATATACTATATAGAGATGGAGAAGGGAGGGTAATAACCCTTTAAGGTCCTCCAAATATTACAATTAATGAGGTGATGGAAATGGGAAACCCCAATAAAAATCACCCCAAAAACCAGATACCCCTTCTCGATTAGTTTGCAAGGTTTACCCACATAGTTTTCTAAACCATATAGAAACTATGTGGTTTCCACTAGATTCAAAGTTTTGTATACCCATGAACTATACCTTCATAGTTTAAAAATCCATGTGGTAACCGTATAGCTTGGAAAAAGTGAAAAAGAATCAATATTTTCATCCCTAAAAACTCTAAAATCAAGGGAACCCATTATAGTATAAGTATACACATTTAAAATTGAATTTTTTGTGTGAAAATTATCCTGCTCATGCCACTTTCTATCCCTATAAATCCTTTAGTAAATTTAGAGGAACTACACTAAACTCAAAAATGAGATACTCAACAGTCGCGATGAAAGAGAGGTGTTAAATGTTTTAGAGTTTCCCAAATCAAAAATATTATTATGAAATACCCAAATGTACCCTTGAGATATGACCCAATTAATTATGAAATAGATAGGAGGTCCCAATATAGGTCTCTAATAGATAACCCACACAATGATGATTCATCCAATTTACCATTGAATTTTGATAAATGATTGAAATAACTAATCTATTATTGGATAAATATTGATTTCTATTTCAAAAGATATAAAAAACTATAATCAATATATTCACACTCCACTCATGAAACCTAATAAAACACTCATTAGTTTCTTACCAAGAAGGGTGAGACCTTTTACAGGTCTCCCCACCATGTATGGTTTTAACTTAATATGGTGAAATGGATGAGGTCACACTACCATGGGAGAATAATTTTAGAAAAACAAACTTTTAACAATCTATAACCGAAACTAACAAAAAAATTAATAAGTCCCAAAAAATCAAGAAATTTGGAACCATCCTTAAAGACAGTGATATTAGGAATATTTGTCCAAGAAATGACACTTCCAAATTGAGGTCTAGTAAAAGACTCATTTCAAGGGATCAATTTTCCCAAAGAGTCCTTAATACATAACTCTAAATAAAAAACACTTTGTAAGAAATTTAATTGTTTAAAACACTCTATTTTGAGTTTGGGTTCAATTAATGGTAGTAAAGATCAAAATAAAACTACAAGAAGAACAATGACAAAAGAAACCTATCAATGAGTACATCCTACACTCCATAAACTAATTTACAAGGGATACAATAAAAATAAAAAAATAAAAAACTCAAACATTCATGTCTTAAG
Organism: Viscum album; assembly: GCA_963277665.1. NCBI lineage: Eukaryota > Viridiplantae > Streptophyta > Magnoliopsida > Santalales > Viscaceae > Viscum > Viscum album. Next base: position 1,370,908,040 of record OY728141.1, on the reverse strand, counting down.
ACCCAAATAACATAACCTAATTAAAATACAAGATGGGTAAAATTTAAAACAAAATTCCCAAAAAAGAGTGTACACACATTTTAAAAAACACTTGATTTCTTTGAAAACATTTAACCTTGATTAGACAACCCAAGAGAAATCCATTTCAAAATCCACCAGAAATCTAAAACCTAACTTATCTTCCATGGAAATTTTTATCATTTACATTGGATTCAAAAACCAAAAATTTTCATCTAAATACTCTTATAATTTCTATTTCAAAATTGGCCTATTTTAAAAAAAAATCATGAGCATAAAAATACCTTTTAGAACCATCAAAAAACTGGTTTTTATAAATAAAACACCCTATAAAATCTATTTTATATTCCATAACAAATTTTCCAAATAATAAATAACTCTTTTAAAATATGATTCAAATCCATTATGCATAATCATCAATAAAAAACAAACCTAATATCATTATTTCACAAAAAAAAGACACATAATTAACCTTGTATCCATGGTAAACACCATTGGAATCCATTAGGTTATCATGGGTGGAAAAACAATAAATCATGGGAAGATTCAAAACTTTTCATGGTTTGGGTACACAGTTTGGTGAACTTTTCACCAACCATGTAATGGAATTGGATATATGTTTTAGTGCCATCCACAAAATCTTTACATATTTTTTCAAACCATGTGATCTAACAATATGTTCATCCTCTATTTATAACCAAAAATATGAAAACCCTAAAAAACACACATATATCTTCATTAAAGATTAAAATAACAACAATTCAAATTAAAATATATCAAAAATAATAATCATAAATGAATCCCAATTTCAATAATTTAATATATACTACCCATGTAAACTTAGGTTTCATAATTAAAAGGTGGTGATCAATCACCTAATCATGATCTACATCATAATCCCCAACAATCCTATCACTTTTCTACTAGAATTATATAAACAAGTAGAGGAAACTTTGATGCCATTTTGTCATGAACCAACCTGAATTAGCCTAAAACATTACCTAAGTTGGCTTGTAACAAGGCATAAGGTGTGTTTTTGAATTCCTTGTGATGGAAACTAGGGCAAGGAAATTTCAAATAACTGGATGGGAATGATTTCACCATATAAATATCAATAAATAAGAAGGGGAGTTATACTGAAAATCCAACATGGTGTATCCATACATTGGACTACCATGCATAATGAAATAAGTGGTTTCAAATATAAATAGAAATCAAACAAGGAATATCCAAAGATTTTGAATAATACCATATAACATAAGAAACATAAATCAAAATACATAATGGAAACAAGTATAAAATAAATCAAAAAGAAAAGAAAAATGGTTGAAGTGGATTATACATCTTCCACACGTAACGAAATACTAACCCAAGCTACCAAATGATAATCACTATGTGACCCAGGGTCACCTATATTCCTGAGACATCCAATAACAGATAAAATAGTTCCTATTATCCACATAAGAACATATATTATGAATTTTCAGAAGGTATAAGAACTATATACATAATGAGGTGTGTATGTATGGAGTGAGAAACACATGCCCAATAGTTTACAATTGATTAAAAATTATATGTAATTACTTTTATAAGACATTCCATAAATTCTAGTTTGAAATAATTTTTTTGAAAATGATATTTTTATAATTTATTTAAAACAATAATATCCATGCACCTCTTTTCCCTTTTAATATAAAACAGGTCCACACATTGAAATCAAGACGATTAGTTTATATAAATTAATCACAAAATATTTTACCAAAAATAATTGATAAAATAACTTAATTTAAATGTAGAATAAAAATTTAATTTTAAAAACCTCACTTTAATCGTTTGTCTTTCCAAAATCACTTAATTGTTGGGTGTATTCTAATAAAAGGAGTAAATATAGAATAGAAACAAGGAATTAGCATGCATAAAGAATAACACAAATAAGAAAAATATAAATCCAATAAACCCAAATATAAACTATTATATGAACATGACTATATAAATTAACAATATAAATTGATCGCATAATGATAATTAAATGAAAGCGGTTCTAAAATAAGGAGTGAAAAAAAAGGACATTTAATATGGAAACCAAATTCAAGTAGTACAAATTATGCTTTACAATAGTTTAAAAATGAATGAAAAACATATAAATAAACATATCAATCAATTAAAAGAAATAAATAATAGAATATAAATGGAAGTAATGTCCCAAAACATAAAAATAAGATAAATAAAAGTAAACAACATTATGGGAGTTTCCCAATGGAAACTAAGGTCAATGAAACCAAAGACTTTGTGCTTTCTTAGTGATTGAACAAATAATATCCAACTATATGAATTTCATTAGGGTGATTAATCTCACAAGCATATAGATAAGGGGAAACCCAAGAATGTGTCTCTCTATATATATAATCAAAGTGTTTAGTTAATGTTGTGGAATAATCCAAGGCTAGGTATGATGCACCAGGCCTAGTAGTATTTTTCCTAGTGTTACTTAACCAAGAACTCAAGGTTCCCATCAAGCTAGTTAAGGAAGGTAAGGAAATATTTTAACACCCATAAATAACATATCCATGACATAGCATTATACAATTAATTACAATATCAATAACTCATCTCACTTCCCTCCACCCTTTAGAAAGTATCCTCTTGCAATTTATATAACCCTTAAACCATAATCAATTTCATCTCATAATATACAAAACAAAATTTTAATGTATAATGTAAAAGGGATCAATCCAAGAATGTAGCCTTTATTAAGAAATACATTGACACAAATTTTCAAATGGGCTTTTAGTTTCAATCCAACCTAGGAATAATTTTGAAATTGTTTTTGAAAACCACTTTAAAACCAAGCATTGATTATAAATCATAATTAATTCAACGAGGAGAGTAAACATAAAATTGGCATGAATATAATGTCTTAATAGGAATTAAATATAAATTAAAATATTTATATATATATCATGAATATAATACAACACACATGTAATCCTAAAATAATTTCAAAGAAAGTAACAAGCTGAATAACACATGTACTCCCATCAAAACAACCCCTTAACCCCTTTAATAATTCCTTTAACATATGAAATATAAAATATGGAATCATTTAGAAATAATTTGAAAGTATAAAACCCCATTTAAATTATCAATTCCTTTAAAAATATCATTTTAATCATTTTATCAAATACTTAGGATTCCCTTAAATTCAATCAAGGTTTATATATCTTAGGAACCCTTGAAAACCAATTTTATGTCATTCTTGAAAAACCCAACATAAGGAAACTGGAAAAATTTTATAAATACTCTAATTTATAAGTATATTCTAACTAAAATATATATTTATAAATATCAAGAACACGTATAATGTAAAATGAAAATGATTTCATATAACCACCTACCAAAATTTGATGGAACAATGTCTCATTCGATGAACAAGGGTAGATAAGGTTTCAAGGGAAACTTCACATAACCTAAACATCAAAATCCCCATTTTTAGACCTAACCCAGACATTAGGTGTGGCTAACATGGCCATTTGATCAAGGAAGAATGAATAAATAGAAGTAGAAGAAGATAATAGGAAGAGAAACATGGGTTTACCTTGAATAATCGAGATAAAATCTACCATGTAAACCTATATAAGAGAGGGTAAGTCTCCTTGATGGTTGATCAGGTATCACAATTGATAATGTGAAGGAAAGTGGAAAATACCAATTAAAAAACACACAAAAATACCTAAATAAAACTTTTCAAGTTGGTCATATAGTTTACCAAACTATGAAAATACCGTAAAATCACCACTGGATTCAAAGTTGTCCAACCCTACATACTTTACCTTTATGATTTAAAAATAGTTTAGTAATTATGTGAACTATAAAAAGTTCCCAAAATCAAAATATTCATCCCCAAAGACTTTAAACTTAATATAACCCATTATAGTGTAAGTACACACACTTAAAAGTGACTTGGTGGTGTGGCATGTTTTAATAAACATTAAAAGTAAAAAATAACCAATTTTAAAGGTATTATTTTTTGGTAATGTTAAAATAAAGTGTTAAGAATAGGGGGCTTTATTATCACTAAAAAATGTTGATAAAGGGTCATATCTGATTTTTTATTTTATTTTTTATTTTTTGGTTGTAATTGGCCTTTATTAAATATGTATATAATTATCCATCTTGTATAATATTCAGGGATATTATATTTTTATGTCATATAATTCTTCATCTTGAAATTACAGGGTGTGATGTTAGTGTCATTTTTTAAATGTTTTATGTGGTGGAGGTCTCAGTGGAAGATGAACATTTCTCTAAAGGAATTTTTTTAGCTATGATTATTGTTGATGTTTTTTCCAGTTCAAGGTTATCATGCCATATTTTCAGTTCACGTTTTTACTATTGATATCACTAAATCCAATTACCTTATATTAATAAGTATGTCTCCAATGATGTGATTTGATTAAGTTGGAGGGGAGGACTACTTCAGTAGGTTATAATTCAGTTTATTTCATCTGGTTGTCTCACATTATTCTTTTTTTTAGCATGGTGTATGCATCCTAGTGTATCATTATCGATTTTATAGTGGAGTTTTTTTCTCTTTTATAAGATTTGGAAAAAATTTGAGGTAAAAGTTATTATATTTTAGTGGTGATGAGTTAGTGTTGTGGTGGGTCTTGGGGATCACCAGGTGGGAACCTGGATACTACTATCTTGAATAATTTATTTTTATCATAATCTTATTTTCCATGAAGTGCCTTCAAATTTTTTATGAGTTCATCTTTATACTTCATTCTCATGAAATTGGATCAGTAATTTTGTATCTGATGATGTGATCTCATCACCATGAAATTAGTTCCTGATAGGTTGATACCTAGGTCGTTGACTATGATTGTGTAAAATTAATTATTTATATACCTTTTTACATGAGTAATATGGTAATAAGGGCTAAACCATAGAGAAGGAAAATTTGTGTAGACCAAATAAAAATAAAAACATGTAAAAAAGAAAATAATACAAGAACAAAAAGAGTGGGAGGTGAAGTTTTTAAGTTAATATAGAGTGATAGAAGAATTTGCTGGGAATACATGATGAAAAAAAAATGTAAAGGGAAACCATAAAATTGATTTAGTTGGGGGAACTATACCACATGGGATTGATAAAAATTTCACTAACAATGCATGAATTCAACCACAGAAATACTGAATCTGAGTACAAAAAAATCAAACGTATAACTTTTTATATATAAATCACCCTCTCCAGAGATCTATCTTGAGAACTATTATCTCTAACAAAACACAACATTATGATTCTTCCCCACGGAGAGTATCACACCACAACCTTTTCCAGAAATTACTTCGGTTGTGGTTATCAAGGAAAAATATACTCTACCCTTCACCCATCAGTACTTAGGGTAGAGTAAAAGATGCTCAAAATAAAGAGAAATTGAGATCCCTAACTAAAAGTCAATATACCTCTTTGTTTAACCCCTTGTAAGAATATATGGAATTAAATATATTTCAATTCATCTGATCCAACCCCCAAAAAAATTAGCTACTCATTCTAGTAGAAAAAATAATATAAATATTTAAAATCTTCTCGAAACACTGGTACATGAATTAAAGAATAAAAAAGGAAGATTATATAGTGTGATCAACCTATTCTTCTAGATCCCATATCCTTGGTGCACTACCTTGAGTGTGTTCTCTAGCCTCTAATCCTACTCCACTCTTAGTAAAGTTCTATATGGATGATCAATGATCAGAGGAATGTAATAGTGATCTAATTTGGAATGGAGGAGGATGTTGTAAATCATAGAAAATTTTGAATGGTTTCATTCCCTACTTCCCCCATAATTCCCTCTTATTAGGCTCTATAATATTATCTCTTAACTTTTATGATAATTAATTTAATCATGGGGAACATCCTCGGTCATTACCTAAATGGACTCCATGTGGATTGTTTTTTACTAAGCATATTCATTCTTGGTTGACTTGAGTGAAGAACCAAACTGTGTTTGATAGCCACACATGAATCTTGTTTTTACTTAATACAGTGAATTATATAAATTTCAACTAGTTTCTAAACTTTTACATAGATTAAAACATGGTGGGAGTATGCTTAGGTAACATCGGTTATCACCATTACACAACTTGAGTCGGTAACCCTTACGCAAGTATGGCGATTCTACCCTTACGTATCTCGGTGATGCTACCCTTATGAAATTATGGACATCGCCCTTATGAAATTTCTTTAGCCTCAATGATGATATCCTTATGTAGAAATACAAAACCCTTAGGTGATTTCTTCAGACTCGGTGACACTACCATTATGTAAATATGTAGGACCCTTATGTGCTTCCTTTAAACTCAGTGATGCTACCCTTACGTAATAATGTAGGACCCTTATGTGATTTTTTCAGCCTCGGTGATGCAACCCTCACCTGATTTGTCCATAAACCTTACATGAGCTTTATGATGATACACTTACATAATTCAACCATCACCCTTACATGAGACTGGCGATTCTAGCCTTACACATAGTGTGTAAGACCTTTACGTAGGTCACAATGACACTTACGCACCATATTCATCCTCCATATTTCCTCAACATCATTTCATCATGCACTACATATACATCCCTCTTAATCAAAACAATCGTATCATTTGAAAGATGGAAATCCCATAATCATCATTGATCATACCTAAACAGAAAAAAAATATCTTATACACCTTCATCTCCAGTATAAAAAATATTAATAGTGGTAAAAAACATGGTTAATCCCTTAGAAATGGTTCATCATCTTCTTCAGGGTCAGAAAATTTCATGACTTCTTTATACATGGATCAACCATGCTCAAGTTTATCACCCCCAAACTCAACACCTTTTAATTAAATTCATATTTATTATTTATTAATAGAGGAGTTTAAGTCATCTTTGGGTGATCTTGGGATCAACAGTTGATCATCATCGTCAATCTTCTTCGATCTTAGGTAATTCATATAAAATCAGATCCCCAACCTCATCTTCAATCTCTAAGTGAAATCATCTTCATGCAGTGAAATGGGCCTTGAGCCTTGTCTTCCATAGTCATATGATGTTATTTTATTTCATTTCACTTGGCCATGGTTTATTTCATCATGTAATTCATTTGGAAGACTTCATTCTAGACAAGATAAGGATGATTTTGATTTATCTTCTTTGAGGTTTCAAAAATTAGGTAGTAGAAAAAATTCCCTCTATAATGGTAATAGCACTGGTGGTGGAGGAATTAATGGGATAGTAGAACAATTAGTGGTGGTAGCATAAGGGTGCCTATCAGTAGCAGGTTCTCTAGCGATAGCATGATATTTTTCTAATAGTAGCATAGAAATTTCCATTAATGGAAGTAGATGTCATTGGAGGGTACTATAATAACTAGAAGTATAAAATAGAGTTATTATTAAAAAAATTAACTATTGATAGCTCCTTGATGATAGAAAGTGGTGATAGAACTACCTTGCCTTCTAACGATAATAGGGATGGCGGTAGCAGAAATATGAAATGGTTTCATAACAAAAATTAAAATATTTTAATATTAAATGAAATCCAAAAAATATATATTTTACTCAAAATTTATCAAGGAATTTCCATGATATAAAATTGAATTCCATAAAAAAATGAATTCACTCAGAATTTTAAAATAAAAATATATAATTTTATGAAAGAATTAATTTCATCCAAATCTAAAAAATCATCAAAAAAAATTGAAAATGATGTTTTAAATGTAAATCAACAAAAAAATTTCCACAAAATATTTGAGATCCGAGTGAATAAAATAGTTTCAATTAATCTCCAAAACATACATTTTTTAATATTTTCAAAGAATGAGAATTTCATCATCAATTTTTCCCAAGACTAATTAATCTCCATAAAAAAATTCTATATAAAATCAGCAACATTTCCTCAAAATAGATGTGGAAAAGTTCATAAAAAAAGAGGACAAATAAAACTCCCCACACTTAATCAATTTCACTCATAAGTAATTCAATTTATTTCATTTTTTATTTACAAATACTTATAAAAATAAATTGAAAATATTTATTAGGTTCAAAAACATACCAAAAATGAGGTAAACCACTGAATCAACCATTGTTTGAAATTATGGTTTCTCCTCTGTTAATTTCACTCACTAACCTACTTTAAAAAAAGTTCAAATTCCTATTCAAGGAGGTAAAACAAGTGATATTCAAGTGGAATTAAATTTATAATAATAAGAACTATCTCTTTTCACTCTCTCACAGGTTCCTCAAGAAAAGTTCTACTTTACACTTCATTTATACAACTCAAAAACTTTTCTTATATATCAATTATCCCCTTATAAATTTGGGTTCAATATTTCCCCCACCTTAATCAACTCATTTTTGACAAAGGTGAATTATTTAAATTTTTACCGACCATGAATTTGTGTGTATCACTATGAAAATAACTTATTGAGTATGAATTTTATTTATTTATACAACGCACCTAATTCCATTTTTATAAAGACTCATCAAGGATCCCAATTTCCCATTTTACACCAGATTCAAAGGACTTATATTAATCTCTATTGAGTTGGTTCCCTGAGGTGTTACATTTCACCAATTCAAAGTTATTAAGTTCAAGTTTTAAATTTAACATTTCTAAAGTTATAATTACAATTACAAAAAAATATAACATATCACAATAATTTTCCAAGTTTTTAAATAGTATTTCTATAAAAATAGTGGACAGCATCACTCTAAAATCATGAAATTCTAGTAATTTTAGTCACTGAAAGCACTCAAAATGAGAATGACATTTTTTCCCTAGGAAGAACACTTAAAAAAAGTTTACTAACCTAGATACATACCAAAATAAAAAATTTATTTTTATAAAAAGAGAATATTTAATTGATATATACCCTAAAATGATACTTAAAAGTGATTCATTTTGAAAAAAAATAGATATTTTTTATTTGTGTAGAATTAAATCATAGTTTAGAACAGAAAAAGACCCCTCTATCCTAAGATTAAAACCTGAAATCGTCTCTATTACTAAATCCTAATGTGGAAAAAAATTCCTTCAAAAAAATTTACAATTTAGTAGTTAACAGATTATTAAAAGGTTCATAAGAAAGTTTAAAACAATACATTTTACACACTTCCAAATCAATTTCAAACCCCTTTTTTAAGTTCATTATTTTTATAGTTTGTAAAAAAATAAAAGGTTTTTTAATTAAACTCAAACAAAAGAATAGTGACCAATGATGTAGTAGTAAAACCTAACATTTTAATGTTTTAATCGATTTTTTGGAATTTTGTTCAACTTATTTTTCAACTCCCTGGTAAAAATAAATATAAACACTAAACCTAGAAAAAAAATTCACAATTTTTAAAAGATCAGGGGAAATTCATTAACATGTATTTCATATTATCTTGTTGAAAAAATGATCATAATTAAAAAAACTCTTTTAGTGTAGAAGATTTTAGCAATTGAGTAGTACCATAGGTATCCTCCCTTTTTTTGGTTTTTGTAAGATCCTATTTGTACTATTTTGCTTCCTGAAAAAACTAACACAAAAATAATTAGTATGCATTAAGAAATACCTTAAAAATAAATTTTCTATGGGTTGAATTTGTGGGAATTATTATCCAGATGTTTTTATCAAGTAGCTCATGTTGTCCTTGATTGGTTCCACATGTAATCACTACGTGATTATTTTCCTAAAATAAAACTACATGATTTGAAATACTAAGAAAATTTAACTGATAGAGAAAATAAATGGGGAGAAAGATAATCTTAAGATAACTCCATAAGGGGTGTTTTGGTTAGACTTTCCATATCTAGACAGACCTTATTTCAACCCCAATATGAGGGTGTATGTGGATTCTACCTTAAAACCCACAAAATTATCTTCCTGTTATATTTAGTTCTTTTTAATTCATATATTATCATTTTTATGGCTTAAACCCAATCCCGTTGTTGGGTTATGAATCTCTTGTGCAGTGATGGTGGGGAAAATAAGATATAATGGTACTTTCTATATTCTTCAGCTTGAGGGTTAGATCATATAGGATATGGGGATTAAACTCTTCCATGTGACTTGTCTTATTGTTTAATAAAATCAACAAAATCTTATTTGACTACAAAAAAATGTGTCTTCATCTTCTTTGACACCCATTCATAGTTCCAATACATCCTCTTAAAAAAAAGATCCCAACTTTGAAATTTATACAGAAATAGGAAATTCAAATATTTCTATCTTAGGTGAAAGTTCAGATCCTTTAAGAATCTTTAGAAATCAAAAGACTTAGCTGGTACTTAAATATCTACATATGGAGTAATAACATGAAAAATATTTTTAATAGCATCAAGATCAAATGAAAACAAAACCAATTCAATTAAATAGTGATCTCCCCACATTTGTTTATTTGGTTGTTCTTTAAGAGGGATCAATACTCCTAGGAGTATATATTGGGATAGAGTAAGGTATTCATCCACCTATGACCACTTCTCAAAGTAAACCACTTCAGTTGTGGTGTCTTCTAAAGGAAAAGAGAGTGTTTCTTAAGCTAGTAAAACCTATGCAGAAATTGAAAAATCATTAAACAAATCAATACATAATAATCATTCCAGTAAAAAGTAGAAATCAATTTAACTTACAATATAAATCTAACATGTCCAAATTCAATAGGTCCTTCCTCTTGGAATCTTTCAAAATGATACTTAGTAATTTTAATTTATAGTTTTATCTTGACATCAGTGGCCACTTTATATTCAAAAGTGAATGGTGCAAAATATTCTTCACATTCATCTTCAAATTCATGTCCAAAATGTTTTCAATGGATTTCCTTATCCTTGTGATCCTCTTAGGATAATTAGGTAGCTTGAAATAAGTCCATCAGTCACTCAATAACCTCCAAGTTCTTTAGGGGTGGTAGTTGAACCATTTTCTCATATGACGAGCTCACCATATATTCTAATGATTCGATAAGTTCTTTTACCTAATATTTTTATAATGATGAAAAATATTTAAGAATATATGATTCCATCACTCTTGTTTTTTATTTTTCTCTTAGTACTTAAATTTGAGAAAAAATGGAAAAATCGTCAAGACAAATGTTACTTCCCCAGCAGTGGTTCAAAAATCTGATAGGTAGTTAAAGATCCTTGATTCAAATTATTTATTTGTATACCTACTTACACTAGTACTATGGTAAGAAGGGTTGAACCACCAAAAATATGAAGTTTTTCAAACAAAGAAAAATAAAAAAATGAAAAAAAAAATAAGAACAAAAATAGTGGTAGACAAAGTTGTGAAGTGAATGTATAGTGATGGAATAATGTGTATAGAAGAGATAAAGAAGAAAACGTAGATAGGGAAACCATAAAATTGATTTATTTATGGGAAATTTACTAGATATGGTTGATAGAAATTTCATTTCCCTTACATGGAGTCAACTGAAAAGGTACTGAAGTTGGGTGTAGAGGAATGAAATGTCAAACTTTAGTTTGATAAATCACTCTCTTTAGAGATCTCTCTTGATAATTATTATCTATATGTTCTAGGAATAGTGTAATAATCCTTTGAAGGTATAAATAAATTGTATTTTAGTTGTAAATCATGTGTAATCATTTATTTACATGATCCAAACATCATACCCAATGGAAAAATTTGATTATTTGTCTAGATTAGAACACCATAACCATAAGAAAAAGATCTTTTATGTGTAATTTAGAATTAATTTATATGCCAATATAGAATTACCTTAACTCATAATTCTTCTTTCGTTCATTATATGGTAGAATATATCACATCGCATCATCGGTTTTTTTAGGTTCTAAGTTCAAAATCCCTCTATAAGTGATCCAAACATTCACCGCAATCTCATAACATCATTTTAGAAATTTTATGTGTCAGTATGGCCAATCTTTATCACATTCATTATTCATTACTGATCACAGCAAAATTCTTCTTGATAGTTGAATAAATCTTGATGATATATCATTATATTGAGAGAGTAGGGAAAGATACCACTTTAGATATCTTGATCTCTCTCTAGGTCTTGATAAATTCTCACCCTATTTGTTGTGCATGCTGATTTTCATTTTAGAAAATTGATATAATTAGATATTTATTATGGAAGGTTTAGGGTTGCTAAATTTCACACTAAACCATTAACAACTTTAATATTCTTAATTAACCCCATGTTCATTAATAATATTATTATTATTAATCACTTGACATGTGAAACACATTTAAGAATATATAAATAAATATCATTTATATTATTTCTAATTAGACCATTAAGCTAATTCCTCCTTCCCTCGTCGACATTTATAGATCCTCAAATAATGAATATTTAATAAATAAATGTCACTAAATTATTCTATGATAAATATATAATAAATATTATGTTCAAAAAAATTGAAAATAAATATTTATTATTATTATTTAACTCATTATTATTTTGAATAAATTTTGATTAAATTATAGAAATCAACCTAACCTGGATAGATATTATTTATTATAACCTTTTAAATTCAATACTAGAATTTAATCAATATTGAAGATACACTAAGTGTGTGACCCACTAGGCCTTTTTTACAGTGGAATAAGGAATAACTTCATAAATTATAAGGTTACAATATATAAACATGTTGATGCATCCATAGATAAATAAGTTAACATTACAATGATTTTCAACCTCCTACGAACATTTATCATGTAATATAATCCTTTTATAATGATATATCTAATCAATAAGGTTATATGTTGGTTCCATGAACCTTTATGATCTATATATCTTTCTTTGACATTCTGGAAATGAACTCACCCACTTAAAACCATAGACATTGATTTATGCAGGCAGTTCCATTCCCATCAAAGGGCTTGAGATATAAACTTTCATCAAAGAGACATAGGGTTTAAATGCTTTCTTGCATTATCCATTATTGCAATATCAATTGTGAGGCACCCAATGTATCCTATTTCTCCGTGAAAATATGTCGCACATCAATTTAAGAGAATCATGATAATCATTAATGATAATATTAAAGTATAAGGATCAATGCATGCATCCACATATAATAGAATCACATGGAACATGGAAATATGGATTTCCATTTTGATGGGCCTATTCTCATAACCTCCTATCATGGATATTTTCATGAATGAACTTCATGAGAAGGTGTCTCAATTTCTTATGATACTCATACCCTTTATAGCCAATATTTTCTGTGTTCCATTAGACAATATCATCCGACCATATAAAAAGGTTCAAGAATAATGTCATGGAACCTCTAGGGTCTCATCATAGTGGGTAACTACTATAACCTTTCAATGTGACATATATTCTATGGAAATTATCACATATAAAAATAATGTAAAAGAATAATCACTATGTAATAAGAAAATTTATTTAATTATGAAAACATGTAATCAAGTAATAAAAATTTGGTTTTATGGAACCAACTCCAACAAAATCTCTCTCGCACTAGATCCAGCTGACAATAAATTTCAGCCAACTGGATATTACATGATACTCATGCTTATACTAGGATAAATCCTTTTGTTAATGGGTATTATGTTTTTTAATCTATGAATAATATTCTCACCTCAACTTCACCTTGTTTAGAAAATATCTCAAGCAATGAAACTTATGAATTATGTGATTTTTCCTTTGGGGTTACCTAATCTCTTTATAGAAATCTACTTCTGTAGTATTATCATAGTAAACTATGATAGGTTCTTTACTTCTAGTTATCACATCAAGATCATAGAAAAAAAATACAAAGATCTTCCTTGGTTGCATTAAAATCCATAATATACTAGTAATATACTCTAGAATCAGTAGAAAGTGGTTACTTTGAACTCTTCCATCTCAACTCATCTAATGAGACAAAATAAATTTCTAGAATATGACTTTAGATCATTTTGATCTTTATAACAACTATCTTTAAGGACTTGTATTTTCTCAGGTTTTATTTTAATAAATTAATTAGGAAAATTCTGAGGCTAGGCGATGAGATGACATGCAATTCCAAGACCTAGTGTGCCCATAATGGTTCTATGAAAACTGCTAATTTTTTAATAGTACGCGTAAGTGGTTTTCCTAAAAAAGTGGAATAACCTATAAATGGGTTCCCAGATTAGAAATCTGAGGGACCCCTTGCATTCAGAAAGGTGAATTTACCCTAGGTGAAACATAACTTTTGTCGATGCGGATCATCAATGAGAAAACCCAAAAAGGAAATAACCGTAAATAAAATAATTAAATAAAATTGTTTTATTTTCAAAATACTAATAACTCATGAATGGTTACTCGGATTGGAAATTTGAGACTACTATTTAGTTTGTAAAGTGGTATTTTACTTAGGTGGGGCCTAACATTGATCGATGTGGGTTAACTGTGAAAGATAATTTTTGAACGTTTTAAAGGATAATAAAATAAACTTAAAAAGTTTATTTTATTTCTTTTTGAAATTTTGCAGCGATGTCGCGATGCCACGATAGTGCAGCCCATTTCCTTTCAAAATTTAAACAATGCAGCGATAGTGAAATGTGTTTTTTTCATTTAAAATCTTGACATGGATACAAGATTATTCACAATCCTTGAGAAATTTCCTAGAAGCTCTGGAGAACAAAATCATTGGAAACACCTCTCATTGGAGAATGATGGGATGATGGATCGAGATTTCTTATGGACGGATTGTCGATGATGATGAACTTTCTTCACTGATCAATCCAAACTCTAGGTACAGGGTTTCTTTCTGTGTGAATTTTTTTTCCCTGCTCTTGAATCCAAAGACGGACGTGGACCAACCCACAAACAGGTTGATATGCAGTTCGCTCATTCTTGCGGGATGGTTAATTTTTGAGATTTAAGGGGTTAAAGATTAGTGATTTACCCTTTTTGTTTCGTCCCCCTTTTCTAATGAGATGAATGAAGGCTAAAATGAATAAGGCTGATGTTATCTCTAAGGATGTTCTTGTGCCTATTATGTAATCCTCATTCTACATTCTTCACCAACGAACCCTCATGGCCATGTTGGGATTTTCTGGGAGCTTTCAAACATGGTTGAACCCCTAGATCGATGGAAAGACTAATTGGATCCCATGGTGGTGATGGGGGAGACCCAAGGATCGCAAAGGCATTCTCACACAACTAGAAAATTTGGATACCACCACACTTGTGTTTCCTCGGTTTAATTAACCGTGGTGGTATAGAAATATTCTCCCGTGGGTTTTATGTGCACCATGAACACATCCCACTACCCTAACCCAAACCTCCCTACCTCTCATGATCGAAGCCCTCTCCTTTCCTTTCATGACTGAAGCCCTCTCCCTGACTCATGTGATCGAATCCTTCTCCCTTCCTTCTACAATTGAACCCTCCTTCCCCTTTCCCTACCTCTTTCACGATCGAACCCTGTCTCGGATGATCGAACCCCCTGATTCTCTCATGAAGAACCTACTCTCAGACAATTGCTCCCAAATCTCACGACATAGGCTCATGAAAAGTAAGTCTACCCATTCACTACTCTCACAAAATCCCACCCTCTCCGGAATTGTCCAAGTACCGCTACCCGCCCCTGCTTTTGTGGATGAACCCTATTCACTCCCTTCTTTTGTGATTCGCCCATTCTAGCAAGTGAATTGGTAAGGGTTACTCTAATCCAAGGATACCATAATTTGATCTTTTTTCATTTGATAACTGCTACCATTTGTTATTATTAGAGATCCATTCACTTGAAAATGTTGTTTTTGTTGAAGGTTTACAGATTCTAGTTTGAGGATGCTATTGTTTGAGAATTTATTAGAAGAACTTGTTTAATATATATAATTTATATTAGTAGATTTGAATTTTTTTCTAGTTCTTTAGTTACATAGAGTTATAATAATGAAGATAGTTATATCTATGTGAAGAATTTTTGAACGCATTCCAGAATATTTTGAAGTGTTTTAAAGGATCTAAAAATGTATTGAAAAAATTGGAAATTCTATGTATCCAGATAATAATGAAGTGAAAAAGGAAATGATATATAATATATTACCCAGTTTTAGAAAATTGTAAAAGGATATTTCCACTAAGCTGACATCCATCAAATTTTCACAATCTTTTAGAAACCTCACTACAACCCAGATGAATCCTACATCCATTGCTCCAGTAAAACTGAACAATCATTAGAAAATTATCCTTTAAGGTAAATTTCAATATTTTGAGAACATTATTTAAAAATCCTAACAATATTCAACCTAAATAATACTTAAATGGATTCATGGTATCCTCAAAAATATTGGAAAACATCACCCACTGTACTTCTACTATATTTAATGCTCCTATTCATTCTTTAATCTATTCACCCATGCCCAATTAAGGCATAATATTGTCACATTCTCTCATGGACTAAAGTTTTTTTGATCATATGTTCAATATTCCACCATAAAACTATCTTCTATAACCCTAAAACGTTATATTCAAACAATATTAAGATATAATGGTACTTTATGTTGATTTGATTTATCCTCACATAAAACACTAACTTCAGGGCCAAATGCATCACACTCGGATTATCAAAGTAGAGTGATTAACTTTTCTTGATATTTTTAAGCTCCACACATAGATGTTTCAATCACACCATTTCATTTTATGATTTTTTTTCTTCCATATATTTTACTTTCATTGCATAAATTTAAATCACTATTTTTATCCTTAACATCAAACTAACTATGATTACAGTAAAGTTAAATAAATAAATAATTATTCTTTATAAGGAATATATGTCTCCTCTAATTTCTATATCAATATAACCAACCAATATATCATTTTCTTTGAAATAGAGGGAAATATATTCTATTCCTTTGAGATATATCAATATCCACTTCATGTCTTTCCAATATTCTTTACCTATATTTGAAAAGAACCTAATAACAACTCACACAACATGGGAAATATTTGTTTGAGTTAACACTGTGGATTACATGATACATATAACTGCAATTGTATATAGAATTATTACCATGTTCTTTTACTCTTCTTCAATTCATGTCACTTTTTACTTAGAGGGTTTTGAGTGTTCTAAAATAGTAGTCAAAATAGATTTTAATCCAGTCATCACAAAAATTTCAATGATCTTCTAGGAATAATTTTTCTAAGAGAATACCAAACTTCTAAGCATCATATATCACTATATCATGATGCCAAAGTTTTTTCTCGCTTCCCTAAGATCTTTAATTTCAAAATTCATTGATAAGTCTTTATTCATCTATTTAATTCAATGGATTGATAGACCCACCATAATCATGCCATCGACTTATAGTAGTAAAATGATGAAATTATTAAAATTTTACTCCTGATAACACTGATGATCTAATTTCTATTCATGAAACCATTCTCCTACATGAATGATTTGAACTTATAATTCTACTTCCATGGAGCTCAATTTTACTGATAGAGGATTTTATTCAGTTTACACACCAAGTATTGGTTCTAATGATCCTAAAACTAGTAAGTTTCTTCATGTTGATTTATTCTTCTAGATCCCCAAGAATAAAATCCATATGTTCTATATTTAGTACTCTAGAATAAAAAAACACAAAAAATATTGAATGGTAGTATTTTTAACTAATGAAGAGAAGATTTCAAAAAATTTAATTCCCTCCTTCCACTAAAATCCCTTAAAATTTTATTGAGTTTACTTATATAGTTTATGAAATCACAACAACACTTACAAAAACTCAATAAGTTATATGAGATTCCCATAAGTAGTCCTAAAATTTTCAGGACTTAGCTAACTTTTATCTTCCAAATATAATTTATAGATATATTTAATAAAACATAGAACTTATTCAATTCACCTCAACTCATCTCCAAACACTCCAAATTAACTTTTCTCCCCTCTCACGATCAAAACCTGCCTCTTGCAATCAAACCCCTTCTACCTTCCCCTTTCCCTGCCTCTGTTGTGATCGAACCCCTTCACTTTTCCCTGCTTCTTTCGCGATGGAACCCCTCCCCCCTGACCAACCCATCCCTTTCCCCCTCCCCCTGTCCAGCCCCTCCCCCTCCCTACCACCAGCCCCCTCACCCCTACCTAGACCCTCCCCCACCCCCTACCCAGCCCCTCCCCCTCCCCCCCCCCCTCCCCACCAGCCCCCCCGCCCACCAGCCCCCTCCCCCTTCCCAACCCATCCCCCTCCCCCTCCCCCTGCCCAGCCCCTCCCCCTCCCCCCTCCCCCTGCCCAGCCCCTCCCCCTCCCTACACACCAACCCCTCTCTTATACACATATTACAACCCAATATTCTTAGAAAAACCATACTTAATATATAAACCCCATGGTCCACTCTAATTGTTTCATTCTAATATGATGCATTGTACATGAATCCAACATTTGAATCCTTTTCCACTATATAAGTATCTAAGAATGATACCCTTTATATGTATTATTATATTTTCATTAGGATATTAAATGTTACCTCCACTTGTATCTCATGTATTTTAGTATCTCATGTATTTTATTACCTTATTTTTAGATAATTTAAATCACTGATGATTATGATTTATTCATTTAGAATATTTAACAATATTTAGAAATCTTGGAACTTGCTAGCAACCCAAGGTTGACTTATCATGGTGTAATAATTGATAGTAAGAGATTTTAATTATGTATTATCATAACATGACATAAATATTAATTAGTGGATATGGGTATAGTTATTATATGATTATGATTTAGATATCTCATATACTTTAGTAAATGATAATGTTATAGTTGATGCATTAAGCCTGAACATTTACTTATGTTTCTCAAGAATCATGTAAGGAATAAAATCCTATGAATGAGTCTATATACTACTTTTCTTAAGCATGAATGATTATCAATGTTGTTATTTACAATTAAAAATTTTACTAACTATTTATTTATTCGTATTAGAATGGATATAAGTTGGATGTATAATGTTGATCTGATCACTGATGAGTTTCAGAATGAGTTGGAATATTTTTTGGATTTTGCATTAAATAATGGTTCAGACGGTGGACTGATTCAATGCCCATGTTTTGATTGCATTGGAATATCATGTTTAATACATGAGGATGTAAGTTACCACATCGCTAAAAAAGTTTTTCAAAAAGGATATCATGTTTGGTATCTCAATGGAGAAAAAGTTCAAATGGAGAATGATGTTGATTCAGCTGAAAGGATTGGAATGGAAAATTTGATTTCCGATCAGTTTCTATTTTCTTCTAAATCCAACACTTCATGTAGAGCAGTTGAATAGGAAATGAATATGGGAACACGGTTTCCATCTAATGATAATAATGATGTTGTTGAGTGTGTTAGAAAGTTGTTAAAAGATGTGAATACCCTAGTATACTAGTCATGTGGAAAAATGACCAAACTAGAGTTTTTAATGTGATTGTATCATGGGAAAATAATGTATGGATATAGTAATATTTCGATCAACTATATACTTACTCTTTTTAAGAACTTGCTACCTGATGATGCATGTATTTCTAAAAATGATTATTTGGCATCAAAGTTGGTAGGAAAATTTGGATTTTCATGTACTAAAATCCACGCATGCCATAAAAATTGTTGTTTATTCTGGAAGGGTAATGTCGAGTTAAATGAGTGAAAACAATGTGGTACATTGAGATGGAAGACTAATAAAGATGAAACTCAATCTCGTGTACCATATAAAGTGATGTGGTGCTTTCCATTGATTCCCAGACTTCAGAAACTTTTTATGTCAGAACAAATGGCTAAGAATATGAGATGGAAAGAAGATGAAAGAAATAAGGATAATGATGATATAGTTTATCCAATTGATGGGTTATCATGGAAAAAATTTGATAGTTTACATTATGATTTTACAGCCAACCCATAGAATGTTATATTGGGATTATCATGTGATGGTTTCAAACCATTTAAGCAGATGCATACCACACATAGTACTTAGCCTGTTTTCATTCATATTAATAATTTTCTGTCATAGATGTGTATGAAAAATATAGTTAATATCATGATTATATTGATTTCTGGACCCAATGATCCTGGAAATGATATCGACATATATCTGCAACCATTAATAGATGAGTTGAAGGAGATTTGGACCATTGGGGTGGAGACATATGATGCATTTAGAAAGGATTACTTTATGTTTCATGTAGAATTATTATGGAAAATAAATGATTTCCCTATATATGAAATGATTTATGGTTTGAGTACTAAGGGGATATTATCTTTCCCTATATGTATGAAAAATACATGTTCTAGGAGATTAAAGTTTTGACGAACTTTCAGTTTCATAGGGTGTCGATGATTTCTACAAATGGATCATCCATACAGGAAAAATTGAAGACAGTTTGATAATTCCATAGAGACAGATGAAATACCTCAACAAATGTTTGGGTTGATATCCTTAAAGAACCTGAAAATATGAATTTTTTTCTTTTAAAGGGTCGGTTAAATTCAAACAAGTGGAAGAATGTTCCTTTGAATTCCAACAATAATTATAGAAAAAAAGTATATTCTATGAGTTTCCATATTTGTCATAAAATTTATTGCATCACTGATTGAATGTAATAAATATTGAAAAAAAATGTGTGTGAAATGTTACTTAAAACACTTTTAAATGTAAAGGGTAAAAAAGACGATTTTTGCTCACGTCGTGCTTTAATAGATTGGGGTATAAAACCAAGACTTCATCCTTAGTTAATTGGTCAGAATGAGTGGAAAGTCCATTTTTATTGTTTTTTGATGAAAAAATCTAACAAAAAACAATTTCTTTAAGTCTTGTAAAGTTTAAAGGGTCTAGATGGTTATTGGAGTAATATTTCAAAATGAGTTAATAAATGAGATGTGAAACTAAAATCCCTAAAAACCCATGACTACCAAGTCTTGTTGCATGAATTGATTCATATTTCCATTCAACATTTACTATCACATAATTTTTGGTTTGCTGTGATTATATTAGGTCACTTTTATTGATATCTTTGTGCAAAAATATTGAACAAAAGTTTTGTGAAAAAACTACAGAAATATGCATCGATCATTCTTTACAACTTGGAGAAAATATTTCCCCCATCATTTTTTACATGTACGTTACATCTAACCATGCATCTTCCAACAGAAGTTCTTTTTTGTGTTCCCGTTTTTAGTTGATGGATGTATCCAATAGAAAGAATGATGTTTACATTGAAATATTATGTAAGAAATAAGAATCATCCTGAATGATCTATTGTGAAAGGTTATTTAGTGTAGGAATTCATGGATTTTTGTTCAATGTATTTGACTAATGTTCACCACTATAGCTAATCGGCCCATGAGAACTGAATATGAGTAGTATGATCCCATTGAGCCAATATTTTCATCACTTCCCCAAATGGGGGGGGATATCTAGATCATACAAGTTGTGTACTTTGAATAGGGATGAGTGGGAAATGGATCATCATACGGTATTAACTATGGCGTGGTTGATGATTATATCAAATAAATAAAATTATAAATATATATTTTTGTTGTGTATTTTTTTTATAGTTCCTGATATCATTAAATTTTTAAATTTGTAGATAACATAGTAAAATTATAAAAAGAGCACATTTCTATTTATCTATTAAGAGGTGGGAGAAATTATAGAGCAAAGAATTTCCTGCTTGGTTGAAGTAAAAGGTAACAAATTATTTTTTTTTTACATTACCAAATTGTTGGTAGTTGTTCAGTATTTATTGTCGATATATTTCAGATCCAAATTTTACCGATGGGTGAAGTATCTGCTGAAATAAGGGCATTATCATTTGGTCTGAAAAATGTGGTTTGTGATTGTAAAGTAATGGTTTTAAATGGTTTTAAATTCATTATAAATAGTTGTGCAACAAATATGGAAACACAACATGGTTCTTTCACGATAAGTGCTACAATGGATTGTTATACTAGTGCATCAGACAGGCATCCTCGATTAGAAAATATGTCGTATTATGGGGTTGTTGAGAGAATATTTTTATTAGATTACTATGCACATGGTCGTGTCGCTATGATGAAGTGAAAGTGTTTTGATTCAATGACACAACAAGGATTGTATATAGATAGTTTCAATTTTATAGTGATTTATATGAAATGTCAGTTGTGGACAGATGAGACTTATATTTTTGAATCATGAGCTAGACAAGTATTTTATGTAAATGACCCCTTAAAACCGCATTTTGGTGTTATTGTTGATGTTATTCCAAGACACATTTTTGATGAAGGATTAGATGATGGTGATATTTTGGATGAACTAGTTGTTATTTAGTCAAATATATCATTCGATGATATGGATGATTCAATTGTGAGAATGGATTTTGAACTAGAAATTATAACAGAGAATTCCTAGTGTTACATGTTTCAAAGTATTTAGATTATATTATTCTGACCTAGTGTGAGTTTTTTAAAACTTTTAATGTAGAAACTTCTTTTTTTTTGTAATGTTTTCATTTATTGAGTAAACAACATTATGAAAAAAAACATAATGGAAGATGTAAAGTTTTGAAAAAAAAATATGAATTTTCTTGGAATATTTATAGTTATTTAATGATTTTTTATATTTTTGAAATTTTCACATCACTTTTGGCATTTACAGATTATTATGTCTTATGAGGAGGTTCGGAGAAAAAAAATGGAGGAAAACGATCGCCAACTTAGAGAAGTTGTCCTAACAAATATGATTGTTCTGGTGAGTGCCTTATTTATTTATTGATTATGTATGAACTTTAAACAAATCATATTTAATATAAACAAGAATCATCGGGGAGGAAACTTGCATTCAATGAAGATTGTTCAGGCACTCTAGAGTATAGTAATGGCCCTATATGTAGCCCCCCTACATGTACCGCCTCACAGTCCATGGCTTTGTAGTCACTGGGACGGTTTACTCCCATCATGCCCCCCACTTATATTCCTTTTCCATACATGGTCGGTCATCCTTTTTATCCATTTCCTCCTCCTACCATGTAGGGTAGTCCATCTCCTTCTATCCCTCAGCCTTTTTACCCTTATCCACCTTCATCTCTACATGGTACAAATCCATTGGTTATTCCCCCTATATACCCATACCCTCCTACCCAACCTAAGCATCCATAGTCTATTATGGAGGGTACACCTCCATTGGTTATTCCCCCTATATACTTGTACCCTCCTACCCAACCTCAGCATCCACAATCTACTATGGAGGACACTTCTCCAGTTGATACCCCCCAGCATAGTGTGCATGATCGAGCAACAACAAATAGTGTTACTGGTAAATGTTTAAAAATTAATGAAATTGATAATTTTTTAATAAATTTCAGTTATATATGTGTATAAAATATTTGTTTCCTTTTTCAGGATTATCTTCTACTAAAAGATGTGGTCGTACAAAGATGCATAATGTGTGGAATAGGCACACGCAAATTATAGTTCAGTATAACAAGGAAATGCAAATTTTTGAAGAAAATGGTAAATAATTGTGTAGTTTCATGGGGACACTCAGCAGACATAGTAATATTGTTCCGGTTCAACCAATCAAGTGAAGAAAAGTTGGATAAGAAATAAAAGACAAGGCTTGGGCGAAAATTTGGGTAATATATTTTTTAAAATTACTTTGTAATTTATTTATAAAGTATTATTGGTAAATTTTTTTGAATATTCAGCTTCTCTGTAACTTTTTCAATGGTCTCCATGCTAATAGAGTTAGTTTAATGGAACTGGGGGAGATGTGGCGGGCCTTCAAGCATGACCTACATGTTGAATGGAAAAAAAATAAGAGGTACTCCTCTTGAAAATGAACAGATCTTCAATGAATTCCCAATTTCATAATACAAAGAATTAATTACATATTGGAGTTGTTCCACTTTCAAAGTAATTTATAATCTTAATGTTTTTAATAAATTTCTTTTTTTCATTAATCTTAGTTTTCTATAGTGGATGATTTTATTAGATGTGATTGCGTTCAGTTTTATTTTTCAAACTTGGTTATTTCAATTATGTATTGAACTCGTTGAATTGTTAAGTTGAAATGATGATTTTTTATCCCTTTTGACTTGTTGAAAGGCTAGTTTATTTTTGTTTACTAATACGATTAATCTAAAATAAACATAAGAAATAAGGGCTTCATGATATATAATCATAATCTGGGGCGAACTACACTGCCAAATCATGAACTATCACAGGTAATATATGATTTAACATTGAATATACATTTATTTTTTCATTGATTTATGTTCAAATTTCATGTATAAATGGGAATTAAATATCAAAGGACGTGTTCCCAGATCATTATTTATTTGTTCAAGTAGGAAAAGGAAATATGGAACTGTTGTGAATCAGGAAATGCAAAAAAATATTGTAAGAATGTTTTTAAATTTTTAGCTTTTAGTATGAAGTTTCATTCACTAAAAATTATATGATTTGTGTCTTCATCATAGAGATTGTGAATGATTGAGTCAATTATATCACTTATTCCTATGGTATTATATAGGAAAATAAATTATCTTCCACTCTCTTTAGTATTCCTAATGAAAATTTAATAAGATCAATTCTTGATAAGGTTTAAAAAGGAAATATGAAATCCATTCAATCTATAATAGTGTTTAAGGAACCATCTCATTTCTTTTATACTGATCATATAATCATGTTTCTATATGGAGGTTTAAAGAATATTTAGACTCTCAAATAGGTCCATAACCACTACTAATATATCTGTAAACTCAAAAATCATCCCAAGAAACTAATATAAGTTATACCAAATCTTAAAAGAAGTATAAAGAATATAAAAGGACAAACTCTACTTATGTTTTGGTCTATATTTCATCAAAAAAAGTAGGTTTTATACATTTTAATCATAACATGTATAAGAATTTCAATGGACATATAGTTTCACTTATTTATTTTTTATTTTTTATTATCTATTAAAATGGTAATGCCCTTTTATAGGATGCTCTTCAAGCTCTAATGGAAGAGGAACTAGACATTTTTGGACCAAAAGATTATTTACATCAGGTTCTTGGCAAAGATAACAGTGGCAGAGTTTGTTGTAAACCCAGAAAGAAAATCATTCCATCTAAATATTGGTAATTAGGTATTGAATCTTCTAAAAATATTATAGGAATGGTTACCGAAGAAAAATTACATGCTTCCATTGAGACAGAAAATCAAGAAGTTAGAAAAGAGTCTCAAAAGACGTGGAAAAAAGAAAATGAACAATTTTTCAAGTTGATATCAACTATATGATCTTCACTTCCTCCAGAGGGTGCAACAATAGTGGATGGATTTTTATCGAGTTTGTGCTCAATGTATGAGGATGGTAATGATTGTGTAGCTGAAGATGCTGGTGGAGAGGATGAAGATACTACTAATGGTGGAGAGGATGAAGATGTTGCTGATAGTGGAGAGGTTGAAGATGTTGTTGATGGTGATGATGATGATTTTTTGGTGGTTCACACATTGATGTTGTTGATATTGGCGATGATGATGAGGAGGGTTTAGATGACATTTTGGAGTGACATTATTGACAGTTTTTGTATCTATCATTTTGTTTTCATTGTTTATAAAATTTCAATTTTATATGTATTAGTTGTTTTTTATTTATATGGAAATAAGATGCTACAATGGTTTTTGGAATTCATTGCAGGTGTATGTGTATAGTTTATTTGTATACTACAGGTTTGTGCAGGGGGGAGGGGAAACTGGCAGGGGCAGGACTGGAAGGGGGAGGGGAAATTGGCAGGGGGGGAGGGGAAACTTGGAGGGGGAACTGGTAGGGGGTGTAAGTTGCATGGTGGGTGGGGTGCAAGGGGGGATTGGTAGGGGGAACTAGTAGGGGTGGTGGTGCAAGGGGGAGGACAAGGTGGTAGGTGGGACTGGCATGGGGGGACTGGAAGGGGGTGGAGGTGGCAGGGTGGGTGGGGGTGCACTGGGGGATGGCAAGAGGAGGGGGACTAGCAGGGGTAGGGAGGAGGGGAAACTGGTAGGGGGACTAGCAAGGGAAGTACTGGTAAGGAATAGTAGAAACCGGTAGGGAAAGGGGGACTGGAAAGGTTGGGGGGCTGACAGTGGGGACTAGCAGGGGGAAGGACTGGAAAGGGAGAGGGGAAACTAGTGGGGAAAGGGGGACTGGTAGGGGCAGGGGGAGGACTGGCAGGGGTAGGGGCAGGGGGGACTATAAGGCTAGCACTTACCTTGATCAGAAGAAGAATCTTATCAATTACAGTGACTTTGTGAACAAAGATATGATATTGTTTTCAATGGAGGACCTACAATGGTCAATTACGTCAACGGTCGATGTCTTGAAGCCGGGAAATTTGAGATTGTCTTCATCACTTTCAAGAGGAATTCTGTAAAGGAGCATAATATTTCCCAATTCTCTGGTTATATATCAGAACACTCATCTTATCACCACGGGGAGACTAGCCTTTCTGGTACACCAGAGCAAAGTATGCTCACCATCAAATCCCATTTTTCATTTTTCAATGATGATTTTTAGGTATTTAGGCTGCTATTTTCCTTGTAGTTATTGAAGATTTCTTTCACCTGTGACTCGAATTCTATGAGAAGAGAAAAGTAAGTTCGGATCCTCTGAAGTCTGGTCTATAAATAATGCCCATCTTTCATTGAAATATCTTACTACTTCTGAAATTCAGAGAGTGCTCCTAGATAACCTTGAATTGGATCTGTTGAAATTGGATAAAAAGTTTTGGTTTATTCTTGTGGTGGTGAATGGGGAGATCATTGTGAGCAACAGGAAGAGGGTAGAAAATGGGTAACTAAATAGTGAATCATATCTTTATGTCCTATATTTTCTTATTTTATTCCAATTTTGTTTTGTGTGTTGAGGTTTTGTTCATGTTTATCATGAAAAATATATGGGCTTTCAATGTATTATATGTTGGTCACATGTGAAATATTTTCACTAGTTGAAGGAGTGGGTGGCTAATAAGAATTATGGATATAAAGGGAAACTTTTATCTAAGCTGGGGAAGAGAATTTTAATCAACATAGTGTCATTATCTCTACTTATTTTTATTATAAGATGAATTCATATTTTACTCAATCTGGTTGTGATTATTTTAATTATTTTATTTCAAACTATTGGTGGGGAGGAGAACCAGGTAAGAGACCTCTATACTAGGTTAAGTGGGATATTATGTTTCTTGAGAGGTATTGTGGGAGACTTGGGTTGAAATATATTAATGCATTTAATCTAGTTATTTTGGATAATCAAGGGTGATGTCTTATGTATAAACCAAAATACCTTTGGTGTATAGTTTTGAAGATAAGTTTCTTTTTCTAGACTAATTTTATTTTAGTACATCTTAGGTTGAAACCATCATATATTTGGATGGGGTAGATATAGGCTCAGGTTATCCTTAAAAAAGTTTTATGTTGTAGGGTGGAGTATTGAAGGAGTATTTCACCAATTCATTGATGTATTACAACTAATTCATTATCCATATAAGATGTGTATATGTTTTTATAATTGTGGGGGTTGCTTTAGTGGGGTGTGGGAGGGGCAGGGTGGGGGGTGGGCAGGGGTAGGGGGCTGCTGTAGGAGGTTGGGGGTTTCCAGGGGTGGGGGCTACTTTAGGGTGTTGTGGGGGTGGCTAGGGGAAAGAGGGCTATTGTAGGGGGTGTGGGTGGTGGGGGTTAGGGGTTGGAGGGTGGAAGGGGGTTGTGTGGGATGATGTAGGGGGTTGGGGGTGTTCAGGAGTAGGAGGGATGCTAGAGGCAGGGGTAGTAGGGCTACTGTAGGGGGTGGCAGTGGGGTGTGGGGGATGCTGTAGTGGGGTGTGGGGGCTACTGTAGTGGGTGGGGGTTGTATGGTGGGAGGGGTTGTTCAGGAGGGAGGGGTCCAGGAGGGGGTGTCCAGGTGGGGGTGTTTGGAAATATTTTCTAGAAAGAAGGAATATATAATCAAGAAGAAAGAAGATCATGCACCAAAAGATTATCTAATTGTATTAGCAAACTGGTTTGAAAAATCCAAGCAGATTGAGTAAGAATAAAAGAAGGAAAATTATCTACTTTATAAAATTGATAAACCTATATAAACTAAGAATAAAGGTAAATTACAGAATAAGAACATAATAAAAATGAAATCTAAAAAATAAAATTATGTTTTTTACTTCCCATATCATCCTTCTTATATTATATATCTTCAATGAATTATGCCCCTCTTACCATGTCATATTCTATGACCATTTTAGCCTAGAATGATTCACACAAGTATTCTAGATGATCACTACAGAGACTACCAGGACTATATTAGACTTGTTATTTGACACAAGAACATGATCATTGCATCATGACCATCATAATGCCCTCTTTGATGGGTGTGACCTTCCTGGCTACTTCTCCATCTTCACCATGGCCAAAACTAGTCTGTTTCCTTTCTTATGGTATGAAATTACTTTATGATGAACCAATCATGATTTTTGTAAATGTTAAGATTATTTCACATGTAATTTTCATATTTATAACTTCATTCAATGATCCATGGATGAACCTTGTGAGAATGGATTCATCGTAGATATATATATATAATATCAATGGAACTCCAAATGAGAACCTGCCGCATGAAGATATGTGTATCGGCACATGAAATATTTTTTATCTATTATAGTTTAGTTAGAGACCGGTTTTTTTTCCTATACTTGGTGCATTTATTCTATAATTGTTGGTTATATGACTACACTATTCTTGTTTATTAAGTTGTATTCTTTATGAATTTTCTAAGATTTTTTTTACCATAATTTTAGGGGATGAGTACTACTATGTTCTAACTTGTGTTGTAGGTACTTGTGAGCAGGTTCCAGACTTCTTTGATAGTTTTTCTTATAAGGATACTCATGTAAGTGTAGTTATGTGTTTTTTATATTTGGATTTGTTTAATTATTTGTATGTAAGTACATTTAGTGTATAATTTAATTTGGATAGTGAGTACCACGTTGATCTTCTAGGTGATAAATAGAGTAACTTATTATCATTTTGTAACATTATTTTTAAACCCATGAAATATATTTAGTGTTTGGGAAATTTCACCAATGGTTAGTAGATCCTCTAACCTGATACAATATAATGGGTTGGCATGTTAGTTGGGTGGGGGACTGGTAGGAGAAGGGTGGAGGGGGACTGGAAGGGGATGGGGGGAGGGGAAACTGGTAGGGAGGGGGGACTAGCAGGGGTGGGGGACAGGTAGGGGTAGGGGGAGGGGAAATTGGCAGTGGGAATGGGGAAACTGGAAAGGGGGAGGGGACTGGCAGGGGGTGCAGGGGGGGACTAGCAGGGGGTGAAAGGGGGACTGGCAGGGGGAGGGGGGAACTGGCAGGGGGGAGGGTAAACTGGTAGGGGTGGGGGGACTAGCAGGGGGAGGGGACTAGTAGGGGGGAGGGGAGCAAGGGGAAAGATGGGTGGGTGTAGGGGGGACTGGTAGGGGGAGGAAAAGGTGGGGTGGGGACTAGTAGGGGGAACTAGCAGGTGGGTTAGGGGTAACTGGTAGGTGGGGGGAGGACCGGCAGTGGGGCGAGGCTATCCTGGTGGGGGGGGATGTCTAGGGGTGGGGGCTGTCCAGGTGGTAGGGGTGTCCAGGTGGGAGGGGGTGTCCAGGAGGGGGGTCGGGGGATTTGTAGGGGTGTGGGTGGGCTACTGCAGGGGGGGGATACTGTAGGGGGGTGTTAAAGGGGGATGTCCAGAGGGTGGGATACAGTAGGGGGTGTTCAAGGGGGCAAAAGGGATATCTGAGGGGGTCCAGGAAGGGGGTACAAAAGTGCATGGGTGTGCTGGGGGGCTTTCCAAGAAGGAGGGGGTATCCAGGTGGGAGGGGGTGTCCAGGAGGGGGGGTGTAGGGGGTGTTCAGGAGGGTGCAAGGGGGCTATCCAGGGGGTGTAAGGAAGCTGTCCAGGGGGGCATGCGGGTGAAGGGGGTGCTCAAGGGGGTGCAAGGGGCTGTCTAGGGGGTGAAAGGGGGTGTTCAAGGGGGTGAAAGGGGCTGTCCAGGGGGGGCATCAGGGTCAAGGGGGTGTTCAAGGGGTGCATATGGGTACAGGGGGGTGTTCATAGGGGTGCAAGGGGGTTGTCTAGGGGGAATGGGGGTGCAGGGTGGGTGTTGAAGGAGTGCAAGGGGGATATCCAGGGGGTATGGGGGTGCAGGGGGTGTTGAAGGGGGTGAAAGGGGGTTGTCCAGGGGGGGCATGGGGGTGAAAGGGGGTGTTCAAGGGGGTGAAAGGGGGATTTCCAGGGGGAATGGGGTGTAGGGGGATGTCTAGGGGGTGCAAGGGGGTTGTCCAGGGGGGAACTGAATTTTTTTTATACCATACAAATAATATCACCGCGGTTTTAACCATGGTAGTAGGGGCCTAGTGCCACAGATAAAATGTATCACTAAATGGCCTAATTCCACGGTTAAAACTGTGGCAGTAGGTAAGACCCACTGCCATGGAAATAGCGACCACAGTTTTCCGAAACCGTGGTCATAGGCTATTGCCACAGTTTTTGGGCATACGGCCACGGTTCCAAACCATGGCCATAAGTGAATTTTCTAGTTGTATCCATTCGAAAAATGGACCACCATGGCGATGGTGGCAGCCCAAAAAATACGATTCATCCATGGTGATGCAGCTACCTGATAGCAGGTGGTCGCCGACTCGACGGCTGGTGGTGGAGGGATGCACAGCGGCACGACCACAGGCAGTGACCAAGAGTTGTGGCCATGGAAGGCGGTGGCGGTGTGGAATAGCGACATGACAAGGTGTCGCATCATCCGGCTGGCACACGGTCCCATGAACCATGTGGGGGAGGATTGTTCAGCCACCTTGACTGGGCGATGTGGTCTCCCAACCATGTCTTCCAGGTGGGAGGGGCACGGCCCGCGTGCCACACCCAACTGGATGAACAGGCTCGTACAAGCGGGTTGGGCTGGAGGAAAAGCGGGTCGTCGGGCAGCTCAGCAGGTTGGACAGTGCTACCCAGTGGGCTACGTTCCAGTGGCCCAATGGTCTTGGCCTTTTGTCCAGGCCATGTTGGGTCAGTTCGGGTTGGGTCAGACCCAACCGACCCTTTTTACTAAAATACACATAACTCTCAAACTATGTGTCTGATTGATGGCCCATTTGTGGCATTGGGACCCACGCAATGAGATGGTCCTTTTGAGATACATTAAATTAGTTTTGTGGAGGTTAGAGTTGACTTATTGGCTCTAGGAGTAGGTTCTCCCAGAATGAGACCAACCCAGAGTAAGTCTCCTATGAACTATGACCTACACGGAGTAAGTATCCAGGGAAGATACTGAGAAAATTTCCTATGAAGATGTTGAGTAGGTCTCTTATGAATATTCATAGTAGGTATCATGTGAATACATGGATTATGTCTCCTAAAAATATTTGGAGTAGGTGTCCTATGAAGATGTGGATTAGGTCTACTCTAAATATGTGTAGTAGGTCTCCTGTGAAAATATAGAGTGAGTCTCATGCAGAGAGTGTATTTCTCATCGGGTTTGAATATTGCTAGACTTTCTTAAGTATATTCAATCTATAGGCATGTACCTAGTGTGAGATGACTCTAATGACTCTCTTAAATTTACTTCTTAGAGGCTACACTTCATGTTCCTATTTGGTAGTCTATCTTTTTGTATTGATTTGTGGTATACCTTTACGGTTTGGGGTCCTTGCTGAGTATTGTTTTACTCACCCTTGCATTGGCTTTACCTGCATGTGTCATGTCTTGTGCAGATGATCAAAAACTTTAATGGGAGCCTTTGTGGGCCGGACACAAGTGGTACATAGAGGGAGGCTCGACAGATGAGGTGCACTTCAGCAACTTTTGAAGGCTTATATACCAACCCTTCAGGTAGGTTTTTTGCCCGATAGATTCTAGGGGATTGTAATTTTATTTTTTTGGGATTTTATACTGGACCCCTTTACATTCAATTTGTATTGTTTACTCTATGTTGGTTTTTATATTAGTATGCATGCTTTTCCGCTCAGTGTTTTATGTTTCAGCACTTTTTCTTGGATATAGGTGTGTGTGTGTGTGTGTATAGGTACTTGGGAAAATGACTCCCACTTGTGGGATATGCCTACTTAGCACTAGTCACCAACCTTAGGCCTATGTGAGGTGGGCTTGGTGTAGTCACAACATAGGACCTGGGGTATGGGTCATGACAGATTTGTATCAAAGGAGATCGGTTCTATCTTAAGGACCAAGATTCTGTGTGTTTTTTGTTTGGGAAACAGTGTTAAATGTTTCGAGTTCAGCTTTTAGGCCAGGGAATCCAGTATTAGTACAACGACCGACGTATCCATACACCAGGACCCTGAATTATACTTTTCAACAAGGTAAATGAAAAATCTTATTATAGGTTAAAATGATGCTTCATGCATCATATAGGAATGGGTTGTGTTTTCCATGTCCTTCTCGAGTCAGCTCACTATTTATACTCTATTGATTGTGGTTCATCTTGTTTTACTTTAAGATGCTTCCATGTAGACAGCCATCTAGGATTCCACCATCTGATCACGAGGATGATCTGTAGGGGTAATGAGATATCAGTACATATATTTTTACCAAATATAGCACCTCAAGGTGGTGTACCACCTATACCACCACCTGTAGAGTAGCACATGGTACCCGTAGTACCAGCTGATGAGATGTGCAGGATGAATGCACTTCATGAGTTTTAGTGACATATACCCATTATGTTTTGAGTTGATCCCAACTCTTAGGTATCAGGGGACTATCTTGAGGTGGTGACTGAGTTTTCCATCTAGTTAGGGCACCAGTAGATTAGATGGTGGTCTTGGTGGTGAGCCTTCTATGTGGCTCGGCAAGGCGATGGTGGGGTCTAGATTACCTGATATTATGATGAGGTGACTCTTCCATGGATAGATTTTTATAACCTTTTCAAAGTGGAGTTCACACCTCATAAGATAAAGTCCATGAATGTCCAGAAGCTTTTACAACTCCAGTAGGATGACATTTCGGTATCTGAGTATTCATCAAGGCGTACTGACCTTTCCAGGTACTCGATGGATATTATATGCAACTAGTAATGAAAGGCTTGGACCTTTGATCAAGGTGTGATTTGTGAATTTTGAGCCATCCTTATTCCTCTATGTGTTCCAACACATTCTAGGGTACTAGAGTGAGCTCTACTAGTACAGATATTTCTTCTGAATCAAGCACCGGCGGTGGGATCTACCACCAGGCATCAGGTAGCTGAGTCTTTAGCAGCGGGTAGCTGATAGCTAACGTAGGGGTCCAAGAGGACTAGACAGTCCAAGGGATGACCCCAAGACATGGGATTAGCAGTGAGGGGCTTCTAGGGTAGAGCATGTCGACCGAAGGAAGGGTGGTGCTACATGTGTGGCATTCGAGGACATATGGCTAGAGATTGCCTAACCAGTTGTACAACCAACCAGGAAATGGTTGAGGTACCGTCGATGCAATGGTGGAGGTAGGAACAAAATGGTCCTCTAGGTGGAAGACATGGTAGAAGAGAAGAAAAAGCGTCAGGAGGTGTGCGGAGGTTCGAGGCACTACCACCACCACCCCCAAGTGGTCCACCACGAGTTCAGGGAGCTGGTGGATAAGGGAAAGGCTAGATCTATGTGATGGAGGATTATGATCCCAATACTCCCAGGATGATCAGATGTACAATATATGTCTTTTTTACCCTATATTTAGTTTTTATAGACATAGGTGTTAGTCACTCTTTTATCACCATGACCCATGTTCGAGACACGTAGATTCCAGTGGAACCGTTAACATGATCCCTACGATTAGAGACTCCTGAGAGGGGATATTGGATGATCACACACTAGTGTCGACAGTGTTCCCTTACTCTTGGGGGTGAGAGTTTAGGTTGGGAACTCTTTGTGGTAGTGTTAAGGCCTTATGACGTCATATTGTGTGTGGAATGGTTATACACATATCATGCTCAGGTCGACTGTTTTAGGTGCACAGTGAGGTGTATCCATGGAGATGGGACCAAGTTTTCCTTTGTCAACAAAAGGGAAACACAAGAAGTACAATATGGACTCACACATAGGAGGGTACATCTGATCACACATCAATTGGCTAGAATGAGCCTCATTGTAGTGGATGAGATGAGTCCTTAGATTCCTACAGTGGTGGATGATTATGAGAATGTCTTTCCAGAATACATTCTAGGACTACCTCCTTATAGGGAGGTAGACTTCATTATTGACTTGTACCCTGAGATGGAACTGATATCTACACTGACATATCGGATGGCTCCCTCTGACCTTCATGAGGTGAGGGTATAGTTGGAAGACTTGCAGGGAAGGGATTTGTGAGGCCCAGTGTTTCACCATGGGCAGCCCCAGTTTTATTTTCCAAGAAGGAAGATGGGATCTTGAGGCTATGTGTGGACTTTAGGGACCTGAACTAAGTGGCCATGAAAAACAAGTATCCACTACCAAGGATTGATGTCCTCTTCAATCAGCTAAAGGGAGTGAGATGGTTCTCAAAGATATACCTTAGATCAGGCTATCACCAGCTTTGTGTATAGGATGAGGACATTCTGAAGACATATTTTAGATGTCACTATAGCCACTACAAGTATATAGTGATGTTGTTTGGCATGAAAAACACGCCAATAGTTTTCATGGGGCTCATGAACAATATCTTCCAGTATTTCCTAGACTATTTTGTAGTGGTCTTTATAGATGAAATCCTTGTGTACTCAGTACCAGAGGAGGAGCACACAATACACTTGAGGATGGTCTTGGACTTACTCTAAGAGAACCATATTTATGGGAATCTCTCAAAGTTTCAGTTCTCGATTCAGGAGGTCCATTTTCTGGGACTGGTCATTTCAGATGCTAGAGTTGCAGTGGATCCAGTGAAGATAGAGGTGGTGATTTCTTGGGAACCACCCAAGAGCGTAACCAAGGTGATCAGATTCTTGGGTTTGGATGGGTACTATCAGAGTTTTTTTCCTAAATTTTCCAGGGTAGTATCACCCTTTACAGCTCTAACTTGAAAGGGGTAACCTTTCGTATAGATGGAGAAATTCCATGAGAGTTTTTAGCAGCTGAAGCAGCGTTTAAAAAGAACTTATATACTGAGATTTCTAGAGGATGGTGTCAAGTACGTAGTGTACTACGATGCATCAGAAACCCAGATTGGTTGTGTCCTAATGTAGGGTAAATCAGTGATTGCTTATGGTTTATAGTAGTTGAGACCGCATGAGAAGAACTACACAATTGTTGGGAAAAAATCCCTCAAGGTTACATTGCAGTATTTTTGTTTTGGTTGTTTTCGTTTATGAAAGTTTTCATGGTGAATTTTTGAGTTCCAAATATGTTGTTTACAATCCACATTGACAAATAACCATGACAAAGAAATTTAAGATCTTGAGGCAATACAAAAGAACAAATACAAGGTGGTTCTGTTTTCCAGTGTTTGCCAAAATTTTGGGGTCCAAAATTTGGGATTTGGTGAGAATCAAAAAAATTGGATTTCCTTGAATATATCATCAAAATATGACAAATTCATGAGTTTCATGAAGATGGGATTCATGAAGTGGATTTCACAGAGACTGGAATAATGTTGACAATGAGCTCTGTGGTTACGATGAGCTTTGAGAACAATAGAGGTGAAGAGAATTACAGTGAATCTTTGAAGTGGCGGCGCAAAGGAATTGACGAAATGCTCTTTGATTATGACAAGCTCCGTGATCTGAAAATTTTTGTGGTACTTTTCGATTTAGAGATAATTTCAGTAGAAATTTTAGATCTTTGTGATTTTAACTGACGTGGCGCTGACTTTGCACATAAGGTTCTCGAGTTGGTGTAATTTTCTATAAATATACCTTGACCCCCTCAAGAGAATAAGAGATATCAAATTAAAAACTTTAATCTCTTGAATTGTGAAGGAGATTCACAGAGGAGAGATATTTGTGAAAGAAAATGGAATTTTCAGAGGAAATTGAGCTTTTCAAAAGGAAGGCATGCCGCAAAGGCCAGTTTGGCTTTGTGGAGGACGTGCACTTTGCAAAGGATTGTTTAGATTTACGAAATCACAAAGGCCAGTGTGAGATTTGTGAATTAGTGAGCTCTACGATCTAGAGAGATCTGTGATCTAGTGAGAATTGTGAACCTGTGAGCTCTGCGAACCTGTGAGCTCTGCGAACCTGTGAGCTTCACAAAGAGGTTGCAGAATTGTGAAGGCTTGTTTGATCTTTGTGAAATTGGGAGTTTCATGAAGTAGGGATCTTTGCGAAGGTATCTCCAATGGTTGTTTCCCAGTGATCAGTGTAAAAGGTTTATTCATCAGTAGATGAAATTTGGACTTCAATAGAGAATCTGTATATTATTGAGGATGTATGCATTAGTGATAATGAAGGGACATACAAGTTCATAAACGGTGAGTGGATCCTTTCCAGAGCAGTGAGAAAATGAAGATGAATAAGGTGATCCTTTATACCAGTAATGAGCTAGATATGGAGGAATAGGTAGTGACCCTTGTGAATTCAGTGAGATACCCCTAAACATTGTAAAGGTAGTGAGCCTGGGCATAGAAGTGATCTATCCCAAACATTATTGGTAATGAGATTTAGTGGTTTTGGTACAGCGGCACATAGTCGGTGTATGCTCCTTGGATGTATCCCAATTTGGGTGAACCAAGTAAAAAACTATGTGTATGCCTACTTGCATCTTTGAATTTCATCCAAAGTATCATCATTAGATAAAGAGGAAAAGAATTGATCATAATAAACACACAAGTGCAAACAAAGTGACCCTAGTGATAAAGAGGTCAAGATCTAGTGGGGCAGGATAAATTTAGAAATGAATATCTATAACCTAATTCACCCCACCCTCCCACCCCCCTCAGGGTATATAGGCCCCCTTTAGTCCTAACCACAACCCACGATATGGAGTTGGCATTGGTAGTCTTCGCATTGAAGATGTGGCGACACTACCTTATGGGCGAGTAGTTTATCGTCTACTCAAAGCACAAAAGTATCAAGTATATCCTATATCAGAAGGATCTAAACTTAAGATAGAGGTGTTGGGTAGAGTTCCTCTAGGACTATGACTTTGAGATATTCTATACCCATGGGAAGGGGAATGTGGTGGTGTATGCTCTCAGCTAGATATCGAGTTCACAGCTACTAAATAGGGCATTGGAGTAGTTAGCCTGATTATATATATCCTTCATGGATGGAGATGGGGAAGCTTATCTTTAGTCAATGATAGTTACACCTCCACTCTTACAATGAGTTAGGGAGGAACGGATCAGAGATACTAGCTATGAGACTAAACATGCTTAAATGTCTACAAGTCATGCCCCAGATGGATATTCGAAAGGTGGGGAGCACATAATTATTTTTAGTGGATGCACAGTTGTACCGATGAAGTTATGGGAGGAGGTGTTGAGGGAGTTCCACACACCCCCCTTGGTGGTACATCTAGGTGTTGTGAAGATGTACCAGGAACTCGAGTGTCATATCTAGTGGCTATAGATGAATAAGGTAGTGGCATAGCTTGTTTCTCGACGCCTCACTTGTCATTAAGTGAAGATAGATCACCAGGTTCCAGTGGGCTTGACCCAAACCCTCGAGGTGTAGGAGTGGAAGTGGGATGGGATATAAATGTACTTTGTGACGGGTTTACCATGCACGTCCAGGGGGAATGATGCCATCTTGATGATCATTGACAGACTCATCAAGTCGGCCCACTTCCTACCTATCTGAGAGAAGAGTTCAGTAGAGAGCTTGGGACACCTCTACATGCAGGAGATAGTTCGGCTTCATGGGGTGCCCTCAATGATCATTTTAGATCGTGATGATTGTTTCACATCCTGGTTATATAAGGGATTGTAGGAGGCATTTGGGACTCATTTATGCTTAAGCATGAAATTTCATCCCCAAACAGATGGCCAGACAGAGAGGACTGTCCAGGTGATAGAGGACAAGCTACATGATTTCATCCTAGACTTTGGCCTCAGTTGGGGGGATCACCTACCTCTGGTATAGTTTTTGTAAAACAAACTTCTACTCCGCCATTGGTATGGAACCATTCAAGGATATGTATGGGTGACCATGAAGGTCACCACTATACTGGGAAGACCAAGGGGACTTAGCACTCATGAGTCTAGAGTTGTTAGGGGATACCACTGAGAAGGTGATGATCATCTAGGAGTGGATGAGGACCATATAGATTCGACATAAGTCCTATGTTGATAGGCATCGGAGACCCTTGGTGTTTGAGGAGGGAGACCATGTGTTCCTTCAGGTCTCTCCTCAATGAGGGATATGAAGATTTGGGCAGGGTAGAAAGTTATCTTTGAGGTTCATTGAACCCTTTTAGATACTACATAGAGTCGGTAAGGTGGTGTACCACTTGGATATCCCTCCACAGTTAGAGCAGGTGCAAGATATCTTCCACGTATCATAACTGAAGAGATACGTGCATGACCCATCACACATCATTGACTGGGGAAAGGTGGAGATTGATGACAGGGCGACTTTCATGGAGTACCTGGAAGAGATCAAGGATCGATAAGAGTGCAAACTTCATGGGTATTTGATTCCTCTGGTACGTGTTCAGTGGTAGCATGGGAATCTCTAGGAGAGAACTTTGGAGTGGGAGGCTTATATTCTTGCTCAGTACCCTCATATTTTTGCTAAGTAGCCCTTGTTTGGGATTTCAGGAACGTAAATCCCTAAGGTGGGGAAAATTTAATGACTCGTATTTTCTCCAGTTTTATTTTAATAAATTAATTGGGAAAATTATGAGACCAGGTGTTGAGATGTAATGCGATTTCGAGACCCGGTGTTCCTGGAATGGTTCAACGAAAACTATTAAGTTTTTAATAGCTCTCATAAGTGGTTTTATATAAAAAGTGAAATAACTTCTAAATGGATACCCTGATTAGAAATATGAGGGAACTGTTATGTTAAAAATAGAATTTTTACCCTAAGCGTGACTTAACTTTAGTTATCATGGGTCTTCAGTGAGAAAACCCAAAAAGGATGTAACTCTAAATAAAATAATTAAATAAAATTATTTTATTATAAAATCATAATAACTCATGAATGGTGACTCAGATTGGAAATCCAAGACCACCATTGAGTTTTTAATGTGGTTTTTTAATTAGGTAGGGCCTAACATCAATCGGCATGAGTCAACTGTGGAAGATAATTTTTGGACGTTTTAAAGGAGAATAAAATAAAGCTAAAAAGTTTATTTTATTTCTTTTTGACATTTCTCATCAACGGTATGACACCATGACGAGGCAGACCATTTTATTTCATTATTTAAATATCTTGGAAATGATGAAATTCATTTTCTTCATTTAATATCTTGACAGGGATACAAGAATATTCACAATCCTGGGGAAATTTCCTAGAAGCTCTAGAGAAGAAAAGCGTTGATGAAACCTCTCAGTAGAGAACAAAAAAAGAGGACGAGGTGAAGGATCAAGATCTCTCATGGATGGATT
Organism: Viscum album; assembly: GCA_963277665.1. Lineage (NCBI taxonomy): Eukaryota > Viridiplantae > Streptophyta > Magnoliopsida > Santalales > Viscaceae > Viscum > Viscum album. The sequence goes on along the minus strand of OY728141.1, from coordinate 1,370,868,554 downwards.
GTCGACAAAAATAAACATTATTCACTGATCGATCCAAACTCCGGGTAGGGGGTTTATTTATTCATGAATTTATTTCCCCATTCTTGAATCCAAAAACGAACGCGGACCAACCCATGAACAGATTGATCTTTGGTTTGGTCGTTCTTCCAAGATGGTTAATTTAAGGGATTTAAGGGATTAAAGCTTTGGGATTTATCATCATTTTTTGGTCCCCCTTTTCTAATGGGACGAATAAAGGAAAAAATGAACAAGGCTGAAGTGCTCTCTAAGGGTGTTCATGTGCCTATTCTTTTATCCTCATTCTTAATTATTTATCGACGGACCCCCATGGTCGAGTTGAGATTTTCCAATAGGTTTTGAAAATGTAAGGGCACCTAGAGTGACATAAAGAAAAATTGGATCCCACAGCAGTGATGGTGGTGACCCAAGGATTTCAAAGGCGTTCTCGGTTCGAAAAACGGACCACCACGGTGACGGTGGTGGCCCACAAAAGAGGAGCTATCGGTGGCAGCACGCAGTGGCGCGGCCACCCAGCAGCAGGTGGCTACCAGCTCAATGGCCAGCAGTGGAGGGGCCTATAGGGGTGCAACCATAGGTGGTGACTGGTATTCACGACCATGGTGGGCCATGGTGGTGCAGATCGGCGATGTGGCAAGGCGCCGCATCGGCCGGCCGGCACACGGTCCCATGGACCGTGTGTAGGAGGAGTAGCCAGCTACATTGATCAGGCCACATGGTTTCCCAACCACATCTACCAGGTGGTAGGGTCATGGACTATGTGCCACACCCAGCTGGACAAACCATCCCGCACAGGCAGGCCAGGCTAGATGAAAATTGGGCCACCGTTCGGCCTATTGTGATGCGGTCCAGTGGACCAATGGGCTTGAACTTTGGGAAAGGATGGTTTGGGCTAGCCTAGACCTGACCGGGTGAAGTCAGGTTGGGTCAGCCCAACTAGTTCAGGTCAAACTAAAACCCAACTGACCCCTTTTTACTAAAATTCTCATATTTCTCAAATTGTGTATACCTTTGATGATCCGTTTTCGGTTTTGGAACCCTCACAATGAGGAGGTCCTTTTGAGATAATATACATTAGTTTTAGTGGAGGTTGGAATATGAACTATTGGATTGAGGTGAAGGTTCTCTCGAAATGAGTGCACTAAGAGCGGAATCATATGGTTGAGACCTACACAGAGTAAGCCTCATGTAAACTGTGGCATACACAGAGTAAGTCTCCAATGAAAATGCAGAGTAGGTCTCTTACAAAGATACAGAGTAGGTCTCCTGTGACGATGTGAAGTAGGTCTATTATAAAGATGTGGAGTATTTCTCCTATGAAGATGCAGAGTAGGTCTTCTTTAAAGACATGGAGTAGGTCTCCTATGAAGATGCAGAGTAGGTATCCTACGAAAATGTGGAGTGAGTATCCTACAGAGACTGTATGTCTCATCGGATTTGAATATTCCCAGACATCCTTAAGTATATTCATTCTATATACATTTACCTAGTGTGAGATGACTCTAATGACTCTTTTGACTGTACTTCTTAGATGCTACACTTTTTTTGCCTCTTTCGTAGTCTACCTTTGTGTATTGCTTTGTGGTATACCTTTGTGGTTTGGGGTCCCTACTGAGTATTTTTTTTACTCACCCCTCCACGGGTTTCTCCCTCAAATGTCGTGTCTTTTGTAGACAACTGACATCTTTGATGGGAGCCTTGGTGGGCCGGACATAGGTGGAACTTAGAGGGAGGCCTGACAGATGAGGTGCACTTCAGTGACTTCTAACAGCTTTTGTACCAACCCTTCAGGTAGGGTTTTTAGCAAATGGATTCTAGGAGCTTGTACTTTTCTTTTGTTGGGCTTGTATACTGGACCCCTTTATTTTCATTTTGTATTTTTTACTCTTTGTGGGTTTTCATAGTAGTATACATGCATGTCTTCTCAGTGTTTTTGGTTTCCTCACTTTTTCTTGGAGATGAGTGTGTGTGTATAGGTACTTGGGAAAATGCCTCCCACTTGTGGGATATGCCTACTCAGTGCTAGTTGCTATCCCCTAGCCTATGGGAGGAGAGCTTGGGGTAGTCACAGCATGAGCCCTGGGGGATGTGTTGTGACACTAGAATTTGTATAACACCTGATGACTAGTTCTTCATCTCCTCTATACACCAGGAACATATCCTTATTATGCCTCAGATACTTAAGTATAGCTTTGACATTAGTCCAATGTTTTTAACTTGGATCTCCTTGATATCTACATACCATGCTCAAAGCATAAGAAACATCAAGACTCATACATAACATAGAATATATGATATATCTTATCAAAGAAGCATATAGGATATTAATATCTATCTCTCTCCTCTTGTGTCTAAGGACACATTTTCTTGGAAATATTTACACCACGTGACACTGGAACCAATCCCCTATTGTATTTTTCCATACTAAACTTCTCCAGCATCTGTTCAATGTATGTACTTTGAATTAACCCAAGCATCCTCTTAGATCTATCATGCATAATCATAATACCTATAATTTAGTTTTCTTCACATATAGACTTCATGAAGAAGCACTTTCTCAACCATGCCTTGACCTATTATATGGTTGGTATACTGTTTCTAATTAGTAATATGTCATCAACATATACTGCTATGAAAAAAATAGTATTCCCACTATAATATTTATAAACACATAAATCACATTCATTCTTAATGAAACAAAATTCTTTTATGGATTCATCAAACTGAATGTTCTGTGACATGGATGCTTGATTTAATCCATAAATGTATCTCTACAACTTTCATACCTTTTTGGATTTTTATTGAGTCACAAACCCTTCTGGTTGTGTCATAAACACATCCTCCTAAAGGTTCCCATTAACGAAAGTAGTTTTGAAATTCATTTTTTAAATCTCATAGTTAGGGTAATTCGTTATAGCAATCAATATTTTGATGTATTTAAACATGGAAACTGGAGAAAAAAATTCATCAAAATCAATTCTTTGATGTTTTCTAAATCCTTTATCCACTAGACATTATTTGTATGTATTTACTTTACCACTCTTGTCCATATTTCTCTTGAATACCCATTTAAAAAAAATGGTCTTTACATCAACTGACATATTGATAAGAAGATAAAATTGGTTCTAATACATGGAATCCATATTCGATTTCATGGCTTCTTTCCATCTTGAAACTTTTGAGATGTCTATTGCCTCATTGTAAGAGAGTGGATCATTATTGTAAACATATAATGTGTCACCATCATCGATGAATAAAAAACCATATCTCCCTAGTTCTCTTACCTATCTAGTGCTCCTGAATGGTACTTATGTCTCAACAACAAATTATTCCATGGGGACCTATTGAATCAGTACTAGTACTAACTCTTGTGTATCATGGGCATAAATTTCATCACAGTAAATCTTTATCCCACTATCCTCTTTGATCATGTGCTCTATATCAAGAAATATGGTTTTGTCTTACAATAGAACTTTATTTTATAAAGGTTTGTATAGGTATAATCCCCCGTTTTCCTTGGTATATCCTATAAAGATACACTTCCTGCCTCGGGGTGCTAGTTTTTTCCTTGATCTATCCTTAACAAATTCCTCACAACCCTATACAAAAACTTGTGACAAAACTAGTTTATTTCTACTCTATAACTCAAAGGGAATATAATTTTCTACTTTAATTGGTACTTGGTTTAGTAAGTATAATGTCATCTATAATGTATATTATAGAAATCCTACTTTTCATTATATTTCATCATTTTTTAGATAAAAATATAATAGATATACAAATCTAGGATCTAAATATTAAGTGTCATGGGAAAATTAAGATCATACATAACTTTTAAAAATTAAAACATAAACATTTATTTAGAGACTTCATATTTATACTTAAAATCTCATGTTGTTCTTAGTACATGTAATCACCTGAGGATATACATCAAAGAAATGGGTGAGCTAAAAACCCAGTAAAATGATGAATAAGTTAAATGATTCAATATAAAATGGGTGAGAATAATCATCATCATCATATCATAAGAATAGAATCTCCATCAATATCATGAGTAAAACATGTGATAAATTCATGGAATATGGAAATTCATAAAAATGAAACATCATTTCATAGTAGTTAAATACCACACATAGTTGTGAACAAAGCTAGCATCATGTTCATGCATAACATATGTGTATAATCATAACATCAACATTTTGAACAAATATAGTATCATATTCACGCATATTACACATTATCATATGAGAAATATCACATAACCCAATTCATTTGGGTTCTATATAATTCTATCCCCATCCATAAAATTATAATATTTACAAAATCATGCATTCCACATATAATGTATAATAATAATATTCACGAAATAAATAATAGAAAAGAATGGTATTCATAAGGATTTCATAAAATATAATTACATGAATAAACATGGGGTTCTCAAATGAATAATGGAAAAATATTTGGAATAATCATTTTCATTCTTGATTGAATAAGAAACAATTCAAGAAGAGTAAAAGATGTGTTTTAGAAAGGATGTCTTTTTGGAAAATCATCGTATTTGGATTATAAATCAAGGTGGAAGAATTTATATCCCTGAAAAGAATAGTGGAGAATAATGAAATTATATTTAAGTAGAAATAAAGTAATACCCATACTAAAATTTATGTGAAAGACGGAAGACCCAAATAAATAGAGTTATGTTCAAGAATACCATTACCTTTATTCCCGCTATATTTTGTCACTTTTGCGCCTCCTGAATAATAAACTTAGATTTATTAAAAAATTGATACAGAATTGAATTATTTTAATTTAACCTCTATTTATTAATTATAGTCATTTGATTATATTTCTTAATTTCCTTGGTTATAGGGTAGTCATTTTTATGTCATGTTTTACTTAAAAAATATTGTTTTGCCTTGATTTCGCTACTTTGTTCAATGTAATTTATACATTAGTATAATTAATTCAGGAATATTATAACACATATAACTAAATTTTTATATATTATATATAATTTATAATATCCATCCATTATTATGGTTATATGTGTTTACATGGATATGTTTCTGTAGATTTCTAATTGACGTTTGACGAGACATTATCGAGAGGGCGGGAAAGAAAAGTTGAAATTTATAAATACAGAAAATATGATACTTAAAGTACGTTAACATAATTAATATAATGTTAAATTAATTCCTAATTTAATATTATATGGTTTTTTCAAGAAAGGGGTGGTGAAAATTAAATAAAATAATAATAATTAATAAAAAAGAAGAAAATTTTATTGAAACTTACTTAATCCTCAGTGTAACTTCTCTTGTACACCACTAAAAATACATTGATGTTTGGAGTTGGTTTAATCCATAAAATCCCTAGGTATTTTTAATGGGATTGATAGGGAGTATTTTTTCAGAGTTAAGGATTTTTAAAGTGAGGAATGCGTGATTTTCCAAGGGGATGGAGAGGGGTTATTTATACTTGAGGAGAGGGGTATTTTTAGAATAAAATATTATATCAAAGGTAAAACATGTAATAGTAAATTTTTGAAAATATAAATCATATATAAATATAATATAATGGGTTTAAGAATTTAAATACCCTTTATAATTATAATTTATTAGTTTATTAAAAAGGAAATTGGAAAAAAAGAGAAATTGTTATTTTAGGGAATCACTTTTGACTTTAGGTTTTGTAAAGTTCTTTTTAGGTTTGGAAATTATGTTTATTGTATTTATTAAGCGATTTATGAAATAAAAAATATCATATCTGAACCTAAATTTATAGAAAGGGTTGTGTTATTATTAAATCATGAATGATGTAATTTAAGATATTCCGGTTATGTGAAAAAACTATATTTTTAAATCAAGGTATTTATTTTTTAGAATTAAAATATTTATATTTACTAATATTAATCATGATAAATATTATTTATATTATATTTTATTATTTTGAGGTCAAATTATTATTCCAACAGTCAGGTTACTATTCCCAATGGTCATGTTACTATTCCCAACGGTCAAGTTACTACTGAAATAATCACATTACTATTCCAATGGTCGTCTTTCCTTATATAAATACTTATGATTTAATTAATTCATTATTCAAATCAATTCCCCTTAAGGTTCTATATTTCCATTTTCTAAGATGTTGATTAGTTTACTAATATTTTGTTTATTTTCTATAGTGTTGACAGTGGGGGTGATGATTCTAGTAGATTGGGTTGATCCATATTTTTTCATTTTAGCTTTTCTATTTTATATTTTTATCCAATTTTAATGTTTTGTAATTTTAATTTGTTTCATTTCTATTTAATATAATAGTATTTATTAATGAAATAAATTTTTTCCGGTTTCTTTATGTGTATAATGCTATATAGTATATTATAACACTCATTTATTCCAAGAGAAAAATTCCATTTATAAACTCTAGATTGTTACATTCATCCCCCTTTATAAATTTCTTCCTAGAAATTTTAACTCTTATTCTCAGTTGAGAATAAATAAGGGTGCTTCTATTTTATTTTTTCCTCTGGTTCCCATGTCACCTGTTAATACTTATGGCTCCTCCACAACACTTTGATAAGGTGAGTTGTCTTATTACATAGAAATTTATCACTACTATCGAATATCTTCACCAAATTCTCTTCATATGAGAGATCATTCTCCAGTTGTACCACCTATGGATTTAGTACATTTGAGGGATCAAGTATGTACTTTCTAAATAATTATATGTGGAACACATCAAGAACATGAAATATACTTGGTAGAAGTGAAAACCAATAGGCCACTTCTCCTATAAGATCAAGGATCTCAAAGGGGACAATATACCTTAGACTAAGCTTCCCTTTCTTTTTAAACCACATGAATCTCTTCCATGGTGATATTTGAAGGAAAATATTGTCTCCAAAATAAAACTACAAGTCCCTTTGATGGTTTTCAACATAGATCTTTTTCTGACTCTAAGAAAATTTTATATGTTTTTTGATGGTTTGAACCTTTTCTATCATCTCTTGCACAATGTTAGATCCAAGTATCTTTCATTAACCAAGTTTATCCCAACAAGTTGGATTTCTACATCACTTCCCATATAGAGTTTCATTTGGATCTATTTGAATACTCAAGTGAAAGTTGTATTTATATTAGAACTCAACCAATGGGATATGTTGATCTCATACACCTTTAAATTCCATTGAGTGGGATATTATCATGTGCATGAGTGTCTGAATAGTTCTTTTAGATTGGCTATTAGTTTGGTGGTGATAGGTCATGATGAAATTCAATTTAGTACTCAAATCATGTTGAATAATTCTCCAGAATTTAGATGTGAACCTTGGATCATGATCAGAGATGATCAAAAGTGGAACCCCATGCAGCCTCACCACTTCCTTTACATATATCATGGAAAAAAATTCAAGTGAAAAATCTTCATGAATATCAATTAAGTGGTAAGTTTTAGTGATTCAATCCACTACAACCCATATCGCATTTTTCCCTTGGATGTCTTCAAGAGATCAATGACAGAGTCCATAGTGAAATTATCCCATTTTCATGTGGGTATAAGCAATGGTTTCTTCATCCCTTTGGACTTATGTCTCTATTCTTTAAATTTCTAATATAAAAAACACCTTGAGATATAATATGCAATCTCCTTCTTCATGTTTTCCCACTAGAAGTGTTCTCGATGATTAAAGTATATCTTGGTACTTCTGGGATGGATGGAGAGAGATGAGATATATTAATTATCCAATAAATAATTATTTATCTCATGTGATTAAAGCACACAAATACTTGTTCCAAACATAATCACAACATCATCATCAATGTGGAACTCATGTAGCTTACCTTCCTTTACTGCATTCACCTTATTTTGTAGCTCCAGATCATCCCTATTTTCCCCCTTGATCTTCTCTAAATAGATGTTTGGGAAATAATTTGGTAAATGTAGGATGTATTCCATGTATTTATGATTTCAATATCCATCCTTTTCATATCTATGAAGATAGAATCTTTTTCAATCTGTATCATGGATAGAGTAGCGGGCTATTTTCTACAAAGAGCATTATCTACCTTGTTCACCTTTTTTGAATGGTTTTGAATAGATCAATCATGGTCCTTGATTAGATCTAACCATATTCTTTGATTCATGTTGATATCCTTTAATGTGAATATATACTTTATACTCTTGTGATCAGTATATATATCACACTTTTCACCATATAGGTAGTGCCAAAAAATCTTCATAGAAAAGATCACAACCGCTAACTCCAAATCATGTGTTGAATAGTTATATTCATGGATATTCAACTATGGTGAGGCATATTCTATAACTTTATAATTTTCCATGAGTACACAACCCAATACTTTCTTTGAATCGTCATTATATATCACAAAACCTAATCTACTTTTTGGTAGTGTGAGTATAGGCACAATGATTATCCTAATATTGAGATCCTTAAAGATTTCCTCACATTATTATATCCTTGAAAACATCACCTCTTTCCATGTTAACCTAGTTATAGAGATATAAAATCATGATAAATTCCTCACAAAACATTGGTAGTACCCGGCTAATCCAAAAAAACTATGGATTTCCATGACCTTAGTGGGTCTGATCCATTCCTAAATTTCATTTTTTATTTTAAGGGTCTACATAAATTACCTCACTTGTGATCATGTGCCCAAATAATGTTACTTGCTATATCCAAAAGTCACACTTTCTGAACTTAGCATACATTTTCTCCATCCTTAATGTCACCATAATAATCCTTAGAATCTTTTCATGTTCCTCCTTACTCTTATAGTAAATGAGAATATCATCAATAAGTAATACCACAAATTTGTCTAGGTAATCCCTATAGACTCTATTCATAAAATCAATGAAGATTGTAGGGGAATTATTAAGTATATAGGGAATCATAATGAACTCATAGTGCCCATACCTTGTATAAAAAGAAGTATTCTAAATATCTTCCTTATTCACCTTCATTTGATGATATCCAAAATGAATACCCACCTTTAAGAAGTACTAACCTCATCATAGTTGATTGAAAAAGTCATGAATCCATGGCAGAGGATACTTTTTCTTGATGGTTATCTTATTGAGCTCTCAATAATCTATACACAACGACATTTATACATCCTTATTCTTGAAAAATATCACTGGCGTACCCCATGGTGATTCATTAGAGAATATGAATCCTTTTTCTAAATTCTCTTACATCTACTTCTTTAACTCCTCCAGATCGACAGGGGCCATCCTATAGTGTCATTTGGAGATAGTATTGGCACCAAGAATAAGTTCTATTAAGAACTCTACCTCATAATCTGGGGAAATTATGGATAACTCTTTTAGAAATATATCAGCGTATTCCCTAAAAATGGGCATTTCATCCAGGTTGATACCTTCCTTTAACTTGACCATTTAAGAAAGGTATTCTTATTCATAGGGTATCTACACCCACACCATTGATGGATTTTCAAAATAAGATTCATGATCTTCCTTGAATTTTTAGAGGAGCATGGGATGGTTTGTAATATGGAAAGAGATTTCATTTTATTGAAAGTTGATGTGTGCCCCATATAATGAGATCCAACCCATGCCCAATATAATGTTTAATTCCACAAAGGCCTCAAAGGGGAGTTTTATGAGATTTTCTTGAAGAATCTTTACATATATTCTTATAGGCGAATAGTTAGGATGCAATGATTGTACCCCCATGTGTTTTTAAAAATATCTCTACTTCAAGGAATTAGGGATTCAGTTAAATAGTTCTATAAAACTTGAAGGACATAAAGGAATGATTAGAACTAGAATCAAATAAAACTTTTTGTTGAACCCTCTATGCTAAAGTAGTTTTCATAATCACAAATAATGTCAATCTATAGATTCTACTATTTCATGCCTGTTGGTCAGAGTGGATACTCAAGAGGGGGGTGAATTGAGTTCCAATTAAAATTTCTGTTAAAATATTGTCTATTTAAAATCCCACAATTTATAAAACAAGTTAAATTGTAGTGAATTTATACATATTGTAAATGTTCACTTAGCTTCTCAAAGATCGATTAGGTCTCAGTTAATTTAATCACAAGATTAAACTAACCTACTGAATTATAATATGTGTAAACACTTGCTAATTTAACTATCAAAGTAGCTTTAAAATAGTTTTTTATTTCAAAGTAACAGCAGCGGAATAAATAAGATATATGTAGTAAACTTTGAGCTTAAACTAAAAGTGCACAGCAGATATAACAAGAGGTTCAGTCTCAAGCCGAGACTTAGTCCTCTCAAATTTATATAAAATTTGATCCACACCCTGGATCGGGGTTAACAACAGTTTACAAAACTATTCAGGCCGTGCAGGGACCTCTACCACTGTTCTTCGTGGGAAACAAAATAAAGACCAGGCCACACAAGGACCTATTCCACAGTTTACATGGGTAAACAAGAGATAAGAGATTTGGATTGAGGATTTTGATATCCTCCAGTTCAGTGCAAGAGACAATGTGTGTATAAGAAATAGAGAGTACACCACACAGCTCGAAAGTTAATAAACAAATCACTTAGAGAGAGAAAATAAGAGTTTAGAAAGCTCTAGTGATTATCAATGCAGCTCTGTACTCGTTGGATTCAGCAGGAATACTTCTGAATCCTTCTCTGGTTTTTATGTTGAAAAACAGAGTGTTGCAGTCAGCTTGTCTTCTACAGGAATGAAAATGATCTCTTGATTAGTCGTGTGTTCTTCAGTGGTGTTGGATTGCATTCATGAGAATTCTTTGAAAGTCTGTCAATCTCTTTCTTTCTCAGGATTGATCTTCTTGTTCAGCACAGTGCTCTCAGGTGTATGTAAGTTCTTCTCATTGTATATTCACACTTTCATACCTCACTTTAGTTCTGCATTGTGTAATGCATCTTAATCTTCCTTATATTCCACGAGTTCTGGCGGTAGGAATGATTCCCTTTTCATAGGTATGAGATACGGATTCCTGACATGCCAACAACTATCATTAAATAACATTAATTGCATTAAAAACATAAAATATGACCGTTAGTATTATTTAAATAATATTGACAAAAAGTTAAGAAACGGTGTCACAGTGATTAAGTAAACAGTGTCTTCTTCACGGTATGAGCTTCACGGTATGAGATTCACAGTATGAGCTTCACGGTATGAGCATCACGGTATGAGCTTCACCGTATGAGCTTCATGGTATGAGATTCACGGTATCTGGGTCACAGTGAGTCCTTCACGGTGTCTGGGTCACGATGAGTCATTCACGGTGTCTGGGTCACGGTGAGTCCTTCACGATGTCTGGGTCACGGTGAGTCCTTCACGGTGTCTGGGTCACGGTGAGTCCTTCACGGTGTCTGGGTCACGGTGAGTCCTTACTTAGAAAAATATATGTATTTGGACTTAGACAGTAATATGCAGAATATGGATTAAGTTTAACCATTAGAGAGTAAGAGAACTTGAATCATAAACATAAAGGCTTTGATAATATATGTGATATTTGTGATCATGCATGAGACTTGTAAATAATAAAGAGAGTAATTAACATCCTTAAGATTTGTTATCATTAAAACATGATTTGTAGTTATTATAAAGATTGAAGATAATTAGAAAGATGTGCAATGAAGATCGAGATTAAGTAATCAGTAATAAGATTTTTGATCATTAAAACATGATTAACACATGAGGAGTCCAACAATGCCATTTAATATCTCTATGTAAATCAATTATTTCATACAGAAATATATACTTCAATAAGTCAAAAACCTATATATATATATATTAATAAATGTGCTTACAAGTGTATTTGTACATGTATTTTTGGATTTCACTTAGTCTTGTAATGTTATGTGTAATATAGATACTTCATAATCTTTTTAGAGTCACTGACACACCGATGTTCGACACATCGATGTTCGACACACCGATGTTCGACACACCGATGTTCGACACACTGATGTTCGACACACCGATGTTCGACACAGCGATGTTTGACACACATATTTTTAACACACCTATGTTCGACACACCTATTTACGACAAACCGATGTTTGACACACCAATGTTCGACACACTGATGTTCGACACACCGATATTCGAAAAACAGAATATGACAGACCGAAGATGACAGACTGAATATGACAGACTGAAGATGACAGATCTAAGATGATAGATCGAAGATGACACACCAATGATGACACATTGATGTTAACAGACCAATGATGATATACCAATACTTATGACTCGCCGATAGTCATAAATAATTGTTTCAAATTTATTAATTCAAATTTATTTTTAACGGTCATATTTAGACAAATAAATGTTTCTGACATTATTTAATGTTGTCTGTGGGACTATCCGTAGAAAGTATGAGGTACATGCACATGGGGAGATCTTCTTTCCTAGTGTACCATGAAGTATAAAAGGATTAAAAGATCAAACTTAAATCATCTCTTGAAAAAAACACTACAAAAACAAAAAGGACAGAATGTGCGAATACGCAAGATTTTGCAAAGAGATGAACTTGAAGCTTGAGATCACAAGAAGTTTCTACAAGAAACATCCTGCTGAAGCACACTGTACATCCTCACAAAGAATATTTGGACCCTTTCACACCTGGAAGATATATTATAGATACTACGATACTCTGTTTTGGAGCCAACTCCCATAAGAGGACTTGAATATCATTTTCTCTACATCCAATGAGTCCAGAGCTTTACTACACAGCACACAGAGATTTATAAACCCTATTCATCTTTAATAACTCTATTATGATCTTTTATTTACTATTTGAGTGGTGTGTGTGTAAAAAATGCATCTACTTTTTTAGGTATGTTTTCCTTTTCTGGTCGTTTTCGAGAAAAAAAGGAATTTCTGGAAATTTTCAAAGTACATGTTGTGTACTTTATGAGTACACATCGTGTACTCAGTTACCGCAGGTAATCGTGTGCTGGTCGTGTACCGACCATGCACACAGCCATGTGGGGGTGACCTGGAGGTCACCTAAAGTAGAGTATAGAAAAGTCCAGTACACGTCGTGTACTTAAAAAGTACACATCATGTATTTTGTTTTTTTTCTTTAAACGCATCGAGGTCGCGTCTTATCAACAAAAATGTGTTCTTCTTAGACCTCTTAGTCCGAGAGTGTTGTATGACCACAGATCTTAGATGATCCCCCGAGTGAGCATCTGTCCTCTGAATTGAACATTGTTGGTTGTGTTGGAATCGCATCGGTGAATTCTATCTTCTCCTAGAGCACCATCTGTTGATTTCTCTTCTCTCATGAGATATCGTGGGTTGAACGTTTTAGACATTTCTATAGATATATCATGTTCTAGGTTGATCCAAGGGCTGACGCAGGAGTATATAGATCTCCCAACGCCAAGGTATGTGGTTTGTACCTTTCCGTTGAAAGTCTTTGAGTATTATGTGCAATTTTTTCCAATACCCTTGAACAGGGTATTGTGTGTTTACCGTTTTAACCCTGTTAATTGCCTGCTATGCAGGTATCTGTAAATAGAGGCTAATTGGATGTGAATATTGTTTTTTTCTATACTTTGGATGTGTTTTCCCATGCATGTTCTATTTATGGCCGTTTGGTCCAGTTTAGCCATTAGGCTTCCTTGATGTTTTCCATGCCTAGTACTGTTGGATGGAGTATTATTTTATTTGAAAATGCTTGAGATGTTGTAAACTATTTATCCAAGTAGTTCTTGAGGTTTACTTTGGCCGTATTTCATTGCTATGCTCGTTTACTTACATAGGGTCGTGAGAACCTGGTGTAGGAGACTATAAGGGGAATTGATCAAGTGATCTTCCTCAGAGAGTCTTTGAGCACTTTAGGCTATAAAAGGGAATTGACTGAGTGAGTTTACTCAGAGATCCTTTGAACTATTTTAGAATATAAGGGGAATTGACTAAGAGAGATTCCTCAGAGAGTCTTTGACCACTTGGGACTATGAGGGGAATTGACCGTGTCTGCTTCCTCAGAGAGTCCTTGACTACCTTAGACTATAAGGGGAATTAACGTGTGAGCTTCCTCAGAAAGTCTTTTGACCTTGGAGTTATAAGGGTAATTGACCATGTGATCTTCCTCATAGAGTCATTTAATACCTTATACTATAAGGGGAATTGATGTGTGAGATTCCTCAAAGAGTCTTTTTTAACGTCGAGACTATAAGGGGAATTGACTAAGAGAGCTTCCTCAGAGAGTCTTTATAATATCCTTGTTTGATTGAACCAAAGGGGTTAGGCGGAGAGAAATACCCAGAGGGTTACTTTCTTGTTTTGATATTGTTGATATATGGAATTGATTGCATTGAAACTGTAGGGATGGTTACTACTGAGTACTTCCTTGTTTACTGCTTTGTTTTTTTATTACCTATCATATATTCACTGATTGTTAGGCATGGATATTGTGGTGATTTCCTATTGGGATTTAGTATCACACCCTGTTTGGGCTATGAATTTGGGCCCAAATAGATTATATTGTTGCAGGTATAGATAAGGGAAAGTTCCCTTCTACTTTAGGTACTTGATATGTTGTGGAGCTAGAGAGCATGGGACCAAGATGAGGCTTGCGATGTTGAGGAGTTGTTTATCTATTTTCTCTTGTAATTTTTCTTAGTACTGTTCTGTATTCCAGCATTGTGATGTGTTTGTATGTTTTCTTAGACATATGTATCATGCATAATTTTTATATATGTACACTCCAGGTGTTTATTTCTTCAGACTTCTGTTGTTTACTTTCTTATGGGATTTTACTGCTTTTTCTATTGTTATTTATTTTTATCTTCCGATGTGTTACTCTGCCAATGAAGGAATAGTTTCCCCACTATCACTCCTAAGGACCACACTCCAAGTCAGCATCCTCTAGCCTTAGGGGAAATATACTTGAGGTCATGTGACCAACCGGGTACGGGGAACCTCTGGGTGGCTTCCGAAACTGGAATGTTACAAAGTGGTATCAGAGGAATTATTTTCTTTCTTTGACTTACTGTTTGGACCCAATAGCCAGGGATAGGACAGAATTAGTAATTAGTAATAATTTGTGCCCAGGAGTAGCTAACCCTTGTATAGGTAAAATCCAATCTACCTCATGTTGCGATTTTTTTGGTTTTGTAATTATTACAGTTGATTTGATTTTACCTTGAGTGATTAACATGATTTGTGTTGTTATTGTTGATGTTATTGAGGTTCTATTTCTATTTAAACCTGATGAGATGAGGGTATTCCATCTCATGCATCATATAGGCACTTTCTATAAATCACATTTCATGCATACTTTCCATTCCATTTAGGGTGCATTAGTGACTTCATGTTGTTGTGATAGGTGTTGTGCTAGATATACATGTTTTTGTGATAGTTTCCTTGATAAAAATACATGTTGTTTGATAGGGTATTGTTTGTGTAAGGTTTTGTTAGAATGAATGCCAAACTTTGGTTCTTGAGGTGTTATGGGCCCTCATTGACCGGAATTTGGTGGATCATTGACTTTTTTACCTTGTTTATAACATGTGTAAGATGTCATGCTTTGATTCGCGGGGAGTATGGGCCCTCACGGATCGTAATTTGGTACTTTGTTGTTCGTTTCAGTGTTTTTTCTAGGCTCTATAGTAGTTTCTTAGGATTACTATCTGGAAAAACCTAGAATACACATCGTGTAGTTTTGACTACACGTCATGTGTTCTTCTGTTCGGGAAGAAACTGTTTTTCTTAAGTACACATCGTGTACCTTATGTACATGTCATGTAGTCTCTAACTGTGACATAGGTCGTGTGGGAAGAGACATGGGATAGGGATGTTTTTTTAGGCACACGCCATGTACCGGTTGTACACGTCGTGTCATCGTGAACTTGTGTCTGCTCATGTGACTAACAACACAGACAGAGAAATCTTAGCTTATCCACGTCATGTCAGTTCTGAACACACCGTGTAGTGTAATTTTAGAATCCTTCCATATAACTAACAACACGGGTAGTTGAAACCTAAGAAGTACACGTTGTGTCTATCTAGAGCACACCGTGTAGTGTGAGCCGGGTATCCAGCCGTGTCAAAAACAACACGGGTCGGTGAAGCTTGTCTAGTACACACTGCGTCTTTAACAAACACACTGTGTAATCTTGTTCTAAGGGGAGCCATGTGTCTTAGTCATGTAGAAGGACTCGGGAAGGGGAAGAAAATTCAAGTACACACCATGTGTAAGGAAAACACGCCTTGTGTTTGGGGTGTTACATGACCAGTTCTGGCAGAAGTACACGCCCATGTGAAAGGCTTAAAGGAACACTCCCTGTAGTAATTATACACACCATGTCGTCTTGTTTTGTAAAACTTGAATGATTTCCTTCTTATTTTCCCTTATTACGCTTTCAATTTTTAGTCCTTGATGATCTTAATCTAAGGTGTGTGCTTTACCTTTCAGATTCATGCCACTGAGACGTCCTCCGGTTGTACGCCAGTTTCTAGGCGATGATTAGACACTGGATATGGATGATCAGGGACTACCTTCAGATCCTCCAGTTATGCCACTCTTGGAAACAGCAGTTATATCTGACATATGTGTCAGTGCACAGTTTAGGGAGGGCTTTTTAAGGATTATACAAACCTTCCAGGGAGCACCGCCTCCGGCCCCATCGATGACAGAATTTACGTGGGTTTTTCAACAGCAGCATCCTCCCAATTTCACAGGGTAAGTAGGACCACAGGATGCAGAGTCATGGCTAGAAGCCACACTGATGATCTTCAAGCATCTGGAGATACCTCCAGAGAGGAGGGTGAAGCTCACTACCTACATGCTTTGGTATTCTAATAAGAGGTGGTGGGTTGTGATCTCACAGGCGGGATGCCAGTAGAATATGACTTGGGATGAGTTTCATCACATCTTCTACGATTACTTATATCTAGATACCTTAAGGTCCAATAGAGCCCATGAGTTCATGAGTCTAGAGCAGGGTAATCTTTCTGTTATGGAGTATTTCTCTCGCTTCACAGAGCTGCAGCGTTTCACACCTATTCCAGGAGGTGATGAGTTGTTCCTTTCAAAGAAGTTCGAGGATAGTCTTGGAAATGACATTTGATTGCAAGTGAATATCTTACGGTTTACTTCTATATATTCTATATTCAACCAGGTACTAATCATTGAGCAAAATCTGAGGGATTATAGAGATGTGAGCTTGGGCGGTTCAGCATCCAGAGTTAGTGCCCCGCTAGCTGATAGCAGGAAGAGTTGTAGGAAGATTGTGCGAGGAGATCATAGTAGGCGGGATGCATCTTCGGGTAGCCTTGTGGTATACTACCAGTTTTGGAGGAGTGAGAATACGAGGACACATTGTCCGAGGGACCTGGTGGAGTGCTGATCTTGCAGCAAGACGGGTCATCTTCATTATTTATGTCAGTTATTTTCACCAGCAGTTGGTGACAGGGGTTCTTCTATGACTCCTCGTTCAAGAGCAGCACCACCAGTTTCTCACCAGTATGGGAACTGGATTTCTTCTAGCCATTCAGGCTGATGTGGAGGTTATGAACGTGGTATCCAGTCGCCTAGTTTTCAGTGACATCGGGATGGATCAGCTCAGAGTGTTCAGGCAGGGTTACAGGGCCATGGTACAGGCCAGACTTTTGTAGTGGAGTAGACCCAGTAGGAGCAGGATCCTAGACCCTCTACAGTTTGAGGTATGATCTTAGTAGCCTTAGTTTTAGCTTCTGCTCTTTTCGATACAGGGGCTTCCGATAGCTCTATATCTATTGTGGTTGTGGAGAGCCTTGGGCTTTGCATCTTTTCTTCTATTGATATCTTGACACTAGACACTTTGTTGGGGACTAGAACGGTGAGTGTGCGTCAGGGAAAGGAGTGTCCTCTAGAGGTTGGTGAGTGTCACTTTTTATGGGACCTCTATATCCTAGAGATGACAGGCTATGATTTCATTCTCAGAATGAACTAGCTAGTTCCCTTCTAGGAATTTTTCAATTGCTATCATCGTAGGGTGAGTTTCATATCACCAGAGGGAGGATCTTTTCTTCATAAGGGCAAGTGGGATGTACAGGTAAGTAGAGCGGGACCTGAGCATCATGGTTTAGGAGGAGTTATAGTCCAGATTGTTAGTCTATATCTGGATGAGCAGGGGACTTCATAGTTAGACTTTCCTCCAGTTGTGGATCATTTCAGATATGTATTTCCAGAAGACTTTTCAGGTTTTTCTCCAGAGTGTGAGGTAGAATTTTCTATTGAGCTTGTACCAAGAGTGGCACTGGTGTTCATTCCTCCTTATAGGATGGCAACACCATAGTTATAGGAGCTCAAGAAGAAGTTGGAGGAGTTACAGGCAAAGGGATTCATCCAACCCAGTACTTCTCCTTGGGGTTCGCCTATTCTATTGGCAAAGAAGGCAGACGGTACCTTCAGGATTTGTGTGGATTATCGAAAGCTAAACCAGTTGACGGTCAAGAACTGATATCCATTACTGAGGATTGATGATCTCTTTGATCAGCTTTGAGGAGACTGGGTGTTCTCTAAGATTGACTTGAGATCCGGTTATCATCAGTTGCACGTTAGACCATCTGGTATACCTCTCACAGCCTTTCGGAGCAGGTATGGTCTATATGAGTATATGGTTATGCCATTCGGTCTCACGAACGCGCCTGCATTTTTCATGGCACTGATGAAATGAGTGTTCCATCCATACTTGGATTCTTTTGTGTTGGTCTTTGTGGATGATATCTTGATGTACTCTCACACTCGACACGACCACACCACACATCTTGAGATCGTTTTGAGTACACTAAGAGAGCATCAGTTATATTCTAAGCACTCAAAATTCCAATTTTGGATGGACTAGATTCACTTCTTGGGGCATGTTATCTTAGAGATAGGAGTATCAGTAGACCCAGAGAAAGTGAGAGTAGTAGTTTCCTGGGAGCATCTGAAGAACATATTTGAGGTATGGAGATTTCTAGGTCTAGCTGGATACTATAGACGTTTCATTCAGGACTTTTCACGCATAAAAGCACCACTGATGGGTCTGACTAAGAAGGGTGTGAAGTTCTTGTAGTCAGATTCTTGTGAGTCGGCCTTTTAGGAGCTGAAAGGGAGGTTGACTTCAGCACCGATACTAGTTTTTCAAGAGCCAGGTAAGAGTTATACTATATACTTTGATGCTTCAGGTATCGGTTTGGGAGTTGTGCTTCTGTAGGGAGAATGATTCATTGTGTATGGGTCTTGAAAGTTGAGGCCACATGAGAGGAATTACCTGATGCACGATCTTGAGTTGACTGCAGTTGTTCATGACTTGCGTTGTTGGAGACATTATCTTCTGGGAGAGCATTTTTTGGTTTTTACCGACCACAAGAGTCTCAAGTACATCTTTACTCAGCATGATCTGAATTTGAGACAGTGAAAGTGGGTTGAGTACCTTTAGTCTTTTGACTTTGACCTTACCTATATGCCTAGGAAAGGAAATGCAGTGGTTGATGCATTGAGAAGGAGGACTCAGATACAGGCAGTTCAGGAGGCCAGCAGTGAGTGGAATCTTATGCCTCTGTTCTCTGAGATGCATTTGGAGGTGTACGATAGACAGAAGCAGACTTTTCTTTCTTATGTGTTTGTTATCTCTAATCTTCTTGATCGAGTGAGAATTAGGCAGCTATCCGATTCTAAAGGCCTAGTCATATGGGAAAGTGTGTCAGGAGAGGACCCTATTCCTGGATGGACCATAGGCGAGGATGAGATCCCGCGTTTCCAGGGGTGCGTATGGGTGCCAGAAGACATACGCGAGGAGCTGATGCAGGACTTTCATTCCTCAATTTGGTCAATTCATCCTGGTGTCACCAAGATGTATCATGATCTACACTATCAGTATTGGTGGCCAGGTATGAAGAGAGATGTTTCTGGTTTTGTCATGAAGTGTTCCACCTGTCAGCAGGTGAAGGCAGAGCATCAGCGACCAGTAGGGAATTTGTAGTAGTTACCCATTCCTAAGTGGAAGTGGAATGATGTCGCGATGGATTTCATGACAGGTTTACCGAGGTCGCCTCGTGGGAATGATGCAGTTTGGGTTGTCATTGAAAGACTCGCGAAGGTTGCTCACTTCTTGTTGATCAAGGAGACCTTCAGTGTTGATGAGCTGGGGCAGTTGTACATCTATGAGATTGTGCACTTACATGGAGTTCCACACTCCATTGTTTTAGACAGAGATGCACATTTTACTTCTCGAGTCTGGTAGGGGCTTCAGAAGGCTTTGGGTATACAGGTACTTTTGAGTACATCTTACCATCCCTAGACAGATGGTCAGTCCAAGCATACAATTCGGGAGCTTGAGGATATGCTTCATGCATGCATCTTGGATTCTGGAGTTCCATGGGAGAAGCATATACCTCTTGTGGAGTTTTCCTATAATAATAGTTTTCAATTGACTATTCAGATGACACCTTATGAGGCTTTGTACGATAGGTCATGCCGATCACCTTTATGTTGGTTGGAGGTAGGAGAGGCAGCTATGTTAGGATATCATCTTGTCCAGGATACCATAGAGTAGATGGATTTGATTTGGACAAGGATGGATATTGCACAGTCTCGACATAAGTCTTATGCTGATCTGTGGAGATGACCTCTAGAGTTCAAGGTCGGAGATCAGGATTTCCTGCGTGTCACACCGAGGTTGGGGAACAGTAGGATTAGGAGACAGGGTAATCTTTTGTTGAGGTACATCAGACCATTTGAGGTGTTGGAGAGAGTTTTTCCGGTTTCCTATCTGTTTCGGTTACCTCAGTTGTACTGGGCTATGCATGATGTCTTCCATGTTTCTCAGCTTCGACGTTACTTCTTAGACTCGTCTCATATCTTTCAACCCGAGGAGTTTGAGTTGGAAGTGGATGCATCTTTTGAGGAGCATCCTATCTAGATCATTGATCGAAGTACGAATGTTCTCCATGGCCAGTTTGTTCCTCTGGTACGAATGTTATGGCAGCACGGGCGATTATAGGACGAGAATTGGGAGAGGGAGGCTGATGTACGAGCACATTCTCCAAAGCTTTTCAAGGTTCCTTATTTTACGTCACCTTGATAGGGAAATTTAGGGATTAATTTCTTTAAGGGGAAAAGTTTGTAAGAACCCAGATCTTATTTTTTATGTGTGTTTTCCTTTTATGGTCGTTTTTTAGAAAAAAAGGAATTTCTGGAAATTTTTGAAGTACACATCGTGTTCTTTATGAGTAAAAACCATGTACTCGGTTACCGTAGGTAACGGTGTTCTAGTTGTGTAGCAGCCATACACAGGGCTATGTGGGGGTGACCTGGAGGCCGCCTAAAGTAGATTACGGAAAAGGAAAATACATGTCATGTACTTAAAAAGTACATGTCGTGTATTTTGTTTTTTTTCTTTAAACGCATCGGGGTCATGTCTTATCAACATAAACGTGTTCTTCTTCAACTTCTACATCGGATATCACCGTATGACCGCAGATCTTCGATGATCCCCCAAGAGAATGTCCTCCCTTCAAATCGAACAACATTGGTTGTGTTGGAATCACATCGGTGAGTTCTCTCTTCTCCAAGAGAACCATCTTCTGATTTCTCTTCTCTCATGAGATATCGTGGGTTAAAAGTTTTATACATTTTTGTAGATCTACTGCGT
Source organism: Viscum album (assembly GCA_963277665.1). Classification (NCBI taxonomy): domain Eukaryota; kingdom Viridiplantae; phylum Streptophyta; class Magnoliopsida; order Santalales; family Viscaceae; genus Viscum; species Viscum album. The sequence continues at coordinate 1,370,846,903 of OY728141.1, read as the reverse complement.
TCTAGGTCGATCCAAGGTCTGATGCCAGAGTATATCAATCTCCCAACACTGAGGTAGGTGGTTTTTACCTTTTTTTGAAAGTCTTTGAGTACTATGTTCAATTTTTCCCAATACCCTTGAACGGGGTATTGTGTGTTTACCGTTTTAACCCTATTAATTTCATTCTATGATGGTATGTGTAAATAGAGTCTAATTGGATGTGAATAGGGTTCTTTGTTATGCTTTGGATGTGTTTTCCCATGCATGTTCTGTTTATGGTTGTCTGGTCCTGTTTATCATTTAGGCTTCCTTGATGTTTTTCATGCCTAGTATTGTAGGATGGAGTATTATTTTATTTTACATGATTGAGATGTTGTAGACTATTTATCCAAGTAGTTCTTATGGTTTAATTTTTCCATATTTCATTTCTATGCTCGTTGACTTACACAGGGCCATGAGAACCTGGTGTAGGAGACTATAAGTGAAATTGACTGAGTGAGCTTCCTCAGAGAGTCTTTGACAACTTTAGGCTATAAGGGGAATTTACCGAGTGAGCTTCCTCAGAGAGCCTTTGAACTATTTTAGACTATAAGGGGAATTGACTGAGAGAGCTTCCTCAGAGAGTCTTTGACAACTTGGGGCTATGAGGGGAATTGACCGTGTGTGCTTCCTCAGAGAGTCCTTGACTACCTTATACTATAAGGGGAGTTGAAGTGTGAGCTTCCTCAGAGAGTCTTTTGACCTTGGGGATATAAGGGGAATTGATTGCGTGAGATTCCTCAAATATTTCTTGACTACCTTAGACTATAAGGGGAATTGACATGTGAGCTTCCTCAAAGAGTCTTTTTTAACGTCGGGATTATAAGATGAATTTACTGAGAGAGCTTCCTCAGAGAGTCTTTGTAATATACTTGTTGATTGAACCAAAGGGGTTAGGCTGAGAGAACTACCCAGAGGGTTACCTACTTGTTTTGTTGTTGTTGATATATGGAACTGATTTCATTGAAACTGTTGGACTAGTTACTACTAAGTACTTCCTTGTTTACTGCTTTCTTTTGTTTATTACCTGCCATATATTCACTGACTGTTAGGCGCAGATCTTGTGGTGATTGCCTATAGGGATTTAGTCTCACACCCTATTTGGTCTATGAATTTGGTCCCAAACAGATTATATTGATGCGGGTATAGATAAGTGCAAGCGCCCTTCTACTTCAGGTACTTAATATGTTGTGGAGATGGAGAGCATGGGACCAAGCTAAGGCTTGCGATGATGAGGAGATTTTTATCTATTTTCTCTTGTAATTTGGCTTAGTACTGTTCTGTATTCCATCATTGTGATGTGTTTGGATGTTTTCCTAGACATATGTACCATGCATCATTTTTATATATGTACACTCTAGCTGTTTATTTCTTCAGTTCGTATGGATTTTTACTTCTTCTGATATTGTTATCTATTTTTCTCTTCCACTATGTTACTCTGCCAATGAGGGCATAGTTTCCCCACTATCACACCCAAGGCCCTCGCTGCTAGTCGGAAGCCTCTGGCGTTAGGGGAAATGTGCTTGAGGTCATGTGACCAACCAGGTATGGGGAACCTCTGGGTGGCTTCTGGAACCAGTATGTTACAGTGTGTATATGTTTGTGTCACACACACTGTCTCCTGAGCATAACTAAAGGATACTAAAATATCCTCACACTTAATATCTTTTTACTCTTGTATCCAACGTTAAACAGTGGAGGAGATCCTGTGTGATCTGTTTGTTAGTTTTCCCATGAATAACTGTGGTAGAGGTCAAGTGTGACCTGGAAAGCCTTGTGTGCTACTGTGAACCCCGATCCAGGGTGTGGATCACAAGTTTATTAATATAAACTGCCTGGTGGTAGGTGATCACCAAGTTGAGAGGACTAAGTCTCTGCTTGAGACTGAACCTCTTGTTTTTTATCCACTATGTAGTTTTTCTTATGTTTTAATTTGATATGTGTTTAATTCATTTCACATTAAGATAAATTTAACTTTTATGTTTATTTTAGAAAGTTTTTATATCTTTTTTGAATCAATATATTAGTTTCAAAATTTTGACTAATATTTAGATTGGTAAAGGTGAGAAATAATCAATCTTTTGAGAAATTAATTGAACCTTCAGGAGTTTTATAAATTCACTACAAACTGACTTTGATTTTATTTTCATATGAGGTGTTATTTTAAAGAACCAATTTTAATAGAAATTTTTATAGATTCTCAATTCACCTCCTTCTTGAGTAGTCTACTCTGACCAACATTTGGTATCATAGGATTTTGAAAGTTATTGTCAGTTTTTCAAATCATGTCAATAGTGATTATAGTTGTTTTTCAAAGATCTCAAAATTTATGTTACTTCTAAATTTTTATCTATTTGAAATTATTTTACAATCTATATCATGGAAAATAGATTAGAAGTGTCTTCTACCAATAAACCACCTTTATTTAATGGAACTAACTATGCTCAATGGAAGCTTAAAATTAAAATACATCTAGAAAGCATGGGATTTGAAATCTGGACTTCTACTGAAAGTAAATATGAAATTCCTAAAACTTATAGAAACACTTGGGATAAACCTACCAAGACTACCTATAACAATGATCGTAAAGAAATGAATTCTATGTACTGTGCACTAGGAGATAAAGAGTTTAATTGTATCTCTACTTGAAAAACTACACATGATATTTGGGACACTCTATTTGTTTCTCATGAGGGAACATATAATGTTAAAGAAATGATATTAAATACTTATACTATTAAATATAAAAAAAATTACAATGAAGCCTGGTGAGTCTATTTCTGATATGTATCTCAAGTTCAATGAAATTGTTAATACCATGATTTTGTTAGGAAGAGAAGTAACAACCAAAGAGCAGATTCTGCAGATTCTGCGATGCATAGCTGAAAGATTGCATGGACCATATGTGTCTATTAGAGAATCATGAGATATTGATAGGATGAAAGTGAAGGAATTGATTGGAAAATTAATTATGTATGAAGAGGAATTGGAGGTAAATCAAGAAGAATATGAACCAAAATGAAAATCTGTAGGTTTCAAAACAACAGCATCTAAAAGAAAAGACAAGGAGAAAGTTCAAGCTACTATTTAAAGATCAAGTAGTGATGAAGTAGCTTTAGACAATGATGAAGAAATGGCCCAGATGGATAGACGATTCAAGAAATTTTATAGGAAAAAGAATTTTTTCAGAAAGCCCAATTACAAAGGAAATTATGATAACAAGGGAAATTGGAAAAAGGATTGGAAGAGAAATGATAAATTAGAAGAGATAATTTTCTATGAATGTAAAAGAAAATGACATGTCAAGGCTGACTGTACAAAGATGAAATACAAGAAAAAGTATGAAAATAAGGATAAAATATATAATAAAGCAATGAAGTCCACCTAGAGTGCCTCCGAGGACAGCTCAAGTGAATTTGGATCTTCTCAAAATGAGAAAGATGATATGGCTAATATGTGTTTTATGAAAAAATCAACTGAGGTAACCTTAGACTATCCTGTACATAATTCATATTATTCTGAAAGTGAGTCTGAAAATATGAAAAATAATCAATTATTCGAATATTGCAACATGTTAGAAGAAACATGTAATGAGTTGAAATATAAGTATAAATATTTGAAGTAACAGCATGCTCTTACTATGACTTCTAACTCTGATCTTATAATTGAAAAACAGAAAAACGATCAACTGCTCAAGGAGAACAATGAATTAAAAATTTCTAATGATCAATTGAAGAAAGACTTGGAAAAGTTTACTACTGGAAAAAAATAATCTTACTCAAATTCTTGGTAAAAAATATCTTCTGAGTATACTTCTGGGATAAGATATCAACCAAGTCAAAGGAATTTATCAAAATCACATTTTGTAACCAAATCTAGAAAATCTGCTACCTTTTTCAAAAACCAGAATTGTACAGCAAGTTCCAGTTCCACAAATTCTCTTACTATATCCAATTATTCAGGACTAAACAGAGTTTATTTTTCAAACACTCTATATTATACATATAGGAAACTCATAATACAGTTGTGGGTTTCTAAATCTTATATCACTAATGTATGTGGACCCAGACAAATATGGGTACCAAATTCATTTCTTGGATGAACTATTTTGTAGGTAAACTTCCTAAAGAGCTCCTGTAAAAAGCTTTGGTACTTGGACAGTGGGTGTTCAAGACATATTATAGGGGATTTTTCATGCTTTAAAAGTCTTATCAAGATTCATTACTAGCTATCAAGGATAACATTGCTCGATATCAGTCCAATGTTAGATAGTTAAAGGAAGGGGACAGAAACTCAAGATTTTTTCATTGCATTCACAAAGAAAAAAAGGTAAAGTAGTCTCTTAAGGCTCTGCGAATTGATGGAAACATTTTTACTGCTGAGAATGAGATATCCAATGCTGTGACTTGTTACTTTGAGAAGCTCTACTCTGAATCTAGGGATGATAATTCCAACAAGATCACTCAATGCATAAAGCCAAGTATTGATGACATCAAAAATAAAAAACTCAGTGACATTCCTACATTTAAGGAGATCCATTCTGCTCTATTTTCTTTAAATATGGATATTGTCTCTGGTCCTGATGGCTTCCCCAACAAATTCTTTATGTTTTATTGGGATATCATCCAAAAAGAGGTGATTGATGTTGTGAAAGAATTTTTTTGTCATTACTACTTGCCTTTTGGGATGAACTCCAATTGCATTGCCCTTATTCCAAAGAAGGATAGTGCTTTGGATATCAAAGACTTCAGGCCTATTTCCATTGGAAACTCAATTCCTAAAGTTATCAGTAAAGTCATTGCGGTACGGCTAGGTGATATTGCTAATCATCTTACTTCTTCTAATCAGTTTGGTTTTGTTCCTAGTAGGAATATCCAGAATTTCCTCTTCACTGCTTTAGAGTGTGTTAATATCATCAGAAGAAAAGTCAAAGATGGTAATATGGCCTTGAATATTGACATTTTGAAGGCCTTTGACACAATAAGGTGGGACTTTATTTTCAATGTTCTTAAAATGCATGGCTTTTCAGGGAAGTTCATTGGTTTGATCTTTGCAATTTTGAAAAGTGCTAGCCTCTTGATTCTGATCAATGGATCCCCTAGGGGATTCTTTTGATGTTCTAGAGGGGTTAGGAAGGGTGACCCTCTTTTTGGGCTACTATTTTCCATTGCTGAGGATTACTTAAGTGTCTGTTTGAATGATCATGTCAATAGTGGGTTATATCAAAGGATGAGAGCTGGTAGGAATTGTCTTGCACCCTCTCACTTGTTATATTCTAATGATATCCTCTTATTCTCCAAGTCTTATTGGAAAACTATCCATTTCATCAAGAATCTCTTTGCACATTATGAGGAAGTGGAAGGTCAGGTCATTAGCTGGGGGAAGTCTTTTGTTGTCTTTGGGGAAGGGATTTGAACACAGAAGTAGATAAGAGTTTCTAGCAGGCTTGGTGTGAAGAGAGGTAGTTTCCCTTTACTTATCTTGGACTGCCTCTGTTTTGGGGGAGGGTAAAAAGGGTATATCTGGAGGAGATAGCTATAAAAATCACTAATCAGCTAGCTAGCTGGAAGGGGAAGACCATGTCCCAAGCTGGGAGAGTATGTTTGGTCAACTCTGTCATCACCTCAATGTTTGTTTATTTGTTCTCATTATATAAGTGGCCTAGAACTTTATTAAAGGAGTTAAGTGGGATGATACGCAACTTTATATGGACTGGATCTATTAATCATAGGAAACTTGTCACGGTGGCAGGGAAAGAATGTATCAAGTCGGTGGACATTGGTGGGATGGGGGTGAAAGATGTTAGGATCTTTAATGATTCTATGCTTATGAACTTTACATGGAGACTTATAAATGGAGATAAATCCTTGGAATTCCTAACCAATAGGTTCACTCACAGGCTTCATAATCATAGTAATGCATACCTGCAGTCCTCTGTGTGGACCTCTATCTGGAGTACCTATTCTCAACTCATGGCATAATCCAAATGGCTGGTATGTATCAATTCTTCTTTGAGCTGCTGGAATACTTTATGGATTTCCTCTCCCCTTAAGGAATCCATTGATATTCCATTATCTTGGAGGCAAATTTCTATATGTGATATGCAGAGGAATGCTGATATTATGGCTATTATACCTAATAATTTTCATGTGGAAATTACAAATTATGACTATGTTGATCATGACATTCTTGTTTGGAAACCTGCATTAAATGGACTTTTCTTGAGTCGTGATTTTTATAAGCTGGAATGTGGTACTGCATCTACTATACCTTCATGGTTAAAAGGAATTCGTATGCCTTTTATTTTTCCAAATGACATTTTGCTAATTTGGCGAATTTGGAAGAAAAGGTTATCGATTCAGTCTTCCCTTCAACTCATTGGTGTACACCTTACCTCGGTGTGCCCTATCTGCTTGAGTAATGAAGAATCTACCCTCCATTTGTTCCTTGAATGTCCTCTTACTTCTCGATTATGGTTGTACTTACAGTCCATTTTTCACTGCTGTTTCACATTCTGTTTGGTTGATTCATTTTTCAACTCGGTGCTTCAAATAGAAGCAAGTGAGCAAGTGAAAAACCTGCTCACTACTGCTACTGTTTCGGTTTTTCATACATCTGGAGAGCTCACAATAGTGTGGTTTTTAATAATGGCAAGCCCATGTTTAGGGAAGGTGTATTGTTTATTCACCGAAGCATTCAGATTTCTTCGGTACATCAATATGGAAGCATGAACAATGATATTTCTGACTTTACACTGTTGAAGACTCTTGGTGTAAGTGGCAGGGGGAGGAGGCCGTGTGTGATGAATTACATTAGATGGATCCCACCAATCCGTGATTGGTTGAAGGTCATGTGGATGGAGTGGCCCATGGTGTACCGGGCCTGGCTGGCTGTGGTGGAGTTTTTCGGACTTCCCGGGGCTTTGTGAAAGGTTGCTACTTTCATTACATTGGGATTGGGAATACGATTGAAGCAGAACTTTGGGAGATTATAAAAGCAATCAGGTATGCAGTTCGATATGGCTGGAGAAAGTTATGGCTCGAGTCTGATTCCTCTGTTGTTATGCAGATCCTGAAGGAACGGTCCAGGAATGTCCCATGGAGAATGCTACCTGCTTGGATAAAGTGTCTCAAGCTTGATGAGAGGATTTGTCTTGATGTCTCACATGTATACAGAGAGGCAAATTAGGTTTTTGATGCTCTTTCTAAAAGAGCGATTATGGAGGTTAGTTCCAGCTGGTCTTTTGTGTTACCCAGTTATTGCAATGGCCTAGTGCATTATGATAGTGCTGGTGTTGTTTATACAAGGCTTTTTAAGGCTCCACTTCTTTGAGTTGTACTCTGTTGTTTACCCTTTTTTATTAATAATTTGGTGGGAGCAGGATTTTCCTGTCTCTTGGACTTTTTGGCTATGTTGATGGATTAAAGTATAACCTGCTTAGTATATCTCAATTGTGTAATGATGGATTTAATGTAAAATTCAAAAATGATTCTTTCCATGTTTTGTATGAAAAGAATAACTTAGTATTTACTACTCTTATAAATGATAATGTAAATGCTATAAATCTAGACTCACTAGATATACAGAATGTATCTTGTCTAAATGCCTTTCACAAAGAATCTTGTCTTTGGCATAGAAGACTAGGACATTATAGCACACACTCTCTTAAGAAGTTAAATAGAAAAGGATTATTTAAAGACTTACCCAAATTAGAGTTTCCAAACAATAAAGTCAATACTCCTTGTCAAAAAGGAAAGAAACATAAAATCTCTTTCAAACCAAAGAAAGAAGTAACTACTTCTCAACCTCTCGATTTGGTTCACATGGAATTGTTTGGACCATCTAGAGTTTCGAGTCTCAATGGGAAGAACTATGTTTATATTCTTATAGATGATTTCCCTAGATACACCTGGACCATTTTCTTAGCTCATAAAATTGAATATTGTTCACACTTTAACAAGTATTCTAGGACTGTAGAAAATATCAGGGGACTTAAGATTAAATCCTTAAGAAGTGATCATAGTCGTGAGTTTGAGAATCAATATTTTGAAGCTTTTTGCTCGCAAAATGTCTATAATCATAACTTCTCCGCTTCTAAAACACCTCAACAGAATGGTGTCATAGAAATAAGAAATAGAACCTTGTAGAAAATTTCCTGAACTATGCTCAATGAATATGATCTACCCATTTATTTCTAGTCTGAAGTTGTTAATACAGCTTGTTACATAATAAATAGAGTCTGGATTAGACCCATCCTTAAGAAAAGTCATTATGAGTTGTGGAATAATAGGAAACCCAAATTAGGTTATTTTAAAGTATTTGGATATAAAGTTTATATTCTAAACATTAAAGATAATTTAGATAACTTTTCCTCCAAAAGTGATGAATGAATATTTCTTGGGTATTCTACATCAAGAAAAGTCTATAGATTCTTTAATAAGAAAACCAAATGTGTGGAGGAATTTGTACACATTAAGTTTGATGAAGCAGATCCACATGAGCCCAAGACCTCACTAGAAAATATTGAAGAGTATATGTCCATTCTAGACATTGATGATAAAACCTCGAATCATTATGTGAAGGAATCTGTGAAAACATCCAGTTCTGGAAATTCTCCAGATCCTAACTGTAGTGAACCAGATCAACCTGACCAACTAGAAATATCAATTCTTACCTTCTCTAGACCAACTAGGACCCTTAAGAATCATCCCTTAGATGTTATTGTTGGAAATTTAGATAGTGGAATGCAAATGAGATCTTCCTTGAGAAACTAGGTTGAACATCAAGCTTTCTTGTCACAGCTTGAACCTAAAAAATATCAATGATGAAATCAATGATGAATTTTGGGTAATGGCCATGCAAGAAGAACTTAATTAGTTTGAAAGAAATAAATTTTGGAAACTTTTAGATAGAATGAAGGATACTCTGACCATAGAAACCAAATGGGTGTTTAGAAATAAGGTAGATGAAGCTGGAAATATAGTTAGAAATAAAGCTAGACTAGTTGCACAAGTATATAATCAAGAAGAGGGAATTGATTATGAAGAGACCTTTACACCAGTATCTAAACTTTAAGCTTTTATAATCTTACTTTCCTATATATCACACTTGGATTTTAAACTTTATCCAATGGATTTCAAAAGTGCATTCTTAAATGGTTATATAATTGAGGATTTTTTGTTGAAAAACCCCCAGGTTTTACAAATCCACCTTTTCCAAATCATGTGTTAAAATTATCTAAAGCTTTATATGGTTTGAAACAAGCTCCAAGAGCTTGGTATGAAAGGTTGAGTAATTTTATTATTTCTAAAGGCTTTATAAAAGGACTCGCAGAACCTACTTTATTTATAAAAAGAATTTCAAAAGAAGTTTTAATATCCCAAATATATGTAGATGATATTATCTTTAGATCTTCAAAAAATTCTTTATGTAATTATTTTTCAAAGATAATGAAAAGCGAGTTTGAAATGAGTTTAATGGGTAAACTTAAATATTTTCTTGGATTTCAAATATTTCAAAATAAAGAAGGTATTATTTTAAATCAAAGTAAGTACAATAAAGATATTTTGAAAAGATATGTCTTTGATAGCATTAAGGGTAGTGAAACCTATATGAGTTCTACATGTAAGCTATATCTTGATGAAAATGGAAAATCAGTTGATCAGACTGCTTACAGAGGAATGATTGGGAGTTTGTTGTACTTAACTGCTAGTAGTCCAGATATTATGTTTAGTGTGTATATGTGTGCAAGATTTTAAGCAAACCCAAAGGAGTCACATCTAAATGGTGTTAAAAGAATTTTCAAATACCTCAAGTATACAACTAATTTAGGATTGTTCTATCCTAAAGGAAAACCTTTGGATTTAGTTAGCTATTCAGATTCTGAATTTGGTGGATGTAAGTTAGATAGAAAGAGTACCTCTAAAACATGTCACTTTTTGGGAAAGTCTCTAATATCATGGTGTGGTAAAAAGAAAAATTCAGTTGCATTATCAACTGCTGAAGTAGAATACATTGTTGCTGGTAGTTTTTGTGCAAAAATTTTGTGGATGAAACACAACTTATTAAACTATGGATTTTAACTCAAACATATCCCCATAAACTGTGACAACACAAGTGCTATTAACATTTCTAAGAATACAATTTCTCATTCTAGAAAAAATAATATTTATGTAAGATATTACTTTTTGAGTGATCATTATCAAAAAGGTGATATAACTCTTGAGTTTATTGGGACTGAGCATCAGCTTGCAAATATATTCACTAAACTCCTAAACTCTGAGAGAATTAACTACATCAGACGTGTACTAGGAATGATAAATCTCTAAGATCCTTGAAACTGATCTCATGAAACCAATCCTTGAAACTGATCTCATGAAACCGATCCTTGAAACTGATCTCATGAAACTGATCCTTGAAAACGATCTCATGAAACCAATCCTTGAAACCGATCACATGAAATCGATCCTTGAAACTGATCTCAGGAAACTGATCCTTGAAACTGATCTCATGAAACCGTTCTTTGAAATCGATCTCGTGAAATTGATCCTTGAAACTGATCTCATTAAACTGATCCTTGAAACCGATCTCATGAAACCGATCCTTGAAAATGATCATGTGAAACTGATCTTGTATAACAGATCTTGTGAAACTAATCTTGTGAAACCAATATTGTGTAACTTGTCTAGTGAATCCGATCTTGTGAAACTGATCTTGTGAACCCGATCATGTGAACCCGATCATGTAAAAATGATTCAATGACACCGATGTATTTGGGTTTTTTTTAATTCTGTCTATTTTAAATAAAATGACACTGTTTTGGTATTATTTTTTCCATGTTTAAATTTTATACTTTATGATTTACAATCCCTAAATGATATATTAAGTTTGATCCATCTCGACCTTTAACCTCCCCACTATCGTAAAGCCTTCTACCCTTTGTCACTCTATCTCTCGACCCTCATCCTCTAGACTCTTTTTCAATCCAAAACCTCAAAATGGCAAGGACCAAGCATGCTATGGAAGATCCAAGAAAATCTCCATATGTTAAGCGTCATAAAGGTGAGTCCAGTGGGACTGCAAAACTGATCTTAGAAAGCTGAGTGGTTAAGGCTGAAAAATAAGTATTTACTGAGTGGTTTCTATCAAGCAAGTCATTTTTGTTAAAAGTGCTGCAATCTCAAGGATGGCTAAGTTGGTTCTCTAATAATTAAAGGCCTTATTATCCTCAGATAATACATGAGTTTTATCAACATTTTAATATATCCCTAGATGAAACTGAGGCAGTAAGGATGAAGCTAGTGGTAAAGGGAAAGGAAATAACTTTTTCATCTAAGGAATGGGCTAAGTTCTTTGAGATGACTCATGAAGGTGTATATGATGATTATCCAGGTAATATTCCACCCTCCTCTAATTTTTTCTCTTATGAAGATGCTCGGAAGGAGTTGAATAGAAATGGAGAATCTAGGAGGGATATTGTAAGTGAGTTTGAACGAGAGGTAAGATTAATTTTTAAGTTCATACAACATAAAATCTGCCCAAGGAAGGGAGATTTCTCTGGTGTGAAGTATCAGGATGTATTTCTGATCTATCTGTTGAAACATGGGATAAAAGTGAACCTGTGTAGGTATCTAATGGTGCATGTATCTAATTTTATAAATCCATACAATAATGAAAAATGTTTGTACTATCCCAGGATGATCTATTCCATGTTAAAAAGGTTAGGTTGTTTGGAAGATAGAGATGAAGTAATAAGTGCATGTAGTAGTTTATGTCTTCAAAAAGACATTTTTAAAAGGATGAAGATATTCTAGAACCCTTGGAAGAAATGTTGGGTGGGTGATGAGGAAAGGTTGTATGCGGATTTCAACCCATTTGAACATCCTACCAGACCAAAGGATCAAGTTGATCCAGGTATCAAACCAGGAGAGGAACCAGTTTATTCTGATGAGGAAGCTAATACTAAAGTGCCAAGGGAAGAAGGATCTCCTTTTAATGATAGGAGTGAACTTGATATTGTTGAAAGCCCCAAGGACATGTCTTATAGACCTGCTAGTCCACCTTTGGACTTAACCTTAAGAGAATATTTGTTAAGTGATGAGGATGAGGAAGAGACTGAGGTTACTAGTGTTGAAGGTTATGTAAGTAAATAAGATGATGAGTATGATGATGATGATGATGAGGATGAGGATGAGGATAATGAGGAAATGATGAGCATGTAAGTGATTCTTTGAAAGTGGGAAAAAAGTAGTTGATAGATCCAGTGAGGAATCTTTACATGGAGCTGGTGATGGTGTTGAACCTATTGAACAAGAGGCTGTTGATCATAGAGATGTTTATCATGAGGACAGGTCACCCCATACTAATGCTAAAAATAAAGAAATCATTCAGGAATTGAATGAACTTATGGCTGATGGTCATGAGGAAGAAGTTGAGGATCAAGTGCCTCCAATTGAGGAAGTTCATGGAGAAGTTGAATTGGTTGGAGCACATGCAGAACCTGAAGTTCAGTTTGTTCCTGTACCCAAAAATGTTATTATGGCCAGAGGGAAGGATGATGAAGTTGATGAAGATGAAGTTGTTCCTAATCCTCGGGGAAGAAGGGTCAGGATTGACACTGTTGAGACAATAGACTGGACCTATACTCAATAATGTAATAATGTTCCAAGATACATTATTTTTGGGTTGTAATATGACTCAGATGAAGAGAAGGTCCCTCCTCCTCCTCCACAAGCCCAAGCTAAAGCAGAACCTATTGCACTTGTTCCACCAGTTGCTGCTCCTCCAGTAGTAGAGCCAATAGCATAGATAGTGCCAAGTGACTATGTCACTAAGGCCGATTTGGAACAATTCAAAATTGATATATGAGAGTTATTGAAATCCTCAGTTGGATCCAGAAGTGAATCCTCCACTTCAATAAGCATTTCAGATAAAGATTTAGCAAAGATTGCAATAATAGTGATCCAGGAGATTCAACCAAATATCATTACCACAGTAGAAACCATCATTAGGCATAATACCTTACTGAGATAAGAAGTAAGGAAGATGATCAATGAATTAAATTCTCTAAACTCTAACTTCAAGACTTCCTTTAGTGGTATACTGGAAGTTCTTAGGAACTTGGTGACTCATCTCCTTAGTGTAGATCTGAATAAGTTTAAATAGGATCTTGAAAAAATGTTAACTGGCCCATCCAGTTCTAGAAGTGGTAAAGGTGTTGTTGTTGATTTGGAGTCTCTCAAGGTTGTGATGAGAGAGGAACTCCAAAATCTTCAGAGTATTTTTGACAAAGAAACTCTTGAAAAGGTGCACAAAAATACAGACCTTGTGAATAATATGGTCAGGCAGTTCACAAATGAAGCCTCTGCTACTCAGAAAAAGATTAGAGATAAAGTGGATAAGTACTTTACTAAGTTTTATACCAAGCATGATCTGATAAATAGCTTAATGTTTCTGGTAGAAAATCTCAGAATACCTCCAGTCACAGAAGCGTTCAAGAAACAAGTTACTCATTTGAAGGAGTTTACCCCTTTGATAAATAAATTCATGGAGAATAAGGATGACTATGAGAAATTTATGCAATATGGTGGTGAATTCATTAATGATTTCATCAATCTCCTAAAGCCATATCTGCATGTCTAGGCTGAAGCAATTGTGGTCCCTCCTGCTGTTTCTATTGGTACTCCTCCTCGGCCTCCTACTCCAATGAATGTCTCTCAGGCACTTTCCCAGATTCGACCCATCATTACAGAGCAATCTCCTAGTTGTGTGTTGTTAGAGAGAAGGCCTAGTCTTGCGGCCAATGTCCCTACAGGTGTTTCCCTGCCTGGTGTTGTCTTCAGACCGCCTCTTCTCTCTGCCACTCCCAAACCTTATCATCCTACTATGTATCCTTTAGATAAATTCAAATACCCTCAGAAGCTAAACCCTTAAGGATGGATTGTATGTTTGATAGGGATTTTTTCCTTCTTGTTGACTGTACTCTTTTTCTTATTAATGGAACTCCTTTTTTTATCTTCTCTCAGTTTTTTTATGTTATTTATCTTCTTCTCTTATTTCTATTTTTTTTTTTTACTAATACCAAAAGGGGGATAAAGAAGAAAAATACATTATTAATATAAGAGGCATACATTATTAATCTAAAAGGGAGAAATTCTGGTATAGGACACATGGAATTTCCTCATCATAATCCGTTTATTGAGGGGGAGCTTTGTTTTAAAAAAACTCACACAAGGGAAAGCTTTGGTTATATTGACCAATCACATTCAAAGAAGTATATGCTAAGTCTAGTTATTATTATTCCTTATATTAACATGTATTCCATAATTTGTGATTATCAAAAAGGGGGATATTTTTGGACCTTCTATGCTATAGCAGTTTTCATAATCACAAATAATGTCAATCTACAGATTCTATTATTTCATGCCATTTAATATCTCTAAGTAAATCAATTATTTCATACAGAACTATATTCTTCAATAAGTCAATAACCTATATATATATATATATGAATAAATATGTTTACAAGTGTATTTGTACATGTATTTTTGGATGTCACTTAGTCTTGTAATGTTATGTGTAAGACAGACACTTCATAAGCTTTTCAGATTCACTGACACACTGATGTTCGACACACCGATGTTCGACACACCAATGTTCGACACACCGATGTTCGACCCACCGATGTTCGACGCACCGATGTTCAACGCACCGATGTTCGACGCACCGATGTTCGACACACCAATGTTGTACACACCGATGTTCGATGCACTAATGTTTGACGCACCAATGTTCGATACACCGATGTTCGATGCACCGATGTTCGACACACCGATGTTCAACACACCAATGTTTGACACACCGATGTTTGACACACTGAAGATGATAGAACAAAGATGACAGACCGAAGATGACAGACCAAAGATGACAGACCGAAGATGACACACTGATGATGACACACCAATGTTAATAGACTGATGATGACAGACCGATACTTATGACTCACTAATAGTCATAAATAACTGTTTCAAATTTATTAATTCAAATTTATTTCTAACTGTCATATTTAGACAAATTAATGTTTCTGACATTATTTAATGTTGTCTGTAGTATTATTCGTAGATAGTATGAGGTACATTCACATGGGGAGATATTCTTTCCTAGTGGACCATGAAGTGTAAAAGGATTACAAGATCAACCTTAAAGCATCTCTCAAAAAAAACATTGCAAAAAAAAGGACAGACTATGTGAATACGCAAGATTTTACAAATAGAGGAACTCGAAGCATGAGATCACAAGAAGTGATATTGTATTTACTATTTGAGTAGTGTGTGTATCTGTTTGTGTCACACACATTGTCTCCTAATCATAATTTAAGGATACTAAAATATATTCACACTCAATCTCTTTTTACTCTTGTATCCCACGTAGAATAGTGGAAGAGATCCTCTGTGATCAGTTTGTTAGTTTTCCCATGAATAACTATGGTATAGGTCAAGTGTGACCTGGAAATCCCCGTGTGATGTTGTGAACCCTAATCCAGGGTGTGGATCACAATTTTATTAATATAAACCACTTGGTGGTAGGTGATCACCAAGTTTAAAGGACTGAGTATCTGTTTGAGACTGAACCTCTTGTTTTTTTATCCATTGTGAAGTTTATCTTGTGTTTTAATCTGATATGTTTTTAATTCATTTCACGTTAAGATAAATTGAACTTTTATAGTTAGTTTATAAAGTGTTTATATCTATTTTGAATCGGTATATTAGTTTCAAAATTTTGACTAATCTTTAGATTGGTAAATCTAAGAACTAATCAATCTTTTGAGAAATTAATTGAACCTTCAAGACTTTTATAAATTCACTACAAACTAAATTTTATTTTATTTTCATAGGGGGTGTTATTTTAAAGAACCAATTTTAACAGATATTTTTATAGATACTCAATTCACCCCCCCTCTTGAGTCATCTACTCCGACCAACACTTTTTCCATTATTGACTGAATAGGAAGTGTGCCTTGTATGACTTCATTTTCATGCTCAACTTCAGTAGTAGTGATGGTATAAGCTTTCCCTTTATCCTTTGGATTTAGTTTTTTATAATTCTAATTACCCACAAGGACCCTTGGTTTTGTGCACTAGATTGCATAGTTCCCTTACTCCCTACAGTTGAAGCTTTGAAACATGGGCAGTGGATTATGAGGTTCCTTCCTTTACTCTATCATGTTTTTCATATTCTTCATGTCTTTTTTATATTCATAAGATTTGTGGCCTTCTCTCCCACACTTGAAGCATTTTTCTATCCCTTTTTTATAATTCTCATGATGTTTTGCCCATATTTTTTACATGTGGGTAGTTGGATCCAATTTCCTCCTTTTTCATTTGACCCACTAGTTTGAAACTTTATTCTTCTTTTATTATCTCCATAACCATGGGACCGGTATTTGAACTCTATATCTACTTTGAGAGCACATAAAACCACTTATTTATAACTCCCAAAGTATCAGATAGCCAAATAATTATTAAGGTGTAGTTTTAAACCACTAAATAATCTATCTATTTTTGTATTATTCTTTATAATAAAACCTAAGGCATATTTTTCAAGCCTTGTGAAGTTTTCTGTATAAGCCGTGAAAGAATCACCTTCCTTTTTCTTTAGCTCTATGAATTCTCTATACATCTTTGTATGAAGAGTTTGATGAAAATACTTGTTAAGGAATATTTTCTTAAAGACTCCCCACTCCATCTCATTTATTTCATCCTTTGGATTGGTGTTCCTAATCAACACCCACCATTTATCTACCTCTCCATTTAAACAATAGATGGTTGGAGTCACCTTCTCCTTATTGGAATAATGGATCACAAAAAAGGTCTCCTCCATTGAGTTAACCCACTATTCCATGACAAGTGGATCAGAAGTTCCACTAAATTTCGATGGTCATTGTTTCATAAAGGAATCAATGGATAGTTGCTCCTTCTTGGGTGAGGATGTATGTTCTATGTGGTTCGGGTTATTTTTTATAGCCAGAGACAACTTGGTAATCATCACCATAAAGTTTTTAACTTCATCTCCCATGGAATTGGGGATATCGTTCGAATAATCGTTGCATTATCCCTCGCATGGGTTGTTGGCTTAGTTTCTCCTGGTTCCCACTATTTTCTAAAATAGAAAATATTTGAACAAAATTTATGTAAACAAAGCATAAAGAAATTATTATTTTATGCAATTAACACTTAAGTAATATCTTATGGGACCCTTAGGTTTATCCTTTTTCAAAAAAAACTTCTTGGATATTTACATATACTTAGTCTTATCATAAGGGTTTTCACTAATGTTTTGTAATCCTAATTCCCAAATTAACTAAACCACACTCTGATATGAACTAGAGGTCCTTCATTTCATTACATAACTATTACATCATTTTAAAGATAAAAAACATAATGAAGATACAAATCTAGGATCAAATATTGTAGGGTATTGGGAAAATTTGGCTCATACATAACTTGTACATAATAAAACATAAAAATTATTTAAAGCCTTCATCTTTATCATTAAAATATCATTTTATCCTTAGTACATGTAATCACTTGATGATATACATCAAAAATTAGGGTGATCTAAAATCCTGATAAGAGGATGAATAAGGGACATGATTCAATATAACATGGGTGAGCATAATCATCATCATCATATAATAATAATAATAATAGGATCACCATCAACATCATGAGTTAAACATGTTATAAAGGAATGGAATGTGTAAATTCATAAAAATGAAACATCATGTAATAGTGGTTAAATACCGCACATGGTTGTGAACAAAGCTATCATTGTGTTCACACATTACATATGTGCATAATCATAACATCGTCATTGTGAACAAATATAGAATCATGTTCATGCATATTACACATTATCTCATGAGATAAATCACATTACCTAATGAATTTTAGGTATATATAATTCCAGTTCCACCCATCACATCATAATATTTACATAATCATGCATGCCACATAGAACATATAACAATTGGAGTCATGAAATAACTTATGGAAAGGAATGGGTTTCATAAGGATTTCATCAAACATAATTTCTTGAATAAACTTGGGGTTCCCAAATGAATAATGGAAAACATATTTGGAATAATAATCATTATTATTTAGTGAAGAATAAACAAGTCAAGAGGAGTAAAAGATGTGTTTTGGAAAGGAAATATTTTTGGAAAATCATCATATTTGGATTATAAGTCAAGGTGTAAGGATGTATATCCATGAAAAGATAAAGGAATAATAATAAAATGATATTTAAGGAACATTAAAGTAATACCCATACTAAATATGATGTGAAAGAGGGAATACCAATGAAATAGAGTTGGATTTGAGAACCCTTACCTTTATTCCTACTTTATTTTGTCAATTTTGCACCTCCTATATAATAAAATTATATTTATTAAAACATTTATACATAAGTTAATTATTGTAATTTTAAACAATATTTATCAATTATATTCATTTGATTATATTAATTAATTTCCTTGCTTATAGGGTAGTCATTTTGATATCATGTTTTACTTAAAAATTTCTTGTTTTTCCTCGATTTTTCTAGTTTTTTCAATGTAATTTATACATTAGTATAATTAATTACAGAATATTATAATACATATAATTGAATTTTTATATATTATATATAATTTATAATATCTATACATGATTATGGTTATATTTTTTGACATGGAAATGTCTTTGTAGGTGGTTAACCGGCCTTTGACAAGATATTATCGGGATAGTGGGAAAGGGAAGTTTGAAATCTATATATATAGTAAATATGATAATTATAGTAGGTTAAAATCATTAATATAATGTTGAATTATTTCATAATTAATCTTATATGTTTTTTTTCTGAAAGGTGTGGTGAAAAAATAAATAGAAGAATAAGAATTGATAAAAATAAAAAGAGTTGATCAAAACTTACTTAATCTTAGGTATAGCTTCTCTTGTACACCACTAAAAATACCTTGATATTTGGAGTTGGTTTACTCCATAACGTACCTAGGTACTCTAAGGGTCTTAATAGGGAATATTTTTTTAGATTTTAGGTTTTGGAAAGTGGGGAATGAGTGGTTTTTCAATGGGAGGGAGAGGGGTTATTTATACTTGAGGAGAGGGGTGTTTTTTGAATAAAATATTGAATAAAATATTATATCAAAGGTAAAACATGTAATTGTGAATTTATGAAAATATAAATTATATATAAATATTAGATAATGTGTTTAAGATTTTAAATCTCCTTTATAATTCAAATTAATTAGTTTATTAAAAAGGAAAGTGGAAAAAAGAGAAATTTTTATTTTATGGAATCACTTTTGACTTTAGGTTTTTGGAAAGTTTTTTTATGTTTGGAAATTAAGTTTATTTTATTTTACTGACTCATTTATTAAATAAAATATAACCTGGAGGAACCTCAAGTTATATAAAGTATTATCTCATTATTCCATCATGAATGATGTAATTTAAGATACATAGGTTATGTAAAAAATGTATTTTTATTATTCACCCAAATATTGAAGTATTTCAGAAAATTAACAAAAAATAAACCATGGAAAATTTCTATGTGATTATTTCAAAAATAATATTATTTTTATCAAAATAAATTTATATCATATGTAATTTTAATTTTTAATATAAAAATTATGATTTTTAGAAATACATTAAAATACAAATTATTATATTATCTTTGGGTTTTTTAATCATGGTAATTATTTTTCAGAATTATAATATTTATATTTACTTATATCAATCATGATAAATATTAATTATATTTTATTTTATTATTTTGAGGTCAAATTACTATTCCAACATTCATGTTACTATTCTCAATGGCCAGGTTACTATTTCAACAGTCACATTACTATTCCAACTGTCACCTTTCCTACTATAAATACATCTAATTTCCTTCATTAATTATTCTAACAAATTACTCTCAAGGTTATATATTTCCATTTTATAATATGTTGATTGGTTTATTAATATTTTTTTCTTTTCTATAGTGTTGGCAGTGGGGGCGATGATTCTAGAAGATTAGGGAGATCTATATTTTCCCATTTTAGTTTTTTTATTTTTTATTTTTTGTCCAATTATAATGTTTGGAATTTTAATTAGTTTCATTGATTATTAATGTTAAATTATATATTAATGAAATAGTTTTCTATGTTTCTTTATGTGTATAATACTATATATTATATTATAACATTCATTTATTTCAAGAGATGAATGTCATTTATAAACTCTGGGTTGTTACACATGTCCCCAAAAGGATAATGAAAGAATTGTGTGACTCATCCTTGACCTTACCATGTACAACAAGTTATAGTTGATCCTATCACTAACATCATTCCACTATGGTCTATAAGGTGGAGTGATTTGATATAGAATCTCATACTCCCATAGAAAGTCGATAAATTCTTGGTTAAGATATTCATCACCTCAATTCAATTGAGGTTTCGTTATCTTATTACCAATCTGATTCTCAAACTCATTATTGAAATATTTGAACTTCTCAAAAGATTTATACTTGTACCTCATTAGTTAGATATAACCATACCTACTCAAGTCAATAGTAAAAGTAATAAAGTATGAGAATTTTTCTCTAGATTATACTTTAAAAGGTTAACACACATCAGTGTATAAAAATTCTAGAAGATATGTAGACCTTTCACCTTAACCACCGAATGGTGGTTTAGTAATCTTACCTTGTAAACAATCATGATATCTTTCAAGTGTATTTATTTCAAAAAAGTCTAAATAACCATCTTGATAGAGCTTTTTTAAACACTTTTCGTCTATGTTACCAAGATATTGATGCCAAAAATGGGTGGCGTATGCATCACACATATTAGTTTCATTAGAAATTTATAATATTTGGTTTTCATAATTTAATACATAAAGACCACTATTCAATTGTGTCATTCCATAACATATTATATCTTTATAAAAGTAGTAAAATTTATTTCCAAAACTGCATATAAATCCATCCATATCTAAACAAGAAATGAAAATAATATTCTTGCTAACATTAGGAACATAATAAAAGTTCTTTAAAACCAAAATCAATCATGTTGGTAATGTTATATGGTAGTATCCAATGTCTAAATTAGTCCGCCTCACTACATTGGTATCTCATAGATCCACCATGACTCTTACAACCCTCTAAAATATACTTGGTTCATGTATTTGGATACAAATGTGAGAACCAAATGTAGTATATAATACCCAACTTATAGATATATAAATATTACACTAGATAATTAGCACACCTAAAGCTTCCCCTTACTTCTTTGGATGGGTGTAATTTCTCTTCTAGTGGCCTTGCTTACCACATGAAAAATATAGTGCATCATGTTATTTACCTTGACTTTTTATCTTAATCTTATTGTAAGGAATATTCTACATATCCTTGGACTTGGAATGAGTCTTTGGTGCCTTTCCCTTTCTCTTCCTTTTCATATTTTCCATAATTATAGTGGGTTTTTCATTACCCATGACTTTATCAACTTGGAAAATAAGTGTAAGAATTTCTAAAAGATTCTTCTTGTTATTTATCATATTATAATTCATAAGAAAACTGGAGAAGATGTTGGGTAGTGAGAATGGAATTACATCTATGTGTAGTTCATCATGGATCTTAAAACCAAATATGTTCAGGTACTCAATGCATATAATCATCTTGAATACATGTTCCCCAGTTAGCGTTGACTCTATAAGATTTCATGTGAATAGTGCATTGGATATCTCATATCTCTTTGATCTTGACTTTTCTTGATAGAGATCCTTAATGAGATAAATGATGATATACGCAGCCATGTCCTCATATTACTTTAAAATCTCATTAGACATATATAATAACATAAATAATTGGACATCCATGGAATCATTCACATGTTTCAGATATAGAGAAACTTATTCCTTATTTCCCTCTTTGGAAATTAACTTAGAAAGTTTGGTTTCCAACACGTACAATTTCCTTTCATATAATAGTGTAATGCATAAGATTTTATATCCTCCAAATCCATTTTTTCATATTTTCTAAAGTTGTTTTAAGGTTTAGGGGTACCCATACATTTCCAAAATAAAAAACATCACCCAAAATCAAAATTCAAAATATATCACCCTAACTCAAAATTCAAAAAATGCACCCATATGTAAAATTAAAAATAAAACATGAAGTTCAAATAGTAAAAAAGCAGACATCAATTCTTACACCACCAAACTTTCTCAGGTCGTGAGATCCCGAACCATGAACCTCCTTGAGTCATGCGCCCTGACACTGAAACATGGTACCTCACCAGCGAGAATCCACCAGTCTTCATCCCATGGAATCCAACCATCCCTCATTCCATAACCAACACACAAAAACTGGAAAAATACCATCCATTTATGTCACCACATAGAACCACCAAACATTGACATCGGTGGAAGAAAAAACATCGCATCATTGTTTCCCACCATCATCATCACCACATCTCCCAACAAAACCAAAGCCCCATCATTGCCTAAATAGGATCTAAATCATACATCACTGATGTTCAAAAATATAAACCAAAAACAAAACCTACTTTATAATCAAATAATTGAGGAACCACCATCAAAATAACTCTAAGAATGGGAAAATTCCTCCACATTTTGTTCCACTTGGAACACCCCATTGCTCCCACAAACACATCCCAAAACCTTCTTAGGATCTATCACACATGGCTGGCCTAGGAGGGAGAAAAGGACGTAAAATCCAGAGCATAGAAAGAGTAAATAGGACCTCCACAGTAAGTCACAACTGAGTAAGCACCAACATTCCCTCTGGAAAGCATCATCTTCAAGACTTCACTGGTTAAATATTTACCAAAACTCCAAAAACACAAATGGAAACCAAATAGGTTGATGGAAATAATCGAGATAATCCCCTCACACTAACTCGCAACCACAAACACCATCCCAAAACAAACACAATCACCCTTTTACTAAACCAAAATGAGTTTGATCATAGGAGGAAGGGTAGAAAGAGCATAGAAGGATGAACATGCCAAAGAGTAATCCTCAAAACCTCCCACCAACAAAATACCAAACCAATGGAGTTCCTTAATGACAAACCAATATGGATTTTATCACAAAGGTTCATGTGGTAATAGAAAAGTTGGAAGAGAGTGGCTGCCATGAAGTGATGGTGGAAAACCCATGAAATGAATCTAGAAGAACTAGAACACCAGAAGAATCAGTGTAGGGGCATGATAAAATGTGAAAAAAGAAGAACTGATAATTTCGTAAGAGATGGAATAAAAGGCGATTGCCAATTAAAAAATAGATGGATAACAAGGAGGAGGTGAAAGGAATAAAACCCAGGTCATAGAAGGAGAGAGTCCCATTAGGATATCAAGAACTCGAGAAACCTAGAATCAAACAGAGAGGTAAGGAAGGAGAGAGAAGAAGCATTTATAGAAAATAAATAAGTGAGGTTGGAAGAGGACTCTACCTCACCAGGGGAAGAAACCCTAAAGGGAGGAGAGTTACGCTTGAGGAAGTGATCTAGGAGAGAAAGGATCACTTATATCATTCCTATAAATTTTCGCATCGTAGCAATATTGTCGATGTCATTTTATTTCTCATTTATATAATTTAATAGAAGATAATTATTACTTGTTTATATTAAAAAAATATTAATAAATTTAAATTTAATTAAATTCTTATTAATCTCTCACTATTTTTTGAAACCCAGTATCCCTCACCATCAATTTCATAATATCTTATCGCTTAGATATTCTAGTGGCAAGGATCCATATTCCCTTCTCATAACCCAAACATGGGACTGACAAGCTACTTGAAGGGTTTTAGGAAGTCGTAACTTTCCAACTATAGTAACTCATAGTTCCTTGGTCTATTGAGTGGACTCTCTAATCCTGAAATATTGTTTTAAGAGTTCATCATTTTTTCCCTCTTAGTTACACCAAGTCTTGATTGGGAAATTAACCCTTGATGTAAACTAAGTTAATTGAATATAAAACTTCAAGTTAAAATTTCCTTAATAATTGAAATCACCTCAACTTAGGTTGGTTAATCACTTTGAACTATGAGTTTGATTCTAACTTAAGTAGTGGAAGGCTAAGCCGACTTAATATTTTAGTTTGATGGATTGTTTTCCTTATGTGTAAATATAATTTTATCTTTTTTACATACCTCATTAATATTAAGTGGACTTTAGTGATTAACCATGTCTGATAAAACATTTAGGTATAATCTGGTAATATTTTATTTCATCTTTAATGCTTGTTTTTTCATTCATTAAGTGATCACACATCTTCCACAAACATAAATAATTAACCATAAAACAGACTGAAATAAAACATAAGTGGAATGATCATGAGATCCTCTAATGGTTAGTTTCTCTAGAGGATGATAAACTAACCCTTAAACCTAATAGAAAACCACTTGGAACCACATATTGGTTTATAAAGACACTAATTTTTCCTTTTAAGACTTTGAAGTATATCAAGGAATATTTTCAGAGTTAGACTCTGAGACGGCACACGATTCTGAGACCCGGTGAGCTCATAATTAATTTTATAAAAATATTAAATATATTTTATATCAATAGAACACCATTTTTCAGAATTAATGGAATATCTACTAAATAGATTCTTTAATTGAAAATCTGATTCCATGATTGAATTTGGATCATAGTATTTACCCTAGATGTGACCTAAAGTTGGTCAGTGTTGGACGTTTGGATAAAATTGTTCATTGGTGGGTATGTTTAGTGGATTTATTCATTTATCTATTTAATTAATTAATTAAATTAACAAAAAATCTATATAAAAACTATTATGGAAAATTTCTAGGGTTGGATTCATAACCTTGGGACTATTTAGAGAAGGATTCCACCGTTCTTTATTGGAGGATTAAGATCGGATCATGATAGGCAACCGGATCAAGGTGAATCAAAGCATAGAAAACACAAAAGATCTTCCCCATTGTTGGAAACTATGTTCTTCACCAAAAATTGATCTGAATCATGGTATCACTCTTTATTCATGGTTTTCTCCTTATTATTAAAAGATTGAGCATGATCAAAAATATATTCTTTTATCTGTTTTTAAAGTGAGCCTGTGTATTAGATATAAATTTTTTATTCAATTTATTATTCTCATTGTGTTGTGTTTCTCATCCTAGATATCCCCAAATTTATATACGTTGTAAAATAATATGTGTACAATGATTGTTTCACCTTTTATTTTTTGATTTACCCCCATCGTTCTTTGTTTTCTTCGTCGTTGGCCTATGGGGTCACGGTTTAACATTGTTGGGTGGGTTCAAGCGTGATTGAACCACCAAATTCATGGTAGATATTTGTGTAATGAAAGAATTGGAATTTTGAGGATAGATTGGGATTCTTGTGGGATATGGGTGATAGATTCCCATGTATCTGTGATTCGAGACCAATTGGAAGTGACAATGGGAAGTGCTACGGGCGACGATAGTGTGCAAACTTTGAGTGAAGGATTGAAATATTGATTTCCAACCACTAGAGGTTGGAAAATTGACAGGTGGATTCATCATCCTTGGTTTTAGTGATATCCAAGGTAGAATTGAGAGGTTATAGTAGTGGGAGTGAAGGATTTGGAAGCTATGAAGCATATATGGAATTCTAAAAAAACCCGACTACACGTCGTATAGTTCGAAGAACATACGTCATGTAGTCTAGTTTCTATGGAGGATAGGGTTTCATGTTGTATTTAAATATCACACGTCATGTGGAGGGACCACAAGCCATGTAACTCTATATGTCCAACTCAATAGGTACACATATTACACGTCTATGATCCCATGTGGCCCTACACGCCATGTAGGGTGGGGCACATATCGTGTACTGACACATGGAAAGTGTAGATGGACATGGCTCGAAGGACAAGGGTATATACAAGGAGAACACAACTTAAAATTGGGTAGACAAGACACACTATTTAATAGTAATACATGTTATGTGCTGCTACATGGCCATCGGGTTATGTTCTAGTGAGGACATGGCCAGGAAGAGGAGCAAGGCCACACACTGTATGGACCCCCTTACACGTCATGTACTTACTTTTTTAGGAAAATTCTATCTATTATGTCTCCTTCGTTTAGAATTGTATTTTATCCCATTATTTTCTTATCCTAGGTTTTTCTATATATAATGGTATATAAGTCTTCATAGTGTATTTTGAAATATGATATGAGATGTTCTGAGTGTGACGCTTCTTTGGGTGACACTCGATGATGACAGTGATCATACAGGATCATCAGAGAATGGCACCCTCTTATGTATTCAAGGAATGGTTCTTCCATATACTAAGTGTTTTCCTTCTGTGGATTTAGGTAATAGGTCCTCTATTTACTAAGTGGCACTCTCCTTTGGATTAAGGGCATGGGTAATATACCTACTGAGTGGAAATCTCCTATAGAGTGAGGACATGGGTTCTCTACCTACTGAGTGGAACCCTCCTATGGAGTTAGGTTATGGGTCCTCTACCTACTGATTAGAACCCTCCTAAAAAATCAGGGCATGGTTATTCTACTTACTGAGTGGCACCCTCCTTTTAGATTAGGGGATGGATCCTCTACCTACAGAGTGGAACCCTTCTGTTATACCAAGGTATGGGTCCTCTACTTAAAAATTGTATCCCCTCAACTATGAGGAATAGTAGTGAGGTGTGGATCGACATGGATACTTCTTCAGACATACATGAAAAATGTTTGTCATTGATGATGGACCACCAGGACTATTGGAAGATGCTTTTCTTATGCTAGGATATGTGATGGAGATCCCCTTTCTCTCTCATCTGGGATTCTTTTTATGAGCATATATACATATATATGTGCATTGGTTTTCATTACTGTCTTAATATGGTTCGAAATATCTAATTCTATCATGTATCTTATTGCTCCCCCTTGGTTATTAGGGTATCCTACTGGGTATGTATATACTAATCCCTGCATTGTATTTTCCTAAACATGTCATGTATTATTTAGATGAAGGACATTTTGGTGGTGATTAACGAGGATCATTGGGATACCCGGGTATATTTAACCGCATACGGTGGTCGGAGCTTGGATATTTGGATCTAGGCTCTCTCAATATTTTACTT
Source organism: Viscum album (assembly GCA_963277665.1). Classification (NCBI taxonomy): domain Eukaryota; kingdom Viridiplantae; phylum Streptophyta; class Magnoliopsida; order Santalales; family Viscaceae; genus Viscum; species Viscum album. The sequence goes on along the minus strand of OY728141.1, from coordinate 1,370,819,719 downwards.
TTACAATTATTTTTAGTTTGGGACATATTTTATGGTTGGGAATTTATTTTAACCTTTAATTTTTTAATTTCACCATCACATTCTTTTGTATTCCCTATAGGTTTGTTACATGCATGGTTATATGTTACTATCTTTTATTTTTATTCCTCTACACTTCTGCATGGAGATGGTTGGGTCTATAAATATAGGTACATTAGTAAAAGGCCTCCCATATTGGTTATTCCTTTCAAAGCTGGTGTCTAGCACATGGCTTATGAAGGTAGTCTTAGGGTAGCTATAGCTCAGATTTCCACCATCTAGGTGGGCCTCGGTGGGTCAGGTCATGACATATTGGTATCAAAGGTTTTTCAATCTCAAGATGATGTTTGTAGTTTTTTACCTACTAATTTTTGGTTGGGAACTTAGGGAAATAGTGTCAAAGTTTCTTGAGAGTGGCTTTTGGGCTAGGGAACCCAATGTTAGTGCGGAGGCCAATGTATCCATTCATCAGGACTCTGACTACCTACTTTCCAAGTCATCATACCAATATATTGATTGCAGGAAACTTTGGTACATGAATCATATAGGATTGAGTCTTTTGAAAGTCCCTCTTGAGTCATATCCCCATATATATATGCTCATCTGACCATGGTATATCTTGATTAAATTTCAGGATGCCTTCGTGAAGACATCCAGCCATGTTACTGATTCAGCATCGTGATGATGATCTGTTGAGTGATGAGCCCTTATTTCATGGTCTATCACATGTGATCCTTCCCCCAAGTGAATAAGTAAGAAAAAACTAGTCTATCAAGCATCAGATGGTACCATAAGAAAAGGATGAGGATGTGTGTGGGATTAGTGCACTCTGTGAGTTCTAGTGGAAAAGGCCACTGAGGTTCCACAGTGAACTAGATCCCCAGGAAGTGGAGGATTGGCTAAAGTTAGTAATATGAGTTTTCATACTTATCCAAAAACTAACTTATTAGGTGGTTGTGCTAGTAGCTACCCCTTTCTATGAATAAGCTAGGCATTGGTGGAGTCTATTCATGAAGAAGCATGATGATTCAACACTCTCATGGTCTGATTTCCAATATATATTTTATGAGAAGTACTACCCCTCATGCTTGAGCTCAGTTCAAATTCAAGAGCTACAAGAGCTACAATAGGAAGGGATGATGGTTTCTAAGTATGCTATGAGATTCATTGAACTTATGCAACACTTCATCGACATAATTAGGGATGGTTACTTTCGGGTATGTAAATTTTAGTAGGAACTCTATAGAGATATATGTGCCAGTGTGGTACCCCAATGTATTTCCACATATGTTGGAGTGTTAGAGAAGGTGATGGTGACAGAGATTTATATTAGAGGGACATCATGAAGATGGATATGGAAGTGGGTGTTATATGGATAAGTCATCTACAATAGCTAGCATTCACCAATCGAAAAGATCTCAGCATAGGAGTTCTCCTTAGGACTAAACTTGGTCACATGGTATTACAGCACAGGGACCACACAGAGGACCAGGCCATCCCATAGAGGGGTGGTGATATGCATGTGATGGGAGAGTTCACATTCCATGTGATTACCTGACCTTCCATGCTGAGGAGGGAAGAGAGATAGTAGATGGACCGCCATAGAAAAGGAAGTTCCATGAACATAGTTCTCCCAAGCATGGCTAGGGTGGCCCTCAATGAGGCGGAGATGGTAGAGGATCATGTGGGGATCCAAGAGGAGGAATTTTGGGTAGTGGATAGCGTTATAATATCCTTCCACCACCACCACAAATCATCCTTCATCAGGATCAGGGGGCTGGAGTTTGGGGTTGTGGGAAGCTACAAGCTATGGAGTCATATAAATCGGTAGCTCACGAGATGATTAGAGGTACAATCTTTATTTATTCTACTCTTACTTTAGTAATATTAAACATGGGTGTGAGTAATTTATTCATATATTTACTTCTATTATGAGAGCTAGGGCTCCCCGTTGAGAATTTATCCCATTATCTTTTCCTTGAGGTTCCTATAGGGAATGCTTCTTTGATATCGTTCATCTTTAGGTAGTTCAAGCTATCGCTTGGTAGAGAGAGTTTCTCATGAGACATATTTTTCATCATGATAAGACCTTATGATGTCATCTTGGGTATAGACTAGTTTTCCATGGTCTAATCTTAGACTAATTGTCACCACAAATAAGTTAGGTTCCTTTGAACAGATGGGGCAAGGTTCTCCTTTGTGGGTGAGAGAGATCTCATGACGTAGTGAGTGGATCTTGCGAGAAAGAAGTTTCAACCCATCACCCATCAGTTGGATAGTTTATCACTTGGCATAACAATCTCTTCATGAATCTATATTCCTTCAATCATGGAGGATTATAGATATTTCTCCCCTAAGGATGTTATGTGGCTACCTCTGAGGAAGGATATGGAGTTTTTATTCAACTTTCACCTTGGGACTACTCTGATATCTTATGTATCATATTAGATGGACCTTACCTAGTTCTAAGAGTTATGGTTGCAGTTGGAGGACCTTTAAGAGAAGAGTTTAATCAGACATAGTGTGTCCCCCTGGGAAGCTCCAGTGTTGTTCTTGAAAAAATCATGTAGGATCTTGTGGCTTTATGTAGATTATAATCTCCTGAATCAATCCATGATAAATAAAAATTACTCATTTCCAATGATCAACAACCTATTTGATCAGTTGTGAGGTGTGAGATTCTTCTAAAAGATCAATCTCAAGTCTGGATACCACCAGTTGATAGTTCTTGAGTTAGTTATTTAGAAGCAAGCATTCTGATGTCACTATGGACACTATGATTTCCTAGTGATGCCCTTCAGTGTGAAAAATTCCCCCATTGTGTTTATGGATTTGATGGTCTATATCTTTGATCCATACTTGGACCAATTTTTTTTATCTTCAGTGATGAAGTACTCATATGCTCTGCATCAGAGAAGGGGCATGCATTGCACTTGAGGATGGTCCTAGACATTCTTTAGGAGCACTAGTTTTATGTTAACCTATCAAAGTACCAATTTTGGATCCACATGGTTCACTTTATAGGGAATTTCATCTCTGATAATGGATTGGTTATGGACCCAGTAAAGATAGATGTTGTGCATTCTTGGGATCCACCCAAGAATGTGTCAAAGGTGTGGAGTTTTCTTGTCTTATTGGGGTACTACATGAGGTTTTTGGTATAATTGTCTAGGATTTCATACCATTTAATTACCCTGATGTGGAAAGGGTATTCTTTTACCTATATTGAGCAATGTCATAGATCCTTTGAGGAGTTGAGGTTGAGGCTTATGAGTGCTCCTGTTTTTATTTTACTAGACAATGGTGTAGAGTACATAGTATATTTTGATGCCTCTAGAGATGGTCTTGACTTAATGTTGATGCATAGGTAGGTAGTGATCATATATGGGTTGAGGTATTTGATACCCCATGAGTAGTTTTACATGACTCATGACCTATAGTTTGCAGAAATATTCTTCACTCTAAAAATTTGGAGTAACTATCTTCAGGGAGATAATTTTTTTACTCATACCATTAGAGTCTCAAGTATGTATTCATGTAGAGAGACCTAAACCTGATACAAAGGCACTAGTTAGTTGGAGTTCCTGTAGAAATATGATTTTGAGATAGTCTATACTCACAGAAAGGGAAATGTGTTAGTATATTCCCTTAGTAGTAAGTCTCAAGATCACATAGTGGAGGAGGAATCTAAGTAGTTAGCTTCATTGGAGTCAACCCTGGTAGAGGAGGAGTGTGTAGCTTTTCATTCAGTTGATGGTGTTGGATCCTCTTATTCTCTACCATGTGTGGGAGGATCAGTTGGGATACATCGACTGTGAGGTTCTATGTGGCCAGATATCCTTATAAGATTCACCTAATGGATTTTCTGAATGAGGGAATCGTGTCATACTTTTCTATGGATGGACAATGGTACCAATCACAATGTGAGAGCAGGTGATGAGGGGGTCTCAAAGTTATCATTTGGTTTTAGATCCTAGTGTTTGGAATATGTATGGAGACCTTTGGCGGTAGTTTTGGTGGGCCATCATGAGGCGGTGTTTGGTCGTGTTCGTCTCCCGATGCCTCACATGTCAGCAGGTGAAGGCAGGGCACTAGGTTCTGGAAATTTTGTTGCATCCTCTTGAGATCTTAGAGTGGAGATGGGATTGAATATCCATATACTTTGTGACATGGATTCTATGGAAAAAGAGAGACCATGACACCATTTGGGTGATAGTTGAAAGACATATGAAGTCAGTACACTTCCTTTCTATTAGGGAGTATATTTCAGTAGAGATTTTAGGGAATTTGTATGTTTAGAATATTGTATGCCTTCATGGGGTCCCTCAATGATTGTCTTTAACCATGATGTGTGGTTTACATCACGGTTTTTGAGAGGCCTGTAGGTGGAATTCAAGACCTAGATATTGATGAGTACATCCTTCTACCCCCATAAATATGGACATACCGATCATATTATCTAGGTGTTTAAGGATATATTAAGGGCTTTAATGTCATACTTTAATCAAATCTGAGAGGATCACTTACCCTTGGTGGAGTTTTCTTACAATAATAGTTATCATTGTACTATTATCATGAAACATTTTGAGGCCCTCTATGGGAGACCCTATAGGTCACCATTATGTTGGACTAAGATCAGTGATACATCTTTTTTTGGGTCGAAGATGGTGCAGGTGAGGATAGAGAAAGTCTAGGTGGTCCACGAGAGGATTAGAACAGCTCAAAGTAGGCATAAATCTTATGATGACTGGCGTTTTAGGTCCTTGGAGTTTGATCATGGAGACCGTGTTTTTCTGAGAGTCTCCCCATGATTAGGATTACGTTGATTTGGTAGAGGAGGAAATCTATCCCCAAGGTTAATCAGACTCTTTAGGATCTAGTATAGGGTTGGTGAGGTAACTTATCACCTCACCTTACCCCCACAATTAGATCAGGTGAACAACATCTTCCATGTGTTGCACCTGAGAAGATTGTACATGATATCATACACATTATTGACTGGGGAGATATGGAAATAAAATATGGATCCACTTCCATGGAGAACTCAGTGGTTATTGAGGATTTGAGGGAGATGATCTTGCATGGATAGACCATTCCCCTGGTTCGTGTGTTGTGGCGGCATGGGAGCATTCAAGAGAGCTAGATGTAGGATCAGTATCCCTAAATTTTTGTTTAGTTTTTTCTTTTCAATGATTAAAATATTGAAGGAGGTAAAATTTATAGACCCACTTTTTTCTTTTTAATGCTTTGAAATATATCAAGGAATGTTTTTTGAGCTAGGTGTTGTGACGCCACACGATTTCAAGGCCTGGTGAGCCCAAAATTAATTTTATAAAAATATTAAATATATTTTATATCACACGTGCATGGTTTTTAAGAATTAATGAAATATATAATAAAACGGAATCTCAAATCAAAAATCTGAGACCATGGTTGAATATAGAGTATGGGATTTACCCAATGTATGACCTAAAATTGGTTGGTTCCAGACATTTGGATAAAAGCATTCGTTGGCAAGTACATTTAGTGGATTAATTTATTTATTTATTTATTTATTGAATTAAATGACCTAAACTAGTTTCCAATATAAATATATTTTTATAGATAATTTCAAATATTATCTTCATAACCCTAGGACTTTTGAGAGGAGTATTCCACCATTATTCATTGGCAGATTGAGATCGGACGACAACAAAAAACCGAATCAAGGCAAATGGAGGTGCAATGAATGCAACAGATCTTCCCCATAATTGGTTGTTTTTTTCTTCACCAACAATCAATATGACTCAAGGTAGGACTCATTATTCATGGTTTCAAACCTTATTATTAAATTATTGAGCATGATCAAAACTCTAATCTTTTATTTTCATTTAAATTGATCCTTTTCATGAGCTCATGTATTGGATCTAAATTGTTTATTCAATTTATTATTCTCACTATTCCATGTTTCTCACCCCGGATATCTCAAAATATATATTCTTTGGACAAAAAATCTTTTCCAATGATTATTTCACCTTTTCTTTTTTTATTTTCCCCCATCGTTCTTCGTGTTATTCATTGTTGGCCAACAGGGTCACAGTTCGACATTTTCGGGCGGGTTTGAGCGTGATCAAACCCCTGGATTCACAGAGGATTCGCATGGGATGAATGGATTGGTTATTTAAGGATGAATCAGGATTATTATGCGGTTTGGGTGATGGATTCCCATGGATTTGGGATTTTGGAGTGACTGGCAGTGAAAAAGGGAAGTGTTATGGGCAACAGTGACATGTGGACTTATAACAAAAGATTGAAATCTCGATTTCAAGCCACCGAAGGATAGAAAATATATGTATGGTGTCATCATCCTTGGTTTTTGAAAGATCCAAGGTATAATTGGGAAGTTAAAGTAGTGGGACTGGTATATTTTTAAGCCGTATAACATATCTGTAATTCTAGGGAAAACCCAACTGCATGTCGTGCAGTTCAAAGAACACATGTCGTGTAGTCTGGTTTTACAACATCTAGGATTTCATTTTAGATTTAAATATCATACAGCATGTTTAGGGAACACATGTTGTGTGACCCTGGATATTTGACTATGCATGTTCGTGGAGTACATGACAAAGATCCCATGTGTCACTACACATCGTGTAGGTAAAGGCACACACCGTGTACTGACACATGGCTAGTGTACATAGACATGACCTGAAGGAAATGGGTATGGACAAGGAGAACATGGGTTGGACCCTAATGGATGATACACGTTGTGTGACATCACTAAATATTTTGTACTAATATACAGATAGTGATATGTGTGTTGGTGAGGACACTTTCAGGCAGAGGAGCAGGGTCACACATTATGTGGACCCCCATACACATATGTACTTACTTTTTTAGGAAACTTGTGCCTCTCGTATATCCATTTCTTTGGAATTAGATTTTGGCATGTGAGTAGCTCATCCTGGGTTTTTTCACATAAAACATGGTAGAATTATTCATAGTATATTTTGAGATAAGATGTGAGATGTTTTGAGTATGAAGATTCATTAGGCGCTGCTCAACAATGGTAGTGATCAAACATGATCAGCAAAGAGTGGCGCCCTCCTACATATTTTAGGCATGGTTTTTCTATCTACTAAGTGGAACCATCATGTGGGGTTAGGGAATGGGTCCTCTATCTACCGAATGGCACCCTTCTACAAATTCAGGTCATGGGTCCTCTGCCTACTGAGTGGCACCCTCCTATGGAGTCAGGGCACGGGTCCTCTACCTACAAAGTGAAACCCTCCTACAGATTTAGGGCATTGGTCCTCTACCTACTAAGTGGAACCCTACTATGGATTCAAGGCATGATTCCTCTACCTAAATAGTGGAACCCTCCTACAGAGTCATGGAATAAGTCCTCTATCTACTAAGTGGAAACCTCTTATAGAGTCATGGAATGGGTCATCTACCTACTGAGTGGCACCCACTTTTGAATCAGGGCATGGGACCTCTATCTATTGAGTGGAACCCTCCTATTTTACTAGGTTATAGGTCATTTACTTAGATATTTTATCCCATAGACTCTGTGGAATAGTGGAAAGGTGTGGATCGACATGGATACATCTTCAGATAGAAAAAAGAGATGTTGTGAATCAATGATGGACCTCTGTAATTGTTAACAAACTCTTTTCTTGGGATGATAAATGAGATTTTTAACACCCCAAGATTTCATAGTAAGTTATTTCTTCAAAGTAAGTCAATAATTTTCACTACACGCAACACTGAGTTCAAGCGAACCACGACTTACTAAACTAGCTGTTCAAAAGCAGTTATGAATAGTATTAACTAAATTTTGAACTTTATATAATCCTTATAATTTTAGAATCCATATTATGAGTTTCTTAGACATAATGTAAGAACATATTAATTTTTTTAGATAAAAGAAGTATTTTTCAAAAAATGCAATTTTACTGCCTTTTAATGGAGAACCTTTTTTTAATACAATATTTTAAACTTTTATATATTCAGTTTTACAAAATAAACTTCTTATTTATAATTAGGACATAATAATTTAGTTTCAATAAATTTTTGGTGTTTTTCTGATAACTTTCATATTTGGGTAAATAGTGAAAAATACTATATTTTAACTGAAACAACTTTTTTAATCAAAATAATTTATAGTGTTTAATTATACATTATAATGTTTTGGAAGTATAATTAGATTATATTTTTACCATTTAATCCAATTTTGGTCATTGGAATTAATTTCACATTGAAATTATACATAAACAAGTGTCAATCTTTTGATAGTTATTGTTTCATAAAAACATGCTATTTGTTTTGACAACGAGAATTGATTTTAAATTAATAAATTCAACTTATATGTTTTTAATTTGGTAAAATAGACTTCATTTTTGGATTTATAATATCAAAATTATCTTAGGGTGATTTTTTGGTATTTTTCTAAAAACTTTCATTTTTTGGTGAATAGTGAAAAACACTAAGTTATAGTTTAAAACCGAATTTTTATTTAAATAATTATTTATTTTATTTAAATTTATTTTAGGTCAAAATAGATACGTAATAACTATATAAATTCAATTTTATTCATTGGATTTAGTCTATAATAATTTTAGACATATAAAAATTTTATTGAACTTTTCACAATCTTTTACCCATCTCCTAGGAGAATTTGCAAATTCACATAAAACTTAATTTTACCACTTCTATGAGTGGAATTTCAAAAATCTGAGAGACATGGTTAATATCAAGGAGTAAAATATGGTTCAATAATATAAAAATAATTTTTGGTGAATAGCAACTTTTTACTTTTATTTACCACGGTTAAAAGTAAATAGGGTAATTAAGGGTAAAAATGATATTATTATTACCCTAACACATGTCCTAATTCTATTGGGTAAGTTTAATTAGACCAAAAAAACCTTAGTAATAAAATATGACCCTTTAGGTCCACTTGGATTAGATTAAGACATTTATTATTATTTTATTTAAAGAAGAGTTAAAAGAGTTAAAATCAAAGTTTAATAACTAAATAATTTTTAATATAGTATTATACATAAGATATTTTAGACTATAAATATTGATTAGAAATATAAAAATATTTCCTACACAATGGTATTTTATTTATAATTTTTAGAGATTAAATAATTAAATTTATTAATGACACAATGATGATGCAGTAAATACCTTATTAATGAAAGAATCAAATAAATGGTATTATAAATATTAAAATAAATATAATTTCAAAGTTTTTATGACATCCACGAATTTTCTAGGTGAATATGACATGTTAGGATTGATTCAATGTATTTTTTTTAAGTAATCATGCTGTAATTATTTTTAAAAAAACAAATACCAAATAGTGTCAAAATTGACATAAAATAGTTTTTTAAAAAAATATTATATTATTAATTGATATAATGGTTCTAAAAATATAAGGTTAGGCCAAAATACTTATATAATAATATATATGACATTAATTAACCAATTGGGGTTCTATTGGCAGTATATAGTAAGTTTATTAACCGTATAGTGTAAGAATACAAGAAGACATGGTAAAAGTTAAATTATTTAACTTAGAGTTAAATATAAATGATAAGGTTAAAATGGTAAAATAAAATTGTATAAAACCTATTGGTTGAGAGGATTTAGACCCATACCTAACCTATCCTAGAAATAAGTCACTTTGGATCCGTTATAAACCGAATATGAATTTATTATAAAATAATATTTTAAGTTTTTCCTAAGGTGCCCATCACCCCTCTTATAAAAGGGCACTCTCCATTCTCTCTAATTCACACCTTCAAATCCTTTTGGATCGGCCAAAACCTACCCAAATATTCTCTCAACTTCCCTAACTTTAACCTAGAGGAATTATTTTGATCATAAATCCAACCTAAAGATCCATTTTGATCAAATCAAAAGGAAGAACCCAAAGAAGATGTAATGTTTTCACCACCCTCTTTCAAGTTACTTTCTTCTTCCACTTCTTCTTTATTTGTTATTTCCACTCTAAAATAATAACTCTAGTATCTTCTATATACTTTTATGTTATTATAAATATGGTACAGACATATTCAGTATTCTATCCATCCTTTGAATGACATGTCACCATACGTGTGTATGTACGGTTTACCGTCTCCACGTCGTGGTGTAATTGTTATTAAAAACATTATTATTTGGATGGGTATGATAATGATGTGTAATTGAAGTAAATAATAAATATAACATTATAATGATTCTTTATATATGATATAACATCCAATTATATACGATTTTAATATCAAAAGAATTATATTGTCGCTCGTGCGTACGTACGGACTACCGTCTCCACGAACGCGATGAGATTCCTTCCCCATCGTATCCATTCAAGACTAATTTTTATTTGATGATTAATAATAATGTTTAAGGACTTGATATAATTATGTATATTAATAAGATACAACCTATTGATAACAAACACGGCTTATGTAACAAAACATATAAAAGAAAACGAATAAATGAACACCCGAAACGACGATAATAGTAAAATAATATTAACAAAGAAATATTAGAAGATCATATATGATATCATATTTATGTATATGATTCTTGTATAATTTAATAAAAATGATTTAACTATTATAAAAGTGGTTAAACTACCCTCTACCAAGGAAAATTACAAGGTAAGGGTTTATTTCACAATCTCTTCATTATCCGAGGTTGTTTCTACGTAAGGACCTCTTTATCATCCACATCCATGTTTCTTAAAAATGTATTTCAAAACATTATTAATATTGTACAGAATATGGGTTAAATACATTTATACCCTTGTTTGAATTTTTATAATAAGTTTATAAATGTATCTTTACATCATTTTCCAAACAAGGACCTTTTTAACCTTTTCGACAAATTAAGGTAAGAATGTCTTTTTTTTAACTTGTACGGCGGGTGCGGCTATTTTCCACCATTGTAAAATCTTCAAAGATTCCCTTAAAATCTTATAATAATATTTTAAAAGTAAATGTTTTATTTTATAATTATGTGATTTTTAAATGATTTCAAAAAAGGAAATATTTCTCTCAAATAGTTTTGATTTCATCTATGTCAACATCCTTTGATGGATTTTAAGATTATTTGAAGTTGATTTATTATGATACAAAACTTCCATATTGTATTGAAGTTTTTGTGATATGTTTGACTGTGGATGTGTTATTTTTTATACCATTCATGGTTTATGGAGAAAGTATTTACATTTCGTATGTTATTTTTAATACAAATGCTTATGTTATGTTTAAACCTGTTCATATGAGGAATGCATTGGACTTAGTAAGTGACAGGTGGAGCCTGCTATAGCTCCTCGATGCATCGGTTGGTCTCATGAGACAAAATAGTGTCTTGGCATGAGGCCTTGACAAAATCTTATTTGTAGTCTTAGCATGAGGCCTTGGCTACGTGGTTATGATAGTCTGCCATTATGCATTCCATCATTATGAAAGTGATTATTGATATTGAATGTGATTATTCGACTAGTAGAATATCCATGTGAATAAGTAAATGGAGTTATTTAATTTTATTTTTACCATATTATTCTGAATTTCAAGTTTTAAAAGGCTTTTGTTTTATTTATACATTGTCTTAAATGTTTATGTTTATTTATGAAATTTTCCGCTATATTGTTATCCTTACTAAGCATCTGAGCTCACCCCTTTCAATGTTTTAATTTTTCCCATGGTGTGAAGACTTATTTTATGAATGCCCTACAGGGAATGTATGAGGGGATATGAAGACAAGATGTTGTTGTAGTTGTTTTTACTTTATGATGTAATGTAAACTTTATGAATATATCTAGTGATTCCAAGGCTACTAAACTAATCGGTCTTTCGAGACTTGATCTTTTGTGATCATGTCAATGTTATGTAATAATGCACCGACTCTAGGTAACTGGGGTCGGGGCGTTACAATTGGTATCAGAGGAAGTTTAGTACAAACCTTGGAAGATATATTTAGATAAACTCTGATTAGAGCACATAGACCTAAGATTTAATTTGAGGATTAGTATAGAAGAACTTCCTAGAATTTTGGTATTGTAGAGATTTTTTGAGTTTTCCGTGAAATACATCCCTATCTGGATACGAGCAGGTAGAGGCGGATCTGGCACAGATGTACCTAGGGGTAAAACCCGAAAACACCGCTTTGAGCTAGACTCGAACGGGAACTGGTGCACGACAACGGGCTTTGTTGCACTCTTGGTTACGACACTCCTGGGGGATATGCTTAGGATAATTCTCATTTTCTTTACAAACCATTATGAAGGGTTTATAAGTATATACTTCCTCAAAGAAAACATTTTTATGATTATGGATTATATCTATAAACTGTTTAATTTACGTTAAGTTTTTTACAAGTTTGGGATTAGGTATTGTGATTCATAAACTAATCTAGTGTATTCCATTGTTTATAAATGGTTCCCAGTAGAAGGAATGAGAACTCCAACAATACGCATGATACAAAGAGTAAGAAGGATCATATCTTTCATGGTCTTAATCCAAAATTTAGAAGGTAAATAGTCTCCCACGTATTATCATCATATGAAGAAATAGTATCATGTGTTGATAAGATAAGTAATGAATTCTCGGAGTCCTATGGATTTGAAGGGAATCCAGAGAAGAAAAGGATGGTAGAGAGAAGGACACATAAATGGAAGAAGGTAAAGAATGATTTTCCCATATGTGATAAATGTGGAAAGAATCACCTTGGAAAATTCTTGAAGGTAATGGGAGTATGTTATAAGTGTGGAGAAAAAGGACACCATGTTCGTGATTGTGAGGGTAAGAAAAAGGTTTCAAATGTACAATGCTTCATCTGCAAGGAGTGGGGATACTACATGAATAAATGTTCAAATCATCAGAGTATGCCCCAAATGATGCTATTGGATAATAATAAAGTTATGATACTATCACAGATGAAGAGGAATGACTAGTGTTCTTATGTTGTTATTAAAGAATTATTTCATTTGAGTTTTGTATCAACGATGTACTGGTTATATGAATTATGGAGATAAATAAGGATTGTACTGCAGTACTATTTCTTTGAGGATTTGAGATTATATGGTACTATGAAAAGTGACTCAACATCAAGTTAAAGCTTTTTTTTAAATACATGGTTGAAGGAAAGGTAATCCTTAATATGGTCTTGATACTGAGGTAGTAATTTTGGAATAATATATAGTTTATTTGGATAAATTATATTGGATATTCTTGACTACCTTGGCACTGATTAATGGTTTGTTTATTTCATCATTGTTGGAGTATTCAAAGTTTTTGGATATAAGGAATATATCTAGTATTCTATAAGAAATATGGGAGCATGAATGTAATCAATAAGGTTTTATAGTAATTTAGGGTGGTACCATATTTTAAAAGAATACATGATGAAGGTATTCACATGTTATTACATGGAAAAAAAAGATCTTCATTATATTTACCTTCCTTATAAATTTTGGACTGTGAGTTTGGACAGAAGTAATTTGGATAAGTCAAAAGGTTGGAATGGATTATATTTGACATTTGATACTATTTTTAAGGTTAAATAATTTCTGAAGATTATTTTTGGATTGTTATAAAAATGACAACCCGGAGGTCGGGCGACAACCCGTCGCGTTCGGAAAATCCGCGAGACTTGAACCCGCAACTAAAGGGTGACAAGGGTGCATCACCTACCACTAGCCTAAGTGATGTTCTGGTTTTTATAATGTAGTTTTTTTAAAAGTATGAAAAATTAATTATAAATTCATTATTTTGGAACCCTATATGATTAAGTTAAATAGAATATTTTTGAAATCTTTTGGAATGAAAGATGAACTTGTGGTAGGAATTAGTTGAAGGATGAAACTATACTTGTCAAGTATATATATTTGTTTTCTTATTATATTCTTAAACTTTAGGGAAGTAATCATAAAACCAAAAATGTTTTACCCTAAAACCTTATGTTTAACCGATGATATTTTAAATCATCATAGATTGATGGCTTTGAGACCCTCAATTTTACACTTGTTTGTGATTGATGACCTCAATCGCTCATTATAAATATTTACGTCTTTTCTCCAATTAAGTGTATGTAATTTCCACCAATTTTCTCCTAATCTAGAATCATAATTTGGTGGTGACCATTTCATTTCTCTTTCCCTCTTGTTAAGACAAAATTTTATTAACCCAATTTCCGATGTGGGTTTTCCACAAAGGTGTTTTCTATTTTCAACCTTTTATTTTTTCAGAACAATTTAAAATTGAGAGGACGCAATTTATTGAAGGAGGGGAGAATGTAACACCCCAATATTTCATAGTAAGTTATTTCTTCAAAGTAATTCAATAATTTTCACTACACGCAACACTGAGTTCAAGTGAACCACGACTTACCAAACTAGTCGTTCAAAAACGGTTATGAATAGTATTAACTAAATTTTGAACTTTATATAATCCTTATAATTTTAGAATCCATATTATAAGTTTTTTAGACATAATTTAAGAACAAATTCATTTTTTTCAGATAAAAGAAGTATTTTTCAAAAAATGAAATTTTACCGCCTTTTAAAGGCGAACCTTTTTTTTTAATTCAATATTTGAAACTTTTATATATTCAATTTGACAAAATAAATTTCTTCTTTATAATTGGGACATAATAATTTATTTTCAATAAATTTTTGGTGTTTTTCTGATAACTTTCATATTTGGGTAAATAGTGAAAAATACTATATTTTAACTGAAAACAACTTCTTTAATCAAAATAATTTATAGTGTTAAATTATACATTTTAATGTTTTGGAAGTATAATTAGATTATATTTTTACCCTTTAATCCAATTTTTTTCATTTTAATTAATTTCACATTGAAATTATACATAAAAAAGTGTCAATCTTTTGATAGTTATTGTTTCATAAAAACACGCTATTTGTTTTGACAACGAGAATTAATTTTAAATTAATAAATGAAACTTATATGTTTTTAATTTCATAAAATAGACTTCATTTTTGGATTCAGATTATCAAAATTATCTTAGGGTGATTTTTTGGTATTTTTCTGAAAACTTTTAATTTTTGGTGAATAGTGAAAAACACTGAGTTATAGTTTAAAACCGAATTTTTATTTAAATAATTATTTATTTTATTTAAATTTATTTTAGGTAAAAATAGATACATAATACCTATATAAATTCAATGTAATTCATTGGAGTTAGTTTATAATAATTTTATACATATAAAAATTTTATTGAACTTTTCACAGTCTTTTACCCATCTCCTAGGATAATTTGCAAATTCACATAAAACTTAATTTTACCGCTTCTGTGAGTGAAATTTGGAAAATACGAGAGAAAAGGTTAATATAAAGGAGTAAAATGTGGTTCAATAAGATAAAAATAATTTTTATATGAATAGTAACTTTTTACTTTTATTTACCACGGTTAAAAGTAAATAGGGTAATTAAGGGTAAAAATGATATTATTATTATTACCCTAAAACATGTCCTAATTCTATTTTATAAGTTTAATTCAACCAAAAACAACCTTAGGAATAAAATATGACCCTTTATATCCACTTGGATTAGATTAATACATTTATTATTATTTTATTTAAAGAAGAGTTAAAAGAGTTAAAATCAAAGTTTAATAACTAAACCATTTTTAATATAGGATTATACATAAGATAAATTCTACTATAAATATTCATTAGAAAGCTAAAAATATTTCCTACATAATGGTAATTTTTTTATAATTTTTAGAGATTAAATAATTAAATTTATTAATGACACAATGATGATGCAATAAATACCTTATTAATGAAAGAATCAAATAAATGATATTATAAATATTAAAATAAATATAATTTCAAAGTTTTTATGACATACACGAATTTTCTAGGTTAATATGACATGTTATGATTGATTAAATGTATTTTTTTTTTGAATTAATCATGTTTTTATTATTTTAACAAAAAACAAATACCAAATAGTGTCAAAATTGACATAAAATAGTTTTTAAAACAAATATTATATTATTAATTGATATAATGGTCCTAAAAATATAAGTTTCGGCCAAAAGACTTATATAATAATATATATGACATTAATGAACCAATTGGTGTTCTATTGGTAGTATATAGTAAGTTTATTAACAATATAGTGTAAGAATACAAGAAGACACGGTAAAAGTTAAATTATTTAACTTAGAGTTAAATATAAATGATAAGGTTAAAATGGTAACCTAAACTTGTATAAAACCTATTGGTTGAGAGGATTTATACCCATACCTACCCTATCCTAGAAATAAGTCACTTTGTATCAATTAGATACCGAATATGAATTTATTATAAAATAATATTTTAAGTTTTTCCTAAGGTGCCCCTCGCCCCTCTTATAAAAGGGCACTCCCCATTGTCTCTAATTCACACCTTCAAAGCCTTTTGGATCGGCCAACACCAGCCCAAATATTCTCTAAACTTCCCTCACTTCAACCTAGAGGCATTATTTTTATCATAAAGTCAACCTAAGGATCCCTTTTGATCAAATCAAAAGGAAGAACCCGAAGAAGATGTAATGTTTTCACCACCCTCTTTCAAGTTCCTTTCTTCTTCCACTTCTTCTTTATTTGTTATTTCCATTATAAAATAATAAATATAGTATCTTATATATACAGTTATGTTATTATAAATATGGTAAAACCATATTTAGTATTTTATCCATCCTTTGAATGACATGTCACCATGCGTGCGTACGTACGGCTTACTGTCTCCACGTCGTGGTGTAATTATTATTCAAAACATTATTATTTGGATGGGTATGATAATGATGTTTAATTGAAGTAAATAATAAATATAACATTATAATGATTCCTTATATATGATATAACATCCAATTATATACTATTTTAATATCAAAATAATGATATTGTCGCTCGTGCGTACGTACGGACTACCGTCTCCACGAACGCGATGAGATTCATTCCCCATCGTATCCATTCAAGACTAATTTTCATTTGATGATTAAGAATAATGTTTAAGGACTTGATATCATTATATATATGAATAATATACAACCTATGGATAAAAAACACGGCTTATGTAACAAAACTTATAAAATAAAATGAGTAAGTGAACACCCGAAACGACGATAATACTAAAATATTATTAACAAAGCAATATTAAAAGATCATATATGATATCATATTTATGTATATGATTCTCTTATAATTTAATAACAATGATTTAACTATTATACAGGAGGTTAACCTACCCTCGACCAAGGAAAAGTACAATGTAAGGGTTTATTTCACAATCTCTTCATTATCCGAGGTTGTTTATACGTAATTATCTACTGGGACCTCTTTATCATCCACATCCATGTTTCTTAAAAATGCATTTCAAAACATTCTTACTATTTTACAGAATATGGGTTAAATTAATTTATACCCTTGTTTTACTTTTTATAAGAATTTTATAAAGGTATCTTTATGTCATTTTCCAAACAAGGACCTTTTTAACCTTTTAGACAAATTAAGGTAAGAATGTATTTTTTTTAACTTATACGGCGGGTGCGGCTATTTTCCACCGTTGTAAAATATTTGAAGCTTAGCTTAAAAGCTTATAAGAATATTTTAAAAGTAAATGTTTTATTTTATAATTATGTTATTTTTAAATGATTTCAAAAATATATATATTTCTCTCAAATAGTTTTGATTTCATCTATGTCAACATCCTTTGATGGATTTTAAGCTTATTTGAAGTTGATTTATTATGATACAAAACTTCCATATTGTATTGAAGGTTTTGTGATATGTTTTACTGTGGATGTGTTATTTTTTATACCATTCATGGTTTATGGAGAAAGTATTTACATTTCGTATGTTAGTTTTAATACAAATGTTTATGTTATGTTTAAACGTGTTCATATGAGGAATGCATTGGACTTAGTAAGTGACGGGTGGAGACCGCTATAGCTCCTCGATGCATCGGTTGGTCTCATGAGACAAACTAGTGACTTGGCATGAGGCCTTGACAAAATCTTATTTGTAGTCTTGGCACGAGGCCTTGGCTACTTGGTTATGATAGTCTGGCATTATGCATTCCATCATTATGAAAGTGGTTATTGATATTGAATGTGATTATTAGACTAATAGAATATCCATGTGAATAAGTAAATGGAATTATTTCATTTTATCTTTACCATATTATATTGAAGTTCAAGTTTTAAAAGGCTTTTTTTTAGTTATACATTTCCTAAAATGTTTATGTTTATTTATGAATGTTTCCACTATATTGTTATCCTTACTGAGCATCTGATCTCACCCCTTCCAATGTTTTAATTTTTCCCATGATGTGAAGAAGTATTTTATGAATGACCTGCAGGTAATGTATGAGGGGATATGAAGACAAGATGTTGCTGTAGTTGTTTTTAATTTATGATGTAATGTAAACTTTATGAATATATCTAGTGATTCCAAGGCTACTAAACTAATCGGTCTTTCAAGACTTGATAGTTTGTGATCATGCCAATGTTATGTAATAATGCATCGAATCTGGGTAATTGGGTTCAGGACGTTACAAGATGGAGATACTATTTCTCTCTCATCTGGAATTTTTTTATGAGAATATATATTTATATTTATTCATTGATTTTTTACCTCTCCTGTTATGGGTTGATTTTTTTAATTCTATCATGTCTCTTATTTCTCCCCCCTCTAGTTTTCAAGATTTCCTACTGGGTATGTATATACTCACCCCTACATGAGTTTTTCCCACACGTGTTGTGTTTTATGAAAATAAAGGACAAGACAGTGGTGTTTACCTAGGAGAATAGGGATAATCTGGTAGATTTGACCGCGTACGGTGGTCGGATCTTGGAGATTTGGAGTTGGTCTCTCTCAGTATTTTATTTTTCAGTTATTTTTAGGTTGGGACACCTTTTCTAGTTGGTCATGTATTTTTTCCCTTTACTTTTTGGATTTCACTATCACACTCTTTTGTATTCCCTGGAGGTTTGTTACATGCATGGTTATTACTCTAGATGTTACTATATTTTCTTTTTATTACTCTATACTTATGAATAGATATGGTTGGGTGTGTTCATATAGGTACATTAAGAAAATAAATCTCATATTGGTTATGTAATTTGGTGCTGGTCACCAGCCCTTGGCCTATGGAGACCAACTTGGGGTAGTTGTAGCTCAGCCTTCCGCTAGCCAGGATGGCCCTGATGGGTTGGGTTGTGACATTGTTCATGTTAAAGTGTTCTACCTTGGCTCATATGTAACACCTTGATTGATTTCACATTGGCTCCTTGACTTTGACTGCCTACACTCGCTTGGGACCTTTATACTTACAAAAGATTTTACTCACATGCAAGTGAGGGGATTCGATGGATTGGATAAATAGGGTTTACAAAAAATAAATCGTGAGCATGCAAGACCTTTCATAATATAGAGGATGGAATGAATTACAAACCATAAATAATAATTTAACTATAATGAATTAAAATAATATAATCACATACAAGGGATGGTCTAATCTCATAATCATCTACACATCAAGCAACGAACATACATTTTTAATTCTGTTATCAATCACATTAATTTGTTCTCTAATTAAGATATTATACCAGAAATTAATCTAATTAATTCAATTTATGCTATTTACATACAAAAAATACTTAACTCACCATTATCTATAGTTTTAAAAAAGATTAATTTCATTTAAAATTAATATATTACACAAGTGTACTTGGAGGCAACTGTGTGTGTTCATCAGAAATTTTAACATGAAAATTAATTTATATATGATTTTTAATCCCATAACATGGAATGTACTTTCAAATGAACAATGTATAGAGCACATAATAAATAGGTTTAATTATATATTTAATTCTTCTTTCCATGAAAATTTGAGAATGTTGTCGGTAGAAGACTACAAGGAGTGTAGAAAAGTACACGGTGTGCACTTATCTTCTGCCCGTGTCCACAGAAAATGCATTAGATCTAGATGTGTTTCCATCCATGGACATGTTTGAGGTTCACAATGTGTATTGGGAATACATGGTGTGTAACCTTATATTTTCATGACATGTCTATCTTTGTGTCATGTATCTAATACACAGATCTCTAGGACACCCCGTGTTCTCTGTCATGAGAAGATAGGGACTACATAATGGGTATTTTACTTACATGATGTATAGTTATATATGTCGCATGAAATTATATCTGGAACCACACCCTGATACACTTTTTCTAGATCTTAGATCCAATTGTATTAGATCTATCCAGCTTTTTCATGAGATATACACATGAAAAAAAGGCATGCAGTGTGTATATAGGAAGTACATGTTGTGTACTCTGTTTTTTTCTAGGCAGAGACTTTGGAACCTCCAGATCATGTGAATCAAATGCTTCTTTGGTTTTAATAATTAACTGATTAGTGGTTATGTTATAGTTAATGAATAAAGTAAGATATGATGATGTTCGGATATTAAAATGAATCATTATAAGTAAAAAACATGAAACGCATGCAATCAATCAATGAATAATAAATAATTAAAAATTAAACATTTGACCCCTCTAATACCACTTATAGGTTCTAGGAACAGATGAAGTGTCCTTTGAAATTATGACCAACTTAGTATTTAGTCATAAATCATGTGTAATAATTTCTTTACATGACCAAAACATCATGTAAAATGAAAATAGAATATTATTTGACTAGATTGGAACACCAAAACCATAAGTGAAGGATATTTCACATGTAGTTTATAATTAATTTATACAAAAATATAGAATTACCTTAACTCATAATTCTAATTTTGTTGATGATATGATGGAATATATATTGTTGAACCATCATTGTATTGTAGGATCAAAATGTATAATCTACCTAGTGGTGATCCACACATGAACCACAATCTCATAACATTATTGTATAATCATTGGGTGCTAGCACATATGATCTTGATTGTTTGTGTTGTTCTTGGTTGATTACAATAGAATTATTCTTAGGAGAGGAATAAATCTTGATGATATCTCGTTATCTTGATTGAGGAGGGGAGTATAGAACTCTTGATATCTTGATCTCTCTCGAGGGGTTGAGAGATTCTCACTCTATTTATTGTTCACACGAATTTTCATTTTAGGAAATTGGTATAATTAGATATTTATCATGGAAGGTTTAGGATTGGAAATTACACACTAAACCCTTAAAAACTTAAATATTTTTATTTGACCCCAATTCTATTAATAATAAATATATTATTAATCACTTGACATGTGTAATAAATTTAATAATATATAAATAAATATCATTTATATTATTTCTAATCGAACCATTAAGCATGGTCTTCCTTACCTCATTGATATTTATCGATCCTTAAATAATGATTGTTTAATAAATAAATTTCACTGAATTATTTTATGATAAATACATAATAAATATTGTATTCACCAAACTTACAAATAAATATTTATTATTATTATTTAACTCACTTATTATTTTGAATAACATTTGATTAAATTATGGCTATAATCCTAACCCGAATAAATATTATTTATTCTAACATGTTAAATTCAATACTATAATTTAATTGATATTGTGAATATACTTAGTGTTTGACCTTATAGGCCTATTTCTAAGTGGTATTAGGCATAACCACCTAAATTCTATGGTTAGAATCTAGTAACACGCCAAGACATCCATAGAGAGAAAATTTAACTTCACAATGATGTCCATCCTCATATGAATGTTTATCGTATAATATAATAATTTTATCATGATATCTCTAATCAAAAAGGTTGCATATCAGTTCCATCAACCTTTATGCTTAATATATATTCCTTTGACTTTCCAAAAATGAACTCACCCACTGAACATCATGGTCATGGATTTATGCAGGCAGTTTCATTCCCATCAAAGGGCCTGAGATATCAAATTTTGTCAAAGAGACAAAAGGGATAAACCCTTTATCACATTATCCATTATTGTAATATCGCTTGTGATGCACCCAACAAATCCAAATTCACCATGAACATATTTCATAATGGTTTTCATCAATACATCAAATTAAGCAAGTTGTGATATTCATTAATGATAATCTTAAATTCTAGGGATCAATACACATGTATGCAGATAGGAACATCCAATGACACATGGAAATATAGATTTCCTATTAATGGGATGATTCTCATAACCTCTTATCATGGATATTACCAAGGAAGAACACCATGAGAAGGTGTCTCAATGTTTATGAGCCACTTACCTCTGATAGATTGTATTGTCTATGTCCTGTCAAAAAAATTCATTTGACTATAGAACATGGTTCAAGAATAATGGTGTGGAACCTCTAAGTTCTCATTATAGCAGGGAACTTCTATAACCTTTCAACACGACATATATTCTAAGGACATTATCACATAAAAATATCATGAAAAATAATAATCTAGATGTGATAAGAAAACTTCTTTAATAATAAAAACATGTAATCAAGTACAAAATAAGTTGGTTCTAGGGAACCAAATCAAACATTATCTCTAACAGAACCTAAGATGAAGATTCTTACTCATGGATAAGATCTTACCACAACCATTTCCAGAAAGCACTTCGGTTGTGGTTTCTAAGGAAAAATATACTCTACCCTTCACCCATCGATACTTGGGGTAGAGTAAAAAAATTCTCATAAGAACTAATAGAAAATTGTGTTTTCACGTTGGTTTTGTTTTGTATTTTAATATCAGTTTTTAACTGATGTTATTTCCATCGACATTAAAATTGGTAATTTCAACATAGTTTTTTATAAATCAACATCAAAAAGTAAAATTGTGAACTTTAAACATTGGTTTTTTGGAAAACCAACATCAAAAGTCACATTATTCAAGGATTTCGATGTTGGTAATTAAAATAAATGACATAAAAAGTAAAATATTTTACTTTAAACATCAATTTTTTGAAAAACTAATATCGAAAGTATCATTCCATGTTAGTTATTAATATAATTTTTATGTAAATTACATGAATTTTTTTAAACATAGATAGATATTACTCGCTTCAAAGAAAACATGAGAAACATGAAATGAAAATTATATACAAAAAATGAAAAAAAAAACCAAAAAATAAACTTAAATATTAGACCTATTTTAATTATTTTGGTGGTTTCCTTTGAATAGATATGTTGTTTGTTTTTATTTATCTTCTTTTTAGGGAAGAACTCATGTGGAAATGAAAACAAAGATCCATAAGGAATTTTACACTTCGATTGGTGAATCTCGTGAGGAAGTTTTATCTTTATAACTTCATCGAAAGAAGTCTTCATCATCATAAGAAATATTATCAATAAGTTTAATGATAAAGAAAAACAAAAATAATTAAATTAAATGATGAGAATAAATACCATGTTCAAATCATCAATTGAAGAATCATTGAAAATTATATTGAATTGAAGAGGTTGAAAATGTTTAAAGAAAGAAAATGTGGATTTATATATTATAAATAAAAATATGTGTAGTGATTATGTATTAAAATTTAGGTAGGATTTTAAAAATTGAAACACACAGTGTGAAAAAATTAAAATACCAGACCCATGTGTTTGAAATTGTACTTTTAACATCAGGAAAATATATAACTGAAGTTGAAACCCTTCTCATATCAGGGTTTTAACATCATTTTTTATAAAATTTATGTTTAAAGATCACTACATCACTTTAAATGCCATTTTTATGAAATCCTACATTAAAAGTAGTTTTAACATAATTTTTTAATAAAAAAATGGTATCAAAATGATTTTTTTGATGTTATTTATAAAAAGAAGTCCACATCAAATATAAAAATAATAATTTTGACATTATTTTTTACTAATAAATATAAGAATATGGTTTTTCCTATTAGCTATGGATCCTTTTAATTTTTGGTTTAATCTTTATTAAAGTTCTATTTTTGTCTTAGACCCTAAGTTGGGTCATGGGTTGGTTGGGTTGTTTTTGGGAAGGAAGGGACAATAGGGTTGTAGCCTAGCTATAATCCAATTTCACACCGTGTAATTGGGATACACAATGTGTATCCAATACATGACGTGTAATGTCTTGGGTAGGCTAGTTTACATCGTGTTAAGGGTTTTTCCAAGGAGGAAGACCCTGAGCTTTACACGATGTGTAAATCATTTACATGTCATGTAAATGCCTGAGCAGTTTTTTTTAAGAGAGGTAGATACCTCATTTTTTTATTAGATGGAACCTCACCCTACCCACTCTCTCACATATGAGCACCCAAGGAATCCCTAAGCTTGGGTTTTATCCCGATTCACCATCCAAACTCTGATTTCATATTTTTCTATGACATTGGAAGCTCACCAGTAAGTCCTTCACTCATTAGCATATGTTCTCT
Source organism: Viscum album (assembly GCA_963277665.1). NCBI lineage: Eukaryota > Viridiplantae > Streptophyta > Magnoliopsida > Santalales > Viscaceae > Viscum > Viscum album. Next base: position 1,370,795,331 of record OY728141.1, on the reverse strand, counting down.
ATTATCCATTATGTATTTTGTGCTATTTTGGTGTAGGATCATATACCGTATTTTTAGGGAATTGATCTATTCTTATGTTTTCTCTCGATCCAGGCCAAACGATGGGATGATACTAGATAAGGAGAGTGATGTGAGCTTAAATTAGGTGTTATAGTATTTATCCCTTCATGTCTTGATGTTTTATAATATGTGATATGTACCTCATGCCAGTTTATCTATGTGTTTCCCTTAAATTGAACCTACCTCAAATCGGTTTTCCTGCTTGGAACCAAATGAATTATTAGAACCCATTTTATAAAGAGATCATACATATTGGAGTGATCCATCCCTTTGGGTGAGCCCTCTTACATTCCTAATTGGATATCATGAATATATGGACAAATAACCTAATGGAGTTCTTGTATTTACATTTAAATGATGATATCATATTGATAATGGATGAATGTAGTGGTGTGTCATGGCTATCACCCTTATCAATTATAATTAATTTAATTTGAGTGTTATGGCCACATAACCCTTCTAAATGGAACAATGGTTTTTCCCCTATTGATATTAAATACTAATGGGTTAAGGATTATACCTTGGATCAGAATAAATCCAATGGATACTCATCTATAAGGATGTGTGGGAATGACGTCCCACTTTTATAATGGTAAATGGTCATAATAACCCTTATGCATGTTGTATATAAATGGGCATGATGTCCATTATTCTTAGTACTAAATGGGCATGGAGACCCTTGTTGTAATGTACTAGCATGGAATCCTTTACTCTTGTGATACCGATCATGGAGACCCTATACTATGATACTGGTCATGGTGTCCCTATACTATGATACTAGGCATCGATTCCCTATACTTTGATACTAGGCATGGTGTCCCTTACTCTTGTGATACTGGGAATGGCATCCCCTACTGTTGTGATATTGAGTATGGTGTCCCCTACTTTTGTGATACTGGGCATGGAATCCCTATATAGTGATACTGGGAATGGAACCCCTTATTACAGTGATATTGGGCATGACGTAACTTACTATCATGATGTTGGGAATTGATTCCCTCGTTACTCATTCATAGATATTTTTGCACAGAACGAAGCAGCTAGTGTTAACCTAGTTTCCTTCAGGAACTAGAGACAACCAATTTATAGTTTTTATTATTTCTTACATTATTATATATAAACACTTTCATGTTAGAAACATAGATTGAATATGTATAGACATCGATGGTGGTCACCTACTGAGTTTATCTCACACCCAATCTGGTCCACCGATGGTACCCGGGAAGACTATATGCTTGAAGGTGTGGATGAATAGAAGTTTCCTCTTATGGATGCATGACTTATTGTATGACTTAGGTAGGGATATTTTTAGTAGATGTCTGATCTAGAGCTTGGGATTCTTGGATAGATTTTGGTCTTTTTGTACCTTTTGTATAGTATGTACTGTCTGCTTCCATGTATACATGTTTTTCCTATTTCTATAGACACATTAAATTATAATCCATTGTATATGATTCTGTTTACTTCTTTGATTATTATTCATTGATTGGATTTTTATGTTTTCTTTTTCTATGGAGGGTTACCGGTCCATTCAACATAGTGTATATTTTTGTTTTGCCATATGTTTATATAATTCTTCTGCTATTTATCTGTTATTACTTATCTATTGTAATCCGATCTAGTAATTAAGACATAGTCTATCCATGGACACACTCTAGGAACCCACTGCTAGTCGGGATCCTTTTTCATTTAGGGAGATGTGCTTGAGGCCATGTTGCAAACTGGACTCGGGGAACCTCTAAGTGGCACCCATGTCTGGGATGACACAAAGTGGTATCAGAGAATTATTTTCTTACCTTGCTATTTTGATATAATAGATATGATATTAGGAATGCTATGGTATTTGTTAATGAGTTTTTCCTAATATTATCTAACCCATGTATAGAGAAAATCCAAATTTCCTCGAATAGAAATTGTTATTTTCTGCATTTTTCTTATTACAGTTGATTTGATTCCACCGTTGGGCGATGCACTTGAATTATGATATTATGGTTGATATAATTGAGGTTTATCTTTTATCCTTGGACCAATGAGATGAGGGAAATTAATCATTGATTATGAATCATATTAGTCACCGTGTAGGAAATTCACATTCCATGAATATGCCATTCCATATAGGAGCATTGTGTTGTTTTCATTGCCTGTGATTTCCATGAGTGCTTTGACTATTATAAATAGAATTGTTACTAGATAATGATTCTTGTAGGTAATTAAGAAAAACATAGTTGGTACTTAGAGTTTCTATCATAAACTAATATTTTTTTCCTACATATGCTATAGCAGACATCCTATGTAGTCAACTATGGAATGTTGAGTCATAGACCATTGGTCTCATGGACTGGAATGTGTTATGGTATGGATTAAATGGATGCCACACTTTGGTTCATAAGGTGTATGGTACCTTATGGATCATAAGTGGTGAACCATTTGGTTCAACCATTTAAAGAAAATTTAAATGTAAATACAATTTAAAATGAAAAATTGAAATTGAAAAACATGGAGCTTGACCCAGTTCTAGCCTTAGTAATGGGAAGTATATAGAATCTCTATTGTTCAATATAAGTGTTTCAATCACCCAGACCTAGATCATGGCGCTAGCATAGGGGTGAGATAATTACGTAGAAAGCCCTTGTACCTAATCTATTTCTATAGTTGTGTCTTATGTGGTTATCAAACTTTGTATGAGGTGTGTGTTTGGAAATTTTATAGCAATGTCACCATGATATCCTCCAGTCATACTCTAGGAGGGTGGTGACGACCATGACTTGGAGGTGGTGGGCCATAATCTGCTAGTGATACCTCCAGTAGTGACTCCAATGGAACCTCTTCATATTCGTGATGTGGGATATGACACTCAGTTTCGAGGATATTTTCTATGGATTATGTAGACCTTACAGGGATCTCTGCACTCTGCCCCTTCCATGGGAGAGTTGATTAAAGAGTTCCAAAAGCAGCATTCGCCCATGTTTTTGGGGCATGAAGGACCACAGGATGTAGAGTTATTACTCGAGATGTTCATGTATATATTCAAGCATATAAATAAAAATCCTAAGAGGAGATTGAAACTTTCTTATTATATGCTTTGAGGATCCACTAAACGTTGGTGGAATATTCTAAATCAGGTTGTTTAGTATCGAGAAGAGACTTGGAGGGACTTCTAGTTGATCTTCTTTGACTATTTATTCCTTGAGACCCTGAGGGATGATCTTTCTAGGGATTTTATAAACCCAAGGTAGGTTTTTATGACCATGATGTACTATTTGTCTCATTTTACAGAGCTTCATCACTTTTCACCCATCTATACTATTAATGAGCCAGTGAAAGTGAGATGATTTGAGGATGGCCTTCAGTATCCTATTCATTCTTAGGTGAAATTTTTTTGATTCACTACCATATCTAATATAGTGAAGTGGAACCTTATCACTAAGAGAAACTTGATGGAAGGTAATGGTGTGAGTTTGGGTGGTTCAGAACCCAGACAGAGTAGCGGTTCAACTAGTGGTCAGAAGCGATGCTTTAAGACAGTGTGCATGAGCAGTGGTAGCTAGTTGACATCCACAGACAGTTATGTGGTATGTCACTAGTGTGGGAATTCTAATCATAATAGTATCTAGTGTCCCAAATACCCCATCTAGTGTCAAGTATGTAGTATATTAGGGAATATATAGTGATTATGCAGGACCTTCCCGTCCGTGCTGTGTGGGAGAGGACTTGTGCAAGATCCACCTTTAGGAGCAAGTTCAGTAGCACCACTCTAGGAAGGTAGATGGAGTACTACTGGCCATACAGAAATAGGAGGAGGTTGTGGTCATGGTATCCATGATCTTGATTCACATCTCTATTAAAGTAGAACTTCTCCAGGTAGTAAGGTTGAAGCACAGGGTCAGGGATCAATTCAGGTTTATTTAGTGTAGCCTATACCAAAGGAGCAGGATGTTGGGACATCTACCTTTTGAGGTACTATTCTAGTATTATATACTATTTTTCTGCCTTATTTGATATAGGATAATCACATTCCTTCATATTTGGGCCTATTGTAAAGATCCTTGGGTTTCATGTTGAGTACTCTTGTGGAGTTATGTTGCTTGATACACCTTTAGATATATGATTAGAGAGTGTACGCGAGTACAAGGACTCCCATATTGAGGTAGGAAACCATCATTTCTTATAAAACCTATTCTTCCATGATATAAAAGGCTTTTATTACATTCTCAGGATGAACTGGTTGGTTTCATATCATGCCTAAGGGGATTGTTATCACCAGAGGGTGTCGTTTACATCATCAGAGGGTGGTACATATCTCTACAAGAGCAAGTGATATGTCTAAGCTCATAGAGATGCACCAAATCATCTTGGGCTTGACGGAGTGACAACCCAAATTGATATCCATTATATGTAAGATCAGGGATTATATTAGACTGATTTCCCTCCTATAGTCGATCGATTTAGGGATGTCTTCCCTGAAGAATTTTTTGGACTACCTCCTGAGATAGTGTTAAGAGTTTATTATAACAACCATGCTCTTTATTACACGCATAAACATGATTCATTACATAAACATTCAATTAAGAAAACTCTGAAGATCTATAGGTCTAGTGTATTGGGAAATTAGGAACATTATATAAAAACTTAGAACATAAAACCCAAAATCTTTATTGAAAACTTCTTTTACATGACTGCAACATTTCTTTGTACTTAGAATTGCATGGGATAACCTGAGGACATGAATAAGAAAAGGGTGAGATATATAGCCTAGTAATGGAGTAAACAAGATATAACATGAATAATATAGTACATTCTAGGAAATAGTAATATCAATGGAGCACAAAAGAAACATGAACATAAAGTCATGATATAGTATGATTATCATAACATGAAAATGTGGAAACAACATTTAACATGATATTAGCATGATCCAAGGCTCATTGTACATGGATCATTAGTAAACTCTCATTGAACTTGAATTAGAATGAGTAAAACCTCATTGAACTTGACGTATCATGATACTAATCTTTACCCAATGCATTGGAGCACTATCAGGGTGCACCCTTCTTAATCATTTCATTTCATGCATAAGTGTGCCACATGGATCATACAACATTGAATCATTCAACATCATAATTTATTCCACAATAAAGTAATGTGGAATAAATACATGAAACTATATAATCAATAAGTTAGTGTGTGTAAAGTTGAATACCCTTTATAGAGAAATGGGAATGGTATTCACTACATAATGACTTTGGCTTGGAAAATTGCGGTGTAATTTCGTCAGCATAACGTCGTGACATAAGAATTCATAAAAATGGTTGATGAGAGATAAAGGGATATCTCATAATATATACATGAAATATACATTAATGGGTCATATAAATACATTTCCCAACATATATAATTGAATTTAGATACATAATATAAAATAATTGCTTGAATGTAAATGAGGAGAGAGAAATCCCTTACGGAATTTCGGCATGGTAACAGGTGTACATGGGAGGCATTAATGAGAGAGAAAGGGGTATATCATCATTAAAAAATAAGTATGGAAGTACATGGGAGGTTATAAATCATACCCCAACATTTTTAATTGAAAATAAAAGGTTATAACAACATAAAGAAATTTGGACAAAAATGAGAAAGGAAGAAATGTCTTACTTAGAAGTGTGATCCCAAAGGCTTGGGAGAGGATTGATAGGGGCTTCTTGGGAGCATGGGGTGACTTGGGAGGATTATAGAGAGATTCAGGTAGGTTTTTTTGAGATACAAATGGTTTGAGTGAAGATGAATGGGATATTGAGTGGGTTTATATAGGAAAAGAGAGGAAATTCTTTATTATTTAGGTTTTGGACACCACACATTAAACTAATCAAAACTACAAACCAACCCATGGTTTTTGCCTGTGTTTTTTTCCAAAGTGGAGTGGAAAACATTATTTTATAATTAAAATGGATGAAATTATTAAAATATTAGTCTTTCTTATGTGAAGGTGAGTCACACTCTCAAGGAAATCATTTTAAAATGTTAAAATGTTTTATAAGTCTTGGAGGTTCCACTAAGGCTTTGTAAAATAAATAAAACAATCCTAAAATCACATTATTTTAAAGGTAAAAAATATATAGTCCGAACATCACTTTTATAGTATTTTATTACATCACTATTAGGTCATTATGATGTCATAAAACACATTATATATTTAAACAGTATTTAATTTTTACCCAGAAATTCGACTATCTCAAAAAATTATGAAAAATTCACCGTTAGATAATTTCTACCTCCTGAATCCAAAAATTATTTTCATTTAATCTAAATAATTTTCTAAATATGTGCATTTTTACTTTTAAAATAAAAACCAACATTTATTGAAAATTCATGAGTTTTGAAAAAAACAGTTTTCAAACCATAATAAAAATTACAATTGTATTCATAAAAAATTATACGATCATTTATATTTAATAAAAACTAATTTATTAATAATATTTTATTAAAATATTATTTAATTCAAAATCAATTAATTCATAAAAATAGATTTCTCAATTGAATTTGAATATTACCTAAAAATATTATTTATGAAATCACTTACAAAGTAACAATGATAAAATGAATGTATATTATTTATACAAAAATAATGCATATAATCATAGTGCTAGGGTCTTGTTACATAACCCCTTATAGCACTCACATAATACCTAAGGGTAAGGTGTGCGATGGTGATAGACTCTTGGGGAGGCTCAGATAGCATCGCTCAGGTGGTAATCTCTATTAACTTCAACTTCCCCTGTAGGCGGTTCCATTCAAGCTTAATGTGTTGAAGCTCGACTTGGGATTGGTCAAGAGAAAATCCTAGTAATGCTACCTCCTTTCTAAGATCCGAAAAATGGGCTTTATATGGAGTAATTCTATTGGAAGAGGCCATCACTTCCTTTTTTTGAGTAAATTAGATTTGTTAAAGCCCTGTATTTATACTAATCATGTGGTCATTATTAAATGGCTGTATTAGAAATGACATAAATTATTAAAAATATTTTAAAATCCAAAAACATAAAACCAAGGAAGTGAATATGTCTTATATATCCATTTTACATAGTAATACATTTATTCAGATCATGAGTAATTTTCATTAATAAAAGTTTGGGTCATTGAAATATCCCCCCCCCCTTAAGAAATTTTAACCTTGAAAATTTCTTTTCCCACACTAAAATAGATGAGGGTAATTTTGATTCATCACTTCCTCTAATTCCCACATTGCTTATTCAAACTTTTGGTTTTTCCACAACACCTTGACGAGGAGCATTTTCTTTTTTCACAAAACTTTTTCTCTATTATATAAGATCTTTACTAGCTTCTCTTCATAGAATAGATTATTCTCAAATGGTACCACATCTGGATGGAGCACATGTGATGGTTCAAGTATATACTTCCTCAAGAGTGATACATAGAACACATCATGTACTTGAGATAGGTTCGGTGGGAGTTCTAATCGATAGGTCACTTATCCAATGCGATCAAGGATCTCAAAAGGGGAGATGTACCTTGGACTAAGTTTTCCCTTCTTCCCAAATCTCATAACTCTCTTCCATGGAAATATGTAGAGGAATATCATGTCTCCAACATCAAACTCTAGATCTCATCGATGATTATCAGCAGAGATATTTTTTCTACTCTTATCAGCATTAATGTGCTACTGGATGGTATTAAACTTATCCACCATTTCTTCAACCATTTTTGGACCAAGTATTTTTTTCTCTCCAACTTCATCCCAACATATTGGTGTTCTACACCTCTTCACATACAGGGCTTCATAAGGATTCATTTGGATTCTTGAGTGGAAATTGTTATTGTAAGAGAACTCAACCAGAGGAAGATGTTGATCCCATCCTCCTTTAAATTCCATTGAGAATGCTCTCAACATGTTCTCAAGTGTTTGGATAGTTCGCTCAAATTGGACATCAGTTTGAGGATAATAAGTCGTACTAAAGTTTAGCTCAGTATTAAAAGCATGTTGAATACTCTTCCAGAACTTAGAGGTGAATCTTGGATCTCAATAGGATAAAATAGATAGTGTTACTCCATGCATCCTTATCACTTCTATGATATATATCTATGTTAGTTGATCCAATGAGAAATCACCTCGAATTGAAATGAAGTGTGTAGTCTTTGTAAGATGATTCACAACAACCCAGATAGCATTGTTTCCTTTAGATATCTTTGGAAGTCCAATGACAAAGTCCATGGTGATGTTTTACCATTTCCATGCTATTATGGGTGATGGTTGCATCATCCCCTTAGACTTATGCCTCTCAACCTTCACTTGTTGACATACCAGGCACATTGATTTATACTCAACGATCTCCTTATTCATTTTATCCCATCAATAATTCTCTCAGAGATCTCAATACATCTTTTTGTTTCCTGGGTGAATGGAAAAATTCGAACTATGTCCATCATCCAAAAGTTCATTCTTTAACTCCAGATTTTATGGAACACATAGTCCTGTACCAAATATCACAATTCCTTCTTCATTAACATTGAACTCCGAGGATTTACCTTTTTTGATAGTTTCCACTTTCTTCTAAATTCCCACATCATCCTTTTCATCATCCTTTAACCTTTCCAAAAGTGATGTTTGAGAAATAATTTGTGAAATTATTGATTATGTTCCCTTATTTATGATTCCCATGTCCATATTCATCAAATCTAAGAAGATTGGATCCTTTTAAATTCTCATCAATGATAGAATCTCTAGGTCCTTTCTACTTAGGGAATCCTCCACCTTGTTCTCTTTCCCAGGGTGGTAATGGATTGAGCAGTCATAGTCTTTGATCAGATCTATCCATCTTTGTTGGTGCATATTCAACTCTTTATATGTGAATATATACTTGAGGATTTTGTGATCCAAATATATTTCACACTTCTCCCCAAATAGGTAATTCTGCTAAATTTTCAAAGCGAATATTACTGCAGCCAACTCCAAATCATGTGTTGGATATTTTTTCTCATGAACTTTCAATTGCCTTGAATCATAGGCAATGACTTTTTCATTTTTCATTAACACACATCCCAGACCCTTCTTTGAAGCATCACTAAATAGAACAAAAAGTTCTCCACTTGTGGGTAGTGTGAGCACGGGTGTAGTGATAAGCCTCTTTTTAAACTCCTTGAACCTCTCTTCATATTCATCACTCCAAGAAAACTTGAATCCCTTCCTAGTTATCTTAGTAAGAGGGTTTGAAAATAATGAGAAATTTATCACAAATCGATGATAATATCTAGCTAACCTCAGGAAGCTACGGATATCCATCACCGATGTTAGCCTCATCCATCCCTCAATTGTAGATGTCTTTGAGGGATCCACAGATATCCCATGGCTTGTGAGGATATGACTCAAGAATGATACTTCCTTCAACCAAAACTAACACTTGTTGTACCTTTCATAGAACTTATCCTTTCACAAGGTCTCTATTATAGTTCTTAGATGATCCTCAGGCTTCTCCTTGGTTTTGGAGTATATTAGAATATAATCTATAAAGACTACCACAAATTTGTCGAGGTAATATCTAAAGACTCTATTCATCAAGTCCATGAATATTTATGGAGCATTAGTGAGCCCTAAAGGCATTACTATTGATTCATAGTGCCCTTACCATGTACAAAAAAGCAGTCTTGGGGATATCCTCCTTCTTCACCATTACTTGGTAATATCCCAACCGCAAATCCACCTTAGAGAATTATTATGCTCCACATAGTTGATCAAACAAGTCATCAATTTAGGGCAGAGGATACTTTTTCTTTTTCGTGATTTTTTTTAGCTCGCAATAATCAATGCAAAGGTGCATTGACCCATCCTTATTCTTGACAAATAGGATTGTTGCACCCCAGGGTGAAGCAATTGGGAAAATAAACCCTTTATCCATATTCTCTTGTATTTGTTTCTTTAGTTCCTCAAGCTCTACAACATCCATTATATATAGATTCTTGGATATTTTCAATGCCCCAGGTATAATATCAATTGAGAATTCAACATCTCTTCTAGGAGGAAGACCAGGAAATTCCTTGGGAAACAATTCAATGAATTCCCTCATAATAGGAATGTCTTCAAGGATGGTTTCTTCCTCAGACTCAATCATCTAAGCAACATATGTGTGCTCATAAGGTAGTAATATCCATGATTGAGATGATGGTACTAAAAAATATTCACCCTCCTCCTTTCACTTGTACAGAATCGAGTGGTCAATTCACCATATGGAGAGTGATTTCCCTCTCACAGAAATTTATGTTGGCTTCATATAGGGAAAGCCAATCCATTACAATAATTACATCAAATTCCACCAGACGGAGTATAATGAGGTTCATTGGGAAGTTCAATCCAAAAATTGTGATAGGATAGGAGTAATATTCATGGGATTCAATGATTTCCCCATTTTATATTCTTACTGACATATTTACTTCCATGATTTTTGGTGGTGTTGTGATTGTTCTACTAAACTTTCAAGATATAAAAGAGATCGTAGAAACAGAATCAAAAAGTACATTTTCTATTCTTTAATTAATAACTAGCATACCTTTCACCACTTTTTTTTGGGGGTTAACTTTGGCGGAAGTGATAGAAAAAGATATCCCTTACCGCCTTGGAGGTTATTGTTTACCTATGAAAACCCTTAAATTAGGGAACTGGTTTGAAAAGTTATCTAGTTCTTTACAGTTAAAGTAATTAATAATTCCTTGAGGGTCGAACAGAGTGTTCATCTCCTATGTCACAGCATCGGGTTTTTATTGTTAGTAGTTAATAGTGTGGTTCCCTTCTCTTCCACACCTAAATCATTTCATCATCCCCTTCAGGCGATTTCTAGGGTGATTCTTTCCACACCTTTGGAAAGTGGGGTGATGGAATTTCTTAGCACCATTGGATTTTTCCATCGGACTGCCAGAATTAAAGTTCACCTTACGCTTCGTATCTCCATGATACCCCTGAGATTCTTCAATCATCATTTTGACTTTGAGGGCACATCGAACAATTTTCTCATAGCTATCAAAGTCACAGATCACTAGGGATTTCCGTAGGCTAGGTTTGATCCCACCAAAGAAGCGGCCATCCTTGAATTCAGAGTTAAAGACAAAGATGGAGGTGTATCGTGCAAGCCTTGTAAAATTTTCCTTATACGCTCCAATGGATTTGTTATATTTCTTCTTGAGGTAAATGAAGTCCCTTTATATATTTTTTGGAGGGTTCACGGAAAATATTTATTGAAAAACATTTTTTGGAAATCCTTCCATTCCAACACCATGATCTCTTCCTCAAACTTTGTATTTTGGATTAATGTATACCATTGATCAGCTTCAACCTCCATATGATAATTATCTAGAATAACCTTCCCTTGTTCAAAATATTAAAGGATGTAAAATATCTTTTCAATGGATTTGATCCATTTTTCGGTGATTGAGGGATCAGATGATCCATTAAAAGAAGTAGGCCTTTGTCACATGAAGCTCTCGATTGCGGCTTGTTCTTTCATCAGGGGGGGGGGGGGGTTGGATAATCCTCTTGACCCGTGTTTCTATTAAAAACGTTAGTTAACTGAGAGAGTATCATGACAAAGTTTTTTATTATCACTCCCATCAGTTTGGGCATCTCATTTGAACAGTCGTCACATTGATCTTCGCATCCGTTATTAGCCTGATTCCTCCTATTACCAACCATTAGCTAGAATAAAAGGAAAGTTAGAGGTAACATGTAAAGGGTAATCCAATGAAAAAAAGGGATAAATTATAAATTACATTTATTTCCTTAACTTATGAATTTATAGGCTTCAATCTATGTTATCCATGATCTAATTCCCAACATATATTCTTAGGGGAATTTTTTTATTCCCTTAATAATGGTTCATACTAAGATTATGAATTTAAAAAATCATATCCCCTAGGATTTTCTTAACCAAGAGTGCATAAAGGATTATTGTTGTGCACCAATTCCCATTCGAGTCTAGCTCAAAATGGTGTTTTCGATTTTTAACCCTAGATACATTTGTGCCAGAGCCACCTCTACTTGTTCGTATCCAGACAGGGATGTATTTTCTTGATAACCCACTTACCAAAAAATTACCAAAATTTAGGGATGTTTTTATTATACTTAGTCTTATCCCTAAGGCTTTAACTAGGGTTTTATAATCCAAGACCCCAAAAATAACTAAACTTGTCCTCTAATACCAGCTATAACAACTATGCTCTTTATTACACACAAAAACATGATTCATTACGTAAAATTTCACTTAAGACAACTCTAAGGATTGATAGGTCTGGTGTATTGGTAAATTAGTAACATTACATAATAACTTAGAACATAAAACCCAATATATTTATTGAAAACTTCTTTTACATGACCACAAAATTCCTTCGTACTTAGAATTGCATGGGATAACCTGAGGACATGCATAAAAAAGGGTGAGCTATAAAGCCCAGTAAGGGAGTAAACAAGGCATAACATGAAGAATATAGTACATTTTAGGAAATAGACATATCAATGGAACACAATAGAAACATGAGCATAAATTCATGATATAGCATGATTATCATAACATGGAAATGTGGCAACAACATTTAACATGATATTAGCATGAGCCAAGGCTCATTGCACATAGAGCATGAGTAAAACCTCATTTAACTTGAATTAGAATGAGTAAAACCTCATTGTACATGACATATCATGATACTAATTTTTACCCAATGTATTAGAATGCTATCAGGGTGCACCCTTCTTAATCATTTCATTTCATGCATTAGTGTGCCACATGGATCATACAACATGGAATCATTAAAAATCATAATTTATTCCATGATAAAGGAATGTAGAATAAATACATGAAAATATATCATCAATAAGTAAATTTGTGTAAATTTGAATACCCTTGATAGAGAAATAGGCACGGTATTCACTACACAATGACTTTGGCTTGGAAAATTGTGGTGCAATTTCGGCAACATAACGGCGTGACATAAGAATTCATAAAAATGGTTGATAAGAGAGAAAGAGGTATCTCATAATATTTGTATGAAATGGACAGTAATGGGGTCATATATATACATTTCCCAACATATTTAATGGAATTTAGATGTATAATATAAAATAATTTCTTGAATGTAAATGAGGAGAGAGAAATCCCTTACGGAATTTCAGCATGGTAACGGGTGTACATGGGAGGCATTCATGAGATAGAAAGGGGTATATCATAATTAAAAACTAAGTAGGGAAGTATATAGGAGATTTTAAATCATACCCCAATATTTTTAATTGAAAATAAAAGGGCATAACAACATAAAGAAATTTGGACAAAAATGGGAAAAGAATAAATCTCTTACTTGGAAGTGTGATCCCAAAGGCTTGGGAGAGGATTGAGAGGGTATTCTTGGGAGCTTGAGGTTCCTTGGTAGGATTATAGAGAGAGGAGGGTATAGGTTGGTAGAGATCCAAATGGTTTAAGTGAAGAGGAATGGGAGATTGAGTTGATTTATATAGGAAAGGAGAGAGAATTCTTTATTATTTAGGTTTTGGACACAAAACATTAAACTAATCAAAACCAAAAACCATCCCATGGTTGTTTCCCATGGTTTTTGAAAAAGTGGATTGGAAAAAATTATTTTGTAAGTAAAATGGCTGAAATTATTAAAATATTAGGTTTTCTTATGTGGAGGTGAGTCACACTCTCAAGGAAATCATTTTAAAATGTTAAAATGTTTTATAAGTCTTGGAGGGTCAACTAAGGCTTTGTAAAATAAATCAAAAAAATCTAAAATCACATTATTTTAAATTTAAAAAATATATTGTCCGAACATACCATTTATTGTATTTTATTACATCACTATTAGGTCATTATGATGTTATAAAACACATTATATATTTAAACAGTATTTAATTTTTACCCAAAAATTCGACTGTCTCAGAAAATTATGAAAAATTCATCATTATATAATTTCAACATCCTGAAAACAAAAATTATATTCATTTTATCTAAATAATTTTCTAAATATGTTCATTTTCACTTTTAAAATAAAAACTGACATTTATTGAAAATTCATGGGTTTTGACAAACACAGTTTTCAAACCTTAAAAAAATTAAAATTGTATTCATAAAAAATTATACAATCATTTATATTTAATAAAAACTAATTTAGTAATAATATTTTATTACAATATTATTTAATTCAAAAATCCCTTAATTCATCAAAATATATTTCTCAATTGAATTTGAATATTACCTAAAAATACTATTTATGAAATCACTTACAAAGTAACATTGATAAAATGAATGTATATTCTTTATAAAAAATAATGCCCATAATCATAGTGCTAGGTTCTTGTTACATAACCCCTTATAACACCAGTATAAGACCTAAGGGTAAGGTGTTCTATAGTGACAGACTCTTGGGGAGGCTCAAATAATATCGTTCAGGTGGTAATCTCTATTAACTTTCACTTATCCCATAGGCGGTTTTATTCAAGCTTAACATGTTGAAGCTCATATTGGGCTTGGTCAAGAGAGAATCCCATTGATGCTATCTCCTTCCCAAGATCTGAAAAATGGGCTTCATATGGATCAATTTTACTGGATGAGACCATCGCTTCCTTTTTTTTGAGTAAATTAGATTTGTTAAAGTTCTATATTTATACTAATCATGTGGTCACTATTCAACGGCTATATTAGAAACAATAGAAATTATTAATGGTATTTTAAAATCAAAAAACATAAAACCAAGGAAGTGCATATCTCTTATATATCCATTTTACATAGTAAGACATTTAATTAGATCAAGAGGAATTTTCATTAATAAAAGTTTGGGTCATTATAATCTTCCCCCCTTAACAAATTTAGCCCTAGAAATTTCCTTTTACAACACTAAAATAGATGAGGATAACTATACTTCATCACTTCCTCTGATTCACACGTTGCTTATTCAAAATTTTGGTTTCGCCATAACACCTTAATGAGGGGCATTGTATTATTTCGTAGAACTTTTTCTCTACAATCTAAGATCTTCATCGGATTCTCTTCATATGAGTGGTCATTCTCCAATGGTACCAACTATTCATTGAGTATATGTTATCAGTCAGGTATGTACTTCCTCAAGAGTGATACATGGAATACACCATGTACTTGAGATAGGTTCGGTGGGAGTTCTAATTGATAGGTCACTGCTCCAATGCGATCAAGGATCTCAAAAGGGCCGATGTACCTTGGACTAAGCATTCCCTTCTTCCCAAATATCATAACTCTATTCAATGGAGATATGAGAAGGAATACCATGTCACCAACATCAAACTCTAGGTATCGTCAACAATTATCAGCATAGCTCTTTTTTCGAATCTGAGCATCTTTAATGTACTGTTGGATGGATTTAACCTTCTCCACCATTTCTTCAACCATTTTTGGACCTAGGAGTTTTTTCTCCCCATCTTTATCCCAACATGTTGGTGTTTTGAACCTTTTCCCATACAGGGCTTCATAAACAGCCATTTGGATTCTTGAGTGGAAACTGTTATTGTAAGAGAACTCAACCAAAGGAAGATGTGGATCCCATCCTCCTTTAAAGTCCATTGAGCATGATCTCAAAATGTCCTCAAGTGTTGGGATAGTCCACTCAGATTAGCCATCAGTTTGAGGATGATAAGTCGTACTGAAGTTCATCTCGGTATTCAGAGCATGTTGAAGACTCTTCCAGAACTTAGAGGTGAATCTTAGATCTTGATCAGATATAATAGATAGTGGTACTCCATTCGGCCTTACCACTTATCTGATATATATCTATGCCAGTCGATCTAATGTGAAATTCTCTCGAATTTCAATGAAGTGTGCAATCTTTGTAAGATGATCAACAACAATCCAGAAAGCATTGTTTCCTTTGGATGTATTTGGAAGTCCAGTGACAAAGTCCATGGTGATGTTTTTCCATTTCCATGCTAGTATAGGTAATGGTTGCATCATCCCCTTAAACTTATGCCTCTCAGCCTTCACTTGCTGACATACCAGGCACTTCGACGTATACTCAGTGATCTCCTTCTTCATGTTATTCCAAAAATAATGCTCTTGGAGATTTTGATACATCTTTGTGTTTCCTAGGTTAATGGATAAATTCAAACTATGTGCATCATCCAAAAGTTCATTCTTTAACTTCAGATTTTATGGAACATATAGTCTTGTCCCAAATCTCACAATTCATTCTTCATTAACATTGAACTCCAAGGATTTCCCTTTTTTGATAGTTTCAACTTTCTTATGAATTACCACATCATCCTTTTGAGCATCCTTTAACCTTTAAAAAAGAGATGGTTGAGAAATAATTTGTGAAAGGATTGATGATGTTCCCTTCTTTATGATTCTTATGTCCATCTTAATCAAATCTAATAATATTGGATCCTTTTAAATTCTCATCAATGATAGAATTGTTGGTTCCTTTCTACTTAGATCATCCGCCACCTTTTTCTCTTTCCCAGGGTGGTAATGGATTGAGCAGTAATAGTCTTTGATCAGATCTATCCATCTTCATTGGTTCATATTCAACTCTTTCTATGTGAATATATACTTGAGGCTTTTGTGATCTGTATATATTTTACATTCTCCCTAAAGAGGTAATGTCACAAAATTTTCAAAGCAAATATTACTGCAGCCAACTCTAGATCATGTGTTGGGTAGTTTTTCTCATGAAATTTCAATTGCCATAAATCATAGTCAATGACTTTGTCATTTTGCATCAACACACAGCACATACCCTTCTTTGAAGCATCACTAAATACCACTAAAAGTTCTCCATTTGTGGGTAGTGTGAGAACAGGCATAGTGATAATCCTTCTTTTCAAATCCTTGAATTTCTCTTCATATTCATCACTCCAAGAAAACATGACTCCCTTATGAGTTAGATTGGTAAGTGGGTTTTACAATCCTGATAAATTTCTAACAAATCGGCGATAATATCCAACTAACCCCGGGAAGCTACGGATATCTATCACCGATGATGGCCTTGTCCATACCTCAATTAAATCTATCTTGGAGGGATCTATAGATATCTCATTTCTTATGATGATATGACCCAATAATGAGACTTCCTTCAACTAAAACTCACACTTTTTGTACCTTGCATAAAGCTTCTCCTTTCACAAGGTCTCTAGTACAGTGTGCTTTGATGCTCCTCATGCTCCTTCTTAGTTTTGGAGTATATTAAAAAATCGTCTATAAATACTACCACAAATTTGTCGAGGTAATCTCTAAAGACTCTATTCATCATGTACATGAATATTTATGGAGCATCAGTGATTCTAAAAGTCATTACTATGAATTCATTGTGCCCGTACCTTGTACGAAAAGCAGTCTTGGGGATATCCTCCTTCTTTACCCTTACTTGGTAATATCCCGACCGAAAATCCACCTTGGAGAAGTATTGTGTTCCATGTAGCTGATCGAACAAGTCTTCAATTCGGGGCAGAGTATACTTGTTATTTATCATGATTTTGTTGAGCTCGCAATAATCAATGCAAAGGCACATTGACCCATCCTTCTTGTTAACGAAGAGGACTGGTGCACCCCTTGGTGAAGCACTTGGGCATATAAACCCTTTATCTAGATTATCCTATAGTTGTTTCTTCGGTTCCTCAAGCTCCACAACACCCATTCTATATGGATTCTTGGATATTGGAAATGCCCCAGGTATAAGATCAATTAAGAATTCAACATCTATTCTAGGAGAAAGACCAGGAAATTCCTCAAGAAACACTTTAGTGAATTCCCTCGCAATAGGAATGTCTTCAAGGATGGTTGTTTCCTTAGACTCAATCATCTGAGCAAGATATTAATTCTCATAGGGAAGTAATATCCATGCTTGAGATAATGGTTCTAAAGAAGATTCATCCTCCTCCTTGCACTTGTACAGAATCATGGGTCAATTCGCTATATGGAGAGTGATTTCCCTATCATGGAAATTTATGTTGGCTATATATAGGTTAAGACAATCCATGCCAATAATTACATCAAATTCCACCATAGGGAGTATTAAGAGGTTCTCTAGAAAGATCAATCCACAAATTGTGACAGAAGAGGAGTTATATTCATGGGATGCAATGATTTCCCCATTTTTCATTCTCATCGACATCTTTACTTACATGATTTATGGTAGTGTTGGGATTGTTCTACTAAAATTTTAGGATATAAAATAATGCATAGAACTAGAATCAAAAAGTATGTTCGCTATTCTTGAATGAATAATTAGCGTACTTGTCGCCACTTCATTGTTGGGGTTCGCTTTGGTGGTAGTGATTGAAAAAGATCTCCCTTGTTGCCTTATAGGTTGTTGGTTGCCACTAAAACCCCTTGGCTTAGGGAACTAGTTTGAAAAGAACCCTAGTTATTTGTAGTTTAAGTAATAAATAATGTGTTGAGGGTCGAATGGATCATTCCTCTCCTCTGTCGCAGCAACGGGTTTTTCTTTTTGTCACTTAATATACAAGTGATCTTCTCTTCCACACCTAAAGCATTTCCTCGTCCCCTTTAGGAAATTTATGGGTTGCTTCTTTCCGCACCTTTGGAGAGTGGGGTGCTAGAATTTATTAGCACCGTTGGATTTATCCATCAGACCACTAGAATTAAATTCCACCTTATGATTTTTATCTCCATGATACCCCTGATATTCTCCAATCTCTATCTCAACTTTGAGGGAACATCATACAATTTCCTCATAGCTATCAAAGTAACAGATCGCTAGGGATTTTTATAGGCTAGGTTTTATCCCACCAAAGAAGCGGTAAACATTGCATTCAGGGCTAATGACAAAGTCAGAGGTGTATTGTGAAAGCCTTGTGAAGTTTGCCTCATACACTCTGATGGATTCGTCATCTTTCTTCTTGAGGGAAAGAAAGTCCCTTTCCATCTTAAGTCAGAGGGTGTGCGGAAAATATTTATCGAAAACATTTTCCAAAAATCCTTTCATTACAATGCCTCAATATCTTCCTCAAGTTTCATATATTTGATCAATGGCCACCATTGATCAGCTTCACCCTCCATACGATAAGCAGCGAAAATAACCTTCTCTTGTTTAGATTATTGAAGGATGGAGAAGATCTTTTCAATGGAGTTGATCCATTGTTTGGCGATTGGGGGATTGGATGATCCATTAAAGGTAGGAGGCCTTAAATGCATGAATATCTCGATTATGGATTGTTCTTTCTTATAGGGGGTTGGATGTTCCTCTTGACCCATGTTTCTATTCAAAACTTCAGTTAACTGAGAGATTATCATGACAATTTTTGTGATTCATGCTCCCATCAGATTGGGCATCTCATTAGAATAGTCATCACATTGATCTTCGCATCGATTGTTAGCCCGAGACCTCCTATTACCGGCCATTGGCTGGAATAAAAGGAAATTTAGGGGTAACACATAAAGGGGAATCTAATTATAAAAAGGGATAACTTATAAATTACATTTATTTCCTTAACTTGTGAATTTATAGGCTTCAATATATGTTATCTATGATCTAATTCCAAACATATATTCTTAGGGAATTTTTTATTCTATTAATAATGGTTCATACTAAGATTATGAATTTACCAAATAATATACCCCAAGAGTTTCATAACCAAGAGTGAAGCAAGGCCCGTTGTCGTGCACCAGTTCTCATTCGAGTCTAGCTCAAAACGGTGTTTTCAGGTTTTAACCCTAGATACATCTATACCAGAGTCACCTCTACTTGTTCGTATCCAGATAGGGATGTATTTTCTTGATAAACCACTTATCCAATACTCACCAAAATTTAGGGAAATTTTTTTATACTTAGTGTTATCCCTAAGGCTTTCACTAAAGTTTTCTAATCCTATATCCCAAAAATAACTAAACATATCCTATGATACCAACTATAACAACCCTTCTCTTTATTACACACAGAAACATGATTCATTACATAAACTTGAACTTAAGACAACTTTAAGGATATAGAGGTCTAGTGTCTTGGGAAATTAGGAACATTACATAAAAACTTAGAATATAAAATCCAAAATCTTTATTGAAAACTTCTTTTACATGACCACAACATTCCTTCGTACTTAGCATTTCATGGGATAACCTGAGGACATGCATAAGAAAAGGGTGATATATAAATCCCAATAAGGGATTAAAAAAGTCATAACATGAAGAATATAGTACATGTTAGGAAATATTCATATCAATGGAGAACTATATAATCATGAACATAAAGGCATGATATAGCATGATTATCATAACATGGAAATGTGGAAACAACATTTAATATGATATTAGCATGAGCCAATGATCATTGCACATGGAGAATGAGTAAAACCTCATTTCACTTGAATTAGAATTATTAAACCCTCATTTCACTTGACATATCATAATACTAATCTTTACCCAATGCATTGGATCGCTATCAGGGAGCACCCTTCTTAATCATTTCATTTCATGCATAAGTGTGCCACATGGATCATACAACATGGAATCATTCAACATCATCAGTTATTCCATGATAAAGGAATTTATAATACATACATGAAACTATATAATCAATAAGTAAATGTGTGTAAAGTTTAATACCCTTGATAGAGAAATAGGCATGGTATTCACTACACAATGACTTTGGCTTGGAAATCACGGTGCAATTTCGGCAACATAACGGCGTGACATAAGAATTCATAAAAATGGTTGATGAGAGATAAAGGGGTATATAATAATATGTACATGAAATTTATAGTAATGGGGTCATATAGATATATTTCCCAACATATTTAATGGAATTTATATGTGTAATATAAAATAATTGCTTGAATGTAAATGAGGAGAGAGAAATCCCTTACAGAATTTCAGCATGGTAACAGGTGTACATGGGAGGAATTAATGAGAGAGAAATGGGTCTCTCATAATTCAAAAATAAGTAGGGAAGTATATAGGAGGTTATAAATCATACCCTAACTTTTTTAATTTAAAATAAAAGGGCATGACAACATAAAGAAATTTGGACAAAAATGAGAAAGGAAGAAATCCCTTACTTGGAAGTGTGATCCCAAAGGCTTGGGAGAGGCTTGAGAGGGGATTCTTGGGAGCTTGGGGTTCCTTGGTAGGATTATAGAGAGAGTATTTCATGATTTTTTCTAGCTTCAAATGGTTTGAGTGAATAGTAATGGGATATTTAGTGGGTTTATATAGGAAAGGAGAGGGAATTATTTATTATTTAGGTTTTGGACACCACACATTAAACTAATCAAAACCACAAACCATACCATGGTTTTTGCCCATGGTTTTTCCAAAGTATAGTAGATAACATTATTTTATAATTAAAATGGCCTAAATTATTAAAATATTAGGCTTGATTATATGGAGGTGATTCACACTCTCAAGGAAATCATTTTAAAATGTTAAAATGTTTTATAAGTCTTGGAGGGTCCACTAAGGCTTTGTAAAATAAATCAAACAAACCTAAAATCACATTATTTTAAAGTTAAAACATATATTTTCCGAACATAACATTTATAATATTTTATTTCATCACTATTAGGTCATTATGATGTCATAAAACACATTATATATTTAAACGGTATTTAATTTTTACCCAAAAATTCAATTGTCTCAGAAAATTATGAAAAAATCACTGTTATATAATTTTGAAATCCTGAATCCAAAAAATATATTCATATTATCTAAATAATTTTCTAATTATGTGAATTTTTACTTTTAAAATAAAAACATACATTTATTGAAAATTTATGGGTTTGGACAAAAACAGTTTTCAGACCTTAATAAAAATTACAATTGTATTCATAGAAAATTATATGATAATTTATATTTAATAAAAACTAATTTAGTAATAATATTTTATTAAAATATTATTTAATTCAAAAATCCATTGATTCATCAAAATATATTTCTCACTTGAATTTGAATATTACCTAAATATACTATTTGTGAAATCACTTACAAAGTAACAATGATAAAATGAATGTATATTATTTATATAAAAATAATGCACATAATCATAGTGATAGGTTCTTGTAACGTAACTCCTTAT
Source organism: Viscum album (assembly GCA_963277665.1). Taxonomy (NCBI): domain Eukaryota; kingdom Viridiplantae; phylum Streptophyta; class Magnoliopsida; order Santalales; family Viscaceae; genus Viscum; species Viscum album. Next base: position 1,370,773,227 of record OY728141.1, on the reverse strand, counting down.
AACACCCACATAAGACCTAAGGGTAAGGTGTGTGGTGGTGATAGACTCTTGGGGAGGCTCAGATAACATCGCTCGGGTGGTAATATCTATTAACTTCCACTTCTCCCAGAGGTGGTTCTGTTCAAGCTTAATGTGTTGAAGCTCATCTTGGGCTTGTTCAAGAGAGAATCCCAGTGATGCTACCTCCTTTCCGAGCTCCAAAAAATGGGCTTCATATGGATCAATTCTACTAAATGTGGTCATCGCTTATTTTGTATGAGTAAATTATATTTGTTAAAGCCCTATATTTATACTAATCATGTGGTCACTATTAAACTACTATATTAGCAATGGTAGAAATTCTTAACGGTATTTTAAAATCCAAAAACATAAAACCAAGGAAGTGCATATGTCTTATATAACCATTTTACATATTAATACATTTAATCAGATCAAGTGGAATTTTTATTAATAAAAGTTTGTTTCGTTACATTTACTATTGACCTAGTTCCTAGAGGTTCACTGGTATCTATTCCTCCTTACAGGATGGATAATATTGAGCTGCATGAGCTTAAGAGGTAGTTAGAATATTTGGAACCAAAGGTTTTATATGACCCAGTACTTCTCCCTGAGGTTATCCGATCCTTTCACCAAAAATGTGGACATAAACCTCAAGATTTGCATAGATTACTAGAAATTTAATCATCTTACAATTAAAAACCAGTATCCCTTACCTCATATAAATGATATCTTTGACCATCTTAGAGGGTAGAGGGTATTCTAGAAGATTGACCTAAGATCGGGCTATTATCAGGTTCATTTCAAACTTTTATATATTCCATGTATGACTTTCCGTAGTCGATATGGATTATATGAGTATCTTTTGATGTCATTCGGCCTTACAAAGATGCTTTTTTCCTTCATGGATTTGATGAATAGTGTTTTTCATCCCTATTTGGAATCCTTTTTCATAGTCTCTGTAGATGTCATCTTTGTGTATTCTCATACTCAGAGAAACCATGGAACTCATCTTGAGATCATTTTGAATACACTGAGAGATCACCAGTTGTATGATAAGCTCAATAAATTTCATTTATGGATTGATAATATTCACTTCCTAGGTCATATTATCTAATAGGTAGGATTTTCAGTTGACCCCAAGAACATGAGAGTTGTGGTTACCTAAGAGAATCCCAAAAACGTCTTTGACATATAGAGTTTCTTGGGGATAGCTAGTTACTAATGGAATTATATAAAGTACTTCTCATGATTAAAATCACTTATTATAGGATTGAATAAGAAGGGTGTAAAGTTTATATGGTATAAATCCTATGAGACAGCCTTTTAGGAGCTGAAAGGGAGATTGACTTCAACTTCGATCTTGATTCTTCCAAAGCCAGGAAGAAGCTATATAGTCTATTTTGATGTATCGAGTATCGGTCTAGGAGAAATTATGATACATAAAGATAGAGTCATTGTGTATGGGTTATGTTAGTTTAGGAATCATGAGCAGGATTACCCAACACATGATCTCAAGTTAGCAGTTTTTGTACACACCTTGCATTGTTGGAGGCATTACCTACTGGGAGAGTGTTTCGTGGTGTTCACAGATCACAAAAGCCTCAAGTATATATTTACATAGTGATAATTAAATATTAGGAAGTGAATATGGTATGAATATATACAATCCTTTGACTTTGAGCTTTACTATATGCTTGATAATGGAAATATTGTTTCTGACACTTTGAGTAGGAGGACTCAGACATAGATTGTTCAGGAGGCCAGTAGCAGATGGAATATTATGGATTTGTTTTATAATATGCATATAAAGTTTTAGGAATGTCATGGATAGTCTTTATTTACATCCCTATTAGTGACCTCCTCAATTCTGGAGAGTGTGAAGATGAGGTAGCTTTCAGATCTTGAAGGCTTGATCCTATGATAGAGTATTGTTGGTGAGGACCTGCCTCTATATTAGTCTATCAATGATTAAGACGTCCTATGTATACATGGTAATATCTGGGTTCCCACAGATATGATAGAGGATATTGTGTGTGAGTCACATGATTCTTATTGGGAAGTTCACTCAGGTATCTCTAATATGTATCATGATATGTGCCGATGGTATTGGTGTCTAGGGATGAAATGTCTGATAGCATATTTTATCACTAGGTGTTCCACCTTTCAGTAGGAGAAGGTGGAGAACCAGAAAACTACTTGATTGTTACATCCATTACCAGTCCTATAATGGAAATATGAGGATTTTGTGGTGTATTTTTTCATCAACTTACTAAGGTTGCCTCACAGTAGCAATGCAATTTGGGTAGTCATGGATCAACTGATGAAATTAGCTCACTTCCTTCCTATCTGGAAGAATTTATCAGTTGATGAGATGGTAATACTGTATGTTCATGAAATTATATGACTACATGAGTTCCCTCATACTATTATTTCATATAGGTATGCTCATTTTACATTGAGGTTCTGACAGGGGTTATAGAAAGTTATGGGTACATAGGTGCTTCTGAGCACAAATTTTCACCCTCAGACCGATGGCTAGTCAGAATGGACTATACAGGTGTTAGAGGACATGCTCTAAGAATGTTTCCTTGATTTAAATGGTTCTTGGTAAAATCATATCCCTTTCATTGAGTTCACCTACAATAAAATTTATCAGAATATGATACATATGGCTCGTTATGATTCCAAATATAGTAGGTTGAGTCATTCACCCTTGTGCTAGTTAGAGGAAGGAGAGGCAGTGCTACTGGGTCCTCATCTCATTCTGGAGACTTTATAGTAGGTTCATCTGATCATAAAGCATATTTCTAATGCTTGGTCTAGACAGAAATTGGATATTGATCATCATCGATGACCTATGAAGTTCAAGTTTTGGGATCATGTTTTCTTACGGGAATCACCCAGACTTGGGCATAGGTGGATATGGAGGCAATGGAAGTTGTCATTTCACTTTTTTAGGTCATTTGATATTCTGGATAGATTTGTTCTGGTAGCCTATAAATTTCTATTACCATAGAGGTATTGCTCCATTCACGATGTCTTCTACGTTTTATATCTTCACCATCATCATGTCGACCTGTCTCATACTTTTGATCTCAAGGATGTTGATATAGATGTTGATTCTTCTTTTGAGTAGTATCATATTTACATCATTAATATGAGAATGAAGGCTCTATGAGGATAGTATGTCCCTTTAGTACGGGTGTTATGGAAACATGGTCGGGTACAAGACAAGACATAGGATTAGTAGGCTGATGTATGTGCTTAGTGGTCAGAGTTATTCTCAAACAGTGTTTCACCACCCTTGGAAGGTGAACTTAGAGACAAGTTCATTTAAGGGTGGAACACTGTAAAAACCTAGTTTTCCCTATCAGGTATGGATCCTTTTAATTTCTAGTTTAACCCTTATTAAAATTCTTTTTTTTTCTTAGACCCTAATCTAGGTCGTGGGCTGGTTGGGTTATTTTTGGAAAGGAAGAGACAAGAGGGTTGTAGCCTGGATATAGGCCAATTACATGTTGTGTAATTAGGATACATTATGTGTATCTAATACACAATGTGTAATGTCCTGGGTAATCTATTTCACATCATGTAAAGGGTATTTCTAGGGAGTAAGACCCTGATCTTTATAAGATGTGTAAATCAATTACACTCCATGTAAATACCCAAGAAGTTTTTTAAAAAAATTAAGACAGAGGCCTCATTTTTTTATTAGACAAAACTTCACCTTCCCATATCACTCATGTAGGAGTAATCAATGAATCCCTATGCTAGGATTTTCTCCCAGTTCAGCGTTCAAACTCTAATTTCATATTCATTTATCATGTTGGAATCATGACGGTAATTCCTTAACTCATTATGCTCCATTCACCATTTTCCTTCATATCGTTTTTTATTTTTGTGTAGGCTCATATGCCCTATTTTTAGGGTGTTGATTTATTCTTCTATTTTCTCTTGATCCAATCCAAATGAAGGACTAATACTAGATGAGGAGAGTGTTGTGATCTTGAGTTAGGTGGTCTAGTATTTATCCCTCCAAGTATTGATGTTTTATAATATGTGATATGTGTTTCATACTGATTTCACCACATGGTTCCCTTAAATTGAACCTGCCTCAAATTTGTTGTCCTTGGAACCAAATGACTTTTTAGAACCCATTTCATAACAAAATCAACTATATTGGAGTGATCCATTCCTTTGGGTGATCCCACTTACATGACTAATTGGATCTCATAAATATATGTCCAAAGCACCTAATGGAGTGCTTAGATTTTCATTTAAGTGATGATATCATATTGATATTGGATTAATGTTGTGGTGTGGAATGGCCATCGCCCTTATCAATGATAGTTAATTGAACTGAATATGAGTGGTACAACCACACCACCCTTCTAAATGGAACAATGGTTACTCCCTTGTTGATATTAAATAATAATGGGTTAAGGATTATACCTTGGCTCGTAATAAATCCAATGGATACTCATCTCTAATGATGTGTGGGCATGAAATTCCTCTTTTATAATGTTAAATAGGCATGATGGACCTTATGAATGTTGTATATAAATGGTTGTGATGTCCCTTCTACTTAGTACTAAATGGTCATGGTGACCCTTATTGTTAGGTATGGGCATAGCGTCCATAACTCTTGTGATAACGGGCGTGGAGACCCTATACTACGATACTGGACATGGAATCCCATACTCCTGTGATATTGAGTATGGTGTCCCTATACTATGATATCGGGCACGATGTCCCTATACTGTGATACTGAGAATGGTGTCCCTAACTCTTGTGATATTGGGCATGGTGTCCCCTACTATTTTGATACCAGGCATGGCGTCCCCTAATCTTGTGATACTAGGCACAAAATCCATATACTATGATATTGGTCATGGAATCCCTTACTAATGTGATATTGGGCATGGCGTCCCTTAATATTATGATATTGGACATTGCATCCCTTGTTACATGTTTAGAGATATTCTAGCACAAGACAAAGTAGGTAGTGTCATCCTGGTTTCCTTCAGGAACCAAATATGACTGATTTATTTTTTTTATTACCACTTACATTATTATATTTGCACACTACCATGTTAGACACACAAACTGGATATTTATAGACGTTGTTGGTTGTGGCCTACTAAGTTTATCTCACACCCTATTTAGACCATCGATTGTACCCTGGCAGACTATATGCTTACAGGTGTGGACAAGGGTAAGTATCTTCTTACGGATTCATGACTTCTTGCATGACGTAGGTTGGGAGATTGGTAGTAAATTTCTAGGTTAGATCTTGGGATGCTTGGATTGATTTTTGTCTTTTTGTACCATTTGTATAGCATGTACTGCTTGTTGCCGTGTATACATGTTTTCCCTAATTTTATAGACATGTGACATTTCATCCATTGTATATGATTCTATTTACTTCTTTTTATTATTATTTAGTGCTTGGTTATTTATGTTTTCTTACACTACAGTAGGTTACTGGTCTAGTCAACATAGTGTCTTTTTCTGTTGTACCATCTGTTTATATTATACTTTTACTATTTATCTGTTATTACTTATCCATTGTCCTCTACTCTGGTAATGAGAGAATAGTCTCCACATGGACACACCCTAAGCCCAGACTTCTAGTTCGCAGCCTCTAGTGTACGGTGATATGTGCTTAACGTCATGTGTCCAACTGGGCATAGGGAACCTCTGAGTGGAACTCAGGTCCAGGACGTCACAATAATCAACATCAAAAGTAAAAAAAATAATTTTAACATCAATTTTTAGTAAAAAACAGATGTTAAAACATGGTGTCGCTTCGGCAGTGGTGTAGTGGTGGGTGGTCTAGGGCTATAGCAACAGTGTTCGGTGAGGTCTGGGGTTCGATTCCTGGGAGCCCTCTCTTGGGAGAATATATGCCTCCCACGTACTACTCGTCTTTCTGGATCACTCGGTGTCTCATTGGGTGGGAATAATGGGTGCACTTCACCTGGATGACAGCTTGCTATGTCGAACCATCGTTGATCAAAGTGTTACCCTGTGGGATGCTCTATCATCTGGGCTGGCAACAACTCCTTCCCGATTAGGGAATTATGACCTCTTTGTGGGGAGGGGGGTTCTTTGGAGTGGAAGGTTCGAAAAGGCCACTCCCATGGATTCCCTTGAAAAGTAAAAAAAATGTTAAAACATGGAAACTCTAAATATTTGGTCATAAATAGTTTTATAGGCTTCAGGTTGATTGTTTGTGGAGATCAAATGGACTTAAGGATCAAAAGTTATGGCCATTAAAAGTTGGACTTCTCTAAGACTTCTCTTAGAGAAGTCCAACATCTGATGAGGATAAATTTTGATCCATAAGTCTATTTTAGATCCACAACTAATAAAATTTAAGCTTAGGAAACAAGATACAACCTCAAAAACATTTTTGATGTTATTATTTTAAAATTTTGATTTTAAAAGGGGTCTTTTTACATCATTTCTTAAAAAACACAACATTAAAAGTATTCTATGAGGAATGTTAATGTTGTTTTTCTAAAACTGATGTTAAAAGTTAGCTTTTAACATCATTTTCTAATGAACCGATGATAAAATTCATCTATGAGGACTTTTAACATCAGTCTTGAAGAACTGACGTTAAAACGCCAATGTTAAAGACCATTTTTTTACTAGTGAAGGAAGAGAAATTAAGATCCATGGATGAACGGCAATAGACCTCTTTGATTAACCCCTTGTAAAAATATATATAATTAAATACAGTTCAGTCCACCTGGATAACAGATTTTTGTGTCGAACCATCGTTGATCGGGTTGTTACCATGTGAGACGCTCTGCCATCTCGACTCGCAACAGCTCCTTCCCATTTGGGGCTTCTCCGAATGACCTCTTTGTGGGGAGGGGGTTTCTGGGTGTGGAGGGTTCAAAAAGGCCACTCCCATAGATTCCCTTTTTTAAGAGGCATATTATTCACCCCCCTAAACTAATTAGCTACCTATTCTGTAAGAAATAAAAATGTAAATCATTAAAATCATCTTGAAACAATGGCATAAGAAGTAAAGAAGATAGAGTGAAGCTTATCTAATGTGATTGGCCTCTTCTACTAGCTCCCATATCCTTTACATGTTGCCTCGAGTGTGTTCTCCATCCTTTGATCCTACTCCACTCTTATTCATGTACCGGATGTATTATCAATGATTGGAGGAATGGAATGGTGATCAGATGTGGAATGGAAGTGGATGGTGTGAATCAGTGAAGATGGTGAATAATTCCTTACTCTACTTCCCCCAAAATGGCCTCTTCTTGGGATCTAGAATCTTATCTCTTAAATTGCTTGCTAATTTCTTGCATCATTGAGAATAACCTCAGTCTTCACTTGAATGGCCTTCATGTGACTAAGTTTTCACTATGCATATTCCTCCTATAGTGACTTGAGTGAAGCTCCTAACTACATGTGACATCCCCATGTGTATATTGTTTTGACTTAATACAGTGAATTCCAAAAACTTCACCTGGTTTCTGTACCTTTTCATAGCTTCAAAATTGGTGGGAGTACCCTTACGCAACTTAGGTCATCACCCTTACGCAACTTGAGGAAATAACCATTACATGAGCCTAGAAAAGCTACCCTTATGTAGCCTGGTGATGCTACCCTTACGCAGGCCTGACCATCACCCTTAAGTGATTCCTTAAGCCTAGATGATGCTACCCTTACGTAACTATGCAGGACCCTAACATGCTTCCTTCAGCCTCAACGATGCTACCCTTACATAACTATGTAGGACCCTTACACAATTCGTTTAGCCTCAGTGATTCTATCCTTACGCAATTCTGACTTCACCCTTACACGAGCTTAGCGATTTTACCCTTACATGATTCATCCATCACCATTACACGAGCTTAGAAATTCCACCCTTATGTGAAGTGGTCAAGAACTTTACACAGATCACAATTACCCTTACGCACCACATCCGTCCTCTGTATTTCCTCGGTGACATTTCATCATGCACCCGGTATACGCCCCTATTCATCAGCACAATCGTAACATTTGAAAGCTGGAAATCTCATAATCTTCAGTGATCATACAATCATAGAAACAACAAGAAAGTGTAACTTCAGCACCTTCATATCTGGTTCGAAAAATATAAATAGTGGCGGAAAAATTGATTAATCTCTTAGAAACGGTTCGTTGTATTCTTTAGGTTTGGAACATTTTGTGACTTCTTCAGGCATGCCTCAATCACGCTCAGGATTAGAATCCCCAAATCAGCACCTTCAAATTCAATTTTATCTTCATTCTTCATTAATGAAGGAGCATCGTTCATCTTTGGGAGAGGTTGGTATCATCAGTCGTACGCCACTGATTTCTTCAATATCATGCAATTCGTCTAGCATCGAAGCCTTGACCTCAACTTCAATCTCCTAGTGTTGTCATCATGTATAGTGCAATGGGCCCCGTGCCTCTTCTTCCACAGTCAGATGACATCCTTTGATTTGATTTTTCCTGACCTTGGTTTGATTCATCATGTAAGTCATTTGGATAACTTCATTCTAGACAAGAACATGACGAGTCCGGATCGTTTTCTTCACAATCACATAAATATGGAAGTAGCACAATTTCCCTCTATAACGGTAGCACCTATGGTGGTAGTAAAGTAATTAGGAAAGTGGCACAATTAGTGGTGGATATAGAAGGGTGTATGGTGGTAGCATAAGCTCTGATGGTGGTAGGATTTTATTTTAACAGTAGTGTAGAAATTACCCTTAACGATTGAAAATAGTGGAGTGTCACATAACAAATCGAACTATCGGTAAAACATTGAACTACCAATAGCTCATTGGCGGTAGTAGGTGGCAGTATCACTGTCTTGCCTCCTGACAGCAGTAGGGGTGGTAGTAGCATAAATATCCAACAGTAACAGACCTAAAATTCATAGATTTTAATATTAAATTAAATTCTAAAAAAATATTTTACTAAACAAATTATCAATGAATTTCCACAATATAAAATTGAATTCAAGAAAAAAAAATGAATTCCATGGAAAATTGTTAAATAAAAAAAAGAAATTTTATGAAAGGATTAAATTTTATCCAAATCCACCAAATCATCAAAAAAATTGAAAAAATATATTTTCAATGAATATCAACAAATTTTTGTCACAAAATATTTGGAAATCAGAGCAAAGAAAACATGTTCATTTAATCTTGAGAACATATATCTTTAATAAGATTTTCAAAGAAAGAGAATTCCAACATCAATTTTCTCGTGATTTATTAATCTCCATCAAAGTCGCAATTTCAGCTTAAAAACTCCAAAAAAAAATCCTTAAAATGGATGTGTCCAAGTATATCAAAAACACCTCATCATTGTTTTTGGGTTTAATGAGAGGATTGTTTCACTAGATTGGAACTCATCACTTTCACATGCCATTCTTGATACTATTGCTAGTATTGTTTGCATTTGGGAAAGGGAATCTTTACATTTGATGAGTGGTTATTTTAGTACATTTATGACAATCCATGGTCTTGGTTTACCATTTTTATTTATTACTTGTGACTTTGGTAAATGTGAGAGTTCCTTTGGTTTTTTTTCCCCACTTATGTTTTATTTTTATATATACTAGTACCTCGCCCGTGCATACGCACAGCGCTATAATTCAAATCTAATTTTTAAAAGTGTTTTAATAGTTAGAGTAGTTAATAATGAAAATTACTTAAAATATGATAAACTTACAGCTTTAGTGATAGATTATAATGAAAATAAATGAAAAATATGAACATGTATTCAAAAATATATATGAAAATGAATGAAAATGAAATAACATGATGTAAAAAGATTCAGAAAAAAATGATGTATCATTAAAAATTTGATGTGGTATATTTAAAAGGTATTGTAGTGGGGAGTTCATATTTTCAATATGTTATAATCATACGTAAAGTTCATTTTATGATTGGAGAGGAGGATAAAATTGGAAGGAAAAAAAAGAAGAATAAAAATAAATGAGTGAAATATGTAAATGAAGTGATGAATAATGGCCTCAGAACTATATTGGAGGAGCGGTGGAGGTAGAGGAATAGGTGTAAGAGGAGGCAGAGGTGGAGGTAGAGGTAGAGTCGAAGGCCAATGCAGAGGAGGTGGAGGAAAATGAAGATGATGCACATAGGGTGGGGGATTATCAATATAACATTAAATTCTTAAAGAGTTTACTGACCACTCAGCAAACATCTATTTTTGTACAAAAGATGTCTAAAGATAGAAATACGAACTCAAAAAGTAAAGATAAGCATCTGAAAAAAAATGTAAATAAAGTAATATATCTCAATTTCAAATAAAAATAACTTCTGGACTACTTATTATGAATCAACATTCTATGGAATAAACCAAAACCAAACTAAACTATGACACTAACACAAGAAATTACTATAGTAAATACTCCATTCCACCAATAGTCTTCAATTTTTTATCTTTTAGTAAGATAAATCCACTATAATGTATTTTTCAAATCAACTGTAATGAATACTTCAATGCTCAGCTTTTGAGTTTTGTCCCTCACAGAAACCATCCAAATAATCATTACAAATGTAATACAAAACATTAAATGAGACCAAAAAGGAAACATCAGCATGGTTGTCACTACAATACACTTTGGGATGCTATTTGAACCACTGGCTTTTCGTATGAGCCTTCATGACCAAATCCAAGTTCAAGACCTTCAATGAAGGACTGTTATAATCTGAAAATGGAAATAGTGATATTAAGTAATGAAATGAAGTTAATGATGTGTTTCATAAAGATCAAAATGACGATTCATTGGATAATGAATTGTTAACAGATGAACACTTCAATGGAAATATAGATGCAGCAGAATGTTTGGCGCATTTAATAGGATTAATTTTCACCTAGAACATAGAATCCAACCATTGAATTTCCCATCATGGTGACACAAATCCCATCTGTAATAAGATATTTCCACACCATTTTAGTGGAGCTCACTGATGGAGTCTCCAAGTCTGCTTGTGTTTGGGTAAGATGAATTTGTTGTTAACATAAGGTTCTATTTGGTTGCATGCACCATGTCTACATAGAATTACCTGTACATATTAAAAAATCATGTGATATAGTGTTGAATAATCTACCTATATGTTGGAAAATGATAACACACCCACCCATACGTGTAATCTTCAACAAAAACACTATATTTTTACTGTCAGTTTACCTATATTTTGAATTCATTGGATTTTCTAACATTGGGGTTTGTTTATTAACATAAGGTTATTTTTGTTTCAATGCACCATGTTTCCACAGAAATACCTATACAAAATAAAAAAACTAACTGAAATGGTGTTGGAAAATCTGTGTATATGCTGGAAAATGATAACGAAAACACCCATACAGGTAATCTACAACACAAAACACTATATTTTAACATTCAATTTACCTAAATTTTTCATTGATTGGATTTTCTAACATTGGGGTGAGTTTGTTAACATAAGGTTCTATTTGGTTTCATATGCTATGTTTGCACAGAAGTACCTATAAATAATAATAAATATTAAGTGAAATGATGTTGGGAAATTTGCATATATGCTGAAAACTAACAACAAACACACCCATACATGTAATCTGCAACATAGAACACATGAAAACTAACAAAAAACACACCTATTAGTAGTGTCAAGCAGACACATAACAGGGAGGATATTTGTGTTCTTTATTCTATCAACAAACCCATGCTGAATTTTGATCCTACCCCTGTTAGTAAGGAGACATGTAATGTATCTCTACTGGATTTTAATGGTTTTAACTCTCTCTTCTCCCCATCGAACCATGTTGCCTAAGTGGTGTGGAATAAATAGGATTATATTGATCGTAATGATACCCTTCGAATAATTTTTATTCAAGGGTACAGAGTTCACCAGGTGATGGGAAGGATGGATGAAAATGGTAAGTCAAATGGGTAACTCCTTTTCAACCTTTGGTTTTATCTCAAGTATTTGACTGTAACAATATAGAAACATCAAGATATATATCATTGAATTTGACTAACTTGTAAATTTAATTTTATATAATGTGGAAAAATAAACAATATGCATATACCTAATAGAATATGAAGTGCATGGTAAAGATAAATCAAGTATCTTGAAATGAAGCTTCATCATAGAAGTCCTGTAATAATTTTATCTATAAGAAAAAATAAATAATGTGACTAATAGATAAGTCGTGATTTTATAGAAGAAATTATTTATATATGAATATCATGTGAAACTAATTATGTGTCTACTTGACTCTACTACTGGTTTTGAAAAGATTGAAGTCAGGTTCCAAAGGGGTGAGGACAGCAAATCCATTAATGAAAATAGACTAAACAATACATTTTCAGTACTGTCTGAACTGCATGTTGTATATATACTGAACTAATGTCTGAACTAAAAATGGATTGGTTAGTCCATTGAATATACTATTTGAACTGTAAATGGATTGGTTAGTCCCTTGAATAGACAAAATGCACGTTCATTTTCATTAATTCATATTTAAAGTACTGAAAATGTCTGAACTAACAAAATTACAGTTCATTTTATTATTTAGTTCTACATATTTAGCACCTAATATGTGAACTGCATAATTTTTTGAACTTATAATGAACATGAATTGTATAATAACCATCCCAAGGTAATCAAAATTCCAGTTCATTTTACCACCACACACTCTGTTCCAGTGAATGACCAAGGTAATAAATTCTATTAATGCTAGTATCTTTTAAAATCCAGAACTAAACCTACACTACCAGGGTACAACCTATGATTTCCTATTTAAAAGAGCGGTCATTTTCGTTCAAATTGTTAAGAGGGACATTTTACACGTTGTTATTGAAACTAATGACACATAAGATCATGTGTACAGAGAAGGATGTTTTTTCAAAAACATGGGTGAAAACTGTAACAACATAAATTATAAAATCTGGTAGAAGACTGGAAAGGTTAAAATAATAGAAGTTCCCTGCTATTAATAGCATGACAGTATTTTATTGCATCGTTGCTGCAATGATCCCGTAGTTTTTCATGTTGATTTACTATAGAGTAGTTTCCTATAGAATTTCAATAAACCTCATGAAAAAGTAATCTTAGAATGAGAAAACTATAAGCTGATTTATCAAGAAAAGGGATAAAATTCTGGTAGTGTAAAGTATTCTAGATATATCATTGCATGAAATTGTGACATATTTCATCATTGGGCAATAAAATTGACAGTTACAATTCAAACATGGAATTGTAATGAAATGTAATTTTATGGGATTGTACAGTATACAAAAGCAGGGAATGTAAAAATACAGGGAGAAGACTGGAAATGATAAAATAATAGTTTTTTCAATCAAATATCTTACATGTTCTAGATACATGTATGTACAGTGCCTAAATATTGTAGTTTTAAAAAATGACATGATAAAAAAAGATATAGGATTGTAGATATGACTGGGTACATGGTCTTCACAATGAAATAAGTATATAAAGGATGTCATTAATCAGAATAATGAGTAGATTACAATTTGAAATATGGTTTGTGTTTTATATGGAATGTGTTAAATATATTATTTCCATTAGGAATTCAGAAAATAGATATGAAAAAAAATTAAACAATCAACATGTTTTCATTATGTGTAAATCTGCTTACCAATAAGGGAGATCTGAAATCATTAAAATGATAGGAAACTTCCAGTGGCTTAATCTTTTTAATGTACAATTTTTTCAACCCATTAATTATTGATGTAACAGCGTCTAATGGTATCTACAAAAAAACATAAAAAATAAGAAACTGTGATCCTTTCCATCTAGTTGTAATTACAAGTTTCTGCTTTACCCGCTTTTGAGATGTTGAAGTGAACCATTGTTTGGAAGGTAAAGGCTTCAACCATATAGTCACTACCAATTAATTATTGAGTGATGAGAAACTGACCATTTACTTGAGATTCATCATTTCTCATCAGAGTGTTTACTTTCAGCGTGGAAAGGGAATCAACACCTTCCAATAGTGGAGGATTCGAAGTCTCTATGCCTCATGCCATGGGATGGGAACAAATCGTCTCTCAAATCAACATTTAATCTTCATTTGATGATATGGTTAGGTTATTAAATAAGAGAATGTGATTCTTAGGCAACGTGAAGCAATGACATGAATGATATATAAAACTAAGAAAATTATTTAAGTATCTAACTTGAATTTGTAGAGAAAAGGGTCATAACCCTAAATTCATCAGTGATAAGACAGCAATTCTGATTAAAGAAATAATGTGAGAAAAATTAATTTTCTTTCCTGTAAACCTAAGGAGATTTGTCGTCAATTCATATCTTTTTTGTGCCAAATAAATCAGCTGGTTGAAACATATAATATAAAACCTTGGTATGCATTAAACCATTAAATAAAATGAAAGAATAAAAATGCATTGAAGGGACCATGACCTGCTCTTCGCCTACAACCATGTCGTGACATGAATGCCTTAATGAAAAGTGTGCTCAACATGGACACGAGCAATCAATCTAAAAACCTATTATGTTTTCACTATTTTTTTTAGCATTGATCATAAAGAAACTGCTATAAAATTGGTTGAGTTTGACATGAGTTTGTGTTTGTTTGCTTGTAGAGTGTTTGTTAACATAAGGTGGTGTTTGTTTTTATGCACCATGTTTTCACAAAATTAGTACATGTATAGACTTATAATACTTTTAACTAAAATAGCCACGGTAAATCTACCTACTGTTGTACCTCTCGTACCCCTCGTGGTTTAATTTTCATGATCACAATCACTCTCTTTTTTATCTAATCTTGTTTTAAGTGTTTTTGGATGATAGGCATGATTTCAGGTTGCCAAGGAATTAGGCCAAGAAAGCTAAAAGCAAAAATGGACTGATTTCAGTCCACCGGCCAATCGGTGGATGACCACCGGCCAGCCGGTGGAATCTTGACAGAAGGTATTCCCTCTGTCCAGACCACCGGCCAACCGGTGTCCCATCACCGGCCAACCGGTGGAACCCAGACAGAAGGGACAGCTACTGTCTCACCACCGGCCAACCGGTGGCCTCCTCACCGGCCAGCCGGTGGTGCCTGGGCAGAAGGCCTCCCATTTTTCCAAGCACCGGCCAACCGGTGGCACTGTACCGGTCAGCCGGTGGAGCCAGTCAAACTAGCCGTTGGGATTTGACCAGACTTGTCCACTTGACTTCCAACGGCTCCGAAGGCCTCTCCAACGGCTCCGAAGACCCCCAAAGGCCATTTGAGGGTTCCCCCTCTATAAATAAAGGACTAGGAAGCCCCGGAAACGTACGGAAGCCCACGGGAACATTTTTCCATCATTTGGAAAACCTCCGGCGCTTTCCTTCAAGGAACCTCAATTGCTCCAACCCATTTCCACATCCAAGGAGCACCACCATAGAAGCTTGGGAGCGCTCTTCATCAACTTCATCAATCCATTGGCGCCCAAGACTTCTCCTCATTATGGTTTTTCTTGTTTTAATTATTTTGAGCATCAATTTGGGTTTGTGCCTACAAACCCCTCTTTCTCTCATCCTCTCTTTGTTTGGGTTTTCACACCACCTTAAAGGTGTGAAGAGGTTAGTCAATCCTTCCCTTTAAAAGGCTTGAGTCATAGGTGAGCTAGCCTTCACCTGTAAGAAGGCTAGTGGGTTCTTGCTCAACCATTAAAAGCAAGTGGGTTCTTGCTCAACCATTAAAAGCAAGTTGTAATAGGTTCTAGACTACCTTAAAGTCTAGTGGGTTTCTTGCTAAAACCATTAAAAAGCAAGCGGTAGTAAATCTCTCAACGGTTGAGTTGGGAGCGGAGACGTAGGCTTTGGTTTAAGCCGAACTCCGTTATCAAGTTTTGTGTCTTGCCTCTTTTATTTCCGCTGCACTTTGATAATTGTTTTTAAATGTTAATTAATTTTTTAAAAGGAAATTCACCCCCCCTCTTGCCATCACTCTCCGACCCAACAATTGGTATCAGAGGAAAAAATTTGAGTAATACCTTCACCGGTTTCAAATTCAAGATCCTTTGTGATGGCCTCAACTTCTTTCGCCCCCGAAGGCTATTCTTTGGGTCATGCTCTATTCTTTGATGGAACCGACTATACTTATTGGAAAACCCGCATGACCACTTTTCTTAGAAGCATTGGTTATCCTATTTATAAAATTGTCATGCATGGTTATTCTCTTTCTTCTCCCGATGAATCCAAATGGACTCAAGCCGATATTAAAAATTTCGAGCTTGATGGCAAAGCCATGAACGCTCTTCATTGCGGCCTTGATCGTAATGAATTCAATCGAGTTTCCACATGCACCTCATCACATGAAATCTGGAAACTATTGGAGGTTACCCATGAGGGGACCAACAAAGTTAAGGATACTCGATTGGATATGTATCGCCAAGATTTTGAAAGTTTCACCATGCACCCACATGAATCAATTACTGAAATGTTTACTCGTTTTACTGATGTTTGCAATGGGAGAAAGTCCCTTGGTGATGATGTGTCTGCAGAAACGATGGTCAATAAGATCCTTTGGATCTTACCAAGCACATGGGCACTGAAGGTGACGGCAATCCAAGAAGCAAAAGACATCAAGAACATGCCGGTTGAAGAGCTCATCAGATCCCTCATGACCTACGAGATCACCATGAGGAGGCAAGCTGAAAAGGAAGGCAAACCGATCAAAGTTCCAAAGAACATCGCCTTCAAAGTTCAAAAAGAAGAAAGCTCCTCCTCCTCATCGTCTTCCTCTTCAAGCGGCGATTCAGAAATGGAGAATCTTGCCTGCAAAATGCACAAATTCATGAAGAAGCACAAAAAGAAGAAATCTCGCAAGGCTCAACCCAACGAAAAATCCGAGCCCGAGGTAACTTGTTACAGGTGTGGCAAGAAAGTCCATTACAAGCCCGATTGTCCACTCAACAAGAAAAAGGCCAAGCAAAAGGAAAAGAAGAAGGCATTCAAGGCCACATGGAGTGATAGCTCCACATCCTCCTCCTCCTCCTCCTCAAGTGACAACGGTAAAAAATGCCTAATGGCATTTCATGAGGTATCCTCTTCCGACTCCTCATCCTCTTGTTCTTCCAATTCTTTCAATCATTTATCTTATGAGGATCTCCAACATGCGAGAGATCAATTGGAGGAAGGTTTTCACGAACTTTCTTCCAAATTTATTGCTTTAAAAAAGAATTTCAAAAAACTTTCTTCCGAAAAGGAACAACTTCTCAAAGAAAAGGAGGAGTTGTCCCTCAAGGTCCAAAACCTTCCCGATGTTGATTCTATGGAATTAACAATCAAGGATTTAAGGGAATCCCTACCTAAGTTCACCGAAGGTGAACATAACCTCTCAAAGCTCCTTGGTTCCCAATGCGTATCTAGAACCACCCAAGGGCTTGGCTCTTCCAAGCAAGCTTCCTCTTCCCATGATCCAACTATTTTTGTAAGGGGGAGCTCCCAATATAAATTTTTCAACTATTGTAAAAAACCCGGGCACTTAATTTATGAGTGCGATTGAAAAAATGCCCGGTATGGAAGGCCCAAAACCATTTCCTTTAATGATGAATTTCATAGGAGAAGACCCGCCACTAGACAAGTGTGGATTGAAAAATCCCTTTTAGCGAGTCTCACCAGACCAAAATTTGTCTCGGTTCTAAAATCCTCTCCCCGGTGATTTGTTGTTTTTATTTAGGGGGAGTTAGGATCGTTTAAGCCTTTTTACTTTATATTCAAAACTTTCAATTCAAAACCTTTATTTTCAAAACTTTCAATTCAAATTTCAAAAATTTCAATTGGTTTAAAATCTCTATCTTGTTTTTCAACCTTTCCCTCAATCAAGTTTTATGCCCCGTGCTATTTTGATAATCACAAAGGGGGAGAAATTCTTAGTTGATTGGGGGAGAAATCTTTCTCTCGTGCTTTGCTTTTCAATCTTTTACATTGTTTGTTTTGGTGATTGTGATCATCAAAATAGGGGGAGATTGTTGTACCTCTCGTACCCCTCGTGGTTTAATTTTCATGATCACAATCACTCTCTTTTTTATCTAATCTTGTTTTAAGTGTTTTTGGATGATAGGCATGATTTCAGGTTGCCAAGGAATTAGGCCAAGAAAGCTAAAAGCAAAAATGGACTGATTTCAGTCCACCGGCCAACCAGTGGATGACCACCGGCCAGCCGGTGGAATCTTGACAGAAGGTATTCCCTCTGTCCGGACCACCGGCCAACCAGTGTCCCATCACCGGTCAGCCGGTGGAACCCAGACAGAAGGGACAGCTACTGTCTCACCACCGGCCAACCGGTGGCCTCCTCACCAGCCAGCCGGTGGTACCTGGGTAGAAGGCCTCTCATTTTTCCAAGCACCGCCCAACCGGTGGCACTGTACCGGTCAGCCGGTGGAGCCAGTCAAACTAGCCGTTGGGCTTTGACCAGACTTGTCCACTTGACTCCCAACGGCTCTAAAGGCCTCTCCAACGGCTCCGAAGACCCCCAAAGGCCATTTGAGGGTTCCCCCTCTATAAATAAAGGACTAGGAAGCCCCAGAAACGTACGGAAGCCCACGGGAACATTTTTCCATCATTTGGAAAACCTCCGGCGCTTTCCTTCAAGGAACCTCAATTACTCCAACCCATTTCCACATCTAAGGAGCACCACCATAGAAGCTTGGGAGCGCTCTTCATCAACTTCATCAATCCATTGGCGCCCAAGACTTCTCCTCATTACGGTTTTTCTTGTTTTAATTATTTTGAGCATCAATTTGGGTTTGTTCCTACAAACCCCTCTTTCTCTCATCCTCTCTTTGTTTGGGTTTTCACACCACCTTCAAGGTGTGAAGAGGTTAGTCAAGCCTTCCCTTTAAAAGTCTTAAGTCATAGGTGAGCTAGCCTTCACCTGTAAGAAGGCTAGTGGGTTCTTGCTCAACCATTAAAAGCAAGTGGGTTCTTTCTCAACCATTAAAATCAAGTTGTAATAGGTTCTAGACTACCTTAAAGTCTAGTGGGTTTCTTGCTAAAACCATTAAAAAGCAAGCGGCAGTAAATCTCTCAACAGTTGAGTTGGGAGCAGAGACGTAGGCTTTGGTTTAAGCCGAACTCCGTTATCAAGTTTTGTGTCTTGCCTCTTTTATTTCCGCTGCACTTTGATAATTGTTTTTAATTGTTAATTAATTTTTTAAAAGGCAATTCACCCCCCCTCTTGACATCACTCTCCGACCCAACACCTACATGTTGGAGGAAACATTGGCCAGTGTTGTTCTTTATTGATCTCTTTCAAGAGCGTTCATCATTCCTCATTCAAGACAACTTGGGAGAAAATCAGGTGTTATTTCATGAAACTAAATGTCATATTCGGGATAAGGAAACCCTAAAACCCAATGGTAGAGAATACACATATCATACCTGACTCTATCTGATGCAGTAACTAATCATGTCCCTCCTTTGTATGCATCATCATATGGTCCAAGAACATGGAACCATGGGTTTGGAATATACCACCTATAGATGGTGGTGGTATTGGTTTGAAACATTATCCATCTAGAGATCTTCTTAATCTTGTAGAACTTCCTACTCCCCACCATAGTTATGAGTTATATCTACAAGAAAAATACAGTAGAGAAGATGATGACCACCGTCGTCATGATTTATATCTAAGAATTTCAGTAAAACAGTACTGTTTAATGAGCCTATACATCTAATCACTAAAATGATGAGTCTCAATACCATATCACTAATTTGTGCATAAAATGTATTGCAGTGTATAACTGTTTTGTCCAGATGAATGATGACAATTCCGAAAATATTTGTTTATGTATGTTGAATAGCATATCACCTGTTATTCCTGAATTTATCATATGTACAATTAGGTTTATTAGAAATGCCTACTATTGTAGAGCGGGTTAAGCATTCTATATTAGTTGAATATGTGTTATGTACCTGGAATTTATAGCTGAAACATAAAAAGTAATAGTACTATATTATATGATTAGACAGAGAATTATAATTATAATTTTTCAATTCAAAAGTTTCATAAAAAATATCAGTCCATTAAGAGCATACTTTTGTACCTAGGTAGATGAAAGTTGAAAGGTTGATTTTACAGAAACAACATCAATAGTATCACGTCAACAACATCCATTGCTTTTATGATCCTACAAAATATGGATAAAAATAGTAAAATGTCATTTATATCTATGATTCAAGAATTTTAAAACTAGGGTATGTGGTTTTGTTCGAATGTGTTATCATAATTGTTGAAATGAATTTCAGTATTTAAGACAAAGAGTGATTTATAAGTGTTTTGTCTAGATGAATGGTGACAGTTTCGAATGTTGTAATATGCTATTTCAATAGATAATAGAACCCTTTTCAACATGAAAGTATTTTACTTTAGAGGAAATCCAGTGTCATTGTTATCGTGTATATATAATGAATAAAAATGTTTCATTATTTCAAGTGGTATTATATTGACATACTGTAAACCATTATATATCTATACCTATTTCAAAGCATATGTCATTTGTGCGCCTATTGTTATAATTCAAATAACTTTCTTATCAAATAGAACATATGAAATTGAGTCTTTGTGATCACTCACCATCGGTTGTACTCTATATCCATTGGATTCAAAAATTATGTAGGCAACCGTGTATGTAAAGTAATAAATTTCAACAAAAAATTAAAAGAGAAATTTGTATGAGTATGGACACACTAGTACAAAAACCTTTTTTTACGTCGGTTTTTTTGCTTTTTAACGTCAGTTTTTAGGCGACGTTATTGCGAGCGACGTAAAAAATGGGGTAATATAGTTTTTAACGTCGGTTTTTAAAAAACCGACGTGAAATACATTCTGGAAATGGTGACAAGAAGCCATTTTTTATGTCGGTTTTTGAAAAAACCGACGTTATAAGTAATTTTTTACGTCGGTTATTTAATAACCGAAGTTAAAAGATATTTTTAACGTCGGTTATTAAATAACTGACGTAAAAAATGTTTACTATCTTGTATAAAATTTTCTAAGCTTTCATTTTACAGGTCATAGAGCTCAAACGGATTTATGAATCAAAAGTTATGACCATCAGAAGTTTGATATTTTTTCGAGGAAAGATTGAATGAGCCAACCGTAGGTTCATATTAGAAAGAATTTTTGAATCCGTAGGAGGATTTTTAGTTTTATCATGATATAAATAATCATCCATCATTATAATAAATTAACAATCGTTAAATGGTATATCAATTAAGAAAACTACTCATAGAAAATATAAATCATGGGAAAATAATTACAAATACCTTGATGAGGTCGCGGAAATAAGAAATTGTTGATTCACGTTGAAGATAAAACAAGTTGATTCGGTGGAACGATGATGGTTAAATGAAATGATCGTAAAATGGTATGTCAATTAAGAAAACAAATCATAAAAACCATAAACCATGGATGTATGATTAAATATACCTTGACGAGATCGCGGAAAGAAGAAATAATTGATTCGCGTTTGAGAGAAAAAGAGTCTATTTGGGGGAACGATAATGGTTGAAATAAATGATCGTAAAATTAAGATGGGTGTATAATGGAAATATATAATTGAGATTCTATGAGAAAATGCGGTATTAAAAATTTTAGGCGGCAATTCAAAATTTCGATGCCGCGATGTAAAAAACTTGAAATTTCGCGTTCGCGGGATATTAAAATTTTCATTCACGTCTGTTTTATGATAATCGACGTGAAAAAATATTAAAATTTTCACTTATTTTTCATGTCAGTTATTATAAAACCGACGTGAAAAATCAATCTTCGTCACTCTTTCACGTCGGTTATTAAATAACCGACGTGAAAAAACGATTTTCATGACTTTTTCATGTTGGTTATTTAATAACCGATGTTAAAAGGTATTTTTCACGTCGGTTATTTAATAACCAACGTAAAAAAAGTTTACAAAAATGTATTTCATAATCCAAGCTTTAATTTGACAGGTCACAAAGCTCAAACGGAGTTACGGATTAAAAGTTATGGCATTCAAAAGTTGGACATCCTTAATACATCGTTTAGAGATAATCAACTTCTGAAGCCCATAACTTTTAATCCGTAACTCCGTTTGAGCTCCGTGACATGTCAAATTAAAGCTTGAGAAATGAACTACATTTTTGTAAACATTTTTCACGTCGGTTATTATAAAACCGACGTGAAAAATCAATCTTCGTCACTCTTTCACGTCGGAACCGACGTGAAAAATCAATTTTCGTGACTTTTTCACGTCGGTTATTTAATAACCGACGTTAAAAGGTATTTTACACGTCGGTTATTTCATAAACGACATGAAAAATGTTTACAAAAATGTAGTTCATTTCTCAAGCTTTAATTTGACAGGTCACGGAGCTCAAACGGAGTTACGGATTAAAAGTTATGGCCTTCAGAAGTTGGGCATCCTTAAGACATCGTTTAGAGATGATCAACTTCTGAAGGCCATAACTTTTAATCCGTAACTCCGTTTGAGCTCCATGACCTGTCAAATTAAAGCTTGAGAAATGAACTACATTTTTGTAAACATTTTTCATGTCGATTATGAAATAACCGACGTGAAAAATACCTTTTAACGTCGGTTATTAAATAACCGACGTGAAAAAGTCACGAAAATTGATTTTTCACGTCGGTTATTTAATAACCGACGTGAAAAATAAGTGAAAATTTTAATATATTTTCCTGGAAAAGGATTTTTCACGTCGGTTATTTAATAACCGATGTGGAAAAGTGATGTACATTGATTTTTCACGTCGGTTATATAATAACCGACGTGAAAAATCAAATAAAATGGATTTTTAACGTCGGTTCTTATATAACCGACATGAAAAATCAGAGAAAATGTATTTTTACGTCGGTTATATAATAACCGACGTGAAAAATCGATTTTTAGATATTTTCACGTCGGTTCTAAAAAACCTACGTGAAAAATGGTGACGTAAAAAAATGTTTTTGTACTAGTGACAAGAGGAAATGGAAACAATATATTAGTGAATACATGAGGTAAATTGCAATTGTGACACCAACTTTTATGAGGACATACTTGTACATTCAGTGGACGCCATCAAATATTTAAAATGTAACACTTGTACATTCATTGGACCCCAAAAAAATTCAATATTTGAGTCATAAGATGTATTTAAAAAAATAGATGCAAGTATAGAAATGAAAATTTTAATAAGCAGTTCCAATGTAAAAAAGTATTTTGAATAGAGTATCCAAATACCTTTGGTTTCACTTGGAGAGGATGTGTTGAACAAACGAATTGTTTGAATATTGCACTTAGAGTTGTAGTATAACCAGGTTCCTGGATGTGGTACATAAAAAATATAAAAGTAAATATAATGATATAAAATTATAGACACAGGAGTAAACATAAAATGAATTTAATGTATATGTGTAGGTGTTTTTCTCAATCAAAATCAGCGTTATATATCATGAATATGAAAATTATTTATTATTATTATGTTGTAAAGATTTGTTAATAACCTTTGTCAAAAATGGTTATATTATTTTTATGTTTGTTATAACATTTCAACGAAACAAAGAACAGTGAATTCAATAAAAAAACTTCACTTGCAATTTCATTACCTCATATTATCCCCATGACATGATGACATGATGACATGATTGTTGTAAAATCAATGTGAGAAACAAACCAATAAAAATGGATGACAAAACTCCCAAATGAATATAGTCAAAACAACATTGAAATAGAGTACACATCTGTCATGGAGATTTAGAAGAATTATAAAGAAATCATTCCAAATGAATTTATTGGAATTTATATCAATATGCGGAACAAAAATAAGACAGAATTAGTTGCAGCGCAGAACCGAAAACAAACCACAGTGAAAGATTTTTATTTTAAAAATTATCATGGAGAATCATGCCATAAAAATTGAAGTGAAAATATATGAGAATCCCAAAAGTGCAGCTATATTGCATAATCATGCTATACAACCCAACAATAAATCATTCAAAAGGAAAGGAAAACACCCCGATTGATAACAAAATCATGCCTTGAAATGAAGTTAGGTAGGACATACTTCAGCAGAAGTCGAGTCATCAAAAGCGCAGGCCTAGCAAGGTCGACTTCACAGAGATATGTTAACAGTGGCCTTTTGTGGACAATGCGGTGGGAAGAATCAAGGATTTAGGTTTTGGAATAGGAAAATCGTAACAGAAATGAAGTGCAAATCATGAGGAAAAGAAGTGTGGTTGCGATGGCAGAGTCGGAGGTGGCAAGAAGAGAAGTTGGTTAGGTGGATAAGCTGAGGTCAAGGATGGCGGTGGAATTAGAGCAGGGTTTGGAGGAGGTGTCGAGGATGATGCAGATACCCTGGTGGAAGGAGATGTCGGGGATGAGGTCAGAGGCGGAGGCGTGGCGCGGTGAGGCTGGAGTGGATAATCGGGGAGGGAGATGGCGATATTCTGCGGGAACCCTAGGACCACCAGCAAGGGAAATCGTGAGAGGTGGAATCAGAATAGGGTTTGGAGGAGGTATCTAGGATGATGCGAATACCGTGGTGGAAGGAGATGTTGGGAAGGAGACCTGAAGCAGAAGCGGAGGCGCAGTGCCGTGTGGCGTGGTTGGAGAGAAGAGTCGTGAAGGGAAATGTCAATATTCAAAGGGAACCCTAGGAACACCGGATGGAAATCGTGAGGGAGAGAGATGAGATTGGAGGGATTGTAACCCGATCAACCCGAAGGAGGGGCGTAGAGCTTGGAGAATGTGACACGTGTTATGGAGCTTGGAGAATGTGATATGTTACCTAGCTTTAGTATAGATAATAGATTACAGGTCTTGTACATTAATTTTACAATGAACTAAAGTTCCAACTTTTCTTTAAAAAAACCATAATCACATGTTCATTTTTAGAATTTAAGGTTGTTCATATAAATCATTTTTAGAATGGGATACTTTTTTGACTTTTATATAAAGCATGGGTTTTATGATAAGTTAATTTATTTATATGTTGTCGTTATTCCTATAAAAATCCAATTACGATCAACTGGTGAATTTAAATAGTAATTTTAAATAATTAATGACCATGAAATATGGAAATCAACCCTTTCATCATTAAAGCGAGGGAAATAATATATGGAGGAGGGGGTATCTTTGGAAAAAATATATTCGACGAGTCAATAAATTAAAAACTAGCATTTGAAAATGGCGGCAATGAAAGAAAGACGTGACTCGGATAAAACAAAGTCTCTTCCCACGTTGATTTTTCCCGTGAAGAATCAAGTATTTTCCACGCTGCCTTGATTTTTGTATGCCTCTTTGTAAATATACATATATATATAAATAATACGTGTCAAAATATATATAAATCATGCGATTGAAGCGATATAAAAACCCATCATTATGGTGAAATACTCATATATTTGTTTAATATATATAAATCATGTAATTGAAGCGATATAAAAACCCATCATTATGGTGAAATACTCATATATTTGTTTAATATATAAACGTCATCCACGATTATTTACATAATTTTTGAGGTGTTAAAATACTATGCACTTTATAATCATTATTTTGTCCATGTATTGACTTATTATTATAATATTTCATTATAGAAATGCATATACGTGAGTTAAGTAAAAGGTAATTTACCTAGGTTGTATTTATTTATCATTGTATATATATTTAAATAATTTATAAATTAGATTTATAATATTGTTATTAAGTTATTTATGAATATTTACGAACCATATAAAATAAATATGAAATAAAAATGGATAATTGTTAACCATATATCAAAGGAACAAGAGGATTAAGTCAAAAAGACCTATATTTATGTGTTCATGTTTACATTGATGTTTCTAAAGATGAGTTAATGTAGATGAGTTAGAAAAATGCTCAATTTGTTATTGAATTAATCAAATGTATGGGAAGAAATAAATGCATACAGTGATGACATAACAATAACTACCATGGATCGACGCATATGCAGCGCCACCTTTTATCAGCGCTACCTAAAAACACAGATAAAGTTAATTGTTATCAGTGCTAAAAAAAACACTAATAAAGATGTACTATTTAACACTTTTTTTTAGCATTTATGAAAGTTAGTTTTTATCAGCGCTATTCTTAGCGCTTATAAAACCATTTAATAAAAAATATTATTAATATATAAAAATAATTATATTTATATTCAAAAAATAATGTTTATTTATATACATTAATTAAAAAACTCATGTTTATAATTAATATAAATATGATATATTAATATATATTTTTAATAATTCAAATATATATAGATAATGTTTCAAAAAGGTATTTATAAAATTATAAATAAATATATATTTAAATAATTATAAAATTAATGCAGTGTCATGCCTGCATCATGCTTGCTTCGCCGTCTGCCTGCGTCATACCTACATGAAGGCCTACGGGCCTTCGGGTCATGTAATCTCATAAGCCTACGAACCATATAATCTCTAAGCCTGCGAGCCTTGTAAGGCTCCACCTCATCCCTTGAAAGAGGGGTTATAACAAATCGATAAAAATGAAGGCTTTCGGACCATTCGGGCACAACCTGTCTGCGTCATACATGCGTCACAACCTGCCGGCGGAAATTCGCCCTCACCCGGATTTGAACTCAGGTTTGATGCAGGATTACGGTAAGCCTTTACCAATCAGACAAACCTTCAACTGCAAAATACACGTGTAAGGGTAACATGTGTATGTGCGTGTGTAGATGTGTATGTGTACATATGTATGTTTGTAATTCACGTAAATAGTACAAATTCACTTTTTTAATATTTTTGTAATTTATTTAATTTAATTTATCCATTTATTATTATATATTCATTAATAATGTTAAAAATATATTTAATCATTTTGTAATATTTATTTATACATATATTTATTTACTATACATGTAATATTTTCAATATGTTTGCAAATTATATAAATAATATTTATTCGTTTTTATTTATTAACTTTTAACATTTAAAATATGTTTGAAATTTATATAATTAGCCCATTTAAATGATTTTTTAAATATTTTTGTAATTTAAATATTTAATTATACAATTATAAATATATATGATTAAAAAAAAGTATTTATGAAATTATAAATAAATATATATATATATATATATTAAATAATTATAAAATTATAATAAATATATTTAGTATATTTATAATTATATATATATATATTATTTAAATATATTTATTTATAATTATAATTATAAATAAATAAATACACACTTCAGCTTTGATCTAACTATAAGGTATGAAAAATTGCCCCTGTTCTGCATTAGTCGTCAGTCCATTGATCATGCCAAAGAGAAATGTCGAAAAGGATTGCTTTGTGCTGTCTGTAACCTGAGAGGTCACGAGGCAGATAGTTGTAGGTGGAGAAATCCAAGGTCCAACAATGTTGCAGGGGCAGAGGTTTCTGCTGCTCCTACAGTTGGTGATGTTGTAATCGAGAGGGAGAAGATTGTTGGTAGAAACAACCTGGACTCAAAAAATAAGGGCAACAGAGTGTTTTTTGATGAAGTTGGGCCGTCTGTGGAGGTTGTACAAAAAGACAGGACATGGGCGGATGTCGCTGATGAGGGTTCTGCCTCTTCAAATGATGCGATGAATGCTTTGGAGTCATCCCGCTTGACACCATCTCAGATTAAGAAGCCACCACCTTCATATAGAGACATTGTTGCACCTTATTGGAATCCCTAAACCCACTAAGGGTAATGGAATGCTCATTTCTGAATCTGCTGATTTTCAGCTTGGTTGCAGGATTATGAATGATTCTGGCCCCATTCCACAGAGTGGATCTGCTACTATTGTGACTTCTAAATCGATGGTAATAGTCAATCTTGCAGTTATAATTACATCAACAGAGGTTATGACACCTACTTTGAAGGGCATGGAAAGAAGGAACTTGGGTGAATACCAATGTATGGATGAAAAATATGATGAAGAACGAATGGATGGTCAATACATTTATAAAGATGTTGCACAAGAATTGGTTGACCAACAGTTAAGGCAAGAAAGGATGATTGTACCAAGGACCCGTAAGGGTAATAAAATCTCTATGGATGAATAGGGATTCCAATTGGTCACCCATTGGAAATCCAAATTACTTGACCCACCAGGTTGCAATTCTCAGCATGTCATAGCTTTGCAGGTTGTATATCCATGCGTGGAGGAAAAAGTGGAGTTGTCTTATCCACCACACTTTAATGATCTAATGAATAAGTCATATGTCTCTTTTGGTAAGACATCAAATCAGGAATGTGATAATGCACGAGAAATGAACTCCAGTATTATTCCTCCAAAGGATTAGGAAAATGAAAGACCTACTGAAGGTCTTAGCAAGGAGGCAAATGATTGGTTTTTTTCACAGCTTGAATCTATTTATTCTCTGATGGAACCTGCTGTTTTTAGCTTTAATGATTATTTAACAATCCAAAAGTTGTTATCAGTTAACATCGAAGATGAATCACGATCTGATCCAAAAATGGACTTTAGAGATTTATCTTGGAAATTTAGGATCTCTTCAGTTCTTGAGAATTCCTCTGAATCATTATCGGAGAAAGAAGATGAAGTCTCGTTAGTCAAGACATGGTGGAGAGGTTGACACCCAAAAGGGAGAGACAAGTATCCTAGGAATCTGGGATCCAGAGAGACTCACAATAGTTGAATTTGTATTGTGTGAGCATTCATGCCTTGTATGACCCATCTCCTTTCTTATACCGTTTATTTTATTAATAAATTTAGGGTCATGGGGTTGGCTTCCAAACCCATGACTGAACCGTTTTGGTAAATAAATATATATTTAAATAATTATAAAATTATAATAAATATATTTAAATTTTAAATATATTTATTATATTTATAATTATATATTTATGATTATATATAAATACTTTTTAAATATATTTATTTATAATTATAATTTTAAATACATAAATATCTATTTAAATAATTATAAAATCATAATAAACATATTTAAATAATAATTATAGTTATTATATAAGTACACCAAAGCAGTGCAGACCATGAGGTATAATTATATAAATATATATAATTATAAAATATATTTATAATTCTATATAAATATTTTTAAATGTATTTATTTATAATTTTAATTAGAAATAGATAAATATATATTTGAATAATTATAAAATTAAAATAAATATACTATTATAATTTTATAAATATATATATAATTGTATAAATATATAAATATATTTATAATTATATACAAATATTTATAAATATATTTATTTGTAATTATAATTATAAATAAATACACATATTTAAATAATTATAAATTTTTACTAAATATATTTAAATAATAAATATATTTATTAAATTTATAATTTTATAAATATATTGTAATATATATATATATATATATAATTAGATAAATATATACTAATATTTATAAATATATTTATTTATAATTATAATTATAAATATATATAATAATATAAATATATTAAGATTAGATCTTTATCCGCGCTAGAAAAACACTGATAAAACTACTCTTTATCAGCATTAGAATTTTAACGCTGATAAAGACTCGTTTTATCAGTGTTTTTTTAGCGCTGATAAAGTGGTGTCTTTATCGACACTAAAAAAACGACGATAAAGAGTAGTTTTATCACCACTTTCTATTTTAGCACTAATAAGACTACTCTTTATGAGCGTTTTTTTAAAAGCGCTAATAAAAGTCTTATGAGTTCTTATAAAAAGAACCCTAAAAGAGTGATGATGTCGCTCACGCCTTCAAGTTTTCGCGGAACTAGACTGCTGCCACCGTTGTCGCCGAACCCTACAGCTGCAGCTGGTCGACTTTCTCAACAGATCAATCTCTCTAAATCTATGGTATGTGACGATTTATCTTGTTTAGCACCTCTGAGCACACTCATTTCTTCAGTCACACCTCAACTAACCCTACTACTGCGGGTCTTCACTTCTTCTTGATGAACAATAGCCCTAAAAACAACCATCCCTGCTGTACATAATCAACATATCAGCCACCACCGCCCCTTTCTATGGCTTCATCTCCACCCCAACAACCTAACACTCACTCACACATAACTAATACCTAAAACCACTGACCTCTAAACACTATCCACATCTCCCTTTTCTCCACGGTTCATGATTGGGGTTCTCATTTTTTCAGTACATATTGGGTATGGTATTAGTCTATGGTTTGTGTGCGCAATGATTTGAGGGAGCCGTTGATTACATTCCTTGCACGGTAGTTCTCGTTGCATAGCCATATGTGCGTAGTTCATGAGTGTCAATGATGCATGTTGTGTTTTCTTTTGTTATTTGGTGATTAATAGAGTGACGTTCCATATATGATTATCCATACGTTTAATTATTTTCAAATGCATTTTTTTTCTAAAAATGGGTGTTATTTAGGATATTAATTAGGATTTTCATTTAGTTTTATTAACACCAATTATTACTTTTATAAATTTATAAATAATAATCAGTAGAAATTTATAATTTTTTATAAGTATAATTTGTTATATTTATACTTATAGATATAATTTTTATACTTATATATACATCTATAAATTATATAGTATATCATATTATATTTATATAATTTATATATAGATTTTCGTTAAACATTTATAATTTTATAGTTTTATATGTTTTTAAATTCACATACTTTTATAAATTTTATAATATATCATATTACACTAATATAATTTAATAATATTTTTATTAAATATTTATACTTTTATAGTTTTATTCATTTATAAATTTATATACTTTTATAACTTTTATAGTATATCATATTATACAAATATAGTTTAAATATACAATTTTATTATTATTTATACTTTTATAGTTTTCTAGATTTATAAATTAATATACAATTATATTTTTATTTGTTATAAATTATTATACTTTTATACTTTCATAAATTTTACTTTTATATATTATAATTTTATACTTTTATAAATTTTTAAAACTATATACTTCTATACATTATCTATACTTTTATAAAATATATGTACTTTTATATATTTTTATAAATTTATATACATTTATAAATTATGTATATTTCTTTAAAATATATATTCTTTTATAAATTATATATAATTATATATTTCTATATACATCTATAATTTCATATACTAATATCAATATATATACATTTGTAATTTATACTTTTATGTATGTATACTTTTTTCAATTTATCAATAGTTTAATACTTTTATACTTTCATAAATTTTATTTCTATAAAATTATGCTTTTATATTTTTATAATTTTGTAATATGATTATTATTTTTACAACAAACTTATTTGGCTAATTAAGAGTTATTTTATTATATGTAATATTTTATATTTTAAATCATAACAAATATAAGTTGAATGTATGCTTTTAATTGATTGTTGAACGAGTTTCAAAATTAGCTTTGCTTTTTTTGGATTTCATGTTCAATAATGTATCTAAGGGGGAACATATTCGTTTCCCTTTTATAATTAAATTGGTAGACTATGGTTTACTCATAAATAAGTAAGTTATTATATCACTAGAGTTGGATTTCAAACCCACTATGAGGTATGACACCATAACAAAGAAAAATTTCAACAACTAGAAAATGTTGATAGACCTAAGAAGTGTGATGTGAAAGATATGATATTTGATCAGTTTTCTTTTCTTTCACAATCTGAGCATGAAATTAATGACCGGAAATTCAATGTCAAGTTTAGTCATACATATACCACCATCAAAAGGTGAATTAATGTCTAACCCCATTGCAACTCCTAAACTTACTTTGCATCCAACATCACCTGCATGGTTTAAATTAGGGGAGTCATCTACAACTATATCCTCTCTCTGATTTGGTGTTAACTTCTTAGGGTTGATATCATCGAAAATGTGAGGAAAAATGGGATGAGAAACTATGTTAGTTCTTCAGTTGGGGAAAAGGTAGAAACTAATAGAATTAATAATAAGATTGATGATTGTTGGGTTTTGGAATGGTAGAGGTAAGCCTTGAAGATGATTTCCTTTTTTGATGACTATGGATTTCAAAATTAACGGGTGTTTTCAGCGTTGAAAATATTTTAAAAAATATAATAATTGATTTTTTTATTTGTGAAACCATTATTATATTCAATAGTCGTATTTTCTATTATGAAAATGGTTTTCAAATAATATAGATTTTTTTATATTCCCATTATTATATTCAATACGTATATTTTCATCAGTTTTTATAATGTAAATGTGATTTTAAGGGAAAATGATTGGTTTTGAAGTTAATAAATTGGATTTTTATGATGTTTTAGAATGAGGATGATATTTTGGACTTCAATGATGATATAAATAAATGATCTTTTAGATTTCACATTGACTTTAAAATGGAGTTTTGTGATTTGAAATTAGAGTGAATAGATTCATCAGGTTTTTTTTATAATGTAGTATGCTCTATCAACGAGATGAGTGGTATCTATATTTATAAATGAAAACACATGTAAGGCCAAAGGGTTCTATATATATTTATATGGTCATATTAACTTTCAAATACCTCTTAGATACATAGAATATCATATCCTACATAATATAGATTGATAATAACACCATGGAAAGGGCATGTCACTAACTCCATCCAACCTATACGATATCCATCACGACCTCACTCCCACAACCTTGGCCTCATAGGAAGTTAAGAAATACTGAAATTCAATCATGAGACCAAAATCCTTTTCCCTTTCATAGAGTAATTGAAGGATTTATTTGAATGTTGAAACTGCAATGGATGTCTCAACATGAGTGCATGTAAGACCATCCAATTGAGCCTTCTCATGGTCACACCAATCAAGGAGCCCCTTATGGGGATCGGACTGTAGCTGCTACATTTTTCAACTTTAGATAGAAAAATACTAAATGTTCTCTGGTGCTTTACCAACTCCCCAGCCTAGGAACATTTATATTTAAGGAGACAACTATCATCTTTATCAGCTTCATCTCTCGAACAGTTATTATTGCATTTTGTTTCCTGAGACTCACCCCCATCTCTTCTGGACATGAACCTATATGTCTTGAACTACCCTGAGAAATATTCATCCCATGCTAGGTATGAGTGATCATTATGGATGAATTCAAAGGATAAAACCTACCCCCAATGGGGTAATTATTTTCTTAAATTCAATTACCCATTTTCTTTAAAGCATGATTAAATTATTTGAAACATTCAAATATTGGGTTCCCCTTATTTGAAAGACCCCTTTTCGTGTATTTATTTATTTTGTTAAATATTAATATTACCAAATTGAATAGGATGGATATGAATTGAAAATTGATGGATTCCAATCTTTTGACAAAAGAGTATGAAGATGGGGTGAATGTGTTAATCATGTTTGCAAAAGATCATGCATATAAACCTTCTCAAATCCTTTGTCAGTGTTTACACTATTGTTATTCAAGACTAATTAGTAAAAAGGAGTTAGAAGAACACTTTATTCATGAATATATCTAAGTTATAAATGTTAGACTAAACACGGGGAAAACATGAATATAACTAGTGATTGGGATAACACTACGTTTTATGGATCATCTGATATGATTATAAGTGTGGACAATAAAGAAGACCATATCGAGGATTTTATTATAGGTGTGAATGATGATGAAGATCGCATTGAGGAAATGAAAATGAAAATTTAATATGAATTTCATGATTGTCCAACATTTTTTGAGAATTTAAATATGTGTACAAAGATGCCATTGTATGCTGGTTGTACCAAATATACAACATTGTCAGCAATACTAAAGTTGTATAATTTAAAATCTAGAAATAGATGTAGTGATACCAGTTTTACTGAACTACATTCTCTCTTTAATGATATTCTCCTAGAAGATAATGAGCTTCTTAGCCAAACACATGAGGCTAAATGAATGCTAGGTTTAATGGGTATGATCTCTGAAAGAATAAATGCCCATCTAATTGATTGTATACTATTTCAAAAGGACTATAAATCACTTAAAGAATTCCCAAAGTGTGGTGCTTCTCAATACAAGAAATATGAATCAGTTCATATGATAGTTTTATGTTACTTTCCAATCATTTTAAGGTTTAGGTACCTATATGGAAGTGATGATACTATAAGTCAATTGACATAAAACACAAATACAAGAAATTAAGATGGGAAACTTTGTCACCTAGTAGACTCTCCTCAGTGGAATATAATTGATCACGAGTATCCTAAATTAGAAAATGAGTTGAGAAACCTTCATCTTGTGCTATCTACAGATGGAGTGAATCATTTTGGTTTTTAAATGAACACTCATAGTATATGTCCAATTATGTTGGTAAATTATAACCTACCACCATGGTTATGCATGAAACAAAAATACATTATGTTATCCATACTCATATCAGGACAAAAACAACCAGGTAAAGATATAGATGTTTATTTGGCTCCATTAATTTAAAATTTGAAATTATTGTGGGATCCGAGTGTTAAGTTGTATGCTGATTACATAGATGAAGATTTCCTGTTGAGAGCCATGTTGTATGGGATGATAAATGAATTTCCTACTCACAAAAATTTCTAAGTATATATCATTAAAGGAACTCAAGGGTGTTCTATTTGTAAACAAGGTACACAATCAATTAGGTTGAAACATTCATCAAAGATTATGTTTCTAGGATATCATAGATTTCTACCCCAGCGACATAAGTACCGAACTTGGACGACATCGTTCGATGGGAGTTCAAAATAATGTACAACACTATCTAAACTAATAGTTGATCAACTATTTGATAAAATAAAATATATAGACACTGGTTTTGGTAAAACGTTTTCAAAAAATCTTACGAAAATTGATTGGAAAAATATCTTCTTTTTTTAATTACCATATTGGAATTTTCTATACACCAGACATTTTCTTAATGTTAAGCATGTTGAAAAAAATGTATATGATAGTTTCATTGTAACACTACTAAATTCACCCAAAAAAAGGATGGAATTTAGGATAAGTTGAACATAATTGACATAGGAATACGGGAAGAGTTAGCGCTAGTGAAGGGTGAAAACAAAATTTTCTTCCTCTAGCTGCTTACACTCTTTCTAGGTAAAAGAGATATCCATTTTTCAAATTATTATATGATGTAAATTTTCCTAAGGGGTATTCATCGAATATCAATAATATCATGTCAATGACTGATTTAAAGTTAAAGGGTCATAAATCACATGATTTTCATGTTTCCTATAGCTTTACATTTAATTTTCCCAAGAATTTCTGTCATATATTAACCAAGCTCTGTTTCTTTTTCAAAGCTATATACAAAAAAGTTATAGACTTATCAAAATTTCTAACTATGGAAAAGGACATTGCTATCATATTATGTAAATTGGAAATGTTCTTCCTATCGATATTCTTTGATATGATGGTTCACGTGATGGTTCACTTGGTAAGAGAGATTCGACCATGTGGACCTGTACATTGTATATGGATGTACCCCATTGAATGGTATATGAATATTTTGAAAGAGTATGTCAAAAATCAAAGTCAGACAGAGGGTTGTATTGCAGAGTGATATATTATTTAGGAAGACATTAAATTCTATACCGAATACTTGTCTGGTATGGAAAGCATTGGTCTACCTAAATCTCATCACACTAGGTAGATTATGGGTAAAGGAATTTCTAGAATTGATGTTATCAAAATCAATATTATAGATTGGAAGTAATACTACCTTTATATTTTTCATAATAGTTATGAGGTGCTCCATATACTGAAACCCATAAAGAAATTATTAGGCATTTTAATCCATCTAGGGTTGAAAGATGGATATCAAATACACATAATCAATAGTTTATAGGATGGTTTCAAGACCATATTTTTAAGGAGTCTGATGAAAATCCAAATTCAATTTTAGAACAACTTTTTTGTCAAGCTAGAGGACCATGTGTGTATTTATTATCTTATAATGGTAATGGAATTAATGGTTATACGTTCTATACAAATGAACATGATGAAGGAAATACCATAAAAAAAGTGGAGTTACACTTGTGGCTGAATAAATGCATGTATCTAGTACCAACGAAAAAAATAGAATTTATGCGAACATATCATACTTAGTAATCATAAAAAAACATAGGAGTTGGATTATACAACATTCCATGTACCAGTTTTTCAATGCAAGTGGGTTGATAATAAGAGTGCTGTTAAAATAGATGAATTAGGATGCATGAAAGTGGATTACATTAAGGAAGGGTACAATGATGAACTATTTATAATTTCATCATAGGTAATAAAAGTATTCTATGTTTTAGATCCTACAAACTGAAATTGGTCAATTATTCTATTATTGATCAAAACCATTGAAGGGTCAGATGGAAATTCAGCTGAGGACAACCCTTTCATTAGGACATCGCAATCATTTTGAAGTATTCCCATTGTATATGGGGTATTTTATGTCAATAGATACCATAATGAAGAAATTTGGATACTCGATAGAGGGGTCAAATCCCTTCAACCTTTTAAAAAAATAGAGTTTAATAATCAGGTTATATATTTTTTGTAATATAGATTGCGTCACCTCATGTTATTATCTATTCACTGCTATATTTATGTAATATAAATTAAACATTGAACCAAAACTATAGATAATGACTTATTCATGTGCTAATGCTCCCAATTCTAAGGTATAAAAGGTTTCTCAACCTGCTACTACTCCTAATGTAGAGGAACAATGACCTTCTACACATGTCAATGCTACCAATCCAAAGGAAAAACATATTGATGATGTTGAATCCATAGAAATGGTAGACTATGGAGAACCGATGTTCCAAAAGAAACATGAGCACCATAGCGTGATGGTGTTAGTAAAAATTATTAAGGCAAAAAGCAAAGGCATCGAATTTAAGTTTGGATGGAATGCACATGACCAACCTGTTAACCCCAACAAGGCCATGTTTAGTAGTTTCATTGGGATCATCACTTGACAACATGTGTTGATTGATGTAGATTCGTGGTCCCATATTATTCCCACACTTAATACACTGATTTTTGAAGATATTAGGGTAACATTATGACATACTTTATTTATTTTACTAAAAAATAAAAATAATAAAACATTGAATTACTCTTCACTATCCCTTTCACAATGCATTTATAGTAGATGAATCCCATAAGAAATTTATATTAATTCTTGCTGGAAAGTATCATAGAGGATTTATCATAATTATAATGAAATTTATTCTCAAAGATACTAAAGAGAAAATAAACCTATGCCCACCACATATGCATGCACACCTAATAACCTAAGAAGCATGAGATATGTTTACAAGCTATTGTGAGGAGATATATTTTTAGGTGCATTATGGTTGGTAATAAATTGTTTAAAAATATATGTATTAATCACTTTGTTTAAGAATTTTTAATTTATGAAACAACAACCGAGTGTTGAAAATAAGAAATGGGAAGAAAAACCAACATACCCCTACCATGAAGTAAGGATGGGACATGCTTCACTTGAAAAAAATTAGTATGTATTTTAAATATACCGGAATACTTTTATGTGACATGAAACATTAACATAGCTATGTTCCTTTTTTTATATGTAGATTATTGAATCCAAATCCAAATCCACTTCCATTCCACATTATGTGCTATAGAAGGAGGCACATGTAAATAAATATGGGATACTAATGGATGAAAACACACAAAATGTGTGGGAAACATGTGTAAGTATGACATAATAAATATATTTTTTCTTTAAATCACCATTAAATAATAATGATTACTTATTTTCCTATATTTTCTATTCAACATAGACACATGAATCATCAATAGCTGTACCAGATGAACACCTACTATCAGTGGCCTTGAAGATTCCGAAATAGTATGGCCACGTCAGAGGTGCGGGTTTTGGGGTGAAACCTCAAACATATTTTGAGAAAGGAAAAGAACATGGGGATAAAGATAAACAAATGGAAGAGATAAATGTATGAAAAATATTCCATTAAATAAATATTTAATTATAAGTATATATTTCTAGAAAATTTTATGGGGGAAGCAAAGGGAAGAAACAACTCAATAACAACCACTATGTAAAGATCCTCCCACCCCCACTAGCCTTGAGGTGAGTCATTCCCCTCAAAGAGCTATCTTAGATGAGGACATCAATATTCTCAAATTTTTTTCTATGAAATGTAAATTAGGCATACACTGATACATTTCCTGTACTGATATTCTATAGGGTGAAAATGAATGCAATTTATATCTATCAACACCCACCAATCTTCTTTTTGCGAGGGCTTCTGTGTTCAATATCTAAGAAGACACTATATAAAAAAAATCAAATTCCAACATGTCATGTGAGAGTAGGGATTAACATAGCTCATGATCAGATCATTGATATACTTGTTCCACTTGATGATGTAGATATTTATAGAATCGAGAAATCTATTATAACATTCTTACGATGGCCATCAGATCTTGTAATTTTTTACAAAGAGGTATTCATTTCCAATTTATATTTCATGCTAAAATTTTAACAATTAATGAAAAAAAGTTTTGTACCGATGAATGTTATGACAAAAGAAAAAAGGTAAGGGGGTGAAATGAAAGGCCAGATCAACACGATCTAAAGGATCAACCGAAGAATAAAAAATATCTTCACAAAGGACCTTTAGCCTACCCATTGAATATCCACATTTACTAACATTGAAGGTTTATACAGATACACGGTTATAAAGTGGGAGTAACCAAATAGTTGATTTTGAAGAAAAAATGTATGGAAAGTCCATTTCAAACTTCAGTTATCTTTAGAATGTAAATGAAATCCTCAAGTATGAATGGCTAGGAGTCTAGGTTGTAAATGTATACATGAGGTCTGTTTCCATGATTTGTTTTTTCCAATAACTGATCTACTATGTTAATTATTAATAAATAATAATTAATATTTTTTAGAAGTCTATATCAATACTATTTTAAGGGAAAACCTTATGAACATAAATATGGATTCATTAGTCTTCACATCACTTCTATAGACTAAACCAAAATGGAATAATCTAAAATTGATGCAATAGTGGAAAAACTGTCTACAACGTTTGAAAGAAAAATTATAGATGATAGAATCTTTTTATTACCAATAATATAGGGGTAAACATATACAATTTAATCATATCAAATATAATTTCATTCCTTTTATTACTTATTACTTTTTTATGTAGCATTGGGTACTCATTACAGTAAATTTAGACACTCCAAATATTTATTTCCTAGATTCACAACATGGATACCCAACAAACCGACCACATGTGATGACATTTTAAAATTTTTAATACACTACATCCAACGTTTTAGAACTAAGCTTAAAGTTATATATTTTATATTATGTTTTAATGAGAATTATATTATGATAGGGTGTTGTTTAAATATCGTAAAAATCATGGCATGAGGACGGTCTATGTGTATAAGGAGTCAGTTTTCTTATACAAGTGGATAAGTATTAGGGTATATATAATAATATTTCACTATAAAAATACATATAAAAAAAATTACTTATTTTTCTCAATGTTTTTGTAGTGTATGAAAAAACCAATGTATAAGATTATGGTTATTATGTTTTCAAATTTATGAGAGATATCATATACCATCAACAAATTATCATCCCCAAATAGGTATTTTCAAAGATAACTACCATTTAATTTTTAATATTTATTAATCCTTTGTGTATTTATATTTTTCTAGTACTACCATGACTTTCAAAAGTCCTCATATTCACAAGATGAAATAGATTTGTTTAGAGATTACTGGGAATCATACCTTATGTCAGAATGTACACATATATCATGAACATGTGACTTCCTACTACTTATTTAGTTGATTTTATCATAATTTTATCTACCTTTTTAGTTAATTTCCTCATTATTTTTATCTAATACTTATTTTTTTTAATTTTCAAAGAGATAATGAAGAAATGAATTCCCAAACAAGGATGATTCACACCTATACTATGATCATACACTCAATATAATACACGATTTACCCAGTATGACTCAAATTGTATGGGTTCAATTTAAAATTTGGATTTTATTAATGTATTATTTCATATTCATGTTTAATTTATTTCTTTATAATATTTATAACATAATAATTATCTTATACAGGTGGACTATTTTTCTCAGTTTGGGGTGATATATTTAAATATTCTCATGCTCATGAGAGATTAGACTTCAAGGCTATAATTGAGATAATGAAAATAAGG
Source organism: Viscum album (assembly GCA_963277665.1). NCBI lineage: Eukaryota > Viridiplantae > Streptophyta > Magnoliopsida > Santalales > Viscaceae > Viscum > Viscum album. The sequence continues at coordinate 1,370,732,999 of OY728141.1, read as the reverse complement.
AAATGGGTCAAGGATGTATACAACCATCATGAAAAGGTGAATTCCTACTACTTATTTAATTAATTCTGTCATTATTTTATCTAAAATTTGCAAGTTAATTTCCTTATCATTTTTATATAATAATTACTTAGTTTTTTTCATAGATATTTTGAGAAGTAATATTTTTCATTCAACTGTCTATAGTTATCCAAAAAATAAAGAACATGTTCATTTCTGATGGAAGAGGAAACCCCATTCTGCCTAAAATGTGAAGTGTTTGAGGTATCATGGGGTTTCCTTTTGTATCAGAATGAAACATGTTCTCTATTTTTTGACTTTTTACTGATAGTTTAAAGAAAAACATAGAGCACATACTCAATCAGACACACCTCAATCCAATACACAATGTTCTCGGTACGACTCAAACCGTATGTTTTTAGTTTATAATTTACATTTTAGATCAAAAAACACATCACATACTAAAAATTGAGGAAAAAAATTAATTTTTTTTTGATAATTTAGGAAAAAAAATCCATAATTAATTTGTGACATGTAGGAATCAACTACACCTTAATCCGACGCATGGTGTGGCCGGTATGAATCCAAGTGTGTATTTTTATTTAAAATTGACATTTTAGTAAGAAAGATAATTGAAATACTCAAAACCAAGAAAACTCATTTGGATTTCTTTTGATACATTAGAAAGAATATATATAAGTCATTTGTAACATATAGGAATTAGCTGCACCTCAATTCAATACATGGTGTGCCCAGTATGACTCAAAGTGACCATTATTAGTTTAAAATTGATATTTTAGTTCAAAAAATGTGTTACTCATTAAGAATTGAGAAAAAAATGATCAAATTATTTTAATAATTTAGGAAAATGATTAATATTTCATTTATGATGTGTAGGAATTAATCTCATATCAAACTAACACACGATTTGACCAGTATGACTCAAAGTATGTGATTCCAGTTTAAAATGTCATTTTAGTAAAAAAAAGGTGAAATACTAAAAAATTAGAAAACACATTTACATTTTTTTGATACTTTATAAAAATGATCCATAAGTTATTTTTTACATGTAGGAATCAGCTGCACCTCAATCCGACGTACAATGTGGCCAATATGGTTCGAAGCATGTCTTTTTATTTAAAATTGGCATTTTTATAAAAAAGAAAAATAACAAACTCAAAATAGATAAAGCACATTAATATTTTATTTATAATTTAGTAAAACAATATATAATTTATTTTTTACATGTAGGCATTTTATTCACCTCAATCTAATAGACGGTGTTCCCGGTATGACTCAAAGTGTCCGATATCAGTATAAAATTGACATTTTAGTTCAAAACATGTGTCAATCACTAGAAACCAATAAAATACACTCATATTGTCCTAATAATTTAGTATAATGATTCATAAGTAATTTGTGACATGCAGGAATTAGTCTCACATCAAACTAACACACGATGTGATTTGTATGACTCAAAGTGCGTATTTCTAGTTTAAAATGTCATTTTAGTAAAAAACACAAGTGACATACTCAAAAATGATAAAACAAATTAATTTTTTTTTTATAATTTAGGAAAATTATCCATAAATAATTTTCAACATGTTGGAATTATCCTCACTTCAATCCAACACACATTGTGACTGGTATGATTCCAAGTGTATTTTTTTATTTAAAATCGACATTTTAGTAAAAAAGACAAGTAACATACTCAAAACCAAGAAAACACATTAAAATTATTTTGATACTTAATTAAAATGATTCATAAGTCATTTTTGGACATTTATTAATCATCCATACCTCATTCCGATACATGATGTGGCTGCTATGACTCAAAGTGTCTGTTATCAGTGTAAAATTGACATTTTAGTTCAAAACGCATGTCACTCACTGAAAAACAAGAACACACACTCATATTGTATTTATAATTTATGATAATGATTAATAATTCATTTGTTATATGTATTAATGATTCTTTCATCAAAACAAAACACAATGTGACTAGTATGACTCAAAATGCATGTTTCCAGTTTAAAATGACATTTTAGTAAAAAACACAAGTGACATACTCAAACCTAAGAAAACACATTCATATTGTTTTTATACTTTGGTAAAATGATATATAAATCATTTTTGATGTTTAAGAACTAGTATCACCTCAATACATCACATGGTGTGACTGGTATGATTCAAAGTGTGTCTTTTTATTTAAAACTGACATTTTAGTAAAAAAGACAAGTGAAAAACTCAAAATTGTGAAAATGTATTCATATTGTTTTTATACTCTATTAAAATTATACATAATTCATTTTTTATGTGTAGGAATAATTCAAACCTCAATCCGATACATGGTGTTCCCGGTATGACTCAAAGTGTCTGTTAGCAGTCCAAAATTGACATTTTAGTTCAAAACATGTGTCAATCATTGAAAACCAAGAAAACACACTCAGATTGTCATGACAATTTAGAATAACTATTTATAAGTCATTTTTGATGTGTAGTAATTAGTCTCACATGAAACTAACACACGATATGACCAATATGACTCAAAGTACATGTTTCTAGTTTAAAATGATATTTTAGTAAAAAACACAAGTGGCATACTCAAAATGGAGAAAATAGTTTCAAATTATTTTTATACTTTAAGAAAATGATCCATTAATAATTTTTTACATGTTTGAATTATCTTATCATCAATCCAATTCATGATATGACTAGTATGACACAAAGTGTGTCTTTTTATTTAAAATTTACATTTTAGTAAAAAAACATAAGTGACATTATCAAAATCATGAAAAAAAATCTGTATTATTTTGATACTTTAGTAAAATTATACATAAGTCATTTTTGATATGTAAGAATCATCCTCACCTCAATCCAATAGACGGTGTTACTGATAGGACTCAAAGTGTTTGCTATTAGTCTAAAATTGACATTTTAGTTCAAAACATGTGTCACTCACTAAAAACCAAGAAAACATACTTAGATTGTCTTGATACTTTAGGAAAATGATTTATAAGTCATTTTTTATTTGTATGAATCAGTATCACATTAAACTGACACATGATGTGACTGATATGACTCAAAGTTCATGTTTCCAGTTTAAAATTTCATTTCAGTAAAAAACACAAGTGAAAAACTCAAAACTGAGCAAACACATTTAGATTATTTTGATACTTTAAGAAAATAACCCCTAATTCATTTGTGATGTGAAACAATTATCTGCACCTCAATACGATGCATGGTGTGGCTGGTATGACTCAAAGTGTGTCTTTTTATTTAAAATTGGCATTTTAATAAAAAATACAATTTACATAATCAAAACCATGAAAAAAAATTAGGATTATTTTTATACTTTAGGAAAATTATCTATAATTCATTTTTATATGTATGAATCAACTGCACCTCAATCCGATACACGATGTGCTGATATGACTCAAAGTGTCCATTATTAGTCTAAAATTAACATTTTAGTTCAAAACGTATGTCACTCACTGAAAACCAATAAAAAATGATCAGATTATCTTGATAATTTAGGAAAAAAATTCATAAGTAATTTTTATTGTATAATAATTAGTCTCATATCAAACCAACACATGATATGACTGGCATCACTCAAAATATGTATTTTCAATTTCAAATGAAATTTTAGAAAAAAAGACAAGTGACATACTCCAAACCAAGAAAACACATTTGGATTATTTCTATAGTTTAGGAAATGATCCATATTTCATTTGTGATGTGTATTAATTATCCTCACCTTAATATGACACATGGTGTGACTAGTATGACTCTAAGTGTGTCCTTTTATTTAAAATTTACATTTTAGAAAAAAAGGAAAGTGACATACTCAAAACTATTAAAACACATTTATATTATTCTTATACTTTATGAAAATAATCCATAAGTCATTTTTTATATTTAGGAATCAACTGCACCTCAATATGATACATAGTGTTCCCGATATGATTCAAAGTTTCCGTTATCAGTCTAAAATTTACATTTTAGTTCAAAACGCATGCCACTCACTAAAAACTGAGAAAATGAGCTTGGATTATCTTGATACTCTAGGAAAATGATTTATATGTCATTTTTGACATGTAATAATTAGTCTCACATAAAACTAAAAAATTATGTGGCTTGTATTACTCAATGTGTATGTTTTCAATTTCAAATGACATTTTAATAAAAAATATAAGTGTCACACTCAAAACCAAGAAAAAACATTTAGATTGTTTTAATACTTTAGGAAAACAATCAATAAGTCATTTATGACATGTATGAATTATCCCCACCTCAATCCAACGCACGGTGTGACTAGAATGAATCTAAGTGTATCATTTTATTTTAAATTAACATTTTATTCATGTACTATTTCATATTATGCTTAATTTATTTCTTTATAGTTTTATTAAAATAATAATTTTTTTATTATACATGTTGATTCTTTTTCTCAAGTTGGGGTGGTTTGTTCAGCAACTGAAACCATGATCGGGATTTTTTGAGAGGGGGTCAAGTTCCAAAGACAATGAAATATTGATGTTTTTTAATTTTTGTGATAGTACTTGCTAATGAAATTGTACAAAAAAATGTTTGAAATGTCTATAATATAGTGATTTTTTTTGTATTTGTGATGTAATTTTTATTTCAATTAAATTAGGAATTTGACATATGTATTCAGGTTGCTATTGTAGTGTGCTGTAATTCCAACAACAAACTGCAGCCATAGGGCCTTTACCAATACTAACAAAAGCATTGATAAAGTATTTCTTTTATCAGTGCTGATAAAGGCCCCCCCTTTAATGGTGTTGAGGAGAACAATGCCTTTTTAAGGATGTTAAATCCCATTTTCACACTGTTAAAAGGATGAAATATGGTAGTGAATAATAGTTATAGAAAAATCAGTTTCAATTCAAGTATATATGATAATGTAGATTATATTAGAGAAATGACTACTTTGATTAAAGATGAATTTTGTGATTTTTCTAAACTATTTGAGAGGTTAATAAATTATACAAAGAAGAAATTATGTTATAAATATACCATATTTACAATGCTATTAACAATACAAAATTATATAACTTATAAGTTTATAATAAATGAGGTGACACTATTTTTACACAAACAATTTATTTCTTCAGTCCATATCCAATGTACACCATTTTGGTGTAAGATAAGTGCTTTATCAGGCACTATTCTCAACATCAAACTAGTTTTTTTCTATATTATATCTTAATTATCTTGAATTTTTATTCCATTTATTTATATAATAAATGGTTATATTTCATTAAAAAATAAAAATATTTACAAAATATTTTGTTTTTTTTAAAACATGTTTTAATACATTGGAGCATTTTTTTACTATTCAAACACCATTTTTGAGTAACCTAACTCTAAAATGACATGATACATTCTAGATGCTCTTAAAGATATGTTAATAAATGAAAATGAACTTCCTTTTTAAACATATTAAACCATTTGGATGTTATGTTTCTTACGTATAAACTATGAAAAGATATATACCTATCCTAATGAATGAATTTTATTTTTAAGGAGTATGATTCATTAAAAAATCCCTAAATGTGAATCTTCTCTATACAATAAAAATAAACCAAGTATGTCAAAAGTGTCATGTTACTTTCGATTTATTCCATGATTTATATCCTTGTTTTATAGTTCAAAGACTTGAAGTCAGTTAACATGGAATACACATAAATTATTTCATGATGAGAAACTTTGACCCCCAACAAATGCTCCTCAATGAAATAATATTGATCATGATTTGTAGTGGGTGATGTTGTTGGCCATAGTAGGGAATTCGAAATCAATGACCAGGGTACAATTGATTAAACTAACATTTTATCTAATTTAAAAATAATAAATGTAAAACATCATTTATTAAACCATGTTAAAAATAGGAATCCAATAATCAATAAAAAACTCGATAACTTGTCTACAAAATAGGAACATGAAAATTATTTTATAATAAATACCGATGAATCAAAAATACAGTGGTGATATGATATATAGGTTAGATTATAAAAATTATTAAGATAGAATTAAACAGTATACAATGATTCAAATATTTTTTTGTAAAATATAATTAGAAATCTAATTCAATTTTTATAATCAAAATCATTATAAATAATCCACAAAAACTATATTTGAATATATAGAGGAAAAACAAAAAAAAAATAGTATCATCAGTAGCAAGAATAAAATATTCAACATGCTCAAAATTAAGCACATCATATACAATAATATAAATGGTCATTCAGTATATGAAATAAATTAAACCATTAATGAAATCATAAAATTACACAATGTTTTATGTGCATCAATTCAAATTGGGTCTTCCAGAATAATGAGGGAGCATCATGAGGTTTCACTATAAAAAACACAAGTGAAATATAACAAATATGACAAGAAGTAAAGACGGAAAAAAGAAAAAAACTATGATCAAAGTTCCTATCACTTCAAGAGTTCATGGTAAACCTACAAGTGAGGAAAGAAACATCTACTATCTAACTTATATAGACACACGTGCATGACCTTTAATTATTTATAAAAGAGGTATATAATAGAATAAAAAAAATGAGAAATCAAGAAAGAGATTACTGAGCTAAGTTTCTCTTACCAATAACTCAATTACACTCCAAATGGATGAATGAAAACATGAAATTACATGATCAAACTCATATACAAAGTGAAAAATTATTAATATTTTGGTTTGTGATCTGTGATCCAAGAAAATACACAATGGATGAGATGAACAATTCAAGGATCTCAATTGAAAAAAGTTTTCGATGAATTAGAGTTCAAATGGTAGATACCTATTTTTCTTAACCACTCCATATCTTTTTGAACTCTTAATAAAGGATAAACATGACCAAACCATCTCCCTTTGATGCTCTCTCTCTTGATGATAAAAGCAACAAGCATAGAGCCCCTATTTTTTTCCTCTCACATGAAGAACATTAATCCAACAACAAAAAATGAACAGTCTTTACAGATCCAAAGATCTAAGGAGGGTAACTGATAATTAAATCAGTGTGTAGTGACTAGGGTTTTGGACCTGCTAGACTTTGGAATATTTCTATGAATAATTCCAAGGTTAGGCGCGAAGACGGCGTGCGATTTCGAGGCCCGGTGTGCCCGGAATTAATTTTATAAAAATATTAAGTATTTTTATACTATGCACCTGGAGGGGATGTGTTATCCCCTAAACGGTAGCTCAGAATGGGAATCTGAGGGCACAATTGCGTCCGGAATGTGCCGTTTATCCTAAGCGGGGTGTAAACTTTGCGGGCGCGGGCCTGCGGTGGAAAGCGCCACCTGGGGTGTTTTCGCAAATAAGTGGAAAAGTTAATGTACAAGCATCAGCTAGAATAACTTCTGAACGGAGTCTCAAATCGAAAATCCGAGTCCTCTGTTGCGTTCAGAATGCCACGTTTACCCTAGGGGTGTCCTAACTTCCTCTGCACTGGGAGGTCTGGTTGGGGGTGTTTTTGTTAAATGAAGTTTTTAAATAAAAAAAATAAAAAAACCAATCCTCTCTCCTCCCTCACCTCCTACATGCAGTGACAGAACCCCACCCCTCCCTTCTTCGTTCTTCGCCGATTCGAGCTGAAATTGTCCGTTTTCTGCGCCGATCGTCACTGGATCGAGCTTCAGGGCGTCGCCGGCGTCGTTCTGCACCCGAAGCTTCGGCGTTTCGCCCGCGAGGAAGGCGGTTTGAGTTTTAATCCCCAGATCCCGTTTATGCTGAGTTTTTCTTTGATTTGTCATCGTAGAATTGAAGATCGGGTCCCGAGGGTCGCGCAGATGCCTCCAGATCGAAAAACGGACCACCGGGGTGGTCCCGGCGGTCCAAGGAAGACTTGCCGGCGCGGTGGAGTAGGTGCCGGCGAGTGGCGGCCGACCACGGTGGGTCGGCGCGCCACACCAGCACGGGCCGCATCGCGGCGGAGGGCCGCCGACCACGGCGGGCCGACAGCGGCGGCGGCCGGGCCGACCGGTTCAGGCTGGTCCGACCCCTTTTTAACACACGAGGGTTTTAAAACCCCCATTTCGTGCAATCCAGGAGTCCGTTTCACGCGCCGTTTGTGGAGACGCGACCCTGACGACGAGGAAAACCCTTCAGTGTGGGTTCGGGAGTTTTAAGTTTCGAGATCGTAGCCTGGGGGCTTGAAACGTCGAATAAAATAATAATATTTTATTATTATTCGACTTCGGGCCGTCGTATCTTCTACCCGGAGCGTCCGATTGACGTGTCGTCAGTGGCATTGAAACCCTGATGGTACGGAGGACTTTTCTTGATGGTTTTTGGAAGTTGGGACTGAGTTTTGGGTGCAGGACCCACGATGCCGAGTTTTGGCGTATGCGGAGAAACGCAACTTTCGCACCAGGAGTCCGATTTTGGCGGATGAATAGTTGATCCCGTGTGTTTTTCTGAGAGGATCGCGATGGTGTGATCCGTTCGATGTGTTTTGGGATCAAGGCATGGACCCCACCCGAGCTAGATTTGGTGAATAGTACCTTTTTCACCAGGTGTCAGTTTCGGACGAACGAGTAGTGGATCCCGTTCATTTTTCCGAGGGGATCACAGTGGTATGATCCACTTGTTGAGTTTTGGGATTGTTGTGTGGGCCCCACATGGGCTAGCTATGGTGAATAGTTCCTTTTTCACTGGTTGTCTGTTTCGGGTGAGTAAACAGCCTATCCTGCATGTTTTTCCGCGTGGATCGCGATGGTGGCCTCGATATCGGCCTTGGAGGTGCGTAGAGTTGCATTGTGGAGGGTTGCTCGGGTTAGCGACGTTTGGACCAACAGTGGTTAAGGGTACTCCCTTGGTTCATTCCTATGAGGGTTTTCACAACATCACAACCTTAGTATAGGTTTGTAATCTTCTCGATGGGATTTTTAATCCGTTAGAGTTGTGGCATCCCTCCAGTGGGCCCGGAGCGGGATCCTCTAGCATCGTTACCCTAGATCGGGTTCTTGGTATCTCTATGACTGCTTATCCCCAGCCGGCGATCCTCTATCTAGTAGGTTAACCCTATAGGGTTTGTGGCATTATCAGGAATATGATCCCCTACGTAGTGGGCCGTGATCAGTAGGGTTGTGGCATCATCGGATATATGATCCCTTACTCAGCATGAGGATTATAGTAGGGTTATGGTATCATTGGATATACGATCCCCTACTCAACGTGTGGTTTCGATAGGGTTAGTGCATCGTCGGTTCGATCCCCTACACCATGAGTTATACCAGATAGGGTTCCAGTATCGTCGTGACCACTTTAATATGGGCGAAGATCCTCTATCCGAGTAACGTGTTTCTGTCGAGCGTCAAATCAGGTTGTGGTATCCCCCAGTGGATCCTAGGACTGATCCCCTATCTGTGAGATCTATGAATTCTAGATCGGATTGCGGTATCCCCCAGAGGACCCTGGGAGTGATCCCCTATCTGTGAGATCCTCGTATACTGGTTTGGGTTCTGGTATCCCCTAGCGGACCCTAGGAGCGATTCACTATCCGAGGAGTTTGTTGTTTTTGCTGTTTCAGCGTGGTTTTTTCAGTGACAGTATCCGTCGACCGTGATCTCTCGGGTGAGCGTCTGAGATGTTTGTTTGGGACCTGATGGAGTGTATCTCTCGGATGGGTGTCATCTAGAATTTCATTGATCGTGGAGTGTGTTCTCCTGGTTCTGTAACATTGCTGGTGATGAGGTCAGTACCTCATGTGGCTTGTTGCATGAGTTGAGTATATCTGGATTGTTCCTGGTGTATGTATGGGAATACACCTGGTTTGAGCTGACTAGTTGTGTTTAGTCGAGGATGGTCATGATATGGAGTTTCTCTCTCGTCTGGGTTACCTCTGGATGGGATGAGCAGACTGTTTCCTTTTGGTTTCTCTCTTTTGTTTTGGGTTTTTGGGGTGCCCACTGAGTATTTCTATACTCACCCCCGCATGGGCTTTTCCCACACATGTTTGTGTCTTGTGCAAACCACGTGCCTTTCGACAGAGTCCTAGGAGGACCTGGAGCAGGTGGAGCTTAGTGAGCGGGTTTGACTGGGGTGTTTACCATAGCTGTGCCGATGAGTTTACCGGCAGGTGTTTTGGAAGTGTTTTCCCTCCTTCTGAGCAGGTTGGAAACTTTGCAGTTTTCTTTTGGTGGGCCCTGTTTTTCCCTTTTGTACTTTTGCTGTACTCTGGTTGTGGGATAGTTGTATGCATGCATTTACTTTTCAGTTTTATATATCTCTTCACTATTTCAAGGAGGTGTATGTGGGTGCGTGTGTACAGATACCTTAGGCTAATGCCTCCCACGTGTGTGAAAGCCTACTCGGCGCTAGACGCCAGCCCCTAGCCTATTGGAGGTGGGCTTGGGGCGTCACGGCTCGAGCCCCGTTGGGTTGGGTCATGAAAGAGTGGTATCAGAGGAGGTTCCACCTTTGGGATCTCAGAGCGTAGCTGGTCTAGCTATGAGTTTGGTTTGGGTTTCATAGCAGCAATGTTAGGGTGTTTTGAGTTTGGCTTTCAGGATAGAGAATCGAGTGTTTGTGCGGCGGCCGACATATCCATACACCAGGACTCTGATAACCTGACTTTCGACTCAGGACATTCGTACACTGGTCGCAGGGACATAATGGTACATGCATCATATAGGTTTGGGTTTTGGGTTTTCCCTTGTCTTTCTTGAGTCAGCTCTTCATATATACTCTTTGACCAAGGTGCATCTTGATTGTATTTCAGGATGCCTCCATGAGGACCACCAGCAGGGGTTCCATAGTGTAGTCGTGGTGATGAACCGCCCCCCGCCCCGTCTAGAGGCTGTGGACCAGGGCACAGGTTCTGAGGCTGGACCTCCAGGTGGTCCGCCAGTTGAGCCACCACCTGTCGAGCAGCTGGTTGTGCCGGTAGTGTAGGATGAGGTTTCACACAGGTTGAGTGCACTGCACGAGTTCCAGAGGTAGCGACCTTTGAGGTTCCGTGGTGATCCAGACCCTCAGGCAACTAATGACTGGCTTGAAGCAGTCACCTGAGTTTTTCACCTAGTGAGGACACCCCCAGATCAGATGGTGGTCCTAGAGGCGAGCCTTATGCATGGTTCGGACGGGCGATTGTGGAGTTTGGTGACGCATTCCCATGATGAGGAGATGCTCACATGGGCAGAGTTTAAGAAGCTCTTCAGGGAAGAGTTCTATCTGGTGATGCTGAGGTCAGTGCAGATTCAGGAGCTTCTATAGCTTCGACAGGAGGGCCTAACTGTGTGAGAGTACTCAGCGAGGTTTACAGACCTATCACGTTACTCCCTGGATATGGTTCGAGACCCGTTATTTAGGGATCAGACCTTCGAGCAGGGGTTACGCAGGGACATCTGGGCAGGTGTGGTTTCCTTGAGTCTGCCCACCTATGGTGGAGTGCTGGAGAAATCCTTGGTGGTGGAGATATTTCTGGCCGAGCAGATCCCTCCTGTTAGTGCTGGGCACGTGAGAGATGAGACTTTGTCAGTCGGACCAAAATCTGGTAGCCGATGATAGACTCAGGGGTCCGAACGTGGTAAGAGTTTCAGGAGGTGACCCCAGGATCGAGGATCTGAGGCTCATGGCTCATAGGGATCACATGCCAGTTTGGTTCAGCCATAGGAGAGGCGGTGTTATGCTTGCAATGGTCGGGGACATCTTGCTAGAGACTGTCCAACCCATCGTGCTACTGAGAGGGAGCCGATCGATGGACCGCCTTGGTAGAGGCAGCGTCTCGAGCAATGAGGTCTGTAGGGCGGCAGACGTGGCGATGGAGCTGGTACATCAGCAGGAGGTGGTAGGCGGTATCAGTTTCCACCACCCCCACCCCCAGGTGGTCCACACCAAGCTCAGGGAGCTGGTGGCTGAGGGCAAGGAAAGCTGCATGCCCTAGGGGCTATTGACCCAGAGGCTCCGTGGATGGATAGAGGTACGCCTTTTGTCTTTTATACTTTCTGCAGTAGTTTGATAGAAACTATTTAGCGGTACTCTTCCCTTTCTGTTGCTTTCTCGAGTTTTGTTTGGGGCATTGGTAAGACTTTGTGTGAGTTTTGTTCGGCATGCTTTGAATGCGTGAGGAAGAGGGATCCTTCCCCCACTGAGACATGTTTTTGTGACGCGATTAAAACCGTGCAGGAGAGACAGTGCCGCCCAAATCGGATAGTATTGAGGTGTGGTGGATGAGTCCCTCTGACTTATGTGTTCAGGCATGGGTGTTCTTTGGTGAACTCGCTGGCGTGGGAGACCTAGTTGATAGTCTAGTCGCTTCCCTTATGCTTAGGACTTTTCGGGTAAGAAAAGTTCTAAGGGAGGGAGGATGTAGCGACTTGAGTTTTGGCCCTATCATACTTTGGAATATTTCTATGAATAATTCCAGAGCTAGGCGCGAAGACGGCGTGCGATTCCGAGGCCCGGTGTGCCCAGAATTAATTTTATAAAAATATTAAGTATTTTTATACTATGCACATGGCGGGGGTGTGTTATTTCGTAAAAGATAGCTCAGAATGAGAATCTGAGAGTACGGTTGCGTTCAAAACATGCCGTTTACCCTAGGAGGGGTGTAAACTTTGCGGTTGCGGGCCTGCGGTGGAAAGCGCCACCTGGGGCATTTTCTTAAATAAGTGGAAAAGTTAATGTACGAGCGTTAGCTCGAATAACTTCTGAACGGAGTCTCAGATCGCAAATCAGAGTCCTCCGTTGCATTCAGAATGATGCGTTTACCCTAGGAGCGACCTAACTTCCTCTGCACTGGGAGGTCTGTTCAGGGGTGTTTTTGTTAAATGAAGTTTTTTTTAAAAAAAAAAAACAAAAAAAAAACAAAAACAAAAAAAACCAATATTCTCCCCTCCCTCACCTCCTACGTGTAGTGACGGAACCCCACCCCACCCTTCTTCGTTCTTCGCCGATTCGAGCTGAAATCGTCCATTTTCTGTACTGATCGTCTGCGGATCGAGCTTCAGGGTGTCGCCCGCGTCATTCTATACCTGAAGCTTCGGAATTTCGCCCGCAAGGTAGGCAATTTGAGTTTTAATCCCCCGATCCCGTTTATGCTGCGTTTTTCTTCGATTTGTCATCGTAGCAGTGAAGATCAGGTCTCGAGGGTCGTGCAGACACCTCCAGATCGAAAAACGGACCACCGGGGTGGTCCTGGCGGTCTGCGGAAGACTCGCCGGCGCTGGCGAGTGGAAGCCAGCCACGGTGGGCCGGCGCGGCCAGGCGGTGGAGGGACGCCAGCCGGGCTGGCCGGACCGGCCGGTTCAGGCCGGTCCGACCCCTTTTTAACACACGGGGGTTTTAAAACCCCCGTTTCGTGCAATCCAGAAGTCTGTTTCACATGCCGTTTGCGGCGACGTGACCCTAGCAATGAGGTGAACCCTTCAGTGTGGGTTCAAGAGTTTTAAGTTTCGGGATCATAGCCCGGGATCTTTAAACGTCGAATAAAATAATAATATTTTATTATTATTCGACTTCGGGCCGTCGTATCATCTACCCGGAGCATCCGATTGATGTGCCGTTAGTGGCGTTGAGACCCTGATGGTACAAAGGACTTTTCTTGATGGTTTCTGGGAGTTGGGACCGAGTTTTGGGTGTGGGCCCCATGATGTCGGGTTTTGGCGTTTGCGTAGAAACGCAACTTTCACACCAAGAGTTCGATTTTGGTGGATGAATAGTCAATACTATGTGTTTTTCTGAGAGGATCACAATGGTGTGATTTGTTCAATGTTTTTTGGGATCGAGGCATGGGCCCCACCCGAGCTGGCTTTGGTGAATAGTACATTTTTCACCGGGTGTCTGTTTCGGACGAACGAGTAGTGGATCTCGTGCGTTTTTCCGAGGGGATCACAATGGTATGATCCACTTGTTGAGTTTCCGGATCATTTTGTGGGCCCCACACGAGCTAGCTATAGTGAATAGTGCCTTTTTCACCGGTTGTTTGTTTTAGGCGAGTAAACAACCTATCTTGCATGTTTTCCGCGTGGATCGCGATGGTGGACTCAATATCGGCCTTGGAGGTGCGCAGGGTTGCGTTGTGGTGGGTCGCTTGGGTTAGCGACGTTTGGACCAGTAGTGGTTGAGGGTACTCCCGTGGTTCATTCCTACGAGGGTTCACATACCATCACAATCTTAGTATAGGTTTGTGATCCTCTCGATGGAATGTTTGATCTATTAGAGTTGTGGCATCCCTCCGATGGGCCTAGAGAGGGATCCTCTAGCATCGTTACCCTAGATCGGGTTCTTGGTATCGCTGTGACCACTTATCCCCAGGCGGCGATCCCCCATCTAGTAGGTTAACCCCGTAGGGTTTGTGGCATCATTGGGAATATGATCCCCTACGTATTGGGCCATGCTCAGTAGGGTTATGGCATCATCGGGTATACAATCCCCTACTCAGCATGAGGATTATAGTAGGGTTGCGGTATCGTTGGATATACGATCCTCTACTCAGCGTGTGGTTTTGGTAGGGTTGGTGCATCGTCGGTTCGATCCCCTACACCACGAGTTATACTAGATAGGGTTCCAGTATTGTCATGAGCACCTTAATATGGGCGACGATCCTCTATCTAAGTGATATGTTTCTGTCGAGCGCCAAATCGGGTTGCGGTATCCCCCAGTAGATCCTGGGAGTGATCCCCTATCTGTGAGATCTACAAATTCCAGATCGGGTTGCGGTATCCCCCAGCGGACCCTGGGAGTGATCCCCTATCCGTGAGATCCTCGTATATCGGTGTGGGTTCTGGTATCCCCTATCAGACCCTAGGAGCGATTCCCTATCCGAGGAGTTTGTTGTTCTTGCTGTTTCAACATGGTTTCCTCAGTGACGGTATCCGTCGAGCGTGATCTCTTGGGTGAGCATATGAGATGTTTGTTTGGGACCTGATGGAGTGTATCTTTTGGACGGGTGTCATCCAGGATGTCATTGATCGTGGAGTGTATTCTCCTGGTTGTGAAATGTTGCTGGTGATGAGGTCGGTACCTCATGTGGCTTGTTGTGTGAGCTGAGTATATCTGGATTGTTCCTAGTGTATGTATTGGAATACACCTGGTTTGAGCTGACTAGTTGTGTTTATCCGAGGATGGTCATGAGATGGAATTTCTCTCTCGTCTGGGTTCCCTTTGGCTGGGATGAGAGGACTTTTGCCTTTCGGTTTCTCTCTTTTGTTTTGGGTTTTTGGGGTGCCTACCGAGTATTGTTATAATCACCCCTGCACGAGCTTTACCCGCACATGTTTGTGTCTTGTGCAGACCACAAGCCTTTCGATGGAGTCCCAGGAGGACCTGGAGTAGGCAGAGCTTAGTGAATGGGTTTGATCGGGCTGTTTACCGGATCTGTGCCAAGGAGTTTACCGATAGGTGTTTTGGAAGTGTTTTCCCTCCTTCTGAGCAGGTTGGACACTTTGCAGTTTTCTTTTGGTGGGCCCTGTTTTGTCCTTTTGTACTTCTGCTGTACTCTGGTTGTGGGATAGTTGTATGCATGCATTTACTTTTCAGTTCTATATATCTCTACACTGTTGTATGGAGGTGTATGTGAGTGTGTGTTTATAGGTACCTTAGGCTAATACCTCCCATGTGCGTGATAGCCTACTCGGCGCTAGACGCCAGACCCTGGCCTATTGGTGGTGGGCTTGGGGCGTCGCGGCTCAAGCCCTGTTGGGTCGGGTCATGACACAATGTGCAAATATCTGTGATGTCGAAGTAGTTACAATAAGAGAATATATTATACGGACAGTGGAAAATACAATTGCATGAAATAATTGAGAAGTAATCCACTAAAGAAGATAATTAGGGACACATAGAGATCCATGTTAGGGAGATAAGAATAAACAAAAACCCATACCAAATCATCTTACTAAACAAACACATCAAGAAACATATGCTATCGTTATAATTACCATTTAATAAATATTAAAGTAGAGGAAAAAACTGATAAAACCTAATTTCAACCTTAAGAAAAAGTGGACAATACAAGGAAAATATCCAAGTTAGAAATGATGTAGGCACACCAAAAAAATATAAACTATCCACGGATATTAAAAAATCCAGCGAAAATAGACCACCCAATTCTAATTAAAACAATATTTAAAAAAAAATTTAAATAATTTTTATGGAAAAATAAAACTAATAAAATGAAAATTTTGAATGTAATAAATCATTAAATACAAATGCAATAAAAATAAATTTTAATTTTTAATATTATGAAATATAATTTCACAAATTTCCATCTTAAAAAATAAATTCATAAACTCGAATTTCATGAAATTCCTACACCACTTCCAAGTTGACATGGGAAAACATGGTTAAAAAATTAAACAAAACTATTTTAAAAAATAACCAATCTTATCCATACTATAAAAAACATATTTCTTTAGTGGGTATCTAGTAGGAAAACATGTTCAAATAGAATTATTCCTCTAATTATATAACTAAACATGTTCAAAATTATGTATAATTAAAAAAATGAATATCTAGAACCCCACCAACATATACCTATGTATCTTTTTAATATTATTCCATTGAGGACTTCATAGAACCACTCTCAATTAGCTTATAAAAAAAACAAACTACAGTGCCAGATTCCTCTTAAAAAAACATGGAAAAATCATCTCAAGCATATTTATAACATGTATATCAATCCTATCACTAGTGCAAAAACACTTTTTCGCGTCGGTTTTTTTTTATTTTTAACGTCGGTTATAAACCGACGTCTTTATAGGCGACGTTAAAAATAGCGTTTTCGCGTCGGTTCATAGAAACCGACGCGAAAAATAATTCGCTTATGAGCTTCGGCGTCGGTTTTTTATAAAACCGACGCCGAAGCTACATGTAGACATTATTTTACGCGTCGGTTCATTAAAAAACCGACGCGGAGAATATATTCGAATAGGTTTTCCGCGTCGGTTTTTAGAAAAACCGACGCGGAAAACCGATTGGAACAGGATTTTCCGCGTCGGTTTTTAGAAAAACCGACGCGGAAAACCGCATTCAACCGGATTTTCCGCGTCGGTTTTTCTAAAAACCGACGCGGAAACCCGACGCGGAGAATATATTCGAATAGGTTTTCCGCGTCGGTTTTTAGAAAAACCGACGCGGAAAACCGATTGGAACAGGATTTTCCGCGTCGGTTTTTAGAAAAACCGACGCGGAAAACCGCATTCAACCGGATTTTCCGCGTCGGTTTTTCTAAAAACCGACGCGGAAACCCGCTTTCAACCGCGTTTTCCGCGTCGGTTTTTCTAAAAACCGACGCGGAAAACCCTTTCGGCGTCGGTTTTTAAAAAAACCGACGCCGTAAATAATTTTTTTTTAAAATTATTCGGCGTCGGTTTTTAAAATAACCGACGCCGTAAATTTTTTTTTTTTTTTAAATAAAATACATATATTTTCTCCTCCAAACAAATCGGAACCCTGAAAAAAAATAACGAAGTATACAAAAACAATTAAACAGCTTTAACAGAAGTACTTCAGAAAACTCAAAGTAAAGCAGAATTAAAATACACGTACCTACATGGTGCATTTTCTTAATCTAACCATACTCAGTATCAATCATTGTAAGTTTCCTCCCATAGATAGCACCAATCCTGTCAAAACAGTAATGAAACGAGTGAAAAAATCAATCCAAGTTATTAGTGCAATGAATAAACATTAAATGAAAATGTGTAATTTATTTGAATCATTCATTTTTTCACAAAGTAAATTACCAAAATGAAATGATCAAAATTCCAGGAACACTCAGCCGATGCAACCTCTTCCTCACCTCCCCCACTGAAGATGTTGGGGGTGTCTTTTCACCATAGAATCCCCACCACCCCCAACCTCAGGTTTTTATATTTGCTCTGTATAGACGTGCATTACCTATTCACTATTGTTATTTGTTTAAGTTATGGAATAACAGAGAAATAAATTTGAGTGCAAAAAATAGGTTAGAAAATTGAAATCAAATGCAGATTGAAGATACATAAAGAAACATACCTTAAAAATTGACGCCTTCTATTTTATCTTTGTGCAAACCCACTAAGCGTTGTTTCAGGTATTATGTGATATGCTTCTCGGCAATCATTTTTCGATATTTATTTGCATAAAAAATAAAAAGGCCTAGAAGATATTGCTGTGCATTCAAGGGAGACAATTTTTAGTGTTTGTGAATGTTATTTCGCTATACGAATCTCTATGTTCATGATCCAAGTACCACCCTACAGATTTGTCACTGTACAGACAAATGATTTTAAGAAATAACAATGAAAAGAAATATAATAACTAATTCTGAATTAAAATACACGTACCTGAAATATACGACATGCTTATTGTTGGTTATTGTTGAAGGATTCATTTGATTATTAGTAGATTCAATAAAACAGTTTTTGCAGAGGCACTTGAGAAAACTCAGTAAATCAGAATTAAAATACACGTACCTGAAATATATGACATGCTCATTGTTTGTTATTGTTGAAGCATTCATTTGATTATTAGTAGGTTCAAACACCTAATATATCATAAGAGTTAGTTTTTTAAACCCATATATAATATTATTTATAAATATTAGTATACATACCTCAAATCTTAATCAGACTTAACAAATAGTCCGCAAAAGTAGATTGAATATGAATCATATCAGATTGAGAATATGACTGTGAATCATTGAATACCTACAATAATATTGAATGATATGAAATTAATAAATAGAAGAAAGTGGATGAAAATATATAAAAAAGTTAATACAACTAACCTTATGAAAATCAGTAGTTTCCCCAGTTGTGATTATCTCGTACATAAATCGTAGAATATAATAACCACATTCAACGCTTCCATTTTGACGATGACACTGCAGTTATAAAACATTTAACTAATAATGAAACCCAATATATAACAAAAATATAAAAACTAATTACCTGTACTTCCACATATTTGATTTTCGTTGGTTTCTTTTCATTTGTAAAATGTTTCCATGAACTGCATTGTTTTATATAAGAACTAATAAAACTTGTGTAAACAATTAAAATTAAACATAACAAACTTCTAAAAATAAAAAAACAACTTACCTGTTTAATAAGTTGGAAAACGTTTTACGCACTTTTCCTAATAAAGAGCAAAACCAATATAAGGTGCATTCATTTGGGCAAAATACACCTAACATCCAATGCCCCCTATAATACAAAAAGTTCATAATTAATGACATTATAATGATCATGAGTTCAAAATTATGTTGATATTCTTACTTATCAACAAATGGCAAAAACCAGCACTGAATCTCTGTTTGTGATAATCTCTCGGATATATATTTAACTTTTTCATCATTTTTCACATGTTTGACTTCCGAGGAAATGTACTCTGGATCTATAAAGCTATAAATGCTTGTAGTTTCATTTTGTAAAAGAATCCTGTATAGATACCTAATTTAAAAAGAAAACATAGTTAGTCAATGACATAACAATATTTTAGTAAAGAAATAGCAATTCAGACGTCAATTTACTTACATGGAAAACAACTGCACCACATTCAGCCCGATCTCTTCAAAATTAACTAAATTCATGATATCTTCTTTCAATATTCTCAATTTATAATTTCTTCCACATATATCGGGCGTCATCCGAAACTCATAGATAAAATTCAAGGAAGAAGAGCACTGAGATAATCTTTTCAACCCAGAAGAAATATCAGAAGTATCTACAGCCGACTGTTTTTGAACATTTTGCTGCATTTGTACAGTTTCTTTTGCTTTCAGATATTCCTATATAAGTTAAATGTCAGAAAACATTATAAGTAATTTGGAATCATTTCTAATTACTAGTTAAAAAAACTCATACCTCATGTGAAATATAACGAAGAAGTGCAGTTGGCCAAAGTAAAAAATGGCCCATGCATTCCCCAACACTGGTGATCTCCGCAGTAGGAAATGGTAGTAGAGCAGTAGGATCTATAATAAAAAGTACTGATACTCTAACCTGACCCATCTGCATAGGCTGATGATGTACCGAGTCCCCCAAAAAATACACTTGTCCTAACGCAACAATATGTACATGAGGATCTCCCGCAAACAACTCACAATATAAGGTTTGATCCGATGGAGGAGGTGGAGGCTCAAAGTTAGCAGGTGGGGCAGGGTAGTCAGGGTGAGCAGGCTGAGAAGTCAGAAAAATGAAAAGGGTATATTAGTGTTTAAAATTTTTAACATAGAAAAATTGATTAAAAATTAAATTAAATAATATACCTCAAATGGTTGCGCAGACGGGGCAGGGTAAGCAGATGAGGCAGGGTAGTCCGGGTGAGTTGGCTGAGAATGTTGAAAAATGAAAAAGTTATATCAGTGTTTATAATTTATAAAATAGACAAATTGATGACATTAAATAATATACCTCGGAAGGCTGCCCAGACGGTGTTGGGTAAGCATATGAGGCATGATAGTCTGAGTGAGTAGGCTGAGAATGTTGAAAAATGAAAAAGTTATATCAGTGTTTATAATTTATAGAAAAGAAAAATTGTTAACAGTAAATAATATACCTCGGAAGGATGAGCAGACTGTGACTGTCTTGCCAAGTGTTCTAATAAAGCCTTCTGTACTGCTGCTTGAATTTGATCACCCATAGACCGTTTCATATCCTGCAGCTCTTCTTTTAAGGATTCAATTTCCGGGTCTCTTGGTTGCTTACTCTTACCAAAAACCTTCCGAATACTAACACCCGCCTGATATCCTCTAACACGGCCGGGGTGTTCAGTCTTTCCCAAAGCAGTGGCTAGGATATCCATCCTACCCTCAGGGATAAAAGAGCCCTGTGTCTCTTTCTCCTGAAGTTCATCCTGAAATGAAAAATAAAAAATTTATATTAGTGTTTATAAATTATAAAAAAGGAAAATTGTTAACAAAGAATTAATATTTACTTACAATTCTATCAGCCACTTGATGAGCTTCGTCTGTAAGATATTGTTCATTTTTTTTTCTTCTTGCTCGTTTCCATTTCTCATGGCGAGTGGGAGGAGATGGAGGACCATACTGGACCTCTTCTGAACCACTACTTGATCGAGCTCTTAATGCTTCAAATTTTTCTTCAATAATTTTCTGCTCCAAATACGAGTATCCTCCACGTGATAAAGTATGAGGGTATACGTTTTTCAACTGGATCTCCTGATGAGATCTTCTGGAGGCCTGTTACATAAAAATAAACACATTAGTAATAAGGAAAATATAGCATAAATTTTAAAATATAAAACAATTACAATACCTGAAATTTCTCTTCCTAACGACTGTCAACAAATCGCTTCCATGTTTCTTCATCTATATATGGATACTTAAGACATGGGCTTTCAAACCTTCTCTTTCCAAAAACATAATCTTTCGTCAGTTTGTTTTTAAAATCTCTCCATCGAACCGCCGCTAAAGAGAGATGTCTTTTCCTAATTTCTTTGGTTTCCTCAAAATTGAATGTCATCTGTAATTGAAAAAATAAAATATGTCATTTAAACTATATAATATTAAAAAAATGAGATAAAATAAATAAATAAAGATATTTTACCGTCACGGCCTCCCAAAGTTGTTGCTTCGCCGTCCTGTCCACTGACTTCCAATCAGGATATAAAATACTAATCCTGCAACGGCTCTGCATCGCTATATAACTGACAAACTGAACTGCATTTGGGCCAACTGCATTATTATTATCATCAAAACGGATGTGTAATTTGTTATCATCACGAGCGAGTGATAGTTTTGGTAAACGTGTAATACCACGTTTACCAACTAGAGAACTTGATTTTTCAGTAGTAACTGGAGAAGTCTCCTCCGCCGAGGACGCATCAGTAGTCCTGCAATTTTTTTTAATAAATTAACAGTTTTATTTCATTAAATATGTATATTACTGAATATTTAATAATATGTCAAAATAGATATACCTCGGTAACTGCTCATCTCTATCTGTATTTGACATTGCTACTAGAAAGTGTAATGAAATTTTGGGTACCTGCATATCATTAGAAAACTGAATAATTAGAAACAAGGAAATGAAAAATAAATATGTAAAAATAGAGGCATGCATTTGTAAGTTTTAAAAATAGACACAAAATATAAATATTTACCAGAAAAATTAGGAGACTAATTTAGTGTTTTCCCATGTCCCTTCATCATGATCGGTACGTACTGCATGCACTATGTCTGTCTTATATTCATTGTAATCATCTGAAAATTGCATAATAGATGAATAACGCTCATGTAAATCACTAGCATCATCAGAATCATCATCATCACCCAAATGATATCTTTTCCCTTGCAAAACAACTGACCACTGATCATTCGACGGATCAATGACATAAAATACTTGTTTTGCATGTGTCGCCAAGATAAATGGTTCCTCATTGTGATTAAATCTTTTCAAATCAACCAGTTTAAACCCATATTCATCATGTTTCACGCCACTATTACTATCAACCCAATTGCACTTAAAAATAGTGACTCGAAATTTAATATAATCAATTTCCCATATGTCTTCAATAACTCCAAAATATGATGTTGATGCAGAAATTGGGTTTTTATCTTTGGCACTCGAAAAATGCACTGCTTCAGCGAATACCATCACACCACTATTCTGAACGGTACTCTTGTCATCCAGGTTTTTTGTGTAAAATGTGTAGCCATTGATATCAAAACCAGACCAAGTGATCACATTAAAAGATGGTCCCCCTGATAACCACTTCAATGTTTCTGATACAGATATATCTGAGGTGACTTTCTCTTTAAACCATGAAACAAATGTCTTCTTATGCTCAATCATCAACCACTTTTCATTTCTTTTCTGATATCGTAACTTTAATTCAGCAATATGTGAGGATATATATGGTTGAACCTCATCTGTGTTGTTCAAAATGTATAAATGTGCTTGCATCACTTCATCACGTGGAATGAACTTTACCTTTAAGCCTCGAACCCCTCTACCTTCTCTGTCAACTGTCATATGTCGAGATAGAGGGAGACCAATATGCTCCACTTCATTCAAATAATCAGTACAGAACTCAATCACCTCTTCTGATACATATTTTTGAACAATAGAGGCCTCTGGTCGATAAGGATTTTTAACATATCCTTTCAAAATTTTCATATATCTTTCAAAAGGATACATCCATCTTAAATAAACAGGCCCACACATTCTTATCTCACGCACCAAATGAACCAATAGATGAACCATTATATCAAAAAATGTGGGTGGGAAATACATTTCTAGTTGACAAAGAATAAGAGTTGCTTCATTCTCCAACAAATCTAACAAATTTTGATCAACGACTTTGCTACAAATGGATTTAAAGAAATTACATAACCTGATGATTGTCTTCCTGACAGCTTTCGGTAATATACCACGCACTGCTACTGGTAGAATTTGTTGCATTAACACATGACAATCATGTGATTTCATACCTATTAATTTACAATCCTTCAATGACACAAAATTACTCACATTTGAAGAAAAACCACTGGGTACTTTAATACCATGAAGACACTGACAAAAATTCATCTTTTCAATCTTGCTTAATGTGTGACAAGCCGGAGGTAAATATGTTCTTTTTCCTTTCACAGCGGGAGCTAACTCCAAACGTATTCGCATTAACATCAAGTCCAATCTAGCATGTAATCCATCTTTTGTCTTTCCTTTTATGTCTAACAAAGTTCCAATCAAACTATCACATATGTTTTTCTCAACATGCATAACATCAATGTTATGTTTTATCTCTAAAAATCTCCAATAAGGTAGTTTGAAAAAAATAGACTGCTTCTTCCAGATATGTTTTTGTAAACCAGAACTTTTTCTCTTTCCGAATGTTGAATCAATATCTTTCACTCTGTCATAATATTCTTCAGCTGACAATGGTTGAGGGGGGAGGTTGTATTCTTGTAAACCGTTAAATGCTTTTCTCAATCTACGATAAGGATGATCAATTCGCAAAAATCTTCGATGTCCCATGTACACTGTCTTTCTTCCATTCTGCAATTGATAATATGAAGTTTGTTCTTCACAAATTGGACATGCTTTATGTCCCTTAACACTATATCCAGATAAGTTTCCATACGCAGGAAAGTCGTTTATAGTGAACATTATCATAGCACGCAAAAGAAAATACTCTTTCTTGTATGCATCGAAAACTGTAACACCTTTCTCCCATAGCAGTTTTAAATCCTCAATCAATGGTGTAAGATACACATCAATATCATTTCCTGGTTGTTTTGGTCCAGAAATCATCAAGCTCATCATAACATATTTTTTCTTCATACATAGATGTGGGGACAAGTTGTAAAGTACCAGCAAAACAGGCCATGAACTATGTTGGCTACTGAGGCTCCGATATGGATTCATTCCATCAGTACACAATCCCATTCTGAGATTTCTAACTTCACTTCCAAAATCATGAAATTTTTTATCAAAACTCTTCCACTGTGGTGAATCGGCCGGGTGACGTAAGTTACCATCAGAAATGCGCTCATCTGAATGCCATCTTAACCTTTTTGCATCATTTGAATTTGCAAATAGACGCTTCAAACGAGGAATAATTGGAAGGTACCAAAATGCTTTAGATGGAGTTTTGATTTTGGTACCTAAAAATAAACCAGAATTGAATTATCAGAATTGTTTGAAAAAAATATTGGATGATATCATTGGAAAGTAAAAAAATTGATTTTTCATAACGTTACATGACATCACCTGAAAATGAATCTGAGTTGACTTTCTCATCCATCTTATAGCGCGATGTTCCACATGTAGGACAACTTGATAAATGTTCATTTTCTTTCCTATATAGTACACAATCATTGGGGCAAGCATGTATCTTTTTATACCCCAATCCCATTGGGCATAATATTTTCTTCGCCTCATAATTGGAATCTGGAAGCCCATTGCCTTCTGGAAGAAGCTCTTTTAAAAGCTCAAGTAAACTGGAGAAACTTTTATCACTCCACCCATTTTTTGCTTTTAAGTTAACTAATCTCAAAACTGCTGATAACACTGTATATTTACTGCAACCTGGGAATAATGGTTTCTCAGAATCTCCATACAATCGTTCAACAGTTGGTGTTTTTTCGATGGTTTCAACACCTAAATCATGAATTAATTCTTCAATACGATCCTCTGCCTCATTATGAATATCGTCATCAACATTGGATGTTGAATTTTCAGTTCTTTCACCATGCAAGATCCAACGTGTATAATTAAGGCTAAAACCATAACAAATGAGATGATCTTTGATTTCTCTGAAGTTTAACTTTCTCATATTTACACACTTCACACATGGACAGAAAATCAAATCAATATTTTGATTATGCCGTTTAGCAAATTCCAAAAAATTGTCAACTCCTCTTTCATATTCACTAGTAGTTCTTCGTAGATAAATCCAATTATGATCCATTAATACCTGATATCACAATATAATTGATGAATATATTAAAACATAAAAACATTTAAATATCTATCAGATAAATTGTAAACAAAAACATATTCCATAAAAACTATTGATAATCAGATAAAAGACATCAAATATGAAACACGTTTACAAATATAGTAAACAGTTAATTTTAATATTATATACATGTGTGTTATATTGAAATACAAGGACAAAATGGTTAAATCAAAGGTTTCATTTTTTGAAAATAAAGTTCCATGATATAAATATTATATGAATGACATACAAGATAATATGATTTCTCACTATGACTACTATTGATCACACTATATTTATTTTTTTATTCATTTGATGTAACATGAATGAATCATGGAAAACTTAATGTGAAAAATAGTGCAATAACTATCCTTATTTAAAACAATGTGTATTAAAACACACATGTGGAACTCGATTAACAAAACTACTTGTGGGATTTGAAGAGTCATTAAAACTATTCAAAAGGGCTCCATATGGTTGGCCTAACTATGGGGGATAGACCTATAGCTACAAATCTTCATCCACCATCACCCCAATATTAAGTGAACCCCCAAATAGATTACACATCATTGGTAATTCAATCATCATTTTTATATCAAACACATAAAACCAATCAAAATCAATATCAAAATCCAACAATAAATCCTAGAATTACATAAACACTCAAGGATTCAAATGGAAAAGATATTATGACACTTTTCCCAATGTGTAGCACTAGATTTTTTATAACCTATATCCATAATAACATTATAATGCCAAATAACAAAGGGAACTTGGAAACCCAAACCCTCTGAAAAATCTTGGTTTTGATACCATTTTCATGAACCAACCCAAGATATCTATCCATTAAACACCTAAACTAGACCATGACATACTTGAGGGGAGTACCTAATCCTCATAGACTAACAATAAGCATTATAGGCATCTAAAACAATCACTAGGTATGATTTCACCCATTAATCATAGTGTAATTAACATCATATTTCTATCAGAAATCTGAAATGACCTATCCATAGGTTATACATCAACACAAAATTTGAATCAGTAGAAATAATATAAAGAATAACTATAAATAGATATAAACTAATTCCCTCAATACACTTCATCTCCTAAATCACCTAGTCCTCACAAAAGTAATTCAATACACTTTTAACCATAATTTTAAGTAGTAAAAACATCATTTAAATGGAAAAAATTTACACATATTCTATTTAAATAAATCCGTAAAAAACCTATAATAGGCACACTTGGGATAATTTGATAAGTAAAACAATAACTGAGCTCAAGTCCCCACTAATCACTAACCCAAACTGAAACAGAATGCATCCTAAGAGGGAAAAAGAACTGGATAAGATCCTAAAACTGAAATGTAGATAAACATGAGTATACAAATACTAATTAGGCCACTACTCACCTTACAAAATTTCTAACTTTTAATTAAAGCCCCTTTTAATCTAGTTTGAAATAAAATAAAATAAAATCTTACATAATTATTTAAAATCCAACATAATATAAAATCTTACATAATTATTCAACCCGAATTGAGATGTTAAATCCAAACTGCGACCGGTATAATTACTTCCAAAAACAAACAATATCAAATCTACACCAACAATGATAATACAAACAAAAAATAATGATAAATTACAACTAAAATCTAACCAATAATCCAAATCACGCAAAATAGGGTTATTGATAAAGAAATAAACAATGGGATATGAAACAAGAGATAAATAGGAAGAACACATACCCAAAATCGTGCAGACGACAAAAAACCTTCAACAATGGCCGTTCAAGATCGCAAATCAAGTTCGAAGGTCGTCGGGAGTCCGAAGCGCCGCAGCGGAACTCGATTTCGACGGACGAACAAAATGAGGGTTTCTGTCCGTGAATATTTTTAAAAGACTTTTCGCGTCGGTTTTCATTAAAACCGACGCGAAATATATTTTTTTTATGAGTTTCGGCGTCGGTTTTCATGAAAACCGACGCGGAAAATATAGTCGAAGAGGTTTTCCGCGTCGGTTTTTCTACAAACCGACGCGGAAAACCGATTAAAACAGGATTTTCCGCGTCGGTTTTTAGAAAAACCGACGCGGAAAATCCTGTTTTAATCGGTTTTCCGCGTCGGTTTGTAGAAAAACCGACGCGGAAAATCCTGTTTTAAGAGGTTTTCCGCGTCGGTTTTTAGAAAAACCGACGCGGAAAACCTCTTCGACCGGATTTTCCGCGTCGGTTTTTCTAAAAACCGACGCGGAAAACCTCTTCAAACAGAATTTTCCGCGTCGGTTTTTAGAAAAACCGACGCGCAAAAAAAAACATAATTATTTTTGGCGTCGGTTTTGTGTAAAACCGACGCCAAAAATTCCCCGCATATACTATTCGCGTCGGTTTTTAAAAAACCGACGTTATTACGACGACGTTAAAGCCCGTATTTCCACTAGTGTATATGAAGTTTTTAATGTAATAAGTATAAAAAAATAAAAAATATGCATAAAATGTAATACACAATGTAAACATAACCATATCATCATAAATTTGAGTAAAGAGACACACTCTCTTAAAATTAAAACCAACTCAAAAAACATCAAACACATATGAAGAAAGTCAAAAACAACATTGAGTAAAACCCAAATCACCTAAATCTATAGTGAATAAAAATCCAAAAAAACTTTGTACTAATGGGGATAACATTTCCCAAACCTATGATACAAGGTGTTTCATACTTAACTCGATACCAATATAACAACAATATATCTCTAGTACTAAAAATATTATCATGACCATGGGAATATACCATCGATTCTGAGATAGGTTCTACTAACTCAAGAAAAATCACATCAATATTGTTTTTTTGATAATATCAGGTTCATAGTCCTAATAAACTCTCTAATATCACTAAAAGAGTACCCAATAATACCATTATGCATTTTGATTATCACCAAAACTATAACCTAGACCCAAATACTATAAAACTATCTAATAAATCACTCAATTCTCACTTCTAGTAATTTATTTATAATAAAATACCTCCTAGGAAACATATATAAATCTATGAGCTAACCCAACTCTAACCCTATTATATAGAATATTATAGCTATCATAACTGGTATCCAATAAATAAGATAGGACAATACAATATTTTGAATTTTTCTTCTATGAAAAATTAATCATAAAATAGAAAATTCACCAAGCTAATTGATGTTCCTAGGAATATAATATACCATTGATGGGGGGTGGTGTGGGGTGAATCATTAGTGTTTTTTTACAATTCATGTTAAATAAAAATTATCCCCTGTAACATGTTAGAATTTTGATCTTCTCAATTTTTATATCTCACCATCACCTAAATAAAATAGTAATAAAGATAAATCAAAGGCACACATGTTTTTACAAGGTTCAGCTCCAATGTGGGTACTTACTCCTTAATATGTTCAATTATTATCTTAATACATAGATATTCACTATAAGAAACATGTGAATACAAATAGGATGTCTCCTGAAAAGATATTTATACTATATCTTACTAGTTTTCAATAGAAACAAAAATAAAATAAAAAATATCACATTAAATACAATATTATTTAGCAAAAAATCCAATCTCCCTCCAATCCATTTAATTATCTAGAATTAGTTACTTCTCATAACTAAAATTTCTGAAACATAAAGTCTAGAAATTCATTTACCTAGAATCAACTTCCAACCTTCTCAATACATAAATCCTCCAAAATTTATGCACTTTCTTCATTTATTTAATATTATTTGGAATATCATCTCTTCTTATTTTAGCTCACTGATCCTTTAAAACTTTTAAGTAAGGATCATTATAATTTCTAATATCAATATTATTGACAAATTTTAGCTCTGAATGAACTTACTCTTTATAAAACCAACCTTGATCGGATAAAATCAGTCTTAAATCATATAATCATCAACATTATTCAAATATCATTCAACCATATTCAATAACTTTGAAGATATTGGAGTTAGTCCATGTCAAATTACTTTGATAATCATGGTATCAAATATATTCAATAATTCCAAAAATATCAACTTAGAATCATGACTTTAACTTCTTTGACTTAATATCTATTATTTTCATCTTAAAATCAACACATTTAATTTTACTTCACCTAAAATATTATGTGAAAACACTTGAAACTATAACATCTTATAATTCTTAAACTTTTGATATTTTAAAAATGAAATTTACATCTCTTTAATCTTTTTTTCCTCTTCCTTACATCCTCCTATCATCTTCAACACTGAACGTCTTCCTCTTTTGATTTATATAACATTGGATTGACTCATATTCTGATTTCCCCAACTTCCGATCTTTAACTTAAGCTATGATGATCTTCATAACTTTCATCTATTCTAGAAAAATTTAGTATCATACCCTAATACACCTTCCATGTTTATCTTAAGTGATTTTTTTTATAACTCTATAATATTAGAGTTAAAATCACATTAGAAAATCTATCAGGATTTACTTGGGCTCTTGAACTTTATCAGTATCAACTAACATAACTTTCAATTATTATCACTATAGTTCTCAAATACCATTGATTCAGTTCCTATATATCATCCGAATACTTTAACATTATTATTATCTCCTCCACTTTGGATTTTTTAATTTATCTTAGCTTGAATTATAATTGATCTCACCAATCATCATGATGTTTATCTCATTGAAATATCAATGCAGTATCATCACACATACTTTCAAAAATTATCTTATAATTTACTCCATCACCCCAAATTTTCTATACGTATGATCCTTAATTTTTTTATTATACTTATGAACCTTAAAATTACCCTTACAAGATCAACCTTAAGGGTAAATAACTCTTATAAAATTCTAGATCACCCTTATTCACTTCTAAGTGCTTCTAAATTTGACAAACTTTGGTTGATTGAAGGCCCTTATGGACTTCCTGGCTACCCTTATGAAATTTAGTGGGTCTCTTAACTTCTCCACATTCCTGATTTCTATAGTAGAAAATAACTTTTGAATATATAATATCTTGTGTATGGCATAATATTATTATTATTTTGATATTCTAGTATTCTTCGGTAAACTCATATCTCATGCCTTTGTAATTTTCTAGTATACACACCTTAGTTACACTAATTTATAGAATCCATAATTATAAATCATTAGTATTCATTATCTTATGATAATTTGAATGCACTTATTCTCATAATTCCATAAATCATCAATTATTTACCAAAAAATAATTTTTAGATTCTTTCAAAAGCCTTCATGAACAACTTATTTAATTATCCACAATTTTATAACTTCCAAAAAATACTCATACAATATCATATTATATCTTCCATATTCATTCCTTTAAAACATATTGATTTATATTCACTTGTTACTTATAAACATAATTTTATCAAAGTTTGAAAAAAGCATCTTTAATAATTCTAATACTTGTTTTCTTCACTAACCCCCTTTAGATTTGTTGCCAGCACTAAAAAATATCATTCCAATGACATTAAAATTTTGAATAAAACCACAAAATTTCTTAAATAGAAGTGTCCTGACACCAAACTTCTAGATATAATAATTATTTTATAGATAATTCTATCCCCCAATGAAAATATTTTTTTGAATATAATTTTGATGTACTCCCCCATAATAAACACACTTAACTTTCCCCCCTTTTCACAAAAACAAAAAATTTAAATTCACAATAGATTAAGTACATAGTTGTGTACTTATCTCCACCTTTAAAAACAACATCCAAATAAAATTGGGGTCTTCTAAATAATTTCCTTAAGTTAGAGGAGAATGATGGATATGAAGTTTCATCTTTAATTATTCAAATATTTCTCTTAGCATAGATTTGGTGAACATATCTAAAATTGGATTTTTTTGAGATATACTACAAATTAAAATATTCATTAGCCACTTCCTCTTTGATGAAATGATACTTGATTTCAATATTATTGGATCTATATTACTACACTAAAATTTTAATCCAATCTATTTCACTATGAATGTAACAAGTATTTTTCAATGGTTTCTCAATATTCAACTTCAAATATTCTAGGTGAATTTTCATCTACATTATTTGAGAACATACATGTGTAATAGAAACATATTCAAATTTAGTTTCACTCAAAGTCATAAAACATTTTTTCTTACTATAAAAACTCATACAAAATTCCCCCAAGAATAAATATCCTCCATATATTGATTTTCAATCATTTTTCAATCAGCATTTAGGAAGATAAGTAACTTTAGTTTTCCATTTCTTGTATACATTGAACCATAATTTTATGGTGCTTTGAAATACCTCTAAATTATTTTAATACCTACCATGTTTTATTACTTTGGATCACTTTGATACCAATCAAACAAGGTTACAATATACAATATATCTAGTTTTGATACTATAAGATAAATCAAGATTCTTATTAACTTTAAAAAGTACTTTTGATTTAAACTTACTCCTACTCCATCTTTTCTCAATTTCAAACTAATTTCAATAGGTTTGGTAACTTCCTTTGAATCTTCCATGCCTAATTTATTCAATAATTTCTTGGAATATTTCTCTTGGGAAAGGAATATGTAACTTACTCTTTGTTTAATTTTTAATCCTAGAAATAAATTCATCTATGTGAGTAATGATATATCAAAGTGCATCTTCATTTATTTTGAAAACTCAGAAAAACCATTTTTCCCATCACTTAAAAAAATATTTCATCAATATAAAATATAAAAATCAAGGTACTTATTATTATCTCTATTATATATTAGTTTATATTAAATTTTACTTCAGAAAATTTCAACTATTTCAAGAAACTATCAAGTTTGGAGTATTGAGCATGAGGGGCCTACTTTAACATATAAAAAAATTTCTTCAAAGTATGAAATATAGTTCTATTAATATTAAGTATAAAACCTTCAAGTTTCTCAATAAATACCACTTACCCAAGATCTCTATCAAGAAAAGAAAATTTCACATCCATCTGATAAAATTTATAACCCCTATGTATTGAAATTAAAAAAACATCTTGATAGTTTCATATCTCACATTTGGTGAAAAAGTTTCTTCAAAATCCACACCTTTATCTTATGAACACGCTTTTCAAACTAATCTAGAATTTTTCCTTGATATATAAACTTTTTCATTGATTTTGATTCCAAACACCCATTTAGTTCTAATCACATTATTCCCTTTGAGTCTTGGAATTAGATACTTGGTGTCATTTTTCTCAATCTTATCTAAACCATCATTTATCACATTTATTAACTCCTTATGGTCAACTTCTTATAAAACCAATTGAGGTTAAAACCCTGAGATAAGTTCCATTATGTTTTCAATCCTCAATTTTATTCTCATATTCACTAGTGATTCCTAAATTCTGTTGATATTTTAGGATTCAAACCATTTTTGCAACTTTTGAAACTTTAATATTTTTTACCATTATTTTTCCCTTATCACTAGACTGATCAAAGTTTTTATCATCCTGGGTAGGTTCAACACCACTGTCCTTTTATCTATAATTTTTGGAATTTAACTAGTTACCTTTCGTTATTTCCTCAAACTCACCTTCATTTATACATTTTATTTTAAAGTTATTTTCAAGGAATTTTATATCATAAGAATAAAGTAAATTGGGTAGCAATTTATTATAGAATCCATAGATCATTAAATTAGATGAATATCCCATGAATACACCTTCATAATATTTTTCACCAAACTTTTCCAAAATTGGATTTATGATCTTCATTAAGCATGAAATCCCATAAACCTTCAAGTATTTTATTGTATGCATTTTATTATACCACATCACCTAAGGATTCATTTTTGATTTCAGTCTAAAAAACATCTATTTTTAACATGAAAAACTATACTTCTAGATTATTTTTAAAATAAATTTCAAATTTTATATTCTATAAGCACAATTATTCTCATGTCTTAAAAGCTTTTATTTTTTTGTTTCTAAAACTCCATTTCATTGAGGAGTGTAGGGATAATTGTACCAATGATTAATTTTATTTTTCTTCAGGTAGGAATCAAAGGAATTTCTTATGAAATACTCTCTATTATCTATTATAAACTTTTAAATTTATAATCATAGATCCTTCTCAACATCCATTCAAAATATTTTGAACATCTCAAAAACTTTATATTTATATTTTATAAACATTACATTGGTCATATGAGTGAAATCATCAATAAAAGTAATAAATTAAAGATAACCCTTTTGAGATTGATGTCTCATCGGTCTATATAATTTAGAATGTATAAGTTCATGTGGTTTGGTGGAATAAATCTATACTCTCTTGTGATATACACTAACCATACTTCCCTTTTGGAATGACTCACACATTACATATTTTTTTTCTTTAGTTGTAGTAATTTTTTCACCAAATATTCCTTTATGATTCTACTCATATTTTTATAACCAAGGCAACCAAGCCTTTGTTTCAGAACATATTTTCATCTAAATCACTCAAATAGAAAGCATTAATAGGGTTTCCAATTTATAATATATCACCACCGGTTCTATTTACCCTTATGATAATTTTTTTATATTTAAAGAATTAGATGATACATGAATATTTTCATAAGATAATTTATTTTTTATCATCACATAGTTGGAATAAGTTTTTTTAAGTCCATCATCAGATAGAACATTATCAAACATTAACTTTAGAGCTTCTATTTCTTCCATACCGATTCCTATTATTTTTAATGAACTATCATTCCCAATGGTAACTACTCCATTTCCTCAAATGTTTTTCAATATTTCCATTTCACTTTTCATATGTGAGGAACATTTTCTATCAAGTATCCATGAATTATCATTTCTAATAGATTTCAGAGAAACCTAAACTAAAATATATTTTTTCTTGTATCTTATATTTCTAAACTCCGTTTTCTTTTCCAGCATAAGGAACCTATCCCAAAATATTAGTCATGAAATATTTTTAACAGTGACCTAAATAGTCACATATTTTAAAAAATATCCTCTAGGAAATCAATTATATTATGAGAATGTTAATTCAATGAACTATTAACAACCAATTTATCCTTCTAAAAATATTTCTTTATCTTTTGGAAGATGATTTCATTTCATTTAGAGTTTCTCTCTCTTAATTAATGAATACTCTTAGAGAGTGAAATGTTTTACCAACAAATATACTTCTGGTTCCAAAAGACCCCCTAACACTAATAATATCCCATGGAGATTGATCCTACAATTGATATGAATTATGTTTAGGATGAGGTTATTGAAGTCAAGCAATTTTGGCAAGTTTCAATTTCCTTAAGCATGGGGAATATTTTTTTTTAAAATTTACTCTTAAATTCCACTCATTTAGAGGTTTTATATTTTTTATTTTCATACCACACTTTCCCATATTTATTTTTCAAACATGCATAATTAGTAAAACCATGGCTATATTCAAGTTTAGTAGGATAATATTTCTCCTAAATTTTTGGGTTAACTCTATCAATAGCCTGAGATGATTCTACTTTAACATACAAATATTTTTTGAACTCCTCATTCATCTAGTTTAGAGTTTTTAGACTCAATAAATCTTTATTGTGTATTACATTTAACTTATACTTTAGAAACAAGTTTTTCATCAAGGCCTTTCACCATTTTACATTGTTGAATAACTTTCAACTTGATGTTTTTAATTTTCTCACTGTAAGTGTCTTCCTTTTTGAATAACACATCTTTCCTCAATTTATCTTAGCAACTTCATTTTTCAAAAAACTAACTTCTTTCATGAGTTTAGTGTTCTACTTAAGATAAACCTCATGTTTCAATTTCAACATGTGTTCCTTGTATGTTTCTTGACCTTCCTATACTTTACTGCTTAAATTATCATATGATTTTTCCATATTGGTGATGGAGGATCTTACATTTTTATGACTTTATCTTCTGATGGACTACTTTCAATTTAGAATTCCCCCCATTCCTTATTCAGAATACTCATTTTCTTTATGGTAATCCTTTTTATTCTTTCAGTTTATTTTTTAACTTTATTTAATTTTTTACCCCATTTATTTCTTTAAGATATTCTTTTTGGATCATAATTATCATACTCACCACCCATTTTCATTCAATATTTTTTTTAAAAAGTGTCTGATTCCACCACACTTAAAGATTTTGAGTGAGAGTTTTCTATTGAAGTTTCCTTTTTTTATTTTCATAATTTTCTCAACATAAGAGATATAATCCTATTATAGTCATAATTATTCTATTCCTAAAATTATAATTCATTAGAGTCCTTATCTTATGGTTCTCTTATTTTAAGATTCTTAAAATATTCAAAGGATATCTCCTCCTTGATCTTATTTTTAAATTCTATAGTTTTCATCATCTCATAAGAAAAATGTATGTTAAGTATTTCATCAAGAGAAAAGTAATATCTATCATCTAATGAAAATAATTTAAGACAATATTTTTTTTGGGGATGTTTCTCATAAACTTTTTGATGATAGTTGACTCTTAAAAAGTGCATCTGAATCCTATGATGTTGCTGATAATTTCATTCACTCTTATGAAGTATTCATTAATGATCTATTCATTAACCATCCGAAAGTATTAAAATTAACTTTTCTAGATCTAAAGCTTTGATTTATTTATTTTCAAATTACCATCAAAGATATATTCAAGTTTATCCCAAGTCTCCTTTATAGTTTCAAGACCCATCAAATTCATGTAGACTTTATCAAATGAGGAAACAAAAATGGAATTCCTCTCCTTACTATCAACCTCAAAGTTTATATTATTTATAAATATCATGGGGGTATCTTTCACCAAAAATGGAAATACCATAATAGTAACAAAAAATAATTACATTCCAGGTGAAAATATACAGAGTATCATCCCATTCTTCCATCCATGATCATTTTTTCCATAAAATGTAGGTATAATTTTTTTTGAATGAATTGAGATTTTCCTTCTTAACCAAAGTAGGTATATAGAATATGGAACCTTTTCTCTCATTCCAATTGAATTTCCTGAGAATATAATAAACTAATAAGAAGGGGAAGGGGTGAATCAGTAGTGTTATTTTACAATTTATGTTAACCTAATATTAACCTTTTCAATTTTTTAGAGTTTGTATCGTATAAAATTTTATATCTCACCCTTACCCAAATGCAATAATAATAAAGATAAATGTAAGGAATATAGGTTTTTACAAGATTTGGTACCAATCTAGGTAGATAATCCTTAATAAATTTAGTTATTATCTTGATGTATAAATATTCACTATATTATTAAAGTGAATATAATTATTCTATCTCTTGAAAATCCCTCACTATCTCCTAATAAGATATTTACACCGAATCCTGCCAGTTTACAATGGAAACACAAATAAAACTAGAAATATCACTTTAAATCTAGGATTATTTAGAAAAATTATAATCTTAATTTGACCCTTTCAATTATTTTGAATTAAATTATACTCATAAATGAAATTTCTATAACTTATAGTCAAGAACTCCAATTACTGGAACTCAAATTTAAACCTTCTCAATGCAGCAATACTCTAGAATTTAAGTGCTTTATTTACTACTATGATATTTTTAGGAATATAATATCTTATGATTTGACCTCACCGATCCTTAAAAACTTACAATTTGAGATCACTATAATTTCTACTCTCAATATTATCAACAAATTTTAGTTCTGAATAAACATTCTATTTATATAACCAAAATTGATCTGATAAAATCAGCCTTCTAGTTTCAAATATTCTACCTTATTCAAGTCTTAGTAAATCACTTTAAATACCTATGAATATATTTGAGTCAGTTCTCATCAAAGGACTATACTAATCTCAGTTCCAAATATCTTAAATACTTCAAAAAATATCATCTTAAAATCACAACTCCAACTTCATGGGGTTTCATATATTTGACTTCCAACTCAGTATCATCAAAATGAATTTGAATTAACCTAAATGATTAATTTAAAATGATAAAAACTCTATAATCTTCCAATTATTAAACTTCTAATTATTTTAAAATGAACTTTACATCACTTCTATCTCTATTTATTCCTTTTTCTTCTATCCACTAGTCATATTTACTTATAAAAGTCTCCATATTCTAATTTCCATAACTTTTGGATGACTCATTTTTAAATTACCTCAAATTTGGATCTATAGAAACCACTAATATTATCATTATAACCTTTATATCTTCTAGAAAAAGTTAATATCAAAACTTAAGATACCTTACAGGTTTATCTTGGTATATATCTTCCATAACTCTAAAATACCATAGTTAAACCCATATTATTGAATCTACATGGCTTTAATTCATCACTTGAATTTAATCAGAAACATCTGACATAACTTAATATTATTAGTACAAGACTACTCAACTACCATTACTTTATCATATGATTATATCTTCCAAATACTTCAACACCAACCTTCTCACTCCCCCATTGGGTTTATTAGTTTAGATCATCTTGAATCATAATTAATCTCACCAATCACCTTGATTTTTATCACATTGAAAAATCATTGTAGTATCATTAGACTTACATTTCAAATGTATCTTCTGGTTTACTCCATCACCTAAAATTATATAAGTATCCAACCCTTATAATTTTTAGATTACCCTTATGAACATTCATTTAACCCTTATTAGATTATCCATACAGGTAAATGGATCTTACAAAATTATGGATCACCTTTATGTGATTTATTGAACTTTTACCTTTTCTAAACATTGGATGACTGATGAAACTTATGAACTTCTAGGTTACCCTTATGAAATTATGTGGTTCTTTTACCTTTTCCATATTTCTAATGTCTATAATAACAAGTTGCTTGTAAATAAAAATTACCTTATTTATTAAATAATATACTTTCCTCTTATGATATCTCAATATTCTTTAACACACTCACATCCCATGCCTTTTTCACTTTATAACATACACACCACCACTTCACAAAATTTTGAATTCCAAAATTTCTAATAATTATTACTAATGTGCTCCTAAAAATTCAAACACAATTCTCGTAACACCCTAAGGTTTAAAAAAAATTGAAATGCATGAAACACTGATTCTCTACTTAATGACACATTATTTTAAGAAGATAGATATAAACTAGCCGTTATACATAATTTTTCCGCTTCTATGATTTGAATTTCAAAAAATGGGCATCTATGGGTGTGATTAGTAAGTTATTTGGAGTTTGATAGAACCAAATTGTTTTTTTGGTGAATAGTAACATACCCTTATGAATAGTAATACGAGCCTTATGAATAGTAAATAATAATATTATTTTATTTTCTTAAGTTTATAAGATAATGAGATATTGATTGATTTTTAAGGTGATATAAAATGAGTTCTAGTTATAAAATTGTTATTTTTTGAATAAATTATGATTTTATTTTAAAATTAAATTAATCATATTTATAAAATTATTTTCAAAAAATAGAGTTCATTTTTTAATTCTACACATTTAAAAATGGTTAGGGTGAATTTTTTTTATTTTTCAAAGATAGTTTAATTTTTGGTGAATAGTAAAAATACAGTTTTAAGTTTTTGGTGTGTTTGATGACATCATAATGATTTAATAATGATGTAATCATTCTGTCCAACTCTTGAGGATTAAAATATGATATGAGGTGTCCCAAGTTTCCAATAACATGGAAAAAAACCATGGGAAATCCCATGGTTTTGTAAATACCACTAATGAGGTGTCCTTTGAAATTAATTTAAAACTCCCTCACTTTCACTATAAATACCACCCTCACCCCTCTTACTATCACACCTATAATTCCTTGATAATTGTCTAAATTCTACCAAATACCCTTCACAAGTCTCTTACCCAAATCCAATACTTTCTGGTCTCAGCAAAAGGCCAAAACCAAAGGCCTTAAGGAGGATCTTAAGGAGAAGAGATCCAGAGGTAAAGATCCTCTTTCATTTTCTTGTGTTTTCTTTTCAATTCTTTTATTTTCTTATAATCTATTCTAATAACCTTATCCAATAGGAATTAAATATCCATTATTATATATATGTTGATTTTTTTCATGTTTATGAAAAAATTCATCATCATTCTTCTTCTCCTCTTCATCTTTTTCTAGAAGTAAAACACCGTATGTTATGTGTTGATTTACCGATATCGTGGACAATGTGTCTTTATTTTACTTTAATTCCTTAAAAGATGGTTGTAAAACCATTTTAACGGTTAAAAAAGTTTTTAAAGTGTATGATATGACCTCTATTATGTTCTGTAATTAACTTATATGCATAATATTATAGGTATATGATGAATCAAGTTCGTGATTATTGAAGAACCGCAAAAATGATCTAAATGAATACTACTAATGATTTATCTAATGATTCATCCTCATAACATATAATAAAAATGATTTATAGAATAATTTAATATTATATAAACATATTGAAACCATTTCATTATACTTTTGGAGTTTTTCTTCCATTCGACAAGAAAATGATTTACGAACCGACCATGGAAATCATGTAAAGCACTCACTCGAAACGATGGAAATAACAAAATATTATTAGTAAATGGGTCAAATGATGTTATAAAATGATAATATAAGGCCAACGAGCCTGTACCCGAGTGGTAAGGGCTCCTTCTTGGCATCCAAGAGACCCAGGTTCAAAACCGGGTGGAGGGGAATTTCCGGGTTACTGCAGCAGCACTGTAGCAGGAACTGTTCGGTACTGTAGTAACCGGACTATTCACCTAATTTGGGATTTCGAGCCACCGGTTTGGGCCTACGGGTCTCAGGGCCTTCAGGCCATCAAAGGCCTTCGGGCCACAGGGCCTTCGGGCCATTGAAGACCATGAATTAGCCCAGTTCACACAGAGCAGGCCTCATATGAGGATCAGAGCACCAGTAGTAGTCACCAGAAGCAGAGCTAACCAGATTGGAAGAATGAGAGGGTATGGAAACCGCCATCGGGACCAGACACCGTGCAGCTTTGTACGGGGCAATGCTAGCCGATCAGCCATGCAGGTGGGGAGCTAAAGGCAATCAATGATGCAGAAGCTGGGGAGGGGCAGCTCTAGTGGGTTGGCCCTATGGGACATGTATTGGGGATGGTATTCCTCTAGGCCTTTAGGTCATATATTACGGGTCATGTTGTGCCTTGTGCCTTGGGCCTACGGGTCATGTATGGGTTGCCCTTCAACCCTTAAAAGGGGGATTATCTATAATAAAATAAAAAAGAAGGCCTTCAGTCCATTCAGGATAAATGGTAATATAAGGTGTTATAAAAATTAATATGTTTCTTTATAATATTAATAACACCCTTTTAATCATTATACAGAAGGTTTAAACAATTTTTAAGTAAGAAGAACCTGAGGTAAGGGAATTCTTAACCTAGTTTCCATTCTTTGGGTTAACCTTTTATTTCATTAATTATGAGGTACTAAGATTATTTGTGCAATTAATTTAATTCATATTATGTTTTATTATGTGTATTTATAGTGTATTCACATATTAATCTTATTATATCAATTCTCACTTCAATTATATGATATTTTTAAGGGACTTTTCTTTAAAAATTCTCTTTTACAAAATTCAAAAGCAATATTTTTTTATGAAATTATTCATGTTTTATGATTATGTTATGGTTCTTGGTAATTGTTTATGATGAATTGTGAGACCTATATATCCCTTCAATTCATTGGTCATGTGTAAGTTGGAGGTCATCCGTATGGTTACTACAAGTGTAACTGTGATGGTTACACCATAAGGTAACCGTGAGGGTTACATTGTAAGGTTTCCATGAGGG
The DNA here is from genome assembly GCA_963277665.1 of Viscum album. Classification (NCBI taxonomy): domain Eukaryota; kingdom Viridiplantae; phylum Streptophyta; class Magnoliopsida; order Santalales; family Viscaceae; genus Viscum; species Viscum album. Next base: position 1,370,691,802 of record OY728141.1, on the reverse strand, counting down.
ATACAAATAATAAGGTAAATTTGAGGGTTAAAATATAAGTAAGTAATTCCCCAATATACCTTTATGGGTTTATATATTTTATTTAATGTTTTATGTAAATATCATGTTTCACAAAGTAAGTATATATGGATGAGAAGTATATCTTTGTGGAAATGATTTCATATGTTTTTAAGTATTCATGGACTAATGGTTTATTTACTTATTTTTATATACCTTAATGATATTTTTATGCTCATAGCATGTTTTAAATGTTTTTCATAGGTTATAAGGATTTTTAATAGAAATAATGAAGTCAAGTTAAATGTTATGAAGATTTTTCAAAGAAATCATGTTGTTGTTTTGTGTTAAAAATTCTATGTTTTGGAAGAAATGGATACTATTTTAATGGTACCAACTTTTTATGCTTGTGGGTTGATATGTTTGAGTTATGTCCTAAGTTTATAAAAATCTAAACCAAAATTATCTTTTGTAATGTAAATTAGTGAAATCTAGTTGAAATATCTATATTGTGTAATGTTTAAGGCTTAGTCCTTATAGTTGGTATCAGATCACAACTTAGATAGATTTAGGAGTTAGTATGATGTAAACAGAATACTATAAATGATTTTTACCATATGTTTATGTTGAAATGGTATAGAATTTAAATATTACCATGTTGATTCATCTAAGATATGTATGTTCAGAATGGTTTTCTATAGATGAAACAAGGAATCTAAAGTTGGAAGGAATCAAGAGGCTGATATCTTTCCAAATCTGTAATCAGGAATGGTGGGAATTGGAACTGAGTAGTTTTTTATGGCAATGGATTAGCTAACACAGAAAATAAATGGTGGTGGAATCCATGCAAGAGAACAACTAGTGCTACCCTAAAGAAACATAATTATAGTGGAACATTTTATAAGGAAACACCCTCTTACTTTCAGTGGATATTATGACCCAGTAGCAGTTGAAGGATGGATTAAATCCCTTGAAAAGAGATTTGATGTTATGTGATGTTTAGATAATCAAAAGGTTATTCTTACAATTTATCATTTTGAAGGTGAATCTGATCAGTAGCGGTCAATGGTCAATAATATCAGTGATAGAGAGTATATTGAAGCCCTATAGTGGGATGAATTTAAAAGTGTTTTCCTTGAAAAATATTTTCCTAAGGTGGTTTGACTTAGTATGGAGAATAAATTCCTTGAATTGAGGAAAAATGAGGAAGATTTAGTGGCTGTGTATGAAGAAAACTTCAACTGATTGGAAAGGCATGCTCCAAATCTTATTTTGGATCTTGATAGCAAAATCAACCATTTTTACTCAGGATTGAAGCCAAAATATCTAAGGGCATTGGCCTCCTAAGAATTAAAAATTTATGAGAAACTTGTATGATGTGCTGAGAGGGTATAAATGGAGTTTGTTTATGATCACATGTACTTTGAGAACAAAGATAAGAATAGGTCTAGATGACAAGAAATGGGTAAGAATCAATCAAAGAAATATGATGGTAAGAAAGTTTACTTTAAAATTTGTGAAAAGTGTGGTAAAAAGCACGCTAGGTAATGCCTTAATAAAACTGGGAAGTGTTTTCGATGTAGTAAGTTTGGAAATATGGCCTGAGATTGTAATGAAATTGATCTTAAGATCAATTCTGATAAGAAAACTGTAAAGTGTTTCAAATGTTGTGAGATTATTCGTTATGAAAATGGCTTCCCAAAGAAAGATCCGAGTGATAGAAATAATCTAGTCTATAAGTAGAAAAGTGTATTGAGATTCTTTGTGACTACGTTAGTAGATGTCGGGGTATCTAATAAAGTGGTATTAGGTGATTTTTTTTATTTACTCAGATTTTTCTAAATTATTTTTTGATAGGGGGTCTACACATTATTTATTTTTAATATTTTTTTTGGTAAATTGGAAATATCATATTGACAAATGAGACTAGAACTTATTATTAAAACACTAGGGGGAAATGTTACAGAGAAAAGGCATTTTAATAATCTTACTGTTGTTATCTATGTAAATACTTTACCTGAAAACCTTGTTGTCATCCCCTTAGTTGAGTTTGACATCATTCAGGGTATTAATTGACTTTTTGTTTATCATGTTAATATTTATTACAGAGCTAAAGAAGTTGTTTTTTAAAAAGAGTTTCAGTTTTTATAAAATAAAGAACCCATATAATTGATAACATATCAGGAAGTTGAGAAACTATTGAAATATGGAAATGAATTTTATCTTGATTATATTGTTGAAAATAAGGGAACTGCTCATATTAATGATGTTCCAGTGGTAAATGAATACCTTGATATTTTTTCTGATGATTTACCCAGTGTTATACCTGATTGGGAAGTTGAATTCACAATTTATTTAGTTCCTGATGCTAAGAAAATTTCAAATTCCCCATATATAATGAATCAAATGGAACTGCTTGAATTGAAAAAATAGTTACATGAGTTGCTTTATAAAGGATTCCTTCATCCTATCACTTCACTATGGGGAGCTCCTATTTTGTTCATTAAAAAGAAAGATGGTTCCATGAGACTTTTCATTGATTATAGAGATTTGAATAAAATTAATATTAAGAATAAGTATCCTTTTACTCACATCGACGACTTGTTTGATCATCTCTAGGGAGTTCTGTATTTTTTCAAGATTGAATTGAGATTCGATTACCATCAGCTAAAGGTGAAGGAGGATGGCATTACAAAAACATCTTTTCAAACTAGATATGGTCATTTTGAATTTGCTGTTTTTCCATTTGGGTTAACTAATTCACCTACTGTATTCATTGATCTTATGAATTGAATATTTTATGAGTTATTGGATAAATTTGTGGTTGTTTTTATTGATGAAATTATAGTATATTCTAGAATTAAATAGGATCATGAAAAACATCGAAGGGTTGTTTTTAAAACCTTAATAGAAAATAAAATGTATGGAAAATTCAGTAAGTGTGAATTTTGGTTGCAAAAAATTTATTTTCTTGGTCACATTGTTTCTAAAGATGATGTAACTATTGATCCTGATAAAAATAAAGTTGTTGAAGAATGGTCAAGACCCACAAATATAACTGATATTCGCATTTTTCTTGGTTTAGTAGGTTATTACCAGAGGTTTGTTGAAAACTTTTCATAGTTTGACTAAGTTAACTCGAAAAGGAGTTAAATTCATCTTGAAAAAAGAACACAATTTTTGTTTTTAGAAACTGAAAAGAAGATTGGTGAATCCTCCACTTCTGAACCTACCTTCTGAAATTGGTGAGTTTTTCATCTATAGTGATGCTTCATTAAAGGTACTTGGTTTTTTTTTGATGTAGAATGATCAAGTAATTTCTTATACTTTAAGACAACTAAAAACTCATGAGTTAAATTATCCCACACATGATTTGGAATTAGAAGCTGTGGTTTTCTCTTTAAAAATCTAGAGGTATCATTTATACAGATCCAAATGTGAAATATATACTGACCACAAAATTCTGAAGTATATATTAAATCAAAAGGAATTAAACATGAGGTAGAGAAAATGGCTTGAATTGATAAAAGATTATGATTACATGATCAATTACCATCCTAGAAAAGTAAAAAAATTGGCAGATGCCTTGAGTTGAAAACATCATGCATCATTAACTATGTTATTCCTGGAAAAAGACCCTTTGATCAATGATTTAATGAATTTTGTCTTCGAAGTTTTTGGTGCAAGAAATTACTTTGTTTTTTTAGGTTTCGGTGAAATCATTTTTCTCAGATAGAATTAAGCATAGAAGGCAGACAGAGACCTACATAAAAAGGTAGAATTTATTAAAATGGGTATGTTTCTAGAATTTAACATTGATAAAGATTTTGTTTTGATATTTGGAAAAAGATTGTGTGTGTCTTGTATTTTCCAGCTAAATAAAGATTGTACGAATCTCATAGTTCTCTGTTTTCAATTCATTTTGGTAGAATAAATATGTATAGAGATATTTGAAAATATTATTAGTGGGATGGAATGAAAAGAGATATTGAATATTTTACCATGAAATGTTTAACATGTAAATAGGTTAAAGTAGAGCGATAGTTACTGAAGGGGATGCTTCAGCCTTTACCAGTGCTAGAGTGGAAATAGGAAAATATATCCATGGTCTTTTTTGTGGGACTATTAAAGACTTATTGAGGTAATAATGCAATCTGGGTTATTGTTTATCGGCTGAATAAATTTTCTCATTTCCTTCATATTTGAGATAATATGTCTTTGGATAAGTTTTCTAAACTGTACCTAAAAGAGATTGTCAGGTTACATAAAGTTCCTCTTTCTAGTGTATCTGACCATAATACCAGGTTCACTTATAATTTTTGTAAAGGCCTTCATAATTCATTGGGAATAAAATTAAATTTTAGTACATCTTTTCATCCTCAATCAGATGGGTAGTCAGATTGGATGATTCGGACTTTGGAGGATATGATTCGAAATTTTTCAATGGACTACTAAGGAATTTGGGATCAACATCTTTAATTTTTTGAATTTTCTTATAATATCAGTTTTCATTATAGTATACAAATGACACCTTTTGAGGAATTATATGAGAAGTGGTGTCAAACTCTATATTTTTGGGATAAAGTTGGGGAATGGAATTTGATGGGACTAGAATTAGTTGAGGAAGTGGATGAGAAAGTGAATATGATCTAGAAACACATGAGGATGGATCAAAACATACAGAAAAGTTATGAAAATAATAGGAGGAAAGAATTTTCTTGTGATGTAGGTGATTATCTTTTTTAGAATCTCACCATGTAAAAGTGTTATGTGTTTTGGTAAGAAAGGAAAGTTAAGTCCATAGTTCATTAGACCTTATGAAATCTTTGAGAAATTTAGACTATTTACCTACTGAGTAGCTTTTACTCTAAGTTTATCTTAGGTACACAATATTTTTCTTGTTTTAATGTTGAGAAAGTATGTGCCAGATTCATCTCATGTTTTGAGCTCAAAAATAGTTCAGTTGGAAGAGAATTTTTCTTATAAAGAGAAACCTGTTCAAATTCTTGATCAAATAGAACAAGTATTATGGAATAAGGTAATCCACTAGTAAAAGGTGTTGTAGAGAAACCACATGGTTGAAGAAGAAACATGGTAATATGAAAATTCTATGAGGGAAATATACCCTCAATTGTTTAATAAGTAAATAAAATTATGAGGAAACAATTTCAAGAAGGTGGGGAGAATGTAACACCTTAAACATAATTTTCCACTTCTATGATTTGAATTTCAAAAAACAGACATCTACGATTATGATCAGTAAGTTATTTAGAGTCTGATAGAACCAACCTGTTTTTTTGGTGAATAAGAACATACCCTTATGAATAGTAATACGACCCTTATGAATACTAAATCATATTAATATTTTATTTTCTTATGGTTATAAGATAATGAGATCTTGATTAAATTTTCAAGGTGATATAAAATGAGTTATAGTTTTAAAATTGTTATTTTTTGAATAAATTATGATTTTATTTAAAAATTAAATTAATAATATTTATAAAATTATTTTCAAAAAATGGAGTTCATTTTTTAATTCTACACATTGAAAAAATTTTAGGGTGAATTTTGGGGATTTTATGAGAGTTGAATTTTAAGTGAATAGTAAAAATACAGTTATAAGTTTTTGGTGTGTTTGATGACATCATATTGATTTAATAATGATGTAATAATTCTAGTCAACTCTTGAAGATTAAAATATGATATGAGGTGTCCCAAGTGGCCAATACCATGGGAAAAACCCATGGTAAAGCCCATGGTTTTGAAAATACCACTAGTAACGTGTCATTTGAAATTAATTAAAAACTCCCTCACTTTAACTATAAATACCACCCTCACCCTGTCTTCCTCTCACACCTCTCAAGCCTTGAGTATTGTCTAAATTCTGCCCAATACCCTTCAAAAGGTTCTTCCCCACATCAAAAACTAACTGGTCTCAACAAAAGGCCAAAACCGATGCCCTTAAGGAGGATCTCAAGGAGAAGAGATCAAGAGGTAAAGATCCTCTTTCATTTTCTGGTGTTTTCTTTTTCATTCTTTTCTTTTCTTATAATATATTCTCCTCCCCTTATCCAAGAGGCATTAAATATCTATTATTATATATATTCTGGATTTTTATCATTTGTATGAAAAAATTCATCATCATTCATCCTCTCCTCTTCCTCTTTTTCTAAAAATAAAAATACCATCCGTGATGTGTTGATTTACCGACACCGTGGACGATATGTATTCAATTTACTTTACTTCCTTAAAATATGATTGTAAAACCATTTTAATGGTTAATTTTTTTTTAAATTTTATGATATGACCTCTCTTATGTTTTGTAATTAACTTATATGCATAATATTAAATGTATATGATGAAACAAGGTCATGATTATCAAAGAACCACTAAAATGATCTAAATGAATATCACTAATGATTTATCTAATTATTAATAATCATACCATATAATCAACATTATTTATGGAATTATTTAATATTATATAAAAATATTAACACCATTTTATTCCACTTCTGGAGTTTCTCTTCTATTCGATAAGAAAATACTTTACGAACTGTGTAATGGACCAGACCCTACTGGTCTATTACTTTGCCAAATTCTAGTGTTTGGGGTGTCTTAGACACTATTAGTGAGTTAGGAGGGTGTCAGTGTTAGTGGCAGGGTGTCACTGGTTGGTCTCACCAATCGGTGCCGCACCCAAATGGTGCCACTGTGGGGTGTCAGGGTTCTTTCCCCAGTTTTCCAGTAACACCTCTTTTAAGTATTATTACCATTTTAAAATAATTTAAGGCCATTTTAAGGCCCATAAAATATTTTTAAACCCCCAAGAGCTGGGAGACCCTTGAGTTACCAAAACACGTGGCCTGTCACACCTTTTCCACATTTTCCAGCTTCCTATGTTTTCCAGTTTCTCCCCTATTGCATGTTTTATCCGTTTAAAGGAAATCTATTAACTCACATTAGTTTTATCTAACATATCCAAGGAGAATTATTAAATCTCAATTAATACCAACATGTGAAACCACCCAACCACATGGTCTATCCACAATTTGACTTTTAAGTACTTCTAAATCATCCCCCGGATTTTAGGATCTAGCCTCTTCTTAAGTCGAGGTCCACTCTTCATTATTACTTTCCGTTTATCTTAGTGAACCTTGAGACTTCCTCCCAAGATGAATCATGCACCCATGCTTGATCCCTTCCCGCTCAGCCTTAGATTCCTTGGAGTTCTTTCTCTACAATTAATGCATTCCTAGTTCTTCATTCGAGGAGAAAACTTCGATCCTTGATCATACAAGTTGGGGTTCTTCCTTTGTCTCTTTTTATTATGCATTATGCGGGGTGGGTATGATAATGTTCCCTCAGGATGTAGATGAAACCAAATTTAACAAAGATAATGAAAATAATTTTAAATAATTAAGGGGTGGAAATGATGATGTTTATGTTGATATGTTTTACCTTTCTTTTTATATTTTGAATTGTATGGACTCATGTCCACTAAAAATCATAGTCATTGGTGGTCCTTTCTTGCGCACTAATCAAGCTCTATTTTTCTGGATAACCTTGTGAATGAATGGTTATAGCATGAAAAAATGATTAACCATTTAAACTTGGTTAATTAAATGGATTCCTTATAAATAAGAACCCCCCGTGTGATCACCCCGGTTAACTAAATGAAAATAAGGAACTTAATGAATGGAATTGGCTAAATCTGAAAACTTCTTGCTCCGTTTTGGTGATATGTGTGGTTGTTCTGTTTAATGTTTATGAGGTGACTTAAAAAGGTGGGATGGAATTTTCTAGTTGAGAATTTGTTGGCCTATGAATCTATGGTCGTGTAGAGACGGTATATTGGGGTTTGGTTTGGTTCCAGTACTTTGAGGGATCTCACAAATCCCTTTTGATGTTGTTACTTTACAAGAGAACCGAGTGTGAATGCTTAAAAGCCTGCTTGGCTATTTTTCCTTAAGTTTTTGTCTTGGTTTGTGGTTATTCCTGTTAGTTTCCTGGTAGTGAAGGAATGATTTAAATGGAATCACTTGAACATGATAACGAGAAAGGATACAATGGGGGATTGTTTTCCAGAAATGGGTTGTGCTCTGGTTGTGGCTATTGTGTATTTGTGCATGTAGGGATAGAAGCAAGAGTGTTTGTGTATGGGATGTTTGTTTGTTTTGGAACCCTTAAGTATGGATGAGTTCCTGTTTACCTATATGTATAATATTTAGTTCTTGTGCTTCTTATTCTCTCCCCACCCATGTTGCGCACTTCATACCGAATGTCCCCATTTCACGGGGAGGGTGTTTTTCCCAACATTCATAAGAGTGGCTGGTTATTAGCTTATTTTTGGTCCCTCTCCTAGGTATCCCAAGACTCTCCGAGCAGGCTATGATGGCCTAAGGTTCATTATGGACCAAGACTCTTCGTGTAGGGTGTGTGGTGGTGGTTGGTCCAGGTGTGTGTGGGTAGGTTTGTTTCCTAAGTGTCTTCAGGATAAGGCCCAAATGTCTTCGGGCGTGACAATGGTTATTATCGCCCATGTGTCTTCAGGTGTGGAATTGGTTATTTTGGCCTAGGTTTCTTTGGTCATGGTGGTGGTTTTTGTGGCCTAGGTGTTTGTGGGCATTGTTATGTGTGGTTGTGGTGGCCTAGGTGTCTGCGGGCGGGATGTGTGGTTGTGGTGGCCCATAAGGTTGTTGTTGGGGAGGTAGAGGGACTGTAGTGGAACCACTATGGGAGAGGTATGATAGGTATAATGTCCCAAATAACTAGTTGGATAGTGGTGCGGGGTACCCAAATATCGATGTGTTATTACTATTAATTTACCTGACTTGCATTATTTGGGGAGTGTGCCTTGGTGAGTCTGGGTGGATAGTTTCCTTTATAGGTGTTTTGGTTACCTCATTTCTCATGGGGAATTAGAGTTCCTCCCCACTTATGCACAAGAGATTTTGGTTTCCCTACTGAGTATACCTGTATACTCACCCTACATATATAAAATTGATTTCAGGTTCCCAGGAGGACTTTTAGGACCATGGAGGACCTTACTAGCTCGGGCGTCAAGACAATTGTCATTGATGATTTTCTTTATTTTGGTACTTCCTTTCATAGTTTTCTTTTACTTTATATCAGTTTATATTGAACATGCATATGGTTTACCATATTGTCATTAATGGTTTTTTGGATTTACTTTTACTTTTAGTCTTTGAAGTTGTTTGGGTTTACCATCTTATCTCCCAATATTGTTCTATAAAAAAAAAAATTCATTCTATATTATGTGAGATTTTATACCCTTGGTTCTAGTCACCACTTCAGGGCATATTGAAGGTGGGACTCGGGGGTCATTATCTCTCGTTCAACTTAAAGAAGGAAGGGTCTGCCAGTTTTCTATCCCTTCCCTCATCTTAGTGAAGACGGGTCGTGATAGAATGGTATCAGAGGTGATGGTTGAGAGATAGAATGGAGTATGGGGTTAGGAATAGTGAGGATTTCATGGGATGGTAGGGAAAAAATGTTAGGTAATCTTGGTTTGTGAAATATGCCAGGGAAGACCAGCTAGAACATGGGATTTTAGGGCCCCCTGTGATCCGACGCAAGGACTCCAGACCTACTGAACAACCAAGTGAGGCTACACTAATTATAGGGTAGAGACCCTAGGAAAGTTACATGCATAATAATGAATTGTGTTCTTTTTTGTTTTGGGTGTTTTGGTAGCTTAAAATAAATGAAAAGTTTAAGAAAAATTTAAAAGGGGTCTTCTACACTACTTGGACTTAGGCATTCCTTGTTTATCTTGTAGCTATATAACTCAGATGATGTCCATGAGAAGTGCGGGTAGTCGAGGACTAGTAGGTCGATCTGGTCAATTAGTGAAGTATTTATTGAGAGGAATAGGATGAAAAGTGGAAGAATACTTTATGTTATTTTCAATGGCAGACCCTTGGAAAGTACAAGAGCAATGTTTCTAAATTAAAGATAGAGGGTTGTCTTGAGGAGTTGGAAATCACCTTTACCCTAATCCATACTCTGAGGGAGTACTGTATTCCTTTGGTAGTTAGTCAGATGAGGGGAGTGGTGTGTCAGTGGTGGGTTCTCTATCTCTGGGAGAAGAGGGAAGATGAGGTTTTGTGGATTGACTTGAGAAGAAGTTCCAGGTGGAATTCCTTTCTTCCACAATGAAGGATGAAAAGAGGTAAGATCTGATCTCCCTCCATCAAGGGAGTATTATAGTAAGGGAGTTGGGGATCAAGTTCAAGGATCTATTTTTTTTATCTATACCTCTTCTCAGACGAGGATTCACAGGCAAGATTCTTAGAGGAGGCACTTCGACTTTCTATTCAGTACGCTGTTACTCCCTTCACTCTACCGATGTTATTGGAGGTTCAGAGGAAGGATGAAGTAGTGGAAAGGATTAACATGCTGAGATATGTTCCATGAGAGGGGATCTAGTTGATCTCGTCAAAGGGGAAGACCATTGGCAGTAGGCCTCCAGCATCAGGGTCTTCCAGGTTTCGACCGATGGGGAGCAGACCTCAGCAGTTCTAGTTTCAATCTCCCGGTCCTCACCCTTTCTCCACAAGCCAAGAAATGAGGTAATTTATATGTGACAGCTATGGGAAACTTTATAATCATTTCCCAGACCAAGTTTAGTATAGTGGGGGTGGGCAGGCTTAGTGCCAACCTTAGTAGCACCAGTTGCTGGCTAGAACTTTTCAGTAGTAGCATCAGGGACAGCAAGCTACCGCTCCACCGAGGGTGGATGATGCCAGAGTAGGTCGACCTCATGGATCTCCTCATGGGCCTCGATCGGGGCGTGTTTGAGGCGGCAGACAATATCCTAGGGGTAGAGGATCTATGCATGGGTATTTGCATGCCATAAAGACAACATTTCCAGTAGGGCCAGTGGTCGTTCGAGGTAAGATCAGTTTGTTTATCACTCTTGCTTGTGCCTTGGTTGATTTAGGAGATTCACAATCCTTTTTTTCACCCAGTATATCCCATTACTTGGGTATAGATGTAGAGAAAATTTCCATTCCCCTAGTGTTGATCATGCCAGTTGGAGGCCAGACCATCCTGTTTGGTATTTTTTGAGGATGCAGACTGATGTTGGGGCCATATCAATCCATTGGGGATCTCTTTCTTCTATAAATGCAGCCATAAGATGTCATCAGGGGAATATACTGGATGTTTTCCATGCACTATGTTATCAAATGCTTTCAGAGAAGGGTTGTTTTCTCAAATATGGGTGTCCAATGTGTAGCTTTTGTTGGCGAATGGGGTTTCCAGGAGGGAAGTTGTCACATGGAGCCCCTTCTTTCCTTGTTATCCAAGTTGTCAGTGGGATTGGTGGATGTAGAGATGGTGGAATTTCTGGGGATTGTGATTGAGTTCCTAGACGTCTTCCCTGAAGAGGTTGTGACTCTACCCCTCGACATGATGTTGAGTTTGGGATAAACTTACAACCCGATGCCCATCTGATTTCAATGTCTCCCTATGGATGACACCTTCTGAGTTATGAGTGTTTTAGATTTTGGTTGTTGACTTGATGAAGAAAGGTTTTGTCCGACTAAGCACATTACCATGGGGTGATCCATTATTGTTTGTGAAGAAGGGAGACTGTGGTCTTAGGCTGTTCATAGACTACTGAAGGATTAATCAGGTGACAGTCAAGAACCATTACCCCCTCCCGAGGATTGATGACCTTTTTGAACAGTTTAAGGGAGCAGGTTGGTTATCCAAGATAAACCTACGGTCTGGATATCACTAGTTGAGGGCGAAGGAGGGTGATATCTCGAATACTACTTTCAGGTGTAGATATGGTCACTTTTAGTTCATGGTCATGACATTCAGTGTTACGAACACACCAGTTGTGTTCATGGGGCTCATAAACTCCATTTTACATGAGTATCTGGACTGGTTCGTGGTCATGTTCATCGACGACATCCTAATCTACTCAAGATTAGAGGAGGATCACGCGGAGCATATGAGGACAGTTTTCGAGGTCCTCTAACACCACCAGATTTACGGGAAGTTGTCCAAGTGCAAGTTCTGGATACAAGAGGTGCACTTCCTTGGACACGTGGTGTACCAGCAAGGAATATCAGTGGACCCACCAAAGGTTGAAGCGGTTGTTTCTTGGGAAGAACCCAAGAACATGGTAGAGGTTTATAGTTTCCTAGGACTAACAGGTTACTATCGAAGCTTCATACCCGACTTCTCTCAATTTTCAGCACCTTTAAGAACCTTGATAAGAAAAGACCAGGATTTTGTATGGAGGGAGAAGTTCCAGGAAACTTTTATTTATCTGAAAGGGAAGTTGGTCAGTTTCCCAGTGATGAGGTTTCCAGAGGAAGTGGTAACATTTGAAGTATTATGCGATGCTTTTGGTCTAGGCTTGGGGTGTGTGCTGATGTAATAGCGGGGAGTGATCTCTTATGGGTCTAGGTAGTTACATTCTCACAAACGTAACTATTAAAACCATGATCTGTAACTTTCAATGGTTGTATTTTCACTGAAGTTGTGTCGGCATTAACTCATTGGGGAATGATTCTTGGTCTTTACAGATCACAAGAGCTAGAGGTATGTCTTTTCCCAGCGAGACCTAAACTTGCGGCAATAGAGGTGGATGGAGTTTCTTTAGGACTACGACTTTGAGATCTCCTACAACTCAGGAAAGGGGAATGTGGTGGCCGATGTCTTGAGAAGTAAGTCACAAAAGGATGTGGTTTAGGAGTCAGTAGATGCTTGGAAATCAATGGAGGAGTTGGATGCTTTACGTCTAAGCATGAGAGTGGAGGATGGTAGAGGCTGTCTGTTTCAGAGGACAATGCATTCTTCCTTGGTAAGTCAGGTGGAGGAGTCTTATTGGGGAGACTTAGAGACCAAAGTTATGTATGACCATGTTATCCAGGGTGATGCTTCAGAAGGATGGTTAAAGGATGGTCAGAATCAGATTCTTTTTCGCGAGAATTTCTTTTTCCCAGAGACGATGCATGATATAGTTCTTAGTGAGTTCCATAACTCACCCTTGGCGGTACACCTAAGAGTTTCCAAGATGTACCAGGTTTTGAGGGGTTAGTTTTGGTGGCCTAGAATGAAACGGGCGGTGGAGGAGTTTATGGAAAAGTACCTCGTGTGTCAGCAAGTGAAGGCTGAATATCGTATTCCAGAAGATCTGTTGCAACCCTTAGACATTCCCGAGTGGAAGTGGGAAGGAATATCAATGGATTTCATCATAGGACTACCCATATCTAAAGGAGGCTATGATACCATCTAAGTAGTAGTGGAATGTTTGACAAAATCAGCTCACTTCTTAGCGATTAAGGAGTCGAGCGCAGTGGATTCCTTAGCACAAAAGTACATGGGTGAGGTTTTACGGCTACATAGAGTTCCCAAAACCATCATTTCAGATAGGGATGCATGCTTTACTTCAGAAATTTGGAAGGGATTACAACATGATTTTGGCACACAACTATTTATTAGCACTTCTTTACACCCTCAGACAGATGGGAAGATATAGAGGACAATCTAGATGTTGGAGGATATGATATGATCATGAGTTATGGACTTTGGAGGATGGTGGGTATGAAACTTGAACCTGGTAGAGTTTTCCAACAATAATAGCTATCACTATACCATTGGCATAGAATAGTTTTAAGGCTTGTATGGAAGAAAATTTTGTTCACCTGTGTGTTAGACAGAGGTTGGAGAGGAAGTTGTTCTTGGCCCAGAGGTAGTTTAGAGTATGATGGAGAAGGTTCAACTTGTGCGTGAGAGGATGAAGGCATCCCATTAACAGAAGAAGTCATATGTCGATCATAGTAGGAGACCCTTGGAGTTTGAGGTTTGGGACCATGTGTCCTTTAAGGTATCCCCTCGGCATGGAAAACAGAGGTTTGGTAGGGGGAGTAAGATTTCCACCAGGTTCATCGGACCCTTCAAGGTGTTGGGGTGAGTTAGTGATGTGGCATATCAGCTGGTGCTACCATCGTCACTATAGAGGATCCACAATGTCTTCCATGTATCTCAGCTATGTCACTATCTACATGATGACTCCCACATCCTCGACTGGGGAGAGTTGGATATAGAGGATGATGTGATGTTTGTGGAATGACCAGTGAGGATCGAGGATCATAAGGAGAAGGTGCTTTGTGGATAGACCATTCCCTTAGTTTGTGTGTTCTGGAGGCATGGTGTCCTCGATGAGAGATCCTAGGAATGGTAGGAATATATGCATGCCCACTACCCAGAGTTGTTTTGAGTTTTGATCTTGGGTTTTCTTTGTGCCTTTCTTATGATATAATGTTTGACCCTCCTTATTGTATGAAAAGTTGTTTCCTTGTTCTCTGTTTGTGTGCAAAGTCCTAACTATGGGTAGGTGAGGACCTAATCCCTAATCAAGAAACATTAATATAGACGCGATTAAACCTGTGTGGGTGAGTTAGTACCACCCAAAGAGGATAATATCTTGACATGGAGAAAGAGAATCCCTAATCCATATGTATTGATGGCATGGCTTTTATGTTTGTGTGGTTACTTAGTGTTTCTATACTTGTTTAGGAGATATATGCTAGAGAAGTATCCTTGTATGTCGAGGTTTGTTCCGGACTTCGAACAACTCTAGGGTGGTTTGTCCTAGAGAGGTATATTACGAGATGGTTTTTCGGACCTCTATCTTTTCATCGGTTTTAGTCTTGATTCTCGAGGATGAGAATAGTTTGAGAGGTATCTGATGTAATTTACCAGACCCTACTAGTCCATTACTTTGCCAAATTCTAGTGTTTGGGGTGTCCTGGACACCATTAGTGAGTCATGAGGGTGTTAGTGCCGGTGGCAGGGTGTCACTGTGGTGTCACCTATCGATGCCACTGACCAGTTTCACCGATTGGTGCCACCGGTCAGTCTCATCGATCAGTCCCAGAGATCGGTGTCTCACCGATCGGTGCCATACCCAAATGTTTCCACCATGGGGTGTTGGGGTTCTTTCCCCAGTTTTCCCATAACGCCTCTTTTAAGTTTTCTTACCATTTTAAAGTGGTTTAAGGCTGTTTTTAAGGCCCATAAAAGATGTTTTAAACCCCCAAGAGTTGGGATACCCTTGAGTTACCAAAACATGTATCCTATCACACCTTTTTTGCATTTTCTCACTTCCCAGGTTTTCCAGTTTTCCCCTATTGTGTGTTTTATCCGTTTAAAGGAAATATATTAACTCACAACCGTTTTATCCACCATATCTGATGAGAATTATTAAATCTCAATTAATAGCAACATGTGAAACTGCCCAACCACATGGCCGAGCCACGATCTGACTTTTAAGTACTTCGAAATTGTCTCCCTGATTTTAGAATCTGGCCTCTTCTTAAGATGAGGTCCTATCTTCATTATTCCTTTCTATTTCTCTTAGTGTGCCTTGATACTTCCTCCCAAGACGAATTTTCTACCCATGCTGGAGCCCTTCATGCTCATCCATGGAGTCCTTGGAGTTTTTCCTCTACAAGTCATGCATACCTAGTTCTTGGTGTGAGGATAAAACTTTGATCCTTGATCATCCAAGTAGGCATTCTTCCTTCATCTCTATTTATTGTGTATCATGCGGGGTGGGTATGATGATGTTCCCTCAGGATGTAGATGAAACCAACTTTAATGAAGATAATGAAAATACTTTTAAAGAATGAATGAGGAGAAATTATGATGTTGATGTTGGTGTTTTTTACATTTTTTTATATTTTTAATTGTATGGACTCATGTCCACTGAAAATTGTGGCCGTTAGTGGTCCTTTCTTGTGCACTAATCATGCTCAATTTTTTTGGATAACCTTTTTACTGAATAGTTGTAACATAAAAAACTGATTAAACATGTAAAATTAGCTGATTAAATGGATTCCTGATGAATAAGACCCCTATGAGATCACCCAGTTAACTAAATGGAAAGAAGGAACTTAATGAATGGTATTGAATAAATCTGAAAACTTCTTTCTCAATTCTAGTGATATGTGTGGTTGTTTTGTTTAATATTTATGGGGTAAATTGAAGGGTGGGGGTGGGGGGGGGGGTGGAATGTTCTAGTTAAGAAGTTTTTGGCTAGTGAATCTAAGGAAATGTGGATCCGGTATATTGGGGCTTGGTTTGGTTCTAGTACTTAGAGGGATCTCACAGATCCATTTTGATTTTGTTACTTTACAAGAGAACCAGGTGTGAATGCTTAAAAGCCTTCTTGGATTTTTTTCCTTTAGTTGTTGTTTTGGTTAGTGGTTATGCCTGTTAGTTTCCCGATAGTAGATGAATAATTTAAACATAATCACTTGCACATGATAACAAGAATGGGTATAATGGGCGATTGTTTTCCAGAAATGGGTTGTGCTTTGGTTGTGGCTATTATGTATTTGTTTATATAGGTATAAAAAAAAGAGTGGTTGTGTATAGTCTAGTTGTCTGTTTTAGAACCCTTAGGTTGGGATGAGTTCATGTTTACCTATATGTATAATATTTAGTTCCTATGTTTCTTATACACACCCCACCCATGTTGATCAATTTGTGCTGAATTCCCCCATTTCAGGGGGGAGGGCGTTTTCCCCAATATTCCTAAGAGTGGATGGTTATTAGCTCTTTTCTACTCCATCTTCTAGGTATACCAAGACTCTTCGGGAAGCTTGTGATAGCCTAAGGTTCATTATAGCCCAAGACTCTTTGGGAATGGTGTGTGGTAGTGGTTGGACCAGGTGTGTGCGGGCAGGTTTGTTTCCAAAGTGTCTTTGGGATGAGGCCCAGGTGTCTTCGGGTGTGGCAGTGGTTGTCCTGGACCAGGTGTATTAAGGCATGGCCATGGTTATTTTGGCCCAGATTTCTTTGGGTGTGGTGGTGTTTATTGTGGCCCAGGTGTTTGTTGGTGTGGTTCTGTGTGGTTGTGGTGGCCCAGGTGTCTGCGGGCGAGATGCATGGTTGTGGTGGCCCATAAGGTTATTGTTGGGGTGGCAGTGGGACTATAATGGAACCTGTGGGGGAGGTTTGACATGTAGGATGTCCTAAATAACCAGTGGAAAAGTGGTGTGGGGTACCCAAATATCGATGTGTTATTACTATTACTTTACCTAACTTATGTTATTTGGAGAGCGTGCCTTGGTCAGGCCGGGTGGACAGTTTCCTTGCTAGGTGTTTTGGTTACCTCCTTTCTCATGGGGCATTATAATGACTCCCCACTTTTGCAGGAGAGATTTTGGTTTCCCTACTGAGTATACCTGTATACTCACCCTACATATATAAAATTTATTTCAGGTTTCCAGGAGGACTTTGAGGACCGTTCCATACCTTACTAGCTTTGACATCGAGACAGTTGTCATTGCTTCTTTTATTTCTTTTGGTACTTCCTTTTAGAGTTTTATTATACTTTTTATCAATTTATATTGAACATTCATATGGTAATGGATTTTTTTCTTTACTTTTACTTTAATTATTTGGAGTTGTTTGGGTTTACCATCTTATCTTCCGATCTTGTTCTATAAAAGGGTAATGCATTCCATATTACATGAAATTTTATACCCTTGGTGCTAGTCACCACTTCAGGGCCTATTGAAGGTGGAACTTAGGGGTCATTATCTCTCCTTAAACTTGAATAATGAAGGTTTTGGAAGTTTTTTGTCCCTTCTCTCATCTTGGTGAAGGCGGTTCATGAAAAACTGGCCAGGGAAATCATGTAAAGTATACAACTGAAACTATAGAAATAACAAAATATTATTAATAAATGGGTCAAATTATGTTATAAAATGATCATATAAGGTGTTATAAAAATGAAAAAGTTTATTTAAAATATTAATAACACCCTTTTAACCATTATATAGTAGGTTTAAACAATTTTTAATTAAGAAGAACCCGATGTAAGGGAATTCTTAACCCAATTTCCATTCTTTGGGTTAATTTTATATTTCATTAATTATGTGGTACTAAGATTATTTGTGCAATGAATTTAATTCATATTATGTTGTATTATGTTTATTTATAGTGTATACACATATTCATTTCATTCTATCAATTATCACTTCAATTATATGATATTTGTAAGGGACTTTTCTTTAAAAATTGTCTTTTAAAATTATATTTTACAAAAATCAAAAGCAATGTTTTTATGAAATTATTCATGTTTTATGATTATGGTATGGTTCTTGGGAATTTTTTATAATGAAGGGTAGTACCTATATCTCCCTTCAATTCATTGGGTATGTGTAAGTTGGAGGTCGGACGTATGGTTACTCCAAGTGTAACTGCAATGGTTACACCATAAGGTGGCTGTTAGGGCTACAAATCATAAGGTAGTTATAAGGGTTACAATATAAGTAACTAATTCCCCAATATACCTTTATGGTTTTATATATATTATTTAATGTTTTATGGAAGTCTCATGTTTCAAAAAGTAAGTATATATGGGTGATATGTATGTCTTTGTGGAAATGATTTCATATGTTTTTAAGTATTCATGGACTAATCATTTTGTTCCTTCTTTTTATATCCCTTATTGAGATTTTTATGATCATCCCATGATTTTAAATGTTTTTTCACAGGTTATATGCATGTGTAAGATAAATAAGCAATTCAAGTTAAATGTTATGAAGATTTTTCAAAGAAACCATGTTGTTGTTTTGTGTTAAAAATTCCATGTTTTGGAAGAAATGGATACTGTTTTAATGGTACCCACTTTGTATGCTTGTGGATTGATATGTATGTGTTATATCCTAACTTTATAAAACTCTAAACTAAAAAGATATTTGAGAATTTAAAGAAGTGAAATCTATTTGAAATATCTAGATTTTTTAGTGTTTAAGGTTGGATCCTTATAATTATTCTTAGCCTTCCACATCTCATCAAGTAGCTACCAGAAAATAACTTCTGGTTATCTCTATAATCTTTCATCAAAAACTTATTCAATTATTTGAAACATAATAAATTATAAAAAGTAAATAAATCATCTTAGATTATATTTTTTATATTCAGAACTCTGTAATTTACAACTTTATCTCCACCAGATATTCAAAAACATTATTTTATCAATGGTTGAAAGAAATATAACACCTTTAACAATTTTAATCCACGATTTATTTACTAATAACAATTTTATATTTCTAAATATATAATTAATCCAATTATTATTTATATTATTGATTTTACTCTCCTACCTATGATCCCTTCCACCCCTTATAATAATACTTTCCTCTTTAACTTTTAGTTTACTCCAAGATTATAAATACCTCAAGAATATGATAGACTTAAATTATTTTGGAGTCAATGAATCCTTTTCATATATTATAATTTCTTTAAGACTATAGTAAGAACAATATATGTACAGAAACAAATGAATAGATAGTTCCTCATCCTCTAATTTAATGTTAATATTGTTCAATTAATGTATGATATGGTTAAATTTAATAATATATGCTTGAACCATAGTATCAATTTTTTTAAATGTGACTATACTTATTCTCTTGTAAATTTTACATGCAGGTATACAACACATTTTCACACCAATTCTAAGGAATTAATGGGGTTATATATGTAATAAATATATTTTTTTTCCATCAATGAACCATGTGGTCTCTTTTTTCTTGAGACCACAAAGGGGATCTATATATCTATTCTTAACTAAAGGGTAACTCATTTTAATACACCAAATATTAAAATCATTTTCACCATTGGATTTATTCTAATACTATCTCTATATTTAATATGGATTTGTGGGTAATGACATTGTTCAAAACATGGTATCCACATTCAAATACCATGAGACATTAGATCATAATTGTAGTTTTATTAATTCTATAATATGAAATATAAAATTCTTATATTAAAAAATTTTAAAAACAAAAAAGCAACATATAATATAAAATTTTTATATCCATTCCAACAAACAAGAACACAAAAATAATTTAATTGTGAATAAAGAAGAATAAAAAATCCAATGGGAGTATTATCTAAAAATCAATTTACATCAATTCTTATGAATATATCTAAATATATAAAATTATTCTAATAAAATTGTTTTAAAAAAATAATTTAAAATTTGATTCAAATAACACAAAAAATATATTATAGATAAATTATAAAATCTAATTTCAAATATAAAGAACCAAAATTATAGAAAATATGTTCATCATTAATAAGAATGAGTAATATAACACTCTAAAAATTATGGAATGACCCCCTATGTCATGATGAAATGACCTTACCTAGTGAATCCCAACAATTGTAAAAGGTCACATTATGAAGTGACCAAAAATGTTATGGTGCAACACCACATCATAGGGGAACCTCAACAAAAATCTATTCAGTATTTATGATGTGAAAGTGTGACACAATTACCCCTTTTTTAGATGTTCCTAAAAATTATGACCTAAAAATTATGGAATGATTTAAGGCTTCATGGTAAAATATCCTTCAACTACGGTGAAAGGTCTCCCATCATGACACACTGACTTGCCTCCTCAAACACCATTCATAGTGCAGTGCCATGGCTATGGCATGATCATCCACCTACAAAAAAATTTAAACACCACAATAGGACCAACAACTCCAACCTCCACCTGAAACCCCTATAAAAATTTGAGACACCTTTCCATTTTAAAAAATACATCCTAGATTTTTCCCAACCTCTAAAATTCAAATCCAAATTTGATTTCTCAAACCACCCATGCTCCCATACTCAAAATTTAAATTCCCCTAGACTCCAACCTATAATCACATAGATCATTAAAAACTCCCCACCATATGGATACTTATCCCTAAGAAGCATCTTGAATGATTCCTCAATACTTTATTCTACCATCAAAATCCGATTACACTACCCATTATTGACTATTAAAGGATACAACTTCACTACACATACACTTGACTAGGACCAAAATATTTTTTTCCAAAAACTTATATCCCATCACAACACATTCATTAATCATTGTTTTAATGATGAATTAAATTAAAAAAATATTTTACAAACCCAATTTCACATAAAAATACCCATCATCTCACCCACACACTAATTTCCTCAAAATAGACACCAACCCAAATTAATATTAGATCCTGATTCCAAAAATGATCCCTCAACCTAGATGATATCATGGAATCAATTAAACTCTACCTAGACCATTTTCTAAACATACACCCCATCTGCTAATAAACACATTTAACTAATATAAACATCACTAACTAGTACCCATATTTGGTTATATCCCCATTTAATATCTATAACTCGGTTTATTGTATCAAAAAATTGATACAAAACCACAAACACCCTCAGGTTGGGTCTACCAACATTCTATTGTTTACTAAAAATATTCTGAAATGAGCGCCAGAAGCTTAGGCCACCTATGGTGTTCTCCCCAACATATTATTTCCCTTATTCCTGATCAAAGATAACGATCATTCCCAAACCCACCATTAGAAAGATACTGACACTCACTATACTCACTCATTATATCCAAAAAATTCATCCCATGATCCCTACATGAGGGTATATGGCATCATAATTCTTAAGAAAACTGCTATAAAAAACCATCGATGATCCATCTCAGTATACCCGTTCTTGATGGATATATTCCAATATCAGTGACTAAATTCACCATCATGTGAATCTCACATGCCCAATATCTATGAACGCCCATCATTACATTAGTGGTTTTATCATTATGGGTACTTCAACCTTCATTCTTGAGACACTCCTTGGGTCCCACAAGACTACACCAAGTATCTTAGACCTTAGTATTTAATAAAATATAGTGTTCCTTAAGACAACAAACTTCACATTCATCAAAGGGTCACCACTCATTAATCACATGAACTTCCCATATTGAATTAACATGCTCTAAATAACCCCTCATCCATCACCATTAAATCCACACTTGACCAGTTCTATAGCATCACTTTCTCTCTACTATGTAAGACACTACATTAGAATGGCTAACTCCCTTATCCATTTATCAATCATATCATGGTGTTATACATATTCTTAAGGTTTATCTCAACCAAATAAAATTTCAAAATTTTTCATCCACCAATCCATAAACATCCCAAAACTTAGCTCTAGTATTTTAGGGAAAAAACTAATGGGTCCTAGAACCCATAACAACCCATAGACACCACTCAAGGTCTTAACCCATATGAATCTCAATGAGACCATAAAAACATTAATGTTTAGAAATTCCCACATAATATAAAGGATATTATTCATCTATTATGTATAAAAAACACCATCTTGGATTATCTTCTAGAGTCATGTGACTTATATACTCACTCTCCCTAACTTGAAGAGTTCTAAAAACCAACTATCAACATATCCCATATTCTATATAGGGTTGATCACACCTAAACAACCAATAAACTCACTAAACCTTGAATGATGTTAGGGAATACCATTCCAATAAATATTTTTATATTATTAAACTCAACCTATCATTCCTATATAAAGAGAGTTTTCTATGAACTACTTTGACAATGGTGTGAAAAATCCACAATTGTCTAGCAAAACCCATAACTAAGAAAACATACACCATAATGTTATACCACCCATCCACACAACTCTTACTACCATGTAACATCCTAACCTAACCCATTGGTTCGGAAAGGTATGAAATTCCACTAACCTTAGGTGAAATCCCCAAGGAAACAAATATTGAAAATAAATGTCAAGGGATTCACTAAGTCATGGGGGGATATTTTACCTTAAAAAATAAACTACAAAAAAACCATAAATAGAAGACACAATATGATTCATGATACAAAACCCGAATAAAATCCAATGGTATAACCAAATGATCATTATAGTAACATCATAAGAGAAAAGAAAATATAAGTATACAATCATAAGAAAAATAAAACTCAAGGAAAATAAGACTTAAGGAAAATAAAACGCAAGGCACCAAGGAGAAACCACTCCAGACATCAAGAATAGATTACCACCCCAAAATATAACTCTAGAAAATCATGACCATGGAATAAAAAATATCCATCAATAAAATATAAAACCTTCCCCTTACCTATATCATGATAAAAAGTGTTTTAATATACACCAAGTTGAATATTCATGGGGTGAGTATACAACTTAGTAGGATAACCTTGAGACTTCCCCAAATGATAATAAAACAAAAAAAATGTTAGAGAAAATTTTATTTTAAATATAAGATAGGAAAAAATCACAAGAACCAGTGATCAATATATAAATATAATCATAAGGTGGTGAAATAACTCACACTAAAAACACACCCATGGCTTGAATCTACACACTCATGAAAAAAACCCACCAATACACCTATTGATTGAAGGCCCATCTTGAATAGTCCAACCCATGAGTAGTATCCATCCCTCTAGTGCCATGTCGTCACTTGATGACATAGTCCAATGTGAGACATGATTTGGAACCACAACCATGTCTAAATCATATATCCATTTCCATATTCATATGAATACACACCTACCAAGTTAATTACAATTTCTCACAACCAAATATTTATTTTAAAAAACAAATCCATTATATCATTTAATCAAACACATTGAGGGAATCTCCCATAATTATAGATTTTACGACCAAACCGGAACAAGGGATTTCTTATAGGGATTCCAAAAGAGTTTTTAAACAAAAATAAGAAACAATTTCTTTAAAAAATATCAATCCTTAATGATCTAGAAGAAAATGGAAAATATAAGAATCCACCTACCTCAAACCAAGTCACCAAGTTGAAACCACATCACACCCTCATAGATATGGGCTATAGTAACCCTCCTACAATGATAAATCATAAAACCATTATCAAAATATACCCTAATAACTATATCTAGGCATGAAATCATTAGAATAGGGATTTACACAAGAGAATATGTGAAGAAAAGGAAAGAGACAAAGGAATGGGGATTTTAACTTTGATTCCAAGGACTAACGCTCTCAGATTCTAATAGGTAATGATCCAAAAAGAAATGAATCACAAAATCATATGAAGGAAAACTATGGCTAGAGATCCCTATAAAAAGAATAACTAATGAGTGTTTTAGGGAAATTAAAAGGCTAAAAATCTAATTTTTTGTAATCCTTTAATGATGCACATGGTTTGGAAAATCATGTGAAAACCATGTGAATCAAAACTTATCAAAAAATGGACATTGTCGTATAGTTTTTTTTGTGGTTATTTAAAATAATACACCAACCATGCACCTACCCAAACACGCCCATACACACCCACATAGTTACTTGGAATATCCACATGGTTTGACCTAACCATGCACAAATCATAAACCCTATAGAAACCCTCTGAAACTTCCAAAAACACTAAGAAACATCATAAAATCAAAACCAACCCTTTAATATTTAAAAAATTACATATTAAACTAATATATACCCAAACCCGGGGTGCTATATTCTCCCCAATATTAGTATTTACATTCTCATAAATCTAGAGGCTAGTAGTGAGGATACATAAGTTCAAACCATTTTTCTAACATAATAATATAATGCCTCCAACATTCCTTATAGGTTCATTAATTATAGAAAAAATAATGTTTCATAAGTACATGTTGACCAAGAACGAGCTTATCATACCCACCCCAAAGTAAAAAATATAGCGATAACCTATTAGAATAATCAAATCAAGAGTGAAATGATCACAAGAAACACGTAACTAGAATCCAACCCACCATCCAACCACATGGAGATAATGGAATTACATTCACTATATAAAATCCACAATGCAATGATAACCAATAAAAAACCCCAAAAATATGGTCATGAAACTCGAATGGTCCCATACACCAAAGAACTAACTTTCATTACTTACCCTGGTGACCATTATTTAACCCCAAGTATAAGTAATGAACACATGATCCTTTATGAATGATATAAGAGTACAATAATAAACCAACTTGGAAAACAAAAAATCAACACAGATGATAGTACGATGCTCTAAACAAGTCCATATGAAGCATCTAAGGATAACTAGAAGACTATGAAAGATTCGTGAAAAGTAAGCGAGCCTTATATGAAATACCAAAGTTTATTTCACCCTTTTTCCTAAATTAAATATCACCTTGAACACCCCTTTGATAGAAGGTGGTATATTATACTCATAGATAACTGAGATCCCAATGGTATATACATTAACCACTAACCCATAAAGTAATATAAGGTTTTATTCATAGATGGTGATAGTTAGTACACAATTTATGGTCAATACTTATGTAACATACCCATCTTCCTAGCCTTCACAAACATTATCCCTTGAGCTAGAATGAACAAAAAGAGTTCAAAGAGTTAGCCAACTAACACCTCAATAACATCATGATTTTGAATAAAAATAGGGCCAAATCCTATATGAATTTACTCCACATATTATAAAGGTATCGATAATAGTCGCTTCATACCCACCAATTAGTGTTCAGTGTTTGTTACCTTGTGTACTCCTAATAGAAGGATGAACTAAAATTGATCCATGTGATACAAGATAGAATTTTCATCCTCTTCCCACCCCATTATGGAACACCACCATTATGGTTTTATCTAATAGTGAGACTATCAAAATTTTACCAATGGAATCACATGGAATTGGTTTCCAAAATTATGAATGATAGATACCCAATAGAAAACTATGACATCATCTGGGTTTAGTATGACCTAAGTGAAAATCAGTAATTGATCCCATGAACCATTCTCAATCCAACATTTACCAAACATGACACCAAAATACTTTAAATCTAAGACATATAATACCCCATAGACCATGAATTGTGAAACCTAGTTATTGAAGACTAATCATGATAAAACATAAAAAATTATATAGAAATAAAACACTAAGCACATATGTTAAGAGTCCTTGAGGTATCAAAGAAAATAACCCACTCATTGATAAAGTTAGGGATAATACCATGAATGTAACCCAACCATGGAAAATATTAAAGGAGGTTACCTATCCTAAAATAATCTTGATGACCCACACCCAACCTAGAAAACCAACCTAGATCAGTTGAAAATATACAAAAGATGGCTCCTAACCTTTCTTATCTATGATTTCCTTATCCATGTCCCAAAACTATTGAAAAGATGAAAAATATCTTTTGGAATATGTGATAGTGGATCACCCATTATAGTAATCAATATGAACAATAATTCTAGTGACCATTGTATTACATGTATTACAAAAGAGATAATTTAAAGACAAAAAATTCCACCAAAGCCAGGCTATGTGAATTGTAATTGAGAATAGTGACCAATCTAGTTCCCAAAATATCCTACTACCCATGAGATTTCGTGATTCTAATATCATGAGGAATAATTCCCAAATGAAACTAATATTTTCCTTCCACACATTATGTTTATCACAGAACAAAAACAACCAATATAACCAACAGAACAAAAAATAATAATGATGCAAGCTTAATTAGAATAATAAGAACATTAAGTAAAAAATCATGAGAAAACAACCATTATAAAAAGTATAAAAATAATTACTATAAAAAAAAACACATCCAATACCACAAATTCACTAAATGAGTATCCATTATCATATTTTATAAGAATTGTAACTTTGTGTTTTCCATTACAACAAGTGAATATAAGGTTATAATTCACCCATTAATTATGTTATAATATTTCCAAAAAACCATACAAAATTCTCAAGTTCCCAAAACAATAACAATATATTTATTAAATATTTATTATTTGTAAAATCCCATTTAAAGAAACTATTTTAAAATACAAACTCCAATAAAACCATTCATAAAATACCTTTTTATAAAATATCTTTAAAAAATAGCATACAAAATGCCATATTTGTAAAAAAACATGCTAAAAAGTAGGAAATTTTATATTTCCAAACAATACAATATTTCATTTGAGAAATTATTTTCACTCAATGTCCATTTAAAGAAGGGGTTTTAAAGAAGAGTCCTTAAATATTTTATTAAACTAAAAATATCTTCAAATTATCATAAACTATTATAGAAAATTATTTTAGAAAACATAATTTAAATCCAAATAACATTTTTAAAACAAAACCTTCTAATGAGATTATTTGATTTAAAAATATCCCTTTTATCAGACCATGGATCATCAACCAGATTATATAAACAATAGAAACCAAATAATGAACCCATAAAGAAGAAATACTTGAGTAATAAGCATTAATCATTTCATATACACGATAAGGTCAATCAATTTATTATCAAATCATGATCAATATCTAGTTTAAGTCGAAGAATAGTTACTTCATGTGACAAAGATCTTACCCTTGTGAAATTATTTTTGTCCCAAAAAGAAATTTTTGTTGTGACACCTATGTTATTACCATATTTCATTCCATTATGTTTTATGATGACATGATTTACTAATTTTTTTTATTAGTAATCAATAATTCTCAAATAACAAAAAATTTAAGCAACTATAATTAATATTTCAGAGACTTTATCATTATATAATAATTGGTAACATAATAATTGAAAGAATCTCTAAATAGATTAAATAATACCCTAAGTAATCCCCTTTAACATATTACAAATTTACATGTTATTATACTCATTATACTAAACATGCTTCATGAACTATGTACACAAAAAGGAATAACAATAATATGATATGATTTATTAATTTTTATAATTAAAAAAAATTGCCACATCTATCGCATGGTTTTTATCTAATTATAGTCATCATGAACCGTACTTCTAAATTAGGGAATTTCAATCAAGGCATGAGATGTTTAGAAAATATTAAAATGTCAGGCTAAATAAAAAGAACTTAAAAATGTACAAAGGATCTATATAGTATAAACATGGAAATAATTAGTTATCAGACAAGATAGTAAACATGAAATTATGATTTTTAGTACCATTCTGAAGTTGTTAACATTCTATTAAAATAGAACGAATTCCAATTACCATTTAATAAATTATTTTTCATTAGTGTTATTACCAAGTTATGATCCAATTTCATATCAATTTCATGTTCTATTAAGAAATAAAAAAAGGAAATCATAAAGAAATAAATTCTAGAAAGAATCAACAAACAAAATAATGATAAACTGTATTTATCATGTTTTTAAAACTAATTCATCAAAAATCTAAGTTTCCTACATAATTAGTAACATCCATTTCTAGAAAAAAAATTATCCGGTCATTATGTTCTAATTCATAACCAAAAAAATATCACATAAATGATGAAATCCTTATGGAAAGTTTATTCTATAATGCATGATACACAAATATTATTAGATAAACCCACAATTCAAAGGTGATGACTAGATTATAAGTTATCAACAAAAATTTTTGTACCTAAACCACCTTGGTAACTTGAAGATCAAGTTAAATAGGTTAGCCACACCCTTTTATACTCTAAATTTAAAATCCTAACACAAATCCCATCGAATAAACCCAAAAATATGAGGTGATTACTAGCTTAGAAGTTCTTAATAACACTTTTTATACTCAAACCACCCTGTTAACTTGAATTTTAGCATAAATAAGTCATATATGTCTTTTTTATTCTCTATATTTCAAGTCTTAAAACATATTATCTCTACACCTACTTTACCAACTGAAGGACCATAACAAATTGATACCATTTTCATAACTAAATAAATATCAAATGAATTATGAAATCATAGTGAGAATTGTATAATGCATGATACAAAAATCTCATCAGCTAATCCCACAATGATGAGGTAATATATAGATTAAAATTACTCAACAACACTTTTCATACCTGAACCCCCATGGTAACTTGAAGTTAAACATAAATAGTTTAGATATTTATTTTTTTGTAACACCCCTAAATTATAAAATAATGACATTTTGTTCTATAGTGTATGATACATGCAACTATGATCTTAAATAAAACACAAAATATTTCTTTAAGTTTAATGTCTTCGATATCTTGCGGAACATGAAAACCCAAGTATAAATGAACTGTAATATGGTATACTGTTATAAAATAGTGGTTAAATGGATAGGTATGAATATTACTAAATAAATTATGAAATCTATATGGTTTATACATGTTAAAAAATCATTATTTATCTATTTATTAGGGATAAAATAAGAACTATTTGAAAAAAAAGAAAGTTTTTATGAAAAACTATATTTTTTTATAAAAGATGACTTAGTAACTATTTATAGAAATAATTTAATATTAATTTTTACCACTTTATAAAATCATAATATAAAAATTATCTTAGGGTTAATTTTTGGGATTTTTTTAAATTGGTTCATTTTTCTATGAATAGTGAAAAATATTGAATTTTAATCAAAAACAACCTTTTCATTTAAATTATTTATAAAGTTAAATTATATTTTGATTTAGTTTTAAATATAAATTAGTTAAATTATATATCAATTAATCCAATTTTAGTCACTGTAATATTTTTAATTTTTAATTTTGATATAACAAATTTGTAAACTTTTGAACATTTTATCTTTAAAAACCTATATTCTCATCACAATAGTGGGATTAATTTTAAATTAAAATTTTCAACTTCTATGAATGTAATTTGGAAAAATTTATTTAATATTTGGAATAATAATAATTTTTATAGTCTAATAATTTCAACCTAATTTTTTACCAAAATTAATAGTGAAAATATTAAAAATTAATTACCGCGGTTAAGGTAAAAATGGGTTTATCGGGGTTTTAAACTAAAAATATTAGGTTTAAAATGACCTAAAAACTTGTCTAAAATATATTATATATATATTTAGACCTTATATATTATAGATTTTATCATGGACTATTTTTAGGCTTTTTTCATGATAAAAACGTGGGTATGATTGAATCTTTTCAAAAAATTACAAGCATGCCACTCACCTCACTTATAAATGGCCACCCCTCTTCTATATTATTCACACCTTAAATCAATTTTTTTAGGAAAATAATTACCAAAATAAATTTAAAAATTCACTAATCTCATCCTATAAGCCTTATTTTTGTTATAAATCCAACCTAGGAGGGATTTTGGTGCAAACATAAGGAGGATACCCGGAGAAGAGGCAACGCTATTCAAAAAGTGTTTTTTATTTTATTTATTCCTATACATCACTAGATTATTATTAAAACTTGATTATATAATAAAATTAGTATATTTTATATACATATATATTTTTAGGTTAATTTAATGACCTACAACCACCCCCACTTCCATCAAATGGGTTATGAAATCATCATTCATGTGTACGGCAGACTATCGTCTCACAGACCAATGTCATTCATTTTTCCATTACCACCTATCATGGTTTGGTACGATGATAGATATAAAGTATATATATGATATTTATAACATAATTATACCTTTCTATTAATTATATAATATATAAATTTTTTACTTTCCATTCCATAGGATATACACTAACGTCACTCGTGTGTACGGCAGACTACCGCTTTATGAAGCTATGTGATTCGTCTTTCACTAATGATTTACATGGAAGATGATAAGGATAAAGTTAATGATTATATGTTATATAAATGAAATAATTATTATATTAATTATATATTTATCATTATGAAAAAAATAATATATATCATTTTCTTTCTTACCTTTTCACTCAATGAAAGATTATAACGTCGTTCGTGTACGTGGGGACTACCACCTTCACGAAACAATGTGACTCTCTTTTAATCACCACACCACATGGATGATATATATAGGTATATTTAGAGAAATAATATCCTATTTATTATAATTCTATAAATATAAAATTATACTTCCCTTCTTTCCATAATTATTGTTGAAAAATGGAAACGTTACTCACGCATACTTATGACCTACCGTCTCCATGATCATAACATACTTCATTTCTCAAAACCATATTTCATGATTGATATTAGAAGTATAATTGATGTATGAATATGATAATTATTTTATTATTATTATTATTTATATTATAGAACTATATAATATGTTCAAGAACTAGATCTCTCATGAAGAAACACACATGATAAAACAAGACAATTAACACCCGAGATAATGAAAATTATAAAATATTATTAATATAAGGGTGATAAGATGTTATAAAATGATTATATATAATATTATAAATATTAATATGGGTTTTTATAAGTTAATAACATGTTTAAAACTAATATACAATAGTTTAAAGAACATTCAACCAAAAGGAAGTGTGAGTTATGGAATTTCATCTCAATTTCATTTCATTAAGGCATATTGTAATGTTATACACCTAATTTATTTTATATGGTATATATACTTGAACTTTTAAATTTTATATAATTATATATTAGTAATTCATGGTATTCTAAGTCTCAATTTGAATTATTTCATCCAAGGGGACTTGACTTTAAAATTACCAAGTGGTAAATAATTTCATAACTAAATTTATTTTCATAGGGTTATATTGCTTTTTCATTGTCATTGATATTATAGGATTATGTGTATAATGAATTTTGATTATATGATGTTGTATTTAAAATTTTTATATGGATTTATAGTTTATATACATAATTTATTTTTTTAATAAATTCTTACATCAATGTTATGATCATTTTAAGGGTTTATTTCACAATCTCATCATAATCAAGACTTTTTATTCTTGAATTTCAATTGAAGTAAATTATATAAAAATTTCTTAATAAAACAATTTAATTTTATTCTAATCTAGTTTTTCATGATAACTTCCAGTAATAGTACTATTTTACCACTCTTTGGTGCTTAAAATGTTTGAGAAAATATTTTTAATAAAATCTGATATCATTTATCTCTTCAGTCAAAAATATATCCTTTTCAAAAATAATTTTTTCAAAAAATGGTTTAAAAAATGTATTTAACATTTTAAAAATGATTTATTAAGGAAATTTTAACCCTTTTTTACTTTTGAAATTTGTTGTGAAATTAATCTTCATGTTATTTTCAAAATAATTCCCATTTGGATTTTACTGAAAAAGTGAAAGTAATATTTATTTTAATATGTACTAAATGAATGGAATTTCTATCCATCATGAACACCCAAATGTTTTAAAGATTAATTTTTAAGTATCAATATATTATTTTCAAAGAAAATTATTTTCAACATTTATTGTGAAATTTTAGTTTTAGAAATTAATTTTTAAAATGAAAATTATATTTTCAAAAACAATTTTTTTAAAGATATTTTTATGGTATTTCTATTAATAAATTACAACAACCATTTATTTTACATATAATTCACTCAGGATATGTTGTAATGATACCATAATTTTTCTTTCTATGGATGATTTATGATTATTTCAACTAAGGATAATATTTATATTCACTTCCTTGATTTTTTTGTAGTTAATAACTTTCCCTTGAAATGTTCACTTTCTTGTGATCAATAGACATTAAATTTACTATAAATATATATATTATTTATCATGGATTTGTTTATTGTTTAAAATATATATCATTTCTATATACAATTTTAAACATTTAAAGTCATTTGTTTATCTTTTGAAATATTGATAAATCCATATTCATTATTAAATACAGATATTTGATGATAAAGAACTTTACTTAATAATTAAATTGATTATTCAATATATGAGTAATTATTTGGACATTAAAGACATAGGTGGGTCCCAATTATAGATATCCCCTCAATTCATGGGTAATATCATGGGATGAATCAGTTGGATAGCCTTATTTAAATGATTTTCTACCTATCAGTTTTAAACTATATTTAGGATAGATATTGATGATAGAGGTATCATGTGTCTGGGAAACATGACATCCAATAATTAAGAATTCCCTTCATTAAAAATAAAATTATTATTATCCATGATATTTTCACAATGATATTATCTTTGGATGCATTTCATTATTGGTTTATTAATTAAATGGAATGTATTTTCAGTTATTTACCTTGCTACATTGATTATTACTTATCCAATTATGATAGTCATTTTATTGATTAAATTAAATGTTTTTTAGTTATTTACATTAACATTGATTATTCTAGTCAATTATTTAAATTGAATGTGTGCTTAGATTTTACCTTTCCATATTGTTCATTCTTTATTTATTATGCTTCATTATTCATAATACCTTCCACTATACTTAACTATTACTGAGCATTTGAGATCACCCTTATTTTATTTTCTTTCTTGAGAACCCATGAAGTTTACTATGATTGATATGAAAGGATATACTAGATGGAATAAATTTATTCATGAAAAAAATTATGTTGTAATTTATGTTTTCAAATGTAAAGTATGTATCTATTTTACCAAGACTATTAAAATATTTGGTCCTTTAGGATGCTATTCCTTGTATCTTATGCTAATGTAAAAAAAGTAAAAATCGAATATGGGCTACTAGGGTCAGGTTCGCTACAGTTGGTATCAGAGGGAGTTTAGTAGAAACCTTAGGAACTAGATTAAGGAAAAAATATACTAGGGAATATAAACATATGATAAAAATTGAGGATAAGTATATAATAACTTCCTAAAGTGTTGGTAAGGAATATATTATGTGGGTTTTCCTAGAAATACATCCCTATCTAGATACTAAAAGTGGACATGGTTCTAGTATAGAGGTACCTAGGGGTATTAAATCTAAAAAGGGAACATTGGGCTTGAACTAATCTTCTCATGGTGCATGAAAATGGGTTGTACTGTGTACCTAGTTTGTCACTCATAGGGGATGTGCTTATAATAATTCATACTTTATTTATAAACTATTATGAAGATTTTGAATAGATGATGGAAATGAATGACCTATGTCAAACCTAATGTGTATTAAATTGAAAATAATGTGTCATAATTTAGACATCCTATAAATGATTATATGGTTTTCCCACTATGATTATTGTTTCTCATACTATGTTTTTTGGTTTTAGTCAATGTTTGGAACCCAAAGTTATCATGTTAATATCAAATATGAAGGAAAATGTGTAAGATACCAAAATTTTCTAGAGTTGTATTAGGATCATTTATATGTACTCTTTTTCCTTGTGTTGAGTACATTTTATTTGGGTTTTACCTTGATGTGTGTTTGGGTGGAAATTTTGACAAAATGGAAGAAATAGGGCTGTGCATGGTTGGAACACGGGTTTCCCTAACCGTGTGCCCTAGGACAGCAAATCATACAACTCTAGATAGAGGAGAATAACACAGTTAGAACATGGTTTTCCCGATAATGAACCATCTTAGGAGTAACCATACACCATAAAAAAGAGGCACATGGTTAGGGGAAACCATGTGCCCCTACCCAACAAACCAATATGTTGGAATTAAATTAAACAATTTTTTTTAAAATATCCCAAACCCCCAAACTCACCCAAACTAACCCCATTAGACCCTAACACTCTTTCATGATTTTAGAGTAACCCAGATGAATTAAAAGACCTCCCAAACTCCTTTATTGGTGATTCAAAGACCGAATCGAAGATATTCACCCCTCCTAGTTATAGATATGGATCTCTTTCTATGCCATTACTCTGCTGAATTTTGGGGATTTTCATTGTGCGGTTGTTCATCTACGAATCAAGGCAGACAATCTATTATTATAATCCCATAGTCTTAATATCATTTTCATGTATGTGATTATAGAATATCTAAGGTTGTTTAACAATTGGAATTCCTAATTTAATTAATTAATGTGGTAAATTAATTAATTAAGAAATTGGGTATTTGATTGAATAATTGAATTATGGAATTGGGGATAATTAATTGTTGGGTTAA
Source organism: Viscum album (assembly GCA_963277665.1). Taxonomy (NCBI): domain Eukaryota; kingdom Viridiplantae; phylum Streptophyta; class Magnoliopsida; order Santalales; family Viscaceae; genus Viscum; species Viscum album. Next base: position 1,370,657,151 of record OY728141.1, on the reverse strand, counting down.
TTAACATAATTTTGAACTATGAATTAGAATAATTAATTGGCGGATTAATTATGGAATATTTATATTGTTGGATTTTACTAATTAATTGTTGAATTAATTAAATGGATTGATGTAATTAATTAATCATTTGGTTAATTAATTGAATTGGGGTTATTAATTAATTGTATAATTAATTAATGAAATTGATGTGATTAATTAATCATTAGGTTAGTTAATAAAAAATGGGTATGATTAATAAATGTAATGATTTGTGAAATGAACCTTGGTTGTATGTCACTTGGTTGTGATTTTGTTGGCATGGAGTAGCACATGTGTTAACTAGGGTGTGAGTGAGGGATTACCTAAGGAAGAGAATGAGAGCTTCCATTTTTATTACCAAAGGACCTTGAGAGCCTTTAGGGAAGAATACTGTGAGAGATTCTATTTTTTCCCAAGGAACCATGAGAGCTCTTGGAGTTGGTCTAGGGAAAAGACCATGAGAGCTTTCTCCTTTTCCAAGAAAGCTATTATGCTTTGTTTAGTCTCACTCACATTAGATGCTTGAGGTTAGAGACTTATGTGTAAATTAATCATGTCAGAATGATTTAAAATTTTTATGCATTATTATCAGATATAAATTGTGATAATGAATGGTAAAAATAGTAGTCAAATATATGATATCCCTTGGGGATAGTTTAGATTCTGGCATGAGTCGAAGTAGGTATTGAGGTTTGGGTGTCCTCAAGAACTCGTGGGTTTATGTGGTTAAATAAATAATAATAAATAAATGTAATAACTATTTACTTATGCATTTTAATTATTTATTTATACAGTTTCACACACTATTATTGATGGGATATTGTTTTAGACGCCATTTGCGATGGCCTACTGAGTTGTACTCACACCCTACTTAGGTTTCCTGATCGGTATGCAAATAGATTTTATGGTTGAAGGTTAGGTTAAGGGAAAGGGAACTATCTTATATGGATGATTTTTGATGGAGCATGGATAAGGGAACCATACGTGGTTTGGGACAAGCTTTAGAGATGTCATTGTCTTTATTTGAGGTTTTCATTTTTGACACTTGGAACATAATTTATCATGGAATATCTACTGTTTAGTTTGAAATTGTTTTTTCAGTTTTGGATATATTGTGATACTGATACTATTCTGTTTATGGTTATATGTTAGTCGATTATTATTTTCTTATTTTCCAATGGTGTATTACTCTGATAAAAGAGGGTATAGTCTCCCCATGATCTATATTAAACCCTCAATACTAGTTAGAATCATCTAGCATATAGGGAGGTGTGCCTAAGGTCGTGTAGTGGTATATCTCAGGGCACCAGTGTATGGAACCCAAATCAAGATGTTAAAAAGTGGTATCAGATAGGTTTTGTTTTCTTCTCTTTTGTCTTACTATTTTTGAAAGGTAGATAAGAGATTAGGTAGAGTCGGGCCTTGGACACATGCTTGTGCATGGGAGTTTCAAACCCATGTATGGGGGAAAACCCAAGTACCCAAAGTGGGATTAATATTATTGATTTGTGTTGTTATAGTTGGATATTATTTTACCTTGGGTGATGCACCTGTTGTGTGATGTGATTATTGTTTCAATTTTTTTTTGAGATTTTTTGAGTTGTGACTCATGGCCCGATAAGGCATGAAAGGTGAGTTACATGCATCATTATAGGCACTCAGTATTATTTTGTGACATGCATCATTTAAGAATGCATGAGAAAATAGGTTTTGGGTAAGTTTTTTTAACTTGAATAGTTTTTCCTTTCTTGTGAAATTGAATTGAATATGGTGCCTAATATGAAATTAATTTTTTTAAAATGATGCAAGATAAGAATAAATGGGTTTATAAATGAGAAACTTGAAAAAATGAGAATGTGTTTACCCTTGTTAACTATAAAATAGGTGTAGGATGGTTAAGGGTAGTGATGGAACCTCAGTTTGGACCGTGTGGTGAGGTTTGGGGAAAGGCTCGTTGTGCCTTATTATATTTCCCTCCTAAGTAAACATGTTAATTTTGAAAACTCTATCCTAATATATGAGTTTTTAATTGTAGATATATGCCTCCATGATGTCTATTACTGAGGAGAGGACAAGAGTATATGGCTGGAGATGCTCTGCCATTAGTGGAACCTAAGGCACTGATAGTGCTAGTTGAAGAAGTAAGGGAGCAGTTCTGAGAGAACTTTGACCCCTTAATGCAATTTATGGAAAGAGACCCAGGTAAGGTTGTGAAAAGAATGTATTATTTTACAAGATAGTTCCAATTACAAAACCCTATGACTTTTACTAGAGAGGGTGGACCTGAGGTAGTTGAGTTCTAGATTGATTCTATCCAGACTACACTTGACCACTTGGAGACTCTTCTTGAGAATAGAGTGAAATTGGAAACCTATATGTTACGTGGTTAGGTGAAACTTTGGTGGGAAATCTTGATTCAGGATGGATAGGTAGATACTATGAAGTGGAATGATTTTTAGAGAAGTTCCTAGAGAAGTTTTATCCATATACAATCAGGCAGGATAGAGAAACTAAGTTCATGCAGTTGAATCAGGGGAGCATGTCATTGATGGACTATGCCAGATTCTTTTTAGATTTGAAACAATTAGCTCTAGTGTTGGAAGAAGATGAGTCCACTTTAGTAAAATGGTTACTGAATGGGATTAAATGTGAAATTAAGTCCCATGTGAAAATCTTTAAGATGAAGACTTTTTTAGAAGTGGTGAATCAGTCTCTCATCTCGAAGGGGAAACTAAACGAGGATTTTGGTCATGGAAAATTGGTTTCTTATTTATGATATAGAGGTATGTATTATGAGATCAGAAATAATTTTTATGAGAAATTTAGACAGAGTAGTGGGAAGAAAAGTTTCCAGTCAGAGGGATTAGTTACTCAGGATCTTACCTGAGTGCTTTTCTACCACTATGGTAGGATATGACACTTTTGGAAACATTTTCCCTGACCACTAGTGGAGTGCCGAGGCTATAACAAGATGGGTAATCTACAGAGGTTCTTTAGGAACCCATAGAATATGGTTAGTGATAGAGTATCTAGACAGAACTAGAGTGTGGAAAGGGGGCCTTCTACACCACATCAGCATGGCAGCTAGAGTTCTATCGGCTGAGGTGGTAGAGACAGTGGAAATTGTGCTTTTGAGAAAGAACGGACATATCAAAAGAGTGGTGAAGCTTAGGGGAGTCGAACTACAATATAAGAAATAGGGACATGATAGTTACAATCCATTTAGCCTACACTTGTGGATAACAATGGGGGACCATCAATAGTGAGAGGTACTATTCTTGTAGCTTCTATATTAGATAGTTCCTTATTTGATACTAGTGCCTCTCATTCCTTTATATCCATAAATTTTTTAATGGTTTGATCATGGTGGTGGAGTTTTTAAGAGAGGTTATGATGATATATAGACCATTTGGAGTACATTATAGAGAAATCTATTTGTGAAAGGGGTGTTCTCTTGAGATTGGGGAGTACCATTTTCTCTGGGATATTTATATCTTGGACATGTTAGGATTTGAATTGATTTTGGGTATGGACTGGATAGTCACATACCAATCCCAAATTGATTATTACTAGAAGAGAGTGACTTTTACATTTCTTAAGGGTGGAAATTATATTCACCTTAGAGAGTGTGATATCCAGGTAGGCTAAGTAGGGATAATTACTCAGCAACTTGGAGATCTCACAACCCAGGTTTCAGGTCTATTACTGGATGACAGATTTGTAAAGAATTATGTATTTACACCAGTAGTGGATCAGTTTTAGGATATTTTTTCTGAATAATTATCATTGTTTTCACCTAAGATAGATGTGGAATTCACTATTTAGCTCATGTTAGGGGCTGAGACAATTTCAATTCCACCATAACAAATGACAACGATAGAGATTCATGATATCAAGACTCAGCTGGAGGAGTTGGAGGATAATGGATTTATACATATGAGTATATTTCCTTGGGGTTCTATAGTGTTTTTTGTAAAGATGTTTTATGGGACTCTATGATTATGTGTTGATTATAGGAAGTTGAATCGGATGACCATGAATAACTAATATCTCCTTCTGTGTATCGTTGATATTTTTGACCAATTGAGGGGAGCTTGTGTATTTTAAAATATTTACTTGAGATCAGGGTATCATTAGCTAAGATTTCAGACTTATGATATACCAATGACTACTTTCAGAAGTAGGAATGGCCTTTATGAATTCATTGTAATGCTGTTTGTATTGAAGAATGTACCAACAATGTTTATGGACTTGATGAACATAATTCAATTCACACCTGGATTAGTTTGTGGTAGTGTTTTTGGATGACATATTGGTGTACTCCAAGAATCATGACGATCATGCCCATGACCTTGACATCATCCTGAGTACACTAAGAGAGCATCGACTATATGAAAATCTATCTAAGTTCCAGTTTTGGATTGATCAGGTACACTTCTTAGGTCACATAATCTTGGAGGAAGGTGTGTCTGTGGACCTATATAAATTATAGTCATTGGTTTATTAGGAGAATCCAAAGAAATTTTTTGATATCCAAAGATTTATGGGTTTAGCTAGATGTTATTGGAGGTTCATCCTAAAATTTTCTTGATTGGAAGCAATGATTATAGGCTTGACCAAAAAGAGGATAAAATTTTAATGGTCATAAACATGTGAGAGTACCTTCTAGGATTTGAAGAACATTTTAACATCATCACCAATATTGATCCTACCTGAGCTAGGTGAGGAGTATAAAATGTTTTGTGAGACTTATGGGATATGACTCAGAGTAGTGTTGGAACAGGGAGATAGAGTTTTGGTGTATGGATGCCAACAGTTGAGGCCACATTAATAAAACTACCCTACGCATGACCTCAAGTTGGATGAAATGGTGTATTCTTTGAAGTTTTGGTGGTATTATCTATTGGGATAAAAGTTTACAGTGTATACAGATAATAAGATCTTGAAGTATATATTTTTCTAACGAGACTTGAGACTCTGACAGTGGATATGGGTTGAGTGTATGCAGTCCTTTGAATTTGAACTAGCATATACACCCAGAAAGGGGAATTATGATATTGATGATTTGAGTAGGAAAACTTAGACTCAAGCAGTTAAGTATTCTAGTGTTGAGTGGAATATGATGAATTTTTTGGCTGAGATTCATGTTGTAGTATAGGATAGACAGGAGAAGATGAATATCATATCAGTTTCAATGGAGTCTACACTTTTGATCTATATTAGAGATAGACAGTATGAGGATCCATAGTGCTTGAGCCTGAGGGAAATCCTTGAAGGCGGGGAGTCACCTTAATAATGAAGCATAGATGAGGATGAGATCATCTATGTCCAGAATCAAGTTGTTGCACCTAAAAGCATGTGAGATGACCTGAGGAAAGAATTTTAGGCCTCAAAGTGGGCAGTACATCCAGGTGTGACCAAAATTTACCATGACATATGATGTTAGTTTTGGTGAATGAGCATGAAGAAAGAAATAGAAAGGTTTGTGACATGATGCTACTCTTGTTAGTAGGTGAAGGCTAAGTATAAAAAACATGGAGGTTTACTATAGATGTTTCCTATTCTAGAGTTGAAATTGGACAACATGACCATGGACGTTATGGTGGGTCTCCTGAGTATACCTTGGAAGAATGATGATATTTAGGTTTTTATGGATATACTAATGAAAGTAGCACATTTCTTGCCCATACAAGAGACTTATTTAGTGGAGAAGCTGAGAGATTTTCGTGTTTGATAGATAGTCCATTTGTACGGTGTTCCATGGACTATAATTTCAGACTGACACTCATGATTTACTTTTCACTTCTAGTAGGGTCTATAGAAGGAACTTGATATAAAGGTTTTATTGAGTATGACTTTCAACCCACAGATAGATGATAAACCAGATCATACTATACAGGTGCTTGAGGATATACTATGAGTGTGTGTTTTAGACTTCTATGGGTCTTGGGAGAATCACCAAGATTTTCTAGAGTTTACCTATAACAACAGTTATCTAGAAATGATACAGATGGAGATCTCATATATGCTGGATGGAGGAAGGTGAGTTAGAATTGTTGGGACTAAGTCTTGTTTAGTAGACATTAAAACAAGTACAATTGATTTAGAAATACATGGATACCACTCAGAGTAGATAGAAGTCATATGATGATAGAAATTGATGACCCTTATAGTTTATATAGGGTTATTCTGTATTCCTTCAGGTATATCCTAGGTTAGGCCACTGTAGGATACAAAGATAGGGAAAGTTGGTGCCCAAGTACATGGACCATTTGAGGTTGTGGAGATAATCGGGACGGTGGAATACTGATTCGATCTTCCACAAAAATATAGTGCTATTCATGATGTTTTCCATGTGTCACAACTTCAGTGGTATCATCCCAACCCTTCTCATGTGATCTAGGTGAATGATTTTGAGATTGAGATAGATACACCCTTTGAGGAGTATTCGATACGTGTGTTGGATCATAATGAGAAAGTATTGGGAGGAAAGACCATATAGATAGGTCATATATTGTGGCAACATGGGTGTTTGTATAAGGAAACATGGTAAAGGGAATAATATATATGGGATCAGTGGATAGATCTTTTTGACTTGGAATCTTAGAGATGCTTGGGAGTGTAGCTCGAGGATGATCTGTTATTGGGTGGGGAGATTTTAAGATCCCAACCTTTTCTGGAGTTGTCTTGAGCTTATTTATAGGTATTATTTTTCCTTAGGTTGAGTAATTTTCATTCGGTTTTTACCTTGGGGTGTGTTTGAGTGTAAAATTTGAAAAAATGAAAGAAATAGGGTTGTGCATGGTTGGTGCACAGTTTCCCCTAACTAAGCTCCCTATACCAGTAAACCGTGAAACCCTAGATAGAGGGGAATTCCATGGTTGGAACATGGTTTTCAAAGATCTTCACCCTCTTAGAAGTAACTATTCTCCCCTACAAAATTGGTTCATGGTTTAGGATCATGGTTAAGGGAAACTGTGTGCCCCTGCCCAACAGACCATGCACGAGAATTAAATTAAACAGAAAATTTGTTTCAAAATTTCCTAAACCCCTAAAACTCACTGGTTGCACCCAAATTTACCCTACTAGTAGAAATGTTCAGTGAATTACAAGTAGGGATTGAATCTATAGGGATCTAAGAAGAAACCAAGATACACTTAGATTTAATGGAGGATTGGCTATGAGGTTTCCAACAATGGTGTTGTTTCTAATTGTGAAACTAAAATACTAATGTTCATAAGAGAATGGTTTTAAATTTATGAATGAAACACCTAATGATTTTAATGGAAATAATTAATAGATAAGGGTTTATCTTGGGTTGTTATTAGGGCTAGAATGGATGTAATTGTTTTTCTTTGGATTTCCCATTCACCAATTCAAGAGGTATGTAATCAATGAGATAGCTCCCCAATATAATTCTATAATTAAATACATACAAAATTTCAATTATAATCACCAATTAACTTATAGAAACACTTTCATGATCAATCCAAGTAATAGGATTATACTATCACTCTAAATGTACCATCGTTAAAGTCGGTGAAGATAAAAAATAAAATAAGTTAAAGAATGGAACTCTCAAACCATAGTACTAATTTAAGAATTTAATGACATCAAATAAAATACAATCCACAACAAACGAACTCCCCATAATCAAACCACAAAAGTTTTATCATTCTATTTATGTAAGGCTCTCAATAGAAGGTGGAAGTAGACTTAAAGAAGCAGTATTGAAGAAGTGAAAACAAAGAAATAACGAACACTCCACCGTTGTTTGTGGAATTTCACAATTGTTGGTGTGAATAAATTCACACCTTGATTCAAAGGAATAAAAATGTTAAGAAAAAATAAAAAAATGAAAAATATTAAGAATAATAACTTTTATTAATAAACTAATTTGATTAAAAAAACTTATATGGGAAAAAATGAGCAAGAAATTACAAAATGAGAGTGAAACATTACAATTGAAAGAATAACTTGGATTCCCAAATATCTTCACCACCATATACATAAATAAGAAATATTGGAACCTTAGTTTTACCCCTCAATAATAAATTCCATCCCATTTAATTAGGATAGTAAAAGGTGGGAGAGAAATCAAAGGAAATTGGACTTTTAAACTTTGACCATGAAAAAAGGACTAGATTCATCCCCCTTTTGATCATTCGAATTTGACATTGAATATGGAAGAATATGAAGGGTTTTTAGAAGATAAATATGATTTATCACGTGTCCTCTAATATATTTCAAAATTATATTCCAATTCGATCATCCTTTCATAAGTTATGCTTGAAATTGTAGGATGATTTTATGGGCCTTCAAATCAAGCCCCCAAATTAAATGTCAACTTGGGCTCCCAAGATCTACTTGAAAAATTCAGAATTATCTATGTCCATAGTTTAATGAAATTATCCCCATAATTTTCTTTTTTCTATAGTTAAAATTTAAACTTCATTGGGATTGAATTGTGGGAGCCACTTTTATTTGATGGGCCTAAGGCCCATTATGTTTTGTCAAGATTTTTTTTGTTCATTTCCAAAAATCTTCATCATCTTCTAGGTTTTATACATAAATCCTAAAATAAAAAATGTTCCAATAAAAGTGATAAATCATATCCCAAAATATCAAATTCAAATAATTAATATAATGTTTTCTTCAAACAGATGATTGACTGGGCCCAAAATTTCACTTTAAACATGAATTACACGTGTGATGAGAAAATAAGTTCAATTTATATAATGGACTAAAACAGATGTTTATAGACTTTGAAACACTTGAATATTAAAATATGAATAATTAATATTAGCATATTTTAGTTTCTAATCACAACCGAACTTTAGTTTTGATAGTCCCGAGAAAAAAGTATCTTAAAAATATGAAATTTAATTCCCTTTTCCAAAACCATTTTAACATAAAATTATCACAAAATGACATCATTTCAAAAAATAATAAAATCTATAAAAATAATTTTATACAAGATAGGTTCATGAGCATATTCCAAGCCCAAGTACAATCCTTTTTTCAAATTCATCACCACATTTCATCCAATTTCAATTAAGTATGGTGATGTGTTGTGTATCTCAAAAGAAATGGGCCCCATTTTTTTATTCAAGTGGAAACAAATGGAAGTGCTAGGCGGGTATCACATTAAACCTTGAGTTGAGTAACCAATTTTATCTTTTTATTAATTTTTTTGGTTATTTTTTTTGTTTTTTTACCATAATAGAGATGAAAATACTAACTATGGGAAGAAAAATATGAAGTAACAATCCCCAAGTTCCAAATGCCACACATATGATCAATTCCATGATCTAAAATAGAGATGTAAAGCCTAAATATGGGAAAGAAAACTATAGAGTCACAATACCCAAGTTCCAAACACCATGAATTTGGAAAAAACATTTCTTTATGTGGTCATTATTTTTATTTTTTTAATACTCAAATTAAAATAAAAGTAACCCCAAACCCCATTCTATGATGAAAGGGACCCAATAACTCAAACTTACACAAAAAATCCAATATACTTGAATAATGTAATTTTGATTAAAAATATGAAAATTTTAGGAGTGATAAATCACATTAGACAACTAAAATTTCCAAAAAACTATGCTCATTAACTTAAACATCCATTAAAATCATAATCAAGGAATTCAAAATCAGTTTACATTCAGTTTTCATGATTTAAAATGTACATTGACACATGAAAGGAATATTAATTGATTGAATTTAATTTTTATCATAAAATAACAATTTTTTTCTCTTCAAAATCCATGATTTTTACTCCCCCCAACTTAGAATGAAACTTCCCTCAACGTTGAAAGAGAAAAAAAGATAGAGATTATAATTCAGAACAAATAGGGGGATAAGTGATTTTAAATGAAATCATGGAAAAAAACCATCTGGTTTGAAGATGATAATCCATAAAACAAAATTTATCACTTTTGATTCAAATTACTTGTAGACTCCTTAAGGATTATTGAAGACTAGGTTTGAAAATTAGAATGCATCAGTTTCATTTAAAAATATTTAAATACTTCATCTGATAAATCTCACACAAAAGGGATGTTAGATCATGTTGTAAACCAAAGGGGGATACCTTAGAAAAAATACACATAAAAAAAACAAAAAAAATATTTAAATAAATAAAATGAAGAATCTAGGTTTCCTCATAGGAAGTTCTTAGTTTAAAGTTTTTAGTTAGACTTGGACCCCCAAAATTATCCAATTCCAACTTTCAACATTTTAAGAACTACATTTTTCACTACTTCTACAAGATGAGATTGAGTCTCCCTTGGGTTTGTGGGACAGTTTGGAAATTAATTCAAGGAAAATCATATAGGTTCCAGTGAATGGGCTAATCCCATGATTATCAAAAAGGGTACATATAATTGATTTTTTAATCTTGTTTAAGAAATCAAGGATAATTTTACCTTCATTATATTTAAGGGAAGATGAAATGATGACATAATGTTTTTGATTATCCATTATGATAGAAGACTTAAGAGAGGAATTATGGACCTTGAATTAAAGCTCCGGTTTGATTACAGTTTTAGACACAGGTTTGGACTTAGAATTGAACTCAGTTGGATTTTAAAAATTTATCAAAAAATTGGTTCCTTTCGAACAATAGATTCAACTACCAAATTAGGAAGATAATTTTCAGGAATGGGTATGGAATCAGTGTTTGTTATTTCTCCAAATGGTTTAGTTATCTTTGTTTATAAAAATTTATTAATGGAGTTATATTTTGTAAAATCGATCAAAGATTTTAAATTATCCTCATTCAAATAAAAAAAATCAATTCCCCCCTGATTTAAAAACCCTTAAAAAATGCCTTTATATTCTTCAAATATCCCAATTCCAAAGGTAAATTCTTCAAAAAATTTGTTAGAGAAATGTGAGAGGTAATAATATTTAATAAATGATGAGGAAGGTACATCATGAGTGGGAATGAGTTCTATAACCATTTCAATTCCTTTTAGTTTTGATCTCAATGATGAAACTTCTGAATTCATTTTATCTATTTGTTCAAAAAATTGTTCAAATAATTATTGTGTATTAGGCTGGATAAGAGTTTTGACATCATGGACATCCCCAAGATTGATCTCTTTAATCATCCTTAATAGGGTTATAAATTTATCCTTTAAATTTTTATCATCCCTAAGATTTTACATGTTACTAGGTGTGTGTTAATGAATAAAGGGTTGATAAAAGAAATTTCATAAGTTAGGGGATTCCAAATATTGATTTTCTAATTTGAATCAATCTTGAGTTTAAGTTTTGGTAATGTTGAAGATACTCCATTGGAGTAGATATAAATTATTATTTGAGATTTAGGGGATACACACAAATAGAAAAGGGAAAAGATAAGATAAATGAGGGTGATAAAAGGGATTTTTGGGTGATAAAAGAAGGTGAGTGTCTAAGATACATACTTGGGACCCCAAAATTGGTGAAAAAATTTGGTTTCAGCCAAATTTACCCCACTAGTAGAAATTTTCATTGAAGTAAAAGTAGGGATAGAATCCATAGGGATCGTAGAAGAAACCTAAAGAAACTTAGATTTGATGGAGGATTGGCTCTGAAGTTTCCAACTACAGTGCTGTTTTTAATTGTGAAAACAAAATACTAATATTCATAAGATAATGGTTTTAAATTTATTAATGAAACACATAATTTTTTGAATGGAAATAATTAATGTATATGGGTTGATCCTAGGTTTTTGTTAGGGCTAGAATGGATGTAATTGTTTTTCTTTGGATTTTCTGTTCACTAGTTCAAGAGGCATCCAATCAATGAGATAATTCTACAATATCATTATCCAATTTAATCCATAAACAATTTTGAGGATAATCACTAATGCACTTGGAGGATCACCTTCATGATCACTCCATGGAATTGGATCGTACTAGTACTCAAAATGTGTTATTGTTAAAGTTAGTGAATACAAAGAAGAAAATAAGTCGTAGAATGGAACTCTCAGACCATAGAACTAATTTAATAATTTAAGAACATAAAAAAAATCCAACACAAACCCAAGAAACTTCATATAATCAAACTATAAAAGTTTTATTATTCTATTTATGCAATGATCTCAATGGAAGGTGGAAGTCAATTTAAAGAAGTGAGATTAAAGAAGTGAAAAAAAATAAATAATGAACACTCCACCGTTGTGTGAGGAATTTCAAAATTGTTGGTGTGAATAAATTCACACCGTGATTTAATGGTATCAATGTGTTTATAAAAATGTAAAAATAAATGAATAATAATAATAATAATAACTTTTATTAATAAACCCATGTGTTAAAAAAACTTACTTTGGAAAAAACGATCAAGCAATTAAAAAATGAGAGTGAAACATTACAATTGAAAGAATAACTTGGATCCTAAAATACATTCAACACCAGATACATAAATAGTAAATATTAGAGCCTTAGGTAAAACCCCCCAAAATAAATTCCCACCCATTTAATTAGGATAGTAAAACGTGGGAGAGAAATCAAAGGAAATTGGACTTTTCAACTTTGACCACAAAAATAGGATCAGATTCATACCTCTTTTGGAAGTTTGAATTTGAAATTGAAGATGGTAGTATATAAAATATTAGTAAAATATAAATATGATCTTACATGTTTCCTATAATATATTTCAAAATTTCATTGCAATTGGATCATCTGTTCAGATGTTATTTTCGAAAGTCTGGGTTGATTTAATGGGCCTTCAAATCCATCCCACAAATTAAATGTCAAATTGGGCTCCTTGAAAAAATTCAGAATTAGATATTCAAATAGTTGAATGAAATGATACCCCTAATTTTATATTTATAAAGTTAAAATTTTAAATTAATTGGTCTTGAATTGTGGGATCCACTTTTATTTGATGGGACTAAGGTCTGTTATTCTTTGTGCAATTTTTTTGTATTCATTGCCAAAAATATCCATCTTGCCTTAGTATTTATCCATAAATCCTAAAACAAAAAAATGTTCCAATAAAAGTGGCCAATAATATTAAAAAATATAAAACTCAAATAATTAATATAATGTTTTCCATAAATAGATGATTGATTGGGACCAAATTTTCACTTTAAGCATGAATTTCACTTGTGATAAGAAATAAAGTTTAATTTATATAATGCACTAAAACTGATGTTTACAAACTTTAAAAAACTTGACTATTAAAATATAACCAATTAATATTATCCTCTTTCAGTGGAAAATCACTCACCCAAATCGACCCCCATTCGACCCCTGACGTTCTTTTTTGTTTTCAGAGCCTCCCAGACGAATTCCAAGTCCTCCCAACCCCCGTTCTTGTTGATTTGAAGCTTGGATCGAAGATCTACACCCCTCTCGGTTATAGATATGAATCTCATTCTATGATGATACTCCACTAAATTTTTGGGATTTTTGTTGGGTAGTTGTTCATCGATGAATCGAGGTAGGTGGTCTATTATTCAAATCTCATAGTCTTGATATCATTTACGTGTACGTGATTGTAGAATTTCTAGGGTTTCTTAACAATTATAATTACTAATTGAATTAATTAATGTGTTAAATTAATTAATTAAGGAATTGAGTATTTGATTGAATAATTTATTTTTGGAATTGGGGATAATTAATTTTTAGGTTAATTATCAAAAATTTTAATTGTGAATTTGGAATAATAAATTGGTATATTAATTATGGAATATTCGTACTATTGGATTGTACTAATTAATTGTTGAATTAATCAAAGGTATTGATGTGATTAATTAATTTTTTGGTTAATTAATGGAATTGGGGTGATTAATTAATTATAGAATTAATTAATGAAATTGATGTGATTAATTAATAATTTTGTTAATTAATGGAAATGAGTATGATTAATTAATTATTAAATCAATTAATGGAATGATTTGTGAAATTAGCATTAGTTATATGTCACTTGGTTGTGATTATGTTGTCATGGAGTAGCACATAGGTTAATCGAGGTGTGAGCATGGTATTACCTAAGGAAGACCGTGAGATCTTCCATTTTGATTTCCAGAGGGTCGTGAGAGCCTTTAAGGAAGAATACCATGAGATCTTATATTTTTATTTCCAAGGGACCATGATATCTCTTGGATTTGGGCCAAGCAAAAGACCATGAGAGGTTTTCCATTTTCCTAGAAAGCTATTATTCTTCTTATAGTCTCACTCACATTATGTGCACACTACTCATGTCAAATCAATTTACAAGATTTATGCATTATTATGATATATTAATTGAAATAAAAAATGGTAACAATGGCTGCTAGATAAATGATATCCCTTTGGGATATTTTAGACTCCAACATGAGATAAAGCCGTATTGTGGTTCATGTTTTCTTTGGAACCCGGAGGTTTATGTGGTTAAATAAATAAAAATAAATAAATGTAATAACTGTTTACTTAGGAATTTTACATATTTATTTATTTATATAATTTCATACACTATTATTGAATGGATATTGTTTTAAGCACCATTGGTGGTGGACTACTAAGTTTTACTCACACCCTACTTGGGATACCTGATCAGTAGCTGAATAGATTTTATGGTTGTAGGACATGTTAAGGGAAAGTGACCTATGTTAGATGAATGTGGGATGGTTCATGGATGAGGGAACCGAATGTGGTTTGGGACCCACTTGGGAGTTATTATTGTCTTTGTTTGGGGTTTTAATTTTGACACTTGGAACGTACTTTAGCATAGCATATCTACTGTTTAGTTTGACATTGTATTTTCAGATTTGTCCATCTTGTGATACTGGTACTATTCTGTTTGTGGTAATCTGTTATTTAGTTATTTTTTATTATTTTCCAATGGTACATTACTCTGATAATAGAGGGTATAGTCTCCCCATGATTTATATTACATCCAAACTACTAGTAGGTAGCCTCTAGCATACAAGGAGGAACTCTTGAGGTTAAGTTACAGTCCGGCTCGAGGCACTGGTGCATGGGACTTGAACCAGGATGTTACAAAAAGTGATAACTATAAGAAATAAAATGTGATGATGAATGGAGTAAAATATATTATGATTATACCTAATCAGTGTTCTCAGAATATTATTAACAACATATTTCTTAACCAACTCCCAGACTCACCAAAGAATGGAAGGACAGAGTTCACCAAGAGCTCGAGTGATGGAGAGCGTGGAGGAAAGAAGGATCAATTTAAATCATGTAAGAAATGTTTAAGGATATATCCAGGAAAGTGTTTCAATGGAATGAGAAAATGATTTATGTGTGGAAAGGAAGATCATCAAGAAAATAATTACCAAGGAAAAATAAAGAGTATGATGGAAGGAAATAAATTTCATCTTAGTGATACATTTATAGTTCATTATCTTGAATGAGAACCTAGGAATTATATAATTCAATGACCTATTATAAAGGTTAAAACCTATACCAAGGAAAGATCCATGTGGAAATAAAATGGATGAAGTATTTATTTAAGAATTAAATTATATAATAATTTTTAGCAATGGTAATTTGATGATAATAATTATGAAACATATAAGGATTTTGTTAAATATTAGAATCATATGTGTATTCATTAATATAATTGTTATGGATACCATTATGAGTTTATGAGTTTAAGATTGATCATAAGTTTAGAGTATTAAACACCCTTTTTTAGGTTTTATGTGAGGAGAGTGTAGCAAGATTAAGGATATTTTGGGATAAATTTATGGTAATGAAACTCATTGGTTTAGTATAAGTTTTAGTGAAAATGTTATTTTATGGATAATGAATTTAAATTTTATAGACATAATTTTAAAGGAAATGATAACCTATAGGTTTAATATGATAATTAATTAAATTTTAATAATAATCAAATAATATTGTTAGACATTGTGAAAAAGGGTTGTATTGAAAACCCTACTAAAAAAGGATATTTAATGATTAAATTTATTTCAAGGATTTTGATCACATTTTTTTGAGAATTTCATAGTAATTATATTAATATAGTTTAGAAAAATGAAAACCCACATACTAGTTAACATCTTGATGTGTCCAACAAGGCCATAGAGCTTGAACCCATTACCAAAGTATGATAAGGGTTTAATGCCTACCACTGGCCTATATGATGCCTTTGTTAATATGTCATTGTTTTTAGTTAAATTATTTAAAAAATAAATATTAATGATGCACCATTAGTGTAAAGATTAATTTATTATATTGGATAAATTTTGCTAACCATATTGGTTTTGTAAAATAGTTAGAGACAGATGGAAATACTTATAAATATTTTATAGATCTTATGATCCAAGTGAATTTTAGTGCTTTAGGAATAAAAAATTCATTTTTGGATACTCATTTCTTGGAGTATGGTATGAATTATAAATTGACCTAAGTACAAATAAAGTATGATATTATTCTTGTGAAATAGAAATGTATCATGTAAGTATATTATTAGACAGTGAAATAATTACTCAACTTTAGGAAAAGGATCTTGGAATTTTTTTATCATATTACATTAATATCAGATAAATTATATAGTGTTTTAAATCATCCTAGATTTATGGTTTTTATGACCTAAACTTTCCATTGATCATTCACTTTCTTGTGGTCAATAACCTCTATCAATCTTTATAACTATTTATGTTTTTCTTCCATGTCTATATATTCACTTTCCATTAAATTTATCCTACTTATAAACCTAGTTATGTGTTATTATATACGAAATTTTTAATTCTATTTCTCTATTATTAAGAGGATATTTTATTAACTCTTTTTATGATGTGGGTTTTCAAAAACATAATTTTCAAATACCAAACCCTTGATTACCAAGATCAAGTTTAAATTAGAAGGATGCAATTTATTTAAGTTGAGGAGAATGTAAAACCCCAAAATTATAAAATAATAACATCATATTCAATAGAATACGAGACACACAACATTGAGCTTAAATAACCAACAAAATATATTTCTATAAATTTAATCTCTTTGATAGCTTGCGAAACATGTAACCCTAAGTCAAAATGAACCGTAATATGGAATAATGTTATAACATAACTGTTAAATTTGTGGGTATGAATAATAATAACTCAATTATGAAATGTATATGGTTTACACATTTAATGAAAAATTCATTGGTTATCTATTTATTATGAATAAAATAAGAATCATTTGAAAGAAAAAGAAAGGTTTTATGAAAAATTGTATTTTTCTAAAAGGCAGTTCAATCGCACTTTGCGCACATAATTTAAAATTATTTTTTTACCAATTTTAGAAAATTTATTTGATTAAATTAAATCCATTTTTAAATTATTATATCTAAATTATCTTAGGTTTAATATTTTTGGATTTTTTTGAAATAGTTTATTTTTTGATGAATAGTGAAAAATATTGAATTTTAATTGAAAATTTCCTTTTATTTTAAATTATTTATAAAATTAATTTATGTTTTTAATTGTGTTTAAAATTAAATTATTTCAATTATATATAAATTAATCCAATTTAGGTCATTGGAACCATTTTTATACTAAATTTTGAAATAAAACCTTGTAAACTTTTGAATATTTTCTTTTTAAAAACCTACTTTATTTTCGTATATGTGGGATTAATTTTAAATTAAAATTATTCACTTATGTGAATGAAATTTTTAAAAATTTATTCCATATTTTTAATTATAATAATTTATATTTTATAATAATTTGAACTTAATTTTTGATTAAAATTAATAGTAAAAATAGTAAAATAAATTACTATGGTTAAGGTAAAAATGGGTTTACCAGGGGGTTAAACTAAAACAATAAGGGTTAAAATGACCTAATTTTTTTTTCTAAAATATATATTATATAAATATTTAGACCTTATATCTTACAAGTTTTAAAATGGTCTATTTTTGAGGCTTTTTTCATGATAAAAACGTGGGTATGATTGAATCTTTTCAAAAAATTACAAGTGTGCCACTTACCTCACTTATAAAAGGCCACACCCTATCCTCTATTATTCACACATTAAAACAATTTTGGTTCAGATAATAAATAAAAAACAACTTCCAAAATTACATCATATAATCCTAGGGGCCTTATTTTGGGAATAAATCTAACCTAGTAATGCTTTTGGTGCAAATCTAAGGAGGATACCTGAAGAAGAGGAAACGTTCTTCAATGAGATTTTTTATTTTATTTCTTCCTTGACCTACCTAAATTCTTATTAAAACATTATTATATAATAAAATAATTACATTAAATACACTTAGATGTATTTATGTTAAGTTCATGATCTAACCCCCCCCCAAATTCCATCAAATTGGTTGCAAAATCATCATTCGCGTGTACCGAGGACTACCTCATCGTGAACTCAGGTAATTCGTTTTTCTATTACCACACATCACAGTTGGATATGATGATGGATATAAATTAAATATATGATATTTATAGAATAATTAAACATATATATTAATTATATCATATATACTTTTTTTTTTAAATTTCCATTCCCTAGGAGCTATGATAACATCGCTCGTGTGTACGACGGACTACCGCCTTGTGAAGCGATGTGATTCTTCTTTCACTAACGCTTTATATGGAAGGTGATAAGGATAAAATTTATGATTAGACATGATATAAATGAAATAATTATTATATTCATTACATATTTATCATTATGAAAAACAATATATATCATTTTCTTTATTACCTTTTCACTCAATGAAAGATGAAAAAGTTGTTCGTGTATGTGTGGACTATCACCTTCACGAAATGATGTGACTTTATTTTAATCACCAAACAACATGAATAATATATATAAGTATATTTAAATAAATAATATGGTATTTATTATGATTATATGGTGATAAAATATCTCTTACCTTCTTTCCAAAATGATCCTTGAAAAATGAAAATATTACTCATGCATATGTACGACCTGCCGTCTCCATGATCGTAACGTGCTTCATTTATCAAAACCATTTTTCATGATTGATATTATATTAAAATTTATTTATTAATATTATAATTATTCCATTATTATTATTATTATTCTGGAGATTATATAAATATATAATATGCACAATAATAAGATCATTCATGATGAAACACACATGAAAAAATAAGACAATTAACACCTGAAACAATGAAAACAATGAAAGATTATTAAAGAAAGGGTGATAAGATGTTATAAAAGGATAATATATGATATTATAAATATAAATATAGTTTTTTATAAGTTAATAATGTGTTTAAAACCATGATAAAGTAGGTTAAATTACATTCAACCAAAAGGAAGCGTGAGGCAAGGGATTTCATCTCAATTTCATTTCATTGAGGCATATTATAATGTTACGCACCTAATTTATTTTATATGGTGTATATAATGAACCTTTGAAATTTTATATAATTAATAATTAATAATTAATTGTATTTTAAGTTTTAATTTTAATTATTTCATCCAAGGGGATTTGAATTGAAAATTACCAAGTGGTAAAGAATTTCATAACTCAATTTCTTTTCATTAGGTTGCAATAATTATTTCTTTTCATTGATATTATAAGATTATGTTTATAATGAATTTTGGTTATGTTGTGTTTTATTTACACTTAATTTATGTGGATTTAAATTTTACACATATAATCAATTCATTTATTAATTATCACTTCAACATTATGATCATTGTAAGGGTTTATTTCACTATATCGTTCTAATCGAGATTGTTTATTCTTGAATTTATGTTGAAGAAAATTATTTAAAAATTTTATAATAAAACCATTTAATTTTATTATCGTATAGTTATTCATGATATTTTCAATTAATAGTAAAATTTACCACTCTTTTGTACTTAAAATTATTAGGAAAATATTTTTAAGAAAATACGACTTCATTTCTCTCTTCGATTGGAAATATGTTTTATTCCAAAAAAATGTTTTCAAAAATGTTTTTAGGCTTTTAAAAATTATTTATTATATGTAATTTTACCCATTTTTAATTTTTAGTTTTTTTGAAAGGAATCTTCATGTCATTTTCGAAACAATTCCCATTTGGTTTTTATCAAAAAATCGAAAGGAATATTTATTTTATTATGTATGATATGAACAGAATTAATAGCCATCATGAACACTCAAATGTTTTAAATATTCCTTCATAATTTTAAAATATTATTTTCAAAGAAAATTAATTTGAAAATGTTTTGTGAAATTTTTGTTTTAAAAAGTGATTTTCAAAATGAAAAAGATATTTTCCTCATAAATATTTTTAAAGATATTTTTATGATATTTCTATTTTTCAAAGTCAAAAACCCTTTATTTTAAATATAATCCACTAGATATATGTTTTAATTATACCATAAATATTCTAACTCTAGATATTTTTTGATTATTTTGAACATGGATAATATTTACATTCACTTCCTTGATTCATTTTTGTAGTCAATAATTTTCCCTTGAAATTTTTTCTTTCCTATGGTAATTGGACATTAAATTTCCCCTAAATATACATATTATTTATCATGGATATGATTATTTATTAAATCATATATAATTTATAAATACAGTGTTATAATTTTCATACAATATTATACTTCTAAAGTTATTTGTTTATATGGGGAAATATTGATAAATATATATTCTTTTCTCAATACAAATATTTAATGATAAAACACATTGTTTATGAATTAAATAAATTATTTTATATATAATGAATTATTTGTACATGAAATATATGAATGGTGCTTAGTTATAGATATCCTATTGATGCATCAATAGTCTCATGAGATGAATCAATTATATAACCTTAGTTAAATGGGTTTCTACCCATTAGTTTTAAAGTGTCTTGATGATAGATCTTGATGGCAGAGGTATCATGTTCTTGGGAAACATGTCATCCAATAATTAAGCCTCTCCTTCATTAATAATATATATATTATTATCCATGATATTTTCACAATGATATTATCTCTTTATGAATTTTATTCTCAGTTTATTGATAAATGGCATGTGTTTTTAGTTATTTACATTTCCATATTGATTATGCCTTATCCAGTTATTATTTTCATGTTATTTATTAAATGGAATGTAATAGTTATTTACATTTCCATATATTATTCTAGTCAATTATTTTAATGGCATGTGTTTTTAGATATTTATGTTTACATATTGTTCATTATTTATTGATTATGCTTCATTATTCATGTTAGCTTCTACTGCACTGAACCCTTATTGAGCATTTGAGCTCTCCATTATTTTTTCCTTTCCTAGGAAATCATTAAGTTTATTATGAAAGATATGAAAAGATATACAATATGGAATAAAGTTATTCTAAAAAAAATTATTTTGTAATATGTTCTTTCAAATTCAATGCTAGACTCTGGTATGTAGCTAGTTTACTAAGACTAATAAACTATTTGGTCCTTTGGGATGCGATTACTTTTATATTTTTATAATGTAACAAATCAGGCGCTGACTTCGAGCTACTGAGATTGAGGTTAATATAGTTTTATGCTCTATATTTCAAGTCTTGAGAAATCCTATCTCCATGCCTACCATACCAACTGATGGATCATACCAAATTGATACCATTTTTCATAATTAAACATCTATAAGCCATGAACCTAGATATATAACCCCATGGGTCTCCTAAAATACCTTGGTTTACTTCCCAACACAACACACAATATTTCCCAATGGGGTCACCTATCATACCAATGAATTTTACCATAATCCAACATGTATTATTTTAGTGTATTTTTTCCTCACTCACACACACCTTTAGAAAATTCACAGGAGATCACCCACCCTAACACTACTCCATGAAAATCATTCTTAACTATAGAGTTTTAATAAGGTAGGCTTCTAAAAAGAATGGTTCACCTTTTTGACATGGGTAGTAACATTTATTAATTTGAGTCTCAGTTTTTTTGGGGTATTAAACTCTCCCACATTTAAAGCAAAAATCCCTTATTTTAGACCCTACACATCAAACCCAGGTACTTCCACAACACTTCTTTCCAAATATTGTATCTGATACCATTTTTAGAACATAACCCATTGGTTGGGGAAGGAACGAAATGACACTATCCTTTGGTGATTTACCTGAGGCACAAAAGGATGACAATGAATTTAAAGGGATTTAATTAATCATGGGGGTTGATTTCAACTTAAAAAAATAACCTACAAGGTATCAATAAATAATAGGCACAACATGATTAGTGGTAAAAAAGTAGAATAAACTCTAATGGTATAACCAAATGATTATTAGAGTAACTACAATAGAGAGAAAAAAACAAAAGTGTCAATCCCAAGACTAATAAGACTCATGAAAAATAATACTCAAGCTAATTAAGGATTAAGGATTCAAAGTGTCACCACTATAGACTCCACGACTAGACTACTTCTCCAAGCTATAACTCTATACATCCATGACTATTGTATCATGAAGCTCTACTAGTAAAATATGAAACCTTCCCCTTAATTATATCATAAAAAATAGATTTTCATATGCACTAAGGTACATATGTAGGGGTAAGTATACAACATAGTAGGGAAACCCCAACACTTCCCCAAAATACCAAAAAATAATAAACAAGTTAGCTCATATTTTATTATAAATATAATACAAATAGAAAGCACAGACACTAGTGATAAATATATAAACATAATTATAAGGTTGTGAATTAACTCACTATAAAAAACACCGATAGTATAAACCCACTCACACATGCAAAACACCCACCAATGAAACCACTACATGAAGGAACCTCCTGAAAAGTTTAGCTCATGAGCGGTATTTATAACATACCTGAACCTGCACTCCCAGATCCGGTACTAAAAACATGAACTTTAAATTTCTATATTTTATATTTTATAAAGGTGACCCAATTTTTTCCATCTAAAACTTACAAAATCATATGAAAAAATTGGATCACTTATATTCTCAATAACCTTTTAGGTTTAGAGTTTTATAGAATTAGGAAAAACTCTTACATAAATAATAACCACATCCTTAAATGTGCACATCTACCACCTAAACCATATTTTCTTATTTCAAATAAAGTCATCATCATCATACATATGAAATCACTTCTAGAAATAATTCATTAAACCTCATTCTTAATAAACTAGGGAAAATGAAACATAATAAGGGTGAGCTCAAATTCCCGGTAAGGGTAAATGTAAGAAATAAAAATTGAATGCCACCAGTGAGACTAAGGGTATGATGACATAATTAAAGTACATGAGTATAACCTAAGAATATTCTTATCCATCAATACCTAGATTATTAAACATGAAAGCATGGAACAAAGCTTTAATAAAGGAAAAATTCATTGGAATCAATAATCATGATCCATGTGATATAAATATTGAACTTAAGAAACATTATAACCCATACTAGAATAGATAAAATATATTGGTATCTTGGAAGAATTATCTTAATAACTCATTTTAAACTAGAGTAAGAGATAAATTGAGCCCATTTAAATCCATAGGAGAAACCCATCAAAAAATCCCTCCTTATTTTCTATTAAGACAATGAACATTACCTAATGTATTGAAGAATTATCTAGGCACACCCATTATATAATCTATAATGGGATCACTCAGTGCTCTATGGGAATACCCATCATATAAGATACAGCGGGCTCACCCTATGTTATCTAGGTGCACCCATTATATAAGCTATAACAGGCTCACCCAATGCTATCTAGGTGAAAATATCATATAAGCTATAACGGGTGCACCCAACGCTATCTGGGAACACCCATGATTATAAAAAATTTAAAAGTAAAATTCTTGAAATAAATAACATAGAGTATTCATTTCATCATAAACCTATAGAAAATACCTTTATTATTCTCAGAACTTGAATAAACTATGGAAAAAATGAGTTCGATAACAATCTCTTTGAAACATGTTTAAACAGTGGAAAAGAAATGGATTCCATAACAATATCTTTGAAACTCGATTAACCCATTAAAAAGAAATGATTTTTATAAAAATATATTTGAAATATGTTTAAACCATGGAAAAGAAAAGGGTTCCATAACAATCACTTTGAAACACGATTAACTTGTGAAAAAAAGGATCCATAATAATCTCTTTGAAACATGATTAACCCATGGAAAAGAAATGGGTTCCATGTCAATATGTTTGAAACAATATTAATCTATTAAAATAAAGAATGAGGATGGTATCATTACAAAATATTCCATCAGAGAATAACTAACAATAAGGTTTTTAATTTTGATGAATGGAAATACCATTAAAAGATCATTAAAAACATTTTTGATGAAAATAAACTTTTCATTTTGAAAATCACTTTTAAAAATAAAAATTACCAAAATATTTCAAAAATAAATTTCTATAAAAAAACATGGAAAAATATGAAGGAAAATTATTCTAAAATAATGGACATGATGGTGGAAAAATCCATTCAAGTTATAAGTGTTAAAAATAAACACTCTTTTCAAAACATTTTGAAAAAGGGAGTCAAAAGTGACCCATTTGGAAAATGATAGGAAATTTAATTTTAAAACCTTTTAAAAAGAGAAAAAATATGATTTAAAATGGATTTATAAAATAATTTATTTTTATAAGAGGAAATTTTTGAAAATATTTTATTAAAAATGGATATAGAAGAGAAAGGTACCCAATCTACAATAAAAATACAATATTTTTATCACTTACAAATTATTTTTTTTGATATTTATTCATTAAATAAGATAGGAAATAAAAATTAAACATGTTAATATCATTCATAACCATAGTGTAGTAAAAGAGATTCGTTTTAATAAAATAATATCACATTATTTCCTTTAAAATAAACTTGAACATAAATCATCCTGAAATAAAAGAGATTATAATATAAATCCTTTTCCACATTAGTAACTCTTCAACCATATGACCCATGAAATAATAACATAAAATGATACTTTAAATATCTTGAATATAATTATTTTCATGATATAACATTTCAAAGGGCTGTATATACACCTAAAAAATTAATATAGGTGTAGATCATAAACTTATGTCTCAAAGAAAGAAAATTTGAGGCGAATAACCCTTAAAAATCATATCATTGAATTTGAGAATTAATCAATGAATAAATTATGTGTATCAAATTTAAACACACATAAAAAAGTGTAAATATAGAATAATATAATAAAAATTTATTAGACACATAATCTTAGAATATCAAATACAATAAAGAATTAATATAACCCAATGAAAAAAATGAGTTATGAAATTCTTTACCACTTGGTAAATTTCAAGTCAAATCCCCTTGGATGAAATAATTAAAATTGAAACATAAAATATCATGATGTATTATGGATTCATTATATTAAATTTTAAAGTGGTAGTATATAAACCACACAATATAAATAAGTGGTGAATATAGTATATGTCTCACAGAAGTAAAAGCGAGATGAGAAAAACATTTACCTCATGTCCATACCTTACATGCATGTACTTTAACTCCAGTATAATAAGATTACAAATTTTTTTGGACTTATTAATAACATTATCTATATTCAATACCATATACATAAATAATTTATTTTATTTCTTTTTAATTAAATATTTAAATACTTAATCAGTTAACTCCATGTCGGGTGTTTTGTGGACGTTTGATTCATTATATCAAAATGGATTTGGTATGTGGACCGTGGACAAAGTGGTATTTATTTCAAAATATATAGAATAATAATATGAAATATATATCACATTTATATATAAATTATATTTTTAAAACCAATCATAAAATATGATTATAAAAAATGAACTATGTTTCGATCATAGAGACAGTAGGCCGTACGTACACATGAGTAACATTTCCATTTTTCAATGATCATTATGGAAAGAAGATATGTATTATTTTATCCATAAATAATGACCATAATATCCTAAATAACATATTTTTTCTTTAAATATACTTATATATATCATTCTTATGATATGGTGACGAAAAAAATAATCACATCGCTTTGTGAAGGCGATAGTCCACACATACACGAACAAAATTATTATTTTTTAGTGTAAGAAAGAAAATGATATATTATATTTTCAGAATGATAAATATGTAATTATTATAATTTTTATTTCATTTATATCACATATATTAATTAAATTTATTATTATTACCATTGTTGGACTCCTCCTGTATTAATCATGTTTTAATGATCACAAATGTCCTTACTGTTTACAAATCTACTTACTGTTTACAAATCTCCTTACTGTTTACAAATATAGTTACTGTATACAAATCTCCTTAATGTTTACAAATATATTTACTGTTTACAAATCTCCTTACTGTTTAAAAATCACCTTACTGTTTACAAATCTCCTTACTATTTACAATTCTCCTTTATATTTACAGATCTTATTACTGATCACAAATCTCACATACCTTATTACTCATGTGTATTTATGTTTCAAGTTATCTTATTCTTTAAAATGGTTAAGCTCAATATATTTTATGAATATTACTATTTAAGTCTAAATACAGTTATTTGTCTAAGTACAAGACACCGTGAATCTTGACACAGTAAGTCAGACATTGTGAGCAAAAAACAGACATCGTGAACAGAAACACTGAAGCAGACACTGTGAAGTCTAAGTCTCAGACACCGTGACCAATGAGACACCGTGACATAGTTAGCCATACATAGTAATCCAGACACCATGACTTAGACACCGTGAGCAATATACCATGAAGGACACACCGTGATCAAGACACTGTGAGCAACATACCGTGAAGGACACACCGTGAGCAAGACACTGTGAGCGACGCACCCTGAAAGACATACCGTGAAGGATACACTATTTTCATAACTACTGTGACACCGTTTATTAACCTTTTTTTTCAATATTATTTAAATATTGCTAATGATCATATTTGATGTTTTTAATGAAATTAATGATATTTAATGATAGTTGTTGGTCTTTCAGGAAACCGTACCTCATATCTATGAAAAGGAAATCATTCTATTGCCGGAGCTCGGGGAATATAAGGAAGATTGGGCTGCATTAAAGAAAAGGAGGAACATACGTACGCGACAAGATAAACACGCGAGTGCACTGTACTAAATATAAGATCAATACTGAGCACAACTGAAGAACACATTTCAAGATCTTCAAATAACTCTCATGCATTCAATACAACTCAACTGAAGAAAACACAAAGAATCAAGAGAACATATTCACTCATGAAAGACACCAAGATGAACCACGACACTCGGTTTTTCAAAAGAAAAATCAGAGAAGGACTCAGAAGCATTTATTCTGAATCCAACGAGTCCAGAGTTTCACTGCCAATCACTAGAGATTTTCTAAACTCATTCATACCTACTCTTAGTGATTCTTTGGTTTACTTTCGAGTGGTGTGTGTACCCTATTTATTTTACACACACAATGTATCCTATGCTGAACTGGAGGATTTCTAAATCCTCACTCACATCTATTTTATCTCTTGTGTTTCCCACTGTGGATAGTGGTAGAGGTCAAGTGAGACCTGGATAGCCTGTATGCTGTTGAGTTGTTTTCCCGTGAATAACTGTGGTAGAGGTCTGAGTACCTGGACAATTTGTAAACCGTTGTTAACCCCAATCCATGGTGTGGATCAAATTTATATATAAATTTGAGAGGAATAAACCTCTTGGTTATATCTATTGTGCATTCTTAGATTAAGCTTAAAGTATACTATATATTCTGATGCTAATTACTTTGAAATACAAAACTATTTTCAAGTTACTTTGATAGTTAATCTAGAAAGTGTTTGTAACTATTGTAAATTAGTAGATTAGTTTAAAAATCTAAGTTAATATTCTGATTAAATTAACTGATAAATAATCAATATTTGAGAACCTAATTGAACCTTTACAGTTTTAAAAATTCACTAAAGTTTAACTTGTGTTATAAATTGGGGGATTTTAATAGAA
Source organism: Viscum album (assembly GCA_963277665.1). Taxonomy (NCBI): domain Eukaryota; kingdom Viridiplantae; phylum Streptophyta; class Magnoliopsida; order Santalales; family Viscaceae; genus Viscum; species Viscum album. The sequence continues at coordinate 1,370,629,255 of OY728141.1, read as the reverse complement.
ATATTTTTAAACAGGAATTTTAATTGGAACTCAATACACACCCCTCTTGAGTGTCCACTCCGACCAACATTTGGTATAATAGGTTTGTTTTTGTTAAAGTATTTTTGAAATACTCTGTTTTTCAACTATGATTGTAGTTGTATCTTTAAAGATATTAAATTTCTGTTAATTCTAAATTTTATCTCTTTAAATTTATTTTCTAAAATATAGTTATGGACAATAGACTAGAAGGTACTGCTACCAACATGCCACCTTTCTTCAATGGTAAAAATTATGCCCAGTGGAAACTTAAAATGAAAATTCATTTGAAAAGTATGGGTTTTGATTTCTGGACTGCTATAGAAACTCAATATAAAATTCCAGAAACTGAAAGAACAACTTGGGATGAACCTGCAAAGACTTCTTACAATAATAATTGTAAATCTATGAATGCCCTGTACTGTGCTCTAGGAGATGAGGAATTTAATAGAATATCTGCTTGTAAAACTTCTTATGAAATATGGGATACTTTGAGTGTTTCTCATGAAGGAACAACTAATGTTAAAGAAATGAGATTGAATAAATATACTTTTAAATATGATAATTTTAAAATGAAGACTGATGAACCTATCTATGACATGTATCTCAGGTTCAATGAGATTGTCAATACAATGATCTCTCTTGGAAAAGATGTCACTGCTAAGGAACAAATCGTGAGAATATTGAGATGTCTACCAGATCGATGGTGAGGCACTTCTGTTTCAATTAGAGAATCATGTGACATAAGAAAGCTACCAGTCAAGGAGCTTATTGGTAAGCTTTTGATGTATGAGGAAGAACTCAAGGTGAATAAAGAGGATGATAATGAACCTAAAAGTAAGTCTATAGCTTTTAAATCTACTACTTTAAAGAGCAAGGACAAAGAAAAAGTTTAAATACAAACTTAAAGTTCAACAAGTGAAGATTCAGACTCTAACAGTGATGCTGAGATGGATCAAATAGCCAGGAAATTCAAAAAGTTCTATAAGAAGAAGAAATTCTTCATAAAATCTAATTACAAAGGAAAGTATGACAATAAGGGTCATTGGAAGAAGGATTGGAAAAATCCTAACAATAATGATGAAGTTGTCTGCTATGAATGAAAAAAGAAAGGTCAAATTAAAGCAGACTTTCCAAAATTGAAGTTCAAGAAGAAACATGACTATAAGGAAAACAAGTATAAGAAAGAAATGAAAGCAATGAAAGCAACTTGGAGTGATTAAAAAGACACTTCAAGTGATTCTGATTCTACTAATGATGAAGATTCTCATAAAGAAAACATGTGTTTTATGACAAACACCTCTAAGGTAACACTAGACCCTCCTGCTTTAAATTCATAATATTCTGGAGTTGATTCTGATTCCGATTCTGAATATGAAAACATGTCTAGTGAGGAACTGTTTGAATATTGTAATATGCTATAAGAAACATGTAATGAACTTAAGGACAAGTACAAAACTTTAAAGAAACAACATGCTTTATCCAGTACTGTTAAATCTGCCCTTGAGAATGAAAAGGAAAAGAACGCTCAACTGTTGAAGGAAAATACTGAATTGAAAATGTCTAATGAGAAACTGAGAAAGGACTTAGAAAAGTTCACAAATGGAAAGAACAATCTAACTCAAATGCTAGGTAAATAAGTGGAACCAAAGTATACTACTGGTTTGGGATACCAACCTGGACAGAGACAGTTTACCAAAATTAGATTTATTCCTAAATCTGGACAAAATTCTGCTAGTTCTAGTTCTAGAAATTCATATACTTCAACTGGTTACTCACATAGTTATAGATAAAATAGAGTTTATCTGTCAAAATCTGTTGAATCTATTAATTATATGAGACCCATAAGTCAAATTTGGGTACCTAAAGCATTGATTGCTAACCTGTCTGGACCCAAGAAGATTTGGGTACCAAAATCATTCTCTGTTTAAAACTGTTTTGTAGGAAACCTGTTTAAAGAGTTCCTATAAGAAAACATGGTACTTGGACAATGGATGTTCAAGGAACATGTCTGGAGATTATTCATGCTTCAAGATCTTAATAAAGGTTGATGGAGGCTATGTCACCTTTGGTGATAATTCTAAAGGAAAGATCATCGGCCTAGGCCAAATTGGTAACACTAACTCAGTTCTAATTTCTAAAGTTTTATTTGTTGATGGATTGAAATACAATCTGTTAAGTATTTATCAGTTATGTGATGATGGATTTAATGTTAATTTTAAAAATGATTCTTGTAATGTTTTAATTATAATAATGTTTTAGTATTTTCTTCTTTGAGAATTGAAAATGTTTATGCAGTTGATTTAAATTCTTTATCTAAACAAAACATTACTTGTTTAAATGATTTTCATAAAGAATCTTGGCTTTGGCATAGAATATTAGGACACTGTAATATACATTCACTTAGAAAAATGACTAGGAAGAACTTAGTTAGAGACTTACCCAAAATTTAATTCCCAAATGAAAAAGTTTGTAATCCCTGTCGAAAGGGAAAGAAACATAAAGTTTATTTTAAATCAAAGAAAGAAGTTTCAACTTCTCAACCTATTGAGTTGGTTCAAATGGACTTGTTTGGAACTTCTAGAGTTTCTAGTTTAAATGGGAAGCACTATGTCTATGTCCTAATAGATGAATTTTCTAGATATACTTGGGTATACTTCTTAGCTCACAAAAGTGAAGCTTGTTCTTACTTTATTAAATACTCCAGGTCTGTAGAAAACCTTAGTGGACTTAGTATTAAGACCTTGAGAAGTGATCATGGCCATGAGTTTGAAAATCAAGATTTTGAATCTTATTGCTAACACAATGGATATAGTCATAACTTTTCTGTTCCTAGGACACCTCAGTAAAATGGTGTATTAGAAAGAAGGAATAGAACCCCTCAGGAAATTTCTAGAACTATGCTCAATGAGTATGACCTACCTATTTACTTTTGGGCTAAAGATGTAAATACAGCTTTTTATATCATCAATAGAGTCTTAGTCAGACCTGTTCTCAAAAAGACCCCTTATGAACAATGGAACAATAGGAAACCTAAAGTTATCTACTTTAGAGTCTTTGGTTGAAAAGTCTTTATTCTTAATACCATGGATAATCTGGACAAGTTTGCTTCTAAGAGTGATGAAGGAATATTCTTAGGATATTCTATAACTAGAAAAGCTTATAGAGTTTTCAATAAAAGAACCATGTGTGTGGAAGAATATGTTCACATCAAATTTGATGAAACTGATCCACATGAACCTAAGTCTTCTCTTGAAAATCTTGAAGAATATTTGTCTGTTCTAAACCTTAATGATAAATTAAATGAACCTGCTATAAAGAAAACCAGTTCTGGAAATATTTCAGAATCAACTCCTAATGAACCCAAACCTAGAGAAGAACCTGAAATTTCTAGTCCTACCTTTACTAGATCAACTAGGATTCTAAAGAATCATCCTTTAGATGCGGTTGTAGGAAATATGGATAGAGGGACACATACTAGATCTTCTCTTAGAAATCAGGTTTAACATCAAGCCTTCTTGTCACAGCTTGAACCTAAAAACATTGATGATGCTATTAATGATGAATGTTGGGTAATTTCTATGCAAGAAGAACTTAATCAATTTGAAATAAATAATGTTTGGAAGCTAGTAGAAATACCCAAGGTCACTTTTTTCATAGGCACTAAATGGGTGTTTAGAAATAAAGTAGATGAAGCTGGAAACATAGTTAGAAACAAGGATAGGTTAGTTGCACAAGGCTATAGTCAAGAAGAATGAATTGACTATGAGGAGACTTTTTCTCTAGTAGCTAGACTTGAAACCATTAGAATTCTACTTGCTTATGCTGCACATCTGAATTTCAAACTATATCAAATGGATGTCAAGAGTGCATTCTTAAATGGGTATATAGCTGAGGATGTTTTTGTTGAACAACCCCCTAGATTTAAAAACCCTCATTTTCCAAATCATATTTTCAAATTAACAAAATCTTTATATGGTTTAAAGCAAGCTCCAAGATCTTGGTATGACAGATTAAGTACTTTTCTAATTTCCAAAGGTTTTACAAAAGGAATAGCTGATCCTACTCTCTTTATAAAATGAATTTCTAAAGATGTTTTAGTTGTTCAAATTTATGTAGATGATATTATTTTTGGATCTTCAAAAAATTTATTATGTATTGATTTCTCTAAAATGATGCAAAAAAAATTTGGAATGAGTTTAATGGGTGAACTAAAATTATGTCTTGGATTTCAAATTTTTCAAAATAATGATGGGATTGTTTTAACTCAAAGTAAATATACTAGAGATATTCTAAAACATTTTGGATTGAATATAACTAAAAGTAGTGACACTCCCATGAGTACCACTTGTAAGTTGGATCTTGATGAAGATGAAAAATCTGTTGATTAAACCACTTATAGAGGAATGATTGGAAGTCTACTCTACTTAACTGCTAGCCGTCCTGATATTATGTTTAGTGTGTGTATGTGTGTTCGTTTTCAATAAAACCCTAAAGAATCACATTTAAATGCTGTAAAGAGAACTTTCAAAATACCTCAAGAATACACCCAATCTAGGATTGTTCTATCCAAAAGGACAATCATTTGAACTAGTTAGTTATTCTGATGCTGATATTTTTGGATGTAAGCTAGATAGAAAAAGAACCTCTAGAACATGTCACCTTTTAGGAAATTCACTAGTATCATGGTGTAGTAAGAAACAAAATTCTATTGCATTATCTACTACATAAGCTGAATACATAGCTGCTGGAAGTTGTTGTGCATAGATTTTGTGGATGAAACACACATTACTAGACCATGGATATAAATTCAGACATGTCCCAATAAATTGTGACAACACAAGTGCTATTAACATTTCAAAAAATCCTGTTTCACATTCTAGGACAAAACATATTGATGTAAGACATCACTTTTTGAGGGATAATTATCAAAAGGGTGATATCACTTTGGAATTCATTGGTAATGAATATAAACTTGCTGATATATTCACTAAACCATTAAATTCTAAGAGATTATACTACATCATACATGATCTTGGAATGATCAATCACAAATATATATATTACTGGTTTTACTATTTAATATTGTGTTATAAATTACTTTACTGTTTCATGCTCACTGTTTCTAGGTTACTGTCTCATGTTTAAGGTCTCACTGTTAACACCTTGTGTTCACGGTCTATCACTTAACTATCTCACCGTGACAGAAAAGTTCACTCACTGTCTGACCGTGACTGCACAGAATAGTCACTGTCTCACCGTGACGACCACCAACTCTCTCACCATGATGACTACTTTTCATCGCACTGTAATGCCTACTCACGGTCTCACCGTGAAGATTATTTATGTATTTTTTTAACCCGTATCGCGGTAATTTTTATTTCACCGCTATTTCCTTTCCCTCATTTTTATTTTTGTGACGTTTGACATTCCCAAATGATAAAACATAAGGGTTTCACTTGATTCCTCACCCGAGCTCTCTCCTGAACCTTCTCAACCTTGAAAACCTTCTCTTCTTCTCTCTCGCTCTAACCTTCAGTGGATTCCAAGGATGAAGCATCCATCTTTACCCTCATCGGAGAAGCGTCGCTCTAAGAAACAGAAGAGGACACCGAATCTTGCACCCGAAGGACCCCTAAATCCTAACCTAGTAAGCCGTACCGTTTCTCCTGAGAAGGAAATCTACCCTGAGTGGCTTTTTTCCAGCAAGTCTTTAGTTTTGAAAGTATTAAGAGAACAATGATGGATCGAAGGGTTCTCTAGACAAGATAAACCTATTTAACCGAGGTTGGTTGCACAATTCTATCTGTATGTAAAGTTTTCCATTAATGCTGGAGAAAACTATTTGGTAACAAGCTAGATCAATGGAAAAAATTCTCATTATCTTCGAGACTATGGGCTGCATTCTTGAGGATTCCTCATGAATGATTTGTGATGATTACCAAAGATAACCTCCTCCTTTAAAAAAAATATTTGACCTAGAGAAGGCCTCAGAAATTCTAACTTGAAATGGCACCAAGAGAAGGTCCATAATAGCTGAATTGGATGGGGAGACTAGGCTGTTGTTTAAGTTTTTTCAAAATTTGATTAGCCTGAGGAAGGGTGACTTTGCTATTTTGAAATATCAGGATGTCTTCTTGATTCATATGATGAATAATGGCCATAAGATAAATTTTTGCAAATATATCATTCACCACATGTGTGAATTGATTAACATCACTTCCAAATCCACTTCCATATTTTATTCAAGGATGATTTTGGCTATGTTAGTTTCCAAGGGAGTAGTTGGACAAAATGAAGAAAAGCTTGTGTATTTTGAGTACTGTTTATCCAAGCCTACCATTAGAAGGATAAAGATAAACTGGAACCCCTGGAAGAAGCAGTGGGTTGAAGATAATGAAAAGGTTTATGAAAATTTCAATCCTGTGGATTATCCTACAAGGCCTAAAAACATTACTGATCCTGGTTTGGAACTAGATGATGTGGCTGAGTATCCAGAAGAGGAAGAAGAATAAGAAGAGGTAGCTAGAGTACCTCATAGAGAAGAGGCTTAAATACCTCATGGGGAAGAAGCTCCTATTGATAAAGAAAGGACTGCTGTTCCTGCTGAAGTTTCAAGAGAAGAGGTTGTTGTTGAGAAATAAAGGATTGTTGGTCCTTCTGTTGTGCTTGAAGAAGAAGTACCTCCTACCCATGTTAATCAGGAAAACCAATCTGAAGCTGCAAGAGAGTTAGTTGTTTCTGAATCTAAGCAGAAAGCCATGGAAGAGGCTGTAGTGACAGATCCTGTTGTAGAAGAACTCCCTGCAATGGAAGAAGAAAATATAGAAGAACTCCCTGCTGAAAATAAAGCAAGTCTGGAAGCTCTACCTAAGGAACAGTCTGTTCCTGATTACATACCCTCTACTGAAGAGAGGATGGAAATTTCCTTTCAGTTGGTAATATAAGGCCCCAGCCTTAAACCTTAATTAATATTGAATTAAATGAATAATTCACATTGAGGATCTTTTCAGGTTTAGAGTTTTAGAGAATTAGGTCATAACTATTACATCTCAAAAGATTACATAGTAGAAACTTCTACTAAGTTTCCATAAAATAAAAAAAAGACTTAAAAAGAAACATGTCTAGTTCCAGGTTTTAGATAGAATGCCTTTCCTTGATCCCATCCTTGACCCTATTCATCTTTAAGTCATGTGGAAAACATTTCAAAAACTTGGGATGAGCATAAAAATCCCAGTAAAGGATACACAAAGAAGGAAAAATGTTAGTTTTTCAAAACAACAAGTAAACCATGAATACTTTACCAAAGTAATACTTTTTACCTTTATGAAGTATTAAAAACTCTTCACTGACTAAAAGACCATTACTTACCCTTTTGTAACCAAACGATTACCATAAACCCCATATAAATAACACATAACATATAAAGGTAACTTGGGACATAAACATACTTAAATGGAATAACCATACGGTCGACTTCCACACATACTTAATGGAATAGCCATACTGCCAACTTCCATACCCAATGCATTGGAGGTTATAACATAACCACCCGTCCTGGTATTCACGGCACCACCCGTCATATGGTTTATCACGTAACCACCCGAAAAATGTCCAAGTACCATTACAAAATCATAATACATAAAAAAATTATAAATGAAAGAAAACATTTCCATATTTAAATCACAATATATCACTTAAATATATTGACTTAACAAATCCATTATCAAAACCATTTTCAATACCATAATACATAAAAGATTATATGGTATTCATTAACTTTTAAAAAATATTACGGCTTGTTGAGGAAGCCAAAGATCAAATAATACTCGCGGCGGCGGAAAGGTCGTTGTCACCACATACGTTAAAAGAAACATACTTTTTGTCATTTAGTAAAATGATTTGTATAAAAAATATTCCTTTTGAATAAAAGTAAAAGTCAAAGGGTTTTATACACTATATAAAGAAAGTTGTGTATAAACAAAATATGCCTCAATGAAAAGAGATTGAGATGAAGTCCCTTACAAAGACGGTATCCTTAGATTAAGGATAAACCAATTACATAATTATGTGTGACAAACAAATAAACCAAATATAAGTGGATATTAAGTGTAAAAAAATCAGAGTTCATTCACACATATTCATAGAATGACATATTCAAGGAGTACAAGTTTACCCCAAAGAATCAAAATTAGGTTAAGAAGTTCCCTTTCAAAAATTCGATAGCCTAACGGCGTCACTTCAAAATTCAGAAAATGAGTTGATGAGAGATAAAAATGGTATCTAATCACTTGGAAATAAAATTTACATCAATAAGGACATAGAAGAACATATCCCAACATAATATTATGTGAATTAAAAGACATAACAAAAGAAGTCTTTTAGAAAGAGGAGGGTGAAAGGTTCCCTTACCGACTTGGGTAACTTTCGAAACGTACACCCCATGGAAGAAGGGTCATACAATGAAGATGTAAATACCCACAAACTAAAGCATATTACACAAAGATTAGAATAATGGGCAGTACATACACCACTCAAAGGAAATGGTGGAAAACGTAGCCTAAATGTCATGGGAATAAAAGTGAGATGAAAAATCCCTTACGAAAACTTGGCAGCCAAACGGCGCCACTTAAAACTTCCAAAAATGGTTTGATGAGATAAAATAGGGTCTCTCATCATATGAACATAAAAATTACAGTAATAGGAATATAAAATAACATCCCCAAACATAATAAATATGAGCTTAAAGGAAATGACATAAAAGAGAGCGCTTAAAAAGAAAGAGAGAGGTAGGATCCCTTACCTCAAGTTTGACTTGTCTTGTTTGTTTCTTTATATTCCTGAATAATAAACTTTGGTCAATTTATAATTTCTTAAGGACCTATTTTAAATATTATTATTCATTTCATATCACATATTATAATGTTATAATAATTGGTTAATAATGTGAGTTCATATCATACGTTTTTTTCGGTGTTTGGTACATGAGTCAAAAATGAACTTGTTTGAAAATGATTGTCCATGTAGTTATAAGTAAATAATCTCCAGAATATTATTAATGATTTAAATATCATATATATCCATTACATATTCATTTTATAATACTTCATAACATTTGGAGATAAAAATAAATGAAATGCATCGTTCATGGAGACGGTAGGCCATACGTACGCATGAACGCTACTTTCATTTCTTTGTCATATTAATGGAATTAAAAATAATTGAGAGATATATATATTATAATTCCAGTATAATATATATGTTATATAGGTCACATATGTTCATTAATTTCATTATTTATACGTTCCATGTATTGCATGAACGAGTCACATCACTTGAGGGGGCGGTAGTCCACACTTCCTCATATGAAATTATCACATTTGTACAACATGAAAAGCATAAAGATATATTTTAAATATAAAATTCAGAATCATATAGAAAACATAAATAACATAAATATCATATATAAAATATAGTGACATCATAATGTCCACCATGAAAGGTGTTAAGAGAAGATTGAACAATCATCGTTTCGTGAGGCAAAAATTCGCCATCCACAGAAACAATATATGCTTTAACCATTAGACGAAGGTGTGTGTAAGTGTAGCTCAAATAATTCACATAAAAAAATCCTAGTATATTTAATATACTGGTGTTGTTACAAAAGAAAGGAATAAAAATATTTTAGATGGTTGGAGAAGCAAAATAAAACAAAAGAACACAAGGGAAGACATTACCTTTAAATCGGGTAACTCTTTTTGATTTGAGCTCAAAGGCTTCCTTGGAAAGGATTATGACCAAAGGTGAGGCTTCAATAATGAAGATAGGGATTTGGATAGATTAAATGGGCAGGGTTTGGCTGAGGAAAAGTCTTGAGAGGTGTGGGTAATTTGGTAGAGGTGGGGGCCTTTTATAAGAGGAGAGGAGGGGTACTCTTGGAAAGTTATAAACTCTTACTTTATTATAAAATGCTTTTTGGATTTTAAAGGTCCCAAAATTATATATTTCAAGGATAAGATGATAAGAGTTCTAAATCCACCCATACAATAGGTTTTTGACAAGTTTAGGTCTTATATTTTACATTATCTTTTCATTTTATTTAAATCGTTAAATAATGAGGTAATCGCTACATCATCATGGTGTCATAAATAATTTAATTTATTTAGTGTCTAAAAATTATAAAAAAACTATCATGATGTACGAAATATTTTTATATTTCTAATTAATATTTATAAAATATTACTTGTATAACCCCATGTAAAAATTGTTTTAGTAAAACAACACATGTTTGTGACATTTTAATTTTAACTTTAAATAAAAAGTTATTAATGTCATTTTCCAACCAAAGTGGCTCCATGGGGTCCCCAAGTTGACCCATGGATTGTCTTGGTCGGCCATGACTCATAAAATAAGGGTATGACATGTGTAAAGGTCATTTCATATTATTAAAATATTATATTTGCCTTAATTTACACTAATTACCTCTAATTGCGATTAAAAACGTAAAAGTTACTTTTCACCAAAAAATTATTTTAATCCCATTGAAGCAAATTTTAAATCCTAATGACAACCATGTATGTCGGATTTTTGAAAATCAAATCACAGAAGTGGTAAAGTTTCATTTAAATGAAAAATCAGTTTTTAAACTACTACTTGGTGGTTTCACTATTCATCTAAAATTGAAGTTTTTCAGAAAAAATACCAAAAATTCACCCTAAGATATATTTGATATTCCGAATTCAAAAATGATGTATGTTTTAAAAAAATTCAAAACATATAAGTTTCATTAATTAATTTAATAATTAATTCCCGCGTCAAAACAAATCGCGTGTTTTTAAGAAACAATATCTATTAAAAGATTGACACTAGTTTAAGTCCAATTTCAAAGTGAAATTAATTCCAATGACCACTATTGGATTAAATGGTAAAAATATATTCTAATTTCACTTTAAAAACAATTCAAAATATAACCTAATCATATAAATAAATTAGATTAAAAAGATGTTTTAAATTAAAATACAACACTTTTCACTATTCATTAAAAAATGAACTTTATCGGAAAAATACCAAAAATTTACAAAGTAAATTTTGATGTCCCGATTCTAAAGAAGAATTTTATTTTGTCGAATATAACACATAAAATTGTCAAAAAGTGGATTTAAAAGAGGTTCCCCATCAAAAGGCGGTTAATCGACCTTTTAAAGAATATTAGAATGTTTAGGCTTAAAATTGGATTTATTCGCATTTTTAATCCTCTAACATTAATTGTAAAAAGTAAAAATATTTGACAAAAATATATAATAATTTTGTAGTTATTTACATTATTTCCCACCATTATAATGGATAGGCGTTAACTACCATTTAAAATAATAATATTTTATTATTAGAGTGCAACGTAAGATTTCAAAGGAACTCGTTGTCGCGTATTGGGTACGCCATCGAGCATAGAATTCCCTTTAATGTAATATTAATATATTTTCCACAAATAGGGATAAATATAAAGATTTCATATTCTTTATTTACCTGGGGTGTTACAGGTAAGGCAGAAAATGGATGAGGAGATTATAGATGATCCTGTGAATCTTAACCCAGTTCCTGAGCCTCAAGAATCTGAAATGGAAGCACATTTTGAGGGGGAGGAAACTCAAAATCTTGATATTGATGAAGCTGAGCCCGGTGATGCATCTCCACCAACTGAGTCATACTATGTATATACTCGATATGAATTCCCTATCTTCTATGATGTGAGTGAATCACATCAAGTGAATGCACCTGGACTTGACCTTTCTTCTTTGTTTCGATTGAAGTCAGTCTCACACCCTGAACCTCAAACTGAACCTGAATCAGAATATGAAACTGGAACTGACTCTGAACCGCAACCAGACCCTAAACCTTCCCATGGACCACTTTATTCACCTGAATCCTTACCTGATCAGCAATATTTTTTAAGTAAAGAATATTTGAAAGTCTTTGGAGAGACTATCTTAGCTGGAGTGGAGAATATTATATCCTCTCAACCTTGTCCTGTGACTCAACTAAGTCAAGAATATGCCTCGATTCTTTTGGAAAATATTATTCTACATATTCAACCTAGGATTATCCATGAAATTCAAGAAGTAAGAGTTGAAAACAAATTTCTTAGTGCTGATGTTGCAGCTCTGAAAGGTTTGGTTGAAAACCTCCAGCAAGAACTGCATTCCAGATCAAAGCCTGCTTATGCTCCTGCACCTATTGCTGCTTCTCCTGAACCTACTGTTTGCAACATTTCTCGAGATATCGCATCTCATGTTCATCCATACCTTCTGTATTTTGATGAAAAGATTGGAGAAAGGAACACTCATATGTTGCACCGAATGAGAGAGCTAGTGGAGAACTTGAATAAGCTTACAGATGAATAAACTGGCTATCTTCAAAAGGTATTGAAACAACTCAAAATCTAACCATAGTTATCAAGGCTTCTCCTTCCTCTGGTCAGACCTCCACACCTTCTTTGGATGATTCTCTGCTCAGATCTTTAATCAAGGAAGAAATTCAGAATGCCTTTAGTGGTTTTGATTTGTCTCCTTTATCTGAAGTTGTTAAGAATAGTGATCAATCACTTGACTTGGTTCAAATTCATTCCAAGATTTCCAATGATGCTCAGCAGGAGATCACTAAGAAGATAGATTTCTATCTCACCTGGATTTTCTCCAAATCTGATATGACCAATCACTTTAAGTATCTTGTGGAGAATTTGAAGATACCTCTTGTGAATCAGGCTTTCAAAACTCAAGTTCAGAAACTCACCGAGTTTACTAAACTATTGGATAAATTCATGGAGAATAAAGATGATTTTGAAAAGGCTATGCAATATGGAAGAGAAATTATCACAGACTTCATCAACCTTCTGAAGCCCTATCTCCATGTCCAAAGTACTGCAATAGTTTCTCCATCGGCTGCCCCTCTTAGATTTGGACTACCTGCTCTAGCCTCAACTGCCATGTCTGTTAGCCAAGCTCTTTCTTAGATCAGGCTAGTCATTATTGATCAGCCACAGACTCGATCTTCTACAGCTCCATATTTGGATCCCTCAATCTTTGAAGGTCTACCTTTACCTTCTTTGTCTACCACCTCTATACCTTCTTCCACATCAGGAACTGATAAAGGTAAAGAGAAGGCCAATCCCTAAAGAAGCCTAGTGACTACTTTCTTTTGATGGGGATGTCTTTGATTGTTTATTGTTTGTATTTCTACTGTATGGTGTATTATGAACATTTTTAATGAAATATGCACTGTTTTTCCCTCTCTATGTTTAACTTTTTGATAATCCCAAAATGGGGAGAAAAAGTACTCTAAGTTATGTGTTATTATATAATATGTTTTTCTATATGTTATATTCTTTATAGTTACATCTCACTTATACTTTACCGGTACATGATTTGTGATCATCAAAAAGGGGGAGATTGTTGGACTCCTCCTGTATTAATCATGTTTTAATGATCACAAATCTCCTTACTATTTACAAATATCCTTACTGTTTACAAATCTCCTTACTGTTTACAAATCTTATTACTGTTTACAAATCTTCTTAATGTTTACAAATCTCCTTACTCTTTACAAATATTCTTACTGTTTAAAAATATCCTTAATATTTAAAAATCTCCTTTATATTTACAAATCTTATTACTGATCAAAAATCTCACATATCTTATTACTCATGGGTATTTATGTTTCAAGTTATCTTATACTTTAAAATGGTTAAGCTCAATAAATTTTATGCATATTACTGTTTAAGTCTAAATAAAATTATTTTTCTATGTACAAGACACCGTGAAGCTTGACACAGTAAGTCAGACACTGTGAGCAAGAAACAGACACCCTGAACAGAAACACTGAAGCAGACACTGTGAAGTCTAAGTCTCAGACACCGTGACCAATGAGACACCGTGACACAGTTATCCAGACATAGTCATCCATATACTGTGACTCAGACACTGTGAGCAACATACCGTGAAGGACACACCGTGATCAAGACACTGTGAGAAACATACCGTGAAGGACACACCATGAGAAATACACCGTGGGCGACGCACCCTGAAAGACATACCGTGAAGGAGACACCATTTTCATAACTACCGTGACACCATTTCTTATCCTTTTTTTCAATATTATTTAAATATTGCTAACGGTCATATTTGATATTTTTAATGAAATTAATGATATTTAATGATAGTTGTTGGTCTGTCAGGAAACCGTACCCCATACCTTTGAAAAGGAAATCATCTTATTGCCGGAGCTTGGGGAATATAAGGAAGATTGGGCTGTAGTAGAGAAAAGGAGGAACATACGTACGCGACAAGAGAAACACACGAGTGCACTGTACTGAACAGAAGAGCAATCCTAAGCACAACTGAAGAAAATATTGTAATATATTCAAAGAAATCTCATGAGTGCAATCCAACTCAACTGAAGAACACACGAAGAATCAAGAGAACATCTTCACTTTTGAAAGACACCAAGCTGAACCATGACACTCTGTTTTTCAACAGAAAAATCATAGGACTCAGAAGTATTTCTGCTGAATCCAATGAGTCCAGAGCTGCATTGCCAATCAGTAGAGCTTTTCGAAACTCATTCATACTTACTATTAGTGATTCTTTGGTTTACTTTTGAGCAGTGTGTGTACCATGTTTATTTTACACACACACTGTCTCCTATGATGAACTGGAGGATTTCTAAATCCTCACTCACATCTATTTTATCTCTTGTATTTCCCACTGTGGATAGTGGTAGAGGTCAAGTGAGACATGGACAACCTGTGTGCTGTTGAGTTGTTTTCCCACGAATAACTGTGGTAGAGGTCTGAGTACCTGGACAGTTTGTAAACTGTTGTTAACCCCGATCCAGGGTGTGGATCAAATTTATATATAAATTTTAGAGGAATAAGTATCAGCTTGAGACTGAGCCTCTTGGTTATATCTGCTATGCAATCTTAGATTAAGCTTAAAGTATACTATATATTCCACTGCTAATTACTTTGAAATACAAAACTATTTTCAAGTTACTTTGATAGTTAATCTAGCAAGTGTTTGTAACTATTGTAAATCAGTAGATTAGTTTCAAAAGATAATTTAATCTTCTGATTAAATTAACTGATAACTAATCAATCTTTGAGAACCTAATTGAACCTTTATAGTTTTACAAATTCACTACAGTTTAACTTGTGTTATAAATTGGCGGATTTTAATAGAAATATTTTTAAACCAAAATTTTAATTGAAACTCAATTCACCCCCCTCTTGAGTGTCCACTCCGACCAACAACCTTCCATTTAAATTTCTAGTGAAAAATGAATCACATCACTTTACGATGCGATAGTCTGCTGTAAAATCCATGAGAGGTGATGATGGAAAATAAATGACATCATTTCGCATGATAGTAGTCCTCCATACAAACGTATGATGATTTTGTATCCCATTAAAAGGAAGAGGATATGTATTTATGTTATTACATTAGTATAATAACATATTAGTATAAATTATATACTTTTTTTTACGATATGATAATATTTTAATAATATTTTAAGGAGGTGGTAGAAGAAATAAAATAAAAATACATAGTTATGAATTTTACCACTTCTCAGACAACATCTTTAGGATTATACCTAAAGTATTCATAGAATAGATTTTTAACCAAAACAAGGATTATATTATGAGGTTATAAAATTTAAATAGTTATTTGGTTAGGTATGTTTTGAACCAAAAGGTTTTGAGGGTGTCAATAATATAGGAGAGTGGGTGGCCTTTTATAAGTGAGGTGAGTGACACACTTGTAATTTTTGAAAAGAAAAAGGTATAACCTTGTTTTTCACATGTCCCAAGGAAAAAAATGAACCATTATCTATAATTAGGCTTGATAAGGTTTAAAAATGTCCATAAAATTTATTTTATACAAGTTTTTAGGTCATTTTGACTCTTATATTTTTAATTTAACCCCTGGTAAACCCATTTTCACCTTAACCATGATAATTAATTTTTACTATTTTCACTATTCATTTTGGTAAAAAATTAAGTTAAAATTATTAGATAATAAAAATTATAGTGATTCAAAATAGTTAATACATTTTACCAAATTAAATTTTCATAAATTGAAAATTTTAATTTAAAAGTAAACCCATAGACATGATGAAAAAGTGGGTTTTCATGAAGTGTATTTTGCAAGAGAAAGATGATTTTTTATTAACTCTATGAATAATAATAAAAAGTGTTTGAATATAAATTAATATTTATTGGTATATAGTATATAAAATTCATTTAATAATTCTTCATTAGGATTTTTTAATAAATAAAAATTATAAACATCATGCACTTTAAAACAATTTTTAGAAAAATCCTGTTTTTAAACCCAAAGGAAAACTTATACTAAAATCCAATATAAAGCAGATTAAAAAGAAATTAAGTGGATAAAATATAACTAAATATTTATTTTTTTAGATTAAATAATATTTAAAACATAATGGGACTTTTAAATTTCTTAATTTATTGTAAATAAATGACATTTTTAGAAAATAGGTATTTTCACTAATCACCAAAAAATCAATATTTTTTGAAAAATCATAAAAATTCACTCAAATTAAATTTTGATATTCTGATTTCAAAAAAGAAATTAATTTTTTCAAATTAATTTTATTAAATTTCCAAAAATTAATTACTATATTTTTTTCATGAAAATTATTAAAAATCATTTTTAAAGAAACCATATTTTTAAAGAATAAAATTACTTGACTAAAAATTTATTGAATATTTAATAAATATTTATTAACAATTTATATCTATTAGAACGTTTATATATATATGTATATATATCATAAATTAGTTAATACTATTCATGACCTCTAATTTAACAGCTAGGTTATAATGGTTATATATTTCACGGGTCGTTTAATCATAGTGTTGTGTGGCAAATACTCTATCAAACATAATTTTATTTTCTAAAATATGAGGGTGTTACATTCTCCCCCACATTCAATAAATTTCATCCTCAAATTTTTAACTTTATTTCAGTAATCAAAGGTTGGATATTTGAAATTTTTTTTTTGTAAACCTACATCATAAAAAGGGATAATAAAGCATCATCTTGATAAACGAGAAAGAAAAGTATGAAGGCCATCTAGAATAACACATAATAGGTTTCTAAATAGAATAACATAGGTGGGAAGTGAATATTTGGACATGGAATAAAATCATAATGCCTAAATAATGATATGGAGTGACAGAGATCACTGATCATAAAAAAGTGAATGATCAATAGAAAATTAACAATCAAAAAACCATAAACCAAAGAGGTGTAAAAAATTTCATTGATTCCATTAGAAATGATGGTAATATGGAAATTTTTTGTTTAAATATAATTTTCCTAGTTTTTAATAATTACTTTACCATATAGTATAAGATAATAAGGAAATATACTTATTTGATGAGAAGAAGTTTATCCTTTTATTAATTTCTACCAAAACTTTATCCTTTTCTACAACCAATGAATATTAGAAATATTTTTTTTATTTCATACCCAAAGAACTAAAATCAACTTTTAATGGACCACATAACCATAAAATGGATAATAAAGTTATTCCACCTATGTTTATACATTAACCAAATACAAATTTTTTAGTGTATGGTATAATTTTTATCAAAATGAGTAAATCATCATATGATTAAGTAATACATTAATATTCAATATTCAAAAGTAATATCCAAATTTAAAAATAAACCATTCCTAAATAAACACAAAATTAAAGAGCATTTTAACCTCAAATGTTATCTCATACCTTTCATCGTTAAATCCCTAAAATATGAAAATATGTTTTTTTGAAATAACATTAACCACTTAGTCACTGAATCAATTTTTAATCCCATGGTTATCTATATGATAAAACATGTCTTCCCATAATTACCTCAGTATCCAAGATTATATAAACCCTAAAGGTTATCAATACCTTAAATCATATTTCCAAAAAATGTATATTCATACTTCAAGTTAAAACAAATGTTTATATATACTTCAACCTAATAAAATGTCTCCTAAAATTCTATTAATCACTTTAATATCTCATTACTTAAAACATTAAAGGGGTGTATAAGAATTTTAACTTATGATCATCCTTAATCTTATAGACCCATTATGGTATCCATAACTCTTAATATAAACTCACATGAAAACATCCTAATATCCAAAGTTATCCAAACCTTTCCTCTGATACCAACTATAAAAATCTTAAACCTACAATCCTAGATTTGATTCTAAAAACATGAACTTTATATTTCCCTCTTTGATACCGATGAAGGTGACCCAATGTTTTCTATCCAAACCTTATGAATTAATAAGGAAAAATTGGATCACCTAAATTATAAAGGGCCTTTTTGGTTTATAGTTTTAAAGAATTAGGAAAAACCATAAAATAAACAATACCCATGTATTTAAATGATAATATATCTTAACTAACCCAACCTCTCTTATTTCACATTAATTCATCATCATTATCCATAAAAAATACCTTCTAAACATAATTCGTTCAACCTTATTCTTTATAAACTGGGGAAAATGAAACAAAATAAGGTTCAGTTCAAATACTTAGTAAGGGTAAAAATAATCATTAATAATTAATTTTCACCAGTGAGTATAAGAAGAGCATAAGGGTATGATGACATAATCAAATTGCATGATTATAACATATTAATATTCATACCAATCAATACCTAGATCATCAAATATTAAAACATGAAATAAGTCTTTAAAAAAGGGAATGGACATCAAAATCAATAAAAATGAGCCATGTGATATCAATATTGATTGTAATAAACATTATGAACCCATATCAGAATAAATAAAACACATTATCATCTTGGAAACATTATCTTTATAACCCATTTTAAACTCATGCCAGTGATAACTGGTGCCCAATTAAATCCATAGGAAAAACCCATCAGTAAATAGCCTTTATTATCTATTAGGATAAGGAAAATTAACCAAATAATTAGATAAATATCTAGGGTTCACCCATAGTATACGTTATAATAGACTCACCTGGTGTTTTCTAGGCATACACATCATATAAGCTATAATGGGATCACCCAAATCTATATATGTGAAACCATTATATAATTTATAAAGGGCTCACCTGACGTTATCTGGGTACACCCATTTTATAAGTTATAATTGGATAATGTGTTACTATATGGGTGCACATATGATCATCAACAATGTATAATTACAATTCATGAAATAATGTATAAAGGTAATTCATTTCATCATTAACTCATTGAAAAACCTTTATTATTTTTAGAAATTGACTATCCCATTCAAAATAAAAGAGTTCCATAACAATCTATTTAAAACATAATTAAATTATGGAAAATAAATGAGTTCCATAAAAATATCTTTGAAACATGATTAACCCATATAAAATAAATAAGTTCCATAAAAATCTCTTTGAAACATGATTAACCCGTGGAAATGAAATGGGTTCCCTGACAATCTCTTTGAAACATGATTAACCCATGAAAAAGAAATGTGTTCCATGTCAATCTCTTTGAAATAACATTGATCCATCTAGAGAAATAATGAGGATGATATTGTTATAAAATATCCACATTGGAGCGTAAGTAACAATAATGGTTTTTGATGTCGATGAATGGAAATACCATTAAAATATTATTAAAAACTTTTTTTAGGCAAATAACATTTCATTTTAAAAATCACTTTTAAGTATAAAAATTTACAAAATATTGAAAAAATAAATTTTGTTGAAAACAACCTTGAAAAAAAATAAATGAAACATCCTGGAAAATAATTGGAATAATGGTATGAAAATACTTTCATCTTATAAGTGTTAAAAAAACATTATTTTGAAAACATTATGAAAAAGGGAGTCAAAATGTCCCATTTTAAAAATTTTAAGAAATTTCATTTTAAAGTTTTTTAAAAGAAGGTAAAAGATCATATAAAATTTATTTATGAAATAATATATTTTTAAAAAATAAATTTTTTTAAAACATTTTAGAAAACATGGATATATAAGTGAAAGATACCTAATCTAAATGAAAAATAAAAGATCGGTATCACTTAAAAACGAATTTCTTGATATTTATTCAATAAATATGGAAGGAAATTAAAATTAAACATGTGGACCACATTTATAATTAGATCATAATAGAAGATTTGTGGTTTAGGAAAATGATATCACATTATTTTCTCCAAAAGAAACCCGAACATAAAAAACCCCAAAAGAAACGATATTATAATATAATGCCTTTTCCACTTTGATAAATATTTAATCGTAATCCCCATGAAATGATAACATTAAATGATAATTTAAAAATAATTAAAAAAAAAGATTTTTATTATATAAAATTTCAAAGGTCAGTATAAACACCTCACAAATTAATATAGGTTCATATCATAAATGTATATCTCAAAGAAAGAGATTCTAAGACGAATAATGCTTATACCATTGAATTTTAGAATTAATAAATGAATTGATTATTTGTATAAAATTTAAATCCATATAAAAAAATCATAAATATATAATAATATAATCAAAAGTCATTACACACATAATCATATAATATGAAATACAATGGATAAGAAATATAACCCAATAAAAAGAAATTGAGTTATGAAATTCTTTACCACTTGAAAACTTTGAAGTCAAATACCCTTGGATTAAATAATTAAAAATAAAACTTAAAATACCGTGATGTATGATTTATCATTAATATTACATTTAAAAGTGACATTATATACACCAAACAATATAAACAATTGTTTAATATAACATATGTCTCACAAAAGTAAAAACAAGACAAGAAAAACCCTTACCTAGAGTCCAAAACTTCAATGCATGTCTATTAACTACTATATAATAAGATTAAATAAATTATTTTATTTATAAATACAATTATAATTGTTTAATTCCTTATACATAAATAATTTATATTATTTATTTTTAATGACATATTAAAATACTGAATTAAGTCCATGTGGGGTGTTTTGAGGACGTTCTGTTCATTATTTTAAAAAGGATTTGGTGTGTTGACCATGTTCAAAGAGGTGATTATTTAAAAATATAAATAATAATAATTATGGAATATTTATCATATTTATACATCAATTATATTTTAAAAAACGATCATAAAATATGGTTATAAAAAATGAACTCTGTTATGATCATGAAGATGGTAGGTCGTACATACGCAGGAGTAACATTTCAATATCCAATGATCATTATGAAAAGAAGTTATGTATTATTTTATCATTAAATAATGATACTAATATCATAAATTAAATATTATTTCTTTAACTTCACTTATATATATATATATCATTCTTGTGATTTGGTGATGAAAAAAGAATCGCATTGCTTTGTGGAGGTGATAGTCCACACGTACACGAATGACTTTATCATTTTTCAGTGTAAGAATGAAAATGATATATTATATTTTCAGAATTATATATTTTTAATGATTATAATTATCATTTCATATATATCACACATATTCATTAAGTTTATCCTTATTACATTCTATGTAAAAGGTTAGTGAAAAATGAATCACATCGCTTCGTGAGGCGGTAGTCCACCATACATACGAGCGACATTATTATATCCCCCACAGAATAGAAATTAAGAAGGAATATGTAAATCAAAACTAAATAAGTTTAAATATATTAAAAGTATCATATATATACTTTAAACCCATAATTATAAAAATCCATGAGATATAATGATGGAAAAAGAATTACATCGTTTCATGAGGTAGTAGTTTGTCGTGCACACAAATGATGATTTTGTATCCCATTTGATGGAAAAGAAGATTAATTTAGGTTATTAAATTAATATAATAAAATATAATTATATAAGAGATAATTTTGTTATCATATTATCATATTTCAAGAATATTTTAAGGATATGGAAGAATAAATAAAACAAAAATTCATAGTTAGGAATTTTACCACTTCTCGGGACACCTCTTTAGGATTATACCTAAAGTATTCCTAGAATGAATGTTTGGCCTAAAAAAGTCCTAAAAGATGAGTTTATTTAATTTTTTAAGTGATTTAGGTAGTTATTTTCCAATACCAAAGGGTTTTTTGGTGTGAATAAGAGAGTGGAGGGGGTGACCTTTTATAAGTGAGGTGAGTGGCACACTTGTAATTTTTGAAAAGAAAAAGGAATACCCACGTTTTTCATATGAAACAAGGAAAAAATGGATAATTATTAACAATTATACATTATTAGGTATAAATATTTCCATAAAATAGGTTTTAGATAAATGGTCAGGTTATTTTGACCTTTATCTTTTTAGTTTGACCCTCTCGTAAACCCATTTTCACCTTAACCACAACAATTAATTTTTATTGTTTTCATTATTCATTATGGTAAAAAATTAAGTTAAAATTATGGTATTATATAAATTATTTTAATTAAAAATATATAATAAATTTTACCAAATTAAATAAACATATTTGGAAAATTTTAATTTGAAATTAAATCCCCATACTCGATGAAAAAGTGAGTTTTCAAGAAGTATATTTTTAAAGAAAAAAATGATTTTATATTAACTCTATGACTAATAATAATAATTTTATTAATATAGATTAATATTTATTAATATATAATATATAAATTTAATTTAAATCATTCATAATTAGGTGGTTTTTTAGTTAATAAAAAGGAGAAACATTATGCACTTTAAAACAGTTTTCAGAAAAATCGCATTTTTAAACCCAAAGACAAACTTATACTAAAATCCAATATGAAGTTGATTATAAAAAAATTAGTGGATTAAATATAAATAAATAACACTTATTTTACTTTAAATAATATTCAAAACATAATTTTTCTTTTTAATTACTCAATTTATTGAAAATAAAGGACATTTTTAGAAAAATCTTTATTTTTCACTATTAACTGAAAAATCACTATTTTCTAAAAAATACCAAATTTAATCCAAATTAATTTTTTATTTTTCAATTAGAAAAATTAATTTCATTTTATCAAATACATTTCATAAATGATTCAAAAAAATAATTATAATATTTTTTCATGAAAACAATACAAATTATTTTTGAAGAAACATATTTTTGAAGAATAAAATTACTTCACTAAAAATTTATTGATTATTTATAAAAATTTATCTATAATTTAAATTGAGTAGGAAATATATATATATTTCAAAAATTAGTTAATACTATTCAGTCCTACCATTTTAATAGAAAATTTATAATAATTATGTATTTCATGGGTTATTTAAGCTCGGTGTTACCTATCGAATATGATATCAAACATAGTTTTCTTTTCTAAAATAACAAGGTGTTATAATATATTTCCCTCCATTCCTAATTCATTACTCAAGAACATAATCCAATGAACCATAATATTTTTTACCATGACCATGTGTAACTCACATGGCCCTTTCCATAAGCATATGAACACCCACCCACCGAGTTCAATCCATGCACTTAAACCAAAAAAAATATTTTTATAACCAAATTCATTAAATCATTTAATCAAAACATTGAAATAGTTTCCTATAATTATATATTTCAAGAGAAACCATTAAAATGGGGATTAAATCAGGGATTACATAAGAGTTTTCCAACCGAAATAAGTAATTTCATTATAAAATAATGTTTCTTCATATTCTAGGACAAAGTGAAAAAATAAGAGAATCCACCTACATCAAAACAAGTCTCCAAGATCAAACCACATTGCACCCACATAGATCCAGAAAATAGTAACCCTCCTATGATGATAAATCACAAAACACTATCAAGACATACCATAACCACTATATATGAGAATAGAAGCATTGGACTGGGGATTTTACAAAGTTAAGATGAGAAGAAAAATAAAGAGACATATGAAGGGGGATTATGAATTTGATTCTAGTGACTGATTCTCTTAAATTCCAAGTGCTAAATTTTAAAAGGAAATTAATCACCAAAATATCCCAATGGAATCCTATCATTGAAGTACCTTGTCCATAAATAATGATAATTTTACACGTAAAAGGTTAACAATCTAATTTTTGAAACCCTTTAATGACGTGCATGGTGTGGCCACAAAGTTTAGAAAACCATGCATAAACCATGTGAATCGACACTATTCAAAAATCAGTTGTAGTCACAATGTTTCTACAAAAATTTTCCAAATCATACACGAACTGTGGACCAAACCAAACACACTCATTAACACATACAGAGTTACGTATAATATCCACATGATTTCCCCTATGTATGCACAAACCTTTCACCCTCCATAAATCCTCAAAAATTTCAAAAAACTCTCTAAAAATTCCTGAAACCAACACCAAACCATTAATAGCTTAAAATGAATTATTAAACTAGTATATCCTTAAAATTTTGGTCTTATATATCATGATTAAAATCCTATAAATACTAGGATCACATTCCTAATCAACTAATCACGTGTCTCAAGCATGTGAGTCACCTCTATAAAAAATCACCAACCATGCTTTCTGATCCATAAATACCAAATGTATCCCTTATACTAAAATTAAAACCTAATTATACCTCCCTAATGTTTCATTAATATCATATTAATAATCTTACTATTATTACTATTTATAAGGCATCCGCATGTATGGTCTTATCCCTCTCCCTTGGTCTACCCTCACATATCATAATCCATACAAGGATTAAGTTGAAAAACACCTTGATATATTCCTTGTACTTGACTTACTTGTAACAACCTTTGTTTTTTCAGGTGTTTTATGAGGCAATTTCATCCTTAATTCAAGTTTTTAGCTTTAAATTATATGGTATGATTTATAATTGTTTATGGTATGTTTTGGAGAGTTTTAATGGAATTTTTGAAGGTTCTCGGTTGGAGCATGATTTTCCCAAACCATGCTGATACCCTAGGAAATGGTGACAATATTGGAAGAGGCACTTGGGGTGGATCATGGGTAAGGTTCACCTTTTATCAAACCATGATACCTTATCTAATAAACAGCACAAAACATTACAGTGGAAAAAATGGTTGGTGCATGGTTTGGAAAACTATGCTACCAAACCTTGTGTGTTGAGATTATTGATCAAAAATACTCTTTAACAACCATTAATTAACCATTTTTACTTATTCCAATTATTAATGGTATCCCTAATGAACCTATGGAATTCATATCCTTACCTTTGTGATTTTATCTCCTTCCAAGATCTATTTTAGAGGATCCAAGTGTGTTGATGATTAGAAATTAAGTTATTGAACTGAAAATCTATATCCTTTGGGTTTATTCTAGACCTACCCTTAATTACTTGATATTAATAATAAATATTGTATTTCATGGATATATATATGGATTATGATTCCATATTATAATTAATTCTAGGATTTTTGATAAATTAGTGTCAAATCTAGTGTGTTGGAAACCTTAATTTTATCAATTCTAAATCCAGTGATGTTAGTGAATACTAAAAGGCATGCTGGTTTTTATCCAATACATTGGAATTAGAGTATTCTTGAATCTTGTTCTAGAACCATTTTGTGTTTGATTTGGGGTCAATTTGAGGGATTCTTAGTGTGTGGGCTCAATCCAGTTAGAGATCGTGTGTGACTCTAGTATTGCTTCATGATGGGTTCAGAGTTTTTCATCAACAAGATAAAGGTAGGAAGTTACTTACCATATAGGGATCTTGTATACTATTTTTTCCTTGATGTGATACTTTCATTGGCATATATTTTTTGACCATTCTTTATAGTGATCACATGTGAATGTGTGTATCCTGTGAGACCCGTATATGATGATTGATTCCCTGAGTATGCTAGTGTAGCATGTTAGGCCTTATTTAAATATTTCCCACATGTACTTTTATGATACTATTAATTATCATGATGACATGATGTGTTACGACCTTGCAAGATATACCATATAAAGTTTAATTATTGTGCCCTTGGATTCAATGCTAGGGTACTCAGAACTAGTGGACCATCATGATATGGTTATCCCTAAGTGGGGTAGTGTGCACAAAATGTGGGGTTGATGAAGATAGACCCGAGCACAGGGTAGGGACAGAAAAACCTTGTGGCCAGACCCGTGGTAACATCATCAGGAGTTATATGACCATGCGTATTGACCCAAGGCATAAATAGGAAGTGAATACCTCGAGTCCTAATATATGACTGGTGATGGGGTTTGATGTTTTTGAGGCCTGGCCCATGATGAAGGATGGATAAGATGATCATGTGGGATGATCAGACTCAATTCCTTGAGTCTATCGAGTGACATGTTCACCAGCCTTGTGGATAGATCTTGATTACTTTTTAAATACTTCTTGATTATCCTTCTAACATAGAGATGAGGCAGGTACCATCCGAGATTGTGTTAGCTTGGTTAGAACATAAACACTCAACATATCTTTGTTATCTCTCGCTCTAGAATTTATTGTTATCATGGAATACATTTGTTATAATTTCACACTCATGTTAAGGGTGAATTGGCAGTGTCCTATAGGTTTTTATTACACACAACATTCATTGAAATCTAAATGTGCATGTAGACTTCATTATTAGGAATCCAAATAATAAAAATAGTCCTACAGAAGATATATGAGTTATGGATAATGGAGTTTTTAGTGGTATAAATATAAAATCTAGAGGATTCCATAGGGATTCCTTATTTTTCCAATTACACCTTATATATGATGTTTTGGATTTCCACATTGGGAGCCAATTTTATTTATATGTGCGACATGGGTGAACTTTGTTACTAAATTTTGTTAATTATTTTTCTTTCATGATATATTGGTATATTATATTATATTTATGTTTATGGTTTATGGACATTATTACAAAGGGTATAATCTCCCCATTGCATTCTTAGACCTTTTTCGCTAGTCAAAAACCTCTTGTATATGGGGAGACGTGCATGAGGTCTTACAATGTCTCCACTTGGGTGATGTTTAGGAAAACCCTGGTTAGAGAAATAGAAAATGGTATCAAATGTATGATTCCTTTATTTTCATATTGGTTATTCTGGGTTATAGTATAAAAAATATAGTCTATGTATAACTCAAGTTGGGGAGTTTCCATGGCTTATGCAACTCATGTGTAATGGACCTTTGAGTTACTATTTGTAGGATTGGTGTTACAATTTAATAGTATTTGGGTGTGTTCATGCATCATGTGGAGGAACTTAGAATCACATGTCATGTATATACCTATTATGTACTATATAATAGTTCCTTAATTACATGCCTTTATTTGTGCAATATGTTCAGGACATACCTGTTTTATCTTTTGAGTGATATATCTATGTTTCTAACATTTTGATATATATGTATTAGAATTATTTAGTTAAAACTAAGCATGATATTATGTTTTTTATATATGTGATTGTGACTAACATAAAGATACAGAGGATTTGGATTGATCCTTGGGTAGAACTAAGAGGGGTTTTCCTTACAGGGTTATTTAATAGGATATGTCTTCTAATAGAAATACCTTAAGTGTAACTTATAATTTCTTAAGTTATTTCCATAATAAAGTTGTTTTTGTAACTCTAAACATTCATTTGGAATTTTAAAAAATTCCACCTTAGATACACCTAAATTCTCCTACCAGGGAGGATTTTGCAGTTCCACCACCAGCTATTAAGGAAGATGCACCTGGACATGCTCTTTCAATTTCCCCAATGGTTCATTAATTAGATCCACTCTTTCTCAAAGTATCTTATATTATACCTTCCCATGGAATAAGAGTACAAAAGACCATGGTTGACTAGGCTCGCAACTTTTATCTCCAACATCTACCAAAATTTTATGGCATTGGAGGACCACTGGATAATAAGGAATAGATAGAACTGATTGAGGGTATATTTGACTTGGTCAAGACACCAGAGGACTGATAGGTCAATCTAGTGGTTTTTATGATTTAGAGACCCATTAAGAGATGGTGGTATGTCATGGGACACGTAGGTAGACATGAGGTTCATTCTCGAGAGGCCTTCAAGAACATTTCTTTAAGGAATTTTTTCCTGACCTGATGAATCTAGATCGTTCCCATGAATTCATAGAGATTAATAAGGGTTACATGAAATTATATTTATACACTAATAATTTCACTAAAATAATTTTTTTTCTCCCATCCTAGATGAAAATAAAGTACAAAAGGTACAAAAGTTTGAGATCAGTCTTTATCTTGAGATTAGTTGGAAGGTTAGGAGTTTTGAACTATCAATATACCCATAGGTTCTATGTAAGGCCTTGAATATTTAAAAGGGCTTGAAGTAGGATCAAATAGTTGATTTTATTCCAATATTCAGTACTTAAAAGGGTGAAATTCATACTATTGTGACGAGTTTCACATATGGTATTATGAAAAGTAAGACAGAGGATATGCAATGGAGGTGGTAATAAGCAGGTTGAGCATAGTAGGGATTTTTTTTACCCATCAGGAAGAGTTCCATAGTGCTTCAACTATATTAACATAATAAATTACTTTAGGTTCTGTATATCATCTAAGATAAAGTGTTAAAAGTGTGGAAAGATGGGGAATCTCTAGTAGTTCTGCTTTGGATCTTTGAGGTTTGGTTTTCTTAGGGGTGTTGAACTGACATGATCTATTACCCAGGGATCTGGACTGGGTCCTCAATAGTAGGTTTAGACTCCTTAGATGACATTGAACTAGGAGAGTCATGCGCCTCAGGGTTAGGGTAATAGAGCTGAGGAAGGATGAGTTTATGTGATGGACCAGGTTATAGATGACTATAGAGAGGGACCATCGATCATTTGATGTAGGGTATTGATCCCATATTATCTTTCTTACCTATATTTTTGATATTGGTAATTATTATTATTTTATATCTAATCAAGTTGTTTCTGTTCTGGAATTATAGATTAAGTTATCTTTTGAGTTTATTTCTCTCAACGCACCCTTGAGGAAGAAAGTTAAACATATTTAGATATGACTAGAGTGTCATGTAGTTTTTTATAAATATACAAATCTATGGGATTTCATGATCCTTGAGATGAATATCTTTGATGTGATCCTTGTAATTGACTGACTAACATGCTTTTGTGCTTACATCAGTTGTTACCATAGGTGGGTATCCATTATTTCACCCAAGGGATATAAATTTCTATTGATAGGTGAGTGGGATGTCAAGACCAGTAGAGTGGGAATATATTTGAGCTATATTGGATCCATCATGGATTAATTACAAAGATAAGATATTTTTGAAGAACCAAATATTGGGTCCTATTCTTTTCCTCTTATTGTTGATCTCTAATAGCATGTCTTTCTATATGACTTTTCTAGTCTTCATCCTGAATGATAAGTAGAGTTCAAGATAAAAATCCTTCTTGGAGAGAAACCTATTTCGATTCCTCACTATCATATGAAATGAACCGAGTTGATAGATCTCAATATTCAACTTGAGGACCTAGAGATGAAGGGTTTTATCAAATAGAGAACATCTTCATGGGATGCTTCCATGTTGTTTAATAAGAAGGATAATTGAAGTCTATGGATCTATATAGACTATAGAAAGATGAATCATGTCACAATGAATAACATGTACACTTTAATAAGGGTTTAAGATCTAATTGACAAGTTATAGGGATCCCAGTGGTTCTCCTGGATTAATCTTCATTCAAGTCACCATATGTTGGGGGTCAGATAGGAGGATATTCAAAAGATGATGTTCAGGAGTAGATATGATCTTTATGAGAACCTATTCATGCATTTCAGATTAAATAATGATCTATTAATGTTCATGTATCTCATGAAAAATATCTTCCATCCATATATTAACTCTTTATTCATGGTCTTTGTTGATGATATCCTTATATATTCATGAACTTATGAGTTACATGAAAAAAATATTGAGGCTTTGTTGAGTACACACTGAGTGAATTTTCATTATACCAATATTTCAAAGTATAATTTCTAGATTTGAGAGGTAAATTTTATTGGAATTGTGATCTATAAGATAATAATTTATATAGAACCAAAAAGGTGAAGGTTGTGATGTCTTGGGATCTCCCTCAAAATGTTTTTTTGATCCAAGGTTTCCTCAGGTTGGCTAGATATAATCAATAATTCATTAAGGACTGCTCACTAATAATGTGGATTATCAAGAAGGGGGTGAAATTTAAATGGATTGATCAATGTGGGTAGTATTTTATTGAGTTGAATAGTAGATTGATAACAGCTCTAATTTTGGTTCTTCTAGAGCTTGAGATCATATACATAGTGTACTATAATGCCTTAGGTGTTGATTTAGGAGTTGTATTGATGTAGATGGATCATATTGTTGCTTATATATCACATCAACTATAACCCCATGAGTGGAACCACTTGATTCATAACTTAAATTTGGTAGCTGTCACCCAAACTCTAATGTTTTGAAAATATTATCTCTTTAGTGAGAGGTTTGTTATTTAAATGGACCATAGGAGCCTCTAATATATCTTCTCTTAGAAGGATATGAACTTGAGGAAGAGGTGTTGGGTAGAGTATCTTGAGAAATTTGAATTCAATATGTCCTATGCTTCTAGTTAGGGTAATGTCATTAAATATGATCTTTGAAGGAAAATTCCATAGATATAGGAGCTTGGTGAGTGGAAATCATTAATAGGATGGTGTCTTATGAGTTTGATGGAAGAATGAATTTTGGATATTTGATGACCATGGAATCATGAATTTTTAACCTTTGGTTATCACATATTTATTAGTGGTCCAAGTGAAAACAAACTAAGAGTTAGATCCTGAGTGTGTAGTGATGTATGAAATTATGGTAGGCACTATTGTAGTTTCAATATGGTTAGTGGATGGTGATGACATAATCTTCTTACCTGGGAGGAATATTATGGAAGCCTCCTTGATAGAAGATTTTATGATGGAATATTATTATTCAAAATGGGTAGTGCATAAACCATCGATGAAGATGTACCATGACATCTGACATTAGTTTTATTGTCCTGATATGAAGAGGGAAATTACTGGTTTTTTTATGATGCCTTACTTGCCATAGGGTAACTACCAAGCATCAATGTCTTTTTGGTTTGTGTAAGCTATATATAGTACTAATGTGGAAGTGGGATGACGTGATTATAGAATTTTTTATGGGTTTACCTCAGTCCATAAGTAATCATGATGTGGTTTGAGTGAGAGTTGATTAGTTGATGAAAGATTCTCATTTCTTGTCAATCCATGAGACTCACTTAGTATATGAGATAGGAAAGCTATATGTATGGGAGGTTTTATGCCTACATGGACATACCTAAATAATTTTATCTAATAGAGATATTCAATTCACATTATGGGGTTTTAAGGCCTTGTAGAAGGGTTTGGGTACTCAGATGAAACCGAGTATAATGTATGATCTAAAAACTGATAGCCAATCTGAGAAGACGATCTAGATATTTCAGGATATAATGTGGGCATGCATCCTAGAATTAAATGGATCTTGGGATGATCATATATCCTAGGTTAAATTTATTTAGAAAATATTCTATGATTATATGTATATGGAACTATTTGAGGCTCTATATGGTTATCTATTTCATTCACCACTATACTGGCATGAGGTTATTGAGGCAGCTATTATGGGCCTGAGAATGATAAGAACATATCTGAGTGAGTGAAGAGGATTAGAATGTGGTTGACCATTACTTAGATAAGGAAACGATCATATACTGATCAGATCATGTGACCTTTTTAGTTTTTTGTTAGAAACAATGTTTTCTTATAGGTGACTTCTTGGATAGGGTATCAATGGTTGTAGAAGAAAGTAAAGATAGTGATGAGATACACAAGACTATTTTATATTTATGAATGTATTATGAATTTTAATTACTATTTAGTTCTTACTCATTATTATGAAGTTATGAAAAATGTGTTTCATGTGTCTTATCTTCATAAATACATGCTCAAACCAATGTATGTGATTTATTAGGAGGATTTTTAGCTAGATCCTGATGCAACACATGTGGAATGCCCGAGGAAGATTATAGACCTGATCAAAAAGCTATTACGGAGGAAGAACATTCCACATATCTATATCTTATGGAATCATGGATAGATTTGGGAGGTATATTAGGAGAAAGTGTCAGATATTTGGGATCAATGGATTGAGTTGTTCGAGAAATATGCATAGATAAAGTTTTGAAGTATGATAAGTCTTTAGAGGGGGATATCACAACAATATCCGATTCTTTTAGGTGAATTAAAAGCATCTTTTAGTCATTATTAGTGTGTTTTTGGTCTATAAATAGTTTGGGATGTGTTCTAGATCTTTTTAGATGGTTTCAAAGAGTTTTATAGGCCTTTTTTTGGTATGTGGTTGGAACATAGTTTTCCCAAACTGTGATGATCCTCTAGGAAACCATGCACGTAGTGGAAGAGGCACTTAGGGTGTAGCATGATTAAGGAGAACTATTTATCAAACCATGTAGCCTCACCCAAGAAACTATGTGACATGTTTCAGTGAAAAAAGAAATATTGGAACATGGTTTGAAAATATGTGCGACCAAACCATTTGAGTGCCCACTAGAGGCAGTAATCCTCACACAGTTGGACATTGTTTAGAAAATGGTCTAACCAAACTTTGTGCTCATGGATTATAGATCCTAAAATAATATTTAATGGAAATTAATTGCCTATTTTGAACCATTATTATTTCTAATGGTATCCCTCTCAAACATATAGGCTCTATATCATTACCTCAATGATTTCCTCTCCTTCCAAGAACTATTCTGGTAGATCCAAGTGAGTTGATGATCATGAATTATGGTATGTGATCAAAAACCTCCCATTCTTCAAGCTTCTTCTAGATCTAACCTTAATCCCTTGATATGAATAATAGATTTGGTATACTGAGGAAAGATATATGGATTTTGATTCCATATAAAAATGAATTCTTTGATCATTAATAGATCAATGATGGACCTATTATGTTAGTGACCTTCATTTGATCAATCTTAGATCTAGTGATGTTGGAAGATCCTAAGAGGTATGTTGGTGTTGATACAATCTATTAGACATATAATTTTCTTTAATATCATTCTATAAAATTGATGTTTTTGATTTGGGTTCCATTTTAGGGATTCTTGGATTGCATCCTCGATCTGATTAGAGTTCGGGTGGGACTTGGGTATCTCTTCTTGATGGTTTCAGATTTTTTCAGCAATAATATAAATGTAATAAGTTCCTTATCATTTTTGGAGCTTTTATACTCTTGTTGTATGAATGTGTTACTTTTTTTGGTGTATCTTGTTTGAGCATTCTTGATAGTGGTCACATGTGTGTGTAGCCTGTGAGACCCATATATGATGATTTACTCCCTAAGTATGCTAGTGTCTCTTGTTAGACCATGTTTAATATTGATTACATGTAATTTTATATTACTAATGATTATAATGATGGAATTATATTTTATACCATTACACAATCTATCCTATTATGTGAAATTACCTTGAATTTTTAGGTATTTCTTCGATACATGGAATAGGTGGAAATCATGATATGTTTATCCATTAGAGGGGGAGTGTACACGACACATGACAATGATAAATATAGACTTGCACCGAGGGTAGGGTAATGGTAACATTGTGAATAGATCCATTATAGAAACATAAAGTGTAATATGAACTTGTGGCATAACCCAATGCATAGAAAAGATACAATGACCTTGAGGCTTAACCTATGACCGATGATGGGGTTTTGTAGACTTGTGTCTTGACCCGTTATGAATATGGGATTCGACAACCCTATAGCCTAATCCAACTTAATGCCTTGTGAATACTAAGTGAAATTTTCACCAAAATTGTGGCTAACTCTTGATCACTTCTGACATCCTTCTTTATTATCCTTTCAACATGAAGCCAAGGAAGGTAAAAATTGGGCTCATGGTATTTTGGTTTGCACATGCATGCTTGATATATATTTGTTATTGATTTCTTGCACATTTTAATTTATCATGGAATAAACCTTTAATACTTGTGAACTAATGTAAAATATGTATTGGTTATGTCCTACTAGGTTTTATTACTCAAACTATGCACAACCATCTAGATGTGTGTGTATACTTCATGGTTATGGATCCAGGTAAGGGGAATAGGCCTATAAAAGATAGCTGAGCTATGGAGAATGAAGCTAGTAGATCTACTGGGATAGAATATAGAGGATTTCATAGAGTTTCATTATTTTTTTTCTTAAAAATTATATGCCCTTGTTTATTTTTCCACATTGGGAACCTATTTTATTTATATGCATGACATGGGTGAGTTTTTTACTACATTATGTTACTTTATTTTTTGCCCTGATACTGTGGTTTGTTATATTTTATTTATTTTTATAGTGTATACTTATTATCATATAGGGTATAGTCTCCCCACTACACCTGATACTCTCAACATTAGTTGGTAGCCTCTTTCATAAAGGGATTCATGCATAAGGTATTGTGGAGATTCCACTTGGGTGTTGTTCGGGAAAACCTGGGTTGGAGCATTACACTACTTCTATCCTAATATGAAATTATCATAAATAGGTTCACTAACATATTCTATGGACTCTATCTCATATAAATTTCTTTATCACACCCATAAGAAAACTGATGGCATTAACTCCAAGAAACATATCTCATTAAGTCTTCATAAATTAAAAGAAGTTAATAAAAGGAAATGAGCCTCACTTCTATGTAGGAACCCTATGACATAAGGCTCTCATATCAATCAAGAATAAATCTATATAAACCTATACACTCTCAAATCTAACCATCAGTATACACTGATTCACATAACCAAACTTCTCATATAGAATAAGAACCAGGAACTGTGGTCTAGTTAAGTTTAATTCCATAAAAAACTTATATAAGAAATTACTATATAACTTTTTATTAAAAATTTAAATAACCAAACCAATTTTTATACCTAAATAAATAACATATAAGCACAAAAATTTTGTGTCAATTCTACATGATGAATATGATTCATGAAAACACACCTCTAGCAACTCCAGTTTAAGAGAAAACCCATAAATAAATAAACATAAAAATAAACCTAAGAAAAAATAAACTCAACAGTCACATAAAAAAAACAATCCCTATTCCCATGAAACTTGTACTTCATCTCATGTAGGTTCTATACTGAAAAAAACATAACTTATATCCTATGTTTTTACTAATTATATCTCCTTATACTATATAATAAATAATAAGACAAAGAATCAAAGCTATGATACCCCTTTGTAATATCCAAGTCAAACTAACCTAAATAGTAACTAAACTGGTGGTTCCCTCTGACCTTATGTGAACCTACTAGTACACCAGAGGTAGTGTGATGCCTCAAACTCACAATTCTATATTTGGTGCCATAAACACATACTTTATATGTTGTATGAAATAAATATTATAAATTTACTAACATAAATGTCCCATAATTACATGACTTAAGGAAAATATTTCACTTCATAAATTACTAAGGCCTTTTTGGTTCATATATTTAGAGAATTAGAGAAACAATAAGATAATAAACCCCATGTATTTCTCAATTAATGTAAATTTTATTCCACTATATAATAAATTACTTAATCTATAAAGATTCTCCAATACCTCCCACAAATTATCCACAAGATTTATCCTATTAGACATATCACATGTACTAATTTTATTCATAACCTTGGGAAATGGAAACATAATTCAGGGGTGATCTCAAACACTTAGTACATGAAACATATAACTGAAGATTTCAAAATATAATCTTGACTTACATAATATGGAAGGGATAATTAATATGAATAATTCCATAATCAATTGAAACTGAGGGCATTATATTTCCATGATAATAAATTAATACATGGATATCAATATTTTTAATCTCATACAAATGGATCAAACAATTCTAGACATAAAAAATAATCTATTAAGGCTTCATTCTAAGATAATTAAATGGATTTGAGACCTTAGTCATAAAATCTTACTGAATTGGGAAGGTATACATCAAATAGAGAAACTTTTTTGGTTTCATGAAACTTATCAATGCATCGAAGGGATATATAATTTTGGGCCGCAACCATCACCTAATTAAGCCCAATAAATTAACCACAGGAATAATTAAGACCTTTCATACCATTCCCTAAGAAACATTTTTTTCTGAATAAACACATGTCTATCTGTATAATAAAGAATTCATAATATCAATACATGATAAACCTGATTTAGTATTCAATAATCATTAATAATTTCAATAATTTTCCCCACTTCAATAATGGGATGTCACGAACAATCCCAATAGGGCCCGTACCATGACTTCCCAAGCCCATCTCCAATATACTAGGGGTTAGAGACTAGCGCCAAGTAGAAATATCACTAAAATGGGAGGCCTTAGCCTATGTACCTACACACACACATATCAAATCCCATAAAATTCTAAAATTTATAAATAACTAAACAACCATGCATGCATACACCTAAATCCCACAACCATAGTATGACAAGAAGTCAAGGAACGTAAATATGGCCAAATAAATCCCAACACAAAGATCCATAAAACAATCCTAACCTGAAAAGAAAGATAGGGACTACTATCAAGATATTGTAGGAACACACCTCAGTGTGTTTGGTCTTACTAATCACCATCTGGTCCTGGTCCATCTAGGAATCTATCAAATGGTCAATCATTTTCATTACAAATAACACATGCGGGAAAATCCTGTTCAGGTATGAGTATAATAATACCCAGTAGGACACCCCAAAAACACAAAGCATACCACAAAGGAATAATAGTCATCTCTATATAGGTATATGTCTACAATGAATATAAAAAGAATATCCAGATATACTCAATAAAGACACACAATATAAAGGTAATTCACCACTGTAATGACA
Source organism: Viscum album (assembly GCA_963277665.1). NCBI lineage: Eukaryota > Viridiplantae > Streptophyta > Magnoliopsida > Santalales > Viscaceae > Viscum > Viscum album. The sequence continues at coordinate 1,370,592,354 of OY728141.1, read as the reverse complement.
ACCTAGGTTTCCCTCTCAAGGATTCAACATATCACTCATTCGAAAGAACACACTCCATGAGTTTGATAACAATAATGACATCCAAAGAGATACAATACACAAATTAGGATCACACCAAAGGCCATGGGGTATACCAACAACTAAATCCAAGTTAACCTTATAAGTATAGGATCAATTCCCATATAGTGTTATTCATGATGATACCAATAACTCTACCTAGGTCAAAAATAAGAATAAATGATCTCATACCGAGCCTCGTAGAAGGATTCCAATAATTTTATCCATGAATCCCTACCGAAGGAATCACTATCCTTTGAGTAGGAGGTGATTCCATACTTCCCTTAGGGAAATGATATGGGAACGTACCATAATAAAACATATCAGAGATATAGAGGACAAGAGATATAATCCAACATTAAGGGAGTAAATGGTGTGTAGTAGGGTTACAATCCATGTCTTTTAGAACCTAGGTCCTACTTGTGTAAATGGTATGTGTCTGTGTATGTGTAACTGTACACTATTTGTGGTTTCCTATGTACTTCATCTCGTGTACCATTAATCCATGTCCGTGCAGGAGTACATGACATGTATGTTCTAGTGTACTCCATTCCATGTTTGTGGGCTCACATAGGTACACTCCGAGCCTTTGGGGAGGGGTCACACACTGTGTGATACTTATCTTTTTCCCAAAACCCTAGCCACCTCTAGGAGGTTCCTACATGCCTTGTAATCCCAGATTACACTCAGTGTGGATCTATTTTTTCCAAAAACCCTAATTATTCCTTCTACATGAATCCATGCCTCCACTACCTAAAAATATAGCCTCCAACTCACCAAAAATCATGAATCTATTCTAGAAGATCCATTTCGTGGATGTTTGCTGTGATGAAGCCTTCAAATTCGTTTAGAAAAATGATTCCATTCATCCAATCACCACTCACCCGCCCCAATTAGAATCAGGGGTTTTCAATCTAGTCTGATACATTTGTCTCTACCACCAAAAAACCTACACCATGTCAGGTCGAGACCAGATCTATGATTTCAAACTATTTCTCTAAGAAATGGGCGCACAATGTTTGAATTTTCGGGATATGTCAAACCACAAGCCAACGAAGAATGACCACAATGAACGATGGAGAAAGGGGATCAATTAACAACCAAAAACATGAGGAATGAAAATCGAAAACTATTTTTGTTGAACTAAATCTGTTTTCTTTTTAATGAAAATGAAGAATCAAAATAATCTCAATGAAATTATCCCTAAAAGACCCTTTAATAAATCCAATCTCGCAAATGACCGATCCACAGATCAATCTGTTGGTTGATTGATCTATTTTCATCATAGAAATATAAAATATGGAAAAAAACCAAATAAAAAAATATTATAAGTTAAGGTTGATCGATCACTTATGAAGAATGATCTAACATCATCATAGTTAGTGAGATCTTCGAATCCCGTTGCACACCAATAACCAATCTTCAATTCAGTTGATGTTTGCTTGAGTGATATCCTCCAATGATCTCTCCAATGGTTATCCAATGGGTCTAGGGTTATGTTTATAACCCTATAATTCCACCATAATATTCTACTTAAAGATACATTAGTCACTACATCAATAAAATAAAAATAAAATAATTTAATTAATTATTTTCTTCATTTAACTCCCTTGATGAATTTTCCACAATGCACCGAAATGAAAAAGGATATGTTGTACTTAGGGTAAAACCCATATTCTGAACTCAATGGTGAACTCAAATTTATAATTTGATCCTATCATTTATAATTTATTACAACTTTTTAGGAAAACTGCATGTATATTCTATTTAATATATTTAATATATTTCAAAAATTTATTCTGGGAACACTGGCCTCAGAATCACATGCCATCTCAGTTTCTGGTCTTTTAAATAATCCATAAAATATCCAAAAATAATACATGGAAAATAGAAGTCATTAAATTTTTCCTACCTTGGGGATTGACATCCCTAAAAATACAAAACAAGTGATTACACAAAGGGATGTGGGTACTGATCATGTATCTGAGCCTCCCGCTTCTAGGTGCTCTCCTAAACATTCCCATGTTGCCTCCATAAATGAACTAAAGGAATCACTCAACTATAAAGTATCCTCTCATACTAATACTTGATCTCAACGAGGTACTTAGAAATGGTCACTCCATCCTCGATGTCCATCTCTCCCCAGTCGATAATGTGCAATGGTCCATGAAATTATGTCCTCAATTATGACATGTAAAAGATGTCATATACCCGGTCTAACTATGGAAGTAGTGGTACGCCTAATCACAAAATCTATGCATTATCTAGAAAGGTCCAATGAATCTCGTAGATTTATTTCCTCCTTGACCCAATCTCCGTAGTCCACGTCAAAGAAAAACTAATTGGAACACATGGTCTCCCTCCTTAAACTCTAGAGGCCTCCATCATCTATCCTTATAAGACTTCTAATGGATATGTTCAATCTTCATTTTATCCTGCATGATCTGAACCTTCTTGGTAGTCACTCACACCAAATTTGGGCTCATGAGTTTCGACTCTCCTAGGTCAGTATAACAAAGTGGTGACCTGCATGGTTGCCTATAAAAAGCCTCAAATAGTTCCATACCAATAGTGTAATGGTAGATATTATTGTACAAAAACTCTAACCGTGGTAGATTATCCTCCCAATTATAGCCAAAGTCCAACATGCAAGCTCACTACATGTCTTCAAGAAGCTGAATGACCCACTTATTCTGGCCATTAGTCTGGGGTTGAAATGATTTGCTCAAGAATAACTGAGTATCAAATGCCTCTTACAATCCCTTCCATATCAAAGACATGAAGTGAGCATCATGGTCAGAAACAATTGTTGGTGGAGATCCATGGAGTAGGAATATCTCTTGCATGTAGAGGCATCCCAAGCTCTCTACTGAACTCTACTCTCAAATATCAAGGAATTGGGCCGAGTTGGGTAGTCAGTCTATAATCACCCATATAGAATCATATCCTCTAGACATATGTGTTAAACCTATTCCAACATACATAGATATTCCATACCACTTCCACTCTATTGCCTCAATGGGTTGATCTAAACCTGGTGGAAATTGGTGCTCAAAATTCACTTGCTAACATGTAAATCATCGAGAGACAAACTCTATAACTCCCTTATTCATCCCTGGCCACCAAAACTGACATCGAAGGTCATAATACATCTTTTATGCACATGGATGTATCTATAAAGAATATTTATAAAACTCTCTTAGAACCTAATCCTACAATGTCATTGGTACCATCACATGTATTATAAAAGTAACAATATGCCCTCCACCTTTAGAAAATCGATCAAGAGCATGTACAATGGATATATGAGTATGTAGGGTCTCACAGTCAGTGTCCCCAAGCTATGCATTTATGACTCTCTACAAAAGTGGAGGGGTAATAACCATCGATTGGTGGTACATTAATCCACCTCCATCCAAAAAGGATAACTGTAATGAGTCCAACTGCTCCGGCACCTCGTTTAGAAACTGAGAACAATACCTCCTACTGAGAGAATGTATTACTATGTTTTCATTCCCAGGATTATAGATAATATCAATGTCATAATCCTAGAATAACTCCAGTCATCACCTTAATATCAAGTTAATATCCTTTTATGAGAAGATGTACTTGAGACTCTTGTGATCAGAGTATACAAAAAAATGATCACCCATAAGGTAGTGTCACAAAATGTTTAGTGCGAATACCACCACTAGTAACTCAAGATCATGGGTTGCAAAGTTATGATCGTGCAATATCAACTGACATGAACCATAGAATATTATTACCTACCTCTACATCAGAACACAAACAAACCCAATTCCTAATGCATTGCAGAACACTACATAGTCGACACCTTCCTCTACTAATATCAAGATTGGAGTACTCATCAATATATTCCTCAAATACTGAAAATAATACCATCACCTGTCTATCCACACGAAACACTTACCCTTTCAGGTCAAATCCTTCATGGGTGGTGATGTCTCAGAGAAATCTGGTATGAATATTTGGTAGTAGCCTTCCATCCCAAGGAAGTTTTTCACCTCCATCATGCTCTTGGGTGGATACCGAGATAACACTGCCTCAACCTTGGCCGAGTTCACTTCCACACCATTCAATGAGATAGAATTTCCTAAAAAGTGTACCTACTTTATACAAAACTGACACTTCAAGATATTTCCATAATGCTAGTTCTCTCAAAGTACATCCAGAACCATCCTCGTGTGTCTCGTATACTTCTCCTAAAACACTGAGCACACAAGGATATAATTAATGAATACTACCATGAAATGGTCTAAGAAAGGATGAAATATATGATTCATGTGCCCCATGAACACTATTGGGTAATTTGTTATGTAAAAGGTAATAACCAAGTATCCATAGTGACCATATTGACATATGAATGTTGTATTCGGTATATCCAAATTCCGTACTCGTAACTGGTGATATCCTAACCTGAGCTCAACCTTTAAGAACCATTGTAACCCTATAAAATGATCAAAGATGCCATTAATCTTTAGTAGTGGGTACTTTTTCTTCATAGTCATCTGGTTCAAATAATGATATTCCATAAATAACCTCAATATTTATTCCACCTTATTGGTGAACAAAACTAGGGCTAACTAGTGTGAAACACTAGGTCTGACAAATCCCTTCCTCTACAATTCCTCAAACTACACCATTAGCTCATGAAGCTCTATAGGATCCATATGATATTTTTGAGTATATATCTATGTTTTTATAGGGTGTAGATCAATGTATAAGTCTATCTCTCAGTAGGGAGGTAAATGTAGAATATCTTATGGGAATAATTCCTCATACTCCATCACCACTATAGGAAACTAGGAAATCATAACATCCACTACACCAAGGGTCATTCTAACCAACTAGTGAGTAATTGGATGCACCCTCTTATGCATGAGTCCATCCTATGATTTCTAGATATTTTTTTCATTGAAAAAGGATAAACTAGTCCCATTTATGTGGACACACCACATCCTCCACCTAAATTAGTCAATATGGGCATGAACTATGGATAAAAAATCCATAACTAAGATGAAATAATAATACCTCATTGCGACTACAAATAGATCCCAATAAAAACTCTCAGCACCCAGAGTCAGGTCACACTATCATCAAAAGTGTGTGATCATCGAGTCATATCTAGTAGGAGTTTTTAAGCACAATGGTTGAGATCAAACATAATCACTATTTCTTGAACTATATAGGTAGAAAGAAAGTAATGAATAGAACATATGTCTATAAATACTACATATAAGGTAGAAAAGATATATATTGTACCTAGAATCATTCATGGAGCCTTTGGGTCATAATCGTCAACCACAAGCAACTATCCTCACACCTTTCCTCTAGATCCTTGAGTCTGGTGTAGACCACATGGGGTTGGCAGTGGTAACAAGTCAAAGTTTCTACCACCTACAACTATTCTCTAAGATTCTCTTCCACATCTCTCTTTCTAAAGACTTGTATCCTCCCAATAATGTCTCTACCTCAGTTTCACATCCATGGTCATTGTGTCGGCTGTACGACGGGTCGAACAATCTCATGAAAGATGTCCCCTTCCAACACATGAGTAGAACTGCCTCCCCCTGGGTGGAATGGACCCATACTATGAGCCTTGAACCATATAACCTCTATACTGGGACCTCTTGAAATTTCTCACACTCCCAGGTCCCTGAGACTTATGTTGGATCCCTATTAATGAGGTATCTGCTTCTACTTTCCCAATATCGGCAACCACTGGACATGTTTTCTCATCCAAGAAACTCTCAACCACTAAAAATTATCCTAGAACCCTAGTATAAGTAGGAATTCATAAAGGAATAAAACTATCTTATATGTCTCTACAAAATCCTCTCTTGACGGTCTGATCCCAAAATAACTAATCTCGAACCATATACATCGAGTACCTAGAGAGGTTAGTAAACCTCTATGAACACTCAACTACTGTCGTACTGCCCTTCTAGAGATGTAGAATCTCCTGGACATGTACACATTTCAGCGTATCTAGAGGGAACTCCTTTTTGAAAAGGTTCTCAAACTTTAACCATGCTAGAGTCTCCTTTTCATAAGAATGTGTCCCCAAAACCCACCATCATCCTACTGATCCCTGAAAAAGTCTCACCGCTAGGACCTCCGTCTAATTTTCTAGTGTCCTGACCAGATGAAAAAATTATGTCATCACCTCAAGAAAGTACTTATCCACCGGTGGTTTAGGTTGCATTAGAACCTGATGGGTCTTTGTCACTAAAAATTCTGAAGTGAACTCAGCATGCACACCTCATCTACTGGTATTGCGGGTACCATTAGCTTTTCTACAGGTGGTGGTATAGCTAGTACACCACATGGAGGTAACATATTTATAAATGGTCCCTGTATCAATAACTCATCTCTAAGGGGATCATCCTCATGATGTTGAAACTAAATTATAGATGACATACATCATGGAGGTATCCTGAAAATAAAAAAGATATACCACGATCAATGAGTATATAAGAAGATTTGACTTAAGAAGGAAATAGAGACCACAACTCATTTATATATGATGCATGTACCATTTTTCCCTTCAACTAATGTTCTCATGTACTGAGTCTAAAGGCAGGTGATCAGAGTCCTAGTGTACGAATATGTCAGCCAACACACTAACATTGGGGTCCCTTGTTTGAATGCTGAACTTGACACACTTAACACTATTTCCACAAACCAATATCATAGACTATGGTACTAAGGTAGAACCGATTGATCTAATACCACTATGTCACAAACCATCCTAATGGGGCCCATGCCGCAACTCCCCAATCCTGACTTCAATAGGTTAGGGGCTGGTGACTAGTGCTAAGTAGGCATATCACTAACATTCTAGGCCTTAGACTAAGTACCTATACACACATAAGAATCTCCAAGACAATAAAATGATGAAATGTAATAACAACTAAACAACCATGAATGTATACATTTGAACCCTGCACCTAGAGTCTGATAGAAATTAAAGGAATGTAAATAGGTCCAAATACAAGCCCACCATAAAGAGTCTGAAAAAATTCCAACCTAAAAAGAAAGATAGGGACTGCTATCAAGATACCATAGGAACAAACCTTGGTCTGTCTAGTCTCACTAAGAATCATCTGGTACTAGTCCTTCTAGGAATCTATCAAAAGTTTGATCGCCAGCATAATACATGAAATGTTTGGGAAAATCCTGTGAAATTTTGAGTATAACAATACCAATTAGGACACCTCAAAAACCAAAATCGTAAAACAAAGGAATAACAGTAAGTTATCAACATGTATATGTCTACAATGCCTATAATAAGAATATAAAAATATACACAAAAAATACATACAATCTAAAGTTAAGTCACCACCATAATTTCAGCCTAGGATTCTAGCTCAATAATTCCACATAGTATTCATGTGGAAGAACAAACTCCACATGTCTGAAAATTCTAATGACATCCAAAGAGACACGATACACAGATGATGATCACACCAAAGTCCATGGGGTATACCAACAAATCAATCTAGATTTACCCATTAATTAGATGATCAGATCCTAGATAGTGTTGGTCACAATGATACCAAGAACTATACCTAGTTCACAAAGATGAATAGATGATCTCACTTTGAGCCTCGTGGAAGGATTCCAACAACTCTATCCAAGAAGTCCTGTCGATGGGATCACTGTCTTATGAGTTGGAGGTAATTCCATAATAAAACTTAGAGAAAGGATATGAGGAATGTACCCTAATTAAACTTTTCCAAGATATAGAGTAAAATGGATCTACGTTAATATTAAGGGAGTACACGATGTGTAGTAGGGCTACACGCTGTGTCCCTTCGACCCCGAGTCCTACCCATGAAAACGACCTGTGTTCATATCCATTCAACAATACATAGTGTGTGGCTAACCGTGTACTTCATCTTGTGAACCAGTACAAGGGTATGCCCATGTACACCCGACTAGTCTGTGTCTATATAAGAGAACACATTTCTATTCCCATGTACTCTGGCCCATGTCTGTGTACCCACCGAGGTACACGCTGAGCCTTCGGGGAGGGGTCATATGCTGTGAGACATGGTCACATGTTGTTTGATAATTATCTTTTTTCTAAAACCCTATACATTTCTAGGAGGGTCCCACATGTCGTGTAATTCCATATTACATGTAGTGTGAGTGGTGTTTTTTCAGAAACCCTGGTTCTTACTTCCATGCGCATCCTCACCACTACCACCTCAAAATTTGTCCTCAAACTCACTAACAATCATGGATCTATTTCAGTCGAGCCTTATTGTGGACGTTTTTTGGGATATGGAATTAAAATATATTTGTAAAATGGATTCCATTCATCCTGTCACAACTTACATGCCCAAATTCGAATCAGGGGTTTCCAATCCAGTCTGATCAGTTCGCCGCTACCACCGTTGCACCTCTATCATATTGTGCTGAGCCCAAATCTATGATTTCAAACCGCTAGTATTTTAAATGGGTGTGCAACATTAGATTTTTTTGGATACATAGAACTATAGTCCAATAAATAATTCCCATGATGAAAAATAGAAAAAGCGGAGAAACTCACAACGAAAAACATGAGGAATGAACCTTGTCCAATGTTCATGTTGGACTTGATAATTTTCCATTTTATTGATAATGAAGAATCAAAATAATCTCAAAAAAATTCCCTTAATAAAATCCCACATTAAATTATATCCCATAAATGACTAATCCATAGATCAATCTATTGGTTGATTGATACATGTTTGTCATAGAAATAGAAAATGGGGAAAGAAACCAAATAAAAAAAATGCCCCGACTCGAGATGGATTGATAAATGATGAATAATGATACAAAATCATTATTGTTAGTGAGATCTCTAAATCCTATTGCACATTGATCACTGATTATTTATTTGATTGATGTTATCCTGAGAGAGATCCGCCAACACTCTCTCTAAGGGGTGTCTAAGGGATCTAGGGTAATGTGGCTAATCCTAGAATTCCACCATAATAGTCTACTTAAATACACGTCAGTCGATGTGTCAAATAAATAAAAATAAATTAACTTAATTAATTATTTTATTCATTTAACACCTATGATGACTTTTCCACAACACACCGCACCGAAAAAGGTTATGCCATGCCTAGGGTAATACCCATGTTTTGAACTCAAAAATCCCTCATATTTCTGATCTGGGCTCTCATTTAGAAGTTATTACACCTTTTTAGGAAAGTTGTGTGAGAATTATATTTAATAAATTTAATATATTTGATCATTTTATTCCGAGCACACTGGGCTACAAAATCACATGTTGTCTTAGTTCCTGGTTTTAAAAATAATCCTTATAATATTAGAAAACAATACATGGAAAATTAAATTCAATACATGGGATATCATGACGATAAAAAATTTCCATTAATATTTAATATTTTAATAAATATATATGGAACAAAAATACTTTTCCCATGTCAATAAAAGGAATAAAATGATTATAACCTATCAGGGGAAAGAAGACGGATGGTTGCAAAAGAAAAAAAAACCAAAGTAGTGATAAATATTCATCAAACAGTTTATGTGATAAGAATTTATATCCTTAGAAAAAAATGAGATAATACCACATAATATGATCAAAAGGAAGAATGTACCCAAATTATATGAAATCATTTCCAGAGAAGGATCGTAGCTCAATGAACAAAGGATGAGTTACCAAAAATACTTACTATTGGAGAAATAACTAAATCAATAAAAACATGAATAAGGGAAAATAAATTGAATAGTAAATACCATGAAAAATAAATATTATGATAAAAATATATCTATGGGTAGTGATTATACCATATAAATAAATCATGATACACAAAGAATCAGAATTGAGACCAAGAAAACCCTTATAACTTTAGAAACTTTTGAACTAAAACCATTTGAAGGAGATGGATTTTAATTGAACTTAAAATACAATGATTAAAATATAATTTAGGATATGATATATCCAATAGGTAGTATATATACCACAAAAATGAAATTAGGTTCATAATACCAAATATGTCTCAATGAGAGGAATTTGAGACGAAACCTTTACCTCCGTACTCATCCATCCTATACTTGAACCAAATTTCATGAATAATTAATTTAAGTTCCTCAAATACATATACAAGAAACTTATTAATAACTATAACAATCTATACTATTCATTTATAATCATTTTATATGCATATTAACTAGTTTTTACCTATTTTCAACACTTGGTGTAAGTATTCTTTATTTCTTTGAACTAGTTTCATAAAAATAGTGTTGGTATCCATTATTTTATAAAATTAAATCATTCGTAAATTATATAAGGTACTATAATATATTTTCCATGATTTTTTTATAAATATATATTTTCATTTCATTTCATTTTTGGTTATGAACTATGAATATAAAATCGAAGATGATCATGTTTCAATGATTATTTGCGAAATAGAGGGGATTTTTAATTAATGAGTTAAATAATGATATAAAATAAATAAAAAAAAATCATTATTTACATATTTATTTAATATTATACCATTAAATAAGTTATCATAGTCATCCATGTCATAAATTTATAGTATTGTTCAAGAAGGTAGTTTAACCAACATTAACATGAACCTACCATGATTAATAGATGATTATGAGATTGTTTAGTTTTAATATCAATATAATTGAAGTATAATTATATTATTTAGTGTTTATTAGTTTTATATATAAAATTTTTAATGATTTATAAATAAAATATAATTTATAAAGTCATTTACTTATAAAAAAATATATCATTTTTTTCTTAGTTCATTATATTCAAATGATTGAATAACGATATTAATTTGTTGATTATATCATTAATAAGTTATCCAATTGGTCATAAAAAACCTTTATAATTTCACAAATATCATATTTTCACATTAAATAATTCTATGAACCATCAACTATGGGTAATTATGTAAAATAAATTTCGTTTCTCATGGTGGTAGTAATTTTCATGGACGCATGAATGATGATTTCATTTTTCTTAATAGATGAGATAAATGAATAAAAAATGATAATACACATAATATATTAATATTATAGAGTATAAATGATACTAATATCATTATATTAGTGTTTATATAATAAAATTTAAATAAGATGATTAAGAAGAAAATCTAAGTAGTCGATAATACTCACATCTAGGACTTGAATTTTCCTTGGAAGTATCTTTCAAAATGATGGTCTTATGTTAAATAACGGTGAAAAATTTTCTTTTTGAATGTGGGATATGGTTCTGGGAGGGTAAAATGTGAATATTTTGAAGATAAATTTTTAGTGAATTTGAGTCTTGATGTGGTGGAAGGGTTACCCTTTTATAAGTGAAGGGAAGGGAACTTTTGGAAGAACCATCAACATGTTCAATAATGATATATTACCATTTCAAGTTTAGTGGATACAAAATGGAAAAAAGGTGGGTAAAGTGATTATGTGTAGAAAATAATATAAACCATTCATTTTGGCGACAAAATTTTTTGTTTTAAGGTTTTCTTGTTTAAATTTTTTAACTTTTAACCCAATTTACTTTTACCTTGGTAGTTAATTTGTAACCTTAGTAATTAATATTAATGAAAAACTTAATGATGATCACTTTAACTATTACAAGAATTATAATTTTAAAAATTTGTAAATAATTTTGTTAAAAATATTTCTATGTTTTTTAAAAGTGAATTTTAATATTAGCGCACATAATGCATAAATATAGTTTTTAGAAAACTGTGTGTTTTTCCAGAATAAAATTTATATATAAGCCATAGTTATTAAAATTATAAATTCCCATGATAAATGTTTTTAAATAAAATAAATGGAATGATTATTTCATGAAAATCCATAATTGAATCTCACCTTTAAAATACTTGATTCAAGAAAAGACTAAAAATAATTTTTTATTAGACAAAAATTTAAATTTAGTTCAAAAAATGTTGGACATGGGATTTATAAGATCAAGGAATATATATTAAAATGAACAAAATTTATCAATTAAACAAATGTTTTATTAAATATAATTTTATGTAATCTTCTAGGAAATGCTTAAATAAAAACTATAATTTTCAAAAAAAAAATAGTATTTTTAGACAAAAAATCAATCTTTTTGAAAAAATCCCAAAGTTTATTCTTAAGATAACATCATCATTCTAAATCAAAAAAATCATGTACATAATTTCAAATTCAAATTCAAAAATTTTTAAACTAATTTTTTTAATAAAATCATAAAATATAATAAAAAACCGTTTTTATGGGAAAATGAAATTTTTAAATATGAAATGTTATTATTATTATTTCATATAATTTACCAAGTAAATTAGTGTTAACCAATTAATTATATAAAAAATAAATTATCGTCATTAATCACATGTTTCATGAAATAGAAATTCATGTTTCATAAAAATGTAATGAATTCAACCCTAGTAGCATAGAGACAGTGTCTACTTTATTATAATGACATACGATATAAGGAATCACATCCTAAAGAACCAAATAGTTTAATAGTCTCAATAAACTAGTTACATACATGATTCTCATATTACATTCAAATACAAATATTAAAGTATATATTTTTTTCTAGAATATCATTATTCCCTCTAGTATATCCTTGAATATCATTCATATTACACTTCTTGGATTCTTTGGAAATGAAACAAAATAAGGATGAACTCAAATTATTAGTAAGAGTTACATAAAGCATAAGCTATCTTGAGAAAATAGAGAATAGTAAATAAGTCATAATCAACAGTCCAAAGTAAATATCTGAACACACATTCCATTTAATCAAAAACTTTTCTATCAAGATTAGAAAAGATATAATCAATATGGAAAGATAAATAACTGAACACATATTCCATTTAAATAACTTTATCACTACGAAAAAATGTATATTTGCGACGTATTATTTGCGACGAGGAAGGGTCCCATCACAAATAGTCCGTCGGGAGGAACTATTTAAGATGAGAACCTATACCCGTCATAAAGGGAATGACATGAGTTGCATGACAAACCATGAGAAGTGTATTTGTGACCGACTCTTATGTCCATTGTAAATACCCGACAATGTTTTTTATTATTTGAGATGAGATTTATTACCCACTGTAAATGCCTTTTTAACCACCACTGCTAATTAATATGGTGATTAGTATTTGTGATGGGTCCCATAAAAAATAGTAGTTTTTGTGATAGAAATCCCATCACAAAAAATCTAACCTATATATACCCCCATCTGTTTTCCTCACATTCCACTCTTTTCTCTATTCCTCTCTCCCTCTCAACTTATATTTTCTCTCTCAAAATTTTTCTAAGTTTAATTTTTTAAATCGGCATGATATCCGTTGTGTAAATCCTCCGAAAGATTAAGTTTTAAGGTATTTATATATTTTTTAGTTAATTAATTTTATTTCATATTAGTTATAATTATTTTTAATTAGCTGCAATCAAATTAAATTTTAATTAGATCATTTCATTTTGCATTTTTTTACAAATATGTGTGATTAATATTAATTAGTATTATTTAATTGTTATATTAATTATCATTAATTAGTAGTCATTATTATTAATTAGAAAATTATTAATAATTATTAATAATTAGTCATAATTAGTAATAATTTGTGATAATTACTAAATATTAGCATTAATAAGTAGTAAATTATAATAAATATTTATAAATAATGCTAGAAAAGCTCAGTCAGAGGCAAACCTCTGACTATTTATTAAAATAAAAGAAAAGTACAGAACACTAGAAAAGACAACTACAGATAATGAAAATTATACCTGTCACCATATTCATGATAGATTGCTTCATCTACAATAACTAATTCCCACTCTGAGCTTTCATAGTGCTTCAGAATCTTTACATACTTGTTTATAAGATTCAACTTCTCCAAAGAGAGAAACTCCTTAGAAGAGTGCATACCCTTTTTCAAACCAGAGACAACCCTGAAAAAACTCTCTCTCTTAGAGGATGATCTGGTAGACACCGAATTCGGTAGGTAAGAATAATCTTTCCTCGCCCTTCTCCTTGCTGGAGCAGTCATACCGCCTTCACTTACAGACATCTTATTTTTTCCACCTTGAACAATATCACTGTAAGACAGTCTAGTGACAACACTAGCATTTTCTTTGTCAGTATCAGAGACATTTTCCAATTTTTTATTGATGCACATAGAGTCAAGTGTTTGGTATCCATCAATCCCTCTTGTAAAAATACCCTCTAAAGAAGGCAGACACCCTCCTCCCGTCGACTGTGTTTTCCAGTTAGTATCAATTTAAGCGAGACATTTAAGGGGCACCTCATTGCCATTCCCGTCATGGGGATCCTTTCCCATTTCATCCTCAACAGTCACTACAGGCTGAAAAAAAGAGTCAGGATGCACATTGTTAGGCTCATTCACTTGCAGGCCTTCCTCCATAGGGGAGACCTTCTCAATATCCAATCCTTCAAACTGGTTATAAGTGGGAATATTTACCAACCATGGATGACTAGTTCCCGTATCATCTGACAAAGGCCACTTCTATCCCCCAAGATTTGAGTTCAGATGATCAAAGACTTTCCTCACAAACGGATTCACAGAAGGCCGCACTTCCTTCACAACAACTGCATGCACATGAGCCTCTGTAGGATCATTCTGTATAGCCTCACTCTCCGCAGTAGGATGAATCTGCTCCCCCACCACTGCACAGTCCAAGGGAGATGCCTCCACTCTCGCTCCCTGCCCTGAAAATACCTCCTTTTCGTCCTACACCATGGACTCTAGGTGAATCACCTTTCACCCACTTGCGCTTTCAGAGGGCCGCCTAAGTAGAGAAGCCCCAGGATGGACCTCCACCAGCGAATGCTTCAGACCATTCACAACAGAGCCACCAGTGCCCATCATTTTCGCCGCCTGTGAACTCCCAACCGTATTCCTGCTTTGAAAAATTGACTCCAGATGACCAAATCGATGACAAGTAACACAATATCGCATCCAAGATTCGAAGATGACCTCCTGCTTCCACCAAAACTCTTTCCCATCTATGATCCATACCCAATTCACAGGTGGCCTTCCAGCATCAATCTCGATACATATTCTTGGGAAAATGGGATGACACAGGACCTCTGTTCGTCGACCAGAATAGAGGTATCATCAAATCATATTCCCAATAACACACAAAACAGATGGATTTTGGAAGGAGAGCGGCAGAGCAGAAAGACTTACCCAACTCGCAATTGTAGATGGGTCACGTCGCATGTGAAAATCAAAACACCATCGAAACAGATAGAAGGAGGCTCCATTACATCTTCGGGGGGCCCGAGACCAGGCGACGAAAAAATCCTCCTTCAATCCAAACTGGATCAAAATGTGGTGCCGATCAAGCAAGCCAACCACCGCACGCTCCTGTAGCTCCCAGTAAGCAAAGATGAATTGTAAATTTTTTCAATTGAGGGTCGATGAGGACGAAACCTAGCAATTAGTGTGATCTTGTAGAGATCTATGACGCAAGTGAGCTCCGCCAGGGAAAGGGAGAGCTGAGGCGCATCCTGAAATAGATCGGGGACTTTCCGGGATAAAGAAATCTTCGGGAAGAGATGAAGGGTTTCAGGCTTTGAGAACAACAAGACGGAGTTTCCCTTCTCGTGCAGATGAGATAGTGAGCCTCCCCCCTCTGATCGGGAGGGGGGAGCAGAACCTCTCGACATTATGGTTACACCATCGTTGCGAGAGAGTGAGAGAGGCCAGAGCGCGATCGTGTAAAGTCAACTACTATTTATAAATAATAACAAATAGTAATAATTAGAAGTAAATAGTAATAATTATAAGTAAATAGTAACAACTAGAAGTAAATTGTAATAATTAGCAGTAAATAGGACTAATTAGGAATAATTAGTAATAATTAGGATTAATTAGCAATAATTAGGATTAATTGGTAATAATTAGGATTAACTAGTAATAATTAATATTAATTAGTAATAATTAAGATTAATTAGTCATAAATAGGAATAATTAGGAATAATTAGAAATAATTGGGATTAATTGGGATTAATTAGGAATAATTGGGAATAATTAGGAACAATTAGGAATAATTGGTAATAATTAGGAATAATTAGTAATAATTATGAATAATTTGGAATAATTAGAAATAATTAGAAATAATTAGGAATAATTAGTTATAATTAGTAAAAATTAGGAATAATTAGTAATAATTAGTAATAATTAGTAATAATTAGTAATAATTAGTAATATTTAGTAATAATTATGAATAAATAGTAATAATTAGGAATAATTAGGAATAAATAGTAATAAATAGAAATAAATAGAAATAACTAGCAATAAATAAGAATAAATAGTAATAATTAGGAATAATTAGTAATAATTAGTAATAATTAAGAATAAATAGTAATAATTAAGAATAATTAGTAATAATGAGTAATAATTAGGAATAATTAGTACTAACTAAAAATAATTAGCAATAATTAGGAATAATTAGAAATAAATAGTAATAATAAGGAATAATTATAAATAATTATAAATAATTAGTAATAATTAGTAAAAATTAAAAATGATTAGTAATAATTAGGATTAATTAGTAATAATTAGGAATAATTTGTAATAATTAGGATTAATTAGTAATAATTAGGATTAATTATTAATAATTAGAAATAATTAAGATTAATAAGTAATAATTTGGATTAATTAGTAATGATTAGTACTAATTAGCAACAATTAGGATTAATTAGTAATAATTAGTAAGTATTACTAAAAAATAGTAATAATACGCAATAATTAATAGTAATTAGTAATAATTAGTAAAAATTAGTAATAAATAGTAATAATTAGTAATAAATAGTAACAAATAATAATAATTATGATTAATTAGGAATAATTAAGATTAATTAGTAATAATTAGGAATAATTAGGTATAATTGGGAATAATTAGGAATAATTAGTAACAATTAGGAATAATTAGACATAATTAAAAATAATTATGAGTAATTAGTAATAATCATGAATAATTAGTAATAATTAGGAATAATTAGTAATAATTAAGAATAATTAGGAATAATTAGTAATAATTAGTAATAAATAGTAATAATTAGTAATAATTAGTAATAATTAGTAATAATTAGTAACAATTAGGAATAATTTGTAATAATTAGGATTAATTAGTAATAATTATGATTAATTAGTAATAATTTAGATTAATTAGTAATAATTAGATATAATTAGGAATAATTAGGTATAACTAGAAATAATTATGAATAATTGGGAATAATTTAGAATAATTAGCAATAATTAGTAATAATTATTAATAATTTGGAATAATTAGAAATAATTAGGAATAATTAGAAATAATTAGGATTAATTAGTACTAATTAGGAATAATTAGTAATAATTAGGATTAATTAGTAATAATTAGTAATAATTAGAAACTATTTGTAATAATTAGGAACAATTAGTAATAATTAGGAACAATTAGCAATAATTATTAATAATTAGTAATAATTAGCAAAAATTTGGAATAAATAGTAATAACTAAAAATAAATAGTAATAATTTAGAATATATAATAATAATAAGGAATAAATAGTAATAATTAGTAATAAATAGGAATAATTAGTAATAATTAGAAATAAATAGGATTAATAAGGAATAAGTAGTAATAATTAGTAATAATTAGAAATAATTAGTAATAATTAAGAATAAATAGTAATAATTATGAATAATTAGGAATAATTAGGAATAATTAGGAATAAATAGGAAAGAATATGAAAAATTAAGAATAATTAGAAATAATTAACAATAATTAGCAACAATTAGAAATAATTTGTAATAATTAGTAATAATTGGTAATAATTTGCAATAATTAATAATAATTAGTAATAATTAGTAATAATTAGAAATAATTAGAAATAGTTAGCAATAATTAGTAATAATTATAAATAATTATAGTTAATTAGAAATAATTAGTAATAATTAGTAATAATTATAGGTAATTAGAAATAATTAGTAATAATTAGGATTAATTAGTAATAATTATAATTAATTAGGAATGATTAGGAATAATTAAGAATAATTAGTATTAATTAGAAGCAATTAGTAATAATTAGTAATAATTAGTAATATTTAGTAATAATTAGTAATAATCAATAATAATTAGTAATAATTAGTAATAATTATGAATAATTAGAAATAAATAGGAATAATTAGTAATAAATAGGAATAAAGAGGAATAATTAGTAACAATCAGGATTAATTAGTAATAATTAGTAATAAATATGATTAATTATTAATAATTAGGATTAATTAGAGTTAATTAAAAATAATTCTGAATTATTAGAAATAATTCACAATAATTGAAAATAATTCATAATAAATTGGCATAATTTCCAGTGGATTAATGACATTCTTTTTGTTCGATGACTCATCTCCTTGAAACTTTTTCTCACTAAAATCACTATGAAAAATATGCTCCAATGTATGAATATATATTTTTTTATTCATGAGAATTGATATGCGCATGTCGGTGTAGATTTTTTATACTGATTTGATTGAGTGAAAGTTAGAAGGAGATGAGCAGTCGGGAAAAAGACGATCTTTTTCCTGACGACTCATCTCCTTATAACTTTCTTTAACTGAAATCACTATGAAAAATCTACTCAGACATCCAAATATCCATTATAGTATGCATTAGAATGGAGAGTGGCATGACAAGGCCTCCCTTCTCTCCATTATTGTGCATAAAAAATGGATATTCAAACATCGGAGCAGATTTTTCGTAGTCATTTATGTTGAATAAAGTTGCAATGAGATGAGCTGTTAGGAAAAAGAGATACCTCCAATACCCTAGAAATTGTGCCACTCATAATTAACATTTATCTCTATAGATTAGATTTAATTACTAATAATTAAAGGTAATTGGTATAAATTATTATAAATTATTGTAGATTAGTGTAGATTAGTATAATTTTGAAAACAAATACTATAAATAACTATGAAATAATAGAAATTATTATAAATTTATAGAAAATTGAATTTAAATTTATTATTTTTTGGATAGTGTTTTTATAATATCAAATTATTCAATTTTTATTTTATTTTATATTTCTTAGAGAAATATGGATAAGGAAGTCGACAATAGTCATTATTAGATGACTAAACTTGGATAAATCAATATAGGAATCCAAATAGTTGTGGTTAAAATACTATATATATTGAGGGTGTTGAAGCTTTCTTATCATTTGTATCATCAAAACTAGAATTTGTTTCATAAGGGAAAATTAAATGTACTTATTAAAAATGTACTTTGAGGAAGTTTGACACATTTGACAATGTTGGAGTCCATCTATTGCACTTTGGTTTTCAGCAAGATTATATTTTTTAGTATCAACATGGTGAACACAGTTCCAGAGAAGATACTAATAATTTGGTTCTAGAGCCATCATGGTTTTAAAATTTAGTACATCACGTGGCAGGTTCGTCTTTTCAACAAACTGAAACTCAAGATGATATTGATTTAACTATTGAGTTGCACCATCTCGATTTTATGAGTTTTTGAGGTCTGTTGAGGAAGAATTATATCCTGGATGAAAGATAAGAAAATTTGAAGCAGTTGAAAAATTTATGGCTATTAAATGAGATAATGGAATTTCAAATAGCTATTTCGATAAGATATACTTTTTGATTAATATACTGTTACCTGAAGGAAATGTGTTGCCTAAAAATTATTATGAGAGTAGGAAGCTGGTTCATAATCTGAGTCTTAGTTTTCAGATGATTCATACATGTTCAAATGATTGCATCTTATATTATGGTGAAAAGGAGTTATTAGAAAGTTGTACCAAATGTAGAAAATCAAGGTATAAATAGGCTCAACTAGGAAAGTCTGGATTGATTCCTTTAAAATAGTTGAGATATTTCTTGCTTACACCCAGATTTCTGCATTTATTTAAGTCTCAGAACACAACAACATTGATGTCATGGCATAAAACCAATATTTCAACTGAAAAAAGCTTAAATTATCCCTTTAATGGGGATTCATGGAAAAATTTTGACAAAGTGCATCCATCTTTTTCTTTAGAATCTCAAAACATGTGATTGGGTCTTTCTACCGAAAAGTTCTGTCCATTTAGGCCTTACGATAGTCATTTTTCATGTTGGCCTATCATTATAACTCCATATAATTTATCTCCTTAGATGTTGATGAAGGATCCATACATATTTTTGACTTTATTAATTCTAGGAAATCCAAAAAATAATATTGTTGTTTATTTGAAATCATTGATTGATGAGTTAAATTCATTGCGGAGTAATGATGTCAATATATATGATGTCGCTGCGAAACAAAATTTCCTACTAAAATCTGCATTAATGTAGAAAATTAGTGAATTCCAAGTATATGAAATGTTATTTTTCTTAAGTAAACATGGTCTAAAATCATATCCATACAGTATGAGAGACAAAAAAATGTTTATGCTCATTAATGGAAGAAATCTTTGTTTTTTCGGCTGTCATTGCAGATTCCTTCCAACTGATCATCCTTTGTAATGGAACAAATATCATTTCAGAAAAGGTGAAATTGAAAGAGATGTACCTCTGATAATGATCTTAGGTACAGAGGTAAAATAAATTATATATTCTTTACCTCCTATCACATTTGGACTCACAATAATCCAATAGAAAATTGATGGCTTTGGGAAATAATGCAATTTGATAAAACGGAGAATTTTTTGGGATCTTCCATATTGGTTAGATTTGTTAGTCCATAAAATGTTGGATGTCATTCATATTGAGAAGAACTATTTTTATAATTTATTTCATATAGTTTTGGATACACTAGGTAAGACCAAAGATAATGTAAAGACACGATTAGATCTTGCCCAAATTTGTAGGTGACCAAAACTTGAACTGTTTGAAAATGTTAGTTCATGGAAGTTAATGAATCCAAAACCTACTTATAAATTGTACAAAGAAAATCAATTATTATTTTTTCATAGAATTATAGATTTTAGTCTTTCAAATGGTTATGCTTCCAATTTGTGAAGATGTGTCAAAAATGGTCATATTCCAAGATTAAAAACTCATGACTGTCAAGTGATAATAGAAAGAATTATTCCAATTGGATTAAGATATTTGTTGAATTATATGATTTGGGATGTGATAATAGACATATCATATTTTTTTCAAGACATTTGTGTGACGACAATATACTACAATACACTAAGAATACTTTAAGAATAAGTTGTTTTAATTTTATGTAAACTGGAAAAAATGTTCATGCTGACTTTATTTTACTCAATGGAACATTTGATATTACATTTTCCACATGAATAAAAATATGGAGGTTCTATATAGTTCTGATGGATGCACCCATTCAAGATATGCATGCAGAAATTGAAGAAAAAATTACATCACAAAGCATTGATTGAAGGCTCAAATTCAGAAGCAGATTTGCAAAATGAAATTTCTTTTTTTTGATCTCATTATTTTGAATATGAATATCACTCAAAACACAACTTCATGGTCCATAATGAGGGTAATTTTGAAAATGAAATGAGAAATCAATTATAAGTTTTTAATCAGCCCAAACTTGGCTTTGGTGGAGTTCATGAATGGTGGATTTTAGATGGTGAACATCAGAGATCTCATATATATGTTCGGATCAACTTTGAATAAATGACACCATTTTTACTATGAGTGGTTCTATAACTTATTGTATAATATTTTTTATAGTTAATTAATCTTATTTTATATGTATATTATATGATAATCATATCAAGAAACAAATTTCACAAATTACAACAGTTTCTCTTGAAGAACATCAGCAAAATAATTTTTCCTACGAGTGCTAAAAACTGGTAACATAAATTATTTATGGTTTAACATATAAAATTAATTTATTACTTGTTATATTGATAATTTTTTTTAAAAAATTTTAGGTATCTCAACATACTGATAAAATTGATAATCGATTGGGTGTCTTGAGTAACCCACCTTCCAAAATGGTTAAATTTTATAATGAATATGTCATGAATGATTTTCAATTTCATACATGAGTATATGGGGAATCTAAAAAAACAATGAATAGTGGTGTCTTCTTGATAGGATCTCTTCATAGAGAAAAGGATGTTAAATTTTATGGCATGTTAGAATAAATTATTGAATTGTGTTATCTGGTATAGAATTACATAATGATGTTTAAATGTCAGTGGTTGGATACTGAGAGAGGATTGCATGTTCACCCGACTCATGGAATTGTAGATATTAAATATAAAAGTTCTATTGTAGTAAATGAACCATTTTTATTTCTTCATCAGGCACATCAAATTTATTATTCTAATTACTACGCTACTTCAAAATAGTTGGGTGATTAGTGGAGCATAATAAAAATCAAATCTCTCAAAAATATATTTACTCAATGTGAATGTGGTTCCACTGAAGTGTAACGAGTTGAAATTTTTCAAGAGATTGATCCAGATCCATATTTTTCATGAAGAGATATGAATAACGATGATGACACCCAACAGTTAATGGTCAATGGTGATGATGATGTTAATGATGTTACAAATTAATTTGAAATGACAAGAGATGATGAAACTAAAACTCATATAAAAATTGATGATGCTGAGGGGGAATATGAATACATTGACATGATTAGATATGAAGATGAGAATTTATATAAAAATTGACATGGTTAAACTCTGGTTGTAAGCATATATAATTTATATCTATATATAATAGTTGTTTTTAACTTTTTTCTAACAACAATCATTTGGTGTTTTAGATGGACCTAGATCTGTTTCATTTGTTGGAGGATTATGATCTACCTATGGACAAGTAAGATGTTGGATCATCTGTCCCTCAAACTACTGGTGGTTTAGGGAGGACTCAGAGGGGGGGGGTGGTTTTACCTGATTGATGATTCCTGACCCTATGTCAGAGCGACGTCCACAACTTGACTTCGATCCATGCATGCAAAGGTATGTTTATCTGTGTATTTTAGTTAGTTTCCATTAATTTATTTACATACTAATTGTTTGATAATTTGTTATTTTTTTCATAGATTTTCACATATAGCTATTTGACTGAGGATCACTATGTTGAGCAATTATTTTTCTAAACCATGGGTCACATGGGATGAGATTCCCATTGATATTTAGCACCGCATGTTTGATCATTGGATGGTATGTAAATAAATAATATTTATTTTGAAATTTATCTAATTAATAAATAGATATTATAATTTGTTTATAGGGTTTATGATATCCCATCGATGAGATCATGTGTGGCTCTATTTTAAAGTAATTATATGGCTTTATGTGTGAGAATTGACATCCATTTTTATATAATTTGATAAGGAAATCAATGGAAAAAGCAGAAGCAACAGAGTTTTATGAGTCTTTTTGCTCCCACTAACCTGATTACATTTCATCTCAGGTTTGGGGTGGATTATATTCACAATGGTTGGGTGGAAATTTTCAAAGGAGACCATTGATAGGTTGAAAAAACCGGGGATATTGGAGGTGTCACATTGAGCCGATAGTCATACATTCAGTACACATAGGGAATATATGGTAAATATTTTTTTAAATAATTTATATAACTTTATATGTAACAGTTTATTTTATATTCAAATAGGTAGTTGAACAACCCGATATTATGAAGTTCGATGTTTATAGGAGGATGTACAATGATCCAGTCATTAGAGAGATTAGAGGTGATTGACAATATCCGATTGTGGTTAGTATAATTTATTTTTGGCTTCTAAAATTAACTACAAATAATATTTTAACTATTTTAATTTTAAATTTCAATTGAAGGAGTCATATGAGGCTATGACGTCTTAGTCATATATTGAGAGTCAAGCTGAGACTGAGGGTCTGACCAGTGCCCACTGATTTGATGAGGAAATATGGATGCAGATGACCTAGTATGCCTTTGAGAAAGGTTGAGTTGTTGGTATCAGTTCTCAATTGATGCCTGAGAGTTATTATGGTACCACTCTGATGTTGGTGACCAGCTCAAGAGGAGCTCTTGGAGAGTTATCATCATCTCTTATATAGTATTAGGAGCATCTGTGAGCTCAGAGTGAGGTCATAGAGAGTATTCATAGGGAGTAAGAGGAGATGTGTCAATGGTATTAGTTGGAGATGCACCAATTGTGGCAGCAACATGAAGAGCTCCGATGATAGGAGTAGCAACAGTAATAGGAGGAGATGCGTCGATAAAAGTAGCAGCAGGAGGAGCAGATGTAGTACATGCGATGTATGACTTGTGGTTTTGGGATGGGGTTACTCCACCATCTCCTCCAGCTCCTCCAGAGGACCCCCCTCCGTGATATATTTATTTTTTATGATAAAACATTTAAATGCATTTTTTTTGTAATATTAACTATTTACATTTATATAAAGTGCGTTTTTATATTGTTGAGAATGTTTCATTTTTTATTATTTATTTTATTATTAATTTTTTTTATTTTCTTTGTTTTTTTATTGTTTTATTATTTATTATTTATTATTATTTTGTTTTTATTTATTTTATATTTTTATGAATATCGACGTTTTTTTTATTTTATAATTTTTAATTTTTTTTCTAATATTAATATTATTATTTCATTAATAATAATAATAATAATAATATTATATTATTAATAATATTAATAATAATGTTTTATTATTTTATTAATAATAATATTATTATTTCATTAATATTAAGAATATTAATATTATTTTATTATTATTATTATTATTATATTAATATTATTTATATTATTAATATCAGTATTATTATTATTATTTTACAATATTATATTATTATTATTTTCTAATAATATTTTATTTTTATTAATAATATTATATTATTCATTTTTTAAGATATTTGCGATGAGGCTTTTGCGACGGGCAATCAAAAATATTTTTTTTTAAAAAATCTTATGAAAAATATTTGCAATGGGACTTTTTTGTGATGACCCATCACAAATTCATTTTTTAAATAATCTTAGGGAAGCTATTTGTGATGGGCCTATGCCCCATCACAAATAGTTTGTTTTTGTGATGACCCATCGCAAAAAAAGTTTTTTACCACTTCTTTATCTACAAACGGACACTTGCGACGGGACCTCATCATAAATGACCTTTGCGATGAGGTCCTGTCACAAATGGCCCATCGCAAATATCCCAATTTCTAGTAGCATGAATATATAGGACATAATCAATATAACAAGGTAAATAACTAAAAATCCAAGTCATTTAATCGATAAACTGAGAATGAAAATTCATACCTAGATATTATCATCACAAAAATCTCATGGATAATAATAACTAAATTCTTAATGAATAAAATTCTTAATTATTGGATTTCAAAATCTCTATAATCCTGCTACCTCTACTATAAGGACCTTTCACAAGAGTGTTTAAAATTGATGGGTAGGTATACACCCGAGACCCATTTTACTAAGTCTATCCAACTGATTTGTCGCATGAAAATACCAATGCATAGTGGGGCTATCTATAATCAATTCCCACTTGAATTTTCTTTCCCAACACATTCCTCATATATTTAATGATTAATTTAATTCATGAATAATATTCCTTATCAAAAAAATTCAGTATTGACTAAGGAATATAAATTAACAACAATTTACCTAGTCAATCATATAACTTTCGAAGTAAAATACAATATGTATAAATTATATACTGTTAAAATAATAATTATGTACATTATAAATAATATGGATATTTTTGGGAAATTTAATTTCCAATGATAACACAAAAGTAAATATTTCAAGGGAAAGTTAATGATTACAAAAATTAATCAAGAAAGAGAATATCAATACTTTTCCTGGTCAAACTAATCGTAAACCATCTAGTGAAATAACAAGGATGGTATCAAAACAACATATCCCTAGTGTATAATAAGTACAATAAAGGTTTGATTTCATTTATGAATATAAATACTATAAAAATTTCATTAAAACATTATTAAAGAAAATAACCTTTTCAATTTGAAATTAATTTTTAAAACTAAAGGTTCAAAAAATATTTTGAATAAAAATTTATTTTAAAACAAAATTTGAAACTTATAAAGTAATCTCTAAAACATTTAATGTTCATAATTATGTAAAATCCCATACATTCCATACAAGTTAAAAAAAATATTATTTTTACATTTTTGTAAAAGACAAACGAGCCTTGTTTAGAAAATGACCTGAATATTACTTTCATTTTTTAGTAAAAATTAAAAAATTGGAAAAAATTTCTTTAATAAATTATTTGGATAATTCTAAGAACATTTTTGAATTTTTTTTAGAAAACATGGTTTTTGAAGAAAAAGTATTTTCGACCAAAGAGAGAAATAAAGTTATATTTTATTAAGAACATTTTATCAATCATTTTAAGTACCAAAGAGAGGAATATATTACTATTAATTGAAAACATCCTGAATAAATAGAGGTTAAATAAATTAAATGGTTTTATTATATAGTGTTCAAATAATTTCCTTCAATGAAAATTCAAGTATAGACAATCCTAATTAAAATGATATTCTGAAATTAACCCTCACAACTATCATAACATTGAAGTGAGAATTAATAGATGAATTGATTATGTGTATCAATTATAAATCTACATAATAAAATTGGAAATAAAACATAATTTATTCAAAATAATTTTCACACATAATCTTATAGTGTCAAAGATATTGAAAATGTAATATAACCCAATGAAAAGAATTTGAGTTATGAAATTATGTACCACTTGGTAATTATCAAGTCAAATCACATTAGACGAAATAATTGAAATTAAAACTTAAAATACAATTAATTATGAATTATTAATTGTATTACATGAAAAAGGGTCAGTATATGCACTATATAAAATAAATTAGGTGCATAACATTACAATTTTCCTCAATGAAGAGAGATTGAGACGAAGTCCCTTACCTTAATCTTCCTTTTGGTTGAACATGCTCTAACCTCATGTATAATGGTTTTAAGAATGATATTAATTTATAAAAAACCATATTCATATTTATAATATCATATATGACCCTCTTATAACATCTTATCACCTGTTAGTAATATTTCATTATTTTCTTTGTTTCGGGCGTTAATTGCCTTATTTTCTCATGCTTGTCCTATTATGAAAGTTTCAGTTATTGTATATAGGATATAGATAAATCATATATAGAATTATATTAATGTTATAAATATCATTTTTATTCATTATATACATTTTTAGAACCATTATTGAAATTTGAACATGGAGAATGGATCACATTGCTTCATGGAGACGATATGACATACGTACACATAAGCACCATTATCGTTTCGTTAATGGGTGAAAGGGTAAGAAAGTGGGTGATATATTGATTTTATAGAACCTATATAATTTCATATATATCACATATATTCACTAAATTTATCTTTATTACCTTACATGTAAAGCGTAAGTGAAAAACGTATAACATCACTCTGCGAGGCAGTAGCCCACCGTACACACAAGCAACAATATCATATTTTAAAAGGAATGGAACATAAGATTGTATATGTAATATTAAAACTATATAATTATAATAATATCATAAATATAATATAAAAGTGTTTAATCCATTATTATATCTAGTCTTAAAATGTGGTGATGGAAAATGAATTAGATCGGTTCATGAGGCGGTAGTCCACCGTACATATGATCAAATATTTCATTTACCATTTGATGGAATATGATATGGATATAGGTCATGAAATTAAAATAAAAACATGTAAGTATATTTAATAAAATAATGCTACTATATAAGCATGTTTTAATAATATTTTAAGGATGTGGAAGAAAAAATAAAATAAAAACGTTCATTTAAGAATGTTACATCTTCTTTAGACAACTTGTTTAGGTTTTCACCAAAAGCCTTCCTAGGTTATCTTTATAATCAGAAAAAGGGATATATTATGTTTTTAGGGTATTAATTAAGTTATTTTGTTTGGTATTTTATGAAAAAATAGAATTGTAAGTGTAAAGAGAGGAGGACAGGGGGGCACATTTTATAAATGGGGGAGAGGACATAGATGAATTTTTTGAAAAGAATCAATTAAAACCATGTTTTTATCATGAAAAAGACTATAAAATGGTCAATTATCAACCATTATAGGTGATAAAGTCTAAATATATCCATTAGATATTTTTTGGATAAATTTTCAGGTCACTAAAACCCTTATCTTTTTAGTTTAACACCTAGTAAATTAGTTTTTTCTTTAACAACGATAATTATTTTTATAATTTTTTGCTATTCATAATTGTAAAAAATTAAGTTAAACTTATTAAATAATATAAATTATTAATATTAAAAACATGTAATCCATTTTTATAAATTCAATTCATATAATTGGAATAATCCAATTTAAAATTAAACCTGTAGACACATCAAAAAAATAGTTTTTCAAAAAAAAACATTCAAATGTTTACAAAGTTTTTATATCATAATTTAATATGAAATTGATTAAAATGAAATAAATTATATTTATTATAGTATAATTATTACTTTAAACCATATTTAAAAACATAATATAACATTTTAAATAAATTAAATGAAAAGGCAGTTTTCGATAAAAATTTGTATTTTCACTATTCATTGAAAAATGAAACATTTCAAAAAAATCCAAAAAAATTCACCCTAAGATAATTCTATATGATTATTTCAAAAAATAATTTAATTTTACCAGATAAATTTTCTAGAATTGGTAAAAATTACTTTTAATTTATATGTGCAAAGCGTGGCTAAACCATCTTCTAGAAAAATATAGTCTTTCAGAAAATATTTCTTTTCTTTCAAATGATTCTTATTTTATTTATAATTAATATATAACCATAATTTTAATAATTTACTTATTCCTATTATTACCCCCCAATTTAATGGATAGTTTATAATGATATACTATATTACGGTTCTTTTAGACACCAGGTTGAATGTTTCGTAAGCTATTGAAGAGAATAAGTTTATTTAAAAAGAAATATTTCATAAAGTATCAGGGTATTAAATTATCATATAATCATGGTTTTGTGTGTAATATTTTATATCAATCCTAATTTTATTATTTTAAAATTTCTTGGTGTTACATTCTCCCCACCTTCAATAAATTTCTTCCTCACAATTTGAACTTGCACTTGTAAATCGAGGGTTTGAAATTTGAAAATTCATTTGTTGAAAACATACATTATAAAAAGGGTTAATAAAAAATCCTATAAAAATAATGATAGATTAATATTAATGTTCATTTGTAATAATAAAT
Source organism: Viscum album (assembly GCA_963277665.1). Lineage (NCBI taxonomy): Eukaryota > Viridiplantae > Streptophyta > Magnoliopsida > Santalales > Viscaceae > Viscum > Viscum album. Next base: position 1,370,563,015 of record OY728141.1, on the reverse strand, counting down.
AACTAGGTTTTAAATTAAGAGAACATAGGGTGGGAATTAAAGATATGAACATGTAAGAAAAGAATAATTTCCAAATAATGATGGAGGGTGATAGATGTCATTGATCACAAGAATGTGAATGATTAAGAGAATGTCAAAAACAAAAAAACTATAAATATTATATGAGTCAAAATACCATTGATTCAACAAACATGAAGGTTATAAGATAAATTTTTTATTTCAAGATCCTTTTCCTAAAGTTGAGGAACTCTTTTACTATCTAAAAATATCAGGAAATATTTTTACATGATATATTGCTATTTTATAAGCACAATTTATTCCCTTGGGTGTGCTTCAATCAATTTCCTCTTAATCTATTACTCCATGGAATGAATATAAAAAATTAATTTTTTATTCTTGAAGCACTGGAATTAGCTTTTAACGGATCATAAGATCCATAAATGAGTGACAAGACTTTCTTTCTATTTATAAATATTTTAAAAAAGCAATATGGTTAGAATAATTTATTAATATCTAAAACTAAATAGTAACACCAATGATTTATCATTAATATTTCTTCAACAATTATTTTAAGTAAATACAATGTCATATTAACCATAACATCACATAATCTAGTGGTAGGTGAAAAACCCTTATCATCTTTCATTTTTTGGTTTAAGGCTTTTTTGTATTATCAGATTCAATGGGTTTTCTTTTGGTATGCAGTTTGTACTTTTTCTAAAACCATATTAATATAATTCCTATAACGTTCCCAAATTGTGATGACCCATGGTTAATACTGTTGGAGTCGGTGGTCTAGAACTAACTACTTTGTACTTTATTCATTAAATAAAAGCCTTATCACATCTTGATTGTTCTTCTGCGTGACATGTCATGTGATAATGTCCTAAGAACAGCTGTTGCATTAAAGGGTCGTAGTAGATTCCTGCTATGATGAGAACCCGGAAGTGCCATAAAACTGTTCTTGAATGTATGTTCTATGGCCGGATGATATTATTTGAGGGACACAAACAATACAGGTCATTAGGGGTGATGACTCATAAAACTTTGAGTCACCTTCTCATGGTGTGCGCCCTTGGTAATATTTAGGAGGATATTATGAGAACGAGACCTGCCAGTAGTAAATACACATTTCATAGTGTCATTGGATGTTCCTATCTACGGACGTGTGTATTGATCCTTAGACTTTAAGATTATTATTAATGGGTATTACAACTCGCGCACTTAGATGTATTGACGAAAACTATGACGACACACTGTTCGCAGCGAGGTAGGATACGTTGGGTGCGTCACAAGTAATACCGCATTAATAGATAATGTGAGAAAGGATTTGTCCCTTCCGTTCCATAATGGAAGTAGATATCTCAGGCCCTTTGATGAAATTGATATAGCCTAAATAAATCCATGGCCATGGTAAGGTATGGGCAAGTTCAATTCCGGGAAGTCAAAGAAAGAATAATCAAGCACATGGGTTGATGGAACTAGCATGAAACCCGCTTGATTGGAGATATCGTGACAAAGAGATTATATTACACGGTAAGCGTTCGTAGGAGGTGACACGTCATTGCGGTGTTAACTTCTTTCTCTATGGGTGCCTTGGCGTGTTGCTAGATGCTAACCTTGGACTTTAGTCTGGCTCAGCCTAATTCCACTGAGAAAGAGGCCTAGAGGGTCACACACTAAGTGTGTCCATGTATCTCAGTTAAATATTAATTTAACAAGTTAAATAAATATTATTCCCGACTGTGGTTTAATAATTATTTAAGGATGTCTGATCGCATTTATTTTGACACTAGTTATTCGAAAGAATATACTGTGGATAAAATAATATATTTATTAGCGAGTAATGCAGTTACAATTATTTAAGAAATAAATAGTCATTACTCAAGGTCTAATAAATGTGGTGGAGAAAAATAGAAAATAAAAGTACACGCCGTGTATATTAAATATACACGCTGTGTAGTTTTATGGAAAACAAGTACACGCCATGTATTAATTATTACATGCTGTGTAGTTTTTCCAATTGGGGTTTTGAGGATTTAATATTGTTTTATTAAATGATATTTATTATAATCAGTGTGGGTGCATGTCAAGGAATTAATAATTCGACATGGGGGTTTTCAATAAGAGTTAATGAAATAAATAAAACGCGTAACGCGTTTATTTATTGTCATAACTCTATTAACCTCAAACCTGATTATAAATATCCTTGCAACCCCAACATTTTTTTGAGAGCCATTGTTGTGCACAACGGATTTGGAAATACTCTCAATTCAAGAGAGAATTCCCTTTCCACCAAGAACGCCCTCAAGTTACGAGAGCAAGATCCTCCACCAGATCAAGGCGGTCGAAGGCGGACATCGTAAGCGAAGGTTCCTCTGCGCTAGCACCCGGAGATCTCTTCAGCGATGTCCGGAGATACGTGACACACGTGTGGATCACCGCTAGAGGAATCCTACACTTGGATTCTACGACGCAACAACGGATCACTGAATCGTGACCGGACACATCAACGAAGAAAGAATTCCAACAAGGTAATTCTTATGCATCAATTAAATTAATTATAATCAACATATGATGATCCTCCTCAAGGGTTCTAGGACTCTTATTTTCTTTTCTCTCTTCATTCTATTCCAAAGATTCAGCGTTTTATATCGTGACGAATCTCGGATTGAACGTTGTTTAACGTTAAAATTAAAGTTGGGAAAACCCACCAACGCGCTTCCGCTGCGCCCGGAACCTACAAGTGGTATCAGAGGGGTCATATCGTTGGTTATAATTATTTAGTTTTTTGTTGGTGATTTATGCATTTAATAATTTAGTTATTTCAATTCATGTTTAATCGTTCTGGAAATCTGAATATCGAGATCTGTTCCTCCTCTCTAGTTTCTCGTTCACCTCACATAAATAGATTTTTCTTTTAACTTTGATTAAAATAAAATAGAGGAACTCATCTGGAGGAGCCAAATGTTTCTGGCCGTATAACACCAGAATACACGGTGTATATTCGGAAGTACACACCGTGTAGTCTAGGTTCAATGCATTGACTGATCCGCCAAATCAGGCAGTGTATTGGATTCTTTCTAAGAATTTAAGACACCGTGTGTTGACCAGAAACAGGTGGCACACGGTTTCCAGAATACATGTCGTGTGGTCCAATGAACACGGCGTGTAGTCCCTTCGGGTTAGGGTTGGGTCGTGTACTCCGTACATAGCCTGACCAGCTGGAAACCGTGTAACGCGGAAACTACATGGCGTGTGTCCCACTGTACACGCCATGTGCTCCGAAAATTTCCGAAGTACATTAACACGGCCTATCCCCGGGCGTGTACTTCGGATGGACGGTGAAGAAAAAGTACACGCCGTGTAGTTGGAACTACACGCCGTGTACTCACCCAAATTACACAAATTTATTAAAATTTATTATTATATTATACAAACCCTTGAGACGTGTACCATGGTGCAGGCGTAAAGCTGAGGCACAACATGTGATAGGTGTTTTATATATATGTGTTTAATTTAACATCTGCGTAATAAATGGGAATTCGCCAGGTTGCCTCCAAGGTACAAGTTGTGTACAAGGATAATTTTAAATGAATTTATTTGTTTAAAATTATGATGGATGAGAATCTCAAGGAAATTCAGAAAAGGGATTTAAGATAAAAGGATTGATTAATTAAAGATAATTAATTGATTCGAGGGTGATTTATCTTAAACAAGAATGATTAAAGAATTGAATGCTAGTTTTATTTATGCGTAAATATCGTTTCATGTATGGATGATCATGAGCTAGACCGAGACCTTTGTATGTGAATGGTTTCTTTTAATTTATTTATTTAAATTAAATTTGTTGGCCTGCGAGCCATCTCCTCATTAATATGTAGGGCCTGCGCACCTAAGGATTCTTTTATGTAAAACCCCCCTTTTCCCCTCACCTGCGTGTGAGATAAATGCATATGTAATTGATGGAGCTCCCAAGCTAGTGGAGGTGGCTCAAGTCAGGAGCCGATATGAAACCAATCCAAGGAGATACAAAGGTGGACAGGTGGAAAGCTGTAAAAACGAACCCGAAAGGTTCAAGGTGTTTCTCCCCTAGGTCTTGGGTTAGTTTATCAACCTCTAGATAAACTAACCAACAGAAAAGCTCATGATCATACCATTTATTTTATTTCTGTCAGTTGCATGGTTTATTTATTGTGGGTGTGTTGTCACGATCACACAATTAATGAATTAAACGAGCATGCAAGATGGAACTAAAATAAAATTGGCTTATACATAAATATTATCTTAGACATGGTTAATCACTTAAGTATATCCCACTTAATATTAACAAGCATGTAATCAAAGATAATAAAATGGCAATTTACGTATAAGGATAAAATCCCTCAAAATAAATATTAAGTCGGAATAGCCTTCCATAATCTTGGTTAGAATCGAACCATAGTTCAAAGTGCTTGACCAACCCTAGTTGGGGTGCTTTCAATTATCGGGGAATTCTAATTCAAGGTTTTGGGTTGACTTGACTTGGTTCGCATCAAGGGTTGACTGCCATAGAAGGACTTGGTGTGACCAAGAGGCAAAGGTTGAGGAAATCCAAAAAGGATTTCAGGATTGGGGAGTCCACTCAGCGGATCAAGGAACTGCGAGTTAATGTAGTTGGAATTTGGAATGCCTACCTAAAACCCTTCAAGTTGCTTGACCAACCCTAGTTGGGGTAATGCGAAGAGAAATATGGATCCTTTCCACTAGAATATTCACGCAATAGAATATTCTGAAGTCAATGGTGAGGGCTATTGGATTTCGATAAAATAGTGGGAGACTAATAAGTATTAATTTATTTATTTGTCTCAATTTTTATAATAAAGTACTAAACCTTTGCTCATCTTAAATTTTAGAAACGGCAAGAAAATGACTTCAAACATATCATTGCGCACCATACTCGAAAAATAAAACCTTCTCACCGGCACCAATTTCCAAGAGTGGCCGAGGCGTTTACGCGTCGTCCTTCGCCACGAAAGGAAATTATATGTGCTGGAAGAGCCTATTCCAGTTGCACCTGGGAAAGAGGCTAGTGATGAGGAATTATCTCTCTACATAAAACACATGGATGATGCCACAGATGTACAGTGTTTCATGCTATCGGCCATGTCTAATGATCTCTTGAATCAACATGAAAACATGGATGCGTATAGCATGATGTCTCACCTTAAAGATCTCTACCAAGAGAAGGAGAGACATGAGAGGTATGAGATCTCCAATACTTTGTTTACCACAAAGCTTGGAGAGTCTACGCCAGCTGGGCCTCATGTAGTCAAGCTTATTGGCTACATTGAACGCCTGGACATCTTAGGGATTAAATTCCCGGATGAGTTGCGTACAGATCTCATCCTATCATCACTGCCCAAGACCTTCTCTAGCTTCATTGTCAACTATAACATGAGAGGCAATGAGAAGAGTCTATCGGAGCTTCTGACCTTGATTCTCCAGGTAGATAAGGACATGGGGCGTGACAAACCCGCGGTCCTTATGGTGAACAAGAAAAGGAAGGACAAGGAAAAGGGGCCAAAGACTTATAAACGGTCTGAAGCCCCCGAGCACCATCCCTCCAAGAAGGGGAAGATCCAGAGGCAGGGCAAGGAACGAGAGGCAGTGTGTTTTTCATGTGGCAAGCAGGGCCACTGTAAGAGGAACTACACCCAGAAGCGTGGGGACGCTAAAGGTGCGTTTGTTATCGAGTGCAATCTTTCTATTTCTACACATTGGGTATTAGATACAGCTTATGGGGCTCACATCTGTATTCAAATGTAGGAACCAAGTAGATTTAGAAAGATCTCCAGAGGAGAGGTGGATCTTCGAGCTGCCAATGGCACAAGGCTGGCTGCGTTGGCTATTGGCGACTATCACCTCTCATTTCCAACTGGCATGATTTTGGTTTTACAAAACTGTTATTTTGTGCCTAGTGTTACCAATAACATAATTTCTGTATCTTGTTTGGATATGGATGGATTTATTTTCAAGTTTGGAAATAAGGGTTGTCTCTTTTATAAGAACAACATATGTTATGGTATGGAACATTTGAATAATGGTTTATATGTATTAAATTACGAAAACCAAGTGTTGGCAATCGATAATGAAACAAACTCACATGACTCATACATCACCCAGTTATGGAATCACCGCCTTGGTCATGTGAACGAGAAGCGCTTGACAAAGCTATGCCAAGACAGCTATTTAGACTCTACTGAGCTAAAACCACTTGATAGATGTCACGATTGTTTACAAGGAAAAATGACCAAGACGCCTTTTGGTGGACAAGGTGAAAGGGCCACAGAGCTTCTAGGATTGGTACACACAGATGTGTGTGGACCATTTCCAGTAGAAGCTAGAGGTGGATATTCTTACTTTATTACTTTTACTGATGATTTGAGTAGATATGGCTATGTCTACTTAATGAGGTATAAGTCAGAGTCCTTAGAGAAATTTAAGGAATTCAAGAATGAAGTAGAGAATCAACTTGGTAAGAAGATAAAGAAGCTTCGATCAGATCGAGGTGGAGAATATCTGAACCAAGAGTTCATCGATCTTCTATGGGAGTATGGGATTCTATCTCAGCTCACTCCTCCTTATACACCAAAGTGGAATGGTGTTAGTGAAAGGAGGAACCGCACCTTATTGGACATGGTGAGGTCGATGATGAGTCATGCGGATCTTCCATTATCCTTTTGGGGATATGCATTACAAACTGTAGAAAACACATTAAACCGAGTACCAAATAAGGTGGAAAATGGAATTCCATCCGAGTTATGGAATGGAAGGAAACCCACTTTGTCGCACACACGTGTATGGGGATGCGGGGCGTTTGTTAAGGCCTTCTCAGGCAACAAACTAGCACCCCGGGGCACGAAGTGTATCTTTATAGGATATCCCAAGGAAACGAAAGGATATTACCTATATAACCCCCAAGACAAGAAAGTGACTGTCGCCAGACAAGCCGTCTTTCTTGAGAGGGAGCACATCATCAAGAAGGATAGTGGGAGAAAGATTGACTTCGACGAAGTTGATGCTCAAGATACACATGAGTTGGTACAGGAAAAAGTTCCATAGGTCCCCGTGGAAGAGGTTCCAGAAACACAAGTATTGCGTAGGAGCTCAAGAGAGGTAAGGGAACTAGAGAGATTTGGTTTCCTAGTCACCGAGGATGGTGAATCATTATTATTGGACAATGATGAACCTCTCTCCTACAAGGAATTAGTAGAAAGATCAGAAGCTGCAAGATGGCTAGAAGCTATGAATTCTGAGATGGATTCCATGAATCAGAACCAAGTTTGGGTTCTGGTCAATGAGCCAGTTGATGTAAATCCTATTGGATGCAAATGGGTATTCAAAAGAAAGCTGGACATGGAAGGTCAAGTTAGCACCTATAAAGCAAGGCTAGTGGCTAAAGGATTCAGACAGCGTCAAGGAATTGACTATGATGAAACCTTCTCGCCAGTTGCCATGTTTAAATCCATAAGAATCATACTTGCCATAGCAGCTTACCATGACTACGAGATTTGGCAGATGGATGTCAAAACAGCATTCCTTAATGGGAACCTTCAGGAAGATGTCTATATGACACAACCAGAAGGGTTTGTGACACCAGGTGAAGCCAAACGGGTTTGCAAGTTGCAGAAATCCATTTATGGATTGAAGCAAGCATCCTGGTCATGGAACATTCGATTTGATGAAGCCATAAAGGAATTTGGTTTCATTAAGAACGAATGTGAGCCATGTGTTTATAAGCGGTTTAATGGGAATTCAGTCATCATATTAGTGGTATATGTTGATGACATATTGCTTATTGGAAACGACGTACCAGCCGTACAGTCAGTTAAGGACTGGTTGAACAAGTGTTTCTCCATGAAGGACTTAGGAGAAGCACCCTACATTCTAGGGATCAAGATCATTCGTGATAGATCCAAAAGGCTGCATGGACTAAGTCAGGGTACATACATTGACCAGATACTAAAGAGATTTAGTATGGAAAAATCCAAGAGGGGATTGGTTCCAGTGTCACATGGCTTACATCTTTCTAAGAAAATGTGTCCCCAGACACAACAGGAGAAAGATAGGATGAGCAAGATCCCATACGCTTTGGCTATAGGATCCATCATGTATGCCATGTTATTTACCAGGCATGATGTTTCCTATGCACTGAGCATGGTAGGAAGATATCAAGAAGATCCAGGAGAATAGCATTGGACTGCTGTTAAGACTATCCTTAAGTATCTGACAAGAACTAAGGATATGTTCCTGGTGTATGGAGGAGATGAGGAGCTTGTCATCAGAGGGTATGCTGATGCTGGTTTTCAAACAGATCAGAATGATCTGAAGTCGCAATCTGGATATGTTTTCTGTCTTAATGGAGGAGCTGTGAGCTGGAAGAGTTCAAAGCAGCCAGTTGTCACTGATTCTACAGTGGAGTCCGAGTATATAGCGGCTTCTGATGCAGCCAAAGAAGCCATTTGGATTCAGAACTTTTTCCAGGAGCTTGATGTGGTGCCGAGAAGTAAAGATCCCATTACATTGTATTGTGATAATACTGTAGCGGTGGCTCTTGAAAATGAACCAAGGTCACATCAACGGACAAAGAACATACTCCGGAAGTATCACCTCTTGAGGGATTTCTATCAAAGGGGTGAAGTTGCAGTGACCAGAGTGTCCACGGAAGAGAACGTGGTAGACCCCATGACTAAAGGACTATCTCTGCAGAAGCATGAATATCATGTGAGAGCTAGCGGGTTAAAGGTTGTTAGCAGTTGGCTCTATTCCAAGTGGGAGTCTGTTGGAGTTGGTGGTCTAGAACCAACTACTTTGTACTTTATTCATTAAATAAAATCCTTATCGCATCTTGATTGTTCTTCTGCGTGACATGTCATGTGATAATGTCCTAAGAACAGCTGTTGCATTAAAGGGTCGTAGCGGATCCCTGCTATGATGAGAACCCGGAAGTGCCATAACACTGTTCTTGAATGTATGTTCTATGACCGGATGATATTATTTGAGGGACACAAATAATACAGGTCATTAGGGGTGAGGACTCATAAAACTTTGAGGCACCTTCTCATGGTGTGCTCCCTTGGTAATATCCAGGAGGATATTATGAGAACGAGACCCGCCAGTAGGAAATCCACATTTCATAGTGTCATTGGATGTTCCTATCTACGAACGTGTGTATTGATCCTTAGACTTTAATATTATTATTAATGGGTATTACAACTCGCGTACTTAGATGTATTGACGAAAACTGTGATGACACACTATTCGCAGCGAGGTAGGATACGTTGGGTGCGTCACGAGTAATACCACATTAATAGATAATGCGAGAAAGGATTTGTCCCTTCCGTTCCATAACAGAAGTAGATATCTCAGGCCCTTTGATGAAATTGATATATCCTAAATAAATCCATGGCCATGGTAAGGTATGGGCAAGTTCAATTCCGGGAAGTCAAAGAAAGAATAATCAAGCACATGGGTTGATGGCACTAGCATGCAACCCGCTTGATTGGAGATATCGTGACAAAGAGATTATATTACATGGTAAGCGTTCGTAGGAGGTGAAACATCATTGCGGCGTTAACTTCTTTCTCTATGGGTGCCTTGGCGTGTTTTTAGACGCTAACCTTGGACTTTAGGCAGGCTCAGCCTAATGCCACTGAGAAAGAGGCCTAGAGGGTCACACACTAAGTGTGTCCATGTATCTCAGTTAAATATTAATTTAACAAGTTAAATTAATATTATTCCCTACCGTGGTTTAATAATTATTTAAGGATGTCTGATCGCATTTATTTTGACACTAGTTATTCAAAAGAATATACTGTGGATAAAATAATATATTTATTAGCGAGTAATGCAGTTACATTTATTTAAGAAATAAATAGTCATTACTCAAGGTCTAATAAATGTGGTGGAGAAAAATGGAAAATAAAAGTACACGCCGTGTATATTAAATATACATGCTGTGTAGTTTTATGGAAAACAAGTACACACCGTGTATTAATTATTACATGCCGTGTAGTTTTTCCAATTGGGATTTTGAGGATTTAATATTGTTTTATTAAATGATATTTATTATAATCAGCGTGGGTGCATGTCAAGGAATTAATAATTCGACATGGGGGTTTTCAATAAGAGTTAATGAAATAAATAAAACACGTAACGCGTTTATTTATTGTCATAACTCTATTAACCTCAAACCTGATTATAAATATACTCGCAACCCCAACATTTTTTTTGAGAGCCATTATTGTGCACAACGGATTTGGAAATACTCTCAAGCCAAGAGAGAATTCCCTTTCCACCAAGAACTCCCTCAAGTTACGAGAGCAAGATCCTCCACCGGATCAAGGCGGTCGAAGGCGGACATCGCAAGAGAAGGTTCTTCCGCGCTAGCACCCTGAGATCTCTTCAGCGACGTCCGGAGATACGTGACACACATGTAGATCACCGCTAGAGGAATCCTACACTTGGATTCTACGACGCAACGACGGATCACCGAATCGTGACCGGACACATCAACGAAGAAATAATTCCAATGAGGTAATTATTATGCATCAATTAAATTAATTATAATCAACATATGATGATCCTCCTCAAGGGTTCCCAGACTCTTCTTTTCTTTTCGTTCTTCATTCTATTCCGAAGATTTGGCGTTTTATATCGTGACGAATCTCGTATTGAACGTTGTTTAACGTTAAAATTAAAGTTGGGCAAACCCACCAACACGCTTCCGCTGCGCCCAGAACCTACAAATACAACATCAAAGATAAGATAATCCTTAAAGGTTACTAATACATTTGATCTTAAATACAAAAAAGTAAGGAAATTATTCCTCAAATAAAATTTTCCTATACTAAATCAATAGGTTGTATTCCCATAATTTTTTCACAAAAATATTCTAAATAATGTTATATTCCCACTACAAAAATTTTCAAAAGGGGGTTATAATAATTTGAACTTATGATCAACCTTAAACTCATGATTCTGAAGACATATATGATTATGAAGTTTTACAAAATCCTTATAGGTTTCATGATTCTTATTACCAAAATACCATTGTTAAAAAAATACTTTTAAAATTTAATTCTTGAATCCCAATACATAAATACTTAATCTATTTTATTTCAACATATTTGATTATTTAATCTTGAGGTTAACCTTTAGAATAGTTAATTGAGTCTGATAATTACAAGGTTCCCCACATTTAAGAAAAAGAACTATAAATAGATTCTTAGGATGAAATTTATTTCCTTCCATCATACTCTTCATTTTTCCTCATAAATTCATTTGTTTGTGAGATTATTTTCCACATGGAAAACATTTTCTTGTTCCTTTGATGCAATTTATTAGTTGTCTCTTTCCACATTTATGACATGAAGTAAATAAATCCTTCTTTCCTCCATGGTCTCCACCACTCAAGATCTTAGTGAACTCCATACTTTTGTTTTTTGGTGAGTTAGGGAGTTAGTTAAGGTATAGGTTGTTAATTATATTTCGAAATAACCGATGAGGCATAATCATGATATGTTTCACTCCTATCATCATCCCATTGGTTTTATCGTAGTCACTAAACTATCATTCATATTCAATGTTAACATGATTCTTTTAGGTTATAGTAATTAACTAAAACTAAAAATTATAGTGTAAGCAACAATAATCATAGTGGGAAAATCATATAATCATTTATAAGATGTCTAAATTATGACACCTTTTCAATATATTACACCTTTTGTTTAATCTAGTGTTTTCATTATCATAATATATTAAAATAATTAATAATGTTTTGTAAATAAAATGTGAATTATCCCAATAATATACCCTTCAGAGTGCCAAACCATGTGTTCAGTATGGCCCATTTTCATGTACCAGGTAATGATCGAGTCAAGTCTGACATGACTTTTTCGAAGTTATTACCCATAGGAACATCTGTTCTAGAACCACATCCACTTTAAATATCTATATAAAGATTTATTAATAGGAAAGGAACATAATATATAACTTAACAAAACTATTGGATGTTCTTCTATACTTATCCTCAAATTTTATCATAGAGTTATGTTCCCAAATCTATGTTTTCCTTAATCTAGTTCCCAAGGATTCTGCTAGACTTCCTCTGATACCAAATATAATAAATCAAACCACAATAGCTTGAAACCAGTGTCAATATTATTAAATTGGAATAATATACAAGGAATAAAATATTTATGGACCAAATGGTTTAATTGTTTGGGTAAACTAGATAAATATATGATTTCCATATTACATTCGAATACAAAAATTAAAATATAATTTTTTTCAATAATGTTATTATTTATTCTAGAACATCTTTGAATATCATTCATAGTATAATTTATATTTTCTTGGGAAAGTAAAAATATAAAGGTGAGATCAAATTATTAGTAAGAGTTATGTAAAGGGGAAGCTATCATGAGTAAATGAAGAATAATCAATAAGGTATAATCAATATAAAAAGGTAAATATCTGAGCACATATTACATTTAATCAATAACTTGAATTTAATTATTTTATAAGGAATAATCAATATATAAAGGTAAATAAGTTAACATACATTACAATTAAATAACTTAACTATCATGAATAGATAATGCATAATCAATATGGCAAGGAAAATAACTGAAAACACATGTCACTTAATTGATAAAATGAGAATGAAAATGAATCCATAGATAATATAATTTTTAACATATCATGGATAATAATAACTAAATTCTCAATGAAAGAAATTCATAATTATTGTACCTCTTGATCTCAGGCATCATGATACCTCTACAATCAAGAACTTTCAAAAGAGAGTTTAAAACAGATGGGTAGGTGTACACCAGAAACCTATTTAACCAAGGTTAGAAAATTGATTAATCTCATGAGAATACTGATACATAAAGGGTATATATATAATTGGGAACACCCATATATGCATTCCCAACATATTCCTCATATATTAAATGTTTTATTTAATTCATGAAAAATAAACCTTATCAACAAATTTCTATATAGAGTAAGGAAAACATATTAAAAAAATTTCTCTAGTCAATCATATAACTTAAAAAAATAATGTATGTGGAAATGATTTATATTTAAAGTAATAAGTATATCCATGATAAATAATATGGATATTTTGTGGAAATGTAATGTCCAACAATAACAAAAAAGTAAATTTTTCAAAGAAAAGTTAATGATTACAAAAATTAATCAATAAAGAAAATGTTAATACTTTACATAGTCAAAATGATCATAAAAAATCCAGAGAAATAATAATGATGGTATTGACACAACATATCCTCAATGAATCATTGGTATAATAAAGGTTTGATGTCATAGATTAATAGAAATACCATAAAAATTTAATTAAAAATATTCTAAAGTAAAATAACCTTTTCACTTTGAAAATCAATTTTAAAACTAAAAGTTTGAAAAAATATTTTGAAAATAATTTTCTTTGGAAGAAACATTTAAATATTGTAAAGGAATATTAAAAACATTGAGTGTTCATGAATGTGGGAAATTCTATATATTATATACATTATAAAACAAATATTCTTTCAACATTTTTCTTAAAATCCAAATGGACCTTGTTTGGAAAATGACATGAAGATTCATTTTTTTTGTAAAAAGTAAAACAGGGGTAAAAATTTATTTAATAAATAATTTGGATAATTTTAGGAACATTTTTTTAAATATTTTTATAAAGCAGAGTTTTAGAGTAAAAATGATTTTCTACTAAAGAGAGATATAAATTCAGATTTTCTTAAAAATATTTTCTCAATTATTTTAAGTACCAAAGAGAGTAATATGGTACTGTTACTTGATAAAAAAATGAATAACTAGTGGATAATAAAATTAAATGGGTTTATTGTACAATTTTCAAATAATTTCCTTCAATGGAAATTCAAATACAAACAATCCCGATAAAAATGAGATTTTGAAATAAAACCTTACAAAGGTCATAATGGTGAAGTGAGAATTAATCAATGAATCAATTATGAGTATAAAATATAAATTCAAATAAATAATATAGAAATAAAACATAATATGTAAGGGATCGGATCCATGTGGATCTACCCTTTGCATGTTTTCGAAGATAGAGGTTCTTAGAGAAGGCTCGGAGGAAGTCTGGAGGAGTTCGGTCACGAGAAGCTTGAAATAGGGGGATGTACAATGTGACGAATGGGTACATTATGTGCACCATTTGGATTTTATAAAAATAAAATGAAGCACTGAGGCGACACATTTTTCGGTGTAAGTTGCCTCGAGGCTGTACGTGACATGACAAATAGGTACACGTCGGGTACTGACCCACTGCTGGGTGATTTAAAGACACCCAACCGCTCAGGTTTTTTAAACCCTACAGCTTGAACACACCCCCTCTCGACCACAGATGACCTAGACACCTCCCTATTTAATGTTTGGGGATTACTTCATCCTAGATCGATTCCCCAATTCCTTCTTCAACCCATCTTCAATCCGAGGTAAGATCTACCTCCATTCTTTGGTTTTCTTCAATATTTTTTCTCTTATTTCTCTTTTCCATGCTATGGTGTTTGACCTCCATGGTTCTAAGGGAGTTTCTTTTGGTTGTTGTTGATGCAGTTATTCCACAACATCCTTGGGTGGATGTAGTTGTTGCAGGGAAGACAATCGTGTTCTGTTTCTTTGATCTATTTTCGAGTGAAGAACTTTAGAAACATTTTGAGGTAGGGTATTCATTGATTCTCTATTATTTTACAAGAAACTGTAAAGTTATCATGTTTTATACCTTTGAATCGTAATAGAATTGACCTAATTAAATACTAGAACTTTATTAAAATAATTGGTTTGATTGCATGTTGTTTCTTTGCACCTTAATAATGGTTTTCCTCTTGATTTACTAGATAGTGTAATATCTACGATTTTCTTGATAGCATATTGTTCTTGATGAAATTTTTAAAGAACATAAATATTTAATTAATTGATAATTAAATGGATAAAGATAAAGATTCATGTAAATGAATCTGTTTGTTGTTTTTGTAATTTAATGTTAATCAAATTGATGCAGATGTGCATGCCTATTCAAGTTGGTTATTAAACCTGAAGCATGTTGGTTTTTGATGTTTAAAGGAATGTCAAATTAATTCTTTAATTAATTTGTGGTAGATATGATAAATTTCAGTCTAGATTTCCTATTTTTAGAACCTACCAATAATGAATTGGTTAATTCAAGATGGATTGGAGAACTAATTGTTTGGTAAAAGTTAATTCCTGGTAGGGTTCTGAGTTACCCTCTTGCTTGTAAAGGCAAAAGAGCCTTATTATTGGAGCTGTGAGAGCTCATTGCTTGTGAAAAAATGACACCTTGTGTAGGGCCAAGTGCCCAGTTGCCTTGTTGTTTCCTACTTCTTGGGATGTGATTGAGCCTAGATGGATGTTGTGTGATGTGGGGGTAGGGAGGTCAACTGTTTATGGTAGAATTTGATGCCTAGAGTGGTGAGATGGATTGGTCAATGTAGGTGGGTGTTGGGGAGGACACTGTAGTTGATGAAACATGTTGAAGCTGGGCTTACCTGCTACTGTGAATGTGGTTTCTTGTTGAATCTCTTTTTTATTTATCTGCTTTACTTTCCCCACTGCTTGTTGCAACTAGTCTTTCTTACCCTCTTTCTAAAAGAGGTGAATACGTGCGAGGTATGCCACATGATTTCCATGTTTAGATTCTCAAGGATGGATGAGTTTATTCTCCTACTATAGGTGGAAAATGCTGGATGAGTAACCCATCTACTCACCGTGCTGAACCCCTTGTGTTTGGTGGCTTAGTTTTTCTTTTCTAAAATGATTGGAATATGGGAAAGTAATAATTCTGTTAATAAAGGATTGAATAAATGATGTTAACTTATAAGGTTTGAGCTTATTGGGAGATAATGCTGAGGTAATATTTATGAGAAGCTGTGGACTTGGTTTGGTTATTCCTAGAGGGCATAAAACTTTTGTGTGATGCTAATGAAATATAATGTGGAATTGTTAATGGTTAATTAATATTTAAATAATTAATTAACGTAAAGTGATACTGATAATAAGTGAATTAAGTAATGTAATAAATCTCTTTAAATTGTTGTGTGATTATAAGGTACCGAGTCTTAACAGTAACAGTAGGGAGTCTGAGAGACATTATCTGTAGTTGAGTCTAAGACTAGGTTATTCCCATAGTTTAGTTGTGAGAAATAGTATATTCTATACCTTTTGTTTTTCTATACGCTACTCCACCCCATCAGTTAGGGAAACTGACACCCGAGGGATTCTGAGCCCAGGGGGGTGTTTTTCCCAACATTTCGGTGGGTGGATGGATGGCTGACTACCCTATTTGGCCCCACTCTCTTCCCTTGGTAATTACTGGTGATGGTAGGCACAACAATTAGTTTTCCCCATATATGGGTGTAGAAGGAAATAATGGATTGTGGTTATTCACAGACATATATTATGGATATAGTTTCCTATGGACTACTATAGGTGTAACATGTATAGGTTGTGATGGCTTGAGAATCCTTTCTCGGTGTATTGGCTATAATGGATTGTGGTATAATGCTCAATGTATGATACACATTATGCGAGCTATGGTGGCTCCCAGAAACTACCTGGTTACTTTTTTTACATGGACCTAGTGGTTGTGTTGCATGATGTGTATATTGTGGTGCTTCACCGAGGTGTCTACGAGAATCCTTTTTGGAGAGATATTCTTAGGACGAGCAATATTGGGGAAAAGTGGAAAACCAGTGGGGAAGTAGTAGTAGGGTACCCTTGATATTATTTATTATATTATATACTCTTGTATACGATACTTGGTGATAGTATCTATGGTGAGGATGAGAACTTAGTATACCTATTTAGCTGATGAGTTAGTTTCAATTATTGTTCATTGTGCTTTAGCATGTTTTATTTAATTTTTCATGAGAGGATCTAGGGAGGATCTTATTGAGTATACAGTTATACTCACCCTATGTATATTTAAACTGTTTTTCAGGTCACTTGGAGAAGGTTGGAGATCTGGCTGGTTAGTACTAGATTGGGGTTATAGAAGATGTTTTGGATTCATGGCCGCTGTTGTTTGTAATTTATTTTGGTACTTTCAGTTTTCCCTTTCAGTTGTAGTAGTTCTTGCATTATATTACATATGTGTAATTGGGATTTATTTTATATTATATTCTAAGTTATAGTTGGTTGGTTTTTGTCTTGTATATCTCTTTCGCATGTGTTATCTTAGAGGGTAATTCCTCCCATTTGTGTGTTTAATATACCCTTGGCGTTAGTCGCCAACCCAGGGCCTAATGAAGGTGGGACTCGGGGGTCACTATCTCCCTTATCACATTGCCTACCTAAGAGAGATACACCTTGTGGGGAGGGGGTCATGAAAATGTGGTATTAGAGGTCAGGTTGAGGGATAGGATGGATTTTGGTGTTAGGAACATGTGTGGTTTCATGGGTTAGTAGGGAAACAATGTCAGTTAAGTTTTGAATGTGATGTAAAAACTGGAGACCAACTGAGACATAGGCATTTAGGGTCCCTTGTGATCTGATGCAAAAACCTTTAAGTTTACAGTGACTACTAAACAAGGTGATACTAGTTGTAGGATAGAGGCCTAGGAAAGTATCATGCATCATTTTTAGTTGTGATTGTTTTTGAATTGATAGAACTTTGGATAGGTTAACCTAAAATTAATAAAAGAAAACAATTAATTAATTAATTAATGTAGAGTATTTTATATTATAGGTTTAGGATCTCTAACTATTTCTTATTTTTCAGGTATGGATCTAGTTTTACGTCCTCATTAGGTTTCTGTAGAAGATGTCCAGAAGGTTGTACCAATAGATCGCCGCAAGTTAGAGGTTGACGATGAAGACACTTGGAGGAGGACACTTCAAGAGTTTCAACGAAAGAATCTAAATAAGTACGAGGTCTCCATTTCAGATTCAGTCATAGAAGATAGGTTAGACAAGGTTGAGATTGCCTTTAATTTGATCCCCAATTGGAAGTATCATTGGGTTTCTTTGGTTGTGACAATTCTATGTGGATCAGTGAGGCAATGGTGGTTCTTGTTCCTCAGGGATTATGAGGATTCAATGATCTCATGGGAGGAGTTCTGAGACAAGTTTAGAGTTGAGTTTCTTTATTAGACCATGAAGGTATCCAATTGATAGGAGCTGATTACCCTTTAGCAGGGAAGCTCCAGCATGTGAGAGTTTGGAATCCATTTCAAGAACCTTTTATGATATGCTTCGGAACTGTTGCTAGATGAGGAGGCATGAGAGAGGAATTTCGAGGAGGCTTTTCATCCAGAGATACAATGACAAGTCACCCTATTTATGATGAATACATATCTTGAGGTGCTGGTGAGGACATAGGTCATCAATAGGAAATTGACCAGAACTGAATTATCATGAGAGTGGAGTCATCAAGATTCCCCCACAAGTAGAGCTCTGGTTAGGGGTTCCCAATTTTTAGGGAAGAAAAAATTCCATTTGGCTGGGGGTAGGTCCCATCCCTCAGCATCTCATTTCTCTAGGGTTGGCGACTCTCAGGCCTACACCAAGTTATCAGGCACTTGTTTTTCTTGTGGAGGATGAGTTCATCAATAGAGAGAGTGCCTGAAATTTCAGAGTAGTCATCGTGCACCATGTGTTCCTCTCAAGGTTAATCCTTTGAGGTAGTTCTAGTTGAGGCAACAGTAGCAGGTTGCACCTGCTTTAGATCAGTAGAGAGAAGATGGGTCAGGAAGAGGAGATCCCCATGATGTTCCTTGTCCTCATAGAGTAAAGTGCAGTCATGGTGGTGGTGATCATCAGGGTCATAGAGACCATGGAGGACATCATGGTCAGCTTTATGCTTTAGTGTTAATAGCTCTAGGTGATCCAGATTTCGTTCAAGGAACCCTTTTCTTATTTTCTACTTGGGTGTATGTCTTGTTTGATTTAGGATATACAGACTCCTTCATATAACCTTCCTATATCCATTCTATGGGAATTGAGGTAGAGAGTCTTGCAATGCCCTTGGATTTTACTATGCCAGTTGGAGGTCGAGCTAACTTGTTTGAAGTATGTAGAGATTGTGAGCTATTGCTAGGGTAGCACCGCTCTTGAGGAGATTTCCCATGTTTATGGATACAAACATATGATGTGATCCTCAGCATGGATTGGTTGTATTCAGTTCAGGATATTATAGATTGATTCCGGAGGCAGGTGGTGTTCTTCGATGCTGAGGGAGATCCAACGATGTTTTTTGGGGAGAGAGACCCTTAGATGGGTTAGAGGCATGTTCTTTCCTTGTCATACTTAATGGATGAGTTTATTCTAGGTTCTTTAGAGGTTCAATAGTTTGAGTTTCCTATGGTCGTAGAAGAGTACCATGATGTCTTTTCAGAAGAGGTTGTAACATTACCCCCTCGACAAGAGAACAAGTTTGGAATCAAGTTACAACTAGGAGCGTCTCCCATATATATGTATTTATATAGTATGGACCCTTATGAGTTACATGAGTTGTGTATACATCTTGATAGTATTTTACAGTGCGGTTTTGTTCGATCGAGTGTGTCACCATGGGGCACACCAGTTTTGTTTGTGAAGATGGTTGATGGAAGTTTGCAGTTGTGTATCGATTATTGTTTCTTAAACAAAGTAACAGTGAAGAATCACTATCCTATTCCCTGTATTGATGATTTATTCGATCAAATTAAGGGTGAAAGTTGGTTCTCAAAGATCAAATTGTGGTTAGGATATCATTAGATGCATGTGAAGGATGAGGATATCCGAAATATTGCTTTCCTTTGTCATCATGCGCATTATGAGTTTGTTGTAATGATATTAGGTGTGATGAATTATCCAACTGTGTTCATGGGGTTGATGAAAAACATGTTCCATGAGTTCCTAGATAAGTTCATGGTGGTTTTCATCGACGACATCCTTGTGTACTCCATGTCTGAGGTGAAGTATGCAGAGAATCTGCACACCATTTTGGGAGTTCTTCATCAACATCAACTATTTGTGAAGTTGTAAAAGTGTGAGTTTTGGGCTCAAGAAGTTCTTTTATTTGGAAATGTGGTTTCCCAGTAGGGAGTACCTATGGATCCATCGAATATAGAAGTCGTTGTGTCTTGGGAAGCCCCCAAGAAAGTGGTAAAGGTGCGATGTTTCCTGGGTCTCGTAGGCTATTATAGGAAGTTCGTTGATGATTTATCTCGGGTTGTGACTCCTCTGACAACATTAACTAGGAAGGATTAGACATTTGTGTGGACTGATCGGCGTTAGAAAACTTTCTAGTATCTGAAGGATAAGTTGGTCAGTGCTTCGTTTCTTTGTTTTCCAGCAGAGGGGGTTTAGTTTTATGTTTTCTGTGATGCTTCACATCTAGGGTTAGGATGTGTTCTGATGCAGTAGAAATTATTATTTTCTTATGGGTTTCGGTAGTTGCATCCCCATGAACATTACTATGGCACCCATTATGTTACGTTAGCGGTATTGGTATTTGCTCTGAAGTTTTAGAGACATTACCTCATTGGAGAGTACTTTGTTGTTTTCACCGATCATAAGAGCCTAAGGTATGTTTTTTACCAGTGTGACTTGAACTTGCAACATCATTGGTGGATGGAGTTCTTATAGGAATATGACTTCAAAATATTATATACACCTAGAAAGGGGAATGTTGTAGTTGATGCACTGAGAAGGAAATCATGTAGTGATGCAGTGTGTGAATCTGGTGATTCTTAGAGAGTGATGGAATAACTTTTGGAATTACATATCAATATGGGAGAAGTTTGGGGAAGAGGTTGTCTTTTTCAGATTATGGTGTAGTTATATCTGGTGCAGCAGGTGGAAGAGTCCCAGTTGGGGGATCTAGAGGTAGAGGTCTGGAGAGACTGACTAGTTTGTGGTTAGGCCCTTGATGGTTGGTATAAGGATGAACAACACCGAGCATTATATCAGTGAAGCCTTTTTTTCTTTGGTGATGCATGAGACAATTCTCAAGGGGTTCCACAATTTTCCTTCAGAGGTGAATCATGGCATTGAAGAGATGTACCAATCCTTGAAGAGTCAGTTTTGGTGGCCTGGGCTAAAGCGTGTAGTTGCGGAGTTTGAGTCTCAATTTTTGGTCTACCAGAAGGTGAAGTCCGAGAACGGTGTCCCCGATGTTTTTCTCCAGCCATTAGATATTCCTTAGTGGAAGTGGGAGGACATATCAATGAACTTTATTACTGTTTTACCTCAAGCTCACAGATTCCATGACGTTATTTGGGTGGTAGTGGATTTTTTAACAAAATCATCCCACTTTATAGAGATCAAGGAGTCGATCTCAATGGAGGTTTTTTCGAGGTAGTATTAGGAGGAGGTGGTGAGACTCCACGAAGTCCTGAGGATGATAATTTCTGATCAAGGTCCTTGTTTTACCTCTTGGGTGTGGAGAGGTCTCCAGCATACTTTTAGTTCTTAGCTATGCCTTATCACTGCTTTTCATCCACACACTGATAATCAGACAGAGCAGACCATCCAGACTCTTAAAGACATGTTGCGCTCTTGTGTCCTAGATTTTGGAGGTTTGTGGATGTGGTACTTACCCTTGGTGGAGTTCTCTTACAAAAATAGTTTCCACTACACCATCAGTATGGCACAGTTTTAATCCTTGTATGGCTTACCTTTCCATTCCCCACTGTGCTGGACTATGGTTGGAGAGTAAAAAGTTCTTGGATCTGAAGTAGTGTGGAATAAAACATAGATGGTTCAGGTGATTCGTGATAGGATGAAGGGAGCACATGATCATCATAAATCATATGCCAATCAAAGGATGATACCTTTATAGTTTGATGTTGGTGATCATGTGTTTTTTAAGGTGACTCCCCATCATGAGAATCGATGGTTTAGTCATGGGAGTAATCTTTCTCCCTAGTTTGTTGGGCCTTTCGAGGTGTTGGATCATGTTGGAGCCATGTCATATCGAGTAGAACTTCCCGCACAGATGAGCCAGATAAATGATTTTTTTCATGTGTCACAGCTCTGTCATTATCTTCATGATGACTCTCACATTATTGACTAGGGATATATCGATGTTGATAGTGATGAGAACTTTGATGAGCGGCCTGTGGAGATTCAGGACCACAAAGAGAAGGTGTTGCATGGGTGTTCTATCCCCTTGGTTTGTTTCTTGTGGAAACAAGGTGGCATGGAAGAGAGTACATGGGAATGTGAGTCACAAATATGTTCTCATTACCCCGATTTGTTTGATGTTTAACTATTTTCATGTAACGATGTTAGTTTGTGGATGTAGAGATTTCATTTTTATTAGATGGATTCCATCAATTTATTATTGTGTATTTCTCAATTTGAGAGGTGTCACCCCCAAGAGAGAATTTAGAAGCTGGTTGTGGTTTTCATGAGGTGTCACATTATTATTTTGATGTGGTTGAACTCCTTTGGTGGCAAGATCCTTTAGAGGTATATCGTGGGGTGGTTGTTCATACAACCCCTTTTCTATTTCCCCTCTAGGTTGGTTTTGGATTCTCGAGGGTGAGAATGTTTTGAGTGGTATCTGATGTAAGGCCACAGATCTATGTGGATCAACCATTTGAATGTTTTCGAAGACCAAGGTGCTCAGAGATGGCTCGGAGAAAGTCTAGAGGAGTTAGGTCACAAGAAACTGGAAATAGGGGGGCTACATGACATGACCAAGGGGTACACGACGTGTACCGTTCGAGTTTTAGAAAAATAAAACGAAGCACCGAGGTAACATGTTTTACGGCATAAGTCACCTCGATCCAGTACATGACACGATGAGAAGGTACACATCGTGTATTTCCCCTTCACTAGGTGTTTTAAAGACACCCAACCTCTCAGGATTTTCAAACCCTACGGCTTGAGTGCACCCCTCTTAACCCCAGACAACTCGGACGTCTCCCTCTTCAATGTTTGGGGATACCTTCATCCTGGATCGGTTCCCTACTTCATTCTTCTTCAATACGAGGTAAGATCTACCTCCATTATTTGGTTTTCTTTGATCTATTTTCTCCCGTTTATATTTGTTACGCTATGGTGTTTGATCTCCATGGTTATAAGGGAGTTTATTTTGATTGTTATTGATGTGGTTGTGCCATGAAATCCTCTGGTGGATGCAGTTGTTGTGGGGAAGGAAATCATGATTCATTTATTTAATCCATTCTCAAGCAAAGAACTTTAGAAACATTTTGAGGTATGGGATTCATTGCTTCTCTATTCTTTTATATGAAACTATAGGTTTAGCATGTTTTAGCCCTTTGGATCATAATGGAATTACCCTAATTAAATACTTGAACCAGATTAAAAGAATTGGTTTGATTGCATGTTGTTTCTTTGAACCATGATAATAGTTTGCCCCTTGATTTACTAGATAGCGTGATATATTTTATTTTATTGTTAGCATTTTGTTCATCATGACATTGTTAAAGAACGTAAAGCTAGAATGAATTGATAATTAAATGGATAAAGATAAAGATGCATCTAAATGAATCCAGTTGTTGTTGTTGTTGTTGTAATTTGACACTAATAAAATTTCTGAAGATGTGCATGCCTATTCCAGTTGGTTGTTAAAGCTGAAGCATGATGGTGATTGATGTTTAAAGGCTTGTTAAATTAATTTTTTAATTAATTTTTGGTATCTAGGATATCTTTCAGTTTAGGTTTCCCATAGTTGGAACCTACTAATAATGAATTAGTTAATTCAAGATGGATTAAAGAACTAGTTGTTTGATAAAAGATAATGCCTTATAGGGTTCTAAGTTACCCTCTTTCTTGTAAAGGCCAAAGATCCTTATTCTTGGAGCTGTGATATCTCATTTCTTGTTAAGGAAGATGATTTGTTTAGGGCCATGAGCCTAGTTGCCTTATTATTTTCTACTTCTTATGATGTAATTGAGCATGGATGGATTTTTTGAGATATGGGGGTAGGGAGGTCTAGTGGTTGTTGAAGAATTTGACTCTTAAAGTGGTGAGATGCATCAGTCTATGTATATGGGTGTCAGAGAGGACACCAGAGGTGATAAAATGGGTTAAATCTATGCTTACCTACTGTTGTGAATGTGGTTTCTTATTTAATCTCTTGTTTGTTTATCTACTTTACATTCCCCACTACTTGAGGAAACTAGTCTTGATTTCCATCCTTTCAAGAGAGGTGAATACACATGGGGCATGCCACGTGCTTTATGTGTTTATATTATCAAGGATGGATGGGTCTATGCTCCTACTATAGGTTGAAAAGACTCGATGGGTATCCCTTCTACTCACCATATTGAGCCCCTTGTGTTTGGTAGCTTAGTTTTGATTTTATAAAATGCTTGGAATATGATAAAGTAATAGTGATATTAATAAGAGATTGAATAAATGATGCTAACCCATGGGGTTGGAGCTTACCAAGATGCAATGTTGAGGTAATATTTCTGAGAAGCTGTGGACTTGGTTGGTTATGCCTAGAGGGCATGAAACTTTGGTGCGATGCTAGTGAAATATAATGTGGAATTGTTAATGGTTAACTAAAATTTAAGGAATTAATTAACATAAATTGAAACTGATAAAAATATAATTAATTAATGTAAAAAATATCTTTAAAAGGTTTGTGATTATAAGATACCTAGTCTTAGCAGTAGCAGCTGGGAGTCCGAGAGACGTTAGCTGCAGTTTAGTGTAAGACTAGGTTATTACTATAGTGTGGTTGTGAGATATAGTATATTCTGTAATTTTTATGTTTCTATACACTAATATACCCCGTAATTTTGAGAAACTGACACCCCATAGCTTCTGATCCATAAGGGGTGTTTTCCCCAACATTTCGGTGGGAGGATGGATGAATGACTACCCCCTTTGGCCCCTCTCTCTTCTCTTGGTAGTTTCTAGAGCTGGTAGGTACATCGGTCAGTTTTCCCCATATATGTGTGTAGAGGTATGTAATGGCTTGTGGTTATTCACACACATATATTCTAGATATAGTTTCCTATGGAGTACTATAGGTGTAACATGTATAGGCTGTGATAGATTGAGGATCCTTACTCAGTGTATGGGATGTAATGGCTTGTGGTATAATGCCTGACTTATGATACATGCTATGAAAGATATGGAGGCTCCCAGAAACTACCTGGTTACATTGGTTACTTGGACATAATGGTTGTTTTTCATGAGGTGCATATTGTGGTTCTTCACCCAAGTGTCTGCGGGAAATCCTTTTTTGAGAGAGATGCTTAGGACGTGCGACATTGGGGCAAAGTGGAAAACCAGTGGAGAAGTAGTAGCATGTTACCCTTGATATTCTTTATTATATTATAAAATCTTATATAATATACTTAGTTAGAGTATCCATGGTGATGATGGGAACTTAGTATACCTATTTAGCTAACAAATTAATTTTACTTTTTATTCACTGTGCTTTAACATGCTTTATTTACTTTTTCACAAGAGGCTCTAAGGAGGATCCTACTGAGTATACTATTATAATCATGATACATATTTCTAAACTATTTTTAGGTCACTTGGTGTGGGTTGGAGATCATACTGGTTACTACTATATTGGGGTTATTGGAGCTGTTCGGGCTTCGTGGCCACTGTTGTTTTTACTTTTTTTTGGTACTTGTAATTTTCCCTTTCTATTGTAGTAGTTCTTGCATGAAATTACATATGTGTAATTGGGATTTATTTTAAATTTCTGTATGAGTTGGAGTTGGTTGGTGTATTTCTTATATCTCTCTTTCACATGTGTTCTCTTATAGGGAAATGCCTCCCATTTGTGTGTTTAGTATACCCTCGGTGCTAGTCTCCAACCCAGGGCCTACTAGAGGCGGGACTCTGGGGTCACTATCTCCCTTCTCACATTTCCGACCCAGGAGGGGTACACCTTGTGGGGAGGGTATAGTGATCCTTCCTTTTCTTAAATTAATATTACATCATTATAAAGATAAAAAACATAATAGTATTACACCATTAAGATCCAAAGGTTTAGTGTATTTTGAAAACTTGGACCAAACATAACATTTACAACATTAATCATAGACATTTATTTAATTCCATCCTCTCTATCATCTTATTGGAACTTGAAATCTTCTTAGTACATGTAGTAACCTGAGGATATACATAAAATTAGGGTGAGATAAAATAAAAATAAGAGTATAGATAAGAACAATATAGTATGGGGAGAGCATAATTATAACATCATCATCAAAATCATGAGAGGAATCTTTAATAAAAGACTTGAAATGTGGAAATTCATAAAAATAAAACATCATGTTTTAGTGGTAAACTACCACACATAGTTGTGAAAAAATATAGAATCATTCTCAAACATAATTTTTCTTTAAATCATGAGGTTCATTACTTTTCCCAATGCATTGGAGCGCTGTATAATTCCGAGTGCACCCATCACATTCAAACATTCATATTGGGCTATATAATTTCGGGTGCACCCATCACATAATAACATTTTCATTATCATGCATGAAACATAGAACATATATCAATCATAACCATGGAAAGTAATGAGTCACAAATCATAACAAAACATTCATAAACTTTGGGTTCCCAAAATAAAGAGGTAATAACATACTTGATAGAAGAACCATCAACTTTGAGTGAGAAGTAAAAGGTGTGTTATTGAAAGAAGATTTCTTTTGGAAAACATTGTGTTTGACATAAAATATAGTTTAGAATATGTATATCCCATAATAGGTAAGATAATGATAAAGTATTTATTTTAAAGAGTAACCACACAAAAAATGGAGTGAAAGAGGGAGAACCTGAAGAAAGAAAGCTGGGTTTGAGAATTTCCCCTTACATTGTATCCGAACACTTTATTTACATTAAAGTCCTATATAACCACATTAGATTCATTAATTAACAATTAAAGAACCTTTTATACTTTAATAAGATTCATTAAGGTTTTATTAATTTCACTTATGGGCTTTTGGATGAGTTATATCGTTTAAATTCATTGTTCAGGAATGTTTGTTTTTATGGTTTTATTGAACGATTCACTTGTATTCATGAATGGAAGTTCATGCTGAACATGGATAAACATCCAAAATTGATATTACATGATATTATAGGAGTTAAAAGGATATTATAATGAATTATGTTGTATACCATGGGGATGAATCATTATTTAAGATTTAATGATGATTGTTTTAGGTTAATTTGGGCAGTTTTTTGGATCACAACGAACATGTTTTGATTTATCATTTAGTAATATGTACATAAGTCAGTTACAAAAAATTAAATAGGATATAATACATATAAAATAATTTGTTTCAACCATAAAAATGGTTCCATTACCATATCTAAAGGTGGTAAAAGAAATTGAAAACATGTCGTTTTTGAAGGTGATAAATTGACACCTCACGAACAATGTTTTCCTTTCTAAAATAACAATAAGAGGAGAAGGGGGCTGGATGATATAATATACCATAATTATCATAAAATTATAGTATATTTATGATACTTGAGTTACCATACCATGTGGTTGAAGATAGTTGGAGAGATATTAAGAATATAACATGAAATTGAGAGAAAATTAAAGGAAAAGAGGGTATGGAACCTACCATTAGGACAAGCCTATGCATGCATGGGATAGCCTAGCCGAATAGCCATGCAAAGGTAGAGAGATGATTCACGATGAAGATTCTGGGGAGGAGGAGTTCCAAGTAGTTATTTTGGGTTGTATGTAATGTTTGAAGCCTACGGGTAATGAATTCCTCTAAGGACTACGGTGCATGTAATACTTATGCCTACAAGCCTTGTAAGGGTTCCACCTCACCCCTTGAAAGGTATATTATCAAAAAATCAATAAAAAATGAAGGCCTTTGGGCCATTGGATAGATGTGGGGGATGGTCTAGGGAATATGTTTGGGCAGAGTTTATACAAGGCTTGAAGATTGAGAGGTGTGAGGAAATAAGGGTGTTAAGGGTTGTATTTATAGTGGAGGGGAGATGTGTTTTCCAAATATTATAATCATTAATTTATTATTTCTACACAAGATACATAATAGTGAGTGTTACATGACTAAATACAGTAATTTTATCATGTGAATCAGAAACATATGTTATTACATCTGTAGAACATCACCCATGACTCTATAATTCATGAATTTAACTTATTTTGTAATTTACCATATTTCACTATTCATAAAAATCCAAGTATTTCCAAAAAATTCCAAAAATTCACCCCAAACATTTTTTGATGTGTGGAATCCAAAAATGAATTCATTTGTTCAAAAATAATTTCCTAAATATGAAGAATCGT
Source organism: Viscum album (assembly GCA_963277665.1). Lineage (NCBI taxonomy): Eukaryota > Viridiplantae > Streptophyta > Magnoliopsida > Santalales > Viscaceae > Viscum > Viscum album. The sequence goes on along the minus strand of OY728141.1, from coordinate 1,370,534,697 downwards.
ATTCTTAAATAAAATAATATTTTATTCAAAAAAATAACAGTTTTAAAACATTTATTTTCTTATTCTAATATATAGGTACATCATACTTTCACTAAAATATTTTATATATACTATCATAGGTAAGGTTACTATTAATTAGGGTATGTCACTATTCATAAGGGTAACAGTACTATTCATAAGAGTATGTTACTATTCACCAAAAAATAAGTTTGTTCTATTAGACTCCAAAAAACACCCTGAACACAACCATGTATGTATTTTTTTTAAAATTCAAAACACAGAAGTGGGAAAATTATGCTTAATGGCCACATATTATTTAGTATCATGTTATTTCATTGTGATTCCCAATGTGATTATACTATAAGGTATAATTATAAGAAGGGAATTACATTGATAAAACTTTGAGTCATTACAGAGGGGGTCGTGACATAATACATTCAAAAAATTTTACACACATAATATTATAATGTCAATGAAAATTAATAAGTAATATAACCCAGTGAAAGGAAATTGAGTTATGTAATTCATTTCACTTGGTAATTTTCAAGTGAAATCCCCTTATATAAAATAATTCAAATAAAAAATTAAAATACAATAAATTATGAAGTATTCATGATATTACATGAAAAATTGGTCATATATATAGCATATAAAAGAAATTTTGTGCATAACATTATACTACTCCTCAATGAAGGGAAATTAAGATGAAGTATCTCACCTCAGAGTTACTTTTGATTGACTGTTCTTTAAACTCATGTATATCAGTTTTAAATATGTTATTAATTTATAACATAACTAGAACCATATTAATATTGATAATATCATATATTATCCCCTTATAACATTTTACCTCCATTTTGTTAATATTATTTCATTATTTTCAATTTTTAGAGTGTTAATTGCCTTGTTTTCTCATGCATGTTTTGTCATGAAAGTTATGATTATTACACATATTATATATATACATCATCTCCAAAATTATATAATTTTATAAATATCATTTTTTATTAGATACATTTTATAATCATTATTAAAATTTGATCACGGAGAATGGATCATATCACTTTATGGAGACGATAGAACGTATGCACGCACAAGCAACATTATCATTTCTTTAATGGGTGAAAGGGTATGAAATTGGATGATATATTAATTATACAAAATCAATATTGTAATAACCCAATGTTTTATAAATGGAAATTTCTTTCTTATAAATATGTCATATAATCACACAAAATCACAACACAATGAACGAATAAGTACTATGTGACCTTTACACATAATTTTAACACTTCTGTGTTTCGAATTTCAAAAATTTGACATACACAGTTGCAATCAATAAGATTTTTGGCATTCGATAAGGAAAACTTCTTTTTGGTGAATAGTGAAAAACCCTTATGAATATTAATGTACCCTTATGAATAGTAATATGACCCTTATGAATAGTACATCATCTAAAAGAATAGTAAACTCACCCTTGATTGTATAAATAAAATTTAGGCATCTTATAAGTGATAATATGACCATAGTAAAAGTATTGGTATTTTTTAAGTCATAAATAAATAATTAAAATTAATTAATTTAAAATAAAATATTTTTTCCTTAAAGTTTTTCATAAATTGAAAATTTTATTTTTTCTGGTCTTAAGATAATTTTATAAGACCTTATTTAATTTTTAAAAGTATTATACAATCAGTTATAGTATTAAAATCTATATTTTTCAAGTAAATTATGATTTTAATTAAAAATTAAATTAATAATATTTATAAAACTATTTTTGGAAAATGTATTTCATTTTTGGATTATACTTTTCAAAAAATGGTTAAGGTGATTTTTTTTTTATTTTTCTGAAATACATGATTTTTTGGTGAATAGTAAAATACATTAATTTACTGTATAAATACATTATAATTTAAAACCACTATTATTGACATAATAAGTGATGTATACACCCAAATATCGAACTCACATGAACTTATTACTTTTTTTGGTCATGGAATCATAACTATTTCTGGTCTTGAGGGAAATTAATAAACTAATGAATTAAATATTAAGAAAACCCTCCTCCCCTCTACTATAAAAACCAATCACACTCCCCTCTTCTATTAACTCATCTCAAGCCTTGTACCTTGCCTAAGTTATACCAAAATAAATCCCCAAACTCCTCCCACACATCCAAAAGACCTTGGTATCCCTAAAATACCAAATCCTCTCCCCTTAAGAGGCTCTCAAAGGAGATAAACTCCAGAGGTAAATTACTCTTTCCAATTATTTTATTTTCTTTCAAGTTATTTTCTTTTCTTGTTTATTTCCTCACCTTCCTTCACCAAAATTGTATGATAAGTCCATTAAAATACATGTACTATAATTATATTATGATAATGGGATATTTTATCATAATCTCTCCCTCTCCCTCTATTTATTATATAAATGGAAATACCGTCTGAGATGTGTCAATTTATCATATTCAAGGACGACGGGTTTTCAATTTGCATTACCATCTTCAAGACTGGTCATGAAACCATTTTAATGGTTGAAACAGATCATAATATTTTTATTTTATCTTATTTGATGTTCTAAAATCCGTTTTCACATATTATGTAAAATAATAATATAAAACAAGTTAATTATGAGAAAAATCGCCAAATTAATCCAAGTGTTTATCATTAATGTTTTATATAATGATTCAACTTCACAACAAGTAACCAAATTAAATTTACAACCATGCATCCTTATGGATTTTCAATAATAAAAATATAACTCCAATTATGGACAACCACCCTCATTTTACATGATTCTCCATTCAATAAAATAAGTAAACCAATCGTAAAGGCCATGAAAACCAATGGACCCAAACAATGAAATTATACCACTTAACCCATCAAAAAGGTCATGAATGAACTTAAAAAGGTTATAATAATTATTTTAAACATATAATAAGTTCTGTGATTATTAATTAATTATCCTAATTTTATTATTTAGGTCATTAATATCAATCGAAGAACACCATTAGACTTAAGGTAAGGGATCCTCACCATTTCACTTTCATTCAAGAATGTCCTATATGTTATGAAATTTTATGTGTAATATCTAATTATGGGGTATGATTTAACACCTCCCACATACTTCCCTAATGATGTATCTATGATGATAATTCCCTTTTCTCTCATTAATCCCTATTAGGTACACCCGATACCATGCCGACAATCTGTAATGAATTCTACCCAAACCTCCTTTATTTCTTCAGATTGCCTTATATTTATTTATAACAAAATTAATTTATATTATCTATTTATTTGAATATTATAAATTATTTTTACATGTAAAAAATTCATTTATCAAGACCCTTTCATCATTCTTATTCAGGTATATACATGTTTTTAAGTGATTCCATCCTCAATACTTCTTGATAAGAAAACCTGTTTTAAGGGAATTTCCCGAATTCATACCCGATTTCAAGTGCACCCTATCTTTTGTTTTAATCCACCATTGTATTTATAAAATTAGTTTTTTTATTATGAAAACTATCTTGGTTTACTTCTTTCTTATATAAAAGCTTATTCCCTTTTAAATATTAAATTCTCTTTAGTATTTTCTTTAAAACAGCACTAAAATGTTTTAATTAAAAAGTTTCTTAAATACTTTTTTTACAAGTTGTCACTTATGTTTGACATCAATTATCATGATATATGATTTTTTTTCTTATAAATGTACATGTATTATTTAATTCCTCTCTTCCATGGACACCTGTATAATACACCCATTTATTGTGCTTTATGACATGATTGTGATACCAATTTCTTTCCATGGGCACCCTTATGTTTATGTATAATTGATTTTGTATAATGATTTATGTGGAAAACATATTCATGAAAATTTTTAGATGGGTGCGTCCAGATAGAGATCCAATTCATTGGGTAAAGTTGAGTCTTATGAGATGATATGTGCAGCGATCTTGGCGGTTAGCCTTGGCTTCTGCTACCATGTGAGATAGTCTTGACGATTAGCATTGACTTGTGATACCATGTGAAACGGTCTTAGAAGTTATCCTTGACTTGTACTAATTTCATGTTTTATGTTGCTTCCACATTACTATGATTCCATGTTTCAATTATCCCTTATTTATATGTTATGATTCCATATGTTTCATGCTTTTGTTATCATTATGTCATGCATTCTAACCCATGTTATAAATCCTTATTCTTATATATACTGCCTTACTTGGATTTTTAGCTCATCCCTTTGTTCATGTTATCCCAAGGTAATCCTATAAAGATGTATGAGAACAATGGATGTTAGGATCCCTCTATAAAGAAAAAATAAAGAAATGTTATTTTTAGTTTCATGTTTTAAGTTTTATGTACCTAGTCTTCAAAGACATTGGACTTCATAAACCTTGGCTTGTATTATAATGTATGATTATGCTTAAATTCATGTATTTTTATGTGTAAAAGTATAGGGTCTCTATTGTTGATATCATAGTATGGTCTAGTTATTTTTGGAGATTAGGAATAGAGAACTTTAGTAAAAACATCAGGAATGCGACTAAGTATAAGAACACATACCTAAATTTTGGTAATTATAGAGTAAGTGGTTTATAAAGAAAATAAATCCCTGTCTAGATACAAAAAAGTAGAGGTGGACTTAGAACAGATGTATCTATTAGTAAAACCCAAAAACACTGCTTTGAGCTAGACTCGAACAAGAACTAGTGAATGACAACAGGCCTTGCTGCACTCTTGGTTTGAAACTACTGGGGGATATGCTTTGGTAAATTCATAATATCATTAAGAACCAAAATTAAGGGAACAAAACATATCCCATAAAAATATAAATTAATATATATATATCATGAATAATATATAATGAGTCCTAGAAACACATAAGTTATGGAGATAAGTGTGATTTCTAATTTATCCCTTTAATTTAATTGGTTTTCCCCTTATGAGATAATCATCCAAAATTTTTTATTATAGGATGGTAATAGAATGAATTAGGTTAACAATAAATGTGAAGGAAAATACAATGACTGCCAAAATGAGATCCCTCATTTTATGGGAGCTCAAGAATAACATATATTGATTATGCCAAAATAACTATAAAAAATCACAATTAACAATTGGTAATTTTTTGAATGGCCAATGGAGTCAAGGAGGTGGAATATAAAATCTCATTAAGGTCCATTTGATAAAGGTGATAAGGGAAAGAAGACCCAATTTCCTTTATGAAACAACTCTGGAAGGAGGCAATAAGGGAAATGTCACAAAGGGACTGGGAGATGTTTTAAGTGTGTAAAGATAGGGTAAAAAGTAGCCAATTACTGTAAAAAAAAGAATAATGCAATGAATGGAAAAAAATTTCCAACTATGTAATCATACATAGTTATATGTCATAAATGTGGATAATTTTGACATTATCCAAAATGATGCTCTATTATAAGGGTTGAGAAGCATGATGATGATCGACAATCTCCATGATCAAGGGGGCACTAAAAGTCCTATGCTAAGGTGGATAATGATGAAAAATTACATGTAACCAGTACTTAAAATTAGTGTATATCACAATTTATTTCAATTTATGTCCTATTAGTTTATCTTTCATGTTTGCTAAGAACATTGAGTCCCCACCTGAAATGATATTATATCATTAGGGAAAAATTATATGAGTATTGTATCGTATGTTTATGTTTATGGGAATTTTGTTCTTGAAAATATTATAAGTCTCCATTTGGTTGAAATTTAGGCAAAATGATAAAGTTATATCCTATGCCTCAAGGCATCTGAAAATCCATGAGCAAAACTATCCTACGCATGATCTGGAGTTAGCGGCTGTGATGTTTGCATTAAAAATTTGGCAACATTATCTCTAGGGGGAGAAGTGTGAGATATATACTGATCACAAGAGTCTCAAATATATATTCACACAAATAGAGATTAATATGCACCAATGAGGATGGATAGAGATCATCAAGGACTATGACTGATCAATCCACTACCATCCCGGAAAGACAAATAAGGTGGCCGATTCTCTAAGTAAAAATGATCCTGCATCTTTATCAATGATGAGAATTGAAAATGATCTGATATTCTTATATTTGAAAAGGATGGACGTGGGAATCATTAAGGGGGGAGCATCATCAATCCTTTCTAAAATGGTTTCTCAACCATCCCTCATGGAGAAAAAAGGATGCTCAAAAAAAAATGAGGAAATTCTGAAAAGGGTAGAAGCTATCAGAAAGGGGAAATCCTCTGAGTTAAATATTGAAAAGGATCAGGTCATAAGGTTTGGGTTATGATTATGTGTACCATACGATCTAGAGATAAAGAAGGATATTTTGAATGATGCACATAACTCAACCTTCTTTATTCACCCAGGTAGCACAAAGATGCATCAAGATATCCAAGATAACTTTTGGTGGGATAATATGAAGAAGGATATTGATGAGTATATGTCAAAGTGCGCCTATTATGTCAACAAGTTATGGCTTAAAGACTAAAGTCTAAGAGATGATGTAACCAATACCCATACCAACATAGAAGTTGGGGAACATCACTATTAACTTTTTCACTGGACTTCCAATGAAATCCAGAGGAAACAATTCTATATGGGTCATTGTGGATCATTTTATGAAGACAAATCACTTTATCATGATTCAAGAGGACTTATCATTGGATCAACTTGTATGGATATATATCAAAGAGTTGTTAAGGATGCATGGAGTTCCGATATTTATTATACCCGATTGAGATCCAATATTGACCTCAAAGTTTTGGAACAGTCTCCAGTATGATCTAAGCAATGAACTGAACTTCAGTACGACCTATCATCCTCATACAGATGGCCAATCTAAGTGAACTATTCAGACATTGGAAGATATTTTGATAGCATTTTCAATGGACTTCAAAGGATGACAGGACCAACATCTTCCATTGGTCTAATTCTCTTATAATAATAGATTCCACTGAATCATCCGAATGGAACCATACGAATCCATTTATGGGAAAAGGTGTAGAACATAGGTGTTTTGGGATGATTTTAGTGAGCATAACCATCTTGGACCTAAAATGGTTAAAGATATTGTGGAGAAGGTGAAAACCATTTAGCAAAACATCAAGGCATCCCAAATTCAACAAAAGAGTTATGTAGACAATTGTCGACAAGACCTTGAGTTCAAAGTTGGAGAAATGGTATTTCTCTACATATCTTCGTGGAATAAGTTCATGAGATTTGGGAAGAAAGAAAATGAAAGTCCCAGGTACATTGACCCCTTCGATATACTTGATCGAGTGGGAGCTTTGGCCTATCGACAAGAACTTACACCTACCATGTCCAAAGTACATGATATCTTTCGTGTATCCCTTTTAAGGAAGTACATACCTGATCCTTCACATGTACTCTCTTTAGAGGTGGTATAGTTGGAGGATGATCTTTCTTACGAGGAGCAACCAGTGAAGATCTTGGATCGTAGAGATAAAGTTCTATGTAACAAGACTACTCAACTGGTCAAAGTACTGTGGATGAACAATAAGTATTAAGAGGCAACATGGGAACTAGAGGAGGCAATGAAGTAAAAGTACCCACACCTGTTTATAGCTTAGAACATAAAATGAAATTTCGAGGGTGAAATTTCATAAGGGGGGAATAATGTAACGACCCAAATTTTTATCAATTGAAATTATTTTATGATAAATATGTCATATAATCACATGAAATCACAACATAATGAACTACTAAGTACTATGTGACCTTTAAACATAATTTTGACACTTCTGTGTTTTGAAATTCAAAAATATGACATACACAGTTGCGATCTGTAAGATGTTTGGAGTCCGATAAGGCAAATATTTTTTGGTGAATATTGATCTACCCTTATAAATAGTAATATGACCCTTATGAATAGTAAATCATCCAAAATAATAGTAACCTCACCGTTGATTGTATAAATAAAATTTAGGCATCTTATAAGTGATAATATGACCATAATAAAAGTATTGGTATTTTTGTAAGTCATAAATAAATAATTAAAATTAACTAATAAATTTAAAGGAAAATATATTTTCCTAAAAAGTGTTCATAAATTAACAATTTTATTTCTTTTAGTTTTAAGATAATTTTATAAGACCTTATGTAATTTTTGAAAGCATTAAAAAATCAGTTATTGTATTAAAATATATATATATTTCAAGTAATTCATGATTTTAATTAAAAATTAAATTAATCATATTTAGAAAATTATTTGTGGAAAATGGATTTTATTGTTGGATTCTACACACTGAAAAATGGTTTCAGTGAATTTTTGATATTTTTCTGAAATACATAAATTTTTGGTGAATAGTAAAATACATTAATTTACTGTATAAATACATTATTATTTGAAACCACTATTATTGACATCATAAGTGATTTAAGAACCAAAATCTAGAAATAACATGAAATTATTACTATTTTTGGTCATGGAATCATCACTATTTCTGGTATTGAGGGAAATTAATAAACCGAGGAATTAAATATTAAGAAAACCCTCCTCCCGTCCACAATAAAAACCATCCACACTCCCCTCTTCTATTCACTCCTCTAAAGCCTTTTTACTCGACTAAGTTCTGACCAAATAACTCCCCAATATCCTACCCACATCTAAAATCCCTTTTTCTCCTCAAGAGACCAAATCCTCTCCCTTTAAGAGGCTCTCAAAAGAGACAAACTCAAGAGGTAAATTCCTCTTTCCGATTATTTTATTTTCTTTCAAGTTATTTTATTTTCTTGTTTCTTTAATCACCTTCCTGGAACCAAATGGTATGATAAATCCAGTAACATATATGTACTGGAATTATTTTATTCTAATTGGATATTTTATCATAATCTCTCCCTCCCCCTTATTTTTTTTTATAAATGGAAATACCATCCGAGATGTGTCAATTTATCACATTCAAGGACGACGAGTTTTCGATTTTCATTACCATTTTCAAGACTGGTCCTGAAACCATTTTAATGGTTTAAACAGATCCTAATATATGTATTTTATCTTATGTTATGTTATGGAATCTTTTTTCACACATGATGTAAAATAATAATACAAAACAAGTTAATTATGAGAAAAATCGCTAAATTAATCCAAGTGTTTATCATTAATTTTTTATATAATGATTCATCTTCACTCCAAGTAAACAAATTAAATTTATAACCATTTATTCTTATATATTGTCAATAATAAAATATGACTCCAATTCTAGACAACCATCCCCATTTTACAAGATTCTCCGTTCATAAAAAATAAGCAAATCGATCGTAAAGACCAAGAAAACAAATGGACCCAAACAATGAAATTGAACCACTTAACCCATCAAAATGGTAATTAATGAATTTTAAAAGGTTATAATAAATATTTTAAATATATAATAGGTTCTAGAATTATTAATTAATTAATCTAATTTTATTATTCAGGTCATTAATATCAAGTGAAGAACACTGTTAGACTTAAAATAAGGGATCCTCACCATTTCCCTTTTATTCAAGAATGTCCTCTATGTTATGACCTTTTATGTGTAATCATTAATGTCTGGGTATGATTTTACACCCCCAAAATACTATAATATTTATTTATAAGTGATGATAAACACATTTTCTCTCTCATTAATCCCTCTTAGGTACACTCGATACCATGCCAATAATACGTAAGGAATTCTACCTGAACCTCCTTTACTCCTTCAGGTTGACTTGTCTTTCTTTCTACCAAAATGAATTTATATTATCTATTTATGTGCATATTATAAATTATGTTTGAATTTAAAAAATTAATTTGTTAATATCCTTTCATCATTCTCTTTTGGGAATATCCATGTTTTTAAGTGATTCTTTCCTCAATACTTCCCGATAAGCAAACCCATTTTAAGGGAATTTCCCAAATTCTTACTCGATTTCAAGTGCACCCTATCTTCTATATTAATCCACCATTTTATTTATGAAATCGGTATTTTTATTATTAAAACATTATTGGTTCACTTATGTTTTTTTATAAAATATTATTCCCTTTTATATTTTAAATGCTCTTTAGTATTTTCCTTAAAACCGCACTAAAATGTTTTAATTCTAAAGTTTCTGAAATACATTTTCTTACAAGTTGTAACATATGTTTGACATAACTTACCATGATATATGAATTTTTATCTTATGAATTTCCATTTATGATTTAATTTCTTTCTTTCATGGACACTTGTATGATACACCCATTTATTATTCTTTATGACATGATTATGATACCCATTTATTTCCATGGGTACCCTTATGTTTATATATGATTGATTTTGTATGATTATTAATGTAGAAAAAATATCCATGAAAATGTTTATATTGGTGATCCCAAATATCTATCTAATACATTTAGTAAATTTTAGTCTCATGAGATGATATGTGCGACAGTCTTGGTAGTTAGCCTTGTCTTGTACTACCATGTGTGATGGTTTTGGTGGTTAGCCTTGACTTATGCTACCATGTGAAATAGTCTTAGTGATTAGACTTGAATCATAATGAATTCATGTTTTATGTTTATACCTGTTTCCCTCGGAATTCGGGGATGACCTCCTGGATGGGAGATTCAAATGTTCCGATCGGTTTCTAGCGGGTTTGTTCGTAGAACCGAAAACATCCAATGATTCCACATCCATTTGGACTTACTTTCCAAAGGTAGGCGCTCATTAGCTTTTGGACTGATGAGGCTTATGAATTTGCATTGGTCGAGAGGATGGGAGGTCGGACTCATCACACCTTTTTGAGGGGAATTATTGTCTATTCCGGGACTCTCTTTATAGATTTAAGTTATGTTCGTGAATCCTTATTATATTACCAAGTATAAAATGAGCTTTCCTTCAGTTTAACAATCAATGATTAAATATGTAAGAAATTTAGAGATTCTTTTATATGTATTCGAGGTTCTTCATCGATAGAGAATCATCTATATCTATTTAGAGATTCTTGGTCAATGGTATCCTTCAAAATATTTATATAAAAGTCTCTTGGTCATTATGATGACTAGGATGGTTTTAAAGCCACTCAGTGGGGCACTTGAAGTTTATTGTCATTCAGAAGGACATGAATTATTTCAAAGTTGGGATCAAACCCATAGATGGGCTACCTACGTATCCTTTGTTTTGGAAAAGGAATCAGAACCCACGTAGTTCGAATAAGGGAGTATGATGTTTATGATTGATGGCTCAAAGAAGGATGTCACAATTACTTTTACACTATAAGCTCACGTGAGTCATGCTCGGTGTGAGAAACAAGAGGTATTGGTAATAAAATAGACAATTGGGCCATGAAAAATGTAATCATAAGAAATGGTTTGGGGCTTATGTATATATGACTGCCCAGATAAATGAAGGTTAGGATTTTCTTTAGGGAGAAAATCCAGGAACATGGTCCATAAAGGTATATGTGCTTCATGGAGATTTGAATACTCTAACTTGGGACTTATTCCTAAAAAGGAAACCCAAATTATGAAAGGATTGATAACTGGGTTTTACTCCTGAGAAGGAATCCCAGATCAAACGTAAATTAGGACTGGTTAAAGATAATTTAAGGGACTTGGGGCTTACTCCTGAAAAGGAAGCCCAAGATTATGACTGGGACTTACTCTTGAAAAGGAGGCCCAGGTTAAGGGATTTATGACTGGGACTTATTCTTGAAAAGGAAGCCCAGGTTAAGGATTAAGTTTTGGGGCTTACTCCTGAAAAGGAAGCCCAAATTAGAGACTGGGGATTACTCCTAAAAAGGAAGCCCAATTTAGAGGATCTAGGGCTTACTCCTAATAAGGATGCCCAAAAATTAAGGGACTTGGGGCTTACTCCTAAAGAGGATTCCCATAATTATGACTGGGACTTATTCCTGAAAAGGAGGCCTAGGTTAGGGGACTTGGGGCTTACTCCTGAAAAGGAATCCCAGGATTATGACTGGGACTTATTCCTGAAAAGGAGACCCAGGTTAAGTATTCTCTCATCTTAAAGGATGAGGTTGAATGAATGAACTCTCAATCTTTAATGACATAAAGATATGTAAATCACTAGGTTTTGAGAGATATTCCACATAATTCCTTTCATATAAGGAAGTCAAATTAAGAAATCACGCCATAAATGGATTTGGAGAGTGTCTTAAAGACTAAATCTTGAAAAGGAAAGGTGTAATGTCTTAAGAGGGGTGAAATGGGCAAGAAAGGCACCCAAAAAGGAAGGGGCACTCCAGTCTTGGAAGGCGCGCAGGTACTGCGGCAACGCGCAAGTATTGGTCGCGCAGGTATACCTGCGCGACATAGTGGGTACTTGCGCGATATTCAACCAGTATTTGAAATACTTGAGCGACTCTTCATTAAAGCCTTTAGAATCCTCTTGAGGTTCTTCCAAAAAAGGGACGCGCAAGTTCTATCGAAGGAGTAAGGTGGCGAGCAAGTGTGACCACTTCCCTTAAGGGATGACCACTCAGGCGCGCAAGTGTTGATGAGTTTCAACACTTAGGCCTTACTCCCTCTCTTTAGATCTTCCGTTCTAGGTAAGAAATTACCTTAGAAGTGTTCCAGAAGCTTTGAGAAGAGACTTGGGTGTCGGGAGATTCAATCCGAGTTTATGGGAAAAAGATCCTCTCGAATGGGGGGCCCACAGGGTCTATTTATAGGCAGAAGAAGACCCCGGGCGGTTACCGAGCGGTTATTAATTAGGTCGCGCATGTCACTTGCGCGCCAAGGTGCGTCGCGCAAGTCCACTTGAGCGACCATGAAGGAACTTGCACGGCCTATGGGAAAAGTTTTCCTTGTTCATCCCTTTGTCGATTTTTGATGTTTTCTTCAATGGTTGAATCACTTTGTGCTCATATATTCCCCTTTTCCGATCTTTATATTCTGTGACGAAAGGAGTGTCAACAAAAGTCCCCCCTTAGAGTTGGATCCGGAGAGAAATAGAGGATTTGACTCTGAGGAAATCGAATACATCCAAAGGAAAAGGGGGAACTCAAGTCGTCAGGGCACAGAGGGTGGCGCACAAGTTCTCTCCGTGCAGGCCTTAACCGCACTGGGTATGGCGCGCAGATAGGCTTCCTAGCCTATAAATACACAGCTTTTGGCCGTGTATAGCATCTGATCCTGAATTTCTTGAGCTCTCGCCATGCAAGCCATCTTTGCCGCGTATGTCTCTTTTTCCACTGTTTCCTCGCTGCCGCGCTACTCTCAAGGTAATAGGACTTGCGCGGTGATACATGCACAACAAAAACTTTCGCGGCATATGTAACACTTGCGCGGAATCTCCATACTTGCGCTCCTTAATGACTTAGCCATTTTTTTTGATTTCTTTCACAAATTTTGCGAAAAATTAATCCATTTATAAATTAACTTATTCAAATCTTTGTGAAGAATTAATGGCTCTTAGACCCGGATTAATTGATGAACTGGCTAGCAGGCAGATAGATGATATGATGAACATCATTGGCCATGATTATTATACTGTCAAAGATATTACTCTTCCAAATTTGGCTAAGTATCTGAAGAAATATCATCTCAACTTTCCTCAAAGCACTTATCTACCTTTTTATGGCTATGGTCATCTACAAGAAGTCATTATTCCAGAAGTAAAGAATTATCTTCCATTTTCATGGTTTCAGAATTATACCAACTTTGCTTTAGCAAATATCTTAGGTGGAGGAGTATTTCTAACTACTGGAACAGTGGAGAAGGCCTATGTGATGCATCATAGCCCTTGCACACCAGATCTGAAAAAACATACACCTGAGCTTCAACCACATTGTCATCCTTCAATCTTCCAAAATGCTCAGATGGATCAATCCAAAGGCTGGAAGAAAAGTTGGGATTTCCGTCCTGGGGGAGGTGTGAAGCCAACTTGGATGTGGGCATACTGGGTGCGACAGACCTGCACAGAGTTTATCGAGGATCTGAAGAGAGCTGCAATATATGAAGTTGTCTGGGTTGGGCAAACATATGTTTACAGACATGATAACTTTCTGCCAGAGATACTCAGCCACTGGAGCCCAGCAACTAATTCTTTCCATTTGACTCATGGAGAAGTAGGTATCGGTTTGTGGGATGTCCACAAGATCTCAGGGGCTCCAATTTTGGGTGATATGTATGATGAATTCATTCCTCCCAAGGTGATTGGAATGATTCAAAGAAGACTCCTGCTTTAGCTTGAGAATTATTTAAGATCTTCCACAGGCTGAAGAGTTCAGAGACCTCATTAACTCATTTTAGAAAAGATATTCATCCGGAAGAATGGATGAATGTGTTTCTTATTGAGAAGAAAGGGATGGAGCCAAAAGAAAAAGGATCCAAGAAAAAGAAATCCAAGGATACCAGGCCCAAATGTCCTGCCACCTGTCCAAAACTTGAGAAGAGAGGAGCTCCTGGCACATTCTCGCCAACTCTAGAAGCAGGAGAGTCTCAAAAGTGGGGATATGAAGTGAATCAAAGAATTCCAAAGAAAAATCATTTGGCGGGTTTCTTGGCAATATGGCTCAGTGTTTATCTCTTGCCGGTCAGGGATTTGAAGGGAGGCGTTAGGCCAGGGACCTTCATCATTGCGGAAAAGTTGGCTGAGGGAAAAATGGTTGGGTTAGCTACCCCCATTTTAGCAAAGATTCAAAGGAGTTTACTTCATGTATTCCTGGGTAAATCCCCTTTAAGAATAGTGGGACCATTCCAGGTTTTGTGGGGATGGATCGCCACTCACTTCAGGAATTACAATGTACAGAATGGATTACAAATTCCTGGAAGCTCTTTCAGACCGTCAGTGCAAGCATTCTCTGGAATTTCTCCATTAGATGTTAATGGTTATGACATGAAAGTGAGGATGAGCATGTTTAAGGAATTCAAATTCTTTTCCTATGGAAGTCCGCCATCCGGGCGGTTTGTTGATTATGGGACAACACATTTGGATTTGAGGGCATACATGCTAGCTTGCAGGGATGGTGTGTTAGTAGCCAGGATTGATGGAGAGATCATATGTGAGACCTATGCTCCATATAGATTTGCAGACCAATTCAAATGTCTGCAACAGATTGTTGTATCCCCTCCGGTACATGTCAGGTTAGAGCAACATCTGATGGTTGCTTGACAACTATGGATGCTGACATCAAGAGAGAAGACTGAGGCAGTATTTGATCTACCAGTTGAAAAAGCGGCACCTAATTTGACTACATATTATTCCGAACACTGGATAGCATCATACCCCAAAGGGATATTGAATCACCCAGTATCTCAAGTGGGAAAGAGAAAGAGGACTGTAGAGAAATAAACCCTTCCTCATGAAGGTGACGCTTCCCCACCTGAAATAGGTTCAACAGACTCCTCTTCTAGAACTGATTCATCGGATTATCATGATGGGGATGATGAGGCACAACCGGCAGCAAAGCGGTTTCGTGCCCGATATAATCCTCCGGCCAGAATTAAAAGACCCACTCCATCAACTCCTGGTGAGTTGTTTCATTGTAGTAATTTCAATAATTGCTACTTTATAAAGTAATAAGTCTTACTTTTTTATTCTCTATCTGTAGCTGCAGGAGCTGGGAAGAAATTAAAATCAAAAATTGTAGGACCTTCCTCACAACCTTCATATCTAAGACCAGAGGCTGTTCAGCTATGGCAGGGCTTATACTGTGGTACTAAGACAACCTGGATGGATTTGTGTGAGGGCCTACAACTTTCTCGAATAGGAAATCTTATAGCTTCTAAAAATCTTCAATACGAAGATAACCCCAATGAAGTGCGAGCTTACATCAGAGAGCTGGAAATGCTCATATATGCCACTGATGACTCTGTTCCTATCACCAGGCGGGTGAAGGAAATGATTGATCATGGTGCCATTGAGGGGGCTGGTGGTTCTGGAGATGAGGAATGGCAAGAGTACGTGGCTCCTGAAGATGTAAGTTTTCTTTACTTATTTTCTTTGCAACTTGATTTTAGTTGAAGCTTTGTTACTTAAGGAAGTTATTTTCTTCATCTCGCAGCTTGCAAAGAAAGGAACTGGGGTTCCTTCACCACAGTATAGCCCTGGTGGTACTACTATCGGGGCTGCTGCTGATTCTCCTCACGAACCAGGCGAGGTATCTCCAGGCCAGCAGTCCATGAATGAGGCGCTGGACATAGCCTTCCATTCGCCAATTCAAGTGCCAATAAGGGAGACTACTGATACTCCAAAAAAACAAAAGAAGCAAAGGCAACGAAGGAGGAAATACACAGCTAAACGCTTCATTAGTAGCGGTAAGTCCTTCGAATAATCATGAGTTTATACTCATAATCACATGGTTACTCATATTTCTGAGGATTGCAGGGGCTTCTTCAATTTACCCCTTGAGGGAAGGGACTGACCCTCCTTCAAAGGCCGTGGAGGGTGCTGTAGAATGATCACAGACCCAAGATGACTTGGTTGATCCTAGAGAAGAGCTAGCATCCATTCCCAGTATCCCTCCTACTGCTGAAGATGCTATCCAGGGTCAGGGGTTGCTGGACATAAGTCGGCAAGAAGATGTAGAAAATGATCCCACCGGTGAGACTAACCAGGAT
Organism: Viscum album; assembly: GCA_963277665.1. Classification (NCBI taxonomy): domain Eukaryota; kingdom Viridiplantae; phylum Streptophyta; class Magnoliopsida; order Santalales; family Viscaceae; genus Viscum; species Viscum album. The sequence goes on along the minus strand of OY728141.1, from coordinate 1,370,518,148 downwards.
TCTGAAGTATCATTGGATGAAATAATGAATCAAGGAATGACTTTCGAAGAATTTTATGATCATGCTAAGTTGTCATGTGATTTATAAGATCTTGGGCGTGAGTTCTACCCTTCTCCCAATTTTTTTTTAAAATTTACACTTCTAACCATGACTGAAAACAATATGCAGTTTCTTCCGTAGAAGCTGTTGAACTGCCAATGCCTGAAGAGGGTGTGGACATTGATGTCAACCCTACCATTGCAGAAACATTAGCTCAAGTAGAGCTAAACCCAATAAACTCTCCTGAGACCCATCTTGAAAATCCTGTTGAGACCGGGAAAGATGGGGAGAAGTCTTCTCAGGTTGCTGAACCATACTTGGGTAAGGGATAACAATATTTGTGATTGTACTTTATTCACAAGACAATCTATTCTTTTGTTATCCTTTGAAGCTAACTAAATATTTCAATTAATCATGCAGGACCATCAAATACAATGACTAGATCCGGAGGTGAGGCCTCAGCCTCTGCCCCAAAAGTAATTGAAAGTGAAGAAGCACAAATCAGGGGGGAAAAAGCAGGACAAGGCACTTCTTTAAGTGCATTAATTCCAGATTACATTCCCCCCTCTGACGATGATGTTGAATCAGATCCAGAGATGCTTAAAGCGTTCAGCTTTTCACAACGTAAGGCATGGAACAACATATGGAACATCATATCTAGGGTGCCTTTAGAAGAACTACCATCGAAAATTCCTCGATTGTTATCCCAATTTGTTATACTAGGACTTGGTGGTTTTGGATATGAAAAGATCCACGCCACGGTGAAATAGATCATTTTCAGGAGGGAGCAGGCTCAAAAAAGTCACGAAGATTTGATCAGAGTGAAACTATCAGTCAACATAGGTGAATTTGAGGCTGCGGTATCCCAAGCTGAAGCTGATTATGCTGCCAAGATGAAGGAGATGAAGCATAAAATCAAAGAAAAAGTTTTCTAGCAGGTGCAACTCCAGCAACAATTAGATGCTATTATTGGGGAACTTGATCAGCTTAATAAATCATTGGATGAAACTCATATGAATGGCATGAAAGCCATCGCAGATGCTAAGAAGGAACTTCATCAAGCTGAAAAGAGTGAAGCTGGTCAAGTGCATGAGCTTCAAGTAACTGCTGATAAATCTCAGGATGCCGTAAATCAAATGAAGAGTTATGTTGAAAGCCTCTTGTAATTCTTGAAAAAGAGAAGAGACTCCAGTATGTGGATGTTCTTCTAACTCTTGTGTATCAATGAAAAACACTTTCATCTTCAATCATTTTTACCTGCATTCTTTCACTACCTGCTTCAAATTTACTTAAGCCAATGGGATTAGTAAGCATAGTTTGATTTTTACTAGGATTATTACAAATAAACCTACAAAATTTGAACCTTTTAATTGCCCAATATTACCTAAATCATACGAAAATGTATATTTAGTGAGCTGGAACTTGACTTTTATTCAGAGTTCCTTTGTCTTTTGTGGGTAGTTTAAAGTCATGTGTGCCGGACATAAAGGGACTAATGTTTAAGGTTGAAATAGCTTTGACCAAAATGGATTAAAATTGATTCAATTCCTTGACAATTTATCTGAAAACATATTACCATACTCAAGTATGAGGGAAAATATGTAAGCTATGACTTAAGAATATTTGAATCTGAGGAATGATATGAAAAAGAGCTAAAAGGCATTAGAAGAAATAGTTTCCAAGAATGAAGTTACCATTATTTAACAAACCCATTAGGGGGTTGAATTATGCAGGGCCACCTAAGGGCATTGTCTGCATAGTTAAATAAAATTGTATCTTTTGGCTAACAAGTCTGTTATATAGATTGTTTATGCAAGGCCACCTATGGGCACGTGCTGCATAGTCAGGCAAAAAGAACTCTCAGAAATTTACTTTCCTAGTGCTAAAAGCCAGTGAAAGTTTATGGAGATTCAAATTTTCTAAAGTATAGAGTTTGCTGTATGGAAATAGGTACTTGAATATGGAGAAGATATTTCCAGACAAGATTATCGAAGAACTGGATGAATATCACTCCTACGAAGGTCTGACCCAAACGTAGGGAAGAAGAATAAACCATAGACTTGAATACTTTCAGTTCGTGAAAAAGGATATGGGACAAATATGTTAAGGATGACTATTTTCTTTGCGGATCCCTACATACTATCGTTTAAGAAAAATAATTACAAAAGAGGCATTCTTCCCAAGAATGAAGTTACTATCATTTAACAAACCCGTTAGGGGGTTGAATTATGCAGGGCCACCTAAGGGCATTGACTACATAGTTAAATAAAATAGTATCTTTTGGATAAGAAGTCTGTTATGTGGACTGTTTATGCAAGGCCACCTATGGGCACGTACTGCATAGTCAGGAAAAAGAATTCTCAGAAGTTTGACATTTTTGTGACTAAAAGTCATGAAAAGGGTTATGAAGATCTGAAAATATTTAAGGTTAGGATTATAACACATAAAGATGGGTATTGTCCAATGTATATAGAGATACATAGGTCAATGATAACCATAATCATGTTGTGGATGGGTCCTGAATTGAAATTGTGGACTTCACTGCGTATCTCATAAGAATGAGAATCAAGCCATACATAGTTCTTGAAATGCAGTTTAACGTCGCGCTGTACGGAATACAGTTTAACGTCATGTGGGATGAAATACAGTTTAACGTCATGCGAGACGAAAGTATGAGAGATCTTAGTTTAGGGTCATAGAGTTCAGACCATAATAATGAATACACAGTGTGTGTTTTCATGAGGACTTTTTAGCCAAGGGACTGAAAGTGAAATTTGGGGTTAGGCCCAAAAGACTTGGGGATGGATTCGAGGGATACTCGAACTTTCCTACGTATCCCATAAGGATGGGAATCAAGCCCACATAGTTCTAGAACTACCCTTTGTACAAATTTGGTTCGTACATGTGAAGGGTGAAAGGGGACTTTAGTGCAATGATGGTTTAACCCGAGATAAAAAGTTTAGGCATTACCATGTATGCACGTAGTCTTTTGAAATGAAACATGATTGAAGAATCAATGTCAATAATAGTTCTCTCTCAAATGCGGAAATCAAAGAGTATTGTAGTTTATTGTCGTACCAGACAAAAGTGTTGCATAGTTTAACGTCATATAACAAGGACGAAAGTGAATCAATGTAAAGATATTGATTCTAGGGGCGGTTTTACGAATCAACATCATATGAGATGGTGGTGAACCGATGTGAAGAGATTGTTTTTGGGCTTGAACCCTGGGAGGTTGCCTACATACCCAGCCTGGAGGGCAAGGATCAAAGTCTGTGTAGTTCAATTAAAGAATGAATTAATGATCAAGTCATTCTTGGGGACAACGATCTAATAAAAAAAATGTTGTTGGGACTTATACATGGTTAGTGGACCAAAGAGAGTGTTACAGTTGAGGTTTTCTCTTAGCTCACGTGAGTCATACTCGGTGTGAGAAACAAGAGGTAACAACAACCTTAACGATGCATAGTTTAATGTCATGTAGGACATATAAAGGGACTATGCAGTTTAAAGTCTTGCAGTTAGGACTATTGGTGCTGCATAGTTTAGTGTCATGTAGCAGGGACAAAATACAGTTTAATGTCATGTAGGACGTATTATGAACTTTCTGTACAGTTTAGCGTCATGTAGTTAGGATAATGGGAACAATAGAGTTTAACGTCATGTTGGACGAAAGGGGGGAACTGTGTAGTTTAATGTCATGTAGTGAGGACAAAAGAGTGCACCATTTTAACGTCATGTTGGACGCAATGGGGATTATTTTTTTACAGTTTATGTAGTTTAACGTCTTTCCAGACGTAAGGGACTTTTATACAGTTTAGCGTCATGTAGTTAGGACGTCACAGTTTAACGTCTTGCTGGACGTAAGGGACTCTTAAATAGTTTAGGGTCATATGCATGGACCATGGATGGTGCAGTTTAATGTCATACAGGACCATGGTGTAGTTTAAAGTCATACATGACTTTTTAGGGAATTTTTTCACAGTTTAATGTCGTGTGGGATGAAATTGCAGTTTAAGGTCATACTGGACCATTGCTGTATAGTTTAACATCATGTAGCAAGGACGAACTGGTGCTGCACAGTTTAGTGTCATGTTGCGGGGACATAATGTGAATACTTTGTATTTTATACAAAATATTTCTTCAAAAATCTGGCATTAGTTGGAGTAGTAATGTGTTATCCATCCATCAAGATTAATGAATAAGCTCCATTGGAGTAGAACCTATGTATTGAATAAGGTCCTTCCCATTTTGGCTCAAGCTTGGGAGGTTTATTTCCTGGTATTATTGGAGTTCTGAGAACTAATACCAATTCTCCCTAAATGAATGAACGAAGACAAAATTTTTTGTTAAAAGCTCGTGCTATTCGATTCTGATAGATTTCCAAGTGGTGCAAAGTGCACAATATTTTCTCATCTAACCGTTCCAATTCATTCAATCGCTTTTGGGATTGCTCATCTGTAGATAACTGATCAAAAATGGCTACTCTGAGTGAGGGAAATTGAACTTCAATTGGCAAGACTGCTTCTGTTCCATATACCAACGAATATGGAGTTGACCGCGTTGCATTGCGGGTGGTAGTCCGATAAGCCCATAAAGTATGAAAGAGTTTATCAGGCCATGACCTCTTATCTTTATCCACCATCTTTTGCAGTATATTTGAAAGAGTCTTGTTAAAGGCTTCTATTTGGATATTGGCTGCCGCATGATACCGAGATGAATGGTTGGATTTAATGTTGTATTCTTGATACAATTTCTTCACCTCAGAAGAACATAATTTGGTGTCGTTGTCCGTCAATATGGTATGAGGGACACCAAATCTAGTAATGATGTTAGACTTGATGAAGCTAACAATGCATTTAGAACTGACTTCTTTGATAGGTACTACCTCTGCCCATTTGGAAAAGAAATCAGTAGCAGTAAGAATGTACTTAAACTGCTTGGCCGTAGCTGAAGGGTAAGGTCCCACCACATCCATTCCCCATGTGGCAAATGGCCATGAGTATTTAGCTGTATGAAGCAACTCTGGAGGTTGATGAATGAAGTTGGCATGTACTTGACATGAATGACACTTCTTTGTGAAATCAACACAATCTTGTATCATTGAAGGCCAAAAGTATCCAAGCCTTCGAATTTGATCAGATAATCTATGTCCAGACTGGTGGGCACCACATACTCTTTCATTCACTTCTTTCATGACAGCCATTGTCTTTTCACCATCAATGCATCTGAAGAGAACTCCATCAAAACCACGTTTGTAGAGAATTTTCTCTAGGTGGTTTGGGCCATCATAATGAGTAAAATTGACCACACGTCGCCAGATTTGTTCTTTCTCAGCTCTATCAGGTGGAAGTGTTCCATTTTGAAGGTATTCCCTGATTGGTGACATCCATACTGTAGTATGACCATACGGTTCAGGAATGGGACTAATTTCATTAATTTCCTCTGTTCTGGCTTGAACATAAGGTGAAATTGCATGACGGTGGGCAATACTGATGGTTATCTCGTCCCGATTTGGATCTGCTAGAGCTGTGGCTATATTAGACAGTGCATCAGCTTGAGCATTTTTTGATCTTGGGACATAAGAAAATGTCGGTTCTGAAGGGAATTCCGCCATTAACTTTCTAACGTAATAATACAAATGGATTAACTCTTCTTTTCTGATGGCATAATCCCCATTGACTTGTCTGATTACCAGGTCTGAATCACCTTTCACCTTTAAGTGATTCACATGTGCTTGAAGTGCTAACTCCAAGCCTGTCATAAGAGCTTGGTATTCGGCTTCATTATTGGTACCACCTTACCACAATAAAAAGGAATAAGGTAACAATGCCTTATCTGGAGAAATGAGTACAATTCCTAAACCAACTTTGTTGAATTTAGGATTTTCCATTTTCTTCCCTGTTGGACTTCTGGAAGCACCATCAAAATACATTTCCCATGTTTGAGGACACTCTTGAATAGAAAAAACTTCCTCATCAGGGAGTTCAATATCTGAAGACGTGTCTTCCACTGAAGGATGTTCAGCCAGGAAATCAGCCAGAGCTTGGCCCTTTATTTCCTTTTGAGATACATACTGAATGTCGAACTGCTGCAAAATAACTTCCCACCTTTCTAGACGTCCTGTAAGCATTGGACGACTAAGGATGAATTTGAGCGGATTATTGCGAGATACCAATTGGACCTCGTGATGTTGCAGGTAGTGTCTCAGTTTTTGAACTACAAAGATTAATGCCAGGTAGCACTTCTCAATACTTGAATACTGGGTTTCTGCTTCAAGCATAGTTCTACTAAGATAGTAGAGGCTATTTTCATTCCCAGCATCATTCTTTTGAGCGAGAAAGGCACCCAATGATCGCTCTAGAGCTGTCACATAGAGGATAAGTGGTCTACCTTCAATAGGTGGCATGAGTACTGGTGGACTCAAGAGGTATTTCTTGAGAACATCAAACGCTTCTTGACATGCTTCAGTCCACTGGTAAGTGACTCCTTTTTTCAATAATTTGGTAAAGGGTAAACTTTTTCCTGCCAAATTGGCGATGAAACTCCGAATATAGGCTAAGTGTCCTTGAAGTCCTCTTAATTATTTCAAATTATGAGGAGGTGACATACCAAGGATTGAATTGGTCTTCTCAGGATCGACTTCAATACCACGATGGCGTACAATAAAGCCGAGGAATTTTCCTGAGGTTACCCCAAAAGCACATTTTAAGGGGTTAATCTTCAAATTATGTTGTCGAAGCTTGTGGAATATGACTTCCAAATCAGCCAAGTGATTAGAACGTTGTTTGGATTTAACCACCAAATCGTCTACATAGCATTCAACAAAATTTCCTAAGAAAGGTTTGAAGATACGATGCATGGCGCGTTGATATGTTGCACCTGCATTCTTTAAACCAAAGGGCATCACCCGGTAACAAAACACACCTTGAGGGGCTCTGAAGGATGTAGATTACTCATCTTCTGGGGCCATTCGGATCTGATTATATCCGGAATATCCATCCATTAAGGAAAGTATTTCATAGACAGCCGTCACATCAATTAAGAGTTCTGTAATTGGAACTGGGAAATCATCTTTAGGACAATACCGATTAAGATCTCTGAAATCGATGCAAACCCTAATTTGTCCGTTCTTCTTCTTTACAAGGAAAATATTAGACAACCACATAGGATACTGAACTTCTCTGAAGAAGTTATCTTTGATCAGCTTATCCACTTCAGCTTCAATTTTGGAAGCATAAGTTGGGTGTGTTCTTCTTGCGGCTTGCTTAAATCCTCGATGTTCTTTTGGTAAACCCAAATGATGAGTAGCAATATCAGGATCAAGCCCAGGAATTTTTGTATAGTTCCAAGAAAAAATATCTTTATTTTTCTTTAGAAAAGAAGTATACATTTCTTTCTCTTCAAGGGTCATGGCCGCAGAAATTAAAGTTGGGCGTGGATCTTTCTCTGTACCCAGATTTATTTTTCTGAGTTCATCCACAGTGGTAGAGATACCTTCTTCAAATGCTGGAGGAGCATCTCTAAGATCTTCCTCTTCCTCTTCATCATGTGCTATTTCTTCCGTTTCTACTTGCATAGTAGATGACAAAACGAAATTTTCATGATCAGAAGAGATGTCAAAGTTTTCACATTTTGAAGAAGAAGCTTCCATTTCCGACCCTATTGATGATAAAGGGCCTTCTTTGGGAAATAAAGAGGAGATGATGGATTGATAATTGACATCATTATTCACCTCCGATGTTGCTATAACTTCTTATGGACTGATTGGTGAAGTATAGACCAGTTGGATTTCAGCAGATGAAATGAAGATGTCACCACTTGTGCTTTCATCACTGTTTGGTAGGTTACCAATTTCTCCCATGTTGTCTGGCTCAATTGCCGTAATTGACATTATGGATCTTTCCATAAGAGTATTTTGATTTGGGCCTATTTTATCAATTTTAATGATAGGTAACACATAATCTGTACTCACATGTGTAAATGGATTTATTGAAATTTTCTCCAAACCATATGGAGCATTAACTTTGGTAATTTCCTTCATTGTAGATTTTTCTTTTCCCTTCATGTGATAAAATTCCACCTCAATGTACTGAGACTCACATGTCTTGAACGGGGTCTTATCACCATACAATGTTCCAACTTGACCATTGAAACAATATTTGAGACATTGATGGTATGATGAAGGGATAGCTGCATGCTGATGCAGCCAGGGTCTTCCAGGAAAGACGTTGAAAGCTGAGTCTTGATCAACAATCATGAAATCCGAATTGGATACAAGATCTCCAAACTGAGTTCTGAGTGTAACTTCGCCCAGTGGTTCTTGTTCATTTTTATCATATCCTTGTAACATCATGGTAGAAGGAGATAAATCAGATTCCGTGAGGCCCAACCGACGAAGTGTACGAATGGGCATGAGGTTGACTCCTGAACCATTGTCAATGAAAGCTCTTCGGATATCTACACCATTGACTTTTCCAGATAAGTACAGAGGTTTTATGTGCCCATGAAAAACATCATCTTCATCTTTATCAGTAAAAGATATCACTGCATGGCATTCTGCAGTATTATTCTCTATGTGATAGACTTCAGCTGCAGCAATTTCAGCTTCAAACTCCTGAGGACTTGACAAAGATTCGATGAGTGCTTCCCAAAGATCTTTTGACAGATTCAAAGAATCCAAAATTGATAACTTGGCTGGTACTTGGGCCAAGTCTTTCAATATATCATACTTTTGATCTAAAGGTCTGCGTTTCCCAACAGGAATATGCGGTTTAGCAGGTACCTTGGAAGCAGATGCTTTGGAAGCTGATGCATCTTGTATTGGGATAAAAGTTGGCAACATCCTAGGTTTTGTAAGATTAGACCAATTAGATCCATTTACTTGCTGAGATAAAGAAGATGGAACCTTCAATCGGTCTTCTAAAATAACTGTGCCAAGACTGAGTTGGCTATTAGCAGAAAAACCTGCTTATTCTTTTTGAGCTCGCTGAAGGGCTCTACCATGAGTTTCTGCTGCATACATAGTGCTAGCAGGGGTAGAATTGGAGTAGTGGATTCGGAAAGATCCACGTCTTCCCCTGTATCCTGAACCTCAGGAACTTCCTCGGATTCCCTTATTTGATACAAGGAATTCAGGATCATCAAAATTGAAATTACGACTGGAATACGGATCTGTTAATTGCATCATATTAACAGAACTGAAGATTAACTCTTCGTCTAATAAAGACTCTGCCTGACTAGCCTGTTTAGGATGTGCCGTTTGATGGGACGGTGCCCGTGGTTTTAAAGTAGATGGCATAAAGTCTACCAGAGTCAAAGACAATTTAGGCTTTGACACATACTCATATTCTTCTGATTCATTTTTCTTCTTTGAATCAAACCGTTTCTTTGAGGACTTTCTCTCTGACAAAGTGGGTTTTACCAAAATATTCATAGAAGAAGACACAATTGGTTTCTTTAATTGTGTTCGCAAAATGGCATGAGTCCGGTTGATTGTCTTTCTGACCATCCAATCATCATACTTCTGTGCATTTCTGCTTTTAACTTATTGCCATTCATCTTCCTCCTCTGGAACTGTAGCAGTAACACATGCTACCTGAGTCGAAGAACCTTTCAACTTGACTTGTCCCAAGTCGACCATCTTTTGTAGGAGGTCTTTAAAGATAAAACACTCCTGGATAGGATGCCCCAACATTTGATGAAAGGGACAATAATTGGGACGGTCTTCATGTCCTTCCTTGTTTGGCCTCTTGGGTACTGGTAATTGAACCAAATTATTTTCCAGAGCTGAAATGAAGTAACCAGGAACTTGCTCATTTCGGAAAGAGTATGTTTTACTCTTCAAATCCTCAAATTGTATTCGTCGTTGATCTTTTTGATCAATTGGACGAAATGGCCTTTGTTGTTGGCGTTCAGGAGGTGGAGCCCTTTGAGAAGATGAAGGTTTTGAAGTAGAAATAGGTACAAGCGCTTGTTTAAGAATAACTGTAGCAGTTTCTACTTTACCCATTCTCCTTCCGGAAGCTGATGGAATTACACAAGATTTAACCTTAGCCTGTATAAGGGAATCTTCAATCTGCTGAGCGATTGAAGTAAGGTCTCGAAACCCTCCTGTGTATTTCACAGGGATCAATGGTGTGCGTAATTCGTCATGCAAATTTGCCACATAGACTGGAAATAGCTCTTCCTGAGGGAGTGCTAAACTCAGGGAATACGTTAATCCCTTCCAGTGAGCAATGAAATCAGAGACTCTTTCATTCTCCCTTTCCTTGCAGTTTGTAAGATCGAAAACTGTCGTTTTTGGAAAAGTTGAGCTGAACTGAACAAGGAATTTTTTATGAAGATCCTCCCATCCGATGATTGACCGGGATTGCAAGCTTGTATACCAGAAAAAAGCTGGTCCTTGCAAGGTTTGCATGAAGCATCTGAGTTTCACTACTTCTTGCTACTCTGGAGTTCCCATCATAGGATCACAACAAGACACGTAATGCGTCAACTGTTGTTCAGGGTCGCTTGATCCATTGAAAGTAGGGAAAACAGGGTTTCCAAAACTAGATGGAGGAGAAATTGAATCAACCCATTCAGGGTAAACTTTCTTTTCTGGTTGAACTTGCGCCCGTTTCCCTTCCATAGTTTCTAACCGAGCTGTTAATGACTCAATAGTAGTTATTAAATTTTGAGAAACATCAGGTTGAATTTGGTCTTGGGTAGGTGCAATGAATGGAGCTTGGATAGACGTGGTGATTGGTGCTGCAACTGATGGTAGCATTGCCAACCGTTGTTGCGTTTGACCCGTAGGATTAGACCTCTGAGGGTATACTGATAAAGGAGGATATTCCTGATCCATCTCAGTAGTTACAACAAATTCCTTCGACTGTCGGACTTTAGCATTCTTAAGAAGAAGACTACTCTGAAGTAGTTCTGCATTCAACCTTCTTAATTCTTTCATTTCTTCCTCTTGTTGTGCAAACCTTTGCTCTAACGAGGGCGATTGAACTTCTCCAGAGGAAGGATATGTAACCTGATTATTTCCCCTCCCTTTGTTGGATACTTTTTGTAGAGAAGGAAGTGGATTACCTAGGTTCTGAGTAATCCTTTGACTTTGTGTATGCACACCTTCTTCATTTGTATCAGCGCGTACATTTTCTTGAGCAGGATGCTCTTCATCTGAGTCCCCTGAGTGAGTCTCCTCTGGTGGATTAGCAACAACGGCATTGATGACATTGATTGATGTATAATGCATCACATCCCTTCTATCAACATTTCTGTGATATTGTCTTCTTTCATGTCTTTGATGAGACATTGCCTTTTGTTGAATTAATCTTTTAGGAACTTCTTGACGAGCTATAACTTGGAGGGAATCTCCTAATAATTTGGATCTTCGTTCCTCTTGGGGATTCTTCCCCAATCGAGAAAAGACCGATATTCTCTGAGAAGGGGATTGATGATTTGAAAGAGTCCCCTGTCTCGAGAACTGGGGATGTTCCTACTACTTCCGCTCAACTCCTCGAATCCCATTTGTTGACTCCGAGGATTGGGTTAAAGGAGTCCCCAGTTTGACAAGCTGGGGTGGCTCTTGACATGCTATGTCTGAGACCTTCTTAAAAGCTCTCTTGATCTTGCGAATCTTAGTTTAGAAATTAGCTGGATGCATTAGCCTGTATCCACTTTTATCACCTGGTTTAATAGACCATTGGATGATTTCCGAAACTTCTGTCATTTGATGATGTGTTTGCTCCATACGAGAGGCTTGTGCAATATTCTCTCCTGCTTGATGTAGGATAAATTCAACAACTTGTTCTCTATATGCTTGATTTTGAGAGGAACTAGTTGAAGCCTGTTCTTGAGTAAGCTTTTGATTATGAACAAAGCCCATTGACTGTGGCCGGCCATGGGAAATAACATTGCATGAGACCATTTTCGGCGGGCTTTGCTGACTGGAAAGCACTGTGAAATGTAGTGCTCCGTGAACACCCCATCTTCTGATATGAACACCAGATGGAGCATTGGAAATTAACTGACGCAATTTTCTTAGTGCGCCAAGGCATGAACGTTGAAGGGTTCTCTATTTCTTTTCAGCCTTCAGATACCGAGAGACTGATAGAGATGCCAAATCAATCTGACGTTGTAGCCCTTCTATTATATTAAGATGATTTTCATATTCATCATAAGATAATACCTTATTCTTTAATTGATAAAGAGTTTTCCATATGTTGAGATGAATATCATGGACTCCATCTTCCGTCAACATCTTTGGAATGTCATACTGGGAGTCAGACAAATTCCAAAACATGACTGGTACCTCACTTTTCACCAGTTTTTTCCTCATGTTCAACATTTCCTCTTTATCATTAAATGAAGATTCTTCTACCTGTTTTGACCAGAGTTTCTGTTTCCTTGTTGCTTCATCGGATTCAACAAGTTTGGTAGAGAGATCATTGATCAAACTAGAAGATGAATGACTTAGAGGTGGTTCGGAGAATGACCTACACCCTGATATATCATCTGATTGATAAATTATTTCACTTGCTAGCGATAAAGCATCATACATGACTGGTTTCGCATTTGCAAGTGCCTCAAGATAAGAGGGATTTCTCGGCACTACATTGTCCACTGGAGTATTTTCCAGGCAATGTGAATCACTACTGCAGAGAGGACTTTCGCAGAGAAATTCATCATCATGGGGAGGACCACCATAATGGGTTACATCAAAAGATGAGATCTCTTGCTCCTTGGTCTTCTGACCACACAGAGGGTTCCTGTGGCTCTCATCTGAAGAAGAAACTTCAAGATTGACCGAATTTTCATGAAGCAAGCCTTCATGAGGAAGTGTCTGTTGAAGACTTTCGGAATTAATGTTCCCGTTATTGGGAACTGAGGGAGTAGAATCTTGAATTCCAACAGATAAATGTCTGAGGGCTCCAAGAACTCCAGCTTCGAGCAAGGCCTTGTTATAGATTGGCCTTTGATCTCCTGACTGTGCTGGGTGGATCTTTTTCTTAGATATCTTCTTACTCGCTTTGGAAACCACTTGTTGACGAAAGTGGTTACTCTGAGCAGGTGTATGTGCCTGATCAGGAAAGATGGTCAGGTTAGGCTGACGATCTCCACTCAAATCAGGTGTATGTGCCTGACTTGGTTGTCCGTATGATATGGGGGAGTATGCCCCATAACCCTTTTGGACTGGAACAGATGTGTGTGTCTGTTCCGGAGTGAATCGTTGATTTGTCACTCCACTGCTAGGGATAGATTTATGTGTCTTTCCCTGAGATGATGCTGAAGCTGTTATGATATCCTGGAAAGCATCCAGAATATGAGAAGGAATTTTCTTCTGCTCTTTCACCATTGACAAAATATGTTTGGTGACTTCAGCTGCCGGAACGGGGATATACGTCCATTCCGAGCTTGGAGTAGGTTTATGTGTCTGCTCCTGTCCTCCTTTTAGTGTCAGTGAATCCTGACAGTACTCAAGTGTGGAGGCAGAGAGTTGAGTCTGCCTCCTGCTTATCGTCGGAGCTTTCCGACTGACTTCTCCATGCGCTACCAAGCGAGACTTTTGGTAGGCTTGATTAGTACTAGCAGGTGTATATGCCTGCTGATTACACTTCACCAAATGCGGTTGACGATATCCATCATATGTAGTCAGGCGAGCCTGCTGACTAACTGATGATGTATAAGCAGGTGTATGTTCGTGCCTATAGTACTCTGCCGGAATTGCCTGATGGGATTGGCTTGATGCTGCCAGACGAGTCTGCTGGACATCGGAATTAAAACAGAAAGGTGTGTGTGCCTGTTCATTTTTTTCCCACCAAGTTAGGTTGGTGGACTTCTCCGGAGATGGTAGGGATAAAAACCTGCCCATTGTTAACCGGATTCCGTCTCTGGCGGTTCGTCTTGCCTTCTCGGGTTCGAGGAACCTGAGCTGAATGCCTGGAGTCGGTACCTTCATCATGTTGAGGGAGCACTACCGCACGAGTCTGGCGGCGATTGTTGATGGGAGCCCTCGGGAAGGACTCCTGTCTTTTTGAATTAAGGCCCTGAGGGACCTGCTCATTCACTTCCTCAGAGTAAGGGAGCGAATGAAAATTGCATTCCGGGGATAACGACCCGAAACGGTTGGAGACAGTAGTCAGCACCGCCTGCCTCTTGATCACTGGTCGTCGTTGTCCAGACGACCTGTGTGAGTTGTTCACTTGGAGGGCCTTTCGGGTAGCCTCCAGAGTTGGGATGGTACCGTGTTGACGACACTCCTTAACCAGCGCATTTGATACCCAGCGTTGAAGACGCTGAGTAGGTGATGTCATCCTCAGAGAGGATGACGATCCAGTAGGAATAGCAGCAGTGGTATTTGTAGCAGCAGTATTCACAGATGTTAATTTGAGAGCAGCCATTATGGAAATACAGAAGATCTTGGAAAAGAGTTCCTTTTTGATATAACATACGTAATCAAGATAAAATTCAGCCACTTCATCCTTTGGATGAGCACACTTGTCAATGATTGTTTTTGTTAGCCCTCTTATTGAGTTTTAAATAGGGGCTTAACAAATAGGTAAAACATCATTTTAACTTGGTTAAGGATTCACGTCGGGTTCACCATTTTTTGTTTCCCTCGGAATTCGGGGATGACCTCCTGGATGGGAGATTCAAACTTTCCGATCGGTTTCTAGCGGGTTTGTTTGTAGAACCGGAAACATCCAATGATTCCACATCCATTTGAACCTACTTTCCAAAGGTAGGTGCTCATTAGCTTGTGGACTAATGAGGATTAGGAATTTGCATTGGTCGAGAGGATGGGAGGTCGGACTCATCACACCTTTTTGAGGGGAATTATTGTCTATTTCGGGACACTCTTTATAGATTTAAGTTATGTTCGTGAATCCTTATTATATTACCAAGTATAAAATGAGATTTCCTTCAATTTAACAATCAATGATTAAATATTTAAGAAATTTAGAGATTCTTTTATATGTATTCAAGGTTCTTCATCGATAGAGAATCATCTATATCTATTTAGAGATTCTTGGTCAATGGTATCCTTCAAAATATTTATATAAAAGTCTCTTGGTCATTATGATGAGTAGGCTGGTTTTAAAGCCACTCAGTGGGGTACTTGAAGTTTATTGTCATTCAGAAGGACATGAATTATTTCAAAGTTGGGATCGAACCCATATATGGGCTACCTACATATCCTTTGTTTTGGAAAAGGAATCAGAACCCACGTATTTCGAATAAGGGAGTATGATTTTTATGATTGATGGCTCAAAGAAGGATGTCACAATTACTTTTACACTCTAAGCTCATGTGAGTCATGCTCGGTGTGAGAAACAAGAGGTATTGGTAATAAAATAGACAATTGGGCCATGCCAAATGTAATCATAAGAAATGGTTTGGGGCTTATGTATATATGACTGCCCAGATAAATGAAGGTTAGGATTTTCTTTAGGGAGAAAATCCAGGAACAGGGTCCATAAAGGTATATGTGCTTCATGGAGATTTGAATACTCTAACTTGGGACTTATTCCTGAAAAGGAAACCCATATTAGGAAAGGATTGATAACTGGGTTTTACTCCTGAGAAGGAATCCCAGATCAAACATAAATTAGGACTGGTTAAAGAGAATTTAAGGGACTTGGGGCTTACTCCTGAAAAAGAAAGCCCAATATTATGACTGGGACTTACTCTTGAAAAGGAGGCCCAGGTTAAGGGATTTATGACTAGGACTTATTCCTGAAAAGGAAGCCTAGGTAAAGGATTAAGGTTTGGGGCTTACTCCTGAAAAGGAATCCCAAATTAGAGACTGGGGCTTACTCCTGAAAAGGAAGCCCAATTTAGAGGATCTGGGGCTTACTCCTAAGAAGGATGCCCAAAAATTAAGGGACTTGGGGCTTACTCCTAAAGATGATGCCCATAATTATGACAGGGACTTATTCCTGAAAAGGAGGCCTAGGTTAGGGGACTTGGGGCTTACTCCTGAAAAGGAAGCCCAAGATTATGACTGGGACTTATTCCTGAAAAGGAGACCCAGGTTAAGGATTCTCTCATCTTAAAGGATGAGGTTGAATGAATGAACTCTCAATGTTTAGTGACATAAAGATATGTAAATCACTAGGTTTTGAGAGATATTCCACACAATTCCTTTCAGATAAGGAAGTCAAATTAAGAAATCATGCCATAAATGGATTTGGAGAGTGTCTTAAAGACTAAATCCTGAAAAGGAAAGGTGTAATGGCTTAAGAGGGGTGAAATGGGCAAGAAAGGCACCCAAAAAGGAAGGGGCGTGCCAGTCTTGGAAGGCGCGTAGGTACTGTGGCAGCGCGCAAGTATTGGTCGCGCAGGTATACCTGCGCGACATGGTGGGTACTTGCGCGATATTCAACCAGCATCTGAAATACTTGAGCGACTCTTCATTAAAGCCTTTAGAATCCTCTTGAGGTTCTTCCAAAAAAGGGACGCGCAAGTTCTATCGAAGGAGTAAGGCGGCGCTCAAGTGTGACCACTTCCCTTAAGGGCTGACCACTCAGGCGCGCAAGTGTTGATGAGTTTCAACACTTAGGCCTTACTCCCTCTCTTTAGATCTTCCGTTCTAGGTAAGAAATTACCTTAGAAGTGTTCCGGAAGCTTTGAGAAGAGACTTGGGCGTCGGGAGCTTCAATCCGAGTTTCTGGGAAAAAGATCCTCTCGAATGGGGGGCCCACAGGGTCTATTTATAGGCAGGAGAAGACCCCGGGCGGTTACCGGGCAGTTATTAATTAGGTCGCGCAAGTCACTTGCGCGCCAAGGTGCGTCACAGAAGTCCACTTGCGCGACCATGAAGGAACTTGCGTGGCCTATGGGAAAAGTTTTCCTTGCTCATCCCTTTGTCGATTTTTGATGTTTTCTTCAAAGGTTGAATCACTTTGTGCTCATATATTCCCCTTTTCCGATCTTTAGATTCTGTGACGAAAGGAGCATCAACAACACCATATTAATATGATTATATGTTTATATTATCCCATGATTATATGTTATTACTCCATAGGTTCTATGCTTTCGCTATCATTGTGTCATGCCTTCTAACCCATGTGCTAAAGACTTATTCTTATGTATACTCCCTTACCGGGATTTTTAGATCATCAATTTGTTCATGTTATCCCCAGTTTATCCTTTTCAAATGTACTAGAAAAATGTAAGTTAGTATACCTCTATTAAGACAAAATAAATAAATGTTATATTTAGTTTCATGTTTTAAGTTTTTTATACCTAGTCTTCAAAGACACTCGACTTCACAATCCTTGGCTTGTATTCTGATGTATGATTATGCATAAAATCATGCATATTTATGTGTAAAATGCTAGGTTATCTCTAAATATAATTTCATATATATCACATATATTAAAAAAAATTATTCTCGTTACCTTCCATGAAAAGTGTAAGTGAAAAATGAATCACATCGCTTCGTGAGGTGGTATTCCACCCTACACACAAGTGACTTTATAATATTTTAAATGGAATGGAACATAAGAAGGTATATGTCACATTAAAGTTAAATAAGAATAATAATATCATAAATATAATATTAATGTGTTAAATCCATCATTATATCCAACCGTGGAATGCGGTGATGAAAAACAGATTATATTGGTTCACGAGGCGATAGTTCGACGTGTACATGATTGACAGTTTTGTTTACCATTTAATGGAAGAGGAGATAAATATAGGACATTAAATTAAAATAATAACATCTTATTTTATTTAATATATTGAGGTTGTTATATAATCTTGGTTTAATAATATTTTAAGTATTTGGAAGAACAAAATATAAATTCTTGTTTAATAACGTTACATCTTCTTCGGAAAACTTCTTTAGGTTTCCACCAAATGACTTCCTAGGTTATATTTATGATTAAAAAAGTGATATATTATGTTGGTAGGATATTAAGTAAGTTATTTTTTTGGTGTTTTCTGAATTTTTTTTGGAAGTGTGAAAAGGGGAGGAGGGTGGTGGCCTTTTATAACCGGGGGAGATGACACACATGTAATTTTAAAAAAAATCAATTAAACCTAAATTTTTATCATTTATAAAGAAATGGGCCATTATAGAACCTTATAGGTGGTAAGGTAAAAATATTTCCTTAAAAGTGGTTGTGGAAATTTTTTTAGGTCACTCTAACCCTTATCTTTTAATTTTAACCCATGATAAATCCATTTTTACCCAAACCATAATAATTAATTTTTATTGCTTTTACTATACATAATTTTCAAAAATTAAGTTGAAATTTTTATATAATATAGATAATTATTATTATAAATATGAAATCCATTTTTCAAAATTCAATTCATATAATTGGTAGAATCCAATTTAAAATCATACCCACAGGCATGACGAAAAAGTAGGTTTCCAAATAGAAAATTCTCATAAGTGTAGATGGTTTTAATATATTAATATAATATTAAATTTATTATACTAAACTAATTTTTTTTATTATAATATAATTAAACTAATTTTAATTTTAAAAAATTTAATATATAATTTAATTTTGTAAATAATTTAAACCTAAAGTCAGGTTTCAATAAAAATCTATATTTTTCTCTATTCATTGAAAAATGAAGCATTTGAGAAAAATAAAAATATTCAACCAAATATTATTTTAATATTTGGATTTTATAATTTATTTTAATTTTTTCAAATATATTTTCTAAAAGTGTTAAAAATTAATTTTAAATTCTGTTTGCAAAGCGTGACTAAACCTCCTTTTAGAAAAATACAGTTTTTTCTAAAAACATTTATTTTTCTTTGAAATGATTATTATTTTATTTATAATAAATAAATATCTATAATTTTTATAATTTATTAATTACTATTCATACCCACCAATTTAGCAGCTTGGTTATAATAATGTACTATATTACTACTCATTTAGACTTGGGGCTGCGTGTTCTCTAAGCTATCGAAGCCATCAATTTTTTTAAAAATAAATATATCATAAAGTCTTGGGGTGTTACATTCTCATATAAGCTCGATGTTTCATGTAATATACTCTATAGTACCCAATTTTATTCTATTAAAATATGAGGATGTTACAAAAAGTCAATATTTATAAAAATTATCTTCTATACAATAAATGATCTTGTTAGTCATTTTAGGAAAACTAACTAAATTTCATTCATATTAAATATAGCCTTTATTTTATTTTTAAAAATTATTCATAAAAAAATTACTACTATTCATTCCTACAAAATAAATTTCTAGGTTTTAATAGTCATAAATATATATATATCCCAGTTTCATTTAATATTAGTGTTGTGTTTGGAGAAAAATATAAAAAATGTAATTATTTAAAGGTAAACATATATTAAATATTGAGGTGTTACATTTCCCCCAATTAAATAAATTTCACCCTCTCAATTTTAATTTTCACATAAAAAATTTCTATGTGTATATATAATGTGTATATATATTGATATATCAATATTTATAACATATGGAAGGATGGGAAATTCACCTATAATCATATCTTGTTATTGAGTTTCATTCCAATCATTTGAGAAAAATACCACTCATAGTTGGCTGTTATGACCCATTTTATCTATCCTTGAGTCTATAGTCATACTTGTAGTGATAGATTATCAAATATTGGTATAAAATATGATTATATATTTTTGTAATTAGTATGCATACAGATGCATAAACATACCTTGCACATCCTCTTCTATCCCCCTATGCTTCTTCAACATAGGGGTGCCGACATGAAGCTAAGGTCAAATAATATAGTCAATGAAGAATGTTCCTCATATTTATAGGGATTACTAAGATCCATTTTCATAACCTTCTCATCACTTTCTGGAATGTACACCTCCATTGTATTGACCTATTCCCTTTCCAAAATATCCCTTTCATGTGTCAAAAACCTCAATAGATAACCACATATCTCTTCACCTACCTGTTTCACTAGTCCCTATTCTTCCCACTCTATGAAGACCTCCCAGATAAATGTTGTTGTGGGATGAACATACCACCATGTCTCCCATGGGAGGCACATCATAAACTTAAAAAGGGACTTCCAAGACCCAAAATATTTCCCTCACATGGTGTTTGGGCTCACATACTCCGAGGTTTCTTACCTGATACTTGAACTGCTCCCAGCCTCAGGGTCACAAGGTGGCCTACCCCTTTTCTTCTTCACTTTAATTTCATATTATTGTAGGAGTTATGGGTGGATTTTATATTATACTTCCATCATCGTAATGGTGATTTTAACTTCCCTATATAAATTAGGACCTATATGCAATGACCATGCATTGATATATGATGTAGAGGATGGTCTGTTGTTGTATTCTACTATTACATTGATCTTAAGATTTATCAACAGGAGCTACTTTTTATTTTCTCCACCCTTATCAAATTTTAAACAATGAAAATGTTGTGAGTAATCTGATAATGATTCAGTGAATATGAAGTATTTTTTGAAATAGTTGTTCCATTACTAGAATCACATCAATTACATCTAATGGAAGAACAACAAGATTCATATCAACTTGGGATATAATAATATTTATATTAGAAGTTTCCTTTTATTATAAAATCATTAGGGTAGTGATTTAATAGTCATTGAAAAATTTCTAGATACACTAGGGTGGATATAATAATAATCAAATAAGGCATCCGCAACTCTTGAGTGGAGGATAAGTGTACCTTCTTCTTTTCATTTTCATGACCAACTCCTAGATGTAGGAGTATCATAGGCTTTCCCTTGTTTCCATTACATTAGTGGATAAAATTTTTTATCATCCTTATTAACCTATTATTCTATTAGTCCAAATTGTATCACTCATATCTCAACATATACAATCATAGGTTCAACCTAGGTCACATGGTGTTGGTTTCTATTATAATTCTTAACCTAATGCTCAAAATAGAGATCCCAAATCACCATTAACTTTCTTAAAATATTCTAAACCTAAAAATCATTGAAATATATACTATCAAATTCCATCTTATCCTTTATCTAGGAAATAAAATATTAGTTAATATGTACTTTATCTTATAAATAAACACATTTTAAAACTATTTTATCCATTTTTATTTTATTATTAGGTTATCTGACCTAAACATATTCAAATTCATCATAGTGGTTAATAAAGAGAATGTGAATTAACAAAAACATATCCCCTAGGAGTGTCAAACCAGTTCAACATTTAGTCCTTTGTATCATGCACCTTGTGATGATCAAGTTAATACCCAATCCACCATTTTCAGGGTTATTACCACTAGGTACATCTATTCCAGATATTGTATCCACTTGTAGTATCCATAAGGGGATTTAATTTATAATATAACCACACAATATATAATTTAACAAAACTTAAGGATGTTATCCTATACTTAGAATTATCTCCAAGTCATATCCCTATATTTCTCACAAAAGTTATCTTATTTGAATCCTAAAATAAAATGTACATTATCACCACAACATTAAATAATATACAATCCCAAATGGTTATATATACCTTTAAAATTTTGATCAACCCTAACTTATCAACCCTAAAATTGTCCTCAATAAACATCCTAATCTCTTAAGTTATCTAAAACTTTCCTTAATACTAATTGTGACACCCTGGACCCACACTGCAAGATTTGATTCTATAAATACATACTTTACATACTCGCTTTGATACCAACTATAAATTCGCTAATATAACTATCCCATAATTACTTGACATAATTAAAATATTTCATTTCATACATTCCTGAGGCCTTTTAGGTTTATAGATTTATAGAATTAGAAAAATAAATAAACTAAAATAATCGATTCTTTTCCTAATTAATGAGTAATTTTTTTACAAAAATATTAGAAAATAATTAATCCATAAAGTGTCTTTAACATCCACCCAAATTATCTTCATGGTAATTTTTAATAGACATATAATGTGTATTAATTTTCTTCATAACCTAGGGAAATGGAAGAATAAGGTAGGGGTGAGGTCAAATGAATAGCAAGGGAAATATATAACTGAATCTGTAAAAAATAAGCATAGAGTACATAGTATGACAAGAATAAATCATATGAATATTGTCATAATCAACTGAATATGAGAACATGATATTTCCAAGGCAATACATAAAAACATGGATATCAATAATACTGATCTCATAATGATGGAATATATAATTCAAGAAATCAAAAATATGCTATCAAGGACTTATTCCAAGACATTTAATTTTCATCAAGACCACAATCAAGACATCTTACTTAATTGGGAAAGCATACACAAAAAACACAAACTTGTTTTGTCTCATGATAACCATCGATACATTGAGGGGCCATATAATTCTGTGCTTCACCCATCACTTGATTAAGTCTCATGAATTCATCATTAGAGAAAATAGTAACTTTCATACCATTCCCTAAGGATAATTTTGTTGAATAAAATAATGATATCTATATAATTAAGGATACAAAATATCAATACATGATCAACCTATGTTAGAAATCAACAATCGTCAAGAATGTAAATAATTGTTTCCATGTAAATAAAAGGATTACATGATCATAAACCATCATGATAAAGTAGGTGGATGACCAAATAATAAATATATAAATTTCCAATAATCATATATATTTTAATAACAACATACATAATCCTAATACTTTTACCCATGTTAATAAAAATGATAACATGATCATAACTTATCTGGTGAAAAAAAGTGTATGGTTGCAAAAGAACACAACAGAAGATGTGAGAAATATTTTTCAAAGGGATTATGTGATAATAATGTATATCCATAGAAAACAATGACATAATACCATATAATATAATCAAATGGAAAAATGTACCCAACATAAATGAAATAAGTTCAAGAGGATGATTGCAACTCAATGAATGAAAGTTGAGTTACAAAAAATACCCACTATTAGGAAAACAAATGAATCAACATCCAATTGAATAAGAGAACAATATTTGGCTATTAAATCCTCTGAAATACAAAGGTTATGATACAAAAATATCAATGGATAGTGAATATGCGATATAATGTGTAGTGTCTCGCCCTTGGTTCCACTTAGTGGTGCCCTAAGATGGTCACCACATGACCTCAAGCGTAACTCCCTATATGTTATAGGATTTCAACTAGAAATGAGGGCCTAGGGTGTGTCTGTATTGAGACTATTCCATCATAGTTTAAAGTTTAACATAGTTTTATGTTATAGTGGTAAGGAATAGAAATAATAATAGAAAATCATACCAGAGGAATAAACAATAGGCAGAAGATGAATATACAATAGATACAAAATGATGATGATGATCATGTATCTATACAAAAATAGGGTACAAGGGATATAAGGGAGGAATGAATATACCACATGTTATACAAATATAAAAAAAGTCCAAAATATGTAACTACTATAATCCCGAGTATAGGCTTAGTCCCCTGCTCCCATAATACATCATAAAACTCAGAATCAAGCATTGGAAGCTAGTTTCAACCATTTATCTGTACTTGAAATCATAAAGTCTACTTGAGTACCATGGGGGGCCTTAATAGGGTGTGAGATATACATAGTATGATACCAAAAATGGTGTCTAGATCAATCTTGTATGTTTATATAGAATGAGAAGTGCGCCAATAATAATAAATTCAATGCAATAAATAAATTAATACATCGATCTGGGTTCCTAATGGGTTACCCATCCAACTATACTTTCTTTGGAATAATCTAGATATCTATGAACTGAGGTTACCTACACATGTATTAAATATGGTAATATCCATAATAAATGTTGTCAAAGGATGGGAAATCCCTAAGCATGTGTTTGGGCTTGGCAGGTGAACCTCAGGAGTTTAAGTTTCACATTATTAGTCCTGAATTCAATTCACATATTTGTAAATTATTAAGAGGATCCATGAGTCTATCCAAGTCATTCCCAAGAGATTCCAACGTATCTCACTAGGGGATCTGTATATTTCCAATTCCATGGGAGTCTTTCCAAGGTGACCCATAAGGAGCTCTCGGGTATCACTCCCATCATAGTGGTAAGAAAAAGCAAGAACAAACCTCTGATTCCATCCTAGTTATCTCATGTAGGGGTATATGTCTCTCTCATGTCATGGTAGAACCATCTCACCCTCGATCCCTTATATAGGATCTCCCCTAGGGAACTAGTATCACTCTTCTAAAGGTAAACGGAAAACACATGGTGATCCTATCCAAAGAATGAATAATGTTGCCTCAAATTCACTAAAAAACTATCTAATGGGAATGAAGAGCCCATACAAGGTTTCCTTAAGTTGGGAGCCTTGTATCACCCTCAACATAAGGTGATGGTGTGATTTTACTATTAAGATCAAACCATTTAATAAATAAATGTATTTATAATGTTCCAAACAAGTTAACCAATTCATTTAATTCAATGATTTCCAACCATGACATAGAGAATCAAGGGTGTAACACTTGGACTATCATTTCTATTAGTTCAATAGTATTTACTATTAGGATAATACACACCTCAAATGAAATTTAACAAGCTAAGGAAAAAATTAAATTAGGCCATTATGGAAGGGAACACCCAAAGGTGTGGCTTAAGATTAGGAAATCAACCAAACAGTTGATTTTCCACTCACTAGGGTCATACCGAGCATAGTAAAACATTAATTTTAATTTATTAAACAATTTTGAGGCACTATTAGAAATTTTTAGTAGATGGAATGACACATGTAATAAAATTGATGAACTTGAGGGGAAAAAATAGACCACCTACCTAAGTTTCGTAAAAAACTACTCATCTCTTTTCAGCCCTTAAATCAAGCTAGAATGAGAGATAACAAGGAAATCATCAAATGTCCGAAAAATTGGAAAAAATGAGGTCACACAAAAATAACAAAATATAGGGAAAGATAAACTAAGAATATAAGGAAGAGGATTGTTGAGATTACCCATATATTTTCGACACATATGATGGTGGAGGATTTGAATCCTTAATAAAAGAGTAATTAGGGAACCAAGATTAGGATGAGGAGAACCCATGAGAGAGGGAGGAGGAAGGGTTATTTGGAAATAGGAGAATAAAAATATATGGGTGAGGATTTAATTTCATTAAGGTCAAAAGGGTTAAATCACCCTTCTAGAGGGTCACATGGTTTGGCCGCACGATTTCCTAAACCATGTTCCAAACATGAACCACACCATTACCTATGGAGGGACCCAACACGGGCTAGGTGAACTATTTGGATAACCATGTGCAAGCCATGTGAAACCCATTGTCCCAAAGTTTGTAATTTTTTCACGGGTGTGTGAATTGGCTCACACGGTTTTAGAAAAACCATGAGGCCTCCCGTTCACCTTTGAAACATCCCACATGGTTAGGAGAGACTATGAGGGTTGGGCTACAAGGTTTTTTATAACCATACAGTCCAGTCAGTTTCTCCAAATTCCAGGGATTTGGGTCATGAACGGTCCCCAGACTCACAGAGAAAACTTCTTAAACATTAGATCACCTTATTAGCATAACAAAAGAATTTTTGAATAGTAATTCAAGGATATATACTTATTAGAAAGGATAAGAAGTTACAAAATCCCCTCCTTAAGATAACTCATCTTCTAGTTACCCTTTTAAGGGTGGTAAAACATCATATGGGAAATTTTCTGGCCAGTATACATGTACATCATCCTATGACTCCCAGGTCCAGTATTGAACATGGACTAGAAGCCATAGCACCTGGACTCATGGAACTAACCTTCCTTAGAGATTTTTTGTGATATGATCAATAATACATATCGGATGCTTCTCAAAAGATGTATATGTCTCCTACTTGATATCCTCTAGTTCAAATGAATGATATAGGTCAACATGATACTGAAAAACGTGTAATAAGTGGAAGACATAATGCATGTAATGGTACCTCTAGGGTAACAAAAACTGATAGGGAATCAACCATACTCTCTCCACTATCTCAAAATTCCCGACATAAACGGGGTGATAGCTTTCCCTATCTCTTAATTAATATCTGATCCAATCCATATAAAATACATATAAAGACACAATGTACCACCTTGAACTCTAGAGGTCGATGAAGATGATTGGTATAAGACTACTACATGGACCAAGCTATATCCATACTCTTATGAATCTGCTAAACTTACTATGAAATTATTCTAAATGAGATGAGGACCTA
This sequence comes from Viscum album, assembly GCA_963277665.1. NCBI lineage: Eukaryota > Viridiplantae > Streptophyta > Magnoliopsida > Santalales > Viscaceae > Viscum > Viscum album. The sequence goes on along the minus strand of OY728141.1, from coordinate 1,370,491,957 downwards.
GTAGTGCTTCCCCACCTGACTTTAACTAGCACATAGGTGAAAGGTATGGCCTACCATAAATGAACTCATAAAAATACATCCAAATCATTTATTGAAAGTTTTTTTGTATGAAAACTCAATAAGTGGTATATATTTCTCCTTATAACCTCCAAAATCAAGGAAACATGCCTGAAGCATGTCCTCTAACACATGTATTATCCACTCCGACTGCCCATCGATCTGAGGGTGATAAGGTGTACTCAAGAGAACCTATGAACCATGTTCCTTCTACAAACCTTGCTAGAATTATGAGGTAAATAGGGAGTCTCAGTCTGAAATGATAGAATAAGGGAAACCATGAAGTAAAACTATCTCCCAGATGTAAAGCCTCCCAAGCTCATCAATTGAAAAGGTCACTTAGATTGGTAGGTTGTGTTAAAAATTGGTTAACCTATCAATGATCAAACATACTTCATCACTTACTCAAGGGGATATCAACAATCACATCATGAAATCCATGGTGACATCATTCAATTTCCACTCAAGAACAGATAGAGGCTATAGAAGTATAACAGGTCACTGGTTCTCTATATTAACCTACCGATAGGTGGAGCACTGAGTGATAAAACCAAAAATCAACCTATTAATACCTAGACACCAATAATGAAGATTCATATCTTGGTATATCTTGGTAAGACTAGGGTGAACTTCCCAAATAGAGGCATGATATTACCGTATCAAATATTCCTGTATATCTGAAGGCACCCAAACATGCCCATGGTAGAGTAGGGTGTCATTCTTATAAAAAACTGAATATATGGTGGGTTATCACCTGAGAAACTTTCCCTCAGGATGAGGCCTTCTGGATATAATAACTATCTCTTCCACACCTGCTTGAGAAGAGATGATATCACTACTAGAGCAGCTAAAATAGGTTTCCCATGCTACTGCTGAACCTCCAGCTACATATTAGAAAACCAAACCATCAACTTCCACTCACTACTATCCTTATAGATTTTATATATCCAAGTATTCTTGATTAGGGTGTTAGCGATGACATTAACCTTATCAGGTGTATAAGAAATCTATAAGTTTAAGGACTATAAGTACTCTACCCACTTGTTCTACCTTAGATTCAAGTCTTGTTGTGTGGAGATATATTTTAGAATTTTTAATCGGTGTAAAAAAACTACTCAAAAAATAAGTGATTACTCCAATAACATATTTGATGAACTATAGATGCTAGCATGAGGTATTTCATAGTGTAATTATACTTGTTAGGTCTCAGCTGACGGGACCCATACACTACAAACCAATCCCCCTGCAACAAAACTGAACCTAGCCCAATCCCCAAATTGTCACATTATATTATATAGCCTCTACCCATATTAGGAAGAATAAATATTATATTTGAAGTAAGTCTCCCTTTAAACTCCTGAAATTTTGTCCCACAAGCTACTGTCCATATGAATTTTACACCCTACTTTGTCAAACCCGTATGAGGTGCTACAAGGCGTCATAAATTTTGGATGAATAGCTTGTAGTATCCAACCAGCCCCAAGAAACTACATACATAAAAAAAATTCTTGGGATGCTCTGATGAAACCATGATGCTCATCTTATTTGGGTCAACAAACACACTTGATTATAAAATTATTTTACCCAATAAGTAAACCTAACTGATTAAAAAGTGTAATTTTATAATGTTTTTATAAAGATGGTTCTCTATCAGTGTATTCAACATGATCTCAAGATGGTTAACATGTTCTTTTCTGGTGAGAGAATACACTAAGATTATTTCTATGAAGACTACCACTAATGAATCCTAGTATGGGTGGAAAAACCAATTCATCAGAGCTAAAAAGACTATTGGTGTGTTCATAAGGCCAAACGACATAACCAAACCCTTTTACAAGATGTAACTGCTCTGGAACTCTATACTCAACATTTTTGATTGCCTCACATGCACCTGATGGTAGCCTGACCTCAAATCAATCATAGATAAAATAGTCAGTCCTCAGATCTAGTTAAGGAGGTCATTTGTACAAGGGAGTGTATACTAGTTTTTCACTATAATATAGTTCAACCATCTATAATCCACACACAAACATAGGTCACTTTGAAGAATTGACCCGAGAAGCCTGGAGTCGGTGCCTAAAACAAGGTGTGTAATTTTTTTATAACAATATGCTAAAAATATTACACATCACATTCCATCATAGAGAATATTCCTTGTCTAGGTTCTGGAAAACCAGATACAGGTGATACATTTATTCAAAAATAAATGAGATACGTTTCATAAAGAAACCACAACTCAAAGCTGACAAAACTACCAATCTTGTAAAAATAAATTAAAACGTAGGGTGAGCACAAGAATTCCAAGTAAGGGGTTTTAAACAAATTAATGAAATTCATTTTTAAAACTTCCTTTAAAATAATTACAAAAAAAATTTCTTAAAAGAAAAAAAACATTTCTTGAAGCACATCAAAAACATGTTTCATAGGTTACTTGAATTTTTTAGGGAAATATCTTACACCAGAATTTATATATTTATTTAAATGCTATAAATAAAACACATATTAGAGTACCGATACATGTACAAAAATGCTTGGAATTCTGCATATAAGTTAGGAGTTGATCCAACTAATTTAATTGTTATATGAAAGGATGTAGGTACAAATTATCACATGAAATAATACTTACTTAGAATCGTACAAGTAAAAAAATCATTATTCAAATAAAAAATAAATTGAAATTCATGAAATGAAAGATATAATACTGACTTATGTATTAATGATATAAAAATAGGTGCTATAATTTCTTTATAAGTGGATTTCCAAGTACATACTTCATTATTCCATGTGAATTTATTACCATTATCACAAGTAATGTATTCTTAACCAAGGATGTTCTACTAGTCAACTAATAACATGGTTAGTTAGATATTAATCACATATTGAGTAAATTCATAATGTTGGACAATCATAACATTCTGTCAAGGCCTCATTCCAAGACCATACATAAAAATTATGTCAAGGCCTCGTGCCATGACCTAGTTTGTCTCATGAGACATGCCGATGCATCGAGAGGCTATAACAGGCCACACTCATCACATAATAAGTCCAATTAATTCCTAATATGTCTAAATGTATTTAAATAAAAGTGTCCCATAACACTTTGATTTATTAAATTATGTCTTTTATTCTAGGTGAATCATACCACTTAGAATAATTAATTTATGTCTTTTATTAGAAGTGTCCCATACCACTTAGAATAATTATTTTATGTCTTTTATTCGAAGTGTCCCATACCACTTCGAATAATTAAATTCTTAATCCATAAGTTATCATATGAGATAAATTTCATCTTTTAATTATGTCTATATTCATAAATAAATCATGCATTGACTGTAAATATTAATCTAATGACTTCATGGATAAAAATACATACATTTGTACAAGTGACTATAACTGGTTCACATAAAATAATAGTTTGTTTGGGTTTGTCACATAAAATAATAACACTTAAATTCAAAACCCTTGTTTCATGGAAATGATAATTTTGTATACTTAAGATTCATGTTCACCATACACTGATAAATGGAAGTGTTAAATAGGTTAAATAATACACTAATGGTATTTATTTTGGATTCATCATGAATTAGAACATAATATTTGAAAATGTATAACATTTATTTCATGTGAGGGATTGATGCATAAACAATTAAACACACTTCACTGTACATGCGTCTGTATATTTATTAAACAAAAGATACTTACAACTATTTATCATAAAATTATAAAATGAGATGCATGTAATATCAATTTAAATAACAAAGTGATGACTTATTTCAAAAATATTTGGCCCAAAATAACAAATCAAAGTTTTGTTATTGTTTTCCAATATAAGTTTACATTTGTGATCATTCATACATGCATATATGTAATCGTGGTACTTATTTATACACGTGGGTTTTGAAATCATAATTAAAATAATATTCATAAGGATAGGAATCACCTTCTAAAATATTTTTTTATCTTAAGAAGAAACTAATCTTAAATAGATTAGGATTAAAAACATTATACATATACTTATACATATATGTATTAGTTTGGAAACCCAAAACCATTATTATTAAACCCTTTTAAATGCATAAAAAAATTATCTAATTGATGATAATTATCATTTTAAAAACCCTACAATAGATTAGTTTTTATGATTATATAAAACCATATATATACATGGTGTATACATGGGATTTTGTTTAACAAAAACAATGTTTTATAAATAAGTTTCACACACTTTAAAAAAATTATTTAATCACTAAAATCAGTTTTATGAAAACCTAATCTAGATTATAATTAAAACATATATGTATATATACATATAACCGTATATACACAAAGTGTATATTTGGGTTTTACATATCAAATTCGAAACTAAAAAAAACCTTACATGAATTATAAAAGATCATCATACCAATTTTTATCAATCGAGAAATATGAAATAGAATAGGTTTAGTATTCATATATATATATATATACATTAATGTATATACACATATATGTTTATATGGCACAATTAAACAAAATCAAATAGAAAACATAATAGGTTTGTTTTATTAATGAACATATATACATATATAAGTATATACATAGGGTTTAATTAAACACAAAACAAAGCAAACCCTTACCTAAACTCAAGGTTTGGGTTTAGCCGAGCAAAGGTTGGAGAGCGGTTGGGAGGAGAAAAACCCATAGGGTTAAGGTGAAAATGGAGATTTATATAAGCTGTATATATATATATAAATATAATTTTTATATAAAATGGTTCAACATGAAATTAAAAACATTGAAACTTTATGAAAACAAAATTTAACAATTCAGAAAATAAAAAAACTGTGATTAACCCAAATATTAAATGGATCGGTTGTCTAATAATATATATATATATATTATGGAAAACATGAATGGAAACAGTTCAGGTCAATATTAAAATAAACCACCCTTGATGACTTGTGGAAATAATAAAGTGAAAAATGGACTGTAGAGAGGGATATGAAGAATCACAGGAGAGGAATGAGCAGTGGAGAGAGCGATGACTACTGGTGTGGTGTAGGGAAGAAGAAGAAGAAAGGGAGAAGATGTGTAAAAAAAAGAACAATCACAATCGACTGAGGCTAATAGAATGGATGAGGAGAGTTCTGCAGTTTTAAAAAAAGATGAAAGGTTGATATTAATCATGAGTTGATTGGACGGTCATGAGTAATTGTGATTTTTAAAAAGGGTTGAGTGGATGAGATCAGCCACATCCCGATTGGATGATTGAAGAAAAACATGGATAAATAGAGCGGTTGGTGGAGTTCTAAGGCAAGAGTGGAACGAACGGTCCAGATCTCACACGGCGAGATTTGACGACTCAAATTAGATCCCCCATAAAAATACGCATCCCACATCAAAACGAGGAGTGATCTAGGACCTCCTTATACACCTCGACCTCCCTATCTTCACTCTTACGACACAAACACACACCATTGGGTCCTTACACATGGAACCCCAAGCCCTGTGGCCTTGACCCACCCACACTCACACCGGTGCATGACCTGCCTCACACCCTACGTGTACCCGACTAGGCCCTATACATAGGTCTATGCGCGCTTAGGCCTCACTATGCATGGCCGATGTGTGACTTGGCTTGCACCATGAATGTGCTTCCCGAGGGTTCTATGACCTCGAGTTTCTATGTGAGAGACCCACCAGACCTTTAGGGCTTGGCCTTCAAGGCTTCCCTCAGTTGGGTGGGTACTCACCCAATTTTTTTTCAAAACTCCATTTTTGTTTCATTAAATATAAAAACATTTATATATAATAATGTATTAAATATAGAATATATATTCTTTATTATGGATAAATAAAAACCTTAAATACCATTGTTTTGATAAGTTTGTATACATTTGAGTTTTTAAACATTATAAGTTAAAAATATAAATAATACCTAAATTAAAAACCAAGTCATTACTTTTATAAACTTATATTCATTTTAAAATAAACATCACCATTATTATATTTTTAAAATAAATTAAATCCTTAATAAAAACTATGTTTTCATTTAACCAAGGATATAAATTTAAAATATTTTATTTTTTTAAAAACATTTGAAACATATATATTTCTTTATAAAATAATTGATTACATTTAATTTCTATTAAAATATAAATAAGTATACACTTTTAATTCATATATATGTATAGTTTTACTTAAAAATGTACATTTATTAAAAAAAATCTCACTTTTAAACATTCAAAACCCTTAAAGTTATTAAGTTACATAAAATAATTAAGACACTTTAAATACTTAGAATATTTAAAATACTTATATACTTAGAATACTTAAAATAATCAAAATACCTTGTATACCTAATGATTATAAAATTTAATGACCATTACAAAAACCAGCGGTCATATAAAGACCTCAACAACCAACATTGGTCATATTTAACTTCAAGGCCTTATAAATACTTGTTTAGATTGTTCCAAACTTCAAAAACAATTTGGTGAAGATGGTACTCTACATTCCCTTGATTCTTAGTATGGTTTCCATTAATATTTCCATAATGTTTTTCATTGTGACAGACCTGAAGTACTTTCACTATTTTCTTAGCCTCTTTGTTGTGTTTTGTGGTCTATTGGTGATTCTGAAAGGTCTTCTAGTAGGTATTTTAGGTTAGTGAGGGTCTTTTAGCCTTATAACAATGTAATGTTTTAGAATTTATTTTGAATAAAACATTTCTTATTTTTATTGTGAAAGTATTTATTTTGGATAGAACCATTATTAAACAAAATGAAATAATAATAATAATAATAATAATAATAATTAACAAAATATTATTAATAAAAAAATAAAAATGGTCAGGGTGTCATATTATCCCCCCCTCAAAATAATTATGTCCTTGTAATTACATCACATTATTATACTTACCATCACCATACCACATACATAACTCTTGATGTACCTTAGTAAACATTTTTTAATCATTATTAATTAAAAAAATTTGAATAAAAAACAATATTTTATTTATACCTTCACCATTTCCACCAGTGTCAGCGATTTTCTGTATTCCTTCTAGTTAAACGAATCACTAGAACAGTTTCAAACCCTCGATTTTTCTTGTCCAGATACAACATGAGCTACTCGAGTCAAACTCATGTACACAACTATAGTATCTCGAGAGAGTGGAATGAGGGGTGTAAAGTTGGGAGACATCGTTATAGGCTTGATGTCTGAAAAATGAACAAAAAGGCTCGACCTCTAGAATTTCAAAGTCACTAACTCGGCCATATAGACCGTAGGACAAGATTTGAAAAAGATACCCCATGCGAAGGTCACCCTCACTTGCAGATTCTTAGAAATACCTTAGGGAAATAAAAATATCAGCTAGGGTGAAACATTTAAAGAGGAAAAAAATGTAATTTCATCGACGTGCATAGAATGGAAGTTGAGCATGCACCATGAGGAAATAAACAATGCCTAATCCTCGATGGAGGTGAAGTATACTAGGAGTGTTAGATATGTGGTAAAGATGTTTTCAAGTCAAAAGAATGTTTCAAAAGGGATCAAAGACATCCATTAATGACTTGAAAGTTATTGTTTCTAGTGCCACATTATAGAGAGACAAGATGTTTGTTGGTAAACCCTCACCTTCCATCTAAAAATTTTAACAAAAAGTTCTGCACATCAGAACATAGTAATTTTTTTATTATGTTCTAATTTTATAGAATTTACTAAACCTTTACTCTGATAGAAACTATGAGGACTACCCAGAAGCCTGAAGTATGTGCCTAAAACATGGTGTGTAACTTTTTTTATAAAAACATGCTTATAAAATTGCACATCACATTCCCTCATAGAGAATCTTCTCAGTCTAGGTTCTGGAAAACCAGATACAACAGATACATTTCTCCAAAACTGAACGAGATAAGATTCATAAAGAATCCACCACTCAATGCTAATAAAAATAGTAATCCTGTAAAAATAAATTAAACCATAGGGTGATCACAAGAATGACTAGTAAGGGGTTTTAAAACAAATTAATGAAATTTATTTTTAAAACATCATTTTAAATTTTCAAAAAACATTTTATTAAAAGGAAAAAAACATTTTCAAAAGCATGTCATTAAATTTTTTGAAAGGATACATGATTTTTTAGGGAAATATATTAAACAAAAGTTGATATATTTATTTAAAAGATACAAATAAAAAACAAATCAGAGTATTCATACATGTAAAAAAATGCTTGGAATGCTGCATATAAGTCAGAATTTCATCCAACTAATTTAAGGCTGATATGAAAGGATGTAGGTAAAAATTAGCACATGAAATAATACTTTCTTAGATTTTCAAAATTAACAAAATAATTATTCACATAACACATAAATTGAAATTCATGAAATTAAAGATGTAATACTAACTTCTATATCAATGTTCTTAAAATAGGTGCTAAACTTTCTTTATAAGTGACTTTCCAAGTACATAATTCATTATTCCATGTGAATTTATTACCATTATCATAATTTGGATATTATTAACCAAGGATATTATAATAGTAGATTAATCACATGGTTGGTTAAATATTAATCACATACTGAGAAAATTCATAACACCGTTCAATCATAACATTATGTCAACACCACGTACCAAGACCATACAAAAACATTCTGTCAAGGTCGTGTGCCATGAAATAGTTTGTCTCATGGGACCTCCTGACGTATCGAGAGGCTATAGAGAGACTCAACCATAACATAATAAGTCCAATTAATTCTTAATATGTATAAATATATTTAAATAAAAGTGTCCCATAACAATTTGACTTATAAAATTAATTCTTTTATTTGAAGTGTCCTATCCCACTTCGAATAATCAATTTATTTCTTTTATTCGAAGTGTCCCATACCACTTAGAATAATTATTTTTTTGTTATTTTATTCAAAGATTCGCACACCACTTTGAATAATTAAATTTGTAATACATAAGTTATCATAAGAGATAAATTTCATTTTGTAATTATGTCTTTATTCATAAATGAATCATGAATTGACTGTAAATATTAATCAATAGTCTTCATGGAAACATATACATACATTTGTAGAAGTGATGATAACTAGTGCATATAATATAACATTTTGTGTGGGTTTATCACATAAAATAATAACACTTAAATTCAAAACCCTTATTTCATGGAAATAATCATTTTGTATAATTAATATTCATGTTCACCATACACTAATAAATGGAAGTGTCAAACAAGTTAAATCATACACTAATAGTATTTATTTTGGTAGATTCATCATGAATTAAAACATAATATTTTCAAATGTATATCATTTATTTCATGTGAGGTATTGATACAAAATCAATTAAACACACTTCATTATGCATGCATGAGTATATGAATTAAAAAAAATATAATTCCTACTATTTATCTTCAAATTATAAATTGAGATTAATGTAAAGTCAATTACGATAAAAAAGTGATGAATTATTTTAATTTTTTTTGGCAGACAATAACAAAACAATTTTTTTATTGTTTGCCAATATCAAATTGCATTTATGACCATTAAGACATGCATATATGTAATTGTGGTACTTATTTATACATGTGGGTTTTGAAATCATAATTAAAAGAGTATGCATAAGGATATGAGTCACCTTCTAAAATAATTGTTTATCTTAATAGGAGATGAAGCTTAAACATATTAAGATTTAAAAAGTATACATATACTTATACATATACGTATTAGTTTGGATGCCCAAAACCATTCATAATAAATCCTTTTACATGCATAAAAACATTAGATAATTATTGATAATTATCACTTGAAAAACCCCACAATATATTAGGTTTGAAGATTATATAAAACCTTATATATAAAAATAATATACATGGGATTTTCATAACTAAAATTGGGTTTGATAAATAAGTTTCATACACTTCAAAAACATTATTTAATCACTAAAATCAGTTTTATGAAAACCTAATTCAAATTATAATTAAATTCTATATGTATATATACATATAACTGTATATACACAATGTCTATTTATGGGTTTCACATATCAAATTTGAAACTAAAAAAAACCCTTACATGAATTATAAAAGATCATCATACGAGTTTTCAACCTTCAAGAAATACGAAACAGAATAGGTTTGGTATTCATATATATATATATATGTATATATTTATATATTAACTTATATACACATATATGTTCATATCGTCCAATTAGAAAAAAAAAATATAACTCTTAAATGATTTAAATGAATTAAAAAAATCATCTAAAAAGAAATATTCAACATTCAAAAATCATGAAAATAAAATAGGTTTGTTTTATAAATGAACATATATACATATATAAGTATATACATAGGGTTTAATTAAACACAAAACAAAGTAAAAACTTTCATGAACTCAAAGGTTAGGTTGAACCGAGAAACGGTAGGAGAGGAGTTGGGAGGAGAAAAACCCATAGGGTTAAGGTGAAAATGGAGGTTTATATAAACCACAAACATATATAATTTTTATATACAATGGTTCAACATTAAATTATAAACAATGAACCTAAATTAAAACCGAATCTGACTATTTAGAAAAAAAAACAAAAATATTGATTAAGAAAAATCCCAAATGGATATGTTGTCTAATATATATATATATATATATATATATTATGGAAAACTTCCATGGAAATAGTTCAAGTTAGTATTAAAATACACCAACGTTGAAGACTTGTGGAAAGAAGAAAGTGGACAACCGAGCCATGGATAGGGATAGGAGGACTCACGAGAGAGGAAGGAGAAATTGAGATAGTGATGTACACTGGTGTGGTGTGAGGAAGAAGAAGAATAATGGGAGAATATGTTGAAAGAATGAATGGTCATGATCGAAAGAGGTTGATTTAATGACTGAGGAGAGTTCCGTGGTTTAAAAAAAATGAACGATTGAGATTAGTTGTGGTTTGATCGTATGGCCGCGAGGAACCATGAGTTTTAAAATGGGTTGAGTGGCTGAGATGAGCCACATAATGATCGGACATCTGAAAAAAAACACGGAGAAATGGAGAGGTCGGTGGAGTTTGAAGGCGAGACCAGAACGAAAGGTCCAGATCTCGTGTGTTGAGATTTTGTGGCCCATATTAGATCTCCTATAAAAATACTAATCCCACATCAAAACAGGGAGAGATCTAGAACCTCCTTGTACACCTTGACCTCCCTTTATTCACTCCGATGATAGAAACACACAACATGAGGTCCTTACACATTAGACCCACACCCCCGCAGCCTTGGCCCACCCACACTCGTGCTGGTGCACAAATTGCATCACCCCCTACGTGCGCCCGACCCAGACCTATACATGGGTCTGTGCACGTGCTTAGGCCTCACCATTCATGGCATGTGCATGAATTAGGATGCACTATGCATACACTACCTATGGTTTATAGGACCCTGGGGTTCTATGTGAGATGCCCACTAGACCTTGAGGTCTTAACCATCATGACTGCCCTCGATTGGGTGGGTAATCACCCAATTTTTTTTTTCAAAACATCATTTTTGTTTCATTAAAAAAAAGAACATTTATATATAACAATATTTTAAAATAGAATATACATTATTTCTTACGGTTAAAAAAACTCTATATACCACTATTTTCATAAGTTTGTATACATTTGAGTTTTAAAACATCATAAGTTCAAAATCTAAATATGAACTCAATTAAAAATCATGTCATTAATTTTATAAACTTATATCCATTTTAAAATAAACATCATAGTTATTATATTTTTAAAATAAATTACATCCTTAATTAAAACTATGTGTTCATTTAACCAAGGATATAACTTTAAAGTATTTAAAACTATTTAAAACATTTGAAACATATATATTTATTTATAAAATAATTGATTAAATTTCATTTCTATTAAGAGATAAATAACTATTCACTTTTAATTTATAGAGAGGTATTATTTTATTTAAAAACATAAATTTATTAACTAAAATCTTACTTTAAAACATTCAAAACCCTTAAATTTCTTAAGGTAATTAAAATAATTAAGACACTTTAAATACTTAGAATATTTAAAATACTTATATGCTTAGAATAATTAAAATAATCAAAATACTTAAAATACCCAACAATTATAAAATTTTATGACCTTTTCAAAAACCAGCGGTCATATAAAGACCTAAATGGCCAACAACAATCATATTTAACTTCAAGTCCATATAAATACTTGTTTAGAGTGTTTCAAACTTCAAAACCAATTCGGTGAAGATAGTTCTCTACATACCCTTGATTCTTAGTATGGTTGCCATTGTTATTTTTATAATGTTTTTCATTATGATAGACCCGAAGGAATTTAACTATTTTCTTGGTCTGTTTGTTTTGTTTGGTGGTCTCATGGTGATTTTGATAGGTCTTCTAGTAGGTATTCTAGGTTAGTGAGGGTCTTTTGGCCTTTTAGAAATGTAAGGATTCAACATTTCTATTGAATAAAACATGTCTTATTTTTATTATGAAAGTATTTATTTTGGATGGAACCATTATTAAAAAAAACAATAATAATGATAATAATTAACAAAATATTATTATTACAAAAATAAATATGTTCAGGGTGTCATAAGAACCATCCACCTTCTTAGTGAAAAGTATCTATGAACCCCAAGGAGATGTGTTGGGTAATATAAAACCTTTTTCATCTAGATATTCCAACCATTTATTAAGTTCCTAGAGCTATTTAGGTGCCATTCTATAGGGAGGAATAAAAATTGGTGGTTTACATGTTACTAGATCAATGATGAACTCCAACTATCTCTTAAGAAGTAAGCTAGATAAATCATCATAGACAATGTCCCAAAAAAGATCTATAATAAGAGGGAATTATACAAGCTGTTTTACGTATTCACTCTTGAAGAGAATACCCATCTAAAATGTCACCCCTCCCATCCCATTATAATTGGGTTTAGATCGACTAGACTAAATATCCCATTTTCCCTTATGAATATACATGATTCCATCAGGTGATGTAAAAGACACCCTCCAACGATAACAATAAACATGGGCTAGATACAACGCTAGTTATTCCAAACTAAGAATCATGTTAAAGAAAATCATCTTGATGACTAAGATATTATATAAATATTGATACCCACTGCTATAAAATAAGGATATCCCAACAGTTTTAAACCATTGGGATAGGTTGGGAACCCGTTAGTATAGGTTATACCAACAATTTCCCAAACCATTTGTTGCTGAGGTGTGGGGATAGAACTATACCAACAATAATAGAATAATTGCTGGTATAGGAGAATAGAAATTACAATATCACTATGGTTTTCAAAAAACCGTTGGAATAGAAAATTACCAATAGTTGAAAAACCATTTGTAAATATTAAGTCTAGAAGCTATACCAACAGTTTTGCAATAACTATTGGTATACTTGACATTTCAAATCTATACCAATAGTTTATGAATGATTGGTATAGTTTTTACCAATGATTTTCGTTAAACCATTTGTGTAAATGAATTTTTTCAACTTTATACCAACATTTTATGAACCATTGGTATATAGTACTCCCAAACCACACAACATCCTACCTCCCTTATTTCCTCCCCTCTGCAATTATAGTACAAAGAAAATATATAGAATTCACCACCGGAAAATAAAACAAAGACAATATACAATGATGAATACAACACCTGAAAATACAAAATTAAAAAAAAACACTAATGCCCGAAATAAAATGTAAATAATTCAAAAAAAACACTAATGAAGATAATATAAAGAATCTCACTAAATGAAAAACACATAAAAATACCCTAACAACATCTAAAAAACAATACCGAATAGTGATGAATAAAAACTTGAAAAAAAACTAATACAACACCTTTTAAAGAACCACTATAAATGCACGTAAAAATACACACAATATACAATACAAAGATAGGTGGGTATGATATAAGGTTTGAATTATGATGGTGATGTGGGTTATGGTAGGTGTTGTTGAGATATATCAGTTACCCTATAATATAGAGCTAAGTGGGGATGGTTCTATGGATAACCAAGGGATATGATATGAGCTATTAATATTGTTTTTTCTTAGTATTTATGATTTAACCATGTTATAAAGTAGTGATGAGATCCACTTTGAGTGAGAGGCTTGAGGTATGTGACATGTCATAAGAAATTGTATATGGCCATACCCTGAGTAAGAGGGTAGTGTATTAGATATGATATAGGACCATTCCCCAAGTGATAGGGAAGTATCTTAGATGTGATATGAGACCTTAATATGAGCGGGGGGCTAGTATTCAGGATGTGATATCAGATATTATCTTGAGTGGAAGACAATGATCATGATGTGATACATGACCTTACCTTAAGTTAGATAGTAGTTCCCATGATGTAATTCCCTGACCCTATTTACCCATATTCGGTATAGTATTACATAACATTGATATGGTCACAAGAGATCAAGTCTCAAAATACTGGTTATTTTAGTACCCATGGAAGTACTAGATACATAATTAAGTTTTACATTACATCATGAAATAAAAAAACAACATTGTGTCCCCTTTGAAGACACTCATATACTTTGGTCTATCCCTGCAGGTTAATCATAATATACTTATTCACATCCTGGGAAAAATAAAACAAAAGAAAGGGGTGATCTCAGATGATCAGCAAGGATAACAATATAGTTGAAGCTATCATAAATAAGCCTAAAAATTTAAGGCAATGTATAAGACTAAAACAAAAGTCTTTTAAACCTAAAATTCATCATAATATTGAAAAGATAAATCAAATAATTCCATTTACTTATTCACATGGATATTCTACGAGTCAAATAATCACTTGTAATATCAATAGCTAATTTTATAACGATGGAATGCATAATGTAGGTCATCATAACCACATAGTTAAGGCCTCGTGCCAAGAATACAAATAATATTTTTTCAAGGCCATGTGCCAAGACACTAATTTGTATCATGAGACCTACCAATGCATCGATGAGCTATAGCAGGCTCCACCCATCACTTACTAAGTCCAATGCATTCCTCATATGAAAAGATTAAAACATAACATAAAAATTTGTATTAAAATAGCATAAGAAATGTTAATAGTTTAACAATAAAACATGAATGGCATAAAAATAACACATCCACAGTCAAAAATATCACAAAACCTTCAATAAAATATGGAATATTATATCATAGTAAATCAACTTCATACAAGTGTAAAGTCCATCAAAGGATGATGACAAAGATGAAATAAAAACTATTTGAGAGAAATATATGTTTCTATTTTTAAATCACTTAAAAGTAACTTAATTATAAAATAAAATATTTATTTTTAAAATATTCTTATAAGATTTTAAGGGAAGCTTCAAAGTTGGTATAATGTCGGAAAATAACCACACCCAACGTATAAGTTAAAAAAACATTCTTACCTTAATTTGTCGAAAAGGTCATAAAGTACCTTATTTGGAAAATGACAGAATGATTCCTTTCAAAACATTTTATAAAATGTCAAAAAATGGTATAAATGACTTTAACCCATATTCTATGAAATATTAAAAATGTTTTGAAATACATTTTTAAGAAACACTGATGAGGATGATAAAGAATTCCAAATAGATGCTTACGTATAAACAACCTTGGATTATAAAGAGATTGTAAAATTAACTATTACCTTGTACTTTTACTTAGTAAAGGGTATGTTAACCTCCAGTATAATATTTAAATAATTTTTAGTAAATTATACAATAACCACATACCTAAATATGATATCATATACTTTCTTATATTATTTCTTTGTTAACAATACTTCAGTAGTATCATTGTTCCGGGTGTTAACTGATTCATTTTCCTTTATATTTTTTGTTATGCAAGTAATGTTTGTTATGAATAGGATTTATTTTAATCATATACATAATTATATTATGTTATTAAACATTATTTTTAATCATAAAATGAAAATTATTCTTGAATGGTTACGTTGAGGAATGAATCTCATCGCATTCGTGGAGACGATATTCCGTACGTAGGCATGAGAGACAATGTCATTATATTAATGGTGAAATAATATGTAATTATATGATATATTAAATATAAAGAATCACTAAAATGTTATATTTATTATTTACATTAATTATACTCATTATTAAACCCATCCAATTAACAAACTACACCAAGACATAGAGACGGTAAGCCGTACATACGCACGTATGGTGACTTTGCCATTAATAGGATGGATAGAATAATGAAAATGGTTGTACCATATTTATAATAAAATTAAAATATTTATAAGGTACTGGATTTATTATTTTAGTACGGAATCAACAAATAAAGAGGAAGTGGAAGAAGAAAAGAACTTTGAAAGAGGTGATGAAGTAATTACCTCTTTTTCAGGTCCTTCCTTTTGATTTGAACAAAATGGTTTGTTAGGTTGGATTTATGATCAAAGTAATTCCTCTAGGTTGAATTGAGGGTAGTTGGGAGAATATTTGAGCAGGTTTTTTCTGAACCAAAATGATTTGGAGGTGTAAAATTAAGAGAAGGGGAAGTACCCTTTTATAAGAGAGGTGATGGTCACTTTAGAAAAAGTTTGAAATATTATTTTATTATAAAATAATTTTTGGTTTCTAATTGATCCCAAAAGATTTATTTCGTGGAGAAGGTGGGTATGGGTCGAAAACCTCTCAGCCAATAGTTTTTAGGCAAGTTTAGGTCACCATATTAATATTATCTTTTATATTTAACTCTTAGCTAAATAGTTTAACTTTTACCATGTATTCTTGTATTTTTATAATAAAGGGTTAATAAACTTACTATAAAAATCCAAGAGATCTCCAAGTGGTTAATTATTGACATATATAACTTTATATAAGTCCTATGTACAAAACTTAGATTTTTAGGAATATTATATCATTTAATAAAATAGTATTTGTTTTAAAAACTCATTTATGTCAATTTTGACACTATTTGGTATTTGAGTTTTGTGAAAGTCATAAAAAATTTATCACTTCAAAAGAATTTATTTAATCAACCCTAATATGTCATATTAACCTAGAAAATTCGTGCAATGCATCAAAAGTCTCAATTTATATTTATTTTAATATTTAAAATATCAATTATTTTAATCTTTTATTAATAAGGTAATTAGTGCATCATCATTGTGTCATAAATAAATTTAATTATTTAATATCTAAAAATTATAAATATAATATAATTATTCAGGAAATATTTTTATATTTCTAATGAATATTTATAGTGTAATTTATCTTATGTATAACCCTATATTAAAAATGTTTTATTTATTAAAAGTTGAATTTAACACTTTTAACTCTTCTTTAAATAAAATAATAATAAATTTCCTAATCTAATTCAAGTGGATCAAATAGAATCATATTTTTTACTAATGTTTATTTTGGTCGAATAAAACTTAATCAATAGAATTAGTACATGTGTTAGGGTAATTATAATATCATTTTTACCTTTAATTACACTATTTACTTTTAACTATGGTAAATAAAATTTAAAAGTTACTATTCAACAAAAATTATTTTCATGCTATTGAACAACATTTTACTTAATTATTTCAACTGAGTCTCTCTAATTTTTTAAATTCAATTCACATATGCGGTAAAATATTTTTTTATACAAATTTTCAAATGTGCCTACAGGGTGGGTAAAATGCGTTAAATAATTCAATAAAATTATATATATATAATCTCATTATAAAATGACTCCAATGAATTAAATTGAACTAATATAGGTATAATTTATCTATTTTGACTTTAAAATAAATTTAAATAAAAATAATAATTATTTAAATAAAAGTCGGTTTTAAACAATAACACAGTGTTTTTCACTATTCATCAAAAATTAAAATTTTTCCGAAAAATACCAAAAAATCACCCTAATATAATTTTGATATTAAAAATCCAAAAATGAAGTACATTTTGAAAAATAAAATTTATAAAATTTCGAAAAGTGGGTATTACTATTCATAGCTATTTTTTAAATGGCTAGTTTCATTGGTTGTGGTGTGCTAGAACTCGAAGTTGCGTAAAACGTAATCTATTGTATTATTCAAAGAGAAGTGTATTGTAGAAGATTAGGGTGTTAAATTCTTCCCTCCAAATAATTTATTCCATAAAATTTCTATAATATTTCTGCATAAAAAGATTCAGGTGTTTCTTCATCATATGTTCCTTGGGTTCCCACGTTCCCTCTTCCATCTTATGGTTTCTCCATAGAACTTTTACTAGACGAGTCGTTTGGTTTCTCAACACTTGTTCTCTGGTATCAAGAATCTTTATAGGCTCTTCAAAATAAAACAAATTGGGTTCATGTTCTATTTCTTCTTGGGAGAGTACTTTCATTGCATCAGCCATGTATTTTCTCAACATTGATACATGGAACACATCATGAACTTTGGAGAGACTTGGAGGCATTTCCAAATAGTATGCTACAAATTTAATTCATTCTAGAATTTAAACATTTCCAATGTTCCTAGGACTTAATTTACCCTTATTACCAAATCATATAACACCTTTCCATGGAGATACCTTTAAGAAAACATGATCTTCTACTTGAAATTCCAAATCCTTCCTTCTGTTATCGTCATAGCTCTTTTGCCTACTTTGAGCTTCTTTGATGTGGGTTTGGATACTCTTCACATTTTCCATTGTTTTTTTAATAATTTTTGGGCCTATAAGTTTTCTTTCACTAACATCATCCCATTAAGTTGGTGTATGACATCTCTTTCCATATAACGCTTTATATGGTGCCATCTAAATACTTGAATTGAAGATATTGTTGTAGGAAAATTTTACTAGAGGTAAATATTGATCCCACATACCTTGAAAGTCAAGTGAGAAAGATCTCAACATGAATAATAAGGTTTGAATAGTCTATTCTAATTTTCCATCAGTTTGAAGGTGGAAGGTTGTGCTCAAACAAAGTTCAGTGTCTAGGGCTTTCTGATGACATTTCCAGAATCTTGATGCGAAATGGGGATCACGATAAGAAAAAATAAATAAGGGTACTCCATGAAGTCTTACAACTTTATTAATATATAGTCTTTCTAAACATTTAAGTGGTAAATATTCTCTTATTGAATGAAAATGTTTTGACTTGGTAAGATGGTAAAAAATGTCCCATATTGAATCATTCCTTCTTGGGGTCTTTGGTAGCCCCATGAAAAAGTCTATTTTACTATCATACCATTTCTACTCAGGTATGAGAAGAGGTTTCCTCACTCCTCTAGGATGTTGTATTCCTGCCTCAACCTATTGAAAAACCATACATCTTGACACATAATCAATAATATCCCTCTTTATGTTGTCCTACTAAAAATGTTCCTTCAAATTTATATACATCTTAGTGCTACCAAGGTGTATAGAGAAATTGGAGCTATGACAATCATCCAACAAATCAATTTTTAGATCAGGTATATCAGGAACACAAAGCCTCCTCCCAAATTTCAAAATTCCATCTTCATATACTAAGTCAATCAATCTCCCATCATTCGTAGCTTTAATTTTCTTTTGAAAATCCTCATCATTAGTCTGAGAACTTTTTAGCCTTTATAGTAAAGATGGTTTGGAAACCATTTGAAAAAGTATTAATGTTTCACCTACCATGATTATTCCTTTATCTATCTTTACTAGATCCATGAACATTGGATCCCTTTTAACTCTCATCTAGTTCAAAACTCCATGATCCTTTTTTCTCAAATAATATTCCACCTTATTTTCCTTCCCCAAGTGGTAGTGTATAGTGTAATCATAGTCCTTTATAAGTTCAATCCATCATCTTTGTCTCATGTTGAGTTATTTCTATGAGAAAATATACTTCAAACTCTTGTGATCGATATAAATCTCACATTTTTTACCATAGAGATAGTGTCTCCATATCTTCAAAGCAAATATTATACCAGTTAACTTAAGATCATGAGTAATATGGTTTTGTTTCTGAATTTTTATCTTCCATGATGTATAAGCAATAAATCTATCATTCTTCACAAGGACACAACCAATTCCTTTCTTAGAAGCATCACTATAAATAAAAAACCCATAATTCCCTGATGGTAGAGTCAAGATAGGAGCATTTTTCAATCTTCTCTTCAGTTCTACAAGAAATTATTCACACTATTTTATCCAAAAAAATTTAAACCCTTTACGTGTGTTATTTATTAATGGTTTAGCCAATCAGGAAAAATTCTGGACAAAACATCGACAATAACCTGCTAAACCAATAAAAATGCTTACCTCGGTTATACTCATCGGTGCTGGCCATTATTGTATTTCTCTTATCTTATAAGGATCAAAAGAGATTCCATCCTTAGAGACAATATGATCAAGAAAAGAAATCTTCTAAATCCAGAATTCACATTTTCTAGAATTGGTATATAATTCATTTCTTCTAAGAGTTGTTAAAAATTGTGCACAAGTGATTTTCATGATATTCATAGCTTTTGGATTATACCAAGATATCATCAATAAATACCACTACAAAGTCATCAAGATATTCCGTGAAAACTCTATTCATTAGATCTATGAAGATAGAGGGTGCATTAGTCAGTCCAAAATGCATTAATGTAAACTCTTAATGCCCATACCTGGTACGAAATGCTATCTTCGGAATGTCTTCCTTCTTCAAACATAATTGATGATATTCAGATCGAAGGTCAATATTTCAAAAATATTGAGCTCCATGAAGTTGATCGAATAAATAATCTATGCGAGGTAGGGGATACTTGTTCTTTATTATTATAGCATTGATCTCCCTGTAGTCAATCACAACCTCATAGATCCATCTTTATTATTAACAAAAAGAAGATGGGCTCTCTATAGAGAAACACTAGGGAGAATAAATCCTTTATTACTCAATTTACCTAGTTTTTTCTTTAGTTCCACCAATTCCAAAGTGGCCATTCTATAAGGGGTCTTCGATATGTGCTTTGAACCTAGAATTAGATCAATGGAAAACTCAATTTATCATTATAAAGGATGTTTAGGTAAATCATCTGGAAACACATCAACATACTCTTGCACAATAGGTATGTCCTCTATTTGAACATTCCTTTCCTCATCCATAGTTATTTCATGCTCTTACTCCACAATAATTGAATTTAGTAGGGCTACCGGGGGTGGATCTGGATGAGAATTATATGGTGAAGTTTCTACTCTAAAGATAATGTATTCCTTATCATCATCAAAAATTGTAACCTCCATCTTTTTAAAATAAATTTTTGCATCATGGTATGAAAGACAATCCATATCGATGATTATATCAAATTAAATCATGGGTATGATGATGAGATCAATAGATAAAGCACATTTATATGCCATTATGGTAACTGATTCACAAAACTTTGTTGCAATGGTACTTCCCTTAGGAGTTTTGACTAATAACTCCCTTGTTAAATCAAATTGGAAATATCTAATTTTCTTGGAAAACTGGGAAGATATGAAAGAATGCGTAGATCTAGAATTAAATAAAGAATTGGATAAATTTTTGGAAATGATTAATGTACCTTCCACCATGTCATTGAGAACTACAACCTCTGCAGTTGTGACCACATAAGCTTTGCCTTGATTTCTTGGACTTTTCTGAGGTAAGTTTTTTTTGACGCTTAGGAAATTCATTTTTATAGTTCCCCATTTCTTTACAACTAAAGAATTCAACATTGATAGACACTTTCTTCCCTTTGTAATCACGAGCTTGGTGAACTTTTTTTCTATACTTGTAACAGACTCCCTTTCCCCTCAGACAAGTTCCAGGGTATTTCTTTCCACATTTACTGTAGGATGGAAATTCAAATTTTCCCTTCTTCCCCTTATTTACATTTACAGAGTGTTAAGTATATCTACTTTTATTTTTCTTTACTTTAAAGTCGTAAGACTTAGAGAATTATTTTTCCATCTTGGTAGCACATGAGACAATATCTTCGTATGATGAGAAGGATTGTGAGACTAATGATCAATGGAGAAATAACCTATCAAATTATCGATCCATCTTACTCCTTGGGTTATGTATATAATATTTATCATTCCTTTATAACCTTGTAAAGTTATCCTGATACTTTACGAAATTGTCATCCTCCTTTTCCCTTAGACTCAGAAATTGTCTTTACATATCTGTTCGATAGTCACAAGGAAAGTATTTTCCTAAGAAAATATTTTTAAACTCCATCCATTAAAAATTTGATACTTATTTATCCTTATCCATGTTTTGAATTAATGACCACCATTGATTTGTATCTCCTTTGAAGCGATAAACTTCCATGAGAACTTTTTCCCTTTCGCTACTCCCCAAAGCATGAAATATTTTCTCAAAGGAACTTATCCATTGCTCAGCTAAAAATGGATTTTGGTTCCATTGAATGTTTCTAGTTGTTTCCTCATGAAGCGGTCTTACATTGATCCTCCGTGTTGTGGATTAGGGTGCTCCATACGAGGAATGTTATTATTCAAAACCTGAGTGAGTTTTCCTAGTATGGGTATAAGCTATTCAACAACAGTTGTGTCACCAGATCCTCTATAATTATCTTAAGTAGGAGGGAAATCCCTACATGTATTACATGTGTTGATATGGTTTCCATTCCTTCTACTAGGCACCATTTCTATATAATGGAATACACTAGATTAGTTTATGAATCACAATACATAATTAAAAACTAGTAAAATACCTAACATAAATTGAACAATTTATGCATATAATCCATAATCATAAAAAATGTTTTCTTTGAAGATGTATTTACTTATAATTCCTTCATAATGGATTTTAAAGAAAATGTGAATTATCCTAAGCATATCCTTATGGAGTGTCGTAACCAAGAGTGTCGCAAGGCCCGTTGTCGTGCACCAGTTCCCTTTCGAGTCTAGATCAAAGAAGTGTTTTCTAGTTTTACCCCTAGATGAATCTATTCTAGGTCCGCCTCTACTTGGTTAGATCCAAATATGGATTTATTTCTTAGAAAATTCACAAAATCTCTACATTACCAAAATTCTAAGAAGTTCTTCTATACTAATCCTCAATGTTTATCTTAGGGTAATGTTCTCTATTCAGAGGTTTCCTAAATCTACTTTCCAAGGTTTATACTAAACTTCCTCTAATACCAACTATAATTTCCAGAACCTAGTTACCCAGAGTCATTTCATTATTACATAACATTGGCATGATCACAAGAAATAAATTCTCAAAAGACCGATTATTTTAGTAGCATTGGAAGTACTAGATACATACATAAGTTTAACATTACATCATGAAATTAAAAAACAATATTGTGTACCTTTTGAACACACTCATATCCTTTGTCCTATCCCTGTAGGTTAATCATAATATACTTCTTCACATCCTGGGAAAAATAAAACATAATAAAGGGGTGAACTCAGATGCTCAGTGAGGATAATAGTATAGTGGAAACTATCATAAATAAGCATAAACATTTAAGGAAATGCATAAGAATAAAACACAAGCCTTTTAAACTTAAACTTCAGCATAATATGGAAAATATAAATCAAATAATTCCATATAATTATTCACATGGATATTCTACTAGTCTAATAATCACATTTAATATCAATAGCTAATTTTATATTGATGGAATGAAAAATTCCAGACATCATAACCACATAGTCAAGGCATCGTGCTAAGACTAAAAATAAGATTTTCTCAAGGCCATTTTCCAAGACACTAATTTATCCCATGAGACCTAACGATTCATGGAGAAGCTATAGGGGGCTCCAACCATCACTTAATAAGTCTCATTCATTCCTCATATAAAAAAGTTGAAACATAACATAAACATTCGTATTAAAACTATCATACGAAATGTTAATACATTAACCATAAACCATGAATGGTATAAAAATAACACATATAAATTCAAAAATATCACAAAACGTTCAAAACAATATGGAAAATTATATCATAATAAATCAACTTCAAACAAGTGTAAAATCAATCAAAGGATGTTGACAGAGATTAAATCAAAACTATTTGAGAGAAATATCTCTTTATATTTTGAAATCATTTAAAAGTCACATAATTATAAAAGAAAATATTTATTTTGAAAATATTATTAAAATATTGTAAGGGAAACTTCGAAGGTGTTATAATGGGAGAAAATATCTACACCCACCATATAAGTTAAAAAACATTCTTTCCTTAGTTTGTCAAAAAGGTCATAAAGTACCTTATTTTAAAAAGGATGGAAATATTCCTTCAAATTTTTTTTATAAAATGTAAAACAAGGGTATGAATTACTTTAATATACATTCTAGAAAATATTAAAAATGTTTTGAAACTCATTTTTAAGAAACACGGACAAGGATGATAAAAAATTCCCAGTAGATGCTTATGTATAAAAAACCTTAGATAACAAAGAGATTGTAAAATTAACCCTTACCTTGTAATTTTCCTTAGTTGAGGGTACGTTAACATCCTGTATAATATTTAAATAAATTTTATTAAATTATACATGAACCACATACAATAATATGATATCATATACTATCTTCTAATATTGCTTTGTTAATAATATTTAAGTAGTATCATTGTTTCAGGTGTTAACTCATTCATTTTTGTTATATGTTTTGTTACATAAGTCAAGTTTGTTATGGATAGGATTTATTTGACTGATATCCATAATGATATTAAGTTCTTAAAAATTATTTTTAATCATAAAATGAAAATTATCCTTGAATGGTTACGATGGGGAATGAATCTTATTGCGTTCGTGGAGACGGTAAGCCGTATGTACGCATGAGCGACAATGTCATTCTATTGATGGTGAAATAATATTTAATTTGATGTAATATTACATATAAATAATCATTAACATGTTATATTTATTATTTACATCAATTATACTCATTATTATGCCCATCCAAATAACAAACTACACCACGACATGGTGACGGTAAGCCGTACTTACGCACGTTTAGTGACTTTTTCATTCATAGGATGGATAGAACAGTGAATACGGTTGTACCATATTTATAATAACATCAAAGTAGGTATAAGGTACTTTATTTATTATTTTAGTATGGAAATAACAAAGAAAGAGGATGTGGAAAAAGAACTTTGAAAGAGGTGATGAAGTAATTACCTCTTCTTCGAGTTATTCCTTTTGAGTTGAACAAAAGGGAGCATTAGGTTGGCTTTATAATCAAAGTAATGCCTCTATGTTGAATTTAGGGTAGTTGGGAGGATATTTTAGTAGGGTTTGGCCGAGAAAAAAGGCTTTAGAGATGTGAAATTAAGAGATGGGGAAGTACCCTTTTATAAAAGAGGTCAGGGTTACTTTAGGAAAATCTTGAAATATGATTTTATTATAAAATAATTTTTGGTTTTTAATGTCTAAAAAAGAATTTATTTCGAGTATAAGGTGGGGAGGGGTCGAAAAACTCTCAACCAGTAGGTTTTAGATAGGTTTAGGTGACCATATTAACCTTATCTTTTTTATTATACTCTTAGTTAAATAGTTTAACTTTTACCATGTATTCTTGTATTATTATAATAAATGGTTAATAAACTTACTATAAATAGCCAAGAGAACCCCAAGTGGTTCATTATTGAAATATATAACCTTATTTAAGTCATTTTTCCAAAAATTAGATTTTTATTAATATTATATCATTTAATAAAATAGTATTTGTTTTAAAAACTCATTTATGTCAATTTTGACATTATTTGGTATTTTATTTTTGTGAAAGTCATAAAAACTTTATCACTTCAAGAAAAATTAATTAAATCAACCCTAACATGTCATATTAACCTATAAAATTCTTGGAAAGCATCAAAAGTCTCAATTTACGTTTACTTTAATATTTAAAATATCAATAATTTTAATCTTTCATTAATAAAGTAATTACTACATCGTCATTGTGTCATAAATAAATTTAATTATTTAATGTCTAAAAATTATAAATAAAATACCATTATTTAGGAAATATTTTTAGATTTCCAATGAAAATTTATAGTCAAATTTATCTTATGTTGAACACTAGATTAAAAATGTTTTAGTTAATATAATTTGAATTTAACACTTTTAACTCTTTAAATAAAATAATAATAAATGTCATAATCTAATCCAAGTGGATCAAAGAGGATAATATTTCATTCCTAAGGTTTGTTTTGGTCGAAAAACAATTATACAATAGAATTAGGACACACGTTAGGCTATTTATAATATCATTTTTACCTTTGATTACCCTATTTACTTTTAACCGTGGTAAATAAAATACAAAAGTTACTATTCACCAAAAATTATTTTCATCATATTGAACCAAATTTTACTTACTTATATCAACCGTGTCTCTAAGATTTTTAAAATTGAATTCACAGAAGCGGTAAAATTATTTTTTATGCAAATTTGCAAATATACCTAGAAGGTGGGTAAAAGGCGTTAAATAGTTCAATAAAATTATATATATATAATCATATTATAAAATGGATCCAATGAATTAAATTAAACTAATATAGGTATTATGTATATATTTTTACTTTAAAATAAATTTAAATAAAAATAATAATTATTTAAATAAAAGTCAGTTTTAAACAATAACGTAGTTTTTTCACTATTCATAAAAAATTGAAAGTTTTCAGAAAAATACCAAAAATTCACGCTAAGATAATTTTTATATTCCAAATCCAAAAATGAAGTCCATTTTGAAAAATAAAATTTATAAAATTTCAAAAAGTGGGTATTACTATTCATTACTATTTTTTTAAACGGCTAGTTTGATTGGTCATGGTGTGCTAGAACTCAAAGTTGCGTACATAAAAATCTATTGTATTATTCAAAGAGAAGCATGCTGTGAAAGTTTGGGGTGTTACATGTGATATGATATATAAACTTACCATGAGTGAGAGGGTAGTGGTTAAGATATTATATAAACCTAACCTCGTGTGAGATGGTAGTGATCAATATATGATATATGATCTTACCTCAAGTGATTGGTTAATTGCCAGGATGTGATACCAGACCTCACTTTGAGCAAGAAGG
This sequence comes from Viscum album, assembly GCA_963277665.1. Classification (NCBI taxonomy): domain Eukaryota; kingdom Viridiplantae; phylum Streptophyta; class Magnoliopsida; order Santalales; family Viscaceae; genus Viscum; species Viscum album. Next base: position 1,370,464,903 of record OY728141.1, on the reverse strand, counting down.
TGGAAGTATGAAAATAAATATGATACCTAGAATTAGTGTAAGTATCTAACAAGAGTGAGTGGGTGGAGGTCAAGACTAAGATTCATGAACCTTCCCCAAATCGAGGGGTATGAGTTTGGGGTTTTTTTTGAGATGACTTCTATTTCAACATTCTCCAAATCAAGTGAGGTCAGGTGTTGGGTCTAGCTAGGTAGCACCCACTAACCATTCATAATTGTTGCATATTGTATATTGGTACTTGTTTTATTTTCCCATACATGTGTACATTGTATATAATGATGTATATTGGGGGAAATTGGTGAGACCCTACCAAGTTATATAATCACACCCTACATGAGAACACCATTTCCAATTGAGACCTTATGTTTCAATTTTAGGTGATAGGTTGTACGGAGAATCATATTGGATCAATTATAAGTATATTGGGAGATCAATATGTGGATGAGCCAATGTTTTATCATCAAGTTACCCTTATATTTTTTTTTTTAAATTTTCATCATGGTGGGTGGGCATTGTTTTATGAGTGTATATTTAGCATGGGTTTCATTTATGTTATATCATGGTGATGCTATCTATAATTATTGGCTGTATCTTAACTGTAATTTATTATTCTTACTCTAATGTTTTATTTTGATTATTTTATTTATATATCTTTATTTTGGAGGGTATAAAGAGAATTATATCCCCATGATACTTATAGACTCTCACCACCAGAACTTGTCCTAGTATGTAACTAACCCATGTATAAGGAAAGTACTATATACAAGGTGATGAGATTGTTGTTCATTTATTTTTAGTGTTCTAATTGATATTTCGATTCAATTATGATGTTTTGGGTAAGCTATTTTTTTACTCTTATATTGAGGTGGTATGAGAGTGTGGGTTCATGCATCATACATGTTTGTATACTTGGAAATGATCATGAATCCTTGTGGGTTTGAAATTATTTTCATAATGAGGAAAGTGGGTTTATTAGTGGGCGAGTTACATGAATGGAAATATACTATGATTAGATGATCATGGATATATGGTTAGGTTGTTAGAGAAATTCTTGATATGTGTAAGATCGAGTGCTCAATTTCTATAGGCATTGCCTTGGGTGCCCTATGAATGAGGGAATTATGATTTATTTATGAGGGGTAGGCTGTCCTTACAGAATCAGGTAGATTATAGTTGTCTTGAAATTTTTGTTGGAAACTAATGTTTTATCTTGGTTTAGGTTGGGGCCTGTCGTTATAGATTTGGTTATGAAATCCATGTGGGGTATGATATGTTAATTAATAAGATGTGATGTTCTTAGAGAGGCATGTTTTATAATTTCATGGGTTTTTTTCTAGTGGTTTGAGAAACCTATAAATCTTGAATAGTTTATGTCTTGAGGAGAAATGGATGAGTCTTATGAGAATGAAAATTAGGTGAGTATCTTGGCATCGATGAAAAATTTCATTAAGCAGTTTCTCTCAGAACATCAACCATGATTTGGAAATGTCTCCAATGGGTAATACCTTGTTGAAACTAATCTAAGAAAGGGTGTACTATGAATATTTAAATATTTTAGTGGTGTGTTCATGAAAATGTGTATGATGGTGTATCATTAAGGTTCCCATGAGAGTCCTATTAGATTCTCAAAGGACTACATAAGATCGATGGTTTTTTATGGGTGATTCCAAGTGCACCGCTTCATGTAACTCTTCCATTGGAACATCGACTATTGGAAATTCATATTTTGATTATCTATACTTGAACATAAGGATACAATACCTAATTTGTTTCAAAAAATAATCTATGAATCCTTATCATTTTTCTATGTGACTTAATTCAGAAACATCATAGCCCATATTTTCATATGTAGTAGAATTTGGCTATGTAGTTCTAGCTTCATCAGTAAAATGGATATGTGAGTCATATTTTCTAGGTTTCCTAAATTTATCATTTTGTTAGGTCATATATATGAAGAGATCCAAAAGTCCTACATAGAATATTTGGATATGTGTTTCAGTTACGTGATATATTTGGCTATATGGAATTCTTATGTACTGGAACTTATTACATGAATCTAGATAATTATGTATTTAAATAAAATTAACCCATATCCTATCTATATGACTTCCAGATGTTCTCAAAAATACCTTATAGGATCATAAAACATTATACCATGATGTATCCTTACAAACTAGATCAGGAAGATTCATAATTTTTTAGAAAATGAAAATATTTTTGGTAATAAAAAAAGTTTCAAGTACAACATGATATGTGAATGAGAATAGATAAAAAATGGTGTCCCATAATTTGAAGCATAAAAATATAGTGAATTAGAGAAATATGACTAATAAGTGGTATAATGACAATGAATAAGCTCAAGTTATTTAGAAAAGAGTTTCAGTGTTTATAAAAAGATAATTGTGAAAGATCATTGATACCATGTAAAAAGAGAATTCATAGAATCCATACCTCTATGTCAAATCAAGTTTTATTGTTTATAAATAATGAAATAAATATACAATTAAGACCACTGACCTAATAAATCCTTAGAATGTTGAATCATATAATAAATTTCCAAATACCCAAATTACTTTATCAAAACAGATGTCAATACATTGGTAAAATGTGTTACGATTAAAACTATATAGTATTTAGGCTACCCAAGTGAACAATAATGTGACCAACCTAATCACACATATATTCAGTCACATAAAATCATCAAAAATCAAATATTAGTAAAATCAGTCTAAAATATAACAGATCAATCGGTCCATTATCACAATCATCACCAGTCTCATCCCTGTCCCCATCATCGTCCCCTCTATCATCCATGTCCCCATCCTTGGACTCCTCCTCAACCTCTTCCTCCATTTCGGCATTCTACTCGCCCTTGTTGTAACACCCCAAGATTCCACGGTACACTTCTCTTTGAATAATAAAATAGATTGTGCTATATGCAGCTTGGAGTTCTATCACACCACGAACAATCAAACTAGTCGTTTAAAAAGCAGTTATGAATAGTAATACCTAAATTTTGAAATTTTATAAATTTTATTTTTCAAAATGGAATTCATTTTTGGATTCGGAATATCAAAATTATCTTATCGTGAATTTTTTTAATTTTCCTGAAAACTTTAAATTGTTGATGAATAGTGAAAAACACTCCATTATTGTACCGACTTTTTATTTAAATAAATATTTTTAAATTTAAATTTATTTTAAATTAAAAATAGATACATAATACTTATATTAGTCCAATATAATTCATTGGTGTCATTTTATAATAATATTAGATATATAAAATTTTATTAAACTTTTTAACGTCTTTAACCCACATTCTAGGCACATTTTCAAATTTGCATAAAACGTAATTTTAACGCTTCTATGAATTAAATTTAAAAAATAAAACAAAAATGGTTTTCATCAGTAAGGTAAATGTGATTAAATAGGATGAAAATATTTTTTTTTGTGAATAGTAACATTTGAATTTTATTTACCACGATTAAAATTAAATAGGGTAATTAAAGGTAAAAATAATATTATAAGAATATAAAATTACCACAAAACATTTCCTAACTCTATTGGATAAGTTTATTTCGACCAAAACCAACCTTATGACAAAAATATGAATCTTTTTGATCCACTTATATTAGATTAGGACATTTATTATATTTTATTTAAAGAAGAGTTAAAAGTGTTATATTCAAATTTTGATAACAAAACCATTTTTAACATAGGGTTATACATAAGATAAATTTGACTATAAATATTCATTAGAAATATAAAAATATTTCCTACATCATGGTATTTTATTTATAATTTTTAGAAATTAAATAGTTAAATTTACTCATGACACAATGATGATGCAGTAATTACCTTATTAATGAAAAATTAAAATAATTAATATTATAAATATTAAAATAAATGTAAATTTAAACTTTTTATTCCATCCAAGAATTTTATAGATGAATATTACATGTTAGGGTTGATTATATGTATTTTTTTGAAGGCATCAACTTTTTATGACTTTCACAAAAACCAAATACTAAATAGTGTCAAAATTGACAGAAATGAGTTTTTAAAACAAGTTCTATTTTATTAAATGATATAATAGTACTAAAAATTTAATATTCATATAAATAACTTATATAATTTTATATATGTCATTAATGAACCACTTTAGGTTCTGTTGACATTTTATAGTAACTATATTAACCATGTAGTATAAAAATACAAGAAGACATAGTAAAAGTTAAACTATTCGACTTAGAGTTAAATCTAAAAGATAAGGTCAATATAGTGAACTAAAATTATCTAAAAAACTTTTATGAGAGTATTTAGACTTATACCAACCTTATCCTCGAAATAAATCCATTTTTAGAAATTATAAACTAAAAATAATTTTATAATATAATAATATTTCATGCTTTTCCTAAAGTGCCCCTCACCTCTCTTATAAAAGGGTACTTCCCCTTCTATTAAATTCATAGCTCCAAATATTTTTGGCTCAGCCAAAACCTACTGAAATCTCTTCAAAACTACCCTAAATTTAACCTATAGGCCTTACTTTGATCAAAAAGACAACCTAAGGATCCCTTTTGTTCAAATCAAAAGGTATCACCGAAGAAGAGGTAATTATTTTATCACCTCTTTCAAAGTTCTTTTCTTCTTCTAATTCCTCTTTATTTGTTCTTTCTATAATAAAATAATAAATCCATTACCTTATACATAATGATATGTTATTATAAATATGGTACAACCATATTCATTATTCTATCCATCCTATGAATGACAAAGTCACCATACGTGCGTACGTATGACATACCATCTCCACGTCGTGGTGTAGTTTGTTATGAAACACTTCATTATTTGGATGGGTATAATAATTAGTATAATTGATGTAAATAGTAAACATAAAATTTCAATGAATATGAATATTTAATATACCATCCAATTACATACAATTTCATCATCAATATAATGATATTGTCGCTTGGGCATATGTACGATTTACTGTCTCCACGACGCGATGAGATTTCGTTCCCCATCGTTACCATTCAGGAATACTTTTCATTTGATGATTAATTTTTTTAAGAAATTAATATCATTATGTATTCTAATCAAATACATCCTATACATAAAAAAACACGACTTACGTAACCAAACATATATAGTAAAACGAATCAGTTAACACCCGAAACAATGATACTACTGAAATATTGTCAACAAAAAAATATTAGAGGATCATATATGATATCATATTTATGTATTTTTTTATTATATAATTTAATAAAAATTATTTAACTATTATATTGGAGGTTAAAGTACCCTCGAATAAAGAAAATTACAAGGTAAGGTTTAATTTTACAATCTCTTTATTATCTGAGGTTGTTTATACACAAGTATATACTGAAAATTATTTATAATCCACATCCATGTTTCTTAAATATGTATTTCAAAACATTTTTACTATTTCCTAGAGTATGGGTTAAAGTCATTTATAACCTTTTTTTAATTTTTGTAGTAGTTTTTGAAAGGATTCTTTTCGTCGTTTTCCAAACAATGTACTTTTTATAAAATGTTTTCAAAGGAATCTTTCTGCTGGGTGAAACTATATTCCACCATTATAACACCTTCAAAAATTCTCTTAAAATATTATATGAATATTTTCAAAATAAATTTTTTCTTTAATAGTTATGTGACATTTAAGTTATTTCAAAGTATAAATATATATTTCTCTAAAATAGTTTTTTATTGATTTCATCTATGTCAACATCTATTGTTGGATTTTATGTTTAATTGAAGTTGATTTAGTATGATACAATATTCCATATTTTATTGATAGTTTTTTGATATGTTTGACTTTGGATGTGCTGTTTTTATGTCATTCATGGTTTATGGTTAAAGTATTAACATTTTTATGGTAGTTTAATATGAATGTTTATGTCATGTTTCACCCTTTTCATATGAGGAATTCATTGGATGTAGTAAGTGAAGGGTGGGTCCCACTATATCCCCTCGATGCATCGGTTGGTCTAATGAAACAAACTTGTGTCTTTGCACAAGACCATGACAAAAATTTATATTTAGGGTCTTGGCATGAGGCCTTGACTTTGTTGTTAAGATTTATGACATTATGCATTCCATCATTATGAGATTAGTTATTGATATTACATGTGATTATTCGACTAGTATAATATCCATGTGAATAAGTAAATGGAATTATTTGATTTATATTTTCCATATTATGATGAAGTTTATGTTTCAAAGGCTTTTGTTTTAGTCCTATACATTGGCTTAAATGTTTATGCTTATTTATGACAGTTTTCACTATATTTTAATCCTTACTGAGCATCTGATCTCAACCCTTTATTATGTTTTAATTTTCCCAGGATGTGAAGAAGTATTTTATAACTGACCTACAAGGATCATCTAAGGGATATGACTATGTTCAAAGGAGACACAATGTTTTTTATTTGATAATGTAATGTAAAACTTATGTATGTATCTAGTATTTACAAGGCTACTAAACTAATAGGTATTTAGGGACTTGATCTCTTGTGGTCATGATAATGTTCTGTAATAATGCACCGAATCTGGGTAATTGGGGTTGGGGCATTATAGTTGGTATCAAAAGAAGTTTAGTACAAACCTTGGAAAATAGATTTTGAAAAACTCTAATTAGAGAACATTACCCTAAGATAGGCATTGATGATTAGTATATAACAACATCCAAAATTTTTGGTAATGTAGATATTATGTGTGTTTTCCAATAAATATATCCCTATTTGGATACTAAAAGTGGACATGGTTCTGGAAGAGATGTATCTAGGAGTGAAAACTCTAACAAGGAGTTTCGGGCTTGACTCAGGGTATCCTGACACACAACAATGAGCCTTACCACACACCTGGTTTGACACTCCTAGGGGATATACTTAGGATAATTCAAATTTTCTTTACAAACCATTATGATATATTTATGAGTAAATAAGTCCCCAAATAAAACATTTTTATCATTTTGTATTATATGTATAAACTATTCAATTTATGTTAAGTGTTTTACAGGTTTGGAATTATGCATTGTAATTCATAAACTAATATAGTGTATGCCATTGTTTATAAATGGCGCCTAGTGGAAGAAATGGAAACCGTATCAAGGCACGTAATCCATGTATGAATTTACCTCCTATTCAAGATAATTATAGTGCAGCTGGTGATGCAACTGGTGCTGAAAATCATATAACCATACTAGGAAAACTCACTCAGGTTATAAATAATAACCTTACCCGTATGGAACACTCGGATCCATAACATGGGGGATCAATGTTAGACCTCTTCAATAGGAAACAACCAAAAACATTCAATCGGACTACGACTCCATTTATAGCTAAGAAATGGATAAGATCCTTAGAGAAAATATTTCATGATTTGGGGAGTAGAAAAAGGGAAAAAGTTGTCATAACTATTTATCACCTCTTAGGATATGCAGATCAATGGTTGTTATTAATTCAAAACAAAAAGGAGGATAAAGAAGTATAAAATATGGAATGGATGGAGTTTAAATAGATTTTATTAGAAAAATAATTTCCTCATGAACATCGAGCGAATATGGAAAGGAAATTTCTGAGTTTGAGGTAGAAGGAGGATAAAAATGTCACAATGTATTATGTGAATTTTACAAGGTTAGAAAGGCATGATGTAGATTATATACGTAACCCAATAAGTAAGATCAATTGACTATTTTATGGGTTAAAATCATTTCTCCATCAATCATTAGTATCACAATCCTTCTCATCGTATGAAGATATAGCCGAATGTGCTATCAAGACAGAAAAGTAATTCTCTAAGTCTTATGACTTTAGTGTGAAACAAAATGGATTGGACCTTTTAGAGTTTCCTGCTCTACTATGCCTCCCTTGCCTCCCATGGATTAGGTCATGGATGCGGTGTCATCTTCCCTCCTCGACCCCCATTGGCTGGGGAGGGAGACATACGATCCTTATCTTTCGTTCCCCTCTAGAGGCCCTTCTTTTTCCACTTTTACAGATCTGTCTTCCCTTCCTTGATTTCCCACTATTTAAGTGTGCCCTAAAGTTTATTCTTGTGTGGATGACGATATTTCTATTCCGATTTCTACTATGGAACTCACAGAATCCTCTGCGTTGCTGGACCTTACGTTGGTTGCTTGTTTTGGGGAGAAGTGACCCTCCGTTGATGCCCTCGATAGGTTTGTCTTCCCTTCATGGAATTTATAGGATCAGGAAGTTGTTGGCCTTCTGGATTCAGGGAATATTATGATTCATTTTTCGAACGAGGAGGATCTGAGCAAGGCTTGGGATAATGCTCTGTGAGTCATGAAGGGTTTTTGTTTCTTCCTCTTTCGGTGGTCCTTCGTATTTCACCTATTATGTGATCCCTGGTTACAGCGATCTGGATTTCACTCCCTAGTCTCCCATTACCATTCCATAATCTAGGTATTATTTGGTTGATTGGTAATATGATGGGTCGATACCTTTGTTCCGATTCCCGTACCCACTCAGTTTGCCACCCGATTTCTCCTAAAAAGTTGCGCCGTAGTTGATGTCTTGAAGAGTCTAGTGGAGTTCATAACTATAGATGTTGAAGGAGAACTATGCTGGCACAAGAAGGTATGCTATGATTCATGGGTTTAGTTCTGTGTAGGATGTAATTGTTTGGTTCACAAAGTTAGCAGATGTCGTAGAAGCTCTTCTCATTTTCCTCGGAGAGATCCCCCTAAGGTTATCTGGGATACTGATTCTGTTTCAGTGTGCAAGGGCTCAGAGATGGGTCAACTGGCTACTAGAGAAATTGGGAGTTCTTCTGTCACAATAGAAGAAAGTGAATCACTAATGATAAAGTCAAGAGTAATGGTAGTTTTGGGTGAGCAAGTGGAGATGCGCGTGTCTAAACCAGAGGTATTGGAGGCCGTTGGGTAACATGTGGAGGCTTCTCGAAAGCCAGTTTTGGTTTCTCAGCGCGACCCCACTGTTTCTTAAATTTTTAGTAGAATGAAATATGATTTGGGTGTTGGGTTTTTTCCTGAGGCAACGTGTGCTGTTGGAAGCAATGGGGTCAGCAGGACTGCGGGATTGGTGCTAGAGAAGGAAACAGGTCTTGAGTAGAGGGATCCACACTTGAATACTGAGATGGTTAGGCATCTAGATTCATTTTTACAAAGTGGTGCTATGGTGAGGGATGCATCTTGTTTGTATCCAACCACTAGTGGAGACACCTCTTTGCAGTTTCAATACATGGGTCATGGCTTTGTCCGACCAAGGGGTCCGGACTTGGAAGCACATGACATGCAAGCACAACCTTCTTATGCTGAGAAGGTTAAAACCGGAGGCATTCTAAAAAATTCTCAGAACCGGTTTGAAGTTTTGGGAGAAGAAGACTGTCATATTCTTGAATAAAGCATCGAGATGGAGGATACACAAGGAGATGACCCTTATCTAGTGGGGGGGGGGGGGTACTCAAGAGGGGGAAGATCCAGTCCCAGACTCACCCGTTGAGCCTATGAAAGTGGGCTTTGAAGAGGAATACTTTCGATCCCCATCAAGGAAGGGAAATAATACAATTATTGATTCAGAAGGCTTTATTAAGAATAACCATAGGATGCGAGGGAGAAATGACTACTCTAAATTACCTAGTCCTCATATTACGAGGTCTGAAAGTAAGGCTAAACTCCCTCCGATGGGTAATAATAATGCAGACAATAATTACAAGAGCAAGAGGAAGGGATTTGACGATCATGAGGATGGTAAGCATGCAGGTGGCACACAGGCCAACGACCGGGTGTCCGGATAACCTGTGGCTACTACAAGGGAAATTGATCAGCAGGGAGAATGGAAAAATCAATCTAAATAGGTGATGGTGGCAATGGAGGGTGATCTTCAGCGGCCTGCGGAAGGGGCTCTTGTCAGTTGGAAGTTCTTGGGGGATATTGATTTGGATAATAAGATGGATCTACTCATGCACTTGGGTGAGGAAATGAAGGAGGATGTCCTAGTGAATAAGGCGACAAGGGAAGATACTGATCAAATGATGAGTATATTTCTCTAAGTGGAAGGTACAAAGGAGAAAGGGGAGTGGATTAACAAGAAATACCATATATTGCTGAGAGGATTCAACAGGGAAAAAATTAGAAAAGAAGAGTACATTCGAACCTAGGAATACCGGGAAACTTGTTATGAATCTCTTCTTGAAGATGATCTAGGATTCTAGGTAAAGTACATTCCATGGAAACTATCTAGTAAATTTTACTCGAATAGTCTCAATCTAGTGTTTAACATGTCTGTAGCTTCTTTTGATGTTTGATCTGCTGAACTGTGAGGGTTCTCACTTTCCCCCTTAAAAGTGTTGTAAAACTAAAAATAGTAAATTTGGATGGAAAGTAAAGAAAAAGAATAATAGATCTGCAGAACATTATGGAAAAGGAAATAAGTTGAATAAGGTAAAAGTTTTCTTTCGATCCTAAAATAATTGTGGGAAGAAACACCCTAGTACATGCCTAAAAGGGATTTGAGTTTGTTACAAGTGTGGAGAAAAAGGCCACCAGGCCCGTGATTGCAAAGGGAAGAAAGAGGCTATTAATGTTCAATGCTACAATTGTAAAGATATGGGGGAATTATTCAAATGAATTTCCTAATAATTAAGGAAAATTACCTCAGAAAATGCCAAGGGAGCAAGGCCAATCTTATGTGATCACTACTGCTGAGGTTGAAGTTCCTAGTGATGTAGTGGCTGGTACTTTAATTGTTTCCTCAAAATTAGCCAATTCTTTATTTGATTCTAGATCATTGCATTATAAATGTGCTTTATCTACTGATCTTATTTTCATGCCCATGATTAAATTTGATATAATCCTCAGTATGGTTTGGATTTCAAACCATGATGTGAAAATTTATTGTAAGAAGAAGGAGGTTACAATTTTTGATGATGATAAGGAATCCCTTATCTTTAGAGTAGAAACATCACCATCCGTTTCTCATCTAGATCCACCCCAGTAATTCTATTAAATTCAATTATTGGGGATTAAGGGAGTGAAATAACTATGAGTGAGAAAAGTAATGTTCAAATACATGACTTACCTATTATAAAAGAATATGTTGATGTGTTTATATATGATTTACCTAGACATCCTCCAGAATGGGAAATTGAGTTTTCCATTAAATTAATTCCCGATTCAAGTCCCATATCAAATACCCCTTATATAATGGACACTATGGAATTAGTGGAACTAAATAAACAAATAGAGGAATAAGGGATTTATTCCCACTAGTGTTTCTCCATGGGGATCCCTTGTTCGTTTTGTTAAAAAGAAATATGGATCTATGAGGTTATGTATTGACTACATGGAGATCAATGCTATAACAATAAAGAACAAGTATCCCCTACCTCAAATTGATGATTTATTTGATCAACTTCATAGAGCTCAAAATTTTTCAATGATTGACCTTTGATATGGATATCATCAGTTGTGCATGAAGAAGGAATACATTTTAAAGACAATATTTTGAACCAGGTATGGGCATTATGAGTTTACCATAATGCCTTTTGGAATGACTAATGCACCCTATGTTTTCATCTATTAAATAAATATATTTTTCATAGAATATCTTGATGAATTTTTAGTGGTTTTTATTGATGATATCTTGGTATAATCCAAAATCTATGAAGATCATGAAAATCACTTGCGCACTATTTCAAAAACTCTTAGAAGAAATGAATTATATGGGAAGTTTAGAATGTGTGAATTTTGGCTTCAAGAGATTTCTTTTCTTGGCTATATTGTCTCTAAGGATGTAATCTCTATTGATCCTTCAAAGTCAAGTGCAATCCAATAATGTCCAGCACTGAAGAGTATAACTGAGGTATGTAGTTTTATTGCCTTAGTGGGTTACTATCAACATTTCGTCCAGAACTTTTCCCGCTTCGCTAACCCGTTAACCAAGCTGACACATAAAGGGGTTAAATTTTTTTGGGAAATTTTTTTTGAAGAATGTTTTTAAGAATTGAAGATATTATTAGTCAATGATCCTATCTTTAATCTACTATTGGGGAATGATGGGTTTGTTATTTATAGTGATGCATCAAATAAAGGACTTGGTTTTTTCCTTATGTAGAATGATAGAGTTATTGAATATGCATCAATAGAGCTAAAAATTCATGGAAAGAACTATTATAGTCATGATATTGAGTTAGTAATTGTAATATTTTCTATGAACATATGGAGACACTATCTCTATGGTGAGAAATGTGATATATATACTTATCAAAAGAGTTTTAAGTATATTTTCTCACAGAAAGAACTCAACATGAGGAAAAAGAGATGGCTTGAACTAATCATGGATTATGATTTCACAATAAAATACCACCCAGAGAAGGCAAATAAGGTGGAAGATGATTGATCAGAAAGGATTATGGAGTTTTGAACAAGATGAGAGTTTAAAGGGATCCTTTGATCATGGATATAGTAATGATGGATATGGCAATAATCATGTAAGGTGAATCATGAATACTTTTTCAAATGGTTGAAAAACAATCTTTACTAGAAAGGATAAAAATTTCTCACACTGATGATTGGGAGTTTCAAAAAAAAAAAAAATTAAAGATGTGAATGATTGGAGATTGATTGACTTCATATATGAAAATGGAAATTTGAAATTTGGTAAGAGGCTTTGTGTTCCTGATATACCTGATCTAAAAAGGGAATTGTTGGATGATTCTCATAGCTCCAATTTCTCTATACACCTTGGTAGCCCTAAGATGTATAGATATTTGAAGGAAATTTTTTTGTGGGACAACATGAAGAGGGAGATTGCGGATTATGTGTCAAGATGTATGGTTTCTCAATATGTGAAGGCTGGATGACAACATCCTATAGGAGTCATTAAACCTCTTCCCGTACTTGAGTGGAAATGGGATGATATTACGATGGACTTTGTCATGGGGATAACAAAGACTCCTAGAAGGCATTATGAAATATGGTCCACTGTTGATCTTCTTACCAAGTCAACAAATTTTCTTTTTATAAGAGAAGATTTACCACTTGAACGTTTAACCAGACTATATATTAGTGAAGTTTTAAGACTTCATGGTGTACCCCAATCGATTGTTTATGATCATGATCCCTATTTGACATCAAGATTATGGAAAAGTATTTAGAAATACTTGGATACTGAACTTAGTTTGAGCACTACCTACCACCCTCAAAATGATGGAAATTTAGAATAGAATATTCTAACCTTAAAAGACATGTTAAGATCTTTCTCACTTGACTTTAATGGTATGTGAGATCAGTATTTACCTCTGGTATAATTTTCATATAACAATAGCTTCTATTCAAGAATTAATATGGCACCATATGAAGTGTTATATGAAAAGAGATGTCACATACCAACCTGTTTGGATGATGTTGGTAACAAAAAACTTATAGGCCCCAAAGTTTTTGAGGAAACAATGGAAAATGTGAAGATTATCCAAACCCACATCAAAGCAGCTCAAAGTAGAAAAAAGTGATATAAAGATAATTGAAGGAAGAATTTGGAATTTCAAGTAGGATATCATGTTTTCTTAAAGGCATCTCCATGTAAGGGTGTTATAAGATTCGATAAAAAGGGTAAATTAAGTCCCAGGTACATTAGACCTTTTGAAATTTTGGAATGAATTGGATTTGTAGCTTACCATTTGGCAATGCCGCCAAGTTTCTCCAAAGTGCATGATGTGTTATAGATATCACTATTGAGAAAATAAATGCCTGACCTAAAACACGCACTCACCTATGAAGAAATAGAAGAAGAACCTGATTTGTCTTTTTGTAAAGAGCCTATCTGAATTCTTGATACCAGAGAACAAGTGTTGAGAAACTAGATTACTCGTCTGGTAAATGTTCTTTGGATAAACTATAAAATGGAAGAGGAAACATGAGAAAATGAGGAACATATGAGGAAGAACCACCCAAATATTTTTATACATTAATATTCTAGAAATTTCAAGGATGAAATTATTTTAAGGGGCGAAGAATGTAACATCACAAGCTTCCACAGTGCACTTATCTTTGAATAATACAATAGCTTGCACTATACGTAGCTCCAAGTTATAGCACACCATAACTAATCAAAGTAGACATTTAAAAAGTAGTTATGAATACTAATACCAACTTTTTAAAATTTTATAAATTTTATTTTTCAAAATGGAATTCATTTTTGGATTCAGAATATCAAAATTATCTTAGGCTAATTTTTTTGGTATTTTTCAGAAAACTTTTGATTTTTGATAAATAGTGAAAAACACTGCATTATTGTACCGAATTTTTATTTAAATAATGATTTTAAAATTTATATTTATTTTAAAGTCAAAATAGATACATAATACTTATATTAGTCCAATTTAATTCATTGACATAATTTTCTAGTAAGATTAGATATATTAAATTTTATTGAACTTTTTAACGTCTTTAACAAACCTTTGAGGCATATTTGGAAATTTGTATAAAATGTAATTTTACCACTTCTTTGAATTGAATTTCTAAAATCCAATATATAGGGTTGTCATAATTACGTTAAATTTGATTCAATAGGATGAAAATAATTTTTTGTGAATAATAACTTTTAAATTTTATTTACCACGGTTAAAAGTAAATAGGTTAATTAAAGGTAAAAATAATATTATAATAATATAAAATTACAACAACACATGTCCTAAATCTATTGTATAAGTTTATTTAGACCAAAATCAACATTAGGGAAAAAATATGATCCTTTTTTATCCACTTAGACTAGATTAGGACATTTATTATATTTTATTTAAAGAAGAGTTAAAAGTGTTAAATTCAAATTTTAATAACAAAACCATTTTTAAAATAGGGTTATACATAAGATAAATTCGACTATAAATATTCATTAGAAATATAAAAATATTTTTTACATCATGGTATTTTATTTATAATTTTATGTCATTAAATATTTAAATTTATTTGTGACACAATGATGATGCAATAATTACCTTATCAATGAAAGATTATAAAAATTGATATTATAAATATTAAAATAAATGTAAATTGAATATTTTGATGATATAAACGAATTTTATAGGTGAATATTACATGTTTGTGTTTATTAAATGTATTTTTTAGAAGGAATCAACTTTTTATGACTTTCAAAAAAACCAAATACTAAATACTTTCAAAATTGACATAAATGAGTTTTCAAAACAAGTACTATTTTATTAAATAGTCCAAAAAATAAAATATTAATATAAATGTCTTATATAATGTTATATATGTCATTAATAAACCACTTTACGTTCTCTTGACATTTTATAGTAACTATATTAACCATGTAGTATAAAAATACAAAAGACATGTTAACAGTTAAACTATTTGGATAAGAGTTAATTATAAAAGATAAGGTTAATATGGTGACCTAAAATTATCTAAAATCAATTTTTTGAGAATATTTCTACCCATAAACAAATTATCCTTTAAATAAATCCATTTGGAGAAATTATAAAATGAAAATAATTTTATAATAAATTAATATTTCAAGCTTTTCCTAAAGTTCCCCTCACCTCTCTTATAAAAGAGTACTTCCCCTTCTTTTAAATTCACACATCCAAAGCCTTTTGTCTTGGATAAAACCAACTAAAATCTCCTAAAAAATACCCTAAATTTAACTTATAGTACTTAATTTGATCATAAATACAACCTAAGGGGCCCTTTTGTTCAAATCAAAAAAGAAGCACCCGAAGAAGAGGTAATTATTTTATCACCTCTTCCAAAGTTATTTTCTTCTTCTACTTCCTATTTATTTGTTGTTTAAAAAATAAAATATTAAACTCAATAACTTCTAAATACTTATATGTTATTATAAATATGGTACAACCATATTCATTATTCAATCCATCATATTAGTGACAAAGTCACCATATGTGCATACATACGACTTACCATCTCCATGTCGTGGTGTAGTTTGTTATTCAACATTTCCTTATTTTTATTGGTATAAAAATGAGTATAATTGATGTAAATAATAAATATAACATATTAATTATTATTTATATATAATATACCATCCAATTACAAACAATTTCACTTTCAATATAATGATATTGTCGCTCGTACGTACGTACAACTTACCGTCTCCACGACGCGATGAGATTTCATTCCCCATCATAACAATTCAAGATTACTTTTCATTTGATGATTAAAAAATATGTTTAATAACCTAATATACTTCTGGATATGAATTAAATACATTCTATCCATAACAAACATGACTTATGTAACAAAACATATAAAGGAAAATGAATAAGTTAACACCCAAAACAATGATAGTACTAAAATATTATGACCAAGATAATATTAGAGGATCATATATGATATCATATTTATGTATGTGGTTCTTGTATAATTTAATAACAATGATTTAACTATTATATAGGAGGTTAAAGTACCCTCTACCAGGTAAAAGTACAAGGTAAGGGTTAATTTTACAATCTCATTATTATTCAAGGTTGTTTATACGTAAGTATCTACTTGAACTTCTTTATCATACACTTATGTGTTTCATAAAAATTTATTTTAAAACATTTTTACTATTTCCTATAATATGGGTTAAATTCATTTATACTATTTTTTTACTTTTTATAATTTTTTTGAAAGGAATATTTCCGTATTTTTCCAAATAAGGTACTTTATGGCCTTTTCAAAAAATTAAGGAAAAAATGTTTTTTTTACTTATATGGTGAGTGTGGATATTTTTTTACATTATAAAACCTTAGAAGCTTCCATTAAAATATTATATGAATATTTTCAAAACAAATGTTTTCTTTTATAATTATGTGACTTTTAAATGATTTTAATGTAGAAAGAGATATTACTCTCATATAGTTTTTGTATTGATTTCATCTATGTCAACATATATTTTTGGATTTTATTTTTAATTGAAGTTTATTTATTATGATACTATATTCCATATTATACTGATAGTTTTATGATATGTTTGACTCTAGATATTCTATTTTTATGTCATTCAAAGTTTATGGTTAAAGTATTAGCATTTCATATGTTTGTTTAATACAAATGTTTATGTTATGTTTCACCCTTTTCATATGAGGAATACATTGGATGTAGTAAGTGATGGGCGGGACCCACTATAACCCCTCGACGCATCGGTGGGTATCATGAGACAAACTAGTGTCTTGGCATAAGGCCTTGACAATATTTATATAAAGGGTCTTGGTACGAGACCTTGAATTTGTGGTTAATATGTCTGACATTATGCATTCCATCATTATGATATTAGCTATTGATATTACATGTGATAATTCGACTAGTATAATATCCATGTGAATAAGTAAATAGAATTATTTAATTAATATTTTTAATATTATGTTGAAGTTTATGTTTAAAAGTCTTGTGTTTTATTTCTATACATTGTCTTAAATGTTTATGCTTATTTTTGATAGTTTATTCTATATTGTTATCCTTACTGAGCATCTAAGCTCACCCCTTTATTATGTTTTAATTTTCCCAGGATGCGAAGAAGTTTTTTATCACTGACCTGTAGGGATGGGCGAAGGGATATGAGTGTGTTCAAAGAAGACACAATGTTTTTTTATTTCATAATGTAATGTAAAAATTATGTATGTATCTAGTACATCCAAGGATAATAAACTAATTGGTTTTTATGGACTTGATATTTTGTGATCATGACAATGTTATGTAATAATTGATCGACTCTGGGTAATTGGGGTTGGGGTGTTACAACCAATCTCAGTATCATCCTTATTTTCAACCTCTTCTTCACCATCGCCATCACCATGAAACACATCATTTCTACCACCACTAGAAATACCACCTGGTGCACTATATCTTGAATGCATCGATGATATATATGCATCAAAAGCCATGCTGGTCTCTAGTGGAAGTGATGGAGATAAAACTTGCATCAATTTGATAAATTCATCATTATCCCTTTCAGTCTGTTCTTTCACCTGTGTGACTGTTTTTTTAGCCTGTTCTTCAAATTCCTAAATCTTTTCCAACTTAGTAGTACTTCAAATAGTACATGAATAGGTCCAATACCTCATTCGGACTATGCTCTTCCTAGGTTGGCAGTGTACTCTACCAGGGTGCTCATTTCCCAACACTTGATGCAAGTGATCATTTGGACCAAAATTGTCAGGTTTCTGGGAATCAAGAGATTACAAAGCATCCTGTTTCGAATTTAAAGAGATTATTAAGTTACAAAATAGATATTAAAATTTGAAATCAACAAAGTAAAACAGACAATATACTATTGTGTTAGTTCGTTAACCACACTTCCATATTTTTTTCTTTCTACTCAAGTGATTTTTTTTGCTCGAGGAACACATACTTTAATATTGAATAACTGACTCTGCAATGAAATTGATTGTTGGAAACCATAATTAAAAATTGGTTACCAATAATTAATTTCATAACTAAATTTATATCAAAACTTTAGAAATAAAATAAATTTATAGAAATCAATAGAAAGTGAAAGTCCTAAAGAAAAATTATAAACAACTATCGTACCTACTTACTCTGATGATATTACATTGTGGTATTCCACAAAGTTTGGAGGAATTTATTTGCATAAATGTTTTGTTTATTTTTTTGAATGATTCCTAAATAAAATTAAATAATATAAAATGTAGTATTAATTCAAATCATGAAAATTTTCATTTAAAAACGTCAAATGTGATTAATAACTTAAACTTAGTAGTCATCCAATGAGTAATCAGTTATTGATATGTAGTTGGGGTTTGAATTAGTGGTAAGAAACCCTTAATTCTATATGAAAAATGGGGGTTCAAAACCCATTGGGTGTAATTTACTACAGTAGTACTATATCGCACTGTAGCAGCAGTGACACTATAGAAATGATGGGCACTATAGCGGTGACATGTTACTGTAGCGGTGACAAGGTACTGTAGTAGCTGTGGGTACAGTGTGGGACTGCAGTAGCATGGGTACTGTGGCAGTACTATTCACAGAATGGGCCTTGGGCCAAAAAAATGGGCCTACGGGCCGTGTAATGGGATAAATGCCCACTGGGCCTTCGGGATATGTAATGGGTCTTCCTCTACCCAGTTAAAGAGGTCATTGCTTTGGTTTAATAATAAATGAGGCTTCAGCCCCAACCTTTAAAAAAATTATTGATACTATTCTATTGGAAAATAATCCATGAAAGTTACCACCTCTAACTCTATGCCAAATCTAGCATGCCAGCTAATATACAACTTGTGTTTATAGGTTCTACAAAGATCACCTAATTTCTATAGACGTGCTGGCCGTGCACCCGCACCATCGAGAAAATTAATCCAAAGCTGACACCAAAATATTAATTCATAAAAATAAAAAAAATAGTATATTAAATTCAATAGATTTTTTTACCCATATTTGTGCCCAAGAATTATACTTGACTTCATTTGGAAACCGTCTCCATGAGAGCAGGCTAATGAGAATGATTTAAGAGTATTTGGCGAGCATCACAAAAAAACTCCAACATTTCTACCCTATTTTTTTCGATAATTTGATTTTCTTCATTGTAGTCCACTATCCACCACATGGGGTGGTTCCACACCGCACTCATGCATGTATGCCTCCACCCCCACCTATTATCAGTAGATATATCTGTTATGTAATAAAAATAAATAGTATATCAATAAATGTTATAATGAAAACAAATCATGGTATAATTCATTTAGGGTTCTATAAATATACCAGTGACAGTATGATCAATGGGTACCGCTGGATCTATAGAAACTAAAGGAACACCATGTATAGGTGGAGTGGGTCCCAATGTATGCTCCACATGCACAGACTGTGTCAGAGCAGGAGTCAAATAAGATGGAATTTAGAAGCTCAGAGAGAAGGATGTATACGTAAAATAATATGGAATGGATGACTGGCCAAATGCATGATATAGATTAGGAGTGGGAATCATCATCAAACACAGTAAAGATGGGTGAGGAGGGTCAAGTGTAAAGGGTGGTGAAAACATGGGAGGACTAAATATCCCATGTGTCCCTAATGACATAATGGAATTGGAATGTGGGATATATGGCACATCATTGGGAGAGGCAAGGTATAATCAGGTATGCCGACTGGATCACCTAGCTCTTGTACCACCCCTCATACCACGAACCTAAGTACTGGGACCATTACTAGGCTACTATTCGAATAACTGCCACCTAAGTGGTGGGTCCTACAAAAATTTTTAAAACAAAATTAATCACATGACATTTTATGTTATTTAAATATATATATATATATATATATATTTTAAAAATAATAATCACAACATGCACTAGTGGAGGAACATCCATCTTAGTCATGCGACAATTTCTTTCTATCATCCTTTTCCGTCACATCTCCTCAATAGGTTTCATTTTCTACATTTGACATTAAGTCTAAATTTATAGAGATCATTGGATTGCATAATTAATGATATATTTATAATCAATGGTTTCATTATAGTATTAGTGATCAATGATATTTTTTATAAGGTGTGTTATTTAAAAGGTATCCATCTTGGTGTTATGAACTAGAAACATGTAGGTTCTAAACGAAAATGATATAAATCTAGTGTATCTACACAAATGAAATATAACGGATTTATAAAAAATCAGTTTATCAATGAGTATAATAATGTCGTATGTGAAACATAATCAATAAATCTGTGAAATGTTAATGATTAATGATAGAATATGCGTAAGATTAGCCAAATGTTAACACTTAATGTTTGATTTCCTATATTAGTTATAATATATGTTTAAACCATATCGTTACATTATGATATGGCCATATTGTGTAATGTGATCAACTATGGAATTGGTAATACGATACTAATATATCATTCCTTATGAAATCCCTTATTTCAAGGAATATGATATTCTTTAGATTCATGTATATCATACCCTATTACATACACATATCTTCATTATTAAATCACCAAAAAAACATCATATGATTTTTTTTTGATTCATGGTATATCCTCATCAAGAACTGCTTTGGTAAATGTGTTTCATATGTTGTATGCACTAGAGTATCTATGTTGTGTGCATAGACTAACCATCCATGTGTTGGTTTACTTCACTATTTTTGTTAAGCTAATGGGGTACATTAGATATGAAATGTTTTCCTAAAACCGATCCTGGTTATTATTCTCATTATAACATGGTATGAGGTTCATTCATTGTTATCATCCTTTTAATGATGTTATTTTGGTATTTCTTGTGATATCTATTGTTTTTATGAAATTATGTTATATCACTTAACAAGTTTTGTCCTATAGGTAATGTTGTTCTTTAACTCAATCTCTTAGCACATACACCATCGCACGTACACAACATACTTCACCCATGTGACATCTCATGTGATAAACATGAAACATACCTTTAATTGTATAGAATATCATGATTGAAACCAATAAAACCCAAATTACATCTAATATTATACTAATTCATGCACATATATGAAATGGTTTAATAATTATATTCTAAATGAAATTTTAACAATAAATAAAAAGAGATCTAAATAAAATATTTCTATATGAAAATGGAATAATACTAAAATAAAATATAAAATAAATAGAATATAATAATAAATTTTGGTTCTTGGAGAATATAATAATACAAAGTATATTTATTTTCATTATACTCAAACCCCGCATCCCTATGAAAAAAAGAAAAAAAGAAAAATAAATTATTTAAATGACACAGATCAATTAGTATAAAATATGTAATAAGATATTATATTATAAGTCATATAATATAATATAATATAATATTAACATAGATTCACATAGGAATATAATAACACATAAGCTGAGAGGTTTGAAATACATCAAAACTAAGAAATCAAAATCTCCCAAACAACCTCCCCCTTTGGATTATTTCAAAACACGACTGAGGGTGCAACAAATTCCTCTTTGAAATAATCAAAATATAAAACCAATAAGTATAATTCATTTTAAATTAAATTAATATAAAATTATGTAGATAGAGCATGTGAATATTAAAAATAAATTTCTTCCCTATATAAAATAATTAATCATATTTTGAAAATGATAAACTATGGCTAACAATATTAAACAAAAATAAGGTACAAATAAAACTAAGATAGTAAATTATATAAATTAATGGGATATAAATTGTTAAAATATAAACAAAGATAAGACAATAAATAATAATCCCTCTTAATTCAAGCTTTTATCATCTTTTAAAAGATATTTTAGTGTATAAACAATCTTTTTTAAACTCCCTATAATTAAAATATTTATTACAAGAAACCTCAAAACAAGGTAAAGATATTTTAAAAATTAAAACAAGGTGTATAATGAATTAAAAAAAATATATTAGCATATTTCATGTGAAAAACTGATAAATGGAAGAAACCAAACTTTCTAATTTGAAGATAAATATAGGAAGAAATAGAATAAACTAATTTGAAGTATAATAAATAGATTTAGAACCATGATGGATTTGGTGTTAGAAGAAAGTGGTCACCGGTTGGGAGAGATCACTGAGTGTTAGGTAAAAAAATATCGGATCTGTAACAGAATGGGGAGTGGGGCTTGACTATATTGGAGGGAAATCTTTCCCAACAGTTTTTAAAAACCATTGGGATATATCTCTATACAAATGGTTAACAAAAACCATTAGTATATACAAACTTTTCCCAATGGTTTTAAAACCCCATCGATAAAACTTTAACCTTTATACATTTTCCCAATGATTTTTCAAAAAAATTTGAAACAATTATCACAATTTACAGTTTTCCAATGGTTTTTTGTAAAACATTGGGATATGGGAGTTGTAATAAAGGGGAATTCCAATAGTACATATCTAAAGGGTCACTCCCTACATTGGTGTATACCCTCTACTTGAACCCCTAATAGTGTGTGGAGAGTCATAATTCCACTGAAGTGATCTATTGCTAGAGCCAGATTTTCCATAACTATGGCAGACAAAAAGGAATGTGATGAACGTATATCAAAAATGGAAGAAACCAAATTAGAAGCTACAAAAATATTACCTCTAAGAAAATATGGATCTAGACACTTCTCCTTGGGTGTAGACTATACTGCATAGATATAGTCCAAACCATGGCCCTGAGGTTCATCCTTACCAGCCAATATAGGTCCACTATACTGGAATTGATCTTATGAGTAATTCATACCATGGAAATGACCAATACCATGGCTTGATCTTCCATTAGCAGACCAGCTCCTAGCTTGAAATGGATTCCCTGATCTTGTACCTGGAATTGGTGTTGGTATGGATCCCCTTTCACTAGGCACTGGAGGAAAAGGCCTGCATAAATAATGGAGGTGACCCATCTCTCCATTAGCTTAGAACTTGATCAAGTTCCTCATGAATTAGGGATTTTTATGTTATGGTCTTACACATTGACACCACACCACATAGCTATCAGTGCATTCCACCTAGCTGGTACTAGTCCCATGGGCATCCTCAAAACAACACTTCTTGCAGCTAGATTACCTACTTAGAAGCTAAATTACCCTGGCTCACATTTTTGTATTCCCATAGGTTCCACTTAGTGATGAGGTCTTAATTTACTATCTCTTAAATGGGGGTTAGCTAAAATATGTTCACCCATGATCAGATGGAGTATGCAATCCCATCTTCAAATAGTCTCGTATTTGTCATCTCGTTACCAGTCAAGGTCAGTTCAAAATGTTGTAATTTGGTGAAGCAAGATGAGTATTCCATTACTGATATTTCACCTTGATGGAGGAGCATAGAATCTCAATAATGGTCTTTTATCAACATTTGGGGAATTAAGGAGTCGAAAAAGGCCATATGGAAGTCTGCTTAGACCATACCCTGATGTTGACTAGCCTAAGAGAGTACATCCCAGCTAAGCTTGGCATAGTCACATATCATATAGATAGTGAGCTTTACCCTTCACTTTGAATGCATCTATATATTCTCAAGGATATATAGAATGGCCTCCTTCCATGACTTAGCAACCCGAGGTCCACTATCCCTCGATAAGGTGGGAGGATGCTGCTACTAGAACTCTTGAGTCAACTCAATCATTATAAGGACAGGCCGAGGAGGACCCTGTACTGATTGCATGAAGTGGAAAAATATTTCATGGAAATAACCATCAAAATCCAGTGGAGGATCAACGAGAGGTTACTCAAGTGGCACTATAGGAGGTAGTATCGATAGATCAGGGCCCCCACCCCCAGAGCATGGTTGTGGCCACTATCTTAGTGTCTTATGCAAGGACTTCATGGTGACATAACTCTACAATTTCCAAGCTCATGCCTCAAATAATATTTATTAGTAAATAAGAAAAGTAATAAAGGAAGGAATATGAAAAAGGCCTTCATATAAAAATGTCACACCTCTGTGCCTGCTTCTAAACATAGATCTAGGTGATAAGAAGATCCAAAAAATAGATCATAGGGGACACATCCTACTTCCCACTATTAGGGTTAGGTCTGAGTCAAGGTCTCGCATAGCATGACAAAGGTTCTGATATATAGAGTGTAAAATGAAAGTTATAGAGGGAAACACCCTTTACTTTCCATTTTTCATACCCATCTATCATAAAACTATTTATTTTAAGGATTTAATTTATTTAAGATTATATTTATTTATAGTCATATAAATATCTCAGTCTAGTTAATTGTATCACCAATTCCAAATTATAAATTTCCATACTCTTTATAAATTTAATTTGTCATGTTATGTAACTGTGACCAGGCCTATACATCTGGTATGAGGATGAAATAGGTTAATCATAGTGATTTTATTGAATAAACTACCATTTCCAATTTATAATTGCATTCGTTTCTGAAATTTCTACAGACATTCATCAACCAAACCAACTAATGTGGCATAATTGGTTAATTAAGATGTTACTTTCAGTCTACATGGGAAAAAACCCTCTAGATCGACGTAGGTACTTTAATTAATCTAATTATTTCATTCATATAAGAAACACTATCACCCTAAAATACATATAAATAAAAGAACACACAACAATCACATGGAATAATGCATGACATTTAAGACCTAAGGTGCCTAGTATGGTGCATGAATTTTTATATGCCCTCATATCATCAGATTTGGGAAAAATAGATCCCATAATAATAATATGAGTAATAGTAATGATGCAAAATAAGCGCTTCACCCAATGGTGAAATTCATAAAATGACAACATCATAACCAAGACCAACATTTACCCATGCTAGGTAATTTGGGTTTCCCATATATATGGGTTAGCTACTCTCTAACATAGACTCATTAGAAAATTATATTTTTTATTAGTCTCCTGTTTATACTCAAAAATTAAGAATACGTGTAAAAGAGGGATTAGATACCACTTTGTTGCATCCCACCCAGGGTGCCACCTAGTGGTGCCTTGAGACAGTTGGCCACATGACCTCAAGAATGCGTCCCAGTTTTCTGGAGGTTGCTGACCAGTAGCGAGGGTATAGGGTGTGTTCATGGGAGGACTATTCCCTCATAGATCAGAGTGTAACACAATGATATGTAATAGTGGATTCAGTAGAAATAACAATGGAAAATCATACAATAGGAATAAACAACGGGTGAAAGCAGAATAAAAAATAGATACAAAATTATGATGATGATCATGTAGCTATACCAAAATAGGAGCATATATCATACCTTTAGAATTAAAACACATCCTATAGAAATATATTTTGAGCCTGAATAAAGGAGTAATCAAGGATCCTAGATTAGGAGGAGTATAACACATGAGAGGGGGAGGAGGAAGGGTCTACTGGAAATGGGAGAATAAAAACAGAGGGACGAGGCTTTAATTTCATTAAGGAAAAGGGTAAAATCACCCTTCCATAAAATTTTGTATGGTTTGGCCACATGGTTATCCACACTATACTGTAATTGTGCACCACACCACTACATAAGAAGAGACCACTACAACAAAATCTCTATTTAGCGGCGGTTCCTAGAACCGCCGCTAAACCCTTTTTAAAAATGGTTTCACAACGGTTTATAATAAACCGCCGCGAAACATTTTTTTTAACAGCCCCGACCCTTCACCCCACCTCGAACCTCCTATTTCTCACCCAACGACCACGATTCCCCTGGCCCCCCACTTCCCCTGCGACCCTGGCCCCTGGCGACCCCGGCGACCCCATGACCCTGGCGACCCCGCGACCCCGGTGACCCCGCGAACTCAGCGACCCCGGCCCCCTGCGACCCCGACGACCCCGCGACCCCGGTGACCCTGATTCCCTGACAACGTATACGAACCCTAGGGTTTGATTTCTAATTTTGTTGTTGTTTTGATATTAGTTATTTCTTTATTATTATTGTTTCTTATAATAAATTTTAGTTGTATTTATTGTACTATATGGAGATGTTTTCGTTTATGATTATTTGTTTTTCTACTTATTGCATATGATTTTTTATATGGTTTTGTTAGTTTTTATTCTTAAGTGATTGTTTTTATTTCTTCTTGATTGTTTGTGGTTGTTTGATACTATACTCACGGGTTGTGATGGCTCATGGTTACAATACATGCTTATATTATGGGTTATAATGGATTAAGGTATAACATGTACACATTTCCCTAGGTTGTGATGGATTTAAGTCAATGTCATGTTTTTGGTTGTGATGGCTCGAGGTTATAACATGTGTCATTGAGGTAATGATGTGGAAATTTAGTGGATGTTGGGATGGTTAACACTGGTTGAGAGTTAGACTTTCTTATTATGCTGATGTGATGAAGATGAGATGATTGACATAGATTGAGAGTTGTGATTACCAATTTTCTAGCTAATATGATGATGTGACAGTGATGATTGACACATGTTAAGATTTGGGCTTTCTGTTTTGTCAAAAAAATTGATGGTTTCCATATTATGGAAATTTTTGTGAAGTTGCATAATTATTCGATGATGATGTTATAAATATGGAATCTATACATTATTTTTATAATTACATGGAAATCAAAATCCCCATTGCTTACTTTCTTTTGATAATCCATTGGTTTAATATGATAATACCTTTACAGGTGATATGGTTAAAGATAGAAAATATATAATGTGTTACATTTCTTTTTACCATAACCCATATTCTAGTATTGCTTAGTTGTTTCACATATGTCTATTCTGGCACATATATCTTGCATGAATATAGAAATACTTAGAAATATATTCCTACTGAGTACTCGCAAGTGTTCATCCCCTCTATAGTGTTCTTGAGTTATTTTTCTGGACAAATCGATAGAGATTTTAGATGCTACTATTTGGGAAGCTAGATTAGATCTTAAGAGGTCTTTGTTCATTGTTCTTGATGCGTTATATTCATTGTTATATATATTTTAAGTTGTATGAAATTTTTTATTTATTTTATTATATATATATAAATATATATATTTTAAGTTGATTGGAGATTTTATTTTTATACCTAGGAAATTAAGAAGGTGATTCCTCTCATACGCGTCACCCCCTCTAATAATTTTCTTGTTTTGATGTTATATAATGTTCATTGATATTTATTGATTAAATATTTCATCATGAATTTCCATGAATCCCACCACTTATCATGCCTCAAGACTATCCCTCACGTGGTTTTTGCCACTCCAAATTAACAATGTGTTGAGTTTTGTAAGCATCATAAGGTTTTCCATAAACATTATTTATAATTTATTTATTCGATATTAGAGTTTTATATGAAGAACCTATAGAGAAATTAGGTTGGGGTTATTCCAAATCAACAATATGATTTGGTTTTCATGGTAAAGTAGCTACCACGTTGTTAGCACACTCTTTCTCTTTACCAAAGAAACTTCTCCTATCCCAAACACTAGAGGGTTCATATCTAACTCAAGGGATTATCTTTATTATATTATGTTTTTATAATGTTACACTATCGTATATATGAATCTATTTCTCTATTTATTAGTAACTATGTGTTTTAATTATTTTTATTATTGTGTAGGCACATTGTGATATACATGGATAAAAGCTGGATCACATTAACGAGGAACACACCTCAGTATGTTAATGGTTTGAATGAGTTTTTAGATTTTTTAATTTCTAATCGATCCATTGAAGGGAGAATAAAATTTCCATGTCCTAAATGTAAATTTAGAACATGGTTGAAGAGAGATGAGGTTTATGAAAATTTAATACTGAAGAAATTACCTGGTCAATATTTTTGTTGTATTTGGCATAGAGAATAGAATGTTACAGAAAGATTGAGCACTGATGTTAATCCACAGAATGAGGTCCCAAGTTCGTTGACAATGGAAAATAAAATACAAAATCTCATAAATGATGCATTCGACACTGCAAGACACCACTATTATCATCAAAACATATCAGAACAACCAGAAGAGGGTGCTACAAATTGCAACGTGACAAGTGATGTTTTTGAGACTGTAACACAGACAAATCAAGATTGTAACATTTCATTGGATCCTACACTTGATTCTGTGGAGCCAATTGTAAGATAAAAATTTACTGAGGAAAATGCGTTTCATGATTTAGTTGACGATGGAAATCAAGAGTTGTATAGTGGGTGTTTGAAATATTCAAAGCTTTCATTTCTGCTGAAGTTGTACCATATCAAATGTCTATGTCGAATTACAAATAAGGCAATGTCCATGATATTTGAATTGATTCGTGATGCATTTCCTGAATCAAAAATCCCAGAATATTTTTATGATATGAAAAATGTTGTTAACAAGCTTGGTCTGAATTATACAAAAATACATGCATATCCTAATGATCGTATTCTTTTTTGGGGAGAGGATTCAAGTAGAAAGAATTGCAAGAAATGTTCTTCTTCTAGATGGTATGCAAAGGGTGATGTTGGAAGTCTGAATGAACATAATTTCATGGATAAGAAGAAAAGGAACACACCTGCAAAGGTTTTTCGTTACATTCATTTAAAGCCTCGATTGCAAAGATTATTCATGTCATCGAAAACCGCTGAATACATGAAGTGGCATTCTGTAGATAATAACAATGATGGGTTAATGAGACATCCATGAGATTCTCAATCGTGGAAGACATTTGATTCATTACATCTAGATTTATCACCTGATCCTAGGAATGTTCGATTGGGATTGGCTTCCGATAGATTCAACCCATTTGGGACTTTGAGTACCAGTTATAGCATTTGGCCATTTGTTTTGATCCCTTATAATCTGCCTCTTTGGATGTGTATTCAACAAACATATTTTATCCTTTCGATGATTATTCCTAGAAAACAAATGCCTGGAAATGATATTGATGTATACTTGCAGCCTTTGACTGACGAATTGCAGGGGTTATGGAGCAACGGTGTTGAGACATTTGATTCTTCTTCTAAAACAACGTTCAAAATGCATGCTGCTTTAATGTGGACCATTAGTGACTTCCCTGGGCTTGGGAATTTATCTAGTTGGAACACTTACACGGGTTTGTCTTGTCCCATTTGTAACTTTGATTTTGAGCCCAAACGACTACCTCACAGTAGAAAATGGTGCTTCTTGTGTCATCAAATATTTCTCAATGCATCTCATAGATTTCAGCTGAACAGATCAAAATTTAATGGTTCCATTGATCGTAGACCACCTTCAAAGTTGTTAACTGGTTCTGAAATATTGACACAACTTCAAAATGTTGAAACATAATTTGAGAAGGTTCATCATTTGAATGAGAGTGGAAAACGGGTCCGAAGTCCATCGTCAAGCGAAACCGGAACGCAACAATGGAAGGAAAAAAGTATATTCTTCAAACTTGCATATTGGGAATTTAATTTGTTGCGACATAATATTGATGTGATGAATATTGAGAAGAACATCTGTTAAAATTTGATATTCACATTGATTAATGAGCATTGAAAGTCCAAGGATCATCTTAATGCTCGCAAAGACTTACAAGAAATGAACCTAAAACACGATCTCTGGCTAGATGAGAATGAAAAGTATCCTCTGGAAATTTTTTCGATGAAAAATAGGGATAAAGATACATTCCTTTGAATGTTAAAGAATTTTAAGGTATCTGATGGGTATTCAAGTAACATCTCGAGGTGTGTTTACTTGAAGAATCGTAAGTTACATGGATTGAAAAGTCACGATTCATATATTTTGTTACAACAGTTAGTACCATTGGAATTGCGTACATTATTACCTGAAAAAATTATTGCTGTTGTACTCCAGTTCTGCACATTTTTCAGAAAACTATGTGAAAAATATCTACATCCATTTCTGCTTGACAACCTCCAGGAGAGGTTTGTATTGAACCTTTGTGCAATGGAGATGATCTTTCCTCTGTTGTTTTTTACAGTAATGATGTATTTAACTGTGCATTTGGTTGAGGAAGCTAAATTAGGAGGCCCCGTTCATTATCGATGGATGTATCCAATTGAGAGATACTTTATTTATATGTTTTTCAGTTAGGTAAACAATGTTTGGTACTTAATTAAATGAATAATTATGTTTTTTTATTTCACAGATATCTTGGGCATTTGAAATCATACGTGAGAAATAAAGCTCAACCAGAAGGCTCTATTTCTGAAGGCTATTTGGCTGAGGAGTGTCTGTCCTTTTTTTCTCAATACATGGATGATATCGAGACAAGATTTAATCGAGTTGGAAATGTTGACAACACATCGACTCAGTCTCAAATACATAAAAAATCCCCAATATTTCCTGCTGTTAGCCGATCAGTTGGGAGGACCTCAAATTTGACATTGATTGAATTGGAATTATTATAGGCACATAGATATGTGCTGCTGAATAGTGAAATTGCAGATCCATTTATTGAAGAGTTGAGGATACAAACAAAGAGACGGATGAGAGTCTGAACACAAAATGAGAAAGATATAACAAAATCTATTAATAAAGAGCTTGTAGAATGGTTTGCATGATGTGTAAGTTCATAAATATTGCAATAAATATGAATATTAGTTTGACACATACATTTTGTAAATCTAATAAAGTATATTTATTTTTTAAGATCATGAATACTGATACTGGAGCAGATGTGTCAGATGATTTGAAGTTTTTGCTAGAGGTCCTCTAAAATAAGTTAGAAATTTCGACGCTTATAATGCGAATGGCTTTAGATTTCATACAGTCGATCGAGAAGTGGGTTTGAAAACACATAATAGTGGTATATTTACATTTTCTGAAGTGGAATACTATGGAAAGCTGCATGATATTATTGAATTAAACTACCAAGAACATTTTTTGGTTGTTTTATTCAAATACAAATGGGTCGATTTTATCAGAGGTGTTAAAAGAGATTCCTTGAAATTTACATCTGTGAACTTCTCTCACTTTATGGATGTTGGTGATCTTGAACTGCATGATCCATATATCTTATAATCGCAAGAAAAAATAGTATATTATGTGAATGATGCTTCCGATGAAGGGTGGAGTGTAGTTACTCACATAATACAAATAGATTTGTATGATATGTGTGATGAAGTGGAAAATTTAACCAATGAAATTGAAGTTAATCAGCAATAGGAAGCAGGATTATTTGTCCATCATGATATTGAAAATATTATTCTGGTAAGGATGAATTAAGTGGATGAAGCAATTGAGTAGGAAACTGACATGATTGAAGGGGAAAATGATTATATGTACAATTATTTATTTATTCAGCAACCACTTGTTTCATTTCTGCAGTCATTCATTATCATTGTTATATATATTTTTTCTGTTAGTACTGGGCATCTATTATCATTTTTAATTTTTTTTTCTGCATATTTTTTTGAAATATATATTTTGAACTTAATTTTATTTGATTAAATGACAGGAATTCCAAGGAGGAAGTGGTAAACTATTTCATCTAGTTCTGCAACAGATGGTGATCCATCTGGCTCCCTCCCCACGACATCTGAGGCACCATCTACCGACACCACTAAACCATCTCCCCCTACACCATCTCTCACACCATCTATGGATGTCCCATTAGAGGGAGAGTCATCGAATCCCCCTTCAGGAGCCTCAGTAGTGGGGCAGCGACATGCCCCTTCTAGTTCATCCGGGGCATACTAAAGTGTCACTGTCATAGGTACAAATTTTAGTTAAATAAATTTATTTCATTTTTTTTTATACGAATTGTTTGCTCATTGAAGATGACAAAAATGCAATCGTGGAGAAAAACATAAAACTTTCAGATGTTTGGAATATGACTGGCAAGAAGATAGTCATGTCATTTGATTCTTATGGGGTCCCTACGACTGACGCCGTGGGGTTACATGGCCTGATTTTAGGCTAGCTGGCAGTGGAGCCTGTTTCCCTTCCCATTTCATATGACGATTGGAGACATATGCCTCCAAGCTGAAAGAACAAAGTTTATGATTCTAAAATAAAGGTAAATTTATTACATTATGGTTTAATTGAATGTCATGTTACTAATATGTTCAAAATGAATTTCTGTATACAGATGTTCTTCCACTTTACCGTTGCTGATGTGATAGCACGAAAGTGGACGTTGAAAAATATAGGTAAGAAGTGGAATGATTTCAAATGGAGATTTTGGTGTGAAGTCAATGATACTTCATTGACCGCACATCAAATTTATGAGAAGCTACCCAGTGGGGTACCGAAAGAACAATGGAAAGTGTTTGTTGACAGACATCGTGATTAGAAGAAGATGGTATTGAAATATATATTATTATATTATCCTCATTTTACATTTATACTTGTATATAAAAAGGACATGAAATTAAATACATTAGTATTAAATTTCATTTTATTTATTTCAGGATCTCTCAAGACAGAATGCATCAAACCGAGCTAAGCAAGTCATCCCACACACTGCGGGCTCAAAAAGTTTTTCTAGAAGCCGAACGACATTGGTAATCTTTTAATTAGTATAAATATTTATAAGACAATATTATCTGTTTAATATATTGAATTAATGATTTATATTTTCTTAATGAAATCCTAGAGTTTAGGGCATGAAGAATCCAGAACTGAACTATGGTTGGATTTTCACAAGAAATCAGATGGAAGCTTTGTTAATGAGCCTGCTAAAGATGTTGGGGTATGAATTCAATTTTTTATCATAATAACTTATTATCAGTTTTTACTGTATTAATATATATTGATATTTTATTTATAGGTAAAAATGAAAGAACTATGGGATGCCAATCCTGTGCAGTCCTACTCAGTCTCCCAGGACGACCCGGTTGCTAAAGTCCTTGGGAAGGAGCATTCTGGGAGAGTGCATGGGATGGGTTTGGGACCCGTACCATCTGATGTTTTTAGCAGGACATCGGGGATGGAAACTACATCTACTCCTGAATTTACTCATCCCATACCTAGAGATTCTAAGAAAGAGATTGTTTCTTTACGAAACACAATTCACCAGTAGGGGGATCAGATATCTGCTTTGCAGAAAGAGTTGACTGAAATACGTCAGCAGATGAGCAGATATGCCCCTGGTGGTAGTGCATCGACTGGTGGTATGTAGGTAAATCACAAAAAATTAAATTCATTTAGTTTTCCAACTTTCATTGGTTTTAAGTTTTAATATAAATATGAAACCGTATTTAATTTTCAATATAATGTTATTACAGGTGACAACAGAAAGTGGAGATGAAGGTGGATAGGGTGACAATGCATCATCGGACCCTGAGTAGTTGTATTGTTGATGTGTTGAACAAATATGGGAACAGTTGGTTTGTATATATAACATTTGTGGCACATAGTTTCCACCAAACATTTTCATGTCCTAAAATTTCCTTGATTTCTCATGTTTCTTTTTATGCATTTTATTGATTTCTGATGTTTCTTTTTATGTCTGGATTTCTTGAGTGTGGTATACATCTTTCCATTTAGGCCTGTGTTTGAATTGGTAGTTTCCACCACACATTTTCATGTCCTAACTTTCACCCATACTATCACACATTAATCACTTCTATATCCTCCATCAATAGTAGAAGTAATAATGGACTCATTAAACACTAAATACTTTGTTATTCAAGAGGGTTACTGGCTGCAATGAATGATCTATGCCTCAATGTGGATTATGTGCATAAACTGAGAGGGTTACCAACTCTATGAATGGAGGACCCATGTCCTATCACTATGATAGGGTTACATTATCCAAAAAATAAATAGAGGACTCATTCTATGGATCCATTATGCTACCAGGAGGGTTATCGACCCGATGGATGCTCCAATTGTCCACCCACACCTATCATAATCCCTACAAAGCTATAAAACACCATCTACTTGTATGTTATCAATATAAACCCTAGATTATGAATTCATGTGTAGCATCATGTTCTATATAGAAAAATTATTATAATGGACTACTCATATGTCCCAAACTAACACTCTAGTGATAAGATATATAAATTACTAGAATATATCCAGCACACATGACCCGATGGATTTTTTTTGGAAAAAAGGTACCACCATTAGTTATTCACCCATACATATATCATATATGATTGATGACAGTTGTACTAAGTGTCCACCGAAAATATGTCATGATAATATATTGGAAACACAATAAGAATCAAAGGGTCTCATCCATCCCAACAAGTGATTCACAGGTGTCCTAAGTAATGAAAATTGTGTCATTCCCAATTAGAGATTCTAATGAATCATGTTAAATATCATGAATCAAGACTAAATATAAATATAAATAAAACCATGGTCAACCGAACACCCATTCCCATCATTATCATCTTACCTCCATCAGGCATCCACATTGGTTCAGGTTCTATAGTGACACCTATAACCATATCTAAATAAACACATGCACCTGTTCAGGGTTGGTCTATCTACTGGGAACCCACATGGGTCCTCTAGGTCTGTATGTATATAGAGTAATCTCTCTTGATATCCTTGTTCATGTACCACTATCTCAATATAGTACTTTTCATTACATTAAATCACAATTTCTAGCAGTGTCAATATATAAAATAACATCTCGGCCTCAATACAGAAACCAAATAATGGGTTTTCTTGGAATATGGATCATGGACCATCTTAGTTAGAAGGTTCCACTTAGATGGTCCACTCAACAAACCCAATCCTAGTCCATCCTATGTTCATCTATCTAGAGTAAATCACAACTAATGGAAAAGGGTTTGGTCAATACAAACAATTACTATGATTGCATAACTTGATGGTATACCCAAGACACATTCCAGACTAGATAGGTCATGGTTTCTAAGTCAAAAATTACTTAATTGTAGGAGGTGACTCAAGGGTCTTAGATAGCCCACATTGGATGGTCATCTTATGTCACAAAACACCTATATAAAAAGGTATAAAAGGCTCATCCTCTAGGGAAAAGACATCTCAAAAGGTCCCCCCCCCCAATGAAGGGGTCAAGAAGTCACTTGAGATCTCTATGTTCAATGCCTCATCCTTTAGAGACTGAGGAATCATTCCATTACACAATCTTCTATTTGTTCCCTATCACATAGTTTAGTTTTCTCATGGTCTTCAATCACCTTAACATTTTAATTTCAATTAACCATTTAATTAAAAAATAATAGTTGGGTTTATAGAAGGAGAATGGAATCCAATGGAATTATTACACACCTCAAACCACACAAAATAATAATAAAAACAATAGGTCTAGAACATTAGAGAGCCTACCTCATTTTGAATCCCCTTTCCATTGACACACCACTTAAAAAATCATGGACAAACCTCACCCCCAAGCTTTCCATGGACCAATATTTCACCACCCATTTTCTTAGGTCCTATAACATACAAAAGAATCATACATAATTAATTATAATATTTTATCATCAGTTATAATTAATTAATCCATTTTAACAAAATATTAATAATATATAATTTCTTACCAAATTATTTTTTGTGGACAGTGATGTTTTGGTGTGTGATTTTCATGTTGTTATTTTTGATATTGAAGAAGTGATTGTGGAAATGTGATCCAGTGAAGGAGGAGGGATAGGGATGATGATACATGATGCAGGTTATGCATGGTAGGAGGGCTATAATGTATCTTAGTTGGTTTATATTTCTGGTTTGGTCTGTTTTTCAGGGCAGTGGTGCAGCGGAAGCAGAATTTTTTTTATGGGAAGCTTTTAGCGGCGGTTTTAACTGCTGTGACATTTATATGGGTGGCGGTTTAAAACATCGCTAAACTGTGAAAACCATCACTAAACATAAATTTTTTCTTACGTTTAGCGGCGTTTTTAACTGCCGCGACATAGCTGAATCATTGATTCCTCGTTCCGTGGCGGTTCCCATGACTTCGGCGGCGATTTTACGACCACTAAATTTGAGTTTATTCGCGGTGGTTATAACCGCCGCGAATAAATTGACATCCAGGGATCGTAAAAACCACTGTGAAATTCAGGAAAACTGCCGTGAAATGAGGCAGCTATGACGCTTTCATTAAACCACTGCGAAACGGAAAAAACCGCCATGAATAGATTGGTGACGCCGTATTTGGCGACGGTTTCTGTAAACCGTCGTGAAACTTAAAAAAAACCGCAGCTAAACGGCGATTCTATTGTAGTGGACCCACATGGGCTAGGTGTAGAGTTCATCTAACCATTCACAAGCCATGTGAAACCCACTGTCCCAAAGTCTGAAATTTTCACACAGGAAAGTTCCATGGCTCACATGGTTTGAGAAAAAACAACGGGGAATCATTATAACCTCTGAAACAACCCACACATTTAGGAGAGATCGTGCATGCAGATAATTACATTTATTTCTAACCATACGACCTAATCTGTTCATCAAAATTCCAGGACTTCAGGCTTCAAACAAGCCCAATACTCACAAGAACCACTAGTTAGCCATTATAGAACCTTATTACCATAAAAATAGGTTATGAATAGTAAAAAAAGAATGATATTTACCTCTTATATAGGATGGTACATTACATAATGAAAGAATGATGCACAAAATGTATTTTTTCTCAAAGAATCAGAATTGAGAACAAGAAAATCCTTACGACCATAGAAATTTTGGAATTAAAGAACCATGAAAGAGAATGATTTAAATTGAAATTAAAATAAAATGATTCAAATATAATTCATGATATGATATCTAAAATTGGTAGTATATACACCATAAAAATGAAATTAGGTTCACAATACCAAACCTGTCTCCAAGAGATGGATTTTAGATAAAACCCTCACCTTGATCTAAATATGATATGTACATGATCCAAATGTATTAATAATTAAATAAAGTTCACTAAATACATACTCAATAACCCTATTCATAACTACAACCATTCATAATTTTAATTTATAATAATTATATATATTAGCTAGTTTTTAGCTATTTTAAATATCGGTTGTAAGTTATGTTTATCATCTTGAACTAGTTTTGTAAAAATGGTTTTGTTATTGATTATTTTCCAAATTAAATCATTAATATATCATATAAATTACAAGAATATATTTTTGAAGTTATTTTATAAATCTATAATTTCATTTCATTTTAGTTTTGGTTATGAACCATGAAGGTGAAATCCACGATGAACTTGTTTCCGTGATTCTTAATAAAAAGGTGTTGTGTTAATTTATGAGTTAAGTAGTGATAGAATCATAATAGAACCAAAAATATTATTTAAAATTTTATATCATATTAAAATAATAAATCTGTTCAAATATTCATTCATGACGCAAATGTATAGTATTGTTCAATTTGGTGGTTAAACCAACCCAAACTAGAACCTAATATGATTAATGAATGATTATGAGATGGTTTGGTTGTAATATAATCATAGTGTAAGCATAATGATCAAATTTAGTATTTATTAGTGTGATATAGCATAATTTTAATGAATTATAATTATAATATAATTTATATAAAGTGAATAATTATAAAAAGTGATGATTTTCCTCTTAGTTCACTCATTCTAAATGATTGAATTAACAATAATAATTTGCTGATCATATCTTTAATAGGATCTCAAGTTTTTTCGGAAAATAACCTTAATAATTTCATAAAAATAATATTTCCCCATTCAAAATTTCTACGAATCATCAATGATGGGTGGTCATGAAAATGAATTTCATTACATGTGGGGGTGGTATCCCCCGTATATACATGAATGACAATTTCATTTTTTAATCGATGGGATAGATGGATAAAAAATTATAATACCATTATTATAGTGTTATTAAAGTATACAAATGATACTAATATCATTATATTAGTTTTTAAAGAATATTTCTTTAAAGAAGATAATTAAGAAGAAAAACTAAGTAGTTGATAATACTCATGTCAAAGACTTGAATATTCCTTACACGTATACTTAGAAATGAAAGAATTATGATAAATAATGGTGGCCAGAAAATAATTAATATGGTATAGGGTTCTAGGGGAATAAAATTGGTATATTTTTAGATGAAATTCTATGGTAAGGTTAGTCTTGAATTTGTGCAAGGGATACCCTTTTATAAGTGAAGAGAATGAAACTTTTAGAAGTTCCCTTAGAATTTTCAATAATGTGATGCTACTATTCTAAGGAAAATAAATTCAACATGGATAATATATATGGGGAAAGTGATTTTGGGTTGAAACTCACACTAACCACTCTTTTGGGATTAAAATTGTGTGTTTTAAGGATTTTCCTTTAATCTTTTTAACTTTTACCCAAATTTATATTACCTAAGTATTTAATTTATTACCTTAGTCATTAATATGAATGAGAAATTTAACAATGAACCCTTTACCTAATCTAAAACTTCTGATTTTCAAATTTGAAAACAATTTTATCAAATAAAATTTATACTATTTTGAAAGTTTAATTTTAAAATTAGTGTACATATTTTTTAAAAACAATTCTTAAAAAACTATTTTCAAAAATAAAATTTATGTGTAAGCCATATTTATTAAAATTATAAATTACCATGAAATATTTGGTTTATTTTAAATAAAATAAATGGTATAAATATTTCATATAAATCAAAAACTAAATCTCACACTAAAAATATTTGATTTAGAGAAAATACAAAAAATATTTTTTTTATTAAACTAATATATTATTTTAGTTCTAAAAATAATGGACATAGGATTTATAAGATCAAGTAATAAATATTAAAATGAATAATTTTGTTCCTCAAATAAATATTTTATTGTATAAATGGTTTTTTAATCTTACAGTATGTTCTTACATAAAAATTATTATTTTGAAAAAAATCTGCATTTTTCACCTAAAAATCAATATTTCTGAAAAAAATACAAAATTTACTCTTAAGATACTATTTTTATTATAAGTCTAAAAATTATTTCTCTATTTTAAAATTCAAAATATAAAATTTATAAATTCTCTTTTTAAATAAAATCATAAAATATAATGAAAAACTATTTTACTGGAAAATGAAATTTTCAAATATTAAAGGTTATTATTCTTATTTAATTTCATTTACCTACTAAATTGGTGTTAAGAAATAATTAATATCAAAAAAAATTTATCATAATTATTCATAAGTTTCTTGAAATAGAAATTAATATAGCATAAAAATAAATGTTTTAGAAAAATACATAAATAATAAATGATATTATGAGTCATTTTTGGTAAACTAATTGAATTTCATTCAAATTAAAATTAAAATTTATTTTATTTCAATAGAAAATTCATAAAGTAGTTAGTAATATTAATTTATACTAATTCAATGACTAGGTTTTAATAGTCATACCTATATATATCCCAGTTTCATTAAAATTCAGTGCTGTAGGTTGAGAAAGCTATCAAACAAATTGAATTATTTAAAGGTAATCATATATTAAAATACCGGGGAGTTACAGGAAGACCACTACCAACATGGGTTTGATGAACCACTTTAGAAGATTGTACAATATTTTATCATCACAATAATAAATGATAAATAATTAATCATTTATAAAGAAGATAAAAATCAAAGTATTTAAAATGGATTTACCGTGGAATGTGTACCATAATTTTAATATAGCCATGTTATAAACAAATTTACCCATGATGGTCGTATAATCAAACAATAAATGAAAGAACACATGATAACCAATCTTATATAGTATATGTAACTAGAATGAAATTAAAAGATATGGATACAAGACCAATATCCTCAATATATCCTTATAATTAACCCATAACCCTTTTGAGCTCTCCCATATCATCAACTTATACTCATACCATCACTTAACTAGTATAAAAAACATAGGGTCTACATATGAACTAAAGTTCATATATAGTTTAAAACAAAAAAATCAACAGAACGCCACAAAAAATGTCCTTAATAAAAACCAACATATAAGTTCACACTTTTAATTGATCAAAAGTAATATGCAACGTTATGAGAATACAACAGTTTAACTATTGGGTACTTAGGGAGTCACCTGAATGGTCAACAAATACCTGTTTCAACTGGTCCGTGAATGGGATGATGCTCCCATAGTTCAAACACAACATGAGGCTGGATGATTTATCATGCCTCATTCCATCCTCCAAGCTGAAAAATTCACTACTTCATCATAATGTGATGGAAGATGATGCATAGAAAATACACCAATCATGGTGAATTATATATCATTGAATCATATATGAGGTTAATGATACATCACCATACTCATAAAAAAATGGTGGATGATGCACCACTAAAACTAGTTTGGATAACAATGTATTTCTTGGTGAATGATATATCACCTCACGATGATAGAGAAAATGATGTATCACTAGGTGAATGATGTGATACTATTGGAGATACTTTTTTTGAAGGATTAAAACATTGTTTAGGAGGGAAAAATTATCATTGAAGGAAACTATCAATAGATCATGTTATTATAAGCACACCTAGGTCAGTTCACCTAGGCCTCTGAGCACATGAACATGTACCTTCTTATATTCCTCCTTATGCAACATGGTGTACCTACACATGTTCCTAGATCATATTCATGAAAACCATTAACATACCCATGTCACATGCCTAGGTTTCTGTGGATGAACCACCTCCTTCACTATTCCATTGTGCACACTAATCTCAATTATTTTCTATAAATAAACCTTCAATGGTTATCATTTTTGAATCCATAGTAAAAGATAGAAACTTAGACGACCTAAGCCACCTATGTAAATTCCCAGGTCCCTCCTCCCCATTTAGAATTCATATAAAAACAAAACATAATTTAATTAACTGAAAATAATGGTAATTTCATCATATGAAGAAGTTAAACACATATTTTCATGAAATAAAACTTCTCTTACGATCCTTAATGACTGGGGAAACAGAACCCAACCCATAGACTCCCCATTAGAGAAATACCTTTCCCACATCTCCTACCACATTGACAAATTTAACCAACCCAATTACATGTATACCACTTTTCCTGAACCTATTTTTGGGTGGTTACTTTACCTTACCCTATATTATGGAGACTACTTGTTTCATACCCTATACTAGGGTGATCACTTAACCTTACCATACACTATAACACTATATTTTCCATACTTCATAACTATGGAAACCAGTTTTTTTTTTATTTTTTTAATATATGTTTTTGGAATTTTTTTATTAAATTAAACCAAGGTTAAAAAATATTTTTAAAGATAATATAGAAATGCGAAATTGGTCATGACACCTTTTGGTTTAAGTTGAAAGGCATTGAGGCTGATTCCACCTTTACTTTCCATCGAACCGGATGAAATGACTTTGAAAATGAGGTGAAAGGAATTTACATGAAAACCATCTTTCAGTTTAATTTAAGTGAAATACATTTTTCATGTTAACACCTTTCACATAAATTAAGGAAAAATTCTTTTTTTCCGATAACTCCTTTTCCCCAACCATTATAAATAGCCACCTTCCCCTCCCACTTCTTCTCACTCAATTCAGGCCACATAACTCTACTTATACTCCTTCTTTAAAAATTTCCTATTGTTTTATCTCTTGTGGGAAGTGTTTTTGGTGGCCTAAAAGGGGTTCCAAATTTTTTAAGTGGAGAATTTTTGAAGTATCATTTAGGGGCTATAACACCTCAACCCTAGTTACCCAGAGTTCATGCATTATTTTAATACATTGGAATGATTACAAGGAATCAATTCTTGAAGGACCAATCGGTTTAACAGTCTTGGAAAATAGATTACATACATGAATGTTACATTACAATTTATAACATAAAACACAACATAAATATTCTATTGAGAATTACATTATTCCCCTAGATTAACCCATCATATAAAACATAATACATTTCTTGGAATCTTGGGAAAACAAAACATAAGAAAGGGGTGAGATCAGATGGTTAGTAAGGGTAAATAATTTAGTGGAAGCAACAAAATTTTAAGGCAAGATATATAATAAAAACATCAGCCTTTTAAACAGAAATCTAGAACATAATATGGAAAAAATAAATAAAACATCACCATATAAATATATACATGAATATTTTACTAGTTGAATAATCACATGTAATAACTAATTTTATAATGAGGGAATGCCTAATGCCGGACATCATTACCAAATAGTCAAGGACTCTTGCCAAGACTATAAATAATTTTTTTTCAAGGCCTTTTTACCAGACACTGGTTTGTCTCATGAGACCTACTGATGCATCAAGGAGCTACAACGGTCTCTACTCGTCACTTACTAAGTCCACTACATTCTTCATTTGAAATTGTTGAAAAATAACATAAACATTCATATTAAAACTAGCATTCAAAATGTCAATACTTTATCCATAAACCATGAATGGTATAAAAATATCACATCCATAGTAAAACATATCATAAATCATTAAATACAATATGGAAGATTTTTTTACAATAAATTAAGCTCAATCAACAATAATATCCAGTAAAGTATGATGATATAGTTGAAAATGACCAGTAAAAATCTTTGAGTGAAATATCCCTTTTTCATGAAATCATTTAAAAGTCACACAATTTATAAAGGATGAAATTTAAAATATATTTTTGAATAAAATTGTCCCATATAACTTTGAAACTTTTTAATGTAATTAACATTTTAAAACATTCATGTCCATATAAATAAATCCTTAAAAACATTTTGAAAACATGGAAATTATTGAGAAAGATTTAGAAGAATAAATATTTAAAACATTTAAAATGATGTTTAGTTAAAGAATACCTAAAAAATAATTCTTCAGAAAAATATTTTATGAAACATGGACATGGATAATAAATATTTCCCAGTAAAAACAGACACATAAACAATCTTAGATAATAATGTGATTGAGGAATTAAACCTTACCTTGTACTTTCCATTGGTCGATAGTACGTTTAACCTCCTGTATAACGACTATAATATGTTATTAAATTATACCAAATCCATATTAATATTTATGATATCATAAATTATTCATTTATGAATTTATACTACCCATTTAATAATAATTTCCAAGTTAAATTAACATTTTGGGTAATAATTTCTTTCTTTATCATACGTGTTTTAACTTGTTATTCTTGATCGTATCACTTAGATCATGATTTAAATAATTCAAGAATATAAAAAATGATTTAAATATTATATATATTTAGAATATAAATATTTATAATAGATAGATATATGAAATGGAAAACACTGTTTATGGAGATAGTAGGCCGTACGTACGCATAAACGTTGTTTCTGTTTTCATATCGTATTGAAGGGAAGTAAGTGAATAAGATATATGTAAGTACATACATATACCTATATATATATATATAAAATGACATTATTGTTTCATATTTTACATACTTATTAATAATATATATTTTTATAATCATTGTAGAATGGTGAATGTGGAAATAAATCTCATCGCGTCGTGGAGACGGTAAGCCGTACGTACACACGAGCGATGATATCATTTACTTAATGATTAAAAGGTGTATAATCAGATGATAAATTAATTATAAAGATAAATTAGAATGTAATTTTCATTATTTATATACATATTACTCATCATTATATCCATCCAAATAACATAGTTTTGAATAACAAATTACACCACGCTGTGGAGACGGTAAGTCGTACGCACGCACGCATGGTGAAATTATCATTCACAAGATGGATAGAATAATGAATATGGTTGTACAATATTTATAATAACATCAAAGTATGTATAAGGTACTGGAATTATTATTTTGGTATTGAAATAACAAAGAAAGTGAAAGTGGAAGAAGAAAAGAACTTTGAGAGAGGTGATAAAATAATTACTTTTTCTTCAGGTGTTTCCATTTGATTTGAAAAAAAGGGATCCTTACATTAGCTTTATACTCAAGGGAAGGTATCTAGGTTTAAGTTAGGGAAGTTGGGAGGAGATATGGGCAGGTTTTGGCCAATCCAAATGGCTTTGGAGGTGTGAATTTGAGAAAAGGGGAAGTGCCCTTTTATAAGAGGGTGAGGGGCACCTTAGAGAAAACTTGAAATATTATTTTATTATACAATAATATTCAGTTTATAATGGATCAAAATGAATTTATTTTGAGACTTATGTGGTTATGGGTCGAAATAATCTCAACCAATAGGTTTTAGATAGGTTTATGTTACCATATTAACCTTATATTTTATATTTAACTCTTAGTTAAATAGTTTAATATTTACTATGTATCCTTTTATTTTTATATTATATGTTTAATAAACTTACTATAAATTGCCAAGAGAACCCCAAGTGGTTAATTAATGACATATCTATTATTATATAAGTCCTTTGGTCAAACCATATATTTTTAGGACTGTTATATAATTTAATAAAGTAGTATTTTTAAAAAAAACGCATTTATGTCAATTTTGACACTATTTAGTTTTTGGTTTTTGTGAAATCCATAAAAACTTGATTACTTATAAAAAAAATTCATTGAATCAACCCTAACATGTCATAATGATCTATAAATTTCGTGTATGCCATCAAAAGGCTCAATTTACATTTATTTTTATATTTATAATATCAATTATTT
Source organism: Viscum album (assembly GCA_963277665.1). NCBI lineage: Eukaryota > Viridiplantae > Streptophyta > Magnoliopsida > Santalales > Viscaceae > Viscum > Viscum album. The sequence continues at coordinate 1,370,420,006 of OY728141.1, read as the reverse complement.
TAATCTTTCATTAATATGGTAATTAATGCATCATCATTGTGTCATAAATAAATTACATTATTTAATGTCTAAAAATTATAAATAAAATAACATGATGTATTAAATCTTTTTATATTTCCAATGAATATTTATAGTTGAATTTATCTTATGTATAACTCTATATTAAAAATGGTTTATTTATTAAAATTTGAATTTAACACTTTTAACAATTCTTTAAATAAAATAATAATAAATGCACTAATATAATAAAATTGGACCAAAAGGATCATATTTTATTCTTAAGGTTGATTTTGGTCGAAATAAACTTATCCAATAGAATTAGGACATGTGTTAGGGTAATTATAATATCATTTTTACCTTTAATTACCCTATTTTCTTTTAACCGTTGTAAATAAAATTCAAAAGATTCTATTCACCAAAAATTATTCTCATCCTATTGAACCAACTTTTACTTACTGATGTGAACCGTGTCCCTCAGATTTTTGAAATTCAATTCACAGAAGTGGTAAAATTACATTTTATGCAAATTTGCAAATGTGCCTATAAGGTGGGTAAAAGACGTTAAAAAATTCAATAAAATTTTATATACCTATTCTCATTATAAAATGACTCCAATGAATTAAATTTAACTAATATAAGAATTATGTATCTATTTTTACCTTAAAATAAATTTAAAAATAATAATTATTTAAATAAAAGTCAATTTTAAACAATAATGCAGTGTCTTTCACTTTTCATTAAAAATTGAATGTTTTCGGAAAAATACCAAAAAGTCACCCTAATATAATTTTGAAATTATGAATCCAAAAAATATGTCTATTTTACCAAATTAAAAAAATAGAAGTTGCATTAATTAATTTAAAATTAATTCCCGTTGTCAAAACCAAAAAGCGGGTTTGGAAAAAGTAAAAACTATCAAAAGATTGACATGTGTTTATGTCAAATTTAAATACGAAATTACTTATAATGACATATATTGTATTAAATGATACAAATATATTCTAATTATACTTCAAAACCATTCAAATGCATAATTTAACACTATAAATGACTTCAATAAAAAAAGTAGTTTTCAATTAAAATTTAGTATTTTTCATTATTCATCAAAATATGAAAGTTATCAGAAAAGTACCAAAAATTTATTCAAACTAAATTTTAATGTTACTATTATAAAGAAGAATTTAATTTCATTAAATTGAATATATAAAAGTGTCAAATACTGGTTTTTAAAAAGGGTTCGCCTTTAAAAGGTGGTAAAATTCTATTTTTGGAAAAATACTTCTTTTATCTGAAAAAAAGAACTTGTTCTTATATTATGTTCTAAGAAACACATAATATGGAATCTAAAGTTATATGGAGTATATAAAATTAAAAATTCAATTAATACTATTCATAACTGCTTTTTGAACAACATGTTTGGTAAGTCCTGGTGCTCTCGAACTTGGGGTTGCATGTAGCGCAAGTTATTGAATTACTTTGAAAAGATAAAAAACTATGAAATATTGGGGTGTTACATTCTCCCCACCTTAAATAAATTGAGTCCTCACAATTTAAAATTGTTCTTCGAAAATAAAAGTTTAAAAATAGAAAAATACCTTTGTGGAAAACCCAAATCAGAAATTTAGTTAATAAAATTTAGACTTAATAAGAGGGAAAGAGAAATGAAAAAGTCACCAAAAAATTATGATCTCGATTAGGAGAACATTGGTTGTAATTAGAGACACATAATTAAAGGAGAAATGTAAATATTTATATGGAGTGATTGAGGTCATCAATCAAAAACAAGTGTAAAATAAAGGGCCTTAAAGCCATCAATCTATGATGATTTAAAATATCATCAGTTCAACAAAACATAAGGTATTAAGATAACACATTTTTTGTTTTAAGATCTCTTCCCTAAAGGTTAAGAATTAATTTCATCGTAAAATAAGTAAAAATAAAATAATACTTGACAAGTATAGTTCCATCACTTAACTAATTTCCACTATAAACTTATCTTTCACTCCAAAAGATAATAGAACACAGAAAATATTATATTTATCCTAATCGTATAGGGTTAAAAAAATGAATTTATAATTCATCTGTCATACCATTTAAAAAAAACTACATTATACAAACCAGGAAATCACTTGGGCCAGTGGTAGGTGATGCACCCTTGTTTCCCTTCAGTTGCGGGTTCAAGTCTCACAGCCTTGTCGGATGTGACAGGTTGTCGCCCAACCTCCGAGTTGTCCTTTTCATAACAATCAAAAAAATAATCTTAAAAAATGTTTTAACCTTAAAAAATTGTATCCAATATGCAACTTAATACATTATTACCTTTATACTTATCCAAAATACTTTTTTCCAAACTCACAGTCCAAAATTTATAAGGAAGGTAAACATAATGAAGATCTATTTTTTCCTCATAATAACATGTGAGTACCTTCATAATGTATTCTCATAAAACATGGTAACACCCAAAATTACCATAAAATCTTATTGATTACATTCACTCTCCCTTATTCCTTATAGAATACTAGATATATTCTTTATATCCAAAAATGTTCTAAACTCAAACAATTATTGAATATACAAATCATTAATCAGTTTTAAGGTAGTCAAGAATATCCAATATAATTTACCCCAATCAATCATATCTTATTAAAAAATAACTACCTCAGCATCAGAACTATATTAAGGTTTATCTTTCCCCATCCATGTATTTTCCAAAAATATTAACTTTCTATTGAGTCACTTTTCTTAGTACCATTCAATCTCAAATCCTCAATGAAATAGTACAACAGTAAAATCCTTATATACTCTAAAATTCTTATAACTGGTACATAATTAATACAATGCTCAAATGACACAATTATTTAATAACAACATAAGAACACTAATAATTTCTCTTTATCTGTGGTAGTATCATAACTGGATTATTATCCAATAGCATCATTTGGGTATACTCTGATGATTGAGACATTGATTCACATAGTGACCCAACTCCTTGGAGATGAAGCATTGTACACTTGAAACATTTTTCTTACCCTTGAAAACATGTACTTGGTGTCATTTTTCTCTGCACTTATAAAAAACACTCATTCCCTTCAAGAATTTACCAAGGTGATTCCTTCCATAGTTATAAAATATGGGAAAATCTTTCTTTCTACTATTCCCTTTATCTATCTTTCTCTCTACCATCCTTTTATTCTCTTTCTTCCCTTAAAATCCATCAAACTCAGAGAATTATTTACTTATTATTAACACATGATACTATTTCTTCATATGATGAGAATACATGGGAGAATATTTCCCTTCTAAATTTTGGCTTAATACTATGAAAGATACGATCCTTCTTACTCTTTGGATCATGCATATTACAGAAGATCTCATTCCTTCTATTAGGAACCATTTCTAAAAAATGGAATTCACTACGTTAATTTATGAATCGCAATACAGAATTATAAACTTGTAAAATACATAACGTAAATTGAAATGTTTATGCATATAATCCATAATAATAAAAAATGTTTAATTTGAGGAGGTATTTACTCATAAATATTTCACAATGGTTTGTAAAGAAAATGTGAATTATCCATAGCACATCCCCTGAGAGTGTCGTAAACAAGAGTGCAACAAGGCCCATCTTCATGTACTAGGATACCTCGAGTCAAGCCCGAAACTCCTTTTCATAGTTTTCACTCCTAGGAACATTTGTGCTAGAGCCCCCTCTACCTGCTCGTATCCAGAAATAAATTTATTGCATGGAAAATTCACAAAATCTCTACATTACTGAAATTCTAGGAATTTCTTCTATACTAATCCTCAATGTTTATCTGAGGGTAATATTCTATAATCAGAGTTCATCTAAATATATTTCTAATGTTGTTTCTAAAATTCCTCTAATACCAACTATAATACCCCAACCCCAGTTACCCAGAGTCGGTGCATTATTTTAACACATTGGCATGATTACAAGGAATCAAGTCCTGAAGGACTGATCGGTTTAGCAGTATTAGAAAATAGATTATATACATGAATGTTACATTACACTTTATAACATAAAACAAAACATAAGTAATTCGTTGAGAATTACATTATCACACTAGCTTAACCCTGCATATCAAACATTATATGCTTCATAGAATCCTGGGAAAACAAAACATAAGAAATGGGTGAGCTCAGATGCTTAGTAAGGGAAAATAATTTAGTGAAAGCTATAAACTTTTAAGGCAAGATGTATAATAAAAACATCAGTCTTTTAAATAGAAAACATGAACATAATATGATAAAAATAAATCAAACATCAACATATAAACATTTCCATGGATATTCTACCAGTCGAATAATCACATATAATAACTAATTTCATATCGAGGGAATGCCTAACCCCAGACATCATTACCACATAGTAAAGGCCTCATGCCAAGAATATAAATAAATTTTTTTTCAAGGCCTTATGCCAAGACACTAGTTTGTCTCATGAGACCTACCAATGCATCGAGGAGCTAAAGTGGGCTCCACTCTTCACTTACTAAGTCCACTGCATTCCTTATATGAAATTGTTGAAACATAACATAAACATTTATATTAAAACCACCTTAATAAATGTAAAAACTTTAGCCATAAACCATGAATGGTATAAAAATAGAACATACACAGTAAAACATATCATAACTCATTAAATACAATATGGAAGATTGTATTATAATAAATAAACATCAATCAAGAATAATATCCAGTAAATGATGATGATATAGTTGAAGATGATCAGCAAAACTCTTAGAGTGAAATACGCCTTTTCATGAAATCATTTAAAAGTCAAACAATTTATAAAGGATAGAATTTAAAAGATATTTTTTAATCAAAGTGTACCATACCACTTTGAATCTTTTTAATGTAAATAATATTTTAAAGCATTCATGTCCATATAAATAAATCCTTAAAACCATTTTGAAAATATGGACATTAATGGAAAGATTTAGAAGAATAAATATTTAAAACATTTAAAATGATGTTTAGTTAAAGAGTACCTTAAAAAGAATCCTTTTGAAAATTATTTTATGAAACATGGATATGGATAATAAATATTTCCTAGTAGAAACATACACATAAACAATCTCAGATAATAATGAGATTGGGGAATTAACCCTTACCTTGTACTTTCCATTAGTCTATGGTACATTTAACCTCATGTATAATGACCATAGTATGTTATTAAATTATACCAGAACCATATTTATATTTAGGATATTATACATGATTCATTTATGAATTTATACTACCCATTTAATAATAATTTCCATGTTAAATTAACATTTCAGGAAATAATCGCTTTCATTATCAAGCGTGTTTTAACTTGTTATTGTTGATATGATCACTTATATCATGATTTAAATACTTCCAGAATATAAAACATGATTTATATAACATATATGTTTAGAATATAGATATTTATAATAGATAGATATATGAAATGGAAATCACCATTTATGGAGACGGTGGACCGTTCACACGCATAAACGCCGTTTCTGTTTTCATATCATATTGAAGGGAAGTAAGTGAATAAGATATATGTAAGTACATACATACATACATACATAAATACATACATACATACATACATACATACATACATACAAACAAACATACATACATAAATACATACATACATACATACATACATACATACATACATACATACATACATACATACATACATACATACATACAAACAAACAAACAAACAAACAAACATACATACATACATACATACATACATACATACATACATACATACATACATACATACATACATACATACATACATACATACATACATACATACATACATACATACAGACATACATACAGACATACAGACATACATACATACATACATACATACATACATACATACATACATACATACATACATACATACATACATACATACATACATACATACATACAGACATACAAACATACAGACAGACATACAGACATACAGACATACATACATACATACCTACATACATACATACATACATACATACATACATACATACATACATACATACATACATACATACATACATACATACATACATACATACATACATACATACATACATACATACATACATACATACATACATACATACATACATACATACATACATACATACATACATACATACATACATACATACATACATACATACATACATACATACATACATACATACATACATACATACATACATACATACATACATACATACATACATACATACATACATACATACATACATACATACATACATACATACATACATACATACATACATACATACATACATACATACATACATACATACATACATACATACATACATACATACATACATACATACATACATACATACATACATACATACATACATACATACATACATACATACATACATACATACATACATACATACATACATACAGACATACATACATACATACATACATACAGACATACAGACATACATACATACATACATACATACATACATACATACATACATACATACATACATACATACATACATACATACATACATACATACATACATACATACAGACATACATACAGACATACATACATACATACATACATACATACATACATACATACATACATACATACATACATACATACATACATACATACATACATATCTCCAATATGATTATTATGTCATATATTACATAATTATTAATAATATATATTTCTATAATCATCGTTGAATGGTGAATGTGGAAATGAATCTCATCGCGTCGTGGAGACGGTAAGCCGTACGTACACACGAGTGACGATATCATTTTCTAAATGATTAAAAGGTGTGCAATTGGATGATATATTAATTGTACAGAGAAATTAACATGTTATTTTCATTATTTATATACATATTAATCATCTCTATATCCATCCAAATAACATAGTTTTGAATAACAAATTACACCACGGTGTGGAGACGGTAAGCCGTACGCATGCATGCATGATGACATTATCATTCATAGGATGGATAGAATAATTAATATGGTTGTAACAAATTTATAATAACAACACATTATGTAGAATTTATTAGAGGTATTATTTTGGAATGGAAATAACAAAGAAAGAGAAAGTGGAAGAAGGAAAGAACTTTGAAAGAGGTGATAAAATAATTAGATTTTCTTCTGGTGTTTCCTATTTATTTGAACAAAATGGCTCCTTCGGTTGACTTTATGATCAAGTGAATTTCTCTATGTTAAATTTATGTAAGTTGAGAGGAGATTTGGGCAGGGTTTGTACAAGAAAAATGTCTTTGGAGGTGTAAAGTTGAGAGAAGGGAAAGTTCCCTTTTAAAAGAGGGGTGAGAGGCACCTTAGAAAAAACATGAAATATTATTTTATTATACAATAATATTAGGTTTCTTATAGATCCAAATGAATTTATTTAGAGAATTAGGTTTTTATGGGTCAAAATAGTCTCAACCAATAGGTTTTAGAGTAGTTTAGGTTAGCATATTAACCTTATCTTTTAGATTTAACTCTTAGTTAAATAGTTGAACATTTACCATGTATCCTTGTATTTTTATATTATACGGTTAATAAACTTACTATAAAATTCCAAGAGAACCCAAAGTGGTTCATTAATGACATATATATTATTATATAAGTCCTTTGGAAGAACCTTATATGTTTAGAACTATTATATAATTTAATAAAATAGTATTTGTTTTAAAAACTCATTTATGTCAATTTTGACACTATTTAGTATTTGGTTTTTGTAAAAGTAATCACAACTTGATTACATAGAAAAAAATACATTGAATCAACCCTAACATGTCATATTAATCTTTTAAATTCGTGGATTTCATAAAAAGCCTCAATTTACATTTTGTTTATATTTATAATAACAATTATTTTAATCTTTCATTAATATGGTAATTACTGCGTCATCATTGCGTCATAAATAAATTTTATTATTTAATGTATAAAAATTATAAATAAAATACCATGCTATATGAAGTATTTTTATATTTCTAATGAATATTTATAGTCTAATTTATTTTATATATAACCCTATATTAAAAATGGTTTATTTATTAAACTTTGAATTTAACACTTTTAACTCTTTTTTAAATAAAATAATAATAATTGTCCTAACTTAATCCAAGTGGTCCAAAAGGATCATTTTTTTATAAGGTTGATTTTGGTCGAAATAAACTTATCCAATAGAATTAGGAAATGTGTTAGGGTAATTATAATATCATTTTTACCTTTAATTACCCTATTTACTTTTAACCGTGGTAAATAAAATTCAAAAGTAACTATTTGCCAAAAATTATTTTCATCCTATTAAACCAAATTTTACTTACTGATATCAACTGTGTCTCTCGGTTTTTTGAAATTCAAATAAAATAAGTGGTAAAATTATGTTTTATTTAAATTTTCAAATGTTCCTAGAAGGTGGGTAAAAGACGTTACAAAATTCAATAAAATTTTAAACATATATTTCTATTATAAAATGACTCAAATGAATTGAATTGAACTAATACATGTATTATGTAACTATTTTGACTTTAAAATAAATTTAAAAATAATAATTATTTAAATAAAATTTGTTTTTAAACAATAACATAGTGTTTTCACTATTCATCAAAAAATTGAAAGTTTTTTGGAAAATACCTAAAATTCACCCTAAGATAATTTTGATATTCCAAATCCAAAAATGATGTCTATTTTACCAAATTCAAAACATTGAAGTTGCATTAATTAATTTAAAATTAATTTCCATTGTCAAAGCCAAAAAGCGGGTTTTTAAAAAGTAAAAACTATCAAAAGATTGACATGTGTTTATGTCAAATTTAAATTTGAAATTACTTATAATGACCTATATTGTATTAAATAATAAAAATATAATATAATTATACTTCCAAACTATTCAAATTCAAAATTTAACACTATAAATTATTTCGATTGAAAAAGTTGTTTTGAATTAAAATTTAGTATTTTTCATTATTCATCAGAGTATGAAAGTTATCAGAAAAGTACCAAAAATTTATCCAAACTAAATTTTTATGTCCCTATTCTAAAGAATAATTTAATTTCATTAAATTTAATATATAAAAGTGTCAAATATTGGTTTTATAAAGGGTTTTCCATTAAAAGGTGGTAAAATTTCATTTTTTTGAAAAAATACTTCTTTTATCTGTAAAAATGAATCTGTTCTTATATTATGTATAAGAAACACATAATATGGATTCTAAAATTATATAGAGTATATAAAATTCAGGATTCAATTAATACTATTCATAATTTATTTTTGAACTGTAAGTTTGGTAAGTCGTGGTGCCCTCGAACTTAGTTTTACGTGTAGCGCAAGTTATTGAATTACTTTAAAGAGATAACATACTACGAAATCTTGGGGTCTTATAGAGGAATTTTTTATTATTTATTTTTAAGTTAATTATTTTTTATTTAGTTTTAAATATGTACTTTACTTAGTTTTTTTGTCAGTTAGATATAACTTATAAATAATAGTTAATCTTAGTAAGTAAAATATTATTATTTAATAATAAATTTTTGATAATTAATTTATAATTAGTATTAGCAATAGATTTATTATTATAAGAAGATTATTATTTAGTATAACTTAGTAGTTTTTAAATTTATTGATATAATTATGAATTAATATTAACTTTATGAGGAATAAATATTAGGGAAATAATGATTCACTAATAATTAACTATTAAATAACTAATGATTAACTAATGCTAAATTAATGATCATGTATTGATTAATAAATAAATAAATAAGAATAAATTAGGATTAAATAATGATTAGATAATGATTAAAGTATTATTAACCAATAATTACATTTTGGTTAACTAATAATTAACTATAAAGAAACTACTTAATATCTAATAATTATGTAATGATTAACGAGTGATTAACAAGTAATTAAGGAATAATTAATTTAGGGTTAACTAATACTTAATGATTGATTACATAATTGTAAACTAATTATTAGTTAATGATTGTTAATGGTAAAAAAATAATTAATGAGTGTTTAATTAATGATTAATGAGTGATTAATGAAAGATTTAGGTTTAGTTAACTTAGGATTCACAAGTTATTAATGAATGATTAAGTAATAATTAAATAATGATTAACAAATGATTAAGTAATTATTAATTAATTATTAACTAATGATTAAATAATTACTAACTATTAAATAATCCATAACTAAGTATAAAGTAAGTACTTAAAAACTATTAATTAAGTAGTGATTAACAAGTGATAAACATAGGATTAATTAATGAAAAAGTAATTAATAACCAATAATTATTTAATGATTAATGATTAATTAAATATAAACTAACTACTTAAATAATGAGTAAATAGTAATGAACTAATAATTAACTTTAATTTAACTACTTGATAATTATTAGTTAAGGAATTATTAACTAGTGATTAATGAATGATTAAGAAATAATTAATTTATGATTAACTATTCCTTAATGAATGATTAAATAATTATTAACTAATGATTAACCAATGATTAATGAAAGATTAAAGAATGATTAACTAATGATTAATGAATTATTAATAAATGATTATGTAATTATTATTCAATGATTAGTGAATAATCATCTTAGAAATAAATAACAATGATGTAATTATTAAACAATAATTATTTAATGATTAACTATTAATTAATTTTAAATGAACTCTTTAATAACTATTAATTTAAGAAATCTTAACAAATTATCAATGAGTGATTAAAGATTCATTAAAAAATGATTAATGAATAATTAAATTATGAATAAGTTATGATTAACTTGATTATATTAGGATTAAGTAATGATTAATTATTATTTAACTTTAAACTAACTACTTAATAACTATTAATTAATGAATTATTAACTAATGAATAATTAAGGATTAATTAAGGATTATCTTAGGAATAAATAATTAATATAAATTTATTAACTTTGGATTAACATAGAATTAAAATAGTTTCAAAGAGGGACAATTACATTATAAAGAGGATTAACTGAACACATGATTTTTCACTCCCATGATTTAGATAATTCATTCATTACTGAAGACTTGGTTTGAAACTCCCATGGGATATGATTTAGATTATTCATAGTTTATTTATAAACTATTGAACATACCTTTAGGATGATTAAAAATAGTACTATGAAACATTAATGTCATATTTTAGGATATAATAATACATTCTAAAATTTCATTAAAGTAATAATTATGTTGTTATCTAACAATTGAAATCTATATCTGGATACTAAAAGTTGATGCGACTCTAGCACATATGAAACTTGGAGTAAAAACATGAAAAACACTATATTGAGCTAGACTTGACCATAAACTAGTTCATGAATGTGGACCTTGCTACTCACCTAGTTTTACACTCATGGTTGATATGATTTAATTGATTAAATTCTCTTTATGAACTACTAAACATACATTTAGGAAGATTAAAAATTGTATTAAAAAACCTTATTATTATCTTTGAGGATATTATAAGATGTTATAAAATTTCAAAAAAGTAAATATTACGTGTTTATCTAAGAAATAAAATCCCTTTATGGATACTATAATTGGATATGGATCTGGCATATATGTACCTTGGTTAATAACCCTGAAAACACCATATTAATCTAGAATTAAATAGGAAATGGTGGAAAACAATGGGTCTTGCTTTACACCTTCTTTGAAACCCCTGGGGGATATTATTTAGATGATTAATGTTATCTTTATAAACAATGAAACATACCTTTATGAAGATTAAAAATTTTACTACAAAACATTAGTGTCATATTTGAGGATATAAGAAGACGTTGTAAAATTTCAATAATGTAAATATTTCATGGTTAATGATACATGATTATTTCTCAATTTAAATATTATTTACACTATCAAAATCTTAATCAAAACTCATTTTCACACAAACAATCATGTTTTCATATGTCTAATAGTACATAGATGTTATTAAAACCAAGAAAGGAGCTTCTTACATAACTAACAACATTCGTTAGAAAATTTTATTATATAAAGTTAAGAGAACTTCAGGAAAGAATTCATGGACATTTAAATTTGGGACTTAATCAAGAGATTCATTCTATTAGTTATAGATATTTTTAATTTCAAGCTATCCTATAGAATTTCTCTATTCCAATAGCTCTTGATAATGCCTGGGTATAAGCAACAAATTTATTTTCCAAATGGTCATATGATTCCATGATGGAGTTATATGTTGCAGTTTCTAGTGCATAGTAGAAACATCAAGTTGTACAATGATATAGTCATATAAGTGTCATTAAAGAAGGTCTCTCCCACGAAAATGTGGCTATTCCCTATGATGTGAAAGAATAAAACCAAACCTATGATCTAAATCTATAACAAGATCATTTTGATTATGATGAAGTTTCCAATGATGGAACAAACATATACAACAATGATGAGCTGGTGGAATCTATAGAAGTTAGGGAGGAATTTGGTAGAAATGAAGTAGTTTCACAACAGCCTAAAATCAAAAAAATCATCCACCCCTCTTCTCATTTTGGTCATAAGAAATGGAATGTTTTCCTAAAATTCAACTGTAATGTTATCACACCATCAACAAAGTTTCCTAGAGTTATAGAGCATAGTTTTTTTGAAATTTACAAGACATTATACATTAGAAAACATTTTCCATGAAAAGATTCCCTAAAAAATATACTAAAAATATTTATTATCAAGAGAAATTGTAGATATTAAGTTCAAGATTCAATAAATACAAGATACATCTTACAATGTGAAAAATATCAGGATTATTGTAGATTCCACTTGAGGGAAATTCCTAACATTTCATTTGGAGTTTACAAAATTTTTATGATTAAGGAAACTCATACTTCTATTTAACCAAACTTGACACAAGATCATACATCATTGGATGCTAAATTTGTGTCATCTATTATTTTTGAAATGACCATGACCTCCCAAGATTCTCTTATATCCATTGTGAAGGAGAGGATACAACAAAATTTTGGTTATATAATATTTTCTACAAAATGGCATGGATACTGAAACAAAAGTAAAATTTCAAGGTCTACGATGATTGGGATGACTTGTATTAGATACTGCCACAATTTCTATCCATAATGAGACATAGATACTAATTTTTATTCCATTTTTATATGAATGAACATGTGTCTCAAGATAATCAACTTCATCCATCTCATGTCAAACCTTTTAAATTTTTCTAGGATTTCCTTCCATGTATTATTGCATATCATTTTTGAAAATAGTTCACAAAAATTGATGGGGTGTTTCTATATGGAAATTACACATGATTATTGTTGAATGAGGTAACATAGGATAAATATCGTTCACCTCTACCACTTGTAAATTCTATTTTGGAGAAGGAAAATTATGAATCATGGAGTTGGTTTTTAGTATGTACCAGTAACCATTTCCCACAAATTTGGGGTGTCTGTTTAATATAGAACCTTCATCAAGCAACCAATGAGGTAATAAATACATATATTTATATATAGATACCCAAGTATTCATATCACTGGTACTAAATCAGACACATTTCTAGTAATGTGTGAAAATATTTCTTTAATGAATGTCTTTGTTTACAATCTCTTTTATTTTTTACTATTTCAACATAATGATAAAATTAATTTATGTGAAATTTGATTAATTTAGTTTAGCATCTAATATAGATCAGATAATATTTTAAAAATTATTATAATAAATTTGTAGGGCTAATCAGTTAGTGTATGATTATATGATGAAAATTCTAAAAGTAAAAATAGACATTAGAATATGATGGGGGGAAGAGGTTTGAAAAAATGGCCACAATATTTTTGGAGTGAATCATTGTAATATTAAATGGGATTCACAGGTTTCATATAATTGATTGATTTTAGGATTAATTTTATCATTGTTCCAAGTAATTAATTGAAAAATGAAAATAGACTACAGATGAGGTTCAGAGGGAGCTAAGATACTGATGACACTTTCAATGAGAGATTGAAAAAAACATTGAAGAAGCTTATGATTATCAAGTGAGCCTTTTCAACTAATAATAATATCAATTTGAAGTGAAAGAGAGTCAAGACCCCATAATAGGTAGTAGCTGTCGAGTCCTGGTGGTATTATTAGAAGCGAGGAATTATAAATATCAAAAATTCCACGCATTGTAGTTTCCATGCATGGACGCCATCGAAACATGTGCCTCTGTGAACATATTGTGGGAAGAATATGTGGATCTAGTGTACTGAATAAGCACCATTTCTAACTATTATAATTAACTATGGAAACCTATTAGAGAGTTTCAACATTTCCCAATTCCTAAAGACCATCCAATATTGATACCTAAAATTAACAGTCTGCGATAGTGATGGAGACCAAATTCAAGTAAAATACAGAATGAGATAGACTATCCTCAATAAAAAGGGAAACATTTGATATGAAACATATTTCATTAGAAATTTTATAAAATTAAATGATTCTATAACATTTTGGGATCGAGATCACACACTTATACACGAATATGTGTTGCGTCCAATGTGAAATTTTCATTTTTTTTGATAATAGTGAGCTCAAAGGCTCTTAGATAATAATAAAGAAAGAGATTAAAAGACTCTAAAATATGGTATATTATATTTATACCTTTTAAAGGTTTCAATCATGTCACTAGGTATGGAGTTATAGTAATAAAAAACCTCTTCAGTCACTCCCTTGTTTTCCATACCATCATTCAGGTAGTTCGCTTCATGATAGATGTGTGTGATGATGTAGTTCATGGAGGAAACAAAATCGAGATAGTTGGACCATCTTTACATAATCCTCCATGAGAGTTGGACCTCTCCCATACTGACTTCTGGTAAAATGGTTGTAGATTCATAATCAAACCACATATTTTTCTAATTTCACTGTCTAGTAGTGCAAAAAGATCTGATAAATATAATCATTTATTCTTCAAGAGAATTGGAATGGATACAAGTTCCATGTAGAGTTTTTATCTCATCACCATTCTGATCTCTAAAGATATCTCCATATCCTAAAGGTCCCAAATTTCCCCTTGAATCACCATACATTTTGCAATTGATCCCTCCAAGAAGGGGAAGATTTCAAAAGACCTCAAGCATGCCATGGGGTTTGAGGAAGTTCCTTTTAATGTTTATACTTCTAAGTATAATGAGGTACTTCACTATATTGCTGGAAGTACCAGAAAACATTGTGTTGGTATATTGGACAACCTCTAATATTACAATAGTAGCATCTCAATCAATGAAGTGCTTCTACTTGTGTATGGACATGTTTCAGCCCCCCAAATGATGTGAACAAGCTCTACACATGCAACTTGAAACATAATAGTCAGTTGCTTAGGGAAGTGAATACCGAGAATAACCTATAGAAAAACTTATAAAGAATCATCATAAATGGGTTTTAGTTCAAACACATCAAAGAAAACTTTCCAAAGGGAGGACATAGTTTCATAGTAAAGTAAGAGATAGTTGACATCCCCCTATATTGTTGGAAAAGGATAAATTTTGAGCATAGGGAAATGCCCAAGCACATAATGTTATCATCAATAATAACTTTATTATTAGATAATCTCTATAGTAACATGAGTAGTGAATCCAGAAGCCACTTCTTTTAATTATAAATATAATATCAAATTCCGTGAAGAAAATGGTGTTCGTAGTTCTTAGAGTCAATAATTCCATTTGGAGATGGTTACCAAATGAAAAGATCATCCTGATTAAGAAACTCATAATTTGAAATAGTTACTGCAATTTCATCAGGTAGGAGCTCTGTGTTGTCCATTGGTCCCTGAAAGATATAATATGGTCAATATTCAAGTCACATGAGATAATTTGTTCAATCAGTGTAGTTATAATCAATTCTTCATGCCAAACTCCGAGAGAATAACTCCTATTAACAATCCAATAATAGTACATGAGAATATTTTGAGAAAATATCCTCAGGACATGCTACATAGATGACACCATGTATTTTGAGCATCCTGAAATCAAATTCTCACAAAATATGTATTTATGGAATCCCTTGGACTTAGATTGATTTTTGATGATCCTCCAGCTAAATTTTTAAAGAATGGACAAGTTAAAAAGTTTCATATTTTTGATGTCGAGACCACTGAGGAGATGAGGCAAGCATTACATTTTCTAATAGTTTGTGATAGTTTTTATTTACAAATTTATTCAAATCCAAAAAATTTCATCATCATCACATTATTTTTTTAATGATAGAGACAAGACAAGTGTATACTATAAAGGAGTAAACAAACTTTGAGACCACAACATGTTTAACAAGGAAAACTCTTCATGCCACTGAGAGAGACTTTCCCTTCCAAGTGGTAAGAGTTCTTCTAACTTGGATCAAAATATAAATGAAGTGTGATTCCCCAGTCTTTACCAATAAAATGGGGACTTCAAGGTAGGTAAAAGGAAGAGATCCCTACCTTATTCCCATACCATTGATGATGGAAACCTTTCTTGGGGAATAAATTTTCTTACTAAAGTATATGAAGGGCTTGTTCCAACTAATTTTTTGGCCTAACAGATTTTCATAGTGTAAAAGTGATTTCTTTATGTTATTGATATTCTTCCTATGTAACTAAGTAAAAATTATGATATCATTATAAAAAAATCGGTGTGCAGGAAAATATATATTTATTTACGCCCATAGGGTAGTGAGTTCACCCTTTTCCACCATGTGAATAAAGAGTCCACTGAGATAATTCTCTAAAATGGAAAAAATTATTGGTGAAAGAGGGTCTGATTGTATCAATCCCTTGGATCATTTGAAATATCTTTCTAGGGTCCCATTTTTTAGAATGTAGATATGAGCCAATCCAAGTAATGCCTTGATCCACTGGATAAAGGTTGCATTGAAACCATAGATGTGGATAAAATCCCCTATAAAACCCCAGTAAACAATATCAAAAGATTTTCTAATGTCCATATTGAGAGAAATATTTCCCCTTATGGTAGGATTTTGAATAATATTAAGACATTTCGAGGTAGTGAGCAAGAAATCTTGGATGTTTCTTCCTTTGAAAAATCCAAATTGGTTCCAAGAAATGATTCTGTTCAATATGCTAGAAAGTCTATTGGAAATAATTTTGGTGATCAATTTATGAATGGTGTTAACAATATCAATGAGCCTAGACTGAGTGATGTCACTAGAATTTTCCAATTTTGGTATCATGGAAATAAACATGGTGCTGAATCATGCAGTGGAGAACCCTCATTTGAAAAATTTACTGACAAGGTTGCAAAATTACTTCTGAATGACATCTTAGTAGAATTGGAAGAAGTGATTTGTGAATCTATCCGGTACAGGATTTATCTCTTTTTTAAGACTAAAATGGAATTCCTTTATTTCAAAGTCTAAGGGAATGAAGGTGAGAAGGGAGTTATCCTCTTTAGTTATAAGATGAGGAATGATGCCTTCCATGAGTCTCAAATTCTTTAGGGGGTCATTGAATAGATTCGAATAGGAAGAAACAATGTGACTGGAAAGAGCTTGCCTTTCTACAAGAATTCAATCACCATATTTTATTAGAGATAGTGGCCCGTTGTCCCTTATGACCCTTTAGAGAGCATTGAAAAATTTAGTATTTCTATCTCCATTATCCATCCAACTAATTTTGAAGGTATCCCTTATAATGTTATCTCTGATCTTGATGAGATTTTGATGTTTAGATGGAATTTTGGATTCTTGGAAAAGACAAACTGAAAACTCATTCCTAGTGATGACCTCCTGTAATTCATGTAGTGAGCATTCAAGAGCATTAATCTCTTCATCTAAAAAGCTGAACCTTTTTTTCTCTAATCCTTCAGTCTGATTTTCTACATTTTGAGTTTAGAGATGCATAAAAGGGGATTGCTATTAAACTACTTTGAGCCCCAAGTTTCATCTATATGTTTTGATCATTCCATAAGAGTATCCCACACATTTTAAACATGAAAGGAATTTTTTTCCTCCCCATATTTTCAATAAGACTCACTATGACGGGGTGATGGTCAGAATTATTCTTTTCCAGTGTGACATAATAAATCATCCTATAGTTTACAAAGGTAACATCATTCAAAAAATCCCTATCAATATGGCTTTCTCTCATTCCACCCGAGTACTGTTTGTATGAGGTGAATTTATATCTAATGAGATTGATATATATGATGTTGGATTCCTCCATAAAAGCTCTAAAATATCTAATAGAATCACTGATGTGCACAAGTACACTTTTCTCATTAGAAAAAAGGATATAATTAAAATATATAATGATCACCAAATAATACACAAGTCCTTTGGATAGGTCTTTCATTTGTTTCCAGAGGTGACTCTTATCAAAATAGATATTTTAATCATAGAAAATTGATCAATGCACTTTTTTTCCTTATTCAATGAAGCTTAAAGTTATTATTTGATCATAAATTTGAATAGTATTAGGTTCATATAAATGAATGCTAACTAAAAGACACAATCTATCCATATTGGAAGATAATTGTGTGCTGGCCAAAAGTGAGTATCCACTCATAACAGAGTAGGGACCATAGCTAGAGTTGTTTTTCATTAGCTCATAGATTCCAATTATATCTAGTTTATGCCTACCTATAAGGAACCTGAGGGAACCCTCCATGTTAGGGTTGGCTATTCCCTGATAGTTCTAGAATAAGATCTTTATTTTGGTTTCATCTTATGGGTAGATCCCCCTTTTTATTTCTTCTCCATTTTCTGTACCTATTTAGATTTTAAAGATATGATTGATTCTATAGGGTTGTCATCAGGATTATTCACCTTCATATTCTCATCATGATGCTCTTGAACTGGGCTAGTGACACCCTATTTCAACTCCCTTATAGGTGTAGTATTTTTACAGTCATTTATCAATTGATTAGGATGTTCAGATGGTTCTATCAATATCCCCAAATTATGCTACAAATATGATGTAGTAGTAGCCAGTGGACTATCAATGGATAAGGCATCATTTAGACCATGAGATATGTGTTCAAGTAGGTATTCCTATGTTTTCATAAAAACTTCAGTGGATATGATGTCTGAGGCCAAATATTGGAAGTCTTCTCTATCACTACACTACTTACCCGAATCATCTATAACATGTACTATCCCATTATTATCAGCATGACCAATCTGCGTGTGCTCTTCCTATTTGAACAAGAAATCCCAAGATGTACTTTAACTAGCCATTTTCTCATTTGATTACATTGTTTGTATCACTCAAATTCTTATGTCCCTTGTCTACTACATTAGTCTTTTTTCTTCTTGATACCTCCTTCCAAGGTCTAGCAGTATTAGTAGGTCGTACCATCTTCTTCCCTAGTCAACATTGTCACAATGTGTGGCCTACCATTTTGTAGTGATCAGAAAAACCATGGAAAATTATCTAATTCAAAACTCACTTCCATGTAATGGTCATTTGAAACGAGGGAGATTCAGTTTAGTGGGGGAACCTCCATATTGATCTCAATTAGGAACCTTGCATAAAAAAAATCTCTCCATTTAAAGTGCTTTGGAATATCTTATGAAGACCAAACCATTTAAAATTCTAGGGTGATAGTAGACCCACAAAACCCCATGAATCCTGGCCCAGACCTGTGAAAAGGAGTGGCTTTGGGTAAAAGGATTAAAATTCAGATCCAATTTAGAGAGTCTAAAAAACTTAGTTTTAGGATAATATTTCTATAGCACCACGCTGCATAAAAATTCTCTTTCCACTCAAGGATAAAATATAAGTACCATTTTTCAATAGGAACCATCCTCCATTTATCAAAGTTCCAACAATGAGAGATCTTATTTTTACGATCCACATTGGACTAAGACTTTACACCTTTTTCATAATATACGTGACCTAAGAGTGAAAATTTACATAGCACAAGTTTTTGACTCACAACATACATATTAGAAATTACCCTAATTGATCTATCTCTTAGATGTTTAGTGGGGTTATTTCTTCTAATTTTTCATAAAACTTATAGATCTAGCAAGTGCCTATGCAAATGAAATAGTTTGGAGAGGTGGAATGGATGCATCAATCCCTGCCCCATTGATATTTGGAGTATATTTGAAAGATCTTTTCCACTCTGAGTTGACAGATTCTATAATGAAGGCAATTATTAACATGAAGAGGATCAACCATCATCTGTTCAAAAAGGGGATTCTTCCATGCGGTTCATCTCAAGAGCCTTTATGAAATTTTCATATTATCAATTACATGGTTTTAATATAAAATACATATTTTTTACATTTCTTTGACATTTCTAAATACTTTTACTACCAAATAATAAATATTTGATAAATTATAAAACCATTTACCTAAATCACAGATAATATAAACTTTCCTCAATGTTATATCATTTCAATAAATAAAAATTTCATCTATATAATTCCCTTCCATTTAAAAATACTTTTCACATGATAATTTTTTTTGTAAATCATCCTTGGGTGTTCATAATAATGCTTCAATATTCAAATTAAATGGAATATGAAAAGTACTTGTGAGATGAAATGAAATCATAATCAAACTATCCATGGATACACCATACAGAAATGATGTGAGAAAATAACTATGAAATATATAATCATGTGATAAATCATGCATAAATGACAAAGTAAACCATTTGCGATCTGACATATTGGTATATATGCTAGACATGAAAGAAAATCTCAACCCATAAGGTAGATCCAAATGATTTAAAATATGTGTTCACAGATATTTTTTTAAAGTAAAACCCCTTAAAAAAATGATTACATTTAAATAAGAATAGAAGAAAAAATGACCACTTCTAAAAATGGAGATCAAGAAAGATAAAAATAATCACTGGATGTTGGTGTAGATGAAAAATAGGTTTCTAAAAGTGTTAAAAATATTCTATGAGAAACAGGAATAAATACCATTTTCTTTTGGTAAGAAAAACTGCATAAAATAGTGGGAATAAACATGTTATATCTTATGTTCTACCAGTCATAAAATTAAGCTAACCATAACATTATATTTATATTTTATACTTACTTAAGATATATTTTATTTTTATACGTCAATATGGAGGATAATAATCTACTCACAGAGCAGTATAGACATGTTTCATGTGAGGTGATAAAGGGTCATGAGGTTTGATGAATTAGATATGTTTCGTGAGGTTTTTTGATCCTCGCCTCATTTCTTCCCCCACTAAAGGATAGAGACCTAAGACTCACACATTCCACTTTCTTGAGGGAGAGATAACCATCACCCTTGAGGATGTGGCAGTTAGGCTTAGTATCTATATCAAGGGCATTGTAGTTATAGGCCCATATATGGATATTATCTTGATATTTTATAATGATTTCATGGTCTAATTATTGTGGGGGATGATGAAGCTATAGATGGTGAGTCACTATCTATGAGCTGGCCGGACTTGAACTTTGCATAGTTACCTACTGACACTGATGAGCATACTGTCATGTGTAACACCCATGAAAATATCTTATAGATAATTATAGAGAAACCATGTGATGATAACTTTGGTATACATATTGACATGATTTATCTAGGGCTACTAGAGGACTTTTATCTGGCTAAGAGATACAACTGGGGATCTGCATTCTTGACATACACCTACAAAGAATTATGCAGAACATTTTGATCCAATTGTAGTGATGATAGGGGATGTTAATTTATTATTAAAATGTGGGAATGATATCACACACCTCCCCTCATCCCTATCGTTGTTGGTTAAGAGGTTTATATATATGTACTGCATGGCACTCCATGTGGATGTTGGCATGATCACTCATCTTTATTTTTTTTGATAATAATGTGTGTTATTATAATCTATTATTTTTTATCATTAATCACTTTAAATGTGGTCCGTTATAGGTGTATTTAGACACACCACTTCATCACTAATTCAAGACACATTTTGGGTGCATACCATCTAATGTTTGATTTTTTACCACCACCTGATGTATGTATATACATTTTTTATTAACAAGTCAATTCCATAATTTTATCATTTTTGGAAATCAGTAAGAAAATATTTTAAGAAATTTAACATGCCATTTTAGATATTATCACTACTACAACTTGGCCTTTTATCAGCGTTAAAAACCGACATTAACAGCGCTAGAAAAGTGCTCTTAATGCCAGAAAAGATAAGGGGGGGGGCCCTTTATCAGCACTTCGAAAAGCACTAATAAAGGAGACATTTATTACGACTAAAAAAAGCGCTGATAAAGGCGACCTTTATCAGCGCTAAAAAAGCACTGATAAAGGACACCCTTTATATGCGCTTTTTTTAGCGATGATAAAGGTCGCCTTTATCAGCACTATTCGGAGCCCTGATAAAGGGGACCCCCCTTTATTTACTCCGACATTAACAGCGCTTTTCTAGTGCTGATAAAGGGGTGGCTTTATCAGCGCTATCTTGAGCGCTGATAAAAGAGCCCTTTATCAGCGCTCTTTTAGCGCTGTTAAAGGTGTTCTTTTTGAGCGCTCAAAAAAGCACTGATAAAGGCACCTTCCCCTGTACCTGCAGAACCAGAACCTGCACAAACCAGCACCAGCACACCTACAAAAAATAGTAGCTTCACACCTATACAAAACAGCACCCGCACACAATATTTTGACAAACAATGCTATATACATTTACTTAACATCATGAATACAAAAAAACACATTGCTATATACATTTCAAACAATGTTTTACTAGGTTAAAATTACAATTATCCAAAAAAACTTATAAACATTAATATTTCATCCTTTGATATCTGTGACCCTATCAAAAATTTTCGTCCACGGTATTTGTTGCCGAACAAAGAATCCAAACCCAAGGAAAAAAATTCACCTATATAAGAAAAAAATATTATGTTAGTAATACAATAATGAAATAAATTAAAACATTAATATGAAAGAATAAATTAATATGGAAATGTGAAACTAATATATAGAAATGATAAACTAAATTGTTTTCATTCTGATAACAATGAAAGGGAATAATGTAAAATCAATATGTTTTTGGATGATTTATCTCATTTAATAAATACTAATTCTTTATATAATGAAAAGACTTACCAGTCACACCATGCGTCAGATTGAGGTGCGGTTGATTTCTACACGTCAAAAATGACTCATGGATAATTTTCCTAAATTATCAAAATAATCCAAATGCATTTTCTCGATTTTCTGTATGTGAGTAGTGTTTTTTTCTAAAGTTTATGTCAATTTAAAACTGATATCAGACACTTTTAGCCATACTGATCACACTGTGAATCGTTTTAAGGTGTGGTTGATTTTTACACATCACAAATGACTCAGGTATCATTGTCCTAAAGTATTAAAACAATCTAAATGCGTTTTCTTGGTTTTCTGTATGTCACTTCTGTTGTTTTCTAAAGTTAATGTCAATTTGAAACTAATATCAGACACTTTTATCCATACCAGTCACACCGTGTGTAGGATTGAGGTGAGGTTGATTATTACACCTCAAAAATGACTAATGGATCATTTTCCCAAAGTATAAAAACAATCCGACCACATTTTTTTGGTTTTCCGTATGTCACTTGTGTTGTTTTCTAAAGATAATGTCAATTTCAAAATGATATCAGACACTTTTAGCCATACCGGTCACACCGTGCATCGGATTGAGGTGTGGAAAATTCTTATACCTCAAAAATGACTCATGGATCGTTGTCCTAAACTACTAAAATAATCCAAATGTGTTTTCTTGGTTTTTTGTATGTCACTTGTGTTGTTTTCTAAAGTTAATGTCAATTTCAAACTGATATGAGACACTTTTAGCCATACCGGTCACACCATGCGTCAGATTGAAGTGCAGTCAATTCGTAAATGTCAAAAATGACTCATGTATCATTTTCCTAAATTATAAAAACAATCTGAATGCATTTTCTCAGATTTCTGTATGTCACTTGTGTTGTTTTCTAAAGTTAATGTCAATTTCAAACGAATATCAGACACTTTTATCAATACCGATCACACCGTCCGTCGGATTGAGGTGAGGTCAATTCGTACACCTCAAAAATGACTCATGGATTGTTTTACTAAAGTATCAAAACAATCTGAATAGGTTTGCTCAGTCTTACGTATGTTAATAGTGTTGTTTTATAAAGTTTATGTCAATTTGAAACTCATATCAGACACTTTTAGTCATACCGGTCACACTGTGCATCAGATTGAGGTGAGGTCAATTATTACACCTAAAAAATGACTCATGTATTGTTTTCATAAAGTATCAAAACAATATTAATGTGTTTTCATGGTTTTTCGTATGTCACTTGTGTTGTTTTCTAAAGTTAATGTCAATTTCAAACTGATATCAGATACTTTTAGCCATACCGATCACATCGTGTGTCGGATTGAGGTTTGATTGATTCTTACACATCAAAAATGACTCATGGATCATTTTCCTAAATTATGAAAACAATATAAACATGTTTTCTTTGTTTTCCGTATGTCAGTAGTGTTGTTTTCTAAAGTTTATGCCAATTTTAAACTGATATCAGACACTTTTTTCCATATTGGTCACACCGTGCGTCGGATTGAGGTGTGGTTGATTCATACACGTCACAAATGACTCATGGATCGTTTGCGTAAAGTATCAAAACAATCCAAATGCATTTTATCGGTTTTCCGTATGTCACTTGTGTTGTTTTCTAAAGCTAATGTCAATTTGAAACTAATATCAGACACTTTTAGCCATATCGGTCACACTGTGTGTCGGATTGAGGTGCGGTCAATTCATACATGTCAAAAATGACTCATGGATCATTGTAATAAAGTATCAAAACAATCCAAACATATTTTCTTGGTATTCTGTATGTTAGTAGTGTTGTTTTCAAAAGTTAATGTCAATTTCAAACTGATATCAGATAATTTTAGCCATACCGATCACACCATGCATTGGATTGAGGTGCGGTCAATTCGTACACATCACAAATGACTCATGGATAGTTTTAATAAATTATAAAAATAATCATAACACATTTTCTTAGTATTCCTTATGTCAGTAGTGTTGTTTTCTAAAGTTAATGTCAATTTCAAACTGATATCCGACACTTTTAGCCATACCGATCACACCGTGACTCGGATTGAGGTACGGTCAATTTTAAGACGTCACAAATGACTCATGGATCGTTTCACTAAAGTATCAAAACAATCTGAATGTGTTTTCAAAGTTTTTTTGTATGTTAGTAGTGTTGTTTTATAAAGTCTATGTCAATTTGAAACTGATATCATACACTTTTAGCCATACCGGTCACACCGTGCATCATATTGAGGTGCAGTTGATTCGTACACTTCAAAAATGACTCATGGATCATTTTCCTAAAGTATCAAAACAATATTAATACATTTCCTTGGTTTTCTGTATGTCACTTGTGTTGTTTTCTAAAGTTAATGTTAATTTGAAAATGATATCAGACACTTTTAGCCATACCGGTCACACTGTGGATCGGATTGAGGTGAGATCAATTCTTACACCTCAAAAATGACTCATGGATCATTTTCCAAAAGTATCAAAACAATCCGAATGCGTTTGCTCAGTTTTCCGTATGTAAATTGTGTTGTTTTCTAAAGTTAATGTCAATTTCATACTGATAGCAGACACTTTTATCCATACCGGTCACACCGTGCGTCGGATTGAGGTGCGGTTGATTCGTACACCTCAAAAATAACTCATGGATCATTTTACTAAACTATAAAAACAATCCGAACACATTTTATTGGTTTTTCGTATGTCACTTGTGTTGTTTTGTAAAGTTAATGTCAATTTTAAACTGATATCAGACACTTTTAGCCATATCGGTGACACCTTGGGTCAGATTGAGGTTCAGTCAATCCGTACACATCAAAAATGACTCATGGATCGTTGTAATAAAGTATCAAAAGAACCTGAACGTGTTTTCTCTGTTTTTTGTATGTCACTTGTGTTGTTTTCTAAAGTTAATGTCAATTTCAAACTGTTATCAGACACTTTTATCCATACCGGTCACACCGTGTGTCGGATTGAGGTGTGGCTGATTTGTACACCTCACAAATGACTCATGGATCGTTTTCCAAAAGTATAAAAACAATATGAATGTGTTTTCTCAGTTTTCCGTATGTCACTTGTGTTGTTTTCTAAAGTTAATGTCAATTTCAAACTGATATCAGACACTTTTAGCCATACCGATCACACCGTGCGTTGGATTGAGGTGCGGTCGATTCGTACACCTAAAAAATGACTCATGGATTGTTTTCCTAAAGTATAAAAACAATCTGAACTCATTTTATCGGTTTTTCAAATGTCATTTATGTTGTTTTCTAAAGTTAATGTTAATTTCAAACTGATATCAGACACTTTTAGCCATACCGGTCACACCGTGCATCGAATTGAGGCGAGGTTGATTCGTACACATCAAAAATGACTCATGGATCATTTTACTAAAGTATCAAAACAATCTAAATGCATTTTCATGGTATTCTGTATGTCAGTAGTGTTGTTTTCTAAAGTTAATGTTAATTTTAAACTGATATTAGACACTTTTAGCCATACTGGTCACACCGTGCATCAAATTGAGGTGAGGTTGACTCTTACACCTAAAAAATGACTCAGGTATAGTTTTACTAAATTATAAATACAATACGAACACGTTTTCTTGGTTTTTCGTATGTTAGTAGTGTTATTTTCTAAAGTTAATGTCAATTTCAAACTGATACTCAACACTTTTAGCCATACTGGTCACACTGTGCGTCCGATTGAGGTGCAGTTGATTCGTACACATCACAAATGACTCATGGATCATTTTACTAAAGTATCAAAACAATATTAATGCCTTTTATTGGTATTCCGTATGTCAGTAGTGTTGTTTTCTAAATAGGGTGTTTTTGATCCACCAAGAGATAGAGTGAGGATTCTGTTGAATTTTTGTGATTTTGTGATCATCCAAATATTATGTATCCATGGAGGTGAGGTTTATAGTAGTGTTTATGAGAGTATCAGGTTTGTTATGAGATTTTTATAGCCTAGTTAGGTTTTCTAAGTCTATTTGAGTAGGTATTAGAGTCTTAGGCCTAAAGAAGATGGATAATATAGTTTTATATATCACGTATGATGGGGAACACCCTCTTAAGGATATATAAGAGTCATGGTGTGTGTGATTAGTAGGATATTCTATATCGGGATTGGTGAAGTGTGACGTAGAGGATTTCCTCCATATAGTTGGATTAAGATGCTCATGAGTGGACTGAATGACTATGCATCGGTCGACTTCCACACTATCGACCAGTGTAGTCCAATGAGTTATTCTTTACTAGAAATAAAAATCATATCTAAAACCATTCTTCATAACCTAAGGATATAAAACATAATAAAGGGTGACCATATATGCTCAATAAGTGTAAAAAAGAGAGATATCAATGATCATATATGGATAACATTAGTAGGAATTCACCGTCATTTTATTTGTGTACAATCATCCATCAGGTATGTTGCCCATTCATTTCTAAACACATCTATATCATCTTATGAATATGAGTTTTTGTGACAATCATGGTTGTACTGAAAAAATATAAATACAAAAAGGATTAATAAATATTTTAAATGAACTCATAATTATTTTCAAAAATACCTCATCAGGGATGCTAGTTTGTTGATGAAATATGATCTCTTTCATAAATTTACAAACATAATAACAACAATCCTTTCCATTTGTTTGTTTTGGACACTACAGAAACATCGAAAACAATAAGTAATTTGTTTTGATATGTGTTTGGATAGTGAAATGTTATTATATATACTTGGATACTTTTCCAGTTTTAGATCTTGTAGGCTTTCTCATCCTTATGCCCTAGATTTATTCCATGCATTAGACGATATTGATGCACCGCCCTATCATAATAGAATACCCATTAAAAGATAACATAAATTATATAACAAGATGTTTAGTTTTAAAATGTTGGATCTAGTGTATTACAAATTAACAAACGCCATCATGCATGGTTGGTTTGTTGGATATCCATGCGTTGAATCCAGAAAATAAATATTTGGAGTATCCAAATTGACTGCAATAAGCATCCAATGCTCCAAAAAAATACAAAAAGGGATAATTAAAGAAAAAAATGAAAATATAGTTGATATGATTAAATTGTAGAGTTTTACCCCTACATCATTGGTATTAAAAAGAGTCTGTCATCTATAATTTTGTTTTCAAACGATTTGAGCAGGGATGAAATTATTGAAGCCTCTTTAACGAAATCTATTTCTTCTTTTGAAGAGGTGGTGTGAGGAATAACGAGTCCAAGTTTTTTTCATGGGGAAATCCCTTCAATTATTTTTAATATATATGCCTATGAAAAATATAAAATATATTTAGTCAGAATTATCAGAGTATATCAGCTTTTTTAAAATCAAATCATGAAAACATACCTCTTGTATACATTTACAACTGAGGTGCCTAGCCATTCATACTTGAGGATTTCATTTACATTTTTAGCACTAATGAAATCTGATGTTTCCTCTCCGTACAATGTTTTTTTCAAAATCAAATGTGTGAGCATTGATGTCTATCAACTTTGTATCCACATTAGCCTGCAATGATTTTAACTGTGGATATAGAACGAGCGGGGTGAAGGTGCTCTCAGTAGACCGTTTCAATCGGTTGGTTGATCCTTGAGATAGTTTTGAGCTGATATTTTGTTTCACCCCCTTCTCTTTGTCATTCTGTAATAACATTCATCAGTTCAGACCTTTTTTCATTAAATGTTAAAGGTCCAGCTTGAAAAATAACTTGGAAATGGATACCTCCTTGTCGAAATGTTTTTTACAGGAACTGATGGACATGCGATGAATGTTACAACTTCTTGTTCAACCGTATGAATGTCTTCATCATCATTTGGAATAGGTAGCTCGGCACTCGGCTCATTAGCTACATTAATTGACACTCTGAACTGATCTGTTGGAAGCTGTCTGTTGTGTATCATGTCGTTCTACGTATTGAACATCGTAGCCCTCACTACAATGTGATAGGTGGGAGTTGATAGATACAAATCACAGTCATTTTCACCCTATAGAATATTAGTACAGGAAAGGTATTAGTGTCTATGTGAATCAAATTTCACAGAAACAATTAATAAAACATTGAATACCTCAGATAAGTCAGGTTTTTTAGGGGAATGGCTTGCCTCAAAGCTGGTGGGGGGTGGGGCGAGATTGTTTAGTTGTTTTGGTCGATAAGAGAACAATTGACCAATTTCGGTTTGAGGGGTCTGGAACATAAAATAATTATACTGCCTGTGATTCCATTATAAATGGTTGTCTTTCTCCCCTTACTAAAACCAACTTTCACGAATCCTAATTCATCTATTTTAACAGCATTCCTGTTATCAACCCACTTGCATTGAAAAATCAACACTTTTAATTTCATATAATCCAACTCCCATATTCGTTTGATGATGAAAAAGTATGACATATTCGCATAAATTAAATTTTTTGTCCTTAGCATCAGAAACATGCATCTCCTCAGCCACAAGTGTAACCCCACTATTCTACATGATACTGTCTTCATCATGTTCATTAGTATATAATGTATAACCATTAACTGCATAAGCATTGTAAGATAATACATACAGACTTGCTCCTCCAGCTAGCCATCAAAGTCGTTTTGAAATTGAGTCTGGATTTTCATCTAAGTTCTTCAAAATATTGTCCTGAATCCATCCTATAAACTATCGATTATCTGTATCTGATATCCATTTTTCAGCCCTAGATGGATTCAAACTCCTAAGAATTTATTTGTGGGTTTGAAAATATAGGTCAACGTCAAAACTGTTATGAAAAACTTAAAGGTTAGCCTGATCCTGATCTTTAATATTGATTGTGACAACATCTATTCCAGAAATTCCTTCACCCTCAAGTTGCTCAGAGTGACAAGATTTGGGTAGGCCAACGTTTTCCACACCAGACAGGTAATCAGTACAAAATTCAATGGCTTCCTCAACAATATATTGCTCCGCAATACAACCCTCTGTCCGACTTCGATTTTTGAGATACCCTTTCAAAATATTCATATACTGTTCAATGGGGTACATCCATCTTTAATGTACATGACCACATAGTAGAATATCTCCCACCAAATGAACCATCAAATGAACCATCATATCGAAAAATGTCAGCGGGAATAACATTTCCAATTCACATAATATGACGGAAATTTCTCTTTCCACAGTTGGCAATTTTTCTGGGTCTATAACTTTGCTGGACACAGCTTTGAAGAAGAAATAGAGCTTCGTTAATGTATGGAGAACATTCTTGGGCAAAATGCAACTTAAATCTATAGGAATTAGATCTTCCATCAAAACATGACAGTCATGTGATTTCATACCCTTTAATTTTAAATCACTCACTGACACGATGTTCTTAATATTTGATGAATACCCCTATGGAACCTTTACATCATTCAAGAAGTTCCAAAACTGATATCTCTCTTGCCTGGAAAGAGTGTAAGCAGTAGGAGGAAGAAATGTTCGTTTTTCACCCTTCACTAGTGCCAACTCTTCTCATATTCCCATCTCAACCATGTCCAATCTAGCCTTAATTCTATCCTCAGTTTTTCCAGGTGCATTTAGCAATGTGCTGATGACACTATCACATACATTTTTTTCAATATGCATAACATCAATAAAATGTATGATATATAGACAATTCCAGTATGGTAATTCAAAAAAAACTAATCTCTTTTTCCAACCAGTTTTCATAAGGTTTTTTGAAAACGGTTTACCAAAAGTAGTGGCCAAATCTGTTACCTTCTCAAAAAATTGATCACCTGTTAGTGGAGATGGTGTTGTACATTCTTCTAAACTTTCGTCGAATGATGTCGTCCAAGATCTATACTTATTCCATTGGGGTAGAAAGCTGTGATGTCCTAAAAACACAGTTTTCGATGAATTTTTCAACCTCATTGATAGTTTACCTTGTTCGCAAATGGGAAACCCTTGAGTTACTTTAATGATATATCTTGAAAAATTTCCATAAGCAGGAAAGTCATTTATCATCCCGTACAACTTTTCTTTCAAAGTTAAATCTTCTTTTTAGTAAGCATCATACAATGTAACACCTGAATCCCACAATATTTTCAAATCCTCGATCAATGGAGCCAAATAAACATCAATATAATTACTCGGTTGTTTTGGTCCTGATATAAGCATAGATAACATGATGTATTTTCGTTTCTTGCATAACCAAGGTGGTAAGTTATAAATTACCAACATAATCAGCCATTTACTGTGACTGCTTCTTTGAAAACCAAAAGGATTCACCCCATCTGTAGATAACGCCAGACAAAGGTTTCTCGGCTCATTTACAAATTTAGGATACTCGTAATCAATTATATTCCGCTGAGGAGAGTCTTCTAGGTGACATAGTTTCCCATCATTAATTCTTGTATCTGCATTCCATGTCAATTGTCTTATAGTCTCCTCAATTCCATATAGGCACCTAAACCTTGGAATGATTGGAAAGTACCATACAAATTTCGTAGGACTAGAATAATATTTCTTGTATTGAGAAGCACCACACTTTGGACATTCTTTAAGTGATTTGTGGTCCTTGCGAAAAAATATACAGTCATTCGGGAAGGCATGTATTCATTCAGAGATCATACCCATCGATCGTAGAATTTGTTTGTCATCGTATGTTTGTATTGGGAGTTCATTATCTTCTGGGATCATGTCATTCAGGAGAGTAATTAGTTCCATAAAATAGGCTTCACTCCACCCGTTGCCTACTTTCAAATTATACAGCTGCAGTACGGATGACAATGCTGTATATTTAGTGCAACCAGTATACAATGGCGTTTTTTCACAACTCTTTAACTTCTCAAACAATTTTGGGAAATCATGAAGTTCATCTTCAACTATACTTGTCATTTCCTCAATACGATCATCATCATCATTCACATCTGTAATCACACCCTCCATACGATCGTCTTCACTGTTCCCGCTTGTAATCATATCAGATCTTCCATAAAACGTCGTGTTATTCGAGAAACTACCTACATTCGTTTTTTCCCCATGTTTATTCCAAAATGTATAACTTCGATCTATTATGTGACAGATCAGGTGTTCTTCCAACTCCTCTGGACTAATTTTTCTTGAATAACAACTGTCTAAACATGGACGAAGGATTTGAGAAGGGTCACATGCATGATCTCCTACAAACTTGATAAACTCTTTCACGCCATCTTCATACTCTTTTTTTCAAACAATCGACATTCATAAATTCTTTATTCATATTCATCGTCTTTATGGGTTCGATCTCGAACTTGCCTAATATTATGTTTCAATTAATCAAGTAGCATTGTTTGGGTTTTATAAAAAAAATCATGGTACAAATGCCTCTATAATGAAATAGAGGAACTTACCCCAAAACATGTGAAAGTACTTGAACTCTATATATATACGGGGGAATACACCCTGTCTTTTGTATATCTCCATGGAGTACCTATAACCTATACATGGAGGACTCTTCATTGAAACATGGTGAAGTATCATACTCCATATTTTCTCCAAAAATCTCACTTGTCACTTGTCAACTCTCAAGCAGAGTGAAGATAATTAAAATATCCAAACCACATTGTGTGCAATTTCCAATGAATGAGGGAATCATAATATTGTGATCTATATGAGAAGATATTTATAATGGGATACTCATACATGAAATACTATCATCTAAGTGAAAAATAAATAATAATAATGAAATTAACATAGCACACAATTTTCTCAATGGATACACAATGTGTAGGGTTCTCAGTCAAGGCTGGTTGTATACTACCATTTCTAAGCTCATGTGAAATCCATATACATGGTGTGTCCAGTACGTTGAACATCGTCTATGGATAATATACCTGATTTAATCTGACATATATCAAATTAATTCCATGTTAGTCTTACAAAGACTGCATGATGCCTTTGAAAATACATGACATATAGAACAACTTGAGCTAAAGGCGTGTACTTTAGATACAAAATGAGTCACTTCACCAGCTATGCATCACATTTTTGTGGAATACACGGTGTGTAGTCCTTACATGACCACTAGGGGTGTATAGTCTATACACATAAAGTTTCTATGGTATCTATAAATGGTGTGAGTGAAGTAAAACACATATCATATGGTTCTACCATTATTTCATGGCTTGTACATGGTTTCATACTGAAGTATTTGTCTGGGAGATACATTTTGTGTGACCTACATTCACATGACATGTAACATTTAAAATAAAACTCATTCCAAGTTTGAGTTAGAAGATGAGTCATGTGGTGTAAATTTTGGAGATAATTGTTGTCTGACATTAAAATCTATATGAAATCCCTATATGGTTAAGCATGTTCCATTTAACAAGACTACATACCATGTATTTTTAAAATATATAGAATCTGAAAAACATCATCTTCACAACATAAAGTGTCTCATAGAGTCCTCTAGAAGTGGTTTTTTAGGTTTCATTGGAATTTCACTCGTAAGAAAGTGGTGGTTTCATTGAAATGGTAAATTTTGGATTGAACGTCACTGGTGGAAGAACTAAAACATGGAAAAAAATGGCATATCAATCATGCCAACAATCACAACACCATACAAAAACGCAATTGTGCTCACAATCGCAACACCATACAAACCAAAAAATCACAATTTTAGATTTTACAAAGCATACCTTATTCAATCTTTTTTGTTAATTCAAGGTTTATCACAAAAGTTTTATCATACTGGGGCGTTCATTCATAAGACAAGTATACATAAATTTCCAATTTTTATATTCAATTGTTCAACAAGAACCAACCAACATGAAATTCATTTAGTGCGCAAATGAGGACCACCAACGACCACAATTTTTAGAGGGATGTCTAGCCCATACATTTCACATTATAACCATCAAAATAAAATAGTAATAACATGAAAACAAGAGTAAACCAATTAGTAACAGGATAAAAATCACCGCGAAGGTGTTGTCAAGCGCACGGCAGAGGTGCGTTCGTGGCAGAGCAGGGACGCACAACAGAAGAGATTTCCAACTGAAAAGAAAACTTAAAATAGGGGAAACTCATGAGAATAAAATAATCTAAAATCGAGTACACTATTTACCACATCCCACAAACCCCAAGAAACCAATAAAACTAAAATCAACCCACACCATGGTTAAAAACACCTTAGGATAATAAAAAATTATAGAACCCACCTTCGATAGAACGAGTTCAACAGACTTTTTAAAATATAAAAGATGAACATAAAATGGGTAAGCCCTAACTAATAGGTCCTCCTTACTATGTATAATCCCTAAGTTTATTATAGATTACATATCCCAAATGAGTAATCCCTGATCAATCCTCTGTTATCACACCTTTCACGACACATACATCCTAATCGCATGACTTTAAACTTCATGGTACAATATTTTCAACACAACACGTGGTATCTAGTGAGTAGGATCATATACCTATTCAAACTCAATGAGCCTACCTGTACATCTTGACAAAAATTAGGGGGAACGCACATATTTCCAATGGGACACCCCCGAAACTCTTTTCCAATCTTAACAACACACCATGCCAAAACTCACAACACGATCACCAGTTACCCAACATTATTCCAAAACCAAAGGAATATGACCATGCTTCATTACCCTAAACCCATCCATCTAGGTTCAATAGTGATGTTCACATTAAAACTATGCTATAAATCAAGAGGGTTAGGAATCCAAATGATCATGTCCCTCAACCCTGCCATAACACCAAAACTCAAGAATAGAGAGTGCTTCCCTTATACAAATCCAAGGCATGACCATTCCTTCACTATCAACTTGATAACACCTAATATGCATCAATACCTCATGTCAAAGAATATACCCTGGATTTATGTATCTAAGGTATTCATAACACCAAGATAACCCCACTCATTAGTCTCCCCCAACCACCAAAACTCACTAACTCACTACCATCCTGAGTCACATACTAACGACCACTGGGATCTCACACAAACCCCTTACATAAGTTATTACACAATCCTTATCCCATGGGTGCCACTCTTATACCCACATCAAAACACACATCATCTAGTGAACCAAACCAACCACTTACTATAGGTTCTCACACACCCTCTATCTAAAACAACCTACAATACAAGGGTCTCACCACCTGGGCTCTCACTCTTGCCCAAACTACTCATACATATGTTAAACTCACTTATAAAAAAACTATAAGTCATAATAATCATTCAAGGATCATAATTTATTATTTATATTAACCCAAGAGAAGGAAAAATACTCCTACACTGACCAGCGGCAGCGGAGGCAGCAACGGCGGAGGCAGCGGCGGTCGCGGAGGAGGAGGAAAACCCAGTGACGGCAGAGGCAGAGGCGGTCACAAGAGAGGAGAAAAACCCAATTGCAGTGGAGGCAGCGGCGGAGGAGAAAAACCCAATGGAGGTGGTGGAGGAGGAGGACGAGGAGGAGGAGGAGGATGAGGAGGAGGAGGACGAGGATGCAGAAGAGGAGAACGAGGAGAGGTCACGACGGAAGAGGGGACTAGTTAAGCTTCCGCAAAAGGTTTACCGCTTGTGAGAGATGATGGAATATTAGGGTTATTAAATACAAACTACAGGAACCTTAATCAGCACTCGTTGAAAGTGCTGATAAATGTATATTTTATAAGCGCTAAAATAAAAGCGCTGATAAAACATAAATTTATCAGTGCTGAAGCGCTGATAAATTGGAATTTTATCAGCGCCTTTTTAGCACTGATAAAGGTATCTATTTATCAGCATTGAAAAAGCACTGATAAATTTATGTTTTATTAGAGATTTTATTTTAGAGCTGATAAATATTATAATTTTATATAAATTAAGAATAAAAACTTTTATCAGCGCATTTAACTAGCGCTGATAAAGGCATACCCCTTTATCATCACTTTCTATTTAGTGCTGATAAAGGGAAGCGCTTCCCTTGCCCTATTTTTTGGAAGTGTATGGATACCATATTAGGCTTTATTATGCTATATTATTATATATTTCACTAATGGGATTCATGATGTAATGACTGTAGTGCCTCTCATTAACTTTCATATTATTGAGTGAAACTAACTAGATAGATTTAGTATCCAATTTGGATTTGTCCAGTGTATACTAGTTCCACTAATCCAATAAACATTTATTCATTACGTGAAGCTAATGGGGAGGTAGGATGTCGACTACCTCCAATGAATTACTGAGTATATCGACCTCTGGGAAATACATACATAATTTCATATTGAGGATATGCGTATGATGTGATTACATCTATCATAGCAGGTCAAGTATGATCCATGGTATAGATTGAAGTCTATACTGTATCTTACTCCACACGACAGAGGACTTCGAGATATTGTAAGTCAATAAATTTATTGTATTTTTTATTTTTTTAAATTCATTTTGAATATCTTTACAACATACTTAACTATTGTATATTATCTGTATGTCTAATCTAGAGGAGGGTGAGGATCTTAGCTAGGTAGAGTACCACGATGCAGCAGAGGTGATGATTATAGTTTATTATATTCTACATGATAGTATATTTGATCATCCACCTCAGGGACATGATTTCCCTTCCTAAGAAGAGGAGGTTCTTACTTTAGAACCTCCACTAAAAAATATTGATGTAGAGGATCCATTAAAATGATAACATAGACTGTGTTGTGTTGAACATGAGGCCTCACATATTCCATAGGTAAAGGTCACACCTCTAGTAGTCCAACCTCAACCGATTATGGGTGTACACTAGGAGGCATGTGATATGTTTTTATTTTCATTATATCTATAGTTTTCCCTAGGTATATCTGATCTGATCTCATATTAAGGGCTATTTCCCTAGCATCCACCTTTCACGAATGATCCTTCACAAGTATTATGGTTCCCTCAATAGATAATGATAGGTTATTCCACTTATGAAGTGGGAGAAGGATCAATTGAACACGATGAAATCCAAAAGTCACCTCCTCTTGATGAATCATAGGTAGTGCATTTAACATTTTAGGATCTAAAACATAATGAAGAGCCCTCTACAACTCATTATACTCTACCTCATCATAGAGGTTGAAAATCTCGATACGTGCATCCCATTTTCACACAAGATTATGAGGTAATGAATATTCCATACATATGAAACATACCATCAAGGCCTCATCCAAGAAATCTTATAATGATTAAGGCCTCATCCGAAACTATATCTTAAAATGGGAAAGGCCTCTACCAAGTCCATATCTATTTTGTCTCATGAGAGCTACCAATGCATTGAGGGGATATAAAAGGCCCCACCCATCACTTATTAAGTCCAATTAATTATTAATATGAATGGGGTTAAACATAAACAACATATATTTATGAAATGTAAATAATCTTCCGCAATCTATAAACATAATCAATAACCATTCTGAGTTCTATGGTGAATGTTATCAAGATAAAGCATCCATAGTCAAACTGATCATAAATTTTTTAATAAAATATGGTAGAATATACTACTAAGATATCAATCCCAATAAATCATAAAATTCAACAGAGGTGTTTAAATAGATGAAAACACTCTAATAATATCATTGAAGAAATCTTGAGAGTAATATCCCTTTTACTTTGCAAAGAGGAGTTCATTTGGAAAAAATCATTTTTATTTTTCATATTTGTTTGAATAAAAATAGTAAGGGAAAATATAGTTTTTCATGAAAAAATTAGTTATTTTATAATTTTTTTCCTTATAATAGATTATGGATAATACTTGAAAATGGGTAAGAAATCGAGATGTTCCCTTTAATTGGGCTTGCGTTTGAGAAGAATTGAGAAAAGAGCTCTCTAAAACATGTATTAACCCATAAATTAAAGATAGAATGATATATATATATATATATGTATTTGGAAAATATATACATAACTTAGTATAATTATATAAAAGTAATGAAGAATTAAATTGGTGTATAGAGGGAGAAATCATAACCCGAATGCGAATGGAGGTCCGGGAAGAAAACCCTTACCTTATGTTCGAATGTTTTATGAACTTGACATTAATGTCTAAGATAATGAAATTAAATCACTTAATTAATTAATTCAAAACCTTTTATATTTTTAATTTATTTTTATTATTTTATTAAGTTCATTTATGGTCCTTTTTATTAGTTATAAGTTAAAATTGTATCATCTAAGAGCATTCGTTTCTTTTGCTTTCATGATCAGTTCGCTTATTTATAAGTAATGTAGTTCTTGTAAAATGGATATAATTCTCTATAATTAGAATTATATGTTATTTATGAACATAAAAAAGTTTAAATGTTTATATATATCATTTGTTTATATGTTATAATGAAGAATCATTATATAAGACATTTCGTGATAATCATTATGATTATTACGACAGTTATAGATCATAATGAACTCATTTTGTTTCATCATTTAGTATTATGTAAATATGTTACATATAGAACATAAATTGGGTTATAATATCAATTTTAAAATCTGTTTCTACCATTAAAATGGTTATATTAACATCCTTGAAGATGGTGAAGGGAAATGAAAACTTTTCATCCTTGAACGCGATGAAACGACATCTCATGAACAACATTTACATTATTAGAAAAAGGGAGAGGAGAATTGAATTGATGATGGATTATTCCATTATATTAAAATAATTATAGTATATTTAAGTTACTATAGTGATTAATCTATTTAGATGAGTAGAAGTGAGGATAGAATATTAAATGAAAAGAACCTAAAGAGAAATTAAAAGGAAAAGGAAGAAGATTTTACCTCTTGAATTGTTATTTTTGAGAACCCTCTTAGGGAAGTGATTTGGGTATTTTGTTGAGATGAAGAGATATAATATGTGGGGAAGGGTATTAGGTATAAAATTTAAAAGTTTCAAATCATGGAGGGTGTGAGGATATGGGATGGTGAGGAGTGGTATTTATAATGGAGGAGAGGGTTGTTTTTTAATTATTTTATTCATTTGTTTATTATTTTTGCTCATGAATATGATTAGTTTTAGTGATATCATAAAATATATTAAATTAATGATGGATAGTTAGATATTATGGTATTACATCATCCATACATCACCTATTACTCAATGAATCATGTATTTAGCATTTATCTTAAATTATGGTATTTTACAATTCATAAAAATTCAAGTATTTTAGAAAAATCCAAAAAAGTCACACTAATTTTATTTTCAAAATGTATATTTAAAACATGAAATTCATTTTATGAAAATAATTTTGTATATATGATAAATTTAATTTTTAATTATAATAACCATTTACTCAAAAAATACTGTTTTTAAAATTAAAACTGATTTTATAACACTCTAAAAAATTTACTAAGGCATCATTAAGTTATCCTAAAATCATAAGACAAAAAATATTTATTTATGAATAAATCTTATGAAAATTAATTTTCTTATAAATAATTTTGTTAATTATAAAATTGTAATTAAATATTTATTACTAACAAAAATACTAACACTTAATTAATAATTTTTAAAATATTCATTTGCTTCCAAATCTTATAACACCCTTCCATGGAGATACCTTCAAGAAAACACGATCGCCCACTTAAAATTCCAAATCCTTTCTTTGATTATAGGTATAGATACTTTTCCTACTTTGATCTGCTTTTATATGAGTTTTAATATTCTTTACCTTTTTTGTCATTTCCTCCATAGGTTTTGATTACACAAGCTTCCTTTCTACAACTTCATTCTAAAAAGTTGGTGTAAGACATCTATTTCCGTACAATGCTTTATATGGTTCCATTTGAATAATTGAATGGAAACTATTATTATAGGGAAAATATATCAATGGTAAATAATGATCCCAAATACCTTCTAATTCAAGTGATCATGATCTCAAAATTTATACTAAAGTTTGGATTATCCTATTTGACTGCTCGTAAGTTTGAGGGTGATAAGCAGCAGTCAAATGACACTCAATATCCAGGGATTTTAAAAGGATTTTACATAATTTAGATGTAAATCATGGATCAAAATAAAATACTATTGAAATAGGTTCTCTATTAAGTTTTACAACTTCATTAATATAGATTCATACAAGGAACTCTAGTGGAAAATCCTCCCTTATAGTAAGTAAATGTTCAGATTTTGTAAGTTGATCCATAATTACCCATATTTCCCCATTCTTTCTTGTATTTTTTGGTTATATAATGAAAAAAGAAATAGTAATTTCATCACATTTATATTTAGGAATATAAATAGGTTGCATGACTCTCCTAGGATGTTTTCTTCTAGCCTTCACCTATTTATATACGAAACATCTTGATACATAATCATAAATTTCTTGATTCATATTATCCCACAAAAAATGTTATTTCAAATCCATATATATATTAGTGATACTAGGGTTTATAGAGAAATTATATATATTGGAATCATATAATAACTATATTTTTAGCTAGAGTATAATGGGAACACATATCTTTCTCCCAAATTTCATAATTCCATCTTCATACATGAAATCTACCAGCTTCCCATCATTCACATCTATAATTTTCTTTTTAATATTCTAGTCATTAGTCTGAGAACTTTTAATCCTTTCCAATAAATATGTTTTGGGTAACCAATTGAAAAAGTAGTGATGTTTCACCTTCTATGATAATTCCAATATCCTTCTTTTCAGGATCTATTTACACAAGATCCTTTTCAATCCTCATTTTGTTTAGAATCCATGATCCTTCCTACTCAATGAATATGAAACCTTATTTCTTTCCTTGGGTGTTTGTGTATTGAGCATTCGTAATTTTTGATTAGTTTGAGCCATCATATTTTCCTCATGTTGATTTCTTTCTATGAGAATATATATTTTAAGATCTTGTGATCTGTATATATCTCACATATTTCTCTATAGAGATAGTCTCTCCAAATATTTAAAGAAAGGATTAAAAATTATAACTTAATATAATGAGTTGGATAGTTTTGTTCATGAATTTTTAACTGCCTCAATACATAGGCATTAACTTTATCATTATATATAAGTGAACATTCAAGTCTATTCTTTGATGCATCACTATAAATCACAAATCACCCATTTACCAATGGTAGAGTCAGGATAGAATCATTCCCTAATATTCTATTCAATTCATCAAAAACTTTTTTCACATTCTTTTTTCCATACGAACTTAACCCCTTTAAAAGTAATCTTGGTTATCCAGTTAGAAAATCCGGAAAAGTTTGAAAAGAAACTCTGATAATAACCTCCTAGACCAATAAAACTACAAACCTTGGTTATTTGAATTGGTGTATGTAATTCCTAAATATCCTTGGTATTTATAACATCAACCGAGATTCCATACTTAGAGAAAATAAGGCTAATAAAATAAGCTAATTAAAGGCAAAATTCTCCCTTGTTAAATTTCTTATACAATTCATTTCCTCTAAGAGTCTTCAATATAATCCATAAGTGATTCTCTTGGTCTTCATTGATTTTTAGTATATCAAAATATCATACAAAAATACCATAATAAAGTTATCAAGATATTCTTAGAAAAATCTGTTCCTTAGATCCATGAAAATAGAGTGTACATTAGTTAGTCCAAATAGAATTACTGTAAACTCATAATGTCTATACCTAGTTCAAAAAGATATCTTCAGAATATCTTCCTTCCTCAAATGAAACTTATGATATCTAAATCAAAATTCAATCATCCAAAAATATTGAGCTACATGAATTTGATCAAATATATCATCAATGCGAGGCATATGATACTTATTATTCATTTTAACTACATTAATTTCTCTATAATCAATGCACAACCTCATGGATCCATATTTATTCTTGAAAAAGAGAATAGGGGAACCCTATAGAGAAACACTAG
Source organism: Viscum album (assembly GCA_963277665.1). Classification (NCBI taxonomy): domain Eukaryota; kingdom Viridiplantae; phylum Streptophyta; class Magnoliopsida; order Santalales; family Viscaceae; genus Viscum; species Viscum album. The sequence continues at coordinate 1,370,378,049 of OY728141.1, read as the reverse complement.
GGTTAATAAATCCTTTATCTCTCAATTCCTATACTTTTTTCTTCAGTTATACTAATCCCACAGTGTCCATTCTATAAAGAGTCTTTGATATAAGTCTTGAACCAGGAATTAAATCAATAAAGAACTCAACTTCCGGCTCTGGAGGATGTCCAGGTAAATCCATTATAAATAAATCAATGTATTCTTGCATAATAGGTACATATTCAATTTGAATATTTATATATGATGTTTTCTCTTCCTCTCCAAGGATTTCATTATTAGTTCTTTTGGGGGTGGTTCTAGATGAGAATCATATGGTGATGTTTCTACTCTAAAGATACGGGATTATACACCTTTCTCACAAATCATAATTTAATTCTTCTTGTAATAGATTTTCACATCATATTTTGAAATACAATCCATGCTGAGGGTTATGCCAAATTTGAACATAGGCATGACAATAAAATCAGAAGATAAATCACGTTTATATTCCATAATGGGAACTTCTTGACACAGCTTTATTGCAATGAGACTTTCCTTAGGGTTTTTGACAAAAAAATCCCTTGTCAAGGAGAGTTGAAATATCTAATTTCTAAAGAAAAATGAGAATATATAAATTAATTTGATGATACAAAATAAAATAAATCTTTAGATAAATTTGAGGAGATGATTAATATATCTGTAACCAAATCATTATGAACTTCAACCTCATCTATTATGCTCACACAAGCTTGTTCTTTCTCCCGTGGAATTTTCTCAGGATAGTTTTCAGGATTCTTTAGATAATAGTTTCCATAGTGTCCCATATCCCGAAAATTTTAGCATTGAAAATTTGTAGCTTCTTTATTTTCCTTTCAATCACGGGCTTGGTGGCCTTTTTCTTCACACTTTTAATAGACTCCTTCTTCTTTTAAGTAGGCTCTGGGGTGTTTCCTTTCATGAGCATCACATATTGGAAAAATCCATTTTTTATTTTTCACTTTATCTATTCCTTCCTATGACACCTTCTTCTTCTCTTATTTTCCCTTAAAGTCATAATACATAGAGAATTATTTCTCTATCTTGATAGTACATGGGAATATATCTTCATACAATGAGAAACTTTGGGAGACTAGTGACCTTTGGAGGAATGGTTTTAAATCATCAAAGAATCAATCAATATTTCTACTTAGATTAAGTATGTAGTATATTGAATGCCTTGATAACCTCTTAAAGTTTAATTCATACTTGTTAACATTCTCATCCTTCTTTTTCCTCATATTTAAGAACTTCCTTTCTATATTCTATCATTATTCGCGAGGAAAATATTTTTCTAGGAATATTTTATTAAAATACCTCCATTCTATATTTGTAATTTCTTCCTCCTCCTTTTTTATTTTGAATTATTGACCACCATTGATCTACATATCTTTATAGATGAAAAATTTCCATGATGACCTTCTCCCTTTCATTACTTCCCAAATCAATAAATATCTTCTCTTATAAACTTATCCACAACTCAACTACAAATGGGTTTGTATTCCAACTGAATTATAGTGGTTTTTACTGCATAAAGTGATTTAACATTTCTTGTAAAGACCCGTAAAATTCAAGGGAAATTTTTTCTTAATTTTCGTTGGAATTTTACAAGAGCGCAGTTTCTGACGGCACCTGATTCCGAGGCCCGGAGTGCCCAGAATCAATTTCCGAAGTTTGGCTCGGGTACGTTCAGTGAACGAACGAGCGGGAATTTATAACTTTTGATCCGGTTCTCGGAATTGAAATCCGAGGGCACTGATGAACTCGCAGCGCCAATATTCGCTTAAGGGGACCTTTTCCGAAGTTGCGTTTGCCTAGGAGGAGATGTTTAATTTTCTGGATGAAATGAAGAGTAAAATAAATTTGTTATACAATATTATTTTATATCTTAAAAGTGGTTATAATCTTTTGTTGGAAGTTGGGTGGTTTAACCACCTAAGAGAGGATTAAGGTGAGGAGGGGCCCACCCGAGCCCCACCTTTTCAAATTCCCTAACTCCCCTCTCTCCCTCTTAAAGTCTTGTCAACTTAACATTTATTTAATTATACAACTCATGTATAATAAATAAGTGAGTTTAATTTTTGAGTTTTTGAAATTCAAACTCTTGAATTTCAAAGGTTGAGTTGTGTTAATAAATTAAGTGTAAGCTTAATTTATTTTTGGGGTCAGTTCCTTTGTTACTTGAGAGGATTGGGAGAATCGTTGAGAGACTTGAAGATCTTCTTCGTCTTCGACGAAGAACGTGAAGAACGGTTCTTCTCCGTCAAGGAACATCGATCCCACGACCTTCGAGACTCGGCGTCCCGGATTCTTCCGTCTTCATCTTCCTCCTCGACAAGGGAGAAGTCGCCGACCGTGGTGATCATCGCCGACGACAACGTACCTCTCTTCTTCGTCTTAGCGACAAGTGAAGAGACGTCGTTTCCTCCTCAGATGCACCCCGACGTCCACGGAATCTACGTCCGACGCCGCGACGCCTTTCTCCGCGATAACCGACGTGCGACGTCAATTTTCAAGGTAGGGGTTGTTGTTATTGTTTATTTATTTATCCTTGTTCGTGGTTCTAGCATGACTAACGTGAGGTTTATAATTTTGTGTTATTGTTTAACGTGAGGGAGCCGGACCGCATGAACACGGCCGAACCCCCTCCATCGTTCTTGTTGATTTATCTTGCGGGTGGAAACAAGGTGGCGTGGTTCCGTCGCACCACGCGGATAATCGTACGATTATATTGCGCGGCGCCGTCACGCCGCGCCGTGGAAGAATCATCAAGAACGCGACGCCGTCGCGCCGCGTCAAGGGGAATCGAAGGCGCGGCAGAGGGGCGCGATGCCATCGCACCGTGCCGGACGACGAACACTGCGGCCGGTTCCGGGCCGCGGCGGGACGAGAAGACCGGCGGCCGGGCCGCCGGCGTCGGAAGCCGGAAAAAGGGGACCGGTTTACCGGTCCCGTTGGAGAAAAACCGGCCGGCCAGGTGGCCGGCCGGATGGTCAAAATCCGGGGGAAATTAATCCCCCAGCCAGCACTAAAGCCCCCCCATTTAATTGGGGGGCGGTTTCCTTGAGGGGGGCAGGCGGCCCCCCCCGGTTTCTTCAAGCAGGCCCCCACGAGGGGGGCCGGTTTCCAAAAGGGCGCGGCATAATGCCGCGCCGCCATCCCAATCAAGCGGGGGCTTAGCCCCCGTGCGGCGCCAGGCCGCCGCGCCGCCGGCCGGCCGGCCGGGCCGGGTCGGACCCGGGTCGGGTCGACCCGGTTCGGGTCGACCCGGGGGGTGGGGGTCGGGCCGGACCCGGACCCCCCGTTTCGAATCGGTTTCGGTCTTTTGGACATAACATGAGCCACGGACCTCTGATTGATGAACCGTCTGCGGCAACGCAATCCTTGTATCGAGACGGTCGTTTTTGTATATCGCACTCAAAGTTTCGGAATACTTTGGGTTCGGCCGGGTTGGTTCGTTCACGAAACCAACCGGGCCTTCGGAGCGGAAACGCTCATATCTTGAGCTACGGATGTCCGATTGACGTGCCGTCAGCTTTGTTGTGTTCCTCTTAGTGAGACGGATCTTTTGGCTTACTCCGCCCGAGGTTTGGACGCAGGTGGAGTACGGTCGGGTTGGTTTTTCCTTAAAAACTAACCGGGCCCCGGGGACGAAAATGCCAATAACTCTCAGACCGGGCGTCCGATCGACGCGCCATCTGTTGCGTTGAGTTCCTATTGACGATACAGAACTTTTAGATACATCAACTCTAGACTTTGTGACGGTTGATGTATCAGTCTCTCAGCTCGTGGAGCGGACCCTCCGAACGAGCTTGCTGTGTGCGGGAACCCTAGTGCTGGCTGCGACTACTACTACTGCTACTACTGCTACTGTGACTGCGACGATGACAGTACAGAGATCCTGTGTGGATTCGACGACGACGACTACAACACTCAGCGATCCTACGTGGATCAGTGCTATAGGTCCTGTGTGGGCCCGATCCTGTGTGGGTCCGATCCTGTGTGGGTCCTTGCGCTCAGCGGTCCTGTGTGAACCAGCGCCTACAGGTCCTACGTGGGCCCGATCCTGTGTGGGTCTTTTGCGGGGGTTAGTTACCTATCGATCCTTCGTGGGTCCGATGACTTAGATGGATCAGAGATCATCTTTTTCGTCTTTTGAAGAAGTATACCTGTGTGAGGTGAATCCTGTTGCTTTCCTGTGTGGATTGTGTTGTGCTATCCTGTGTGGATTACGTTTTGCTTTCCTGTGTGGAATACGTTTACTTTCTTGTGTGGACTGAGTTGTACTTGGGCTCGGAGTTTGGAGCGTTTTTGAAATTGATGACTTAGGTATATGTATGGGCATATACCTAAGCAGTGTCGGTTGTTACTTCGTGTTTGTACCATTCTTCGTGGTTTATCCTTTGTGGATTTGAGAGACCTTCAGGGGTCTCGGGGTCCCTATTGAGTAGCTTATACTCACCCCTGCACGGGCTTTGCCCGCACTACGTTGTGTTGGTTTCAGACGACGGACAGCGTTGATCTTAGCTGAGGCTTGCAGAGCAGGACGGTACCTGGAGGTGGACCACTGGACGGGACGTGCTCGGAGCGGACGACGGGACCCGTGGAGCAGTAGAGCTATCTGTACCCACCCTTCAGGTGGGATTTCCAGTGGACAGCCCGGTGTAGCGGCTTTTACTTTTCAGTTGCTGTTTTCCCTTTCGAGTTGTACTTTACTTTCAGTTTGGGTTTGTATACTGGCTCATTTACTTTTCCGCACTTTCAGTTGTACTCTGCTTTTGCTTAGTGTTTACTTTCCGCTTGCTTACTCTGTGGTGTTTGTTACTTTACAAGGCAATGCCTTCCCTTTTTACCGGGATTTACGCCTTGGTGCTAGTCGCCAGCCCCTGGCCTATAGAAGGCAGGCTTGGGGTAGTCACGGCACGGACCCCGAGGGCGGGTCGTGACAAATTGGTATCAGAGGAGAGTTCGGTTCTACCGCGAACTCTGATCTTTTCTATGTGAAGCAATAATGTTTAGCGTATTGAGTGTGGTTATCAGTCCAGGGAGTCCAGTGTTGGTGCGGCGGCCGACGTATCCGTACACCAGGACCCTGACTTGTGATTTCTGACTTAATGCACGAAAACATTGATTGCGTGTGTGTTTCAAAGTTTTCTTTGTGATTACTTATATCAGCTCACCAGGTATACTGTTCTGACCGTGGCGCACCTGTTTCCTTTTCAGGATGGCCCCACGACGGCAGCCAGCTAGGGTTCCGAGAGTCGAGCGTGACGACAGCCCACCGAGCGACGAGGCCTCGGTGCAGGGCCCTTTGTCAGCAGTGGCACCGGCAGTAGCTCTACCCGACGAGCCCCCGATGCTTCCAGCACCAGCCGCTGACGATGCACGTCGCCTCAGCACACTGCATGAGTTTCAGCGCCAGCGACCGCCCAGGTTTTGCGGGGAGACGGATCCCCAGGCAGCAGAGGACTGGCTGGAGGCAGTGGTACGAGTGTTTAGGCTAGTGAGGACACCAGCAGACCTCATGGTGATCCTCGCTGCAAGCCTACTACACGCAGCAGCAGGACGATGGTGGAGCTTGATGATCCAGGTGCACGATGAGGCATCTCTACTTTGGACGGACTTTGAGAGCCTTTTCCGCTCGGAGTTCGTCCCAGCCACCCTTCATGCGGTGCGTATCCAGGAGCTTCTTCAGCTGCGGCAGGGCAGCATGACGGTCGCTCAGTACTCGGTGAGATTTACCGATCTCTCGCGCTACTCGACCGACATGGTACGGGACCCATTCTTCCGGGCCCGGACCTTCGAGCAGGGTTTGAGACACGAGATCAGGGCATCGCTGATCTCCCTCCGCATACCGACTCAGATAGGAGTACTGGAGCGGGCCCTTCTGATCGAGAGCTTCCTTGCTGAGTCTACACCAGCGTAGCGACCCACCGCAGGGCGGCACGTGGCAGAGTCATCTACAGCAGGCAGTCGACGGATGACTCAGGGGTCCAGGCAGACCAGACCTTCGGGCAGACGACCTCAGGGCACTGGCTCAGCAGTGCGGGGCACACAGCGAGGAGCCAGTCTTTCGAGAGGCAAGCAGTGCTACTCGTGCGGCGGGCAGGGCCACATGGCTCGTGACTACCCGACCCGCCATGCCGAGGAGCAGCAGACAGTTGAGGGACCACCGAGGCAGAGGCAGAGGGTCGACCGTGGCGGTCCGCAGGGAGGTGGCGGACGAGGCATAGGAGCTGGATGAGCAGCCGGTGGTGGGAGACGCTTTGAGGCTCTGCCACCACCACCACCAGGAGGTCCACCCCGACCACAGGGAGCTGGCGGGCAGAGACAGGCACAACTCCAGGCAGCAGAGGCCTACGACCACGGCGCACCCGAGATGATTCATGGTACTATCTGTGTCTATTACACCCTTGCTGCAGTTCTTATGGACACAGGAGCGAGTCACTCTTTCATAGCCGCTGCCCTTGTTCGGAGCTCAGAGATTCCGACAGAGCCGTTGGCTCGATCCTTACGGCTAGAGACTCCTACGAGAGCAGACTCGACGATTACGCACTAGTGCCGGCAGTGTGAGCTTACTCTAGGAGGCGAGAGCTTCGGCTGGGATCTTCTTGTAGCAGCGTCGAGGCCTTACGACGTCATCTTGGGCATGGATTGGCTATCTACGGTCCATGCACAGATTGACTATTTTAGGTGCAAGGTGCGATGTGTACGCACCGACAGGAGCAGGTTCACCTTCACCGGCGAGAAGGGAGCCTTAGCAGCACAGGATGGACTTCCGCGGAGGAGAGGACAACCCATCACTCATCAGTTGGCTAGCCTTATCCTTGGAGCAGTTGACGTGCGGAGTCCTGGTTTTCCTGCAGTGGTGGATCAGTTTGCGGACGTTTTTCCCGACGACGTTCCAGGACTACCTCCTCGCAGAGAGGTAGACTTTTATATTGACTTGTACCCCGGAACAACCCCGATATCCACTCCAGCATATCGGATGGCCCCCGCCAAGCTTCGAGAGCTACGAGTACAGTTGGAGGACTTGCAGGGCAAGGGGTTAATCCGACCCAGTGTTTCACCCTGGGCTTCCCCGATTTTGTTCGCCAAGAAGGCGGACGGGAGCTTGCGTCTTTGTGTTGACTATCGTCGCCTGAACCAGGTGACAGTGAGGAACAAGTATCTGCTACCGAGGATTGATGACCTCTTTGATCAGCTCAAGGGATCACGGTGGTTCTCGAAGATAGACCTCAGGTCAGGCTATCATCATCTCAGAGTCAGAGACGAGGATGTGCAGAAGACGACCTTCAGATGTCGGTATGGCCACTATGAGTTCTTGGTTATGCCTTTCGGTGTAACCAATGCTCCAACATTGTTCATGGCTCTCATGAACAAGATCTTTCAGCCATACCTCGATCGGTTTGTCGTGGTCTTCATCGACGACATTCTGATTTACTCTACGACAGAGGAGGAGCACGCCTATCACTTGCGAGTTATACTAGACACACTCTGAGAGCACCAGCTTTTTGGTAAGCTCTCGAAGTTCCAGTTCTGGATACGTGAGGTCCACTTCTTGGGACACGTTATCTCTGAGGTGGGAGTTGCAGTGGATCCCGCGAAGATTGAGGCTGTGTTAGCATGGGAGCCACCCAGGAGCGTGACTGAGGTTCAGAGTTTCTTGGGACTAGCTGGATACTATAGGAGATTTGTGCCAGACTTCTCTAGAGTTGTGGCATCACTCACAGCTTTGACGAAGAAGGGGAAACCCTTCGTGTGGTCAGACAGATGTCAGCAGAGCTTCCAGGAGCTGAGATAGAGATTGACTAGCGCACCTATCTTGAGGTTGCCCGAGGAGGGAGTAGGGTACGTAGTCTACTGCGATGCATCAGGGACCGGACTCGGATGTGTTCTGATGCAGGAGCGGGCAGTGATCGCCTATGGATCACGTCAGTTGAGGCCGCATGAGCAGAACTACGCTACCCATGACCTGGAGTTAGCAGCAGTGGTCTTCGCTCTGAAGACATGGCGACACTACCTAATGGGCGAGCGCTTTACAGTCTTTTCCGATCATCAGAGTCTCAGGTATATCTTCTCGCAGAAGGACCTGAACCTGAGACAGCGGCGATGGCTCGAGTTCCTCCAGGACTATGACTTTGAGATAGTCTATACTCCTGGGAAGGGGAACGTAGTAGCCGATGCCCTTAGCAGGAGGACGGGCATTCAGCTACTTGAGGAGGCGACGGAGCAGCTAGCCTCTTTGCAGATATCCTTCGTGGATAGAGATGGAGCAGTCTTCCTTCAGTCTCTCACAGTCACTCCTCCACTACTGCAGCGAGTCAGGGAGGCACAACGTGGGGACGCTGACTATGAGACACGGCGTGCACAGATATCCTCGGGACAGGCACCTGATGGTTTCTCCCTTGGAGCAGAGAACGACATCCTTTTCAGAGGACGTACCATGGTACCAGTCGCTTTGCGAGAGGAAGTGCTGAGAGAGTTTCACACTTCTCCTTTGGCGGTACATCCTGGAGTGGCAAAGATGTACCAGGACCTCAGACGACAGCACTGGTGGCCGGACATGAAGAAGACAGTAGCAGAGTTCGTTTCTCGATGCCTCACCTGCCAGCAGGTGAAGGCAGAGCATCAGGTACCAGCAGGCTTGGTACATCCCTTGGAGGTTCCGGAGTGGAAGTGGGATGGCATATCTATGGACTTCGTGACTGGACTTCCACGCACTTCCAGAGGTCACGACTCCATCTGGGTGATTGTTGACCGACTCACCAAGTCGGCACACTTCTTACCCATCAGAGAGCAGGGCTCAGTAGAGAGCTTGGGACGTCTCTACGTTCAGGAGATTGTGCGGCTCCACGGTGTTCCATCATCTATCGTCTCCGATCGAGATGCTCGCTTTACTTCCCGGCTTTGGAAGGGGTTACAGGAGGCGTTCGGGACGCAGCTACGACTGAGCACAGCCTTTCACCCTCAGAAGGATGGTCAGACGGAGAGGACCATTCAGACTCTCGAGGACATGCTCCGCGCATGTGTCCTCGACTTTGGTCGTAGCTAGGAGGACCACCTACCCTTGGTGGAGTTCGCGTACAACAACAACAACCACTCCACCATCGGGATGACACCGTACGAGGCATTGTACGGCCGACCTTGTAGATCACCTTTGTGCTGGACAGACCCTGGAGAGTCAGCACTGGTGGGACCGGAGATGGTCCAGGCCACGACAGAGAAGGTCCAGGTCATCCAGGAGCGGATGAGGACAGCACAGAGCTGGCAGAAGTCATACGCTGACAGGAGGCGGAGGCCAGTAGAGTTCGAGGATGGAGACCACGTCTTCTTGCGGGTCTCACCTCGACGTGGTATTCGGAGATTTGGCCGAGGCGGCAAGTTATCTCCGCGCTTCATCGGACCCTTCCAGGTCCTCAGCAGGATTGGTGAGGTGGCTTATCGCCTGGCTCTACCACCTCAGTTGCACCGGGTGCACGACGTCTTCCACGTGTCTCAGCTGAGGAGATATGTGCACGTCCCGACGCACATCATTGACCATGGGGAGCTTGTCGTTGACGATGGGGCGACTTTTACGGAGGTCCCGGTGGAGATAGAGGATCGACAGGAGCAGGTCCTGCGTGGGAAATCGATTCCTCTTGTGCGCATCAGATGGCAGCACGGGAATCTCCAGGAGAGCACATGAGAGCGGGAGGCTCATATGCGTGCTCAGTGCCCTCATTTGTTTCCCTAGTTTTTGATGTATCTTTACGGGGATGTAAAGCCCTGAGGTGGGAGTAATGTAAAGACCCGTAAAATTCAATGGAAATTTTTTCTTAATTTTCTTTGGAATTTTACAAGAGCGCGGTTTCTGACGGCACCCGATTCCGAGGCCCGGAGTGCCCGGAATCAATTTCCGAAGTTTGGCTCGGGTACATTCAGTGAACGAACGAGCGGGAATTTCTAACTTTTGATCCGGTGCTCGGAATTGAAATCCGAGGGCACCGATGAACTCGCAGCGCCGATATTCGCTTAAGGGGACCTTTTCCGAAGTTGCGTTTTCCTAGGAGGAGATGTTTAATTTTCTGGATGAAATGAAGAGTAAAATAAATTTGTTATACAATATTTATTTTATATCTTAAAAGTGGTTATAATCTTTTGTTGGAAGTTGGGTGGTTTAACCACCTAAGAGAGGATTAAGGTGAGGAGGGGCCCACCCGAGCCCCACCTTTTCAAATTCCCTAACTCCCCTCTCTCCCTCTTAAAGGCTTGTCAACTTAACATTTATTTAATTATACAACTCATGTATAATAAATAAGTGAGTTTAATTTTTGAGTTTTTGAAATTCAAACTCTTGAATTTCAAAGGTTGGGTTGTGTTAATAAATTAAGTGTAAGCTTAATTTATTTTCGGGGTTAGTTCCTTTGTTACATGAGAGGATTGGGAGAATCGTTGAGAGACTTGAAGATCTTCTTCGTCTTCGACGAAGAACGTGAAGAACGGTTCTTCTCCGTCAAGGAACATCGATCCCACGACCTTCGAGACTCGGCGTCCCGGATTCCTCCGTATTCATCTTTCTCCTCGACAAGGGAGAAGTCGCCGACCGTGGTGATCATCGCCGACGACAACGTACCTCTATTCTTCGTCTTAGCGACAAGTGAAGAGACGTCGTTTCCTCCTCGGACGCACCCCGACGTCCACGGAATCTACGTCCGACGCCGCGACGCCTTTCTCCGCGATAACCGACGTGCGATGTCAATTTTCAAGGTAGGGGTTGTTGTTATTGTTTATTTATTTATCCTTGTTCGTGGTTCTAGCATGACTAACGTGAGGTTTATAATTTTGTGTTATTGTTTAACGTGAGGGGGCCGGACCGCAAGAACACGGCCGAACCCCCTCCATCGTTCTTGTTGATTTATCTTGTGGGTGGAAACAAGGTGGCGTGGTGCCGTCGCACCACGCGGATAATCCTACGATTATATTGCGCGGCACCGTCGTGCCGCGCCGTGGAAGAATCATCAAGAACGCGACGCCGTCACGCCGCGTCAAGGGGAATCGAAGGCGTGGCGGAGGGGCAGGGTGCCGTCACACCGTGCCGGACGACGAACACCGCGGCCGGTTCCGGGCCGCGGCGGGACGAGAAGACCGGCGGCCGGGCCGCCGGCGTCGAAAGCTGGAAAAAGGGGACCGGTTTACCGGTCCCGTTGGAGAAAAACCGGCCGGCCAGGTGGCCGACCGGATGGTCAAAATCCGGGGGAAATTAATCCCCTGGCCAGCACTAAAGCCCCCCCCATTTAATTGGGGGGCGGTGTCCTTGAGGGGGGCAGGCGGCCCCCCCCGGTTTCTTCAAGCAGGCCCCCACGAGGGGGGCCAGTTTCCAAAAGGGCGCGACATAATGCCGCGCCGCCATCCCAATCAAGCGGGGGCTTAGCCCCCGCGCGCTGGCTCCGTGCGGCGCCAGGCCGCCGCGCCGCCGCGTCGCCGGCCGGCCGGCCGGGCCGGGTCGGACCCGGTTCGGGTCGACCCGGTTCGAGCCGACCCAGGGGGGGGGGGGGGTCGGGCCGGGTCGGCCCGGACCCGGACCCCCCGTTTCGAATCGTTTTCGGTCTTTTGGCCATAACTTGAGCCACGGACCTCCGATTGATGAACCGTCTGCGGAGACGCGATCCTTGGATTGAGACGGTCGTTTCGGTATATTTCACTCAAAGTTTCGGAATACTTTGGGTTCGGCCAGGTTGGTTCGTTCACGAAACCAACCGGGCCTTCGGAGCGGAAACACTCATATCTTGAGCTACAGACATCCGATTGACGTGCCGTCAGCTTTGTTGTGTTCCTCTTAGTGAGACGGATCTTTTGGCTTACTCCACCCGAGGTTTGGACGCAGGTGGAGTACGGTCAGGTTGGTTTTGCTTTAAAAACAAACCGGGCCCGGGGACGAAAATGCCAATAACTCTCAGACCGGGCATCCGATCGACGCGCCATCTGTTGCGCTGAGTTCCTGTTGACGATACGGAACTTTTGGATACATCAAATCTAGAATTTGTGACGGTTGATGTATCAGCCTCTCAGCTCGTGGAGCGGACCCTCCGAACGAGCTTGCTGTGTGCGGGAACCCTAGTGCTGGCTGCGACTACTGCTACTGCTACTACTGCTACTGTGACTTGGACGACGACAGTACAGAGATCCTGTGTGGATTCGACGACGACGACTACAACACTCAGCGATCCTACGTGGATCAGTGCTACAGGTCCTGTGTGGGCCCGATCCTGTGTGGGTCCGATCCTGTGTGGGTCCTTGTGCTCAGCGGTCCTGTGTGAACCAGCGCCTACAGGTCCTACGTGGGCCCGATCCTGTGTGGGTCTTTTGCGGGGGTTAGTTACCTATCGATCCTTCGTGGGTCCGACGACTTAGATGGATCATAGATCATCTTTTTCATCTTTTGAAGAAGTATACCTGTGTGAGATGAATCCTGTTGCTTTCCTGTGTGGATTGTGTTGTGCTATCCTGTGTGGATTACGTTTTTCTTTCCTGTGTGGAATATGTTTACTTTCCTGTGTGGACTGAGTTGTACTTGGGCTCGGAGGTTGGAGCGTTTTTGAAATTGATGACTTAGGTATATGTATGGGAATATACCTAAGAAGTGTCGGTTGTTACTTCGTGTTTGTACCTTTCTTCGTGGTTTATCCTTTGTGGATTTGAGAGACCTTCAGGGGTCTCGGGGTCCCTACTGAGTAGCTTATACTCACCCCTGCACGGGCTTTGCCCGCACTACGTTGTGTTGGTTGCAGATGACAGACATCGTTGATCTTAGCTGAGGCTTGCAGAGCAGGACGGTACCTGGAGGTGGACCACTGGACGGGACGTGCTCGGAGCGGACGGCGGGACCCGTGGAGCAGTAGAGCTATTTGTACCCACCCTTTAGGTGGGATTTCCAGTGGACAGCCCGGTGTAGCGGCTTTTACTTTTCAGTTGCTATTTTCCCTTTCGAGTTATACTTTACTTTCAGTTTGGGTTTGTATACTGGCCCATTTACTTTTCCGCACTTTCAGTTGTACTCTGCTTTTGCTTAGTGTTTACTTTCCGCTTGCTTACTCTGTGGTGTTTGTTACTTTACAAAGGCAATGCATTCCCTTTTTACCGGGATTTACGCCTTGGTGCTAGTCGCCAGCCCCTGGCCTATGGAAGGCGGGCTTGGGGTAGTCACGGCACGGACCCCGAGGGCGGGTCGTGACATTTCTCCTCCACATTATGGATTAGGATTCTCCATATGGGTAAGGTTATTTTTTGAAAACAGAGTAAGCTATCCCCTTATATTTATAAATTTCTAATCACCAGTCACAACAATAAAACCAACATCATTATCTTGCATATTAGGGAAATCCCTACATGGATTATGTGCGTTTATTAGATTTACATACCTTCCCCAAGGATCCATTTCTATAAAATGGCATACACTAGATGAGGTTATGAATCATGATGTATGATCTCAAACTATGAAAACACTTAACATAAATTTAATTTTTATGCATTGCTAATCTCATAATCATAAACATGGTTTATTTAGGGACATATTAATTTCAAATCCTTCATAATGGTTTGTCAAGAAAATATTACTTATCCTAATAATATCCCATGGGAGTTTCAAATAGGTGCATAGTAAGATCGATTATTGTGTACCATGTTACCCCGAGTTAGGCTCGGGGCACCTTCTCAGAGTTGTTACCTCTAGGTACATTTATACCAGAACCATGTACACTTGTATTATCAATACATGGATGTATTTCTAGGAAGACTCACATAATTTCTAATATACCAACATTTTAGGATTTTATTCTATACTTATCCATAATATCTATCTTATGGATTTGTTCCCTAATAGATTTTTTCTAAACCTATTTTTCAATGTTTCAACTGAACTTAATCGATACCAACTTTAAAGAACCCATCCCCAGTATTCTGGAGCTGGTGCCTTACTTTATTATATTGGTATAGATACAAGACTCTAACCCAAAAGGACCAATAATTTTTGTAGTTTTGGAGTCCAAATTAAATATGAGAACATTTCATTATCGCTTCAAAGGAAAAACAATATAGAAACTCCATTTGTAACACCCAAAAACTCTTAGATTAACCTTGTAAGTCATTCAAAATATTCATCTTCATATCTTAGGGGAAAAAATAAAACATGAGAAAGGGGTGATGTCATTTTCTCAGTAAGAGAAAGTAATATAGATAAAGTAAATATAAAAAACAATGAATAAAATCTCATTCCATTAGAATATAATCTTGAACTTTATATGGAAAGGATAAAAGATGAATAAATAATCCATATAAGAATTCACATGAGAAAGAAGCTTAACCATGGATATTATAATAGTTGAATATTCACATGGATAGTAAATTACTAATATAATTATGAGGTAATGAATATTACATACACAATAAACATACCTCCAATGCCTCATCCAAGACATCTTAAAATTATTAATGCCTCAACCGAAACCATATCTTAAAATGGGAAAGGCCTCAGCCAAGTCCATATCTGTTTTGTCTCATGAGAGATACCAATGCATCTAGGGGATATAGAAGGCCCAAACCATCACTTATTAAGTCCAATTAATTCATCATATGAATGGGTTTAAACATAAAAAATTATACTTATAAAATGTAAATAAAATTTCCCAATCTATAAACATAATTAATAACGACTCTGAGTAGAATGGTGGATGGTATCAAGATGGAACATCCACAGTAAAACTAGTCCTAAACCATTTTATAAAACATGGTAGAATGTAATCATAAGATATCGACATAAATAAATCATAAAATTCAATATTGGTGTTGAAATATCTTAAAATACTCTAATATAATAGTTGAGGAAATCTTGAGAGTAATATAGCATTTACTTTGCAAAGAAGAGTTCTTTGGAATTTTTTTTATCTATCAAAATTGTCTGTATAAAACTAGTAAGGAAAAATATATTTCTTCATCAAAAAATAAGTTATTTTATTAAAATAACATCATATTATAAAATATTATTGATATTACTTGAAAATGGGAAATAAATAAAGACATTTCCTTTAATCGAGCTTGCGTATTGGGAAGAATTGAGAAGGGATCCTTGTAAAATATGTATTATCCCATAAATAAATGATGAAATGACATGGATATATGTATTTGGAACATATAAATATAATTTATAAGAATTAGATAAAATTAATGAAGAATTAAATTTGTGTATAGATGGAGAAAGCATAACCTGAATGAAAATGGAGGTTTGGTAAGGAAACCATTACTTTATGTCTGAATGTGTTCTGTACTTGACCTTAATGTCCTAGATAATAAATTTAAATCCATTAATTATTTAAATAATAACATTTTATACATGTAATTTATTTTTTATAATTTTATTAAGTTCATTTATGGTATTTTTTATGAGTTATAAGATACAATTTTATCATTCAGGAGCATTCATTTACTTGGTTTTCATGATTGGTTCACTTATTCATATGTAATGGAGTTCATATAAAATGGTTATAATTATTCATAATTGGAATTATATATAATTTATGAAAATATATAAGTGTAAATGGTAATATATATAATTTTTATATATGTTATGTGTATGAATCATTAGATAACACATTTAGTGATAATCGTTTAGTTTATTACGACAGTTATTGATAATAACGAACTCATTTTGTTTTATCGTTTAGTATTATGTAAATATGTTACATAAAAAACACATAAAGGGTTATAATATCAATTTTATAGTCTGTTTGGACCATTAAAATGGTTTCATTACCAACCTTGAATATTTTGAAGTAAAATGAAAACTTTTCATCCTTGAAGGTGATAAAAGAACACCTCACAGACAACGTTTCCATTTTTAGAATCAAAGGGAGAGGAGAAGGATAATGATAATGGATGATTACATTAGAATAAAAAATTAAAATATATTTAAGTTAATATATCTATTATTCTATTTTGATGATAATATGTGAGGAGATAATAATAAAATAAAATAACTTGAAGATAAATTAAAAGGAAAAGGAAAAGGATTTTACCTCTTGAATTCTCCTCCTTGAGAACATCCTTAGGGAAATAGTTTTGGATTTTTTATGAGAAAAATAGATCCTAGACTTGTGGGAGTGTCTTCAGAAGAGTATTGGGTAGAAATTTGAAAAGGATCAAATCCTAGAATGTGTGAGGAGAAGGGTTGGTATTTATAGTTGAGGGGAGGGGTGTTTTTTAACTATTTTATTCATTTGTTTATTATTTTAGATCAAGATTGTAAATAGTTTGAGCATTGTCATAAAATATATTAAAATAATTAAGGTTAATTTTATATTATGGGATTATTTAATCCATACATCACCTATGACTCAATAAATCATGTATTTGTCATATATCAAAAATTATCATATTTTACTATTCACAAAATTCAAGTATTTTAGAAAAATACCAAAAATTCACCCTAACAATTTTAAAATTTTAGATTTAAAAAATGAACTCAATTTTTTGAAAATAATTTTCTAAATATGAGAAAATTAATTTTTAATTAAAACCATCATTTACTTGAAGAATATCATTTTTGAAATTATAACTGATTTTATAACACATCAAAAAATTAACTAATGTCGGATTAAATTATCCTAAAATCACAAGAGAAAAAATATTGATATATGAATAAATTTTATGAAAATGAAATTTATTTTAAATCATTATATTTATTATAAAATTTTATTGAAATATTTATTAGTCCCAAAAATACCAACACTTAATTAATAAATTTTAAAATATTCATTTACTTATACCATGATATAATTATATCATACTTTAATTTATGAGATCTTTAAATTTTTACTTATAATTTCTTGTGTAATGTTAATATTCATTTTTCAAATTTACCATTCATAAGGGTCATATTACTATTACTATGGTCAAGTTAATTTTTCATAAGTATAGATTTCTTAACATCTAGAAATACCTTTTATTTCATTCATTCTTCATTTATAAAGTTTATATTGTGTTCTATAAGTGATTTAATGTGATTAATACTATATGAAATAATTATGAGAATAAAGAATTTCCTTGAGAGAATTATGGGTCGTTGAAAATTTCCTTATTAATAAAAATTTATTATATTATTAAATATTTACAATAATTTAAATAATAAATATTAATAATTATGTAAATAATATAATTATTAATTTAACTATTAAATTAGCTAACAATATAATTTTAAAATAAATCACCATTAAATTAGTAATATAAAAAATTTAATTATAAATAGTAGTGATATTTTTAAGAAATTATTTTTAAATATATTTTTATAAATAAAAAATGTATATGAAAAAACTTATCACACAACTAACAAACACTAAAAAAAAATAAAAAGATTGCATAGCCAGACAACATTGAAATAAGAAAAATTAAAAAATTTAAACTAAAATAAAAAGTAAATACAAAGGACTGCATAAACTTACTAGTAAAAAAATTATGCTTAAAAAGAAAACATGAAGGTGGAAGTTTGTCGAATGCCTTTTTTATTTTTTTCCAGGAGAAAGGTGTTAAGGCACTTAATGCCTTTCAACTACACCAAATAAACCAAAAGGAATTAAAGGATTTAATTCCATTCTATATTATTTTTTAAAATATTTTTATCTTTGGATTATTTAAATATATTTTTTCATAAAACATATACAGAAAAATCTATAACCACTTCACCCTAATCATCCAGTAGTGTTGGGACATCTTTATGTATGAAGATTTTATTTGTTGTCAACAGTTGTCAATACTCTTCAAAATGAAGAAGGAGATGAAGAAGGACTAAAAAGATAGTGGAGATTGGCTGAAGTGAGGTTTCCTGGAGAATTGTTATGGAATCATAGCGTTGGATGTCATACATGAGAAATTCTCTAAGAAGATCAATTCATACGATTGTTGAACTGATACTAAGTTCAAAGAACTTGTGTCAAAGGTGAAACATTATTTAGAACAATGAATACTGGTGAAGTATCATCCATCTAAGGATAATTGTAGAAGAATGAGGAATTAAAGAAGATCAGGCAATGCTTCACGAGTGCATGAGAACCATGCAAGAGATTTCTTGAAGAAAAGAATCATATGATTTAAATAAAGTAGAGAATGATGTATGAAGAAGAAGAGAGAGAGTAGAATGGTTTGGCATTCTAAGAAGGTCATGAATTACACATTGCCTTAAAATAATATGATTTTTTGCACTGTTCTTAAAGTTCCAAATACATGTATCAAAGGTGATACATTTTCTGCAACATTGAAGGCATTTGAAGAAGCTTCAAGCCTCCACTTTTGGATGAAGAGAGATGATTAGAGTTCTTTGGAATTAACACTCCAAAAGGAATTGAGGATTTTAAGTGAGGATGAAGAAGTACTTTGGAATTCATATTCCAAAAATAATGGACAAACTATGATGATGTTTTGCTGATTTGTATTTCACAAATATCATAATGTTTTGAGATCTTATGATACAAGCCTTATGAAGAGTAGATCGAGTAAAGAAGTGATTTTGGAAAAGGAAATAAAGTGGTACGCAAGTCAAGAGTAGTGCGAAAGTATTGGCGTGCAGGTTTTGGCATGCAAGTGTAAGTGATGCACAAGTCATATTTCAAGATCATCCCATCAAAATATGACAAAGGAAATAAAGTGGCACATAGGTTAAAAATTGGCAATAAAGTCATAAACCGACGTGTTAGTCTAATGGGTGCCCAAGTGTGGCATGCAAGTGTATGTTTCATGAAAGTCATATTTCAAAAATCATCATATAAAAATATGACAAAAGAAATAAAGTGTTGCGTAAGTTCTGGAGCAGCGCGCATGTTCCGGAGCGGCGCGCATGTATATGTGGCGCGCAAGTGACCAAAATGCCTATAAATAGACGACTTGCCTCCTCATTTTTCAAGGGCTCAACACTTAATAGAAAATTAGATCTCTTATCTCACATGTAGTAGAGGGTGATCTAACTGCGCAAGTAGAAGAGGGCGGCATGAAAGCTGAAGTTGCGCACAAGCTGAGGGTTATTTATAAGGCACACAAGTAGGGTGTCGTGCAAGTTTTGTCGCACAAGTTTTATCGCACAAGTTGCCGGAGGCACGCAAGCAGGGAGGTGTGTTCAAGAAGTGTGTTGTGTATAAGACAAAGGTAGCATGTAAGTTGTGAGTTGTGCACAATAGTGGCGCGAAAGTAGTTAGTGGTGCGCAAGCAGGTGGTGCACAAGCGGAGTGGCGCACAAGTAGGTGGCGCGCAAATAGGGTGGAACGCAAGTAAGGATTGGCGCGCAAGCTAAAGAAGAAGAAAAAGAAGAGCTCGGTGAATATGGTTTTGCACTAAAAGAAAATGTGTAAAGAATAGTAGGTTTCAGTACAGCTGGTTGTGCATTCAAGAATCAGAAGAAGAAGAAGAGTGTGAAACTTACAGGTTTGCTACATATAAAGAAGAGAAGAAGAAGAAGAACAAATTATGCCCAATTGAATCCTACAATTAGTTAGGGTAGTTAAATTCAGATGATTCTATGTGAGCAGATTCTCAGTGTCGGAATAATCACATTGGTGTATGTGACTCTATCCAAGAAGAGAGAAGAAGTTTTTGTGCAGTTTCTTGTTGAACTTAGAAGAATAAAGAAGAATTTTAGTGCAGTTGGTGTTGCACTAGAAAAGAAGATAAGGAAAGAAGGAAGAATTGCTTTCCTACTGCTTTGAAAGTAATCAAGTGAAGAGCAATAAAGAAGACCAAGACAAGAAACTACCTTTTGAAGAAGGAAGAAGACCGTCTCCATAGGCAGTATAAAGAACCAGCTAGAGGCTGCAAGTTGGACTAGGTTATCACCAGTCCAGGGAAGAGGATTGCTTACCACCCCCCTCTAAAGTATAGGGACTCACACTGGCTAGAGGATTGCTTTCCCATCCACTACATTGTAACATCATATTACATTATACTGGAGAATCCATGCACTGGTCATTTCAATGAATGGCAAGGATGTATCTACTCTTATTGAGTGGTGAACCATGTAAAAATATTGTGTTCATATTTTTAATACTTTCAATTATTTCATGTGATAGTGAAAAGATAATAAGAGAATAAATATCCTAATAGGTCAAGAGGTGCAGGGATAAATGTTGGTACTGGTTTAAAAAGTCCCAAACACTGATTCAACCCCCTCTTAGTGATAGGTATATACCAAACTGGTCCTCTCAACTAGGGCACCAATTATCCCAGGCACCCCCCTCAAGGTTCAATTCACCCAGGTATCCCAATAGAAAACAATTCATACAAGTTATCATAGATATATCCCCTTGTTCCCAAGTCTCCCTCTTGAGTTCCATCATCACCCAATTTATGTATGAGGGTTCCATTATTGTTTATGTTACATTCTTGATCACTTATCCCTCAAGGCCCACTCTATAGACTGCAAAGATACATGACTCGGCTATACACATCAACATTATCCTTATCAATCATGTATTCCTTTGATAAAAGGGTCACCATGGGTTTTCCTTCTAGACTAGTATAACCCGAAATATTATCAAAATTGTGTATTCCCATGATAACAAGGGAACCCATTCTAAAGATGCCGATAAAACCCATACCAACTCAGGTTACCCAACTTAGCTGACCCATATCCAACTTCTAATATACCTAGGAACCTTGTATAACCATTTATTCCACTCAAAGAGATATGGACTAGGATTATCATCCCACTAGGTATAGTACCCAACCCTTACTACCTTCACCTAAGTCACCTATTGGTCCAAGTACCTCTAGATTACATATGTATATGACCCACATGCATCCTTACACCAGTCTAGTAGGAATAAGGCCTCATACTAGTTGTAATACCCAACTCTCCCAGTCTTCACCTAAGTCAGTGACCGAGCCATGTACTTATAAGAAATATATTTATAAACCCCACACAAATAATTCCTTCTCTCAGATAGGAAAAGGTTATTTGACTACGTGTAAGATCCAACTCCCTCCTCATTAATCCATATTCACCCACATCCAGTTATCCTTCATAGTATTGTTACCAATAGAAAAGGTGTGGATGACCATACCTTTATCATAACAATTAATAATCCCCAAATATTCATAAAAGTGTTATATTCATAGTGAGTAATCACATCGTCAATGGTTTATATTCCTAGTGATCCAATTCTACCTCAACTTACTATATTCATTGTGAGTATAAAAATACCCTACTTTGTTTTATTACCTATAAAATGGATTAAATAGAAAGTGTTCCCCATACGTAATTCCCTCATAAACCATTTATATACACTTTTCACCTAGTATCCCTTACTATATAACAATAAACAACATGGGGTTGTCTTGTGACACTAACTTAAACTGTGTAAACTAAGAAACATCCGATTTTATTTTTATTAACCTAGATATATAGGATGAATACTTAGTGTTCAATCCCAACAACTCATAGGTTATAGACACATTTACATAAAAGGACTCACTTGGTTATGTTTTTAAAACCTTAAATAGAACAACATTTTTCCTTTTCGAAAGAACTTAAATGATATTATATGTCCCATTAAGTGGAACTGAACTGTGTGGGTTCCGATTTACTTAAATGGGATAAATAATAATCCCCTTTCACAATCTTGATCACAATTTCATAGTACTTACCACCTCCCTAAATGATGATAAATTACAGATTTTTTCAACTGCATGGATTTAAAACATTTTATAATTTACTAATAAAGGGAATATGGGGATACTATGATATATATAGATGTCCACAAAAACATATGGTCCCCATAAATAGTTGGAATTATGGTAACCAATCTTGTGTTGGGATTTGGGAATGATTTATGAACATATCATAAATTTATAAGAGATACCCTAAGTAATAAATAACTGCCCCCTTAAAAGGGTGAGATAAGCCTAACTTCCCATCCCATCGACCAATGTAAACATGATGAATCACTATTGAAATCCCAAGCGATCACCTATCTCTGGGAACCTGGTATGTATCAACTCAAAATGAGTAGAGGTTAGTGTGAATTAGAAATAATTTGTTGAATATGATATAAAATCCTTTAACTAATAATAATTAAGGCACATTACCCATTGAGAATCACATTTTGATGCGATGTTGATGCACATAAAATATAAAATGGGGGACCTGACCTGAATCCTTTAACCTTAAAAGTAATCGAATGACCATGCTCTTTCTTGAGGTTCTACATTAATGGGATTTTTATTTATGATTTTTGGTATCTTTATGACTCTTAGTAACCCTTATATATATCTATTCAATTCAAATTATAACATCATAATATTCAATTGCCAATTCTCGATGCCAGGGAGAGGGTTAAGAATCAATCCTGATACTGGTTTTGGATCCATAACCTAAGAGGATGGTGTTTCTAAATCAAAGACTCAAAAAATATATGGAGAACACATAGATTTTGGATTACCATCACAATAGTTCCATTACCACATTTGAGGCGGCTCCTGAAAGCTTCTACGAGAGGAATCCCCATTGACCATCTCACTAATTAAGGGATGTAGTAAAGTAAAAAATAATTTTTTCCATATAAAATGACTTTACTTGCTTATCCCAAGATTAAGAAAATACCACCATCCTTTTTCTTAGGGAGATGGATAAGAATGTTGGACATGTTCCTATAACTGTCCAAGATCCACCTAGAATGATCCTGCTATCTGTTGTCCCTACCAATTTTGTGTGGCCCAAAATCCATAGGGATATTTTGAGGAGACCACCCAAGAGGCATTTTCTCTAATCAATTAGACCAAGACACCATGAAGGAGGCCTTACTAAGGTAGGAATGTGACTAAAACAAGGGAACTAGCCCACATTCCCATTACTACTAGTGAATCTCATACTCATATTCTAGAAGCAACCATATATTATTCTCACATCCCTAATAACTCATTTTAGAATTTCTATCATATTTGAAAGTGATACAACACACCTATCACCACATTATGGTAGCCACCTGGGGGTAGGACTATATCTATATTCCTTTGAACATCAAGATATCTCATCATTATATCCTAGTAAGTACTTAAGACAAGGCCTAAATTATTGATCCCATTTAGGAGGCTCATCGAAATATTTAAGAGAAGAATGAAGACTATGAATAGGCTTATATCCTTGTAACTAATAATGTTAATTGGAATATACCAAAATTCTTTTAATTTAAGGCTTATATACCTATATATAATATAATATTTCATTAATATATCCTATAATTCACTTAGGGGTAAAATCGTATCCATTACCCCATTAGATAATATTGATAACATATTCTGGTGACGAAATGGGTTAGAACTATAGCTCTTATATCTCTACCCATGTGTATGAATTTTATTAACATATCTTAGTGGAATCTATTAACATACAAGACCATATTCTATTCCTCACCCCGAAAGTATGTTGACATATTTCAATAGTTACTGAAGACCATAAGTGTGCTAATATACCTATTTTATCCAACACTTGAGAAAGGCACTGTCATATTCAAGCTACCATCTAATTGAGTCATTAAGATATTATGATGATATAAAAGGGGTCACCTTATTAGGTTCCTATACAAGATTATTTTATCTCAAACTATGTGAATCCAATAATTATCTAGATTTCAACCTCCATCACATAACCATGAAGCACTATAAGGTCTCATCATGGGAATTATATAACACATGACCAGACTCAGGTTCATACCCCAACCAATGATGAAATTATTGATGCCCTATAATTAATTTTATGGGTATCAAAATAATCTTATGAATCCTCATAAATTATGAGTAATCATAAATTTATAAGGAGGTCCTCCTTAAAGTAAAAATACCAACAACAATAGAGGTCCTCTCCAGAGTACAAGACACAAAGGCCCTCCCCGTGGCCACATGAAGATCAATTGTGGAGGTCCTAAATATGGTGAATGAAATAGAGGCATTTCCCATAGCACAAAGATTAAAAATAAATAAGGTAATCCCCTTTCCAAGACATCAATAGTTGGAAACCAAAGAGATCCTCCCAATGGGATCTAAGCTACATACCACAAAAGCCCTCCCTCTGGTGATCATTGAACATTTTCCTCCTTAAAATGTCATCTAATCTTAGGATGAAGGCCCCCCTGTATCAAATTAATATTCAAATTACCCTAATACCAAGATGAACTTGATAATTCAAGGATATCTATGCCATGAACCACATTATTAACTAGAAAAATCCCATCATAGACAAAGGATAGTCCAAGGCGATAATCATCATCTACACCTCTCGTGGGTCATTGGTCCTATAATATAGCTGTGGATATCATAAAAAATATACTCTCATTGAAAAATAAATTTAAAAAAAACATTATGGTCATATTTGGTAGTGAAATAAACTTAAAAAATGAAGATAATTCCATCATCATATAGAAGGAATTGACCAAAGATAATAGACCAGTCTTGTTCTGGACCCGGGAAACTCCTTATTATTGCATTCTAGAATCATTAAAATAGGAATGAATACCTTATCTATGATATAACCTATGGTAATATCATTCATTTAAAATAAAAAACATTTTTCTTATCGATATTTTTCTAACCCCATCATTGTTATGAGTGGATTATATTACAAAGTCAATTGAACTACCTTCTTGGTGGCCTTAGACCCTAAGCTGGAAATGAAGTATGATTGCCTCTAATAGGAATGCCTTAATATCATGAAGGTGATCTACTATATTTATTCCTCACTTGATGTGTGCATTAGATGATTGGGAGAATATGGAGTGATACACATTAATCTATTTAATGACTAGTAGATTCTTCCAAAAAAGAAAACATGCAATTTAATCTCCTTAGACCATGTCAAAGATTCATGTTCTACATATTTTAGTAGGATTTTATAGGGAACAAATATTAATCATAAATCTTATAGATGATGTAATTTATGGGAGTGATCCATTGATAGACTCCTACATTATGATGTTAATAATGTCAAATAGTCCTCCAAGTGGAGGAAAGAAATGTATGAAACCATATAATATCCCACAATGATAAAAAATTATTTACTTGAAAAGTGACTACATTCAAGTCATGTTTTAATTGAGGTCAATTGTAATGAACCGATTCTGGAGCCCTTCCACTGGTACCCCGTACCCAGTTCGCCACATGACCTAAGGCTCATTTCCCCAAACACCAGAGGCTGCCGACTAGCAGCGAGGGACTTGGTAAGTTATTGGGGGAAACTATGCCCTCATTTGGTAAGGTATACAAGGCAAGAAAACCACAGTCAATGGAAGAAACAATAAACAACATACAAAATCTGAAACTAAATAGCAGAAGCAATGAACACATAATTATAATGATAATGATGCAGTAGGTACAAGTATCTATGAAAATAAGAAACCACAACAACATGCTGAAATAAAACTAAAAACAAAGTACGAAAGTAACAACAACTCCAGCAGCTTCGCAAGCCTAAGCTTGGTCCTATGCTCTCCAGCTCCATCCAGAAATCATGTACCTGAAGTAGAAGGGCCACAATCCCTATCCACACCTGCAACCATATAACCTGTTTGGGTTGAAAAGCAGGACCCAAACAGAGAGTGAGACTAATCCCAGTAGGCAATCACCACGAGATCTATTCCCTAATGTCAGTGAGTAATATAGAAAAAGTAAAGGAAATAAATGCAGTAGAGAAGCAGATGTACACTAAAGTAAGTAATCCTTCCAAAATCCATTCACATTTATTTATTAGTTCAGTACAGTCATTTATCTATCAACCAAGGAACCTAGAAACAACTCTATACTCTGAAGGCAAGCAAGTAATCACAACAGGTAACTCAGCAGTCTACCTAAATAGAAAGTAGTGCAAACCCAAGCCTGTTTTTTGGCTTGGTGGACTCGTCACAACCAACCAACAAATAAAGCACTGACTCTCTATGTGGATCCTACTAGCAAACCCCTCTGGTCAAGTAGGCGTATAAAGGCACATACACTCTGGGAAGCTCTCACCGTCAATTACCCTGTGGTCTTGCAATAAAAAATATATACTCTCTGAGGATGAACTTACTTCTAATTCCCCCTATAGTCTCGCTACGTAACCAAGGACACTCTGAGGAAGCACAAAGTCCCATCCCCTTAGGTCCTGCGATCGATACTAATTATAACAGACTCTCTAGGGAAACCCTAATCGTCAATTCCTCCTTTAGTCTACCACTCCAGGTTCACTCAGCCCTGAGCAGTTTAGTCATGCGTAATCGACTGTTATCAACCTAAGTAAGTTCAGCAACAACTTGGATAATAGATACAATGCATCCAAAAGCATATAACCAGTAGGCAATACATGCATTCAAGTCAACAGGGATACTAGCAATGTGCAAAAGGGTTGCCTCATAGGCAAACCGTGCCAAACGGCAATCAACAGCCAAAACTAGGGGAATCACCCATGGGTGATCCTCAAACATGCTATCAAGCAATAATTAATCATCTAACAACCTAAAGCATACAAGAAATCCAAGTCAAATAACAAAACAGGATCAAAACCCAAACCTGAGATACCCGATACGTGGGTATCCGACACTTTTGCACCAAAAACTCAAATACATTCAATGTAGGGAAAAAAACCACCTACCTTAATCCTAGGAGATTGATATTATTGAACTTTGGCCTCTGAATCGGCCTAGAATGGAGTAAATCTGAAAAAATATCTAAAAAGTTCAACCTTAAATACCTCTCACAAGAGGTGGAATCAGGAAACATGGCCAAAGAAGAACCAAGAACTCACCGCTACGATTCAATTTCACCCGACGACATTCGATTCGGAAAACCGGTGAAGGATCGGTGGCTCGGAGAAGAATTGGCTCTCTAGGTCACTCTGGACGTAATTAGGCAGAGAAGAAGATGAAAATGGGGATTAGGCGTGACCCCGGTCCGATTAATGAAATAAAAAGAAAAGTACACGGCGTGTACTTCTTGAGTACACGGCGTGTACTCACATTTTCCGTACACCATATTAATCAGACTCCACCTCACCGCTACACCCCATGTGACTGGCCCGGACACAGCCAGCACCTGGACTCGAGTGGAAGAAAAGCACACAGCGTGTACTTACAAAATTTCTAGATTCTCCTATTTTTCTAAAAAACGGCCAGAAAAGGAAAATATACCTGAAAAGAAGGTCTGAGTTCTTACATCCATAAATTTCAAAAATCCATGACACCAAATGACTCTATTGGATAACATAAGAAACCCCAAACCATAATGTTGGGTGCATTTTTACCGCTATGCCCTGTTGAATTACAAAATACAAAAAGGATCTGATATGTGATGGTTTTTGGACTAATTAAACCACACAATAATGGTATTTCGGAATTATTTCCCTTATCCCTTTAACTAAACCATTATCCTTCATATTAGAGTTTTATTAATATGGATATTCCACATAGTTCATTCTAGTATGTGATCCATAACTTTTATTAAGAGTCAATTTGATAGAATCCACTGGACAATCTCTCTAGGTCACCATATATCAAAGAGAGTAGGTGCATCCTCTTAGGGTTTTTAAGAAAAAATTATCCACCAAGAAGGTAAATTTCAATGAGTATTATTAAATTTCCTTTGATAAACATTCTAATTAATAAAAATCCCCTTAAAACTCTAATGAGTATAGAATTTAGGCCATGTGATTCAAGTAAAAAAATATCATTATCGTCTGCATTATGGATAAACTTGAGAATGGACCTGATATAGAAGAACATGATGATGATACATCCTCTCAAAAAATGGTCCACAAAAAAATATTTAAAGATGATTTTACCATTGGAAGGGTGTATCCTAAAACCTTAAATATAGTTTTCCCAACTACTATTATCCCACAAAATACACTAAAATATAACCCTCATAGTTTGAAAAATGATGTGAGGTCACTATGGATTAAAAGGGAAAACACACCCCTACTCACTGTTTCAGGGGATGAAGGCCCCATACCAAAAATTTATAGGAGCTGTAGAAATGATGACTAACAGTAGTATGGATGAATAACAACACCAAAAATGGTACTATAAAAATGCGTACTTTGACAAGGTGATATAACAACATAAGAATAATAAAATTGATTCGTTATTATAGCTCTGTAGACTTACTACCATAATATATAAATAAAAGTGGATCTACTATGTGGATTTTAGCACCATATTAAAGTTGTTTACTATAGAACCACATTAATTTTTTTGAGTTCATTTTTTAGTTGGTTGTTTTGTAACCCAAATAATGTCTCCTACATCTTGATACTAAAATTAGTGAATTGTCATAACCTTTCATGGATTTAGGGATTATTATCTAACCAAATAAATGTCTATTCCTTGTAAAATTCTTCTTGTTATTTTGTTTTCCCAATTTTACTCTACATATAGAAAATAAATTGTTATTGGAGATCCTACCATTTTTTTAATAGTGAATTACTTATATTATAGATATATTCATGATTTGGAAGATCTTCCAAATATACATTATCCACATTCCAAATGAGATTTATCCAAGGATAAAGGGGAAACATGGTTATCTCCCACCCACTACTTAAAGAATTTGATCATATTTATGTTAAGGATATGCTAGCTCAATACCAAATTTAAATGGGTAAATTGAAGTGAATCAACATTTAATTACTCATTATAAATATGTTTTATGAATATATCTCCTAGTTTGAGGCTAATGTATATCCTTTAATATATATCCAATATGATTGAGCTTCTTATCCCATAAAAGTAGAGACCAACCACCCAAATAAAAATGACCCATACTTTTCATAAATAAATATTTCATCTTATAAGATGACTATTCATTACATGACATTACAATTCATGATATAATCATTTAGGTCCAGTATATTTGGATGCTTGGACATATAAATAACTGTTTCTGAAATGATCTACATCATCTCCCACTTAGTTCTTTATATCTATCACCCTTCCTAGATACATCATACTTAATTCCTTTATTCATAACATGGGGAAGGGAAAGGTAAGTACAAGTGATCCCAGATGCTCAGTAAGAGTAAATAAGAAAAATATCAATGATCACATAAACTTAAAATGGGAATAAGTGTAGGAGAACATTATAATCACATTTTAAAACCATACCATACATATCAAAGATAAAAATCATGATTCATAGAATAAATATTGGCAGTTAATAAGAAATGAATCATAAATAAATCAAATAAAATGATCCATGATATCATAACATTGGAATAATACATGAAATCATGGAATACACATAAGTATATAAAAGAATTTACATAATGGTCATGACTGTCATAGAGGAATAAATTCACTTCCCAAACCATAAAAGTAGTCAAGGTTCACTCTCTAGACTCTAATAGTGGATATAGACCCTTATTGAAGAGGATTTAATCCTAATTACAGTCCTGTTTAAATCATTAGATACCTATAATTACCCAATGCATTGGAGAGATACATAATTTTTATCCCAAACATCCTCGGTTATAACATAATGACCACCCTTAGTTATAATGTTACCACTAGCCTTGGTTATAACATAATCACCATCACATAATGAAAACCATAAATATGTGTTCCAAAATATCATAAATCATTTTTCATATCAACACATCATAACCCATGAAAAAAATGGTTTTCATAGACATTTCATCCTTTCATCATTACATAACCCATGAAAAATAAATTGTTTTCATAAACCTCTCATAAACATAAAAAATAAACATCTTGATAAATATTAATAATGATATCAATGGATATTATCCCCAATAAAGAATAATTAACATCAACGGATGTCTTCACATATAAAAATACCTTTAAAAGATCACTGAAATATTTATTTAGGAAAATAACCATTCCATTTTGAAAATCACATTTAAAATAAAAAATTTCCAAAATATTATGAAACATATTTTATTTTAAAATCTATTTGGAAACATTAAATTTATACTTCAAAACATTGAGTGTTAATGATGATTAAAAATTTTCTTCATGCTGTATAAGTTGAAAGAAAACACTCCGTTCACATTTTTATTGAAAGAAAAAAAGTACACCATTTGGAAAAAGACACGAAGATTCATTTTAAAACATTTTTTTAAAATTAAATCTTATTTAAAAATTTATTTAAATAATAATAGGGGAATATTAAAAACATTCTTGATAACATTTTATAAAAACATGGATATGGAAGAAAAAGTTTACTAACTAAATAGTAAAATATAGTTAGTTTTTCCTTAAAATGTTCATTCGACCTCTTGAGTATTTAGAGTGAAGGAAATAAAGAAACAAATTTATTCTTCAAAAAGGATAATAAAAATTTAAGTAATTAATTAAATAAGGACAATATAATTTCTTCTAATGTAAATTCAACTATAAACTATCCTAATTAAAATAGGATTAAAACATAAATCCCTTACACCAGAACATAATTCCTTCCTATGCGTTAGAACCCCTAGTATAAAAAATCTAAATTTATTATACATCTATAATTAAACCCCAATAACACATATCATATCATATATTATTTACTTATAACTTTTTATCCCCTATTTGTTAACAATTATTTTTTAAAATCACTATTCTTGGTGATAACTGGTTCTCTTTTCAAGTATTTTTTGGTTCATTAGTTCTTATCCTGGTACTTTATTCATGGTTAAATCATATACATACTATTAATCATTAAATAAATATCATATACAATTGTTATATACATATTTATATTCATCCATAAAATTAGTGATAGAAAAATGAATTACATTGTTCATGGAGACAGTAGGCCGTACATATGCATGAACATTAACCTAACTTTTTAATGTATGGAAAGAAATGAAAATAATAAATAATATTTAAATAATAATTTTTATATCATATATATAATATATATTCATTAAATAAAACCTCATTACCATGCAAGTAAAACATAAATAAAACACAAATCACATCACTTCATGGGGGTGGTAGTCGACACGTACACACGAACGACATTATCATTTTTAATGGTTTGGAAGGTAAAATGTTAGATATGATATTATATTTAATGTAGTATAATAATGCCATAAATTATATATATAACCATTAAAACCATCATAATAGCCATCCGTGAATAATGGTGGTGGAAAATGATTGGTATCCATACAAGGAGACTGTAAGCTGTATATACGACCAAACGATACATTCACTTATTATTTGATGAAAAGAGGGTGAATAAAGGTTGTTTTACAATCATAATAAATTTTAAATATATTAAGGATAATTAATTTATTATTTTATGAATTATATAACAAATATATTTTATTTAAAATAGTAATTAAAATGAAAGTGATCGGTTAAGGAGGTTACCTTGTATTTGAAACGACTCCTTTACATCTTCTATTAAAAGATCAAGGGTTTGTATTTTAAGAATAAAATCACCTATAGAATGTGTATAAGGGAGTATATAAGATGAAATTTCATAGTTTGGTCAATATAGAAGGCTCAAAGTGTTGTGAATAAAAGAAAGGAGGGTTTCCCTTTTAAAATTCAAGTGAGGGGCACACTCGTAATTTATTAAAATATTAAAACATAGTAAAGTAATACTAAAAATAGGTTAAAAATTTCCTATAGATGGGAAATGTATGAAATTTTATTTATTATCTTATCCCCTCCCCCTATTTTATTATTATTATTATTATTATTATTATTATTACTTAACTTAATAAAATATTATTTTCATAAAATATCATTATTTCCAATTTAGAGATGATTCATTTAATTTGACTTAAAATTCATAAATAAAAAGTTTGAATTCGGATAAAATTTATCAAAATAATAATAAAATGTCATATCAATCTAAAAAAATCATGTTACACATAACTAAATCAAATTATATTACCTTTAATATATTTAAAACCATTTATTATTTTTTTTATTGGAGAAATACTGCATCTAGGCTGCATAAGTATTTAAGATCATTATATAATTAATAAAAATTAGAAATAAATTTCTGTCATGAAAATAAGTACATTAAACTCAAAAAATACACTTATATTATTGCATAAATTTCTTTTGTATCTATGTGAATATAGAAGAGAAATTTAAAACTAAGAGAGTGTAATTTTGTAACTTGATTTGATTTTAATAATATTTAGGTCATTTTCATAAAAAATATCCCATAAATAATTAAATTTATATAATATTGTGAAAATTATAGAATATAATTCATCCAATAAAAATTAAGATGAAAAACTATGGCCTTATCACTTAGTTTTAAACTTGGTTAACACGATTTACCCTTACAGGGATAATAAGTTTTATTAAGGTTACTATTCATATTGAAAAAAAATTAAAGGAACCCATTTACAAAATTTAGACATCCATATTATAAATATGAAATAATTTTTATCAGATTAAATCTCTAAAATTAGAAGGAATTAATTTTAAAATAAGCGCGCAACATACGATGAAAACCTATTTTTAGAAAAATACATTTTTATGCATTAAACTTGGTTTTGTTATTATCCCATTACTAATAAATATTAAATGAACATTAAAACATTTTTTTAACTATAAAATACAAAATTTTTATTAAAATAATTTCTTAATAGTGAATATTTAAATTTATTAACTTAAGGAGAGAGTATGTGCATAAAAATAGTTTTTAAGAAAAATATATCTTTTAATTAAAATGATTTTTATGTTTATTTATAGTTACTTTACAAATAAAGAAATAATTTATACATTTGTAACCATACAATTTTAATAATCTATTTAGTCTTATTCATTCCATCAAATTCAATGTCTCAGAAATATAACAGTATATCTTGATTAATTTAAACTCGGTGTTGTGGTTATTGAATGCCGATAAAGAAATTAAATTTATTTTAAAAGAATATTTTATAAAATATCGATGTGCTACATTATAACCCATTAAAATTAATTTCACCTTCTAAATTCATCACTAAGATATAAAAAATGATGATATTTGTGTTTTGTTACAATGTTGAGTTTCTATATATATTTATTGAATTTGTGATTTTTCTAGAGAACATTCACCATGTGAGTAGCCTGGTCCCATAGAACTTTATCTCTAAAATACAAGACTTATAGTGGTTTTTCATTATTATACGGATCAGGTTCAATTTTTATGAAAATTTATTCTCGTACATGTGATGGATCATGTATATACTTCCTCATGAGAGATACATGGAACATATCATGGACTTAAGAGAGGTTCAGTGAAATCTCCATGCAATAAGATACCTTACATACTTGATCAAGAATCTCGAAATGGAAAATATACACAGGGATCAGATTTAATTTATTTTTTAATCTCATAAACTTATTCAATTGAGAAATTAATATAAAAATTATATCACATACATCAAATTCTATGTTAATTTGATGATTGTTTGCATAATTTTTCTGTTGACTCTGTCATTGGATTAATGTGTTAATGAATGGATATGACTTTCTCTGTCATTTCCCCATCTCTCTTAAATCCAAATATGTTTATTTATCCAATAAAATCCCAACATGTTGGATTTATACACTCCTTTCCATATCGATATTCCTAAAGAGACATCATAATCCTCAAGTGAAAGTAATTGTTGTAAGAAAAATCAATTAGAGGAAGGTGTTGATCCGAAAGACCTTCGAAATCTATATAACAAGATCTCAGAATATCCTTTAGGATTTTAATTGTTCTATCAGAATTACAATATGTATAAAGATTAAAATTAGTGATAAAACTCAAATCTATTTCTAGATCCTACTAAATACTTTTTCAGAACATGAATGTAAACCTCAGATCCTGGTCATATAAAATAGAATGTGGTACTAAAAAAACATTACAACTTCCTTAATATAAATTATAGAAAGATGATCTAGAGATAAATATTCTATAATGACAATTAAGTGTTATTATTTTTTAATAATACTAAATATAACCCCCATAACATTATTCCCTTTAGATGTTTTGGGGATTCTGACGACAAAATCCATGGCGATGTTTTTTTATTTCCATTCTGGTATGGGTAATGGTTGTAACACCAACTTAAACTTGTTTATATCTGCCTTAACTTACTTCCTTACCAAGTAATGATATACAAAATCTATAATATATCTATTCATGATATCGCACAAGAAATACTCTTTTAGATCTCTATACATATTTATACTTCTAGGTTGAATAGAGAATGATGAACCGTGAGCCTCATCCAATAAATCCTTATTAAAATCTGGTATAGATGGAGCACATACACAGTTCCTAAACCTTATAATTGCACCATAATTAAGGTTAAATTTAGGAAAATTTCTTTCTATAGTGACATAGGATTCTCAAACATAGATATGCAATTTTTTTAGATTAATATTCAACACATTACACAAAAAATTAATTAGGACAATAACAGTTTAGTGAATTTAGAGACTAATAATACAATATTCTAATTCGGTGAAGGATATTTAATGTATCTAAAAAAATATTCCCACTTAGTACTCTTCGTATACATACCCCACATAAAATATTTATTCATACCTTGTAGAGAGGAAATATAATAATGGGTGAGCTCAAATTCTCAGTGGAGGTAAACAAGGGATATATCCATATAAAATGAGAATATGGGTATGATAACATGAGAATAACATTTGAAAATGATACCCTATATATCATAGATTATAAACATGATTCATGGAATAAACCTTGGTTGTTCATATGACATCAATCATAATGATATCAAATAAAATAATCCATGTGAACATAAAATTGGAATAAGACATATATTTGTTGCATATACATTAACTTATAACATTATGAACATGTATAAATAGATAAAATATTTCTCATTAAGTTAAGGACATTAAATCAATCCCTCAAATAAACTTTTGTATATACAACCAGGTGAACACATAACATTATGTAAATAAAAGGAATGTCTATGCATAACACTATGAACATGTAATCAGGTTCATGCATAACATTGTGAATACGTGATAAGGTTCATGTATAACATTGTTAACATGTAATTAGGTTCATGAATAATATTTTGAACATGTAATCAGGTTCACAAATAACATTTCAGACATAAAAGATAGGTCCATTGATAACACTGTGAACATGTAATCATGTTCAGACATAAAATTATGAAAATATAATAAGGTTCACACATAACATATTTACTCATGAGTTATCCATCTTTAACCATTTCATTTGAGGGAGATATAGGTCCCGCACCTAAAATAATGGAAATACTTCATATGTGTGCAACAACATCATAATTTTTTTTTTCATATCATAAACCATGAAATGAAATGGGGTTCATAAATAGTTTACCATATCGTAACCTGTGGAAAATAGATAGGTTTTATAATCACTTCATCATTTCATCATGATATAACCCTTTGAAAATAAGTTGATTTCATATGAATTTAATCATGATATAACCTGTTGAAGAGAAAAAGGTTTCATAAACATCTTATCATGATAAAGAATTCAATGAAAGAATAAGAATAGTATCCTTGGGTTATATCACCAATAAATCATAAGTTAAATAAAAGGATGTCATCTTAGAATGAGATTGAGTTTTACAGAACATATAGAACATTTCTTGAGGAATATAAATTTTCTTTGAAAATAAAATTTTAAAAATAAAAATTCATAAAAATTTTAAAAAATTATTTTCTTTGAAAATAACATTGAAAAATAATAAAGGAATATTCAAAAAAACAATATCCATGTTAATAAAAAATTCCTTTCATTCCGTAGACATTAAAATAAAAATTCCTTTCATATTTTTCATAAAATACAATTGAACATAGTTTGAAAAAAGACATCAAAATTCATTTTAAAAAAATTTCTAAAAAATTTAAACAAGGGTAAAAATGTCTTTAATAAATAATTTTAATAATGTAATTTTTTGGAAAACATTTTTCGGAAGAAGAATTGTTTTCGACTGAAAGAATGAATTTTCTTAAAAACATTATTTTGAACACTAGAGTACATAAAGAGAGGAAAATTAAGGAAAAAAAATATTTTCCATAAATAAACATAGGAGAAGAAAATTCATGAGTTTCATATGATATGGATCATAATATTTCATCATCGGAAGGATACAAATAAACAATCCAGATAAATGATGATATTGTATCAAAAAAACCATTACAACTTTGGTAACATTGAATCATAAGCCCCAGGAAATAATAACCTTAAATGAAACAGAAAATATAATTAATATAATTATATTAATTATATAACATGTCAATGTAGAGTTATATATATATCATAAAAAAAGATAGGTTCATAACACAACATATATCTCAAAGAAGGAAAACTGAGACAAAATTCCCTTTACTCTTTGGTAACATTTGAACTATAAACCCCAAGAAAGAGAGATACAAAAATAGACATTTAAATAAACATAAATTTTAGTATAAACCTCATAAAATACATTCATTGGAATTATATAGGACATATTAAAGAAATAAGGGGTGAATATGGTTTGTGTCTCATAGAAGTCAAAAGTGAGAGGGAAATCCCTTACCAATTTAGTAGTCATTTGAATTTTAAGAATCAATAAATAATTGCGTAAAATTAAACTATAAATTTCATTAAATTTTTTTTATTTATTATATAACATTAAAAAAAAATAAACTAGTTATGAATTTGCATATGTATCCTAGAAATAAAAGAGTGAATTAAAATCCCTTACCTTAAGTATCAAATTTATTCTTACATGTTATTTTATCAATAATAATAAATATAATTTTATTATAAACATATTATATAACCATAATTATGTATATGATATCATATATGATTTACTTATAACCATATATTAACTATTTATTAAAAATTACTTGTTAAAATCAAGTTTTAGGTAGTAACCGCTTTGTTTTTTGTATATGTTTTGATTCATTATTTTTGGTCCTCTTACATAGATCATGGTTACATAACCTTTATAAAAATAATCAAGAAATAATTTTCATATTTATAAATCAATTATAATTTTAATAATAACCATGAAATATGATTTTGAGAAATTAAGTATGTTATGATTATAAAGATGGTAGGTCGTATGTAGACATGAGTAACATTTCCATTTTTCAATGATAATTATGTAAAGTAGATAAGTAATATTATATATTTAAATAATGATAATAATATAATAAATAAAAAAATATTCCCTTAAATATACTTATAAATATCGTCCACGTGGCGTGGTGATGAAAATAGATAGTCACATCGCTTCAGGAAGGTAGTTTTCCACACACAGATGAATGATTTAATCAACTTTTAGTGAGTGAAAAGGTAAGAGAGGAAATGATATATTATCTTTTAATAATTATAAATATGTAATTAAAATCATAATTATGTCATGTATATAAAATATATTCATTAACTTTATCCTTATTATTTTTAATGTAAAGCATTAGTTAAAAAAATTATATCACTTTATGAGGTGATAACCCACCATGCATAGGAATGATGTTATCGTATCCATTACAAAATGAAAAGTAAAAATTTCCATGTTATATAATTAATTTAAAGGTAAAATTATGTAATAAATACATTATATAAACTTTTTATACATCATTATACCCAATCATGATAGGTGGTAATAGAAAAATTAATGACATCAGTTCGCGATTCGGTAGTCCGCCGTACACATGAATGATAATTTCGTAACCCAATTAATGAAATTGGAGATGGTTTTATTTGATTAAATTAACAAAAAAAATATATTTATATTAAATACACTTAGTTTATTATATCAACCTGGTTTAATAAGAATTTAAGTAGGTGGAAGAAGATAAAAAATAAAAATGCCCGGTGAAGTACGTTACCCCTTCTTCAGGTAACCTACTTAGGTTTTCACCAAAAGCCTTACTAGGTTAGATATATACCCAAAATAAGGATTATCAGATAATAAGAGGGATGTTTTGAAGTTTTTTTTAAGATCCTAGATGAACCAAAATGGTTTGAAGGTGTGAAAAACATAGGATAGTGGTGGCCTTTTATAAGTGATATGAGTGGAACACTTGTAATTTTTGAAAAGAAAAAGGTACACCCACATTTTTCACATAAGAAAAGGGTCCAAGATGGATTATTTGTGAGACTTTGAAATTATAAGGTCAAAATATTTCCATAAAATATATTTTATTTATGTTTTTAGGGTATGTTTTCCCTTTCCATTTTAGTTTAACTCTTAGTAAACCCATTTTTACCTTAACACCAGTAAATATATTTTACTATTTTTACTATTAATTTTGGTAAAAAAGTTATTCTAAATTATTATATAATATATATTATTATGATTACATATATGGAATACATTTTTACAAATTAAATTCATATATTTGACTAAATTTGGTTTAAAAATAATCCCACAGACGTGATGAGAAAGAATGTTTTCAATGAGAAAATGACAAAATTTTACTAGGGTTTTATATCAAAATTAAATATAAAAATGATTATAAATAACTAAATTACATTAATAGATATATAATTGAGATAATTTTAAATTGAAAAAAAATAAAATATAATTTAACTTTATAATTAATTTAAACAAAATGTTAGTTTTCAATTAAAATTCAAAATTTTGCACCATTCATGAGGAAAATTATCTTTTCAGAAAATCATCAAAAAATAACCATAAGATGGTTTTTAAGTTATTATTTAAATATTGAAATTTATTTTTTTCAAATAAATTTTCTAAAATTTTCTAAAATTATTTTAAAATTAAGTGCATAAAAAGGCAACAAACCCACTTTTTTAGAAAAATACTGTTTTTAAAAGAAAAATTGGATTTATTATTATCACCTATATAGAAAACACACAAAATTATTGTTAAAATTTTATCTATTATACAATATATAAATTTTATTAAATAATTTAATCAAATTTATTTGTTTAATTTATTGAGGTAAAAGGTGTTTTTGTGCATAAAAATAGTTTCATTTTGAAAAATATTTCCTTTATTTCCAAATTGTTTTTATCTTCATTTATAATTAACTGGTCACCAAATAATTAATTTAATGTACATGTTTTGAACATATATTTTCATAATTTAATTAATTAAATTCATACCCTCTATTCCATAGTCTAGGATATGACTATAATTTTAAATAATAATGTATTAACAGCATGTCACATTTCATTTAAACTCATTTTTGCGTGTAATGAAAGATAAAATTAGTGTTGTCTGTCACACAAGATAAACTCAGTGTTTCATATAATGAAAAATATTGAAAATATAAAATATATTTGGAAAAAAATATTTTAAAAAAACTCAGGGTGTTACAGTCTACCCCCCTTATAATGATTTCTCCTTCTAAATTCATAATTTTATTACAAAAAACAATAGATACTTATTCCTCATTACATACTTAGTTTCCCATATGGAATCATCAAGATAGTTATTTCTCCACAAAACATTTACCAGGTGAGTGGTATTTTTTAGTACTTTCTCTATTTAATCCATAATGTCAACTGATTGTTCCTTATAAGAAAGATCATGATCTAGTGGTATGATCCGAGAGTTTGGTACACGTGATGGATTCAATTTGAACTTCCTCAAGATATATACATGGAATAATTCATAAAACTATGAGAGTTTTAGTAGAATCACCAAGAGATAATATAAAGTCTCAATGTGATCATTAATTTCAAAGGGACTGATATACCAAAGACTTAGTTTTTCCTTCTTTCTTATATGGATAAATTTGTAGAACGTCATTATCACCAAATTAAAATCCAGGATCAGGTATATGATTATCTTTATGACATTTTTGTCAAATTTTCTTATATGTGTTGCTAAATGGTTCTACAATTTTCTTCATTTTTATTAGCTAGATCAGTTTTCAATAGATTTATTTCTGTAACTACATTATAGTACATTTATGTTCCATAATTCTTCCCACAAAGGGGTTTATAAAGAGTCATCTAAATGATTGAGTGAAAGCTATTGTTATAAGAAAACCCAAATTGAGGATAGTTTTGTTCCCAAACACCTTTTAAATCCATAGAATAATATATTTTGATATCCTCTAGGGTTTTAATTGTTCTCTCAGATTTAACATCTATATAAGGATAATACATAGTTCTAAATCTCTACTCTTTATAAAGATCTCGAGTAAGACTTCAACAAAATTTCAAATTAAACTTAAGATCCTGATAAAATATAGTATAATTTTTACTCCATGTAATCCTTAACACACAATTAATTTTTCTCATGTAATGATTATCCTAATAGAAATTTTATTTGATAGATATAAAGTGTGTTGAATTCATGATGAGATCAACTACAACCCATAATCAACACAACATCAAAGATAATATAAACCATAAAGGTTTCTAGTAAATTATTCTTATGTCCACAAAGTGTATAGGTATTCCTCATTAAATACATTTTTACCCAAAACATACACAAAACCATTGGGTTATATTGCAATAAATGTCTCCCAAAATTTCTTTAATCTTGGTAAACTCCCAATGTATAAAACCTCAAAAGGGGTGTCAATGACTTTGAACATATGATCAACCTTAAACTCATAAACCCATGATGGTATAAATAACTCTCAAGTTAATATTATATTGAGACATATATTCTTTAAAAAATAATAAAATTCTTAGATATTTCATGATTATTATAACCAAAATACCATTGGTATATACTTCTACAACATAATTCTTGAATCTAAATACACAAAAAATTTAATCCTTCCACTTCGAGGATTGGCATGGAATAGGTACTTACTTGGTATAGAAGTTAATTTTTGGTCTAGGTCATTGAGTTAGATAATGTCGTTGTTCTCCAAACATAATACATTGAACTCCTTAACAATTATTTAATATGACATTATTTCCCACATATATAACACCTTTCCTTCCATTTATTATATTCTTATATGTTCTTCTTCCTGCTTTCTTGACATCTAGGAAGCTAAAACTTATTTCCTCTATTTTTATTACCAAATAAAATTCCATCAAATACCATTTTTCTCTTACTATATGTGTTAGGAATCTCACCAAAGTTCACATTGTTAAAGATATATTATGATAGCTAATTAGGTATAATCACAATATATTTCTCTCTAGTCATCATCTAATTTGGTTTCTCATATTCACTAAATTTTACATTAAATTCAACATTAATGAGATTCCTTATAGTTATATCCATTGAATAAACCAGATTTCATAGTGCAAGAAATACTAATCATACTGGAAAACCACATAATCATGAAAAAATCACTTTTAAGATATCTAAATCATGACACCTTATTTTTAATCTATGACATTTAATGTTTATACTAGGTCATTCATAGTAATCATCTATTTAAATCCTTCTTAATGATTCAATTTTTTTTGAATTTACAAATCATATCCCTTGAGAGTGTCAAACCCAGTGTGCAATAAGGCCCATTTTCGTGCAACAGGCGATGATCGCATCTAGCTAAATGAACCATTTTAGAGTTATTACCCCTAGATACCTCTATTACAAATCCACACACACTTTTATTATATATAAATGGATATATTTTATTATAAACCACCATCTCAATCCTTTAATAAAATTATAGTATATTTTACTATACTTTAACACATCCTTAGACTTACCCTTAGAGAAATCCCTAGTCACATACTTAGAAATACCCCTAGGGATCTCCCTAAAATTTTCTCATCTAACTTTCTAAAGGTTTACCAAATCATTCCTCTGATACCATTGACATGGACCCACGATTATCATATATATATATATATATTAAATATTTTTAGATGAATATTAAATACATTACAAAAACACATTCTTGTGGACTCTAATTGTTTAGGTACTTTGTGGACTAGGTATAAAATCATCTAATTTGGTGAAATATCTTCACTATTTCTCAAAAGGATCTTCTAATTTAGTACTATTTATATACATACCTTACAAAAAACCATGATTCATAATGTGGGGAGAGGAAACATAGGAAAGGGTGAGCTTAGTTTCTCAATAAGGTTAAACATGGGACATATCCATATAACATGATCATATGGGTATAAAAACATGAAAATAACATTTGAAAATTACAACTTACATATCCGAGATCATAAACCTGAGTATAAATTATTGTAGTTTATAAGACATGAATTATAATGGAATCAAATAACATGAGAAATGATAACATTACACTGAAAAAATACATATATTTTTGGTAGATACATCATATTATAACATTGTGAACATGTATAAATGGGTACAGGCAAACACATTAAGTTAACAAACTGAAATAAATACCAAACATAAACTTACGAACATGAAACTAGGTACACACATAACATTATTTACATGAAAGACATTCCTAGACATATCATTGTGACATTCAATCAGGTCTATGCATAACATTGAGAATATGTAATTATGTTCATGCATAACATTGTGAACATGTAATTAAGTTCATGAATAATATTGTAAATATGTAATCTAGTTCACGCATAACATTATGGACATGATAGATAGATCCATTCATAACACTTTGAAAATGTAATCACGTTCAAGAATAACATTGTGAAAATGTAATCGGGTTCATGTATAACATATTTACTCACAAATTATCTATCTTTACCCAATACATTTGAGGGAGATATAGTTCCCACCCATCAGATAATGAAAATAATCTATATATGTTCCAAAATATCATAGAAAATTAATTATATAATAACCCAAGAAATGATTTTTTTCATAAACATTTAATTTTAATATAAAATATGGAAAATAGATAGGTTTCATAATAATTTCATCATTTCATGAGAGCATAACCCATGGAAAAAATAAGTGGATTTCGTACGATTTTTATTTTGGTATAACCCATGGAAAATAAATGGGTTTCATAAACATCTTATCATGAAAAAACATTTGTATATAGAATAATAATGGTATCCTTGGTTTATATCCCTATAACTTCATAATTTATATCAAAGGATGTCATCTTATATGGATAATGATTTTTAAAAATCACTTGAAGAATTACTTGAGAAAAATAACTTTTCATTGAAAATAAATTATAAAACTAAAAAATAATAAATAATTTTGAAAAAAAGTTTATTTGAAAATAATCTTGAAAATTTATAAATAAATATTTGAAGAAAATAATGGCCATGAAGACTGAAAATTCCTTTCTTTCCGTACACATTAAAACACAGATTCCTTTCACATTTTTGGTAAAATCCAAACATGAATTATTTGGGAAATGACTTGAAGATTACTTTCAATTTTTTTGTAAAAATTTAAAAAATGGGTCACATTTAATTTATTAAATAATATGAATAATGTTAATTTTTTTGAAAACAATTTAAAAAAACATGGTTTTGGAAGAAAAAGGGTTTTCGACTGAATAAATGAATTTTCGAAAAACAATTATTTTGAACTCTTGAGTACATAAGGAGGGAAAATGAATTGAAACATTTATATTTAGGACATAAAAAGAGGATAATAAAATTAATGAGTTTCTTGAGAGGTGGCTAAAAATATTTTATCATTAGAAGTATAAACATAAATAATCTAGATAAATGATGTGATTGTATCATAACAGCGTTACCACTTTGGAAACACTGATTAGTAAGACCTATGAAAGAATAAAATTTAATAAATCTTAAAATATCATGAATAAAATGAGATTCATGGTATAACATGTCAAATGAGTGGTATATACACTTCATATAAAAATAAAG
Organism: Viscum album; assembly: GCA_963277665.1. Lineage (NCBI taxonomy): Eukaryota > Viridiplantae > Streptophyta > Magnoliopsida > Santalales > Viscaceae > Viscum > Viscum album. The sequence continues at coordinate 1,370,334,357 of OY728141.1, read as the reverse complement.
GTACATAACACAACGTATGTCTCAAAGAAGGGAAATTGAGGAAAAATTCCCTTTTCGCTTTGGTAGATTTTGAACTGAAAACCCCATGAAATAGAGATCATAAAATGGATATTTAAATCCCCATAATTTTTAATATAATAAAAAAAATATATTCATGGTCATTCTATACACTACATAAAATTAATAGGTGGTAAATATGGCATGCATCTCTCAAAAGTATAAAAAAAGATAAAAATACCTTACCACTTTAGTAATATTTTGAATTGTAAGACCCAATAAATAATAGCATAAAATTAAACTATAAATATCATGAAAAGTTTTATATTCATGATATAACATGTCAAAGGGTATTTATATATACCATATGAAAGAAACATGTTTTGAATTTTCATATGTATTCGATAAATAAAATAGAGATAAGAAATCCCTTACCTTAAGTACCAAAATGCTCTGTACACATACAAAAATAATTTATAATAAATAAAATTTCATCATAAATATATTATATAACCATAATTATACATATAATATCATATATTATTTATTTATTACCATTTATCACATTTTTATTAACAATTTATTGTTAAAATCACCTTTTATGTAATAACAGCTTTGGTTTTTGTGTTTGTTTTGATTTTTTATTTTTGGTCATCTTACTTAGATAATATTAAAATCATATATATAATAATAGTCATCAAATAATTATTATATTTATATAAAAGATATAATTTTATTACCAATCATGAAATATGGTTTTGAGAAATGAAGTATGTGGCGATTAGGGACATGTTAGGTCGTCTGTACGCATAAGTTACATTTCCATTTTTAAAAAATAATTATGGAAAGGAGTTAAGTAATATTTTATTTTAGTTAATTATAATGATATTTTATTTTAATTAATGATAATAATATTATAAAAAAATATTGTTCCTTTAAATATACTTTTACAAATCATCAATGTGGTGTGGCGATGAAACGAGTCACATCACTTTGTGAAGGTGGTTGTCCACACGTACTCGAATAACATTATAATATTTCAGTGAGTTAAATGGTAATAAATAAAATGATATATTATACTTTTAAGAATGATAAATATCGAATAAATATTATAATTATTTCATGTTTGTAAAATATATTACTACATTTATCCTTATTATTTTCCATGTAAAGCGTTATTGAAAATGAATCACATTATTTACTGAGATGGTAGTCTACCTTACACACAAACAACACTATCGTATCCCCTATCAAATAGAACATAAAAATTTATATATGATATAATTAATATATAGATATATTTATGTTTTAAATATAATATATATACTTTATTTATATAATCATACCCTACCATGAGATTTGGTAATGGAAAAATGAATGGCATCGGTTCGTGAGGTGGTAGTCTGCCATACAAACAAATGGTGACTTCATAATCCATTTTATGGACGTATAGATGGTTGTAGGTAATGAAATTAACATAAAAACATATAAGTTTATCTAATAAACTAATATTACTATATCTTTATAGTCTAAAAATAATTGAATTAGGTGTAAGAAGAAATAAAATAAAAATTCTCATTGAAGAACGTTACATCTTATTCGGTTAACCTCCTTAGGTTTTCACCAAAATCCTTCATTGGTTTTTATAGTTTAAAAAAATTAGGATTATAGGATTAGATGTGTGATTTTGGGAAGTTATTTGGGAATAACTTGTCTCAAAAATGGTTTTTATGGTGTGAATAGATAAGGAGAGTGGGTGGCCTTTTATAAGTCTGATGAGTGGAACACTTGTATTTTTTGAAAATTAAAAGGTGTAACTACATTTTTCATATGGGAAAATGGTCCAAAATGGATTATTTTTTAGATTTAAAAATTATAGGGTTAAAATATGTCTATAAAATAGATTTTATACAAGTTTTTATGTGATTTTAAACCTTGTCATTTTACTTTAACCCCCAATAAACCATTTTTTACCTTAACCATGGTAATTTTTTTTATTTTTTTTGCTATTGATTTTTGAAAAAAATTATGTCTATATCATTAGATAATATAAATTATTATAATACAAAATATTTAATACATTTTTTCAAAATCAGTTCACGTAAGTGAAAAATTTTAATTTATAATTAAACTCGTTGACATGATGAGAAAGATGGGTTTCAAAGAGAAATTGATCAAATATTTAAAAGGTTTTTATTTTATAATTAAATATTAAAATGAACCTTAAGATAATTTTAAATTTATTATTTTTTTCTATTCATAAAAAAATTAATAGTTTCATAAAATTTTAAAAAATTAACCTTATGATAATTTCAACATAATGATATAAAAAATGAACATTATTTTTTTGAAATAAATTTTTAAAAGTGAAAAAGACGACAAAACAATTTTATTTAAAAAATACATTTTTTGTATAATTATATTTATTCTTATTTCTTTTATAGAAAAAACATAAGATGAATGGTAAACATTTAATTTATCATATAATATAAAATTTTCATTAAAATCATTATATCAAATTGATATTTTTAATCTGTTGAGGTAAAACATATTTTTGTGCATAAAAATATTTTTTAGAAAGAGATTTCCATTATTTTCAAATAGTTTTTATTTTAATTTCTAATTAATTAGTCACCAATGAATTAATTTTATATACATGTGAAGACCATATGTCTTTATAATTTATTTAATATTATTCATACCCACCATTCTAATTTCTTGGAGATAACTATCATTTTAAATAATAATATTTTAATAGTATGTCACATTTTATTTACACTCAGTGATATGTGTAATAGAATATAAACTTAGTGTTTCATATAATGGAAGATAAACTTGGTGTTGTGTGTAATGAAAAATATATAAAATATTAATTATATTTGTAAAAAATATTTCAGGAAATATCAGGGTGTTACACTCACCTCCTTTTGTTGTTCCATATCTTCCTTCCATGCCTCTTTAATATACAATTGGGTTGATGGTTGAATTATCATTTTATAAAGAAAATATTTCTCCCCTTACTTAAATAATTCAAGATTTATCCATCTATAATATAAAAATATCAGATATTTTGTGATCTTCATCATAGATATGTTAATATGATCCTTTCAAGTCCGAGAATATGTGTCACGAACCGGCCTGGTCCGCCATCCAAACTGACACCAGAACCAACGCTAGGAATGTCCTAAAGGGTATCCCGAATCCCCACAAACTAGAAAATAGTTCTTGGGAATCATTTAAGACCTTTGGGAATGGTTTATACCATGAGGTAATTAACCAACATTAAACAATAATTGCATCACATCACATCCAATAATCATAAAAAAATAGACCAAGGAAACACTACAAGTATGAGTTAAAATTTACCATTTATGACCAAAAATAATAATAAAAAAGGGTAGAGGAACAACTAGATGAACAAAAAATCCACATATGATATGTGTCAACACGCAATTCAACCACCATCAACACCTGACCAAGGATCCACTAGCACATAGAGCCACCAATGCCACCACAAAAAGTCATTCCTTAACTAGAGTCTAAAAAAATAGATATATAAACACCTGTGATTATATACTGGGTGTGAACTAGAGTTCCCATTAGGATACCACCGAAAGATTCCATGAAATTTCATTAAATGAAAAATCAACACACTTCTTTTTAAATTTTTTAATTTTAATAATTTTAAATGAAAATAGTTTTTATCAACATGTAATTTTGAGAAATTTATATATAATTTTTAAAGGTTCAAAACAAAACAATGGCACCATGGGAGACTCCCTATGTAGTTTAGCATTTGGGGACCTAGTATACTTGTACGTCTGTGATCAAACCATAAAGAACTTTGTTGTTAATGATCCACTAGAGAGGTCACAACTAGAGTTCTAGAATTCTCCAAGTAATCATCATTTTAGTTAGTATTATAGTGTGTACTTTCCGAAGATCCTGTGTCAATAACCATTCGACCCAAAAAATATACTAGTCCATAACATCCCACCTATAATTCTCATGGTTTCCAAATTTTCTACCCAATTTTAATGTCAAGAGAACACCTTTCAAGTAATCAAAATTCCATAAATTAAAACCACACCATCCAAAAAATAATTTACAAAAGTGAAATTCACCATTCAATAATGAACTCACACAAAAATACAAGGAAACACATTTTCACCACCTAAAAAATTTATGAAACTCATTTGGAAACCAAAGAAAGAATAATAAAATCATTAAATAATGTCAAGGAATGAAACCACCTTCCTTTTTCTTGAAATCACCCAAAATAAGGTGGAGAAAAACATTTCACGAAGGATAATCCCTAATGAAGAAAGATCATATGAAATCCATAAAGATCCAACCCAAAGAAATAGAATTTAACAATATTTAGGTTTTCCTATCAATTAAAGAATTTAGATTTCAATAAATTAGAAAGGGGGAACTAATAAGAATGGAGAATAGAAGAGATGATGAGATTAATTGGTGATTTATTGAATTATACAAGCTAAATAACCCTAGGTTTAGAGACAAAGAGAGAGTTTAAGGAATTGGAGGCACAACTAGGGCTGGGGAGACTAAATGGGAATAGAAATGGGTGATTAGGGGTTAAAATAAGGGAGGGAAAAACTAGAATTTTAATTTTTTAAATATCTGGATGCATAGTTTTCCTAGAGTAGGAGAAAACCGATGTGGTTAGCCACGTGATATGAATAGTACTATTATCATGGGCGTATGATTTGATCGGAGAGGTCCTCACACCTGTGCACTTGGCTGTGAGACCTATCCAGTTCCACTGTCCTCACCATACAATGTTCACTGGACTGGCTCATGGTTTCAAATAACCATGCACCAATTGTTTACCCCATTATTTCTATCCTCAAAGCCACAATTTTTCTCAAAACGCCTATTAAATCCCTATAATAAATAAGGGACCAAAAAGAAAACATAAAATACCTCAAAATTACACCACAAATGTGAAAATTCTCCCCATTATGAAAACTTTTCACCATCGTAACGTCAAAATAAAGTCCGATCATAGTATAAATGTGGATAATTCTCCTCTACCGAAGAATTTCATTCCCATGTCTTCTATTATTCATTACTGTTCTACCAAAGGACCCAAACCATTTAGATGGGTTCTCCCCAAAGCACTTTCTCCTAGGAATCCACAACCCGAACCAGGTGATTGACCAAAGACAAATTCGATTATATCTATACCTCTTACCAATTAAACACATGAGATGGGTATGAATTATACTTATTCAAATGAGATATGGGAAAAAAATCATGAATCACCATTAACTGTGAAGAGAATGATAACCATTATGCTACCTTTCCAATTATTTTGGTGATATCAAAAGGTCTGACATACCTCGGTGTAGGATTCCCATGCTTACCAAGACATTAGTGAACCAAGTGATGTGTAACCCTTAGGAACACCCTATCACCCACTGAGATTTTCAAGGATTTATGTCGCTAATAAAAATAGGATTTAGGGTGAATATACATAATCAATAACTACTACTTTATCAATCAAACCTTATGAGATGTTTATTGAAAAAGACTTGGTCCCAACAACGAAGTCTCTCCCACTTCTGTCCAACATAGGGGTGAATAACATGACCAAACATAAATCACCTCAAAGGGATCCATTTTAATTGAGGATTGGTAAATATTTTAATGAAAAAAATTCATAAAACTGAAATGGTTATCCCACGAGATTCGGAAATCCAACACTTACACGTAGAGCATGTATTAAATATTTTTGTTCAGGCACTCTATTTGACCATCTATCTGAATATGGTATGTCATAATATGTTTGAACTATAACCCCATTTTGTTCTAAAGGAATTCCCGTAACTGAGAGATAAATTTTTTGTCCATTTCTACGATGATAGCTTTCGACACACCATGAAGCCTAACAATTTATTACATATAAAACTTACCCATCTCACCCAATTTATTTTAATCTTTGATCAGGATGAATTAGGAAGACTTGTTCAAGTTATCAATAACCACCCAAATAGAATTCCTTCCTAGGGGTGTATAAGGAAACCCAATAATAAAGTCCATAGAGACCTCATCCCACTTTCAGGTTGGAATGGGGAGTGGCTAAAGAAAACCTGAGGGCCTATAGTTCTCATATTTAACCTACCAAGAAGTGTTTAATGTTGATACGAAGTTCGCTATGTCACTCCTCATACCTGGACAATATAACTATGATTGCATGTTTAAAAAATATTCTGGTGGTACCGGGATGAATGTAACATTGATATTGGTGGATATTCTATATTAACACCTTCTAAAAGGGTAATGTTACCACGAAGAGACCCTTGAAACAAAGTATTCCATTAGAAGATAACAACCACTCACTGTGCTCCTCCACACAATTTGGTAGTTACATGGAGTGCTGACACAACTCATCATTAGAATGCTCCTCCATAATAATATCCAAAGGATAGGGAAAAAACTAAATTAAAGAAAATAATTTTCCTCCACTTTTCTTCTTAGCTTCCGGATTATTCTAGGAAAAAATCCCAATTTAAGTAAACTCATAAATGGACTCCTTCACAGCTTGAACCAACATCTTCTTACTTAAGGCCTTAGCTACCACTTTCTCTTTACCTATTATGTAGATAAAATAAATTTAAAACCAATGAAGATACTCAACCCACCAAAACTACCTTATATTTATATAATTCTAGGTGAAAATATAGGACAAACTCTTTTGGTCTTAGTAAACCAAAAAATTATCCTAAAGAACATATTCAATGAATGAATCACCGTTGGTAATTCTAGGTCATGGTTCGTCTAGTTCCTCTCATGTGGTCAGAGATGGAGAGAACCATACACCACCACATGGTCATCATTCATCAAAACAATCCCAATGACCATATTTGAAGTGTCATAGTAAACCATATATCCCAATACATATTCTGGAATGATCAAAACAGGGGATGTGGTTAGCCACCTCTTGAGTTTCTTAATAGATTACTAACATTCTATGCTCCATTTGAACTTCACCCCTTTTTGGGTAAGCACAGTCATGGGAGAAGCGATCTGAGTGAAGTACCTAACTAACAACCTATAATATCCTACCATGCCTAATAAGATATTGATATTGAATAAATTTCTTGATTTCTCCCATGAAAAAACTTCTCTTATCTTCTCAGGGGCTATTGAAACCCCACATTCTAAGATCACATGGCCTAGAAATTTGAATTCTCAGATGCATAAACAAAACTTAGAGTGATTTTAATAAAGGAATTGATCCTGAAGTGTTTCAAGAATAATCCTTAATTGTTTCCCATTATACTAACCTATCCCAAATTAGAATGGGATATCATCCAAAAACACCATGAAAAAGGAGTTGATGTACTAATAGAGCACCCAGTTTATAAGATCCATAAAAACTGATAGAGAATTCATCAATCTGAATGGAATGATCAAATAATCAAAGTATCCATACATTCTTTAGAAGGATATATTAGGAATTTCAAAATATCATACCCTAACCTGATGATATCTGGAGTTCAAGCTAATATTGGAAAACCACCTACCCCCTCGAGCTAATCAAATAGGTCATAAATTCAGGGAAATGGGTATTAAATCATGACAATGTCCATGTTCAAATTTCAGTAATAATTTCACACATAGAGGGATTAATCATCTTTTTATGAAAATAAGATTGAGGTGGCCCAAGATGAGGCACTCAAGAAAATGAAATTTTAATTCCCTCAACTTAGTTGGGGCAATATGATATAGGGGAAGATATATAAGATGTGTTCCTAGTGAAAAATAAATTGTGAAATCCACATATCCCTATGAGGGTAACCATGAGAAGTCATATGGAAACACCTATGGAAACTCATCTACTACATGAGGAAAAATAATCTCAGAACCCCTACCTTATCCTTTAATATAATATAAGAAACCTTAAAAGAAAAGTTATCTAGCTCGAGATGTGGTGGTCTAGCTCACCTTGACTAAGGATCCCATTTACCTTGAAAAACTCAAGTACTTCTATCAATTTCCATAAAATCGACTCACTGATAATAATCATTGTTGTGCTCCTTGAAGTGTACCATCTAGTATGTACTTAGGATCACATCAAAGAGGTCCATTTCCAGAACAAAGAAGTCCAATTCTAATTCAACTCCCGATAGGGTGAGAGAACATGATTGACATTTGAAACACAATTCCTACTTATTTCCAAGTGGAATAACTAACTATATAGAATATATCATGATCTCAGTTAGTAATATCAATAATTCCAAAATATGGGCAGAAAGAAAAATATTAAAAGCACTCATATGAAATAATGAAATATATATAGACGATGCAATGAAAATATTACCTCAAATAGTTACAAGTATTGCATATGATTCTACTGAAACATGATTCATAGCATAGAGGTGCCTCATATCTATTTGGAATTAAGAATAACTACATAATTTGGCCTCTTACATAAGATGACTCTACCCTGTAGTAGATACATCCCTGCCACTATGACCACTAAACTGAGAAACCCGGTTTTTTATGGTTTTGACTGAGCTATAATCCAACTATAAGATGAGTAAATTACACCAACATGAGATGGAAGTGTACTGCTATAAAACTACTAGAGATTACCCATAAGTCTAAACCTGTGAAATTTCCTATGTGGAGATAGAAAAACAGTTCGTATGGGTCTAGGTGTTCCACAATGATGGCACCAAAATGACCTAAAACCTCATGTTGCAATAAAAGGTAGTGGGATGAGTAACCAAATCTACTTTATCCCTTATTATCTTTCTTTATAGGAATACATTTCATCTTATATGCACTAGGACAACTTCGTCTCACTATTGAAACTACCCATGAAAAAATTGATTTACTAGCCCGATCAATCAGAAACATAAGAGATTGATCAACAACCTCAACATATGTATTCAACGTGAACAAGAATACCTATGATTATATTTATAGATGTAACTCCATTTCAGAATATTGATCCTTCAACTGGTCTTTATAAAACACCTTGGGTGAGAAACATACCAATTATGCAAAATGGTTGGCATATTACAAAATGGTGTGATACCCTTGATGGAGGTCCATAAACTCATGGGTCTTGGTATAGGATAATGTAATAGGGTTATAATACTAATTAAAGTAAACCTTAAAACATTTCCAATATATTTTTTCATTTCTCCCTTCCTAGACCACTGATTCACACCACCTATGAATGGGTCCTTCCAACATGAATGAATCACATTTCACCTTGACCAGATCATAAGTATCAAGAAACCCAAAAATATACAAAATATTTTCTATCAAGTCTTATACATCATGGGCGTATGATATTCCTTTGAAGGAAAGAGGTTTTTTATTGAGTAACTCCTGATATTTTTCCCTCTCTAGACTTGGTTCAATTTCCTTGGGATGAGTAGGACCAAGGCCCACTCTTTAATCCAATGCACATATAGTCTGAACCACTAACTTAACTAATCTCTATTCAACTTGTGGGGGATAATTCTCTTTTTATTCATCCCACGGTTTCACGGGAGGTCTCGATGGAGGAATGAAACTATATCAATTAACATGATATGAAAATTAATCAATACATCATTCATAAGGGTTTTCAATAATAACATTATTTTAAGCATCAATATAAATTGAAGTGAAACCATAACAAAAAAAAACAAAAAATTAAACCACTCCACCCCACCTTAGTGTCCATGCATAGTCTTTAGCCTATGAAACCCATCCAAAGGAAGAGTCAATCCAAATACCAAGAATCCCATGGTTAACCAAGGTATGTCACAAGGTGTGTTGACCATACACCCTATTCAAAACCAGAACCTCAAGCCATGACAAAATAGCTCTTATATATCAAGACTCTCACAAACAACATGACCCAAAAAGGAAAAAACTGGTTTTGATACCATTTTTTCATGAACCATTTCGTGCTACCATCCAAACAGACAACTGAAAACCAACTCGACCCATGGAATGGACCGAAGATAATTATTAGTCCCCAGAGGCTAGAAAATAGTTCCTGAGCATCGAGTGACATCTTTGGGAAGAGTTTAGTCCATGAAGCAATTAACCAATGTTAAAAAGTAATTCCATCACAGCACATCCAATAATATTAACACATTATATCAAGGTAACACTACAAGAATGATTTAACATTTAGCATTCATGATCAAAAAGAAAAGTATCAAAAAATGGGATGAGATCAAATAAAAAAACAAAACCACCACATTACATGTTGATCGAAACCCCATACCACACCTATAAAAAACTAACCAAGGAGATGTTAGCACACAATGACACCATCACCACCATGGAAATTATTTATTTTACCTGAGTCATTCAAAACAAGATCTACATACACTCAAGGGGGTATGTATGGTGTGAGTTAGAGTGCTCAGTAAGATACCACCAAAAGATTTCATGCAATAAAATTAAATGAAAAATTAGAATGTTGGTTTTCAAAGGTATTAATTTTAACCATTTGAAATTAAAACAAAGTTTATAAATATGTAAATTCAATCAATATAAATTTAATTTTTAAAGGTTCAAAAAAAAACCAAAGAACTATGGGAGACTTCCCAATTAGCTAGGTTATTAGGTACCTAGGATTGTCATACATCATTGATCAAACCACATGGAACGTTATAGTTCATGAGCCACTAGAGATGTAAAAACCGTAGTTATAGTAGTCCCCAATTTATCATAATTTTTTTATTTATTGTCGTAGCATGAACTTGATGAAGATATCAGGTCATTTCCTAACTGAACAAATCAACGTACTAGTCTATAGTTACCCACCCAGAGTTATATGGGTTCCCAAGTACTATATCCAATTCCCATTTCAATTGAATCTCCTTAATGTAATTAAAATTTCAAAAATTGAAACTGAACTTTACAAACAACCATTTACATAAGAAAAATTCACCATTAAATAATGAACTCACACAAAAAACAAAGGAAAACAGCTTTCACACTAGCTGAAAAATTTATATAATCCATTCAATGACCAATGAAACCATAATAAAATAATAAAATCATAAAATAATAAAATAGTGTAAAGGAATGAAACCTCCTAAATTTTCCTTGAAATCTCCCAAAACTGGTTGGAAAATGCAAGTCGCACCAAGGAGAAACCATATATAAGAAAGTTCACATGAAAACCATAGAGACCCAACCCAATGAAACATGATTGTATTGAATTTAGTTTATCTGATCCACTCGATAAGAGATAAATCAAGAACATAGAAATAGGTAACCAAGAATAATAAAAAATATAAGAGAGTGGGATCTTACTTGTTGATTTATTGAATAATATAAGCCAAAAAACTTATGGTTTAGATCCAAAAGGAGAGGGGAAAGAGATGGAGGTGCTCCTATAGTTGGAGAAACCGAATGGTTAGATAAATGGGTGATGTAAGGTTAAAATAATGGAGGAGAAAACATGAATTTCAATGTTTTTAAATATATAGAAGGCTTTACAGTTTGGAATCTTGGTCTGTCAGAATGTGCACCAACCATGAGACACATTTTTATAAGAGGAAATTTGGACACATGGTTTTCTAGGAGGGGTGAATTCCAATGCCCATAGTCGTGTGTCCTAAAAAATGATACTATCTTGGTCCTATAGTTTTATCTCAGAGGTATCCACACCTATGAACTAGTATAGACAACCAAGATAGTGACACTGTTCGAGCCACATGGTTTGCACTGTCCTTTATAAAGATTTCCACAAACTAATCAAGGTAATATTTAAATACTCAATTCATTAAATCCATGAATATAGTAGGGTAATTAGTATGACAAGGAGGAATCACTATAAATTTATAGTTTTCATAATTTGTATGAAATACTATCTTGGGTATATCCTTCTTCTTACCACACAATTGATGATATCCATAATTAATATTATTCTTGCAAAAGTATTGACCTTTATGAAGTTGATAAAAAAAGTCATCAATATAGGGTAGAGGATAATTATTTCTGATAGTTATATTTTAAAGTTCTCAATAATCATTACAGAGTCGTATTGATCCATCTTTCCTCAAAATAAAAAGAACTGGTTTACTGCATAGTGATGCACTTGGACAAATGAATTCATTTTCAAGATTATCCTAGAGGTGATTCTTCAGTTCATATAATTCAGTCAAGTCCATTATATATGGATTCATTTAAATATGTAAATAACTAGGTATGAGTTCTATTGAAAACCTAACTTCATGATTTGGTGTAATATTATATTTTTTTTCTAGAAAGGCATCAATAAACTGTCGCACAATCATCATATCTTTTTTGTTGGGTTTCTCCCCAAACATTTGAGATAAAAACCTTTTTAATAGGAATAAATTCCCATACAATAGATTTAATTTCAATTTTATGTTTATATTTATCATCAAATTAATATAAAATCATAGGTTTATTTTGAATATAAAACATGAATTAACTTGGTTTTTATTTTTGGATTTATGTAAATAAATCCAATACATGGATAAGATAACATCAAACCCAACTAGATATTGATTAACAATATTTGAAGGAATTAAATTCATATAAAATAAATTGGATAGTAATCATGTACATTGGATATGATCATTATACCTATAGGGGTTTTTATAGCTAACCCAAAATCTAATCATTGAGGTGGTGCTGTGTCACCCTTAGAAAATTATTCTAATATAAAAGAGTGGTTTAATCCACAAAAAATAAGAAACTAACAGTTCTAGAGTAGATGATAAGTGAACCCTTCACCACATAATTATTTTAACCCACATTATAATTTTAGATCCAATGATATTTCCCTTTTCATTATAGATTATGAGGTTGTTAATGTTGATTGTAAAAAACTTTCAGATTCAAGTAGTGGTTGACATAATTCTTATACTCCTGCATTTGAATAATTGGATCATGGGTGGTGAATTCGTTGGAACCTTCCTTTCCTCTATTATATCAAATGGACATTTTTCCACCTTTCTACATTCACTATATCTATAGATAGCCTTACTAAATTTAATAAACTTCCCATTTCAACTCAAGAAATTCCCATGATGTTTATTCCCACATTTCTTGTATGTAGGGAAATCTAATTTCATTCAACCATGTGACTTATTCAAGTTATCATGAGAATAAATCTTCATTTTCTTATTAAAACCATGGTTATAGTGGGAATATCTAATTTTACATTTCTTCCTTGAGTGCACATCAAATGATTTATTTTTAGCTTCTAAAGTCTCTTATAACTAACACCTTTAATAGACTTGGTTTTAAGCCAATAAAGAATAAATCAATTTTTATTTCATAGATGATAATTAAACTAGAAGTATACCTTAATATTCTTATAAAAATATATTCATTGGTACCAATAAATTCATCATCCTTCTACTTGAGCTCAGGAAATTCATTATCCATCATTGTAAATAAAATATGATGAAAGTACTTACTGAAAAATATTATCTTAAACTCGTCCCACAACATGAATTAAATTTATTCAACTTGGATTTTATTATTAATATGGTTCCACCATTTATATTCATAACCATAATAATGATAAGAAACTAGAATAAAATTTTCATTTTTGAGCACTGAATAAAAAAAAATATTTTTCAGTGGTATCGATCCATTTCTTAATAAGTAGTGGATCATAGGAACCACTAAAAAAATGATAAAATTTCCTCATAAAGTACTAACCATAATGTTATTCTCTCCTTTTATCATTTATAAGATCATAATTATTCATATCTTATGAAATTTTTATGATAAGAGAAATGCTATTTTTTATTCTAGCTCCAATAACAATTGGTTTTTCTAGAGGAAAATCATTTTATTGTTTATCACAATAAACATTAACATGATTCCTTTGTTTTCCAACCATTATCTAAAACCAAAAAGTATAGTGTGAGATGAAAAATAATTTATAGGATATCTAAATCATGACACATTCTTATAAAAACCATAGGTTTAACTTAGTTCATTCATGTTCATTACCAAAACTTTAGTATTTTATCTAATACTTAGACATATCCCTAGGGTTATCACTAATTTTATCTCATCCTACATTTGAAAGGTTAACTAAACCTTAATATCATACCATCTATAGTGCCCCAAAAATTTATTACATAACTATTACATTTTATTTGATGAATAATTATTTTATAACATTAAAATCCATTCCATTATCATATAGGTCTTGTATCTTTTGTAACTTGGAAACATAAACAACATGTTAATAAATGAAATACATTATCTCCCACTTAGTTATTCATAACCTGAACCCATATTATACACATAATACTTAATACATTAATACCATTCTTTATATACTTGGGAATGAAAACATAATAAAGAGTGATCTTAAATTCTCAGTATGGGTAAATATGGGAGATATCAATGATCACTTAAAATTAACATGATCATAATGGTACGAGAACATGATAATAAACTTTGAAAACTATACCCTACATATCAAAGATAATAGTACAGATTCATGAAAAAATTATTGGTAGTTCATAAGATATGAATCATAAAAAATTCAAATAACATCATCTAAGAGAGAATAAAAATGACATAAGACTTGAAATCTCATAATATACTAAAGTAAAGAAAATGATTAACATATTAGTCAAGGATTATTTCCAAGGCTATTATTATGGAAGGGTTTCAATTCCCAAACCATCTTAGTAGTCAATTTTCACTCCCAAGACTATCATAGAGGATATATTCCCTTACTAAACAACATTAAATCCCTATTATAGTATTTTTTATCTCATGCGGTATTAATCATTAACCAATTCATTAGAGGGATGTATAATTCCAGGCCCACCCATCCTTGGTTATAAAGTACCAAAATACATGGTTATAACATAACCAATATCCTTGGTTACAATTTAACCACCATCACATAAAAAAACATAAATATGTGTTAAAAAATATCATAAAATATTTATCATGTCATCACATAATAACCCATGAAAAGAAAACTGGTTTCATAAATATTTCATCCATTAATCAGAGCATAACCCATAGAAAATAAATGGATTTCATAAAAATATCATTAACATAAAAATTAACCATATAGAGAAATATTAAGAATGCTATCAATGGATCATATATCCAATAAATCAGAATTAACATAAAATTATGTTATCATATATGAAAACTCCTTTCAAAGACCACTGAAATATTTCTTGAGGAAAATAAACTATGCATGTTGAAAGCCACTTTTAAAATAAAAAAAATTCCAAAATATTATAGAATTTTTTTTCATTGAAATACACTTAGAAACATGTAAAGGAATATTTAAAAAATTGAAAATTCATGATAGATTGAATTTACATTCCTACCATATAAGTTGAATGAAAACATTCATTTTAGATTTTTGGTAAAAGTAAAAAAGCATCTCATTCATAAAATGAAAAGAAGAACCATTTTAAACCATTATATAAAAAGTCATTCAGGGGTAAAAATTCCATTAAAAAATAATTGGATAATATTAAATACATTCTTTATTTTTTTTATAAAAACATGGATATTTAAAGAAAATGTTCTTGACTAAATAGTAAAACATAGTTGGGTTTCCTTAAACATTTTCATTCGGTCTCTTGATTATTTAAAGAGAGGGATATGTAAGGAAAACAATTATTCTTTAGAAATAAATAGAGGAGAATAAAATTTAAAGGTATTAATCATATAAGGATAATATAATTTCCGGTAATTAAAATTCAACCATAATCAATACCGATTAAAATAGGATTGAAAAAAATCCCTTACCTCAGGTTTGAATTCCTTCACACATGGTCAATACTACTATATAATAAATATAAATTTATTTTAAATATATGTTGGAAAACAATCATATATTTCATACCATTTATTATTTAATTATTACCTTTTATCATCCATTCATTAATAATTATTTATTAAAATAACTATTTTTGGTGATAACTGATTTTTTTTCATGCATGTCTTGGTTCGATAGTTTTGGTTGTTGTACTCTGATCATGGTTCCATATTATCTTTAATGTTTTAAATGGAATATATATCATTTTATGTCATTATATACATATTTATATTCATCCATAAAAGTATATATAAGAAATTGAATTATGTCGCTCATGGAGATGGTAAGAAGTATGTATGCATGAATATCGTTTTCACTTTTTGATGGAAGGAAGGAAACATAAGTAAATACTAAATCAATTAAAAAAATCATTATTCAATCCTATATATGATATAAATTAATTAAATAAATCCTTATTAATATCAAAGTTAATTTTTTTAAAAAAAAATCACATCACCTTATAGAGGTGGTAGTCCACACATTTGGATGAACAACCTTATCATTTTCCACTAATTTTGAAGATAAGAATGTAATGACACAAACTTTTATAAATAAAATTTCCTTTGATATTTAATTAAATGTATTATTACATGTTTTGGTTATATAAAAAAACGAAATTATATGGTTTTATCATATCCTATAGGATTTAATATACTATTATGCATCATAACCATTGATAATATATCTGTTGAACAATGATCATATCATTAGTATAAAAATAGGGTTTTGAAAAATCCAATTGAAACTTATAAAGGAAGTGATGGAATCAAACAATATGATCATACCCAATGGAGACCATTTATTGGAGTTTACGAGAGAGATTGAATCACTAGGATTTTCCCTTGACTAAGATGAATCTGAGATCTAGCATATAAAGAATGAGAAAAACTATTTATAGAAGAATTTCAAGCTTATCAAGATCATGTCCCAAACCATGTATTCCAAACCAACCAATGAAAATGTCACCATTTCACACCTTACCCTTTAGGTGTTTTCTAGTGTAATAAATTGATATGTATCAATAACTTAATAATATGAATATTTATAACGTATTTTAAATTTAATAATGGTTAAATTTACTTTTTATTATTGTTACTTTATAAATTATTTTGATTTTGATTTGATAAATTATGAATTATATTTTCTGGTCACATATAATTACAATTTAGAAATTCTGTTTGATGAATTAATGGGTTTTTCTAAAATAAAAGACATTTTAATAAAATATTATTATTAAATATAAATCAAAATATAATTTTTATGATTTCAAATATAATTTTTATGGGAGTTTAAAAATTGTTATTGTGAAAAAACCAAGAATTTATTAATAAATTTAAATTATTATTTTAAAAATAAAAATTACAATATTTAGAAAAAATAAATTTTATTTTTTAGAATCCAAATTTTAAAATAAACCAATGGTGAATTTTTCTTAATTTCCCGAGATAGTCGAATTTTCAGGTAAAAAATAAATATGGTATAAATATATGGTGTGTAATATGACATCATAATGACACCAAAATGATGAAATAAATGCTATAAAGGGCATTAAAAACCAAATATATGTTTTCTCTTTAAAATAATGTGATTTTAAGGATATTTTATTAATTTTATAAATCATTTATGAACCCTCCAAAACCTATATTATATTTAAGATTTTATAATCATTTTTTAAGAAAATGAAACACTTTCGCATAACTGAGGGTAACATTTTAATAAGTCTAGAGCTTTTCCTTATAAAATAATTACAACCAATCCTATTTTGTAGAAGTCATGGGGGAAAACTATAATAAGGTTTTTATTACTTTATTATGTAGAGTCTAAAACCTATGTTTGGTAGTTATTAAAGAACTCCCATCCTTTTTCTTATATAAACCCACCCAATATCCCATTAAAATACAATAAAAAATCTTGTATCACGTTTTTACTCTTCCATCCCCTCTCTATACTCCTCTAAAAGTTTCCCTAAGCTCTCAAAAATCTTATCCCAAGATTTTTGAATCACCCTCTTAAGGTAATGGATCCTCTCCTTCTCCTTTTTATTCAAGAATATTCATTATCTTATGCTTCTTAACTCCAATTCATAATGTTGGGATATTTTATTTCATATTAAACATACTACCCTTATGATTTATAAATTATATTATACCATTTTCACCTCCATTAATCTATCCTACAAACATTTATGTGCCTCTGCTATGCTTCCAAAATTTCACTATAATTTTACATGCCAAAAAATTATGTGGTGAATACCCACACCCATTTCCTATCAAGGGTGTTCACCTTTATTCACTTATACTTATTTTATTGAGGACATACATGTATGTAATCCAAACTCCATTCTTGTGGTATTAAATTTGATGAAATATGTTCTTATGTATATGATCTCTGTGGAACACTTTTGAATGTACATGATTTGATTATTATTGGTGCCCTAAGATAGTGCTCCAATACATTGGGTAATGTTTTAGTCTCATAAGATTCCATGTATGGTTCATGGGAGGTTAACCAAAGAACATTATGTTTTGTTTTCTTGGTGTTTATCCATAAATTATACGTATGATGTCATGTTTAAAGTTGTTTCCACATTCCCATGTTTTCTTTGTTGGTCAGATTAAGTATCTCAGGGGGGGGGGGGTGAATTGAGTCCCGGATAAATATTTCTATGAAAAAATAGGTTTCAATAAAATACTTCAATTTGAATAAAGATATCCCAGTTAATCAAAATATAAGATCAATATAAGTTAAAATTGTTTAAAATATTTCTCAAAGATTGATTAGGTCTTAGTCAGAACAATTAAAAAAACTACATTAAATATTGAAATAAATATACGTAATCAAATCACTATATAAACACTAATTAAGACTAGCTCTCAATGTTTTGGTTCTGTTTACAGTTTAAAACAGATTCAGTTTTAAATCATAAATGAAAAACAAAAACAAAAAAAATACACAGTAGAAATAATACAAGAGGTTTAGTATCAAGTCGAGAGTTAATCCTCTCTACTTGGAAATGACCATATACCAAGAATATTTTAAAATATAATCTATTTTCCACAACCTAGATAAGGTATACAACAAAAAATAATTGTAGGCCACACAAGGTACTCTTCCACAACAGCTATGGGAATAAAAACAATATAGGACACACAGGGACCTCCTCCAAAACATGTGGTAAAATGGGTGAAAGGAGTTTGAGAAGATATTAAGTATTTTCCTGTTAAATAAAATGAGACAATGTATGTGTTTAAAACAAAGTAAGCACTCACAACTCAGAATATAAAGTTAATAAATATAATAATAAAATAAAAATATGTATAAATAATGTGTTGCTCTGATAATATGATCTGTAGAATAGGAATCCTTGAGTGTAGCTTGAAATGAATTCCAAGTCATGTTTCTAAAATTTTTATAAGAATAGAGTGTCGTAAATTTTTTCTTGATATCCTATAGGAATTAGTCTAAGTTTTCGAAGTGTGTCACTTCTTTAATATTTGATCATTGTTAAAGATGCTTCATGAAAGAAACACTACAAAAAAATATTCTTTTGATCTGGAAATATTCATATCAATGTCTTTGTGTGTTTGTATATATTTCAATTCTTAGTCCTTTTCTATATATTCATGAGGGACTTTTCTACTTCTTTTAACATAATCATGCATGAATAATCATTTAGATCTTATACACCTCACACTAGATAACTGAAACATAATTTAATTCATCTCTATAAACCATTTTGGAAAAATCATTAAAATAAGTAACAAAATTAAATTTGATAATATAGACTTTATAAATAGTTAATTAAAAATAAAAAATAGTGGCGATGGATCTTTTGTATAGAGATATAATATGTAGTATTGACTAAGGCTGGCGACGAGTCATGTAAATATTGAATCACTTAAATGGTAGGTCATCTAAACACTTTTTGAAAGATCTATTCAAGTGGTAGGTCATTTAAATAATAAATCAGGTTTTCTATTAGGTCTCTCTAATACTTATCAAATTTCGGGTCCAACGGTGAGTCATCCTATGATGGAGAGTCTTTCCCATAACTTGCAAAAAATATTTTTCTAAAGGCGAGACGTTGATGATGGTGGGTGATTTCATTACTTATCCAAATTTTCATTTTGGAAATGTCCTAAATGTTGAGTAATCCTTGGTGGTGACTCATCTTTAATGGCGAGTCATACATAGCCAAATTTCACCAATCTACCTTATAATGAAAATTATATCATAAAATATAAAACTAATTAATATCAAAATAAACATGATTTTTTGATCATTAAAAAAATGGTTCCAAAAATATCCCCCTTTTGATGATCACAAATCTTGAAATTTTGTAAACCATGACATCAAAGGTAAGTATAGTATTAGAGGTAACTAAAAAAAGATAGTATCAAAGAAAATACAATATCAAATAAAACAATATGGTATCAAAGATAAAGTAGATACACCATGTATAAAGGGTAATTAGATATGACACATTACAAAAGAAAATATAGTATTAAGGAAAAAACGAAAAATAAAAATATATGGAAAATAATATCAGGTTGGTATCAAAATAAAACTACTATATAAATAAATTCTATAGAACTTATCCACATTTTGTGATTATAAAAAATTAAACAAAATGTAGGAAAAACAAAAGAATGTAAAATGAATAACAGGATAATTTTCATTAAGTTCAGAAAAAAAGTTACAAAAAAGGTTATAAAAAACATCCAAATCAAAGACAAACATTCTAATCATCAAAACATGTCATGTTTGTTGGAAGGAACAACTGGTGATTTTGTCTTCCCTTAGTCTGAAGTAGAAGGCTCAACAGGTGAGGCTAAAGGAACTCAAGGAACATCAATAGGAATATCATTGAGAGATGGATTCTCTCTAATTATAAATGTTCTGAGATGCCGAGCAGATTCTTTGGGAGTGAGAAAAATTCTAGAATGAGCTGTTAGAGGTGAATTAAGATATTTTGTGACATTGAGCCTCAATAACTCTATATTAGAAGCTAGAGGGGTCAGATGATCTATACATGGTTTGAAATCCAAGGCCACTACAGTAGTTCCAAACACATTCATAAATGAATTTATTAGATTTATATAGTTGATAATTATTTTTCCACCTCGATCCATAGCACTGAATGAATCCTTATTCTTTTCCATGAAACGATTTAACACTAGAGTCATGAATTTTAACTAATTCACTTGATCTTTAGATGCTCAAGTCACAGGAGGAATCTTCATATTTTCTGAAATAAATTTAAAATGATCACTCATGTCATTCTTATTGTATATATGAGATAGATAATACTTGATATATTTTATGATGACATCTCGGTCAAACATTATATCATTCATATAATCCGAAAACATGTTATATACATGGTCACTATTATATCTTATTTTTGTCCAAGTATTATGAGGTTGGTCAAGAAAATCACTTGAAGCATCTCGATGCTCTTCTCTCATACATACTTAATCATCGTATCATCAAAAGTAAGATGCTAATCTGATGAATAAGAGATGGAATAAAGATTCACTATCCTTTATAGAAAGGCTACCATTGAGTTTACAAATGAAGACCAAATTTCCTCAACTGTAAATTTCAGAGATTCCATATAACTTTCCAATAATTAATTTTACACCTCCACTTCATGAATGTGAAGCATAATCTTGGGATCAATATGTTGAATCAAAATCCCAAGAAAATTCCTCGTATCATTATCATCGAGCTTTGTAACCAAAGGAGGTTGATATTTTATAAAAACACCAAAATCTGAAAGAAGATTTTCTCTGAAAGAATTTAAGTCACTTATTGTAAGAACACCAAATGGAACTAAAGGAACAATAAGTTTAGTAAATATTCCATAATAAAACTGATGCAACTCACAAGATGAATCAAACTAATCAACAAATGAAACATTAAGACCCATTTCATTTTGAATAGAAGGTCCACCAGGCTTTGGTAGATTACTATAAAACCTGTACAATTCCTCAAACATAGGATCGATCCAACTAATAGAAGATATAACAAGATATTTTATATCTTGAGATCTAGAAACTATAGACACATCCATAATAGGTAAAATATTGATCTGAATAACATAAATTTTTGAAAAAACTATTTACTCAACAATAGTAGGCTCAAATTCTTTCTGCTCACTGACAGACTATTCAATAATAATATTCACAATGTGCTTCTTTAAATTGGTAACAATATCAATAAGATTACCAAAAACTGGATCAACTGAATAGATTTCAAAACATGGGGATTTCTCCCCCTCAATTGATGCTTCCTTCTCTTATCTAGAGAACCTTTCCACATCGTTAACTAGGCTTGGCCTATCTTCAGACCGTGAACCATAAAAATGTGGAGAAGGGATAGGAGCCTAAGGAATCTCAAAATCCTTAGCTATAATGCATACACATGGATTATCAGAAACTCCATAACTATCATTTCCATCTCTATATCCATTTTTATCTCTATTTCAATTTTAATCTCCTTTATCTTTCTCATATTATCCTCTTTCTTATTATTCATATTATTCATCATTTTCACCATTACCATTTTCTTTATAGGATTTGAATGAAATTTTGAAATGTTCCTCACTAGATATTTTTATTTCTTCCTCATCACTTCCGTCTTTTAAGAGTTTCTCTCATACAAGAAGAGACCTTAGGGGAATAAGATCACCAAAATATATAGAAGAGGATATCTGAGGTAAATTCAGGTTACTACCTTTATCCATAGAAAATTCCTTTTTTTATCACTAGAAGAAATAATATCCTCTTCCTCTTCATGAGAACAATCAACAACTTCATCTGGCACTAAGACATGGTCCACAAAATCATTTGGTCTAGATGGATGGCCAACTAGGATGAAGTCATCATAAATCATTTCAACATCTTCCATCCATTCCTTATTCCAAGGATTCCAACTAATTTTAATCCTTTTAAAAAATTTCCTTATGATTTAGAAACCGCCACAATATACTACTGATTTTTCACCTTCATCAACTAGACCATTGTATTTTAGCATATCCAAAAATATACTTGGGGTAAATTAAATAATTTGATCTATAATATGGATTTCAAATATCTATCATGTGAAGCATTATATATCTACACAATTGGTTCCACTATCCTCTTTTTATAAGGAATATAAGATAAAAATCCTAATACCTCATGGTCAAAAAGTCACTCTTTCTTGGGAAAAGAATATATTGTATAAACTTAAAGGGAAACCAAAATTCCCCATAAATTTATGTAGAAACTGGTCTTCTAACTATCCCATTTATAGTCAACTCAACAAAAAAATATTCATAAAAAAATTATCATTTTAATATTTAATAGTTCATTAATAATAATTTAAAACTCCTTTATGAGGAACTCTTAAACCACTTTCTCACTTACTTTGAGAAAATACAACTTTACAACCATTGATTATGCTTCTTAACCAATCTTCATTTTACTAAAAAATTTACTCAATAAAATGATAAAACTCATGCACCAACCAAGGTTATAAGGGTCTCTAGTTAGATGAAAAACATTATACTCATCCTTGGTCATACAAAAATATAATCACTAAAGACTTAATTTAAAGAAACCACTCAACTTGTACTTCTTTTTGTAGAGAAACTATTATCTTAACAAGCTTAGGGTTAACTAGATTAACTAAAGTAGGGTGACTCATCTCAAATTTCTACTTATTTGAATGAAATGAATCATCCAGAGATGAAAATAATGGTCTCTTTACTCTAGCCATAGATATCAGTTCAAAATTTTCATGCAAAGGCAAGGGATGGTATAAAGTTGGGAGAGAAAGGGTCACAACAAGGCTTGAGAAAAAATGCATGAGAGAGAGGGATTATTAATTCTGCTAATGTCTAATTTATATCATTTAGTGGTTTTAGGGATTCATAAAATCAATATCAAAATATCATTTGAATTTAATTTAAAAAATTAATTAAATAAATAAATCCTAAAAAGAAATTTGATATAATGGCTAAAAAACAAACTATAAGAAAAATTGAAAAAGTAATGAGATTTACCATTGTAGGTAAATCTAACATTGATAATAAAGCAGTGAATAAAATAACGGTAAGAAAAAAATGATGAGAAAAACCAATGGTGAGAAAATCCAATGGTGGGAAAACTCAAAAATGTCTAAAACTCAATGGTGGGTTGAACTCAATGGTGGGTAAAACTTACCAGTGTGTAAAACTCAATGTTGGGTCCAATAAAATTAGACTTAAACAAAAATAATCATGCCTAATTAATGTTTTATATAGTTAATTCTCTCATAATTCAAAACCTTAGTGAAAATATTAGAAAACTAATGTTTTGTACAAATGTATTCAAGAGTGATATCAGCCTTTTGAAAACAATCTCTCAAATAGTGATGTCTTATGTCGAGATGTTTTTTCATGGGGTAAGAAATAGGGTTCTTATAAATGTTCATAGAACTTATACTATCACAATTTATAGAAACATGTCATAATTGATATCCATAGTCTATCAGAGTGTGTTTCATACCCAAAAATTGAGCACATCAACTTGTTGTATCTATGTATTCATCTTCAACATTATACAATGCAAAAAATTTTGATTCTTAGTAGTCTAATAAACTAGTGACTTTCCCAAAAGGTGACATGTTCCAGAGGTTCTTTTTCTATCTAAATTACAAACACCAAAATCATCATATAAATAACTAACTAGACCAAATACTTTTCCTCTTGGATAAAACAGTCCTAAATTTGTTGTGTACTTGAGGTATTTAAAAATAATTTTTTATAGAAACTAATTCTAACTCTTTTAGGTTTTATGGAAAATGAGCACACATACACATAATAAACATAATATTAGGTCAGCTAGCAGTTAATTAGATAAAACTTCCAATCACACCTCTATAACTAGTTTGATCCACTAATTTTACAGCTTCATCAAGATCCAATTTAAAGGTGGTACCCATTACAGTATCATTACTCTAAGTCCTTTCCAAATTAATTTTTTTAAAATGGTATTTAGTATATTTATATTGATTTAAAATAATTCCATATTTATTTTAAAAAATATTAAAACCAAGAATGAATTTTAGTTCACCCATTAAACTCATTTTAAAATCAATTTTCATCATTTTTGAAAATTCAGTACATAAATAATTTTTATAAAATCCAAAAAAATATCATCTAAATAGATTGGACAACTAAAACATATTTTGAAATTATTTTTATTAATAGAGTAGGATCATATATACCTTTTGGAAATCCTTTTCAAATAAGAAAAGAGCAGATTCTATCATACCAATATCGAGGGGCTTGTTTACAACTATAAAATATTCTCATAATTTTAAACCATGATTTGGAAAATGAGGATATTGAAATCCCAAGGTTTGTTTAGCAAAAAAATCAACAACTATATACCCTTTCAAAAATTCACTATTGACATACCTTTGATATAGTTTTAAATATATATGTGCTAAATATGAAAGAAGTATTTTAATGGATTTATGTATGAATATAGGTGAAAAGGTATATTTATAGTCTGTACCCTCTTCTTAACCACACCCTTGTGTAACTAATCTTTCCTTATTTCTTAATATTGTTCCATTACCCTTAATTAATTATTAATTCTGTTATTTATGTTCTTTGGTTCATACTATGACAATAATATTTGATGTTAAACCTGATTTCTTAGATAAATCTAGTTTGTATACCTCTATATAATTCTCCAACAATATAATCTAAAGGATTTTATTTAAGAGTATTAATTGATTTAGAAAAAGAAGGGATGATTACTTCATGGTCTTTAACAGGTTTAAGTTCACGCACATGAAGTTCCTCAGCACTAGATTATTTTTCTGCATAATCTAAAAATAAATCAGAAGGTTCATAATTAAAGTTCAATGTGGATTAATCATCCTCGATGTTTTATAAAGGGGTCTTAGGTTCATATGGATTTGACTTATCAAACTTTACATGGACATAATCTTTCAAACTATTTATCCTTTTGTAATAATCTGTATAGAATTTTTTATAAATGGAATAGCCTAGGAAAATTCCCTTCATCACTTTTAGAGTCAAACAAGTCAAGATTATCCTTATGCTTAATAATATAGACATTGAAACTAAAAAAATATAGAGTAATAAAACATAGGAATTATATTATTCCAAATTTCCTAAGGGGTTTTATTTAATATAGGTCTAATTAAAACTCTTTTAGTTATATAATAAATTTTATTCACAGTCTCTTCCCAAAAGTAGATAGATTAGTCATATTAAATGAGAATAATCATGGCTATCTATTCAAGTGTTCTATTTAATATTTTTACAAATCCATTATTTTGAGGGCTCCTTGGACTAGATAAGTTATGATTGTAGAAACTTTTTGGAAAAAAAATTTAATGTCTTTCTTTTAAAACACATTACAATGGTCATTTATTAAGGTCTTAATTGAAAGTCCACTTAGGTTTTCTACATATTTATCACAATTGGCAAAATAGAAACAAGATTAAATTTTTTGAGATGAAAAGAACACCAAAGTATACCTATAAAATTCATCAACAAGTACATTGATACAATGGTTCCCATTTAGACAAGAAATTCTGGATGGTCCTAAAAAACCCATCTGAACCAAATCAAGTGGTAGAGATGTTGAAAATACTTTCTTTAATATTTAAAAAATATTGTGTTGTTTCTATTTTTGATAGTGTTTACAAACATTTTCATTTTAGAATTCAAGTTTGGGTAGTTCCTTGACTAACCCTTTCCTAAAATATTTCTATGTGAGTTAATATTATAGCAACTTAGTCTTCTATTCCAAAGCAAATATTTTCTATGAAAGGCTCTTAAGCATGATTTTTTTTGAGAAATTAAGGAATCAAGATTAATAGAATAAAAATTGTCATTTCTTAATTAAGTAAAAACCAAAGAATTTTTGGAATTAAAAAAAATAAAAATAATAGTTTTCAAACTTCACATGATAACCATCGTCACACAATTGTGAGATGATAAGAAAATTTTATTTTTAATATCAACATAATTACTTTAGAAATTAAAACTAAATTAGTGTTACTGATTTGGCCATGAAGAATGATATTTACATTATCATTGTCACTAAAGGTGACATGAAGACCAATAAACTTTATGATTTTCTTGAAGTTAGGGTAGTATCCAATCACATTCCTCGAATATCCACTGTGTAGGTACGAAAAATTTATATAGGATCTCTTTAAGCATTTTCCTATAAAACATATTTTATACAGGAAATGATTTTGATACCATATTTTTTCTGGGTCCATATGTGTTATTAATTAGGGACTTAGGAGAAAATATTTTATTAATAAGTTTCCAATAATAATATTGAAATCTTTTGAAATAAATTATTTGTTAGCTCTATTTGAAAAATAACCAGTAGAGTAATTTCTAGAATTGGACTTAGGAAAAGATGTGTTCTTAACTACTCTTATATGTTCAGGTTGATAATATATACCTATAACATATTTAGGATATTTTTTTCCAAATATTTGAGTTATATTTTATATATTATTTTTTAAATATTTACCAATCTTTTTTTAAGTTTATCATTTGACATTTTTATTTTAGTATTTTCCTTTAACAATAGAGAATTTTTTATTTCTCTGTAGTGGGATTAGTTTTAATATTAGATGATAAAGATGCTATTTCATCATAACTTTATATTTGAGTTTGAGTTCATTAAAAATATCTTCAACCATGTTACAGTACTCAAACACATCTTATTTAGACATTTCATCCAAATTTTCATTTTTAGAGTGATCAAAAGAAAGTACAGGAGATACCATAGGTACCTCAAAAACATTTTTCATGGCGTACATGTTAGATCTGTGAGGATTTTCTTCATGAGTTGAGTTAGAGTCACTGGAGCTGTCCCTAGAGATAATCTATATGTCTTTCATGTATTTTCTATACTTTCTATTTTTATCCTCATAATTATTCTTATACTTCAAATATTAAGCCTTAACAAGTCATTTTTTCTTACATTCATAACAAGTAATGTAATTTTAGTTGTCATATTTTTCCAATCCTTTTTCTAAGTTCCCATATTTTCATAATTTAATTTGTAACTTGGTTTCATGAAGAATTTGTTCTTCTTGTAAAATTTATTATACCTTTTAGCCCGATGGTCTATTTCCTTATCACAATCCACTAGTGATTCATCATCACTAGATCTTTAAAATTGACTTTTTTGTCTTTCATTTTTATAGCAATAGTGTTAAATTATACATATTTTCTCTTAGGTCCATCATCCTTTTTACGATTTATCTTTAGAACTTCTTCATACACATTCAACATACCAATATTTTCCTTGATAGTTATTTTACTGATGTCACATGATTACCTTATTAATATAGATGTCCCTCTCCATATCTCTGGAATAAATCTCAGTAGTATCATGATTTGGTATTTATTTTTCACTAGATTACCCATGGAGCTCATTGTATTAAATATTGTATTGAAACTAAGATACATATCAAAATGTTTCTAATCAAGTTTCATCTTAAATTTATTATATTTGATTATAGAAGTATTCAATCTGATTTCTTTAATATTAGTGTTTCCTTCATGTAAAATAGACAATGTATCCAAAATTTCATAATCAAGTTTAATAGATGATATTCATTTAAACTCTTCATCTCCTAACACATAATAAAGATAATTCATATCATTGTAATTATTTTTACAAGAAAGTTTATTTGCATCATCCCAAGTACTTTTAATAACCTTAGGTAACTCATACTTATCCTCTATAGATATCTAAATATCAAATTCCATACTTTCAATATGAATTTTGTTTTTTATCATGCATCGAGTGTAGTTATTTCCATTAGAAAAGGAGGTTTAGTTGGTTGGAGTGAGTATCCCAAGAAGTGGGGGGAGTGAAATTAGTACCCCATAAAAAATTATATGAAAAACATGTTTAAATAAAATCCCCTAGTTTAAATAAAAACATCACAGTTAATCAGAATTACTGATCGATATATGTTCTAATTGTTTAAAATATTTCTCAAAGATTTATTATATATAATTTATAACAGTTATAAAAACTAATTTAACTTTTGAAATTTGTTTTATTAGTCAAAACCTTATATAAACACTAATCTAAAGTGACTATCAAATTATTAGTTTTGTTTACAATTTGAAACAGATTTTATTTTAATGTATAGAATTAAATCAAACCAAACAAATCACACAGTGGATATAATTCAAGAGGTTAAGTCTCAAGACTAGATTTAATACTCCCCACTTGGTAATCACCCACCGCCAAGAAAATTATATAATATAATCTATGATCTATAGTCTAGATTGAGTATATTACAATAATGATGGTCATGACACACATGGACCTCTTCCACAATAACCATAGGGGTAAAAAAAAGACATTCCATGTATGGATATCTTCTAAAAGACATAGGTTAATTAGTAAAGAGAGTTTGAGAAGATATCTAGTATCTTTCAATAATAGCCTGGGAGATAGTGTTCATGTTTAAAATAGTGTAGACACACACTATTCATAATGTAAAGATAATGAAATTACACAGAAAATAAAAATATTTAGAAAGAAAGTGTTTCTATTTCTAATATGATATGTAGCATATGAATCCTTGAGTGTAGCTTGAGTCATGTTTTTTAAATTTTTAGTAGAATATAGTTTCGTAAACTCTTTATTGATAGTTTGTAGAAAGTAGACTGAGTGTTAAATATGTATCACTTCTTCTACAACTAATCACTGGTAAGTATGCTTCATGAAAGGTACACATAAAATAAATCATATTTTGATACTATAATGTTCATCTATAGATCTCACTGTGTCTATCTATATTTTGGTTCTCATTCCTTTTCAGTATATGAATGAGGGGGTTTTCTACTTCTTTTAACAGCTGCATGCTATAAGAATCATCTGGATCTTCTTCACCTCATACTGGATTAATGACACACACTTTAATGCATATCTATAAAAAATTTAAGAAAAATCATTAAAATAATTCACAATATTAAATTTGATAATATAGTTTTTAGAAATTGTTAATTCAAAATAAACAAAAACTAAGGCATTTACTATTTTGAAGGGTGAGATAATCACTAACGGTGACTTAGGATGGTATTGAGTCATGCCAATGGAGACTCATCTTGATGGTGTATCATCTCTAAATTTTTTAAATTTCTCTCCTGGGGGTAGTTCATCTTCAACGGTGACGAGGTCTCACAGTATCTCTTTCCAACATTTAGACAAATTTATGATATTGTGGTGATTTATCCTCTGACACTGAGTCTTTCTCATAATTTTCCAAAAATCCCATTCACATAGTGGGACATAGCTGATAGGGGGTGATTCCAATACTTATCCAAATTTTCATTCTGGAGGCGTCCTCAAAAGTGAGTCTTCTTTGGTGGTGACTCATCTTCAATGGTGAGTCATACTTACCCAAATTTCACCAATCTACCTTGTAATATAACATGCAATTATAAAATAGAAAACTAATTAATATCCAAATAAATATGATTTTTTATCATTAAAATAAGGGTTTCAATAGTTCTTATATTATCATGCTATATCATGCCTCATTGTTCATGTTTATGATTCTCATCCCTTTTTCGTCCCATTCATATTCCTATTGTCTAACATGTGATACCATATGAATGTTGTTATTTTCTTATTCCCTAACTAGGATTTTTAGCTCTCACCTTTATCATGTATTTCCCGAGGTTATCCCATGCAGTTTTATGTGTGATGGAATATTGTGAATGTGTTAAAAAAGTTTTTAATATTCACGATGTCCCCCTATTTTAATTTGTTATGTTTTGTAACTAATTCACAAAAACACTATACTTATTGAACTTATAGGTTGTATTATCTATACTCTTATGTAATAAATCATGAATTAATTTGTAATAAGTACAAGAGTTTTCGTATTTGGTATCAAATGAAATTTTAGTTATTTTTTGGAATATAATTATAAAATACTAGAGAAAGACTTAGAGCTAAGAGAAAACATAAGAAAACATCCCTAAATTTTGGTGAAGTATATATTAAGTGGTTTATATAAAAATGCATCCCTCCCTACATACTACAAGTAGATGTGGCTTTGAAAAAGATGTATCTAGGGGTAAAACTCAAAAACACTACATTGAGCTTGACTCGACCAGGAACCGATATATAAAATGGGACTTGCTGCACACATGGTTTGATACTCATGGGGGATATTATTTGGTAAATTCAGATTCTCATTAAAAACCTTTATTAAGGGAAAAAATGCTCGCAGTAGATTATGTTTGGAAATATATCATGGATAACATATATTAAATCCTATGAATTAATAAGTTAAGGAAATACATACATTTATAAATTATGCCTTCAATGAATCATCTGGTCCCCTAATCGCAGAACAATGGACCAAAACCATTGAGAAAATATTCTCCATCCTTCAACACTCTGAGAAAGAGAATCTTATACTAGATATTTATCATGTGGAAGTATATTCTGAATAGTGGTGGAAAATGATCAAGAATACAAAGGCCGATGATGAGATCAAAGTAATGGGGTGAAAGGAATTCCTGATTTTGTTTCAACAAATATTTTCTCACATTATCTAACATAAAATCTAAATGTATTTCTTTTCCAGGAAGAAAAATGATGAAGAATCTATCAGGACGTACAAGGAAAACCTTAGAATACTTTCACTATATTCCTCTAGCTTTGTCATTACCCCCAAATGGAAAGTTTACTTCTTCTTTGGTGGGATAAATCTGAGTCTACAAAAATTCCTGGAGATTTGAGACTCTGATAGTTATGTGGAAACTATCTATTATTACTTAAAATATTAAATAGATATTGGATAATCGCAAGGGTCTTATAGGGACAAGAAGTGGAAATTTGAGTTTAATTCATATAGTTTTATGGAGAAATATTATGGTGGTAAGAAATTTCAACACCCCACTTGTCCAAAGCCTATGAAGAACCACCCCACAAATTTTTTAATGGGGATGAAGAAATGATTTAGGCGTGGGAAGGAAGGGATCCTAGCTGGAAATTACTGGAAATTACCGATGGAAAAAACAAACTAATGTAATGTAAGAGATGAATTATTCATCCTTACCTTATCTTATTATCCAATGTTTCAACTAGAATGAAGAAGGAAACTATGTGAACCACTACCCTAATCCAAGAACTGTTATAGAAAATTAATGTTATAGCCTCCGATGAAGAAATGATGAGGTTATACCATCACAACTACTGAGGTGGGTCCCGATAATGAAGTGGTGACATGTACACTAGTTATTCATTGGAGAATAGTGAATGTATTTTGGATTATGGTTATACTGATTCTTTCATATAAAACATGGTTAGTATAACTATTTAAACCCCCCATACATGGTTCTACTCCTCGTATCATGAATCATCCCCTGATTCTATATAAGTGTAATGAGGAAGATGAATCTTATTTATCACCATCATATCAAGCATGGATATTATTTTTATATAAGAAATTGTATCTATATAAAATGATTGAGTCTAAGGAAAAGATCAGCCTTGATGAAAGTACCATTGTGATGGGATATGGTGAGGTATTTATAAAATAATTTCCCAGTCTTCCTTCTATCCAAGAGGTTGAATTTTAAATTATGTTTATACCTAGGACATTTATATTTTATAAGACTCCATATATAATGGATATTTTGCAACATGAAGAGATGAAGAAACAACTACATGAGAATATGGATAAATGGTTCATAGGAACAATTTATTCACCTTTGGTTGAACCAGTCCTCTTTGTCAAGAAGATGGCAGGGTTAATGTACCTTTACATTAAATATTGTGAGATAAAAAAGATTATGATAATGAACATGTACCATCTTACATGGATTGATGACTTGTTTAATCAGCTATGTAGAGCCCAATACTTCTCTAAGGTAAATATTTAGTTAGTGTATTATCATTTAAGTGTGAAGAAGGAGGATATCACCAAGACTGTATTTTTTATAAGGTACGAGCACTATGAGTTCATAGTAATTCCTTTCAGGGTCACTAATGCTCCAGAAATATTTATGTAATTGATGAATAGAGTATTTAAAGATTACCTCAACAAATTTTTTGTAGTATTTATAGAATATATTCCAATATACACCAAAATAAATGAAAGGCATGAGGAGGATATGAGGACTATTCTAAAGAACTTATGAATGGATAAGATTTATGCAAAGTAAAAAAAATGTGAGTGATGTTTGAAAGAATTATCTTTATTGTGGAATATTATCATAATAAGTGGGATATCTATAGACCCTTCAAAGAAAAAATAAATTAATGGATGACCAATACCAACAACTATGAAGGAAATCCTTATTTTACTTGGATTTGCTGGGTAATATCCTCGATTTGTGATAAATTTATCATGATTTTAAAATCCTCAAACTGATATAACAAAGAATGGAGTTAAATATTTTTGGAATAATTAATGTAAAGATAGATTTAAGGATTTTAAAAAGAGTCCCATCAAGGTACCCTTACTTATGCTACCCACAGGTGGGGTACATTTTTTGGTATACAACGATGCTTCGAAAAAGGGATTAGGTTGTGTGTTTCTGAAGAATGTCAAAGTGATAGCCTATTCCTCAATGAAATTAAAACTTTATGAATAGAACTACACAAACCATAATCTAGAGTTAGCTGCAGTGATATTTGCATTGAAATTCTGGTGACATTATCTATTTGGGGAGAAGTGTGAAATATATACGGATCATAATATCATCAAGTATATATTCACATAGAAATAGCTAAACATGCTCCAGAGAGGACGGTTAGAGACGACTAAGGACTATGACTACTCAATACAATACCATTATATGAAATAAAATAAAATAGAAGACACTCTAAGTAAAAAGCATCGAACAAATTTATCATTAATGATAATTGAGAAGGATATGATCTTCTTATAATTGAAAAGGATGGTCATGATAATAATAAATAAAGGAACATCATCCATCCATTCACAAATGATTACTCAAAATTCCCTTTTTGATAATATAAAGGGAAATCAAAGAGGAAATGTTGAAATTTAGAATAAAGTGTAAGCTATAAGAAATAGAAATCCTTAGAATGAAACACTAATGAAGAATAATTTAAAATATTTGGGTCATGACTGTGTGTACTATTAAATAATTATTTAAATAAGGATATATTGGACGATTTACATTGATCAAACTTCTCTATCTATATAGGGAGATAAAAGATGTATTGAGATCTATGAAATTACTATTGGTGGAACAATATGAAAAAGGAGTTCATATAATATACATCGAGGTTTCTTATATGTTAGTAAGTTAATTATGAAAGGAAAAAATCCAAGTGGATGATGCAAGAATTACTCATACCTACATGGAAATGGGAAAACATAACCATGGAAATTTTCAATGGTATTCTAAATATTTCAAGAAGAAATAATTATATATGGGTTGTGGTGGATCATTTTATAAAGACTTCTCACTTAATTGCAATCCGATAAGAATTCTCAGTTGATAAACATACCAAAATATACATTAGAGAAGTGGTGAGCATGCATGGAACTTTACTATCAACAATATCTGATTAAGATCCAAGATTTACCTCCATGTTTTGAAAGAGTCTCCAACATTCTCAAAATACTGATTTGAACTTCAACATGTATTGTCACCCTCAAATTGATGTCCAGTCTAAGTGAACTATCAAGAAACCTGAGGACATGTTGAAAAACTGATTAATTGACTTCAAATGAGGATGGGATCAACAAATTCCTCTGGTTGAGTTCTCATACAACAATAGTTTTCACTCATATACCCAAATAGCTCCCTATGAATCCCTTTATGGGAAGAGGATAAGAACACCAGCATGCAAGGATGAAGTTAGGGAACAGAAACCACTAGGTCATTAAATGGTTGAGGACATGGCGAAAGCGTTCAAGACCATTAAGCTGAAAATATGAGATACTTAGAGTTTAAAGAAGATATATGATGACAATCATTGATCATAACTAGAGTTTGAGGTTGGGGATAAGGTATTCCTCCACATATATCCATGGAATAATTTCACGAGAATTAAGGAAAAGGAAAATCTTAGTCTAAGATACATTAGTCCCTTTGAGATCCTTAATAGCATTAGAGTGGTGTCCTATCGACTAGTACTCCCATCTAACCCATCTCAAGTACATGATGTGTTCCATGTATCCCTATTGATGAATTAAATACCATAATCCTCACATGTGTTGATTTTAGAGGTGGTATAGTTGGAAATTGATCTTTCATATGAGGATAAGCCAATGAAGATCTTATATTATAGAGACAATCTTTTAAGAAATAATAAAATGCACCTGGTTAAAGTGCTATGGAGAAACCACAAGTTTGAATATATGATATGGGAATTAGAGGAGGTGATGAAATAGAATAACCCTCATCTGTTTTATTTTGTGAAATGAAAATTTTAAGGGAGACATTTCTCAACGGGGGAATATTTTATTGACTAGAAATTTTATAAATAAAATTCTCTTTGTGATTTAATTAAATGTATTATTAAATATCACAGATATAGAAAACAAAAGTACTTATTTGGTTTTATTATATTCTATTATATTTTAATTATAATTAATCATCACCAAAATTGATAATATTTCGATTTAATAGTGATCATAAGATTAGTGTAAATATAGTGTTTTGAGATATCCAATTGACACATATAAATCAAGTGATAGTCTCAACAAATAGGATCATACCCTATGATTCCCATTTATCAGTGCTTCTGTGGGAGATAAAATTATTGGGATTTTCCCTTTACCACGACCAAGCTGATATTCAACAACAAAATCATGAGATACATCATTTACGAGAAAAGGTCAAGCTCATCGTGATTATGACCCCAACCATATACATCGAACAACTCCATGAAAATTTCACCATTGCATACCTTACACTTAGGGAATTTTCTGATGTAATAAATGGATGCATATCAAGAACCTAATAATATGAATATGCGTATTGTATTTTTAATAGAATAATGGTTATATTTACTTCTTATTATTGATACTTTATAAATTATTTGGATTTCGATTAGATAAAACATGAATTATATTTTTGGGTAATATGTAATTTCAATTAAGACCTTCTTTTGATGAATTGATTAATTTTTGAAATAAATTATATTTTAATAAAATATTATTATAAATTATAAATTATAATATAATTTTTATTAAGTCAAATATTATTTTTATAAGGGTTCAGAAACTATTATTTTCAAAAAAGAAATCAGTTATCAATAAATGTTAATTATTAATTTAAAAATGAAAAATAAAATATTTAAAAAATTATCTGGATAAAATAAATAAATATTTTTTGGAATAAAAATGTTGAAATTTTCTAATGGTGAATTTTCTATAATATTCTAAGACTTTTGGATTTTCAGGTTAAAAATAAATACGGTATAAATATACGGTGTGTATTATGACATCACAATGAATAAAAAATGATGTAAAAAATGATTTAAAGGATATACATGGACAAATATATGTTTCCCCTTTAAAATAATGATATTTTGAGGATATTTGATTAATTTTATAAAGCCTTTATGAGCCTTAAAAAACCTATATTATATTTTATGGTTTTGAAATCATTTCTTAAGAACATGAATCACTTACCCATCCCCAAGGGTAATATTTTTTTTATGTTTTGAAATTGGACATATAAAATATTTAAAACCACTCTAATTTGGTATAAATTATGGGATAAAACCATATGTAGGTTTGTGGTTTTGATTACTTTATTATAGAATCTGAAACCTAAGTCTAGGAAATATTAAATAACTCCCCTCTCTTTTCCAATATAAACCCACCCAAACTCCCATTAAACATCACTAAAAACCCTTGTAGAACATCCTTAATATTCCATCCTCTCTGTAGAGTCCTCTCAATATTCAAACAATTTCTCAAGAATCTATTCAAAAGCTTTTAAATTCACCCTTCTCATGGTAAGGGATCTCCTCCTCATTTTTATTCCAGAATATTCATTATCTTATGCCACTTATATTCAATTACTAATATTGGTATATGTTCTTACATATCCATATTAATTCCCTTATAATTTATGAATTATGAGGTACCCATTTAAAATGTCATAAATTCCACTGATGAAAATTTATGTCCCCCATTATGCAGCTAAAAATTTACTGTGATTGGCCATGATAAATATTTGTGTAGTTAACACCTGTACCCATTTCCTATCATGGTTGTTCACCTTTAATAACTTATACTTATTTTATTGGTTAATTTCATGTATGTAATTGAAAATCCATTATAATGGGATTGCATGTGATGAAATATGTTCTTATGTATATGATATATGTGGAACACTTATACAAGTACATGATATGATTATGATGGGTGCACCCAAATTATACTCCCGTCACGATCCGCCCCATAGGGCCTGTGCCGTGACTACCTCAAGCCTACCTCCCATAGGCCAAGGGCTGGTGACTAGGGCTGAGTAGGCATATACCACATGTGGGAGGAATTTTACCAAGTACCTATACAGACACACCCGTTTCCATAAAAAAGATGAAACTCGAAACACTAAGTAAACATGGATGTAAACCACTAAGAAAATCCACTCAGAGTAAGGTACATAACTGAAAGAAAAAGGGGCCAGAATACAAGCCCAACTGAAAAGGAAAGTACAAGCACCTAGATCTCATCTATATGAAACCCTAAATGATTGGTAGGAAAATCAAGCTATCTGAATGTCACTAAAGAATACCACATCTATCGGGTCACCCTGAAGGACCACCTTTCTCTTGGCCATGAAGGACTCCGTCAAAGATACCGATCATATACATAAGAAACCACAAGACACGTGCGGGATATGCCCATGTAGGGGTTAGTAAAAAAATACTCAATAGGGACCCCAGACCAAAAATTAATTACACAATGTAAACCACAAGGAATCACACAAAGTATACCACAAGGAAGAACACTAAGAAATACACCTAGTACACTACCAAAGAGGAACAATTAGTTGAGCCTCTTAGAGTTACAGTCAAGAGAGTCTATAGAGTCATCTCACACCATGTATAGGTCTATGGTACATAAACAAGATTTTCATAACAATCAAAAGTACCCTAAATTAGTAACACACAGATTATTGGTAATACAGGGAGTGCAGGTAACACATGGAGTGTTGGTAACACATGAACTGTAGGTAACACACATAGTGTAGGTAAAACATAGAGTGTTGGTAACACACAGTGTTTAGGTGACACACAATGTTTCATCAAAGTCTAGAGGACCTAAACCCTTGTGGGAAAGAAGAATACCAACTCATTCTTGGTAAGCCACAAAGTCTAGATAAGACACATAGTCTATGTAAGACCCACAATCTAGGTAATCAAAAAGATTTTGGGTCGCAACAAGTTACAAGATTCCGTCCTTATCACGCTCGTTCTAGGAGCACCTCCACTTCAAGCCCAAATTCCGTACATCAACATCCATGGACACTCACTTAGAGTATCTTAAAAATAATTACCTCATCACAAGGGTCTCCATGCTATAAATGGATTATCAAACAGACACATGGTTTGAGTATTATGGTATTTTATGTAAAAAAGGTCCGGTTGGGTCCGAGTATGGGTTCGGTCCGAACCAGCCTACTAGGTCTAACCTGCTACTAGCTCAGCCTGTTGAATTCAACCTGGCCCACTCAGACGCAGGTCGGTTCGGCCTGCCCTGATGTGGTGGTACCGCATCCTTGCCTGGTCAATGCAACCCACCACCACGTTCAACATGGTTGGACAACATGGGAATGACCATGGGGTCCCACCAAACCATAACACTTTGTTGCATGATGTGGATTCATGGCCCGTTCATTTGAACCCACAATCGGTCATCGAGCCGGTGGCCCTGTCCAATAGCCACGACTACTATGCTGCAGAGTTCTCTGTCACTGACCATATAGCCAATGGCTATCCCACTATGACTCCTTCCAGTGGTGACTCTTATTTTAGGGATCACACCATCACTGTGGTGTCCTGTTTCTCGAACTGGGAATACATTCACGATCCCTGGTTCACCATCTTCCCTGCCTTGGTCTCAAAATATTCTCACCATCACATAGGGTGTATTATTACATCTGGAACCGCCTAGGAAAGAATGCCATGAACATGAGGGTCCATCAATGAATAACACAAGAATGGGGAAGAGAGATAGTCACAAGAACACCCTTAGAATTAACCTTGACCTTGTTTGTGTCAACCTCGGTCCGTCTATGATAGCAGAAAAATGAAAGATAGAAAAAAGAGTATTTGTTAAGGTTTATGCACTTTAAACAGACATTTTTAACTGTCATGTAAGAATGAGAGATCCATGGGTCAACATATTCGGGGATTAATCCATATTCATCATTAAAATTAAGAACATAAGAAATAATCCACTCTGAAAATAAACCCCCTACTTGGAAGTTTGGATCTATCATTAGAAAAGATTGGAGTTTCACCACCGTCGTTCATTGATCCTAGATTCTCAGTTCACGATCCGCGATCTCTCGACATTCATTATTTTCCGATAGGAGGAAATCTCTAATCTATCCTCTAATGTTCACAGTTAATGATCAGTAATACTACTCTTGAATCCCTACCAATGGTTAAAGACACATTTCAGTGTTATTATTTCACTTAGAAACAGCATCGCCACACTGTTTCTTTTATAAAAAGACACAAATGCTTTTTCACTACATTACAACATTGTTGCGTCATCATGAAATGATAAAAGAAATATATAATAAAATTTTAATGTTTTATTTTTATTCTTCTTTAAAACATCTGAAAAATATTTTTCATAGTCAACCGGCACCGGTCGAAGTTGGGTCATGCCTAAGAAAAACCCACCGATCTGACCACAACAGTGCCCTCAGATTTTAAATCCTAGTAGTCGTTTAACATTTAATAAAACCGAGCATGCCCACCCTTTTTAATAAACTTAAAAATAGTTCAAATATTTATTACAAAAACCCCGAACATTGGAATCACATGCTGTATTAGTGCCTATTCTCAAAATAATCCCACATATTTTTCAAAACATTTACATGGAAAATCCAAGACATGAAATTCTCCCCACCTTAGGGATTTACATCCTCAAAATCCAAAATAAGGGATAAAAAAACAAATGGGAATACTAAGCATGAATATAAGCCTCCAAATCCCAAGTGAACTCATGGATATTCCTATACTGCCACCGAATTCACACCAGAGGAATCCACCATCCACAAAGGATCATCTCCTATCAATCCTTAATCTTCACTGGGCACTTCGTGAAAGTCACATCATCATCAACATAGAGCTCACCCTAGTAAATGATGTGTGAAGGGTTGTGTATGTATTTCCTCAGTTGGGATACATGAATGAATTAATGAACCCTCTCTAACCGTAGAGGTAGATCCAAGTGGTATTCTCCCTTTCCCACTCTACGTAATAGGAGAAAACATATGATGAACCTCAGAGATAACTTTCCTCCCCAATAAAATAATGGTATCCCACATCGAGGAGAGACCCGAAGGAACACATGGTGTCCCTCATAGAACTCCAAGGGTCTCTATTGACTTTCATAATAAGACTTATGATGGATCTATGAAGTCTTCATCCTCTACTAGATAACCTGCACCTTCTTCTTAGTTGCTTGTACCAACTCTAGGCCCGTGAGTGTGGACTCTCCAGGGTCAGTCCAACAAAGTGTAAAGCTGTTGGGTCACCCATACAGGGCCTCCGATGGTGCCATACTGATGTTGGATTGGTATCTATTGTGGTATGTGAACTCCACCAGGGGTAGGTGATACTCCCAACTATGGAGAAAATTGAGGATGAAAGCACGTAGAATGTCCTATAGGACATGAATGGTCCACTCTATTTAGACATCTGTCTGTGGGTGGAAATATATGATCAAGAACAGATGAGTCATAAACACCTCTTACAATACCTTCAACAGCTGGGATGTAAAGTGTTCCTCTCTATATGAGATTATTGTCAATGGGATGACATAAAGTTGAAGTATATCTTGTATATAGAGGCATCCCAAGCTCTCTACGAGACTCTTCTCCTGAATTTCTAGGAAGTGGGCCGACTTGGTGAGTCGGTCAATGATCACCTAGCTGGTATTGTGTCCCCTATACGTACATGGTAAACCTATTATAAATTCCATCTATATTCCATCCCAGTTTCACTCTGGAACCTCTAGGTGTTTAATCAAACTTTTGGGAACCTGATTCTCCTCCTTCACTTCTTATGAAGTAAGAAATCTCAAAAAAAACTCTGCCACTGCCTTCTTAATTCTCAAAACTAACTCTTCAATTATGTCAAAGTTCCTGACAAATATTTTCCACACCTGGATGTACTTCCAAAGGTGATATATGGAACTACCTCAATACCTCCCCCCACAATGCTTCTGGTACAAATTTTCACCCTCTGAAGAGAATGACATTATCCCTACCTTTTTAATATCCATTAGAAGCTTGCCCTAAGGGAATATGAGCATGAATGACCAAAAAATCAGCATCTCTAAGCTATGCCTACCCAAATCACTATAATATTGGAGTGGTAAAAACCATTGACTGGAGATCAGTTTCTCCATCTCTATCCCCGAAGGATTTCTACAAAGATGCTAACTATTCTGATGTGTCATTCAGTACCTAAGAACATGATTTCCTACTAAGCGGCTCTGCCACCACATTCCCCTACCCAGGATTATAGAATATTTCAAAGTCATAGTCCTGGAGGACCTCCAACCATTTTCTCTATCTCAAGTTCAAACACTTCTAAGAGAAGATATACTTGAGACTCTGGTGGTTAGAGAAAATGATTAACTATTCACTCATAAGGTAGTATCACCACATCTTCATTGTAAAGACTACGATTTCCAACTCAAGTTCATGGGTTGTATAGTTCTGCTCATGTGGTCTCAACTGCTGAGAACCATAGGAATTCACTGATTTACCTTGAATCAAAATAATAACAAGACCGGTTCTTGATTTATCCCATAATACTTTGTACTGAACACACTCCTCTAGAAATATTCGGATGAGAGTGATCGTCAAGCTCAATCTCAGCTGCTGAAAACTCTACTAGCACCCTTATGTACACATGAAGGGTTTCCCATTTATTCGTCAAAGCGGTCATGGGTGCTGAAATTCTTGATAAGTCTAGTAAAAACCTCAGATAGTACCCTACTAATCCATGGAAACTCCACACCTCAGTAACTCTCTTGAGTGGCTCCCAAGAAAGCGCTGCCTCAATCTTAGCCGGATCCACTACAACTCCATCCTCTAATATGACATGTCCCAAGAAAGTGGACCTCTATAATCCATTACTAACACTTCGAGTGATTCTCATAAAGCTGGTTCTATCAGATTATGTCCGGGACCATCCTCGAGTGTACCAGATGCTCCTCCTCAAACACATAATACAGTAGAATGTAATCAATGATGACCACTAAAAACCCGTCCAAGTACGACTGAAAGATCCCATTCATTAGTCACATGAACACCATTGGGGAGTTCTTCATGAAAAATGACATAACTAAGTACTCAGAAACCATATCAACATATGAAATCCATCTTCAAGATATCATCATCCAGTACATGAAGCTAGTGATATAATGATCAAAGTTCTCTCTTTGAGAACCATCTCGATCCCTTTAGATGATTGAAGAGGTCATCAATCCTTAGTAGTGGAAACATATTGTTCATGTTCACTTGATTTATGCATAGTAAGTCCACACATAACCTCAGGATCCATTATGCCTTCTTGGTAAACAGTACTAGGGATACCCACGGTGAAACACTGGGTCTCACGAAGCCCTTCCACCGCAAATCCACCAACTATACCCTCTGCTTCCAATGCTCCATGAGAGCCATCCAATATGAAGGTGTAGATATCCGGGCTATACTGGGGTATATATCAATGAAAAAATATACCTCACTACATGGAGGTAATCCTAGGACATCATAAGGAAAGATATCCTCATACGCATCCACCATAATAGAAAATTGCGGACTCATGTCCTCCATTGCACCGAGGGTCATACAAACCAACTCGTGTGTGATCTACTACAACCTCATATGTGTGAGTCCTTATTGTGCAACATTTTTTTACTTTTCACTCATATAGTAAAACCCGATCCCCTATCTATAGACACACCACACTATGCCCCTAAAAAGTCAATCTGAGCATTTATTGTGGATAACTAGTCCATACCTAGAATACCATCATAAGGCCACGATGCTCCTACTAGGAGATCCCAAATGAATCTCTCACACCCAAGATTAAGCGCACACTACCGGAACTATTGTGTTATCATTGAAATCCCTACCGTAGGAGTCTTTAAACATAAGGATCAGGCCAATGACTCCACTATAATCTTCGAGCTCCAAACAAGGTCCAAGGAAAGGAAAGAGTGAATGGAACCTACGTCTACAAGAACTATAGGTAGGGTGGAGAAGACATAAATCATACCTATAATCATCTCTGGGGAATCGATAATGTAGGAATATATCACTCAAAGCTGGGTCTGCCCCTATCCACTAGCCCTCGAAGACCGTGGTGGACTATCTGGGAGTGGTGGTGGTAGTACCTCAAAATTCTTTCAACTACATACTGCTTGACCTACTCCCATTCCACGTCTTGCACCCTGCATACCACCATGCAAGAACCTCCTCTGCTA
The DNA here is from genome assembly GCA_963277665.1 of Viscum album. Taxonomy (NCBI): domain Eukaryota; kingdom Viridiplantae; phylum Streptophyta; class Magnoliopsida; order Santalales; family Viscaceae; genus Viscum; species Viscum album. Next base: position 1,370,290,766 of record OY728141.1, on the reverse strand, counting down.
CTGTGGAGGTCCCTACATTGTCTCCTAGTTGATCGTATTATGGGTTCGACAATCTCTAACCAGATACCCCCGACTGCCGCACGAGTAGCACAATATGTCCTTAAACTAACTCTCTCTACCCTAGGTGCTTCGCACCACTGATCCCGTACCTTGGGGTCGTCCCCTTGAGTGCTTGACCAGAGTTACCCGAGTCATCTGTCAGCTACCCACTCTAGAAGACTCCACCACCTATTTCTCGATGCTAACTCCCACTATCGGTGCCTACACAACAATAAATCTCTTTACCATTTGAGATCACTGAAACACTCCAGCGTTTATAGGGATGCCAAGGGATATCATTGACACCTTGTTCTCCTAGAATATTTGATGCTCAAAGGTACAATCCCTAAATAATGGGCCCCAAACCATGTCCATAGAGTAGAGATAAAGATCCATGAATCTCACCAAGTACTCTGTTACTGACTGGATACCCTACTGAAGGTACAATAGCTCCTGTATATGCACATAGCATAATGTAGCTAGAACGAACTCCTCCCTAAAGAGGTGCTTGAAGTATATGAAGGATAGCGTCTACTCCTCATGCGTCTGATTCTTCGGGATCCACTATCTCCCCAGTAATCCCCAAAGAAGGCTCACTATAGGACTTCTATCTGGTCATTAGGTGTCCTTACTAAGTAGAAGACTTGTGTCACCACATCTAACAAGTACCTAGCTACCTGAGGATCCATCTCACCTCATAACCTAGGAGGTTTTTGCCTCTGTAAATAATGAACTACACTAATATTGAATGCATCATCTACTGGTAATGTCGGTAGGAACTGCTGCTCTCCGAGTGGTGGTATTTTTGGGAAACCACCAAGAGGTTATATCTTTGTCAATCGTCCCTACAATAATGCTTCATCACTCAGTAGACCATCCTTATAGTCATTACCTAGAATCCTAGATGGTTTCTTGTGTGGAATCATCCTAAAACAGAACAAGATGTACCACAATCAATATAATATACCTGGTGAAAAGAATTTGAATCAAGAAGGACATGCGAACACACTCAATTACTATATGATACCTTAACCATTAATTTCCCATGAAACTAGTGTTTTCATGTACCAATTTGGAAATTAGGATTCTAGGTCCTAGTGTATGGATATGTCGGTTTCCACACCAACACTAGGTTCCCTAGCCTAAAATCCAAAATCAAAATGTTTAAAACTATTTCCCCAAGACATGAGTAAAAAAAACTATCTCTGATTCCAATATATCATGACCTGTCCCCCAGGGCCCATGTCGTGACTGCCTCAAGTTCTCCTCCCATAGGCTAGGGGCTCGAGACTAGCGCTGAGTAGGAATATCCCATAAGTGGGAGGCATTTTCCCAAGTACCCGTACACACACACCCATCTCCAAGAAAAAGAAGAAACTAAAAACTCTAAGTAGACATGGATGAAAACCCTTATGAGAACCCACTCATAGTAAAGTACACAACTAAAAGAAAAAGGGTCCAAAATAAAATCCCAACTGAAAAGGAATGTACATGCTATTGTATATAATCCACAAAAAAACCTACCTAAAGGGTAGGTACAATAAGATGTCTGAATGTTGCTGAAGTGTACCACATCTGTCTGATCACCCTAAAGCACCACCTATCTCTAGCCCACCAAGGAATTATTAAAAGCTGCCGATCATCTAAAAAAGACATTTCATGACACGTGTGGGTGAAGTTGATACAGGTGTGTGTAAAACAATACTCAATAGAAACCCCAAACCACAAAGGAATTACACAAAGTAAACCACAAGGAATCACACAAAGTATACCATAAATAAGAGCACTAATAAAGACACCAAGTAGACTTCCAATGAGGAACACAAGATGTATCCTCTAAGAGGTACATTCAAGAGAGTCATAAGAGTCATCTAACACCAAGTATAGGTCTATGGTACATAAACGAGATTATTGTAAGAATCCACAATACCCTTAAGTTGTAACATGTGGAGCGTTTGTAGCACACAAAGTGTCTCTAACACATGGATTGTATGTAACACATGGAGTGTTGGTAACATACAGAGTGTAGGTGACACATGGAGTGCCATCAAAGACTTGAGGACCCACACCCTAGTGGGATAGTGGAATACCAACCGAGTCTTGGGAAGCCAAAAATCATATATATGACACATAGTATAGGTTGGACACACAGTATAGGAAATCACATAGATTCTAGGTTATAGTGAGCCATAAGATTCCATCCTTAGAAAGCTCATTCCTGGAGCACCTTCTAATTGATCCAAAAGGACATATGTCAACCTCCACAGAAACTAACTTAAGATATCTAAAAAAGGACCAACTCATCACAAGGGTCCCAACACCTCAAAAAGGCACACAATTTGAGAGTTATGGGATTTTAAGTAAAAAGGGGCCAGTGGGGTCTGGGTCTAGGCCAATCTGGTCATAAAAATATGACCCAACCCATTGGGTCAAACCGTCCAACTGGGTCTATCCTGCCCGAGATAGGCCCACTCCACTACCGGTTCATCCTGCCAGCTTCAAACCGACCCTCTCAGATGGGGGCTAGTTTGGCCCACCCGGACGCAACGAGTTTTGTTTCCCCTCTGGGTAAATGTGGACGACCGCCACATTTAGCACAATGGACCTCCATGTTTAATACGGTCAGACAACATGTGAACCACCCCATGATGGCTACCATGGGGTCCCTCCACAGTCCCACTAGACCGTGACCCTTCAATACATGACGCAGCCTCGTACCGTAGCTGTTCAAACCTAGAATCAGCCATCGAGTTAGAGGCCTGGTTCAATTCAGATGACCGCTGTGCTGCAGGGTCCTTCACCATCGGTCATATAGCCAGTGGCCTCCTGATACTGGGGGTAGTTCCACCGCATGCCACTACTAGAGAATCCTCTTCTTCGGGCTATAACCATCTCCGTGGTGGGCCATTTCTCAAACTGAGAATATTTGTGCGATCCTTGGGTCTCCGTTTTCACTGCCATGGTCTCCAAATATTACCAATAAAACTTTGGGGGTTGAGGTACATTAAAAACCACCTATAAAAACAAATCGCTACCCTAAGGGTCCGTCGACAAAGAAAACAAGAATGGGGAAGAGAGATATGCACAAGAACACCTTTAGAACAGACCTTGGCCTTGTTCGTGTCAGACTTGGTCCATTCACATCAATAGAAATATTAAAGAGTATCAAAATAATATTTACTAAGGTTCATCACCTTTAATCCCACATTTTAACCATCCTGTAAGAAAGAGAGATCCATGGGTCAACCTGTTCACTGGTTGATCTAAATTCATCATTAAACTTAAGAACATATAGATAATTCACTCAGAGAATAAACCCCCTTCCTGGATGTTTGGATATATTATTGGAGAACGATGAAGTTGCACCACCGTCGTTCATCGATCCTCAATCCTCGATTCGTGACCCGTGATCTGTCAACATTCATCGACATTTGTCATTTTCCAATGAGAGGAAATCTCTGATATCTCCTCAAATTTTCACAGGGAAGGTTCAATAATCCTAATCGTGAATCCCTAACAAAGGTTAAAGATGAATTTCAGTGTAACTATTTCACATTGAAATGGTGTTTCCACACTATTTCTTTTATTAAAGGAAACAACTTCTTTGTCTCTATGTCATGAAAAAATGATAAAAATAAAATAAAATAAAATATTTATGTTTATTTTATTTATTCTATAAAAATTATAAAAAAGATTTTCTATAGTTGACCCGTGCCTATCGAAGTTATGTCCAACCTAAGAAAACCACAATGCTCTAAACACAAAGATGCCATCATATTTCAAATCCAAGCACTCATTTAAAAGTCACTAAAATTGAGCACTCACTATTTTTAATGATCTTAAAAATAGAGTGAACAATTATTATGGGAACCTATGGCCTCGTAATCACATGCCGTCTCAGCACCTGGTCTCAAAATAATCCCATATAATTTTCAAAAATATTACATGGAAAATTAATGAAATTACACTCTAATGTATTGGGTGATATTTTAGTCTCATGATATGCCTTGTATGGTGTAAAGGAGATTATCCTATGAAAATTATGTAATGTTTTCTAGATGGTTAACCGTGAATTTTACTTATGATGTCATGTTTAATGTTTTTTTCACATTCCTATATTGTATTAATGCTATCATTCTATATCAGGTATCATTGTTCATCTTTATGATTCTCACTACTTTTATTTCCAATTAATATTCTTATTGTATAACATGTAATACATTCTTCAGGTTATGATTTTCTTATTTACTTGTTGGACTTTATATCCCACCCCTTTTTTATATATGTCCCTAGGTTATTCTAGGATGTTTTAAGTATTTTGGAATATTGTGAGAAGGTTAAGAATGTTTTTATTAATGGAAATGTTCCAGATGTTTTAAGTTGTTATGTTACATACCTAATTCTTGAAGAAAGTGGAATTATCGATATTTTGTGTTTTATTATGTGTACTCTTATATAATAAATCACGAATTAATGTGTATTAGGACAAGGGTTTTCATAAAGAATATAGATACAATATTATTATTATATTAGAATAATTATTTCATAAATATTATATAAAATATCAAACCCATCATAATAAACATCCATGAAATATAGATATGGAAAATATTTTGTATCTCTATGTGGGGATGATAAGCCGTATGTCCACACAAGTGATACTTTCACTTACCATTGGATAAAAAGAGGGTGAATAAAGGTGGTTTAACAGTCATAATAATATTTAAATATACATGGGACACTAATTTTTTTATTTTATGAATAATATAAAATATTTAGGGGATGTTAAAGAATAGTTAAAATGAATGTTATCGGCTAAGGTGATTATCTCGTCTCTGAAACAACTCCTTTAGTTATCCAATTAAGGGCTCCAGGGTTGGTATTTTGGAAAAAAACCATTAGAATATTTCTTGGGGAGTGGATAAAATAAATTAGTTTGGTTTGGTCAATATAAAAGGCTCTAAGTGGTATGAATAAGACAAATAAGGGGTTCCCATTTATAATTTGGGCGGGGGGGGGGGGGGATCTTGGAATTTCATAAAATATTAAAATATATTAAAGTCATTATCAAACTGAATGGTTCCAAATGGAATATAAATGGAAAAGGGATAATATTTTTTATGATATATTATCTCTTTTTTCCTTTTAATATTTTTATTATTTTTAGTAATTCAATAAAATATTAATTTCATAAAATACCATTATTTTCAATTTAGAAATAATTCTATTAATTTGACTTAAAATATATAAATAAAATGTTTAAATTAGAATATAATGATTTAAAATTACAATAATCTATTATATTTATTTAAAAAATTCATTTCACACGTTAATTCACTCAAATTATATTACTTTTAATATTTTTAATATCATTTATTATATTTTTTATTAATTAGAGAAATACCGCATCAGTGTTGCATAAACATTAAAAGCCATTATATTATTACTAAAAATTAGAAATAAATTTTTATCATGAAAATAATTTCATTAATATTAAAATAGATACTTATATTCATTCATAAATTAATTTTTCCCAATTTGGACACATAAGAGATATTTAAAACTCAGAGGGTGATATTTTGTAACTTTATTAGATTTAAATATTATATAGGGAATTTTCATGGAAAATTATTCCTAACATGATTAAATTTAGATTTATGGTGATAAGGGTGTAATTATATTAATCCAATAATAATTCTGATGAAAAATTATTTCCCTATCACTTATTTTTAACATAGCTTAACATGATTTACCCTTTACGAGTATAGTATATTTTACTAAGGTTACTATTAATATTAATCCAAATTAAATGGAACCTATTTACAAAATTTATAAATACTAATTCCAAATTTGGTATTCATTTTTTCAAATTAAATTTATTAAAGTGACAGAAATAAATTTTAAAATGAGTTCACAACACGCGATAAAAACCACTTTTTAGAAAAATAGATTTGTAATCATAAAACTTAGATTATTATTATACCTTGCCTAAAAAAATATTAAATAAATGTTAAAACATTTGATTAAATATATAATATATAAATTTAATTTCAATTATTAATAAATAGTGAATAAATTATTTTATTGTGATAAAAATACTTCGTGCACATAAAAATAGTTTTTCATAAAAATATCTCTTTTAATTTCAAACGTTTTTTATTTTTATTTGTAATTAATTGATTCAAAAATAATTTATTTATACATATATAACCATATATTTTTTATAAATTATTTAGTCCAATTCATACCCTCAAATCTAATGGCTATAGAATATAATACTATATCATGGTTCGTTTAAACTTGTTGTTTCATGTAATATAAGCTATCAATGAAATTGAATTTATTTGAAAACAAATATCATAAAATCTTGGGGCTTTATACAACCATATATGGGTCCATAATATTAATTTATCTCAACCTATTTTCCTAATATTGTCAATAATTTTCTCTATAGATTATAAAACACTTCCATTTCATGAAATATACCCTAGACTAAATCAATTTGGATATCAGTTATAGACATAGGGAAAATGACCACATCAGAATCCAAACACTACTTATACTAAAGCATTTTTCTAGCCATTGTTACCAACCAAACTCCTTTATTCCATATAGTACCTTTATACATGGATAGAATCCATAAAGTATTGACAAGTTCCCTTATATTTATAGATAAATACATACCCCATGTAAGTGGAAGCGACTCTTCCTTTACCCAACATTGGGAACCACATTTTCCCAACATTAAACAGAATGGGGAACCCAAAAAAATACTTAACACACTTTGTGTCATGTTTTTACTACATGATATGAATGGTTTAAAAACAATAATTAGTGAATCTTAGGTGTTTTATCCAAGCCTTATAGGGACCAACACCCTTTTTTAATATCAATCTACTAGCTTGTCTTGCTGCAAACTATAATGACCTCAATCAGTAATTCCTCTAAAAATTATACTCAATGTTGAAGAATAAAACTACCATTGAAATATTAAACTGTAATCTATTTGAAAGTGAGTGTATTGTAGAGTTTATCTTCATGTTTAAGGGACTAACATACTCCTTAAACATGAAACTTATATAAAATCTTGTACTAGAGTTCATTATATAAAACTATGTGATGAGTTTCAAACAAAATTCATTAAATTGAAACATCCCAATGGTTTATGAGAGTTTTTGGTAGTCTCATATCAATTTAAAGATTATATAGAAAAATATATATCCAAATTTAAATGGATAATAAAACCTCAATGGAATAAATATGGTAAAGAAGAGACTATAACTATTACTCTCAAACTATTCCCATTACCTGCTCCTGCTCTTAATCCCACACAATATCACATGGCAAATCCTTATGAACAACAGAAAAAATAAAATCTACCTCTTCATAAGATAAGGATGAATAAAAATTATCCAAATAATGGTCATATAATGAATAATGTCTATTCTTTTCAATGAGGAAAGGTTTAGGGATATTTCATTGTGGCCATGTATAAAAACTTCCTCAAACTGTCAAAGTTAATGAAGACCAATAAAGTTGTCCTCAATGAACACCTTGATAATTTATCCTAACATATGATACTTGGAAAAAATATACTATAATACTTCATATGAAATGATATACTGTAAAAAAGGGTTGACTCTAGGAAATTTAATTAAGGAAAAACAATGGTATATGTGACTTGTATTTATTCTACTCCACTAGAAAGAGAAAGATAATGGCCATGAGGCCCTGACAAAAATGTGAAAATATTAAATAATCGGATGGATAGTAAATTGTTCAAATAGTTTCATGGAATACCTAGGGATTACTTAAACCAAACTATTAAGAATCAAACTTCCCCATGGTATTTGATACATCCTTATAATCTTAGTTTTTCAAGGGTCAATGAAATAAACATTAAAAGAGGAAGTCATAAGAGGAAGAGAGAATACTGGTATGTAAAATAGTCTATACTATCTTATACATATTACTCCCATCATCAGAAAGATGGGAAATTTTCTACCTAACGATAGAATGGACACCATCCCATCAAACATAACTCTCTTAAAATGAAAAGTCACAATATGGATTAGTCAATGTGATCCACTTAACATACCCCTTTACTGATGAAGATGATTCATTTGAAACTATGTTACCTATCTGTATTTTTGGAAGAGGTCATATAGGATGAATAGATCATGGAATATGAGGTTAAAATAAACTTTTACGTTTAGGAACCATTTCTGATTAAGCCATATGTGTAGTATAAATTTGAAGACAAGATCTCCAACAATAAAAATAAAATAATAGATTTGATTTTAAATACTACAAGGCTCATTCAAACTTATTCATATAATAATAATAGTTAGTTGGTGTACACGTGACTGGTAAATGATGATAAGTGTGAAGTAAAGATTAACCCAACCCCTAAATTAAAAAAAATCATATGGATTCCAATCAAGAACAAGATTCTTCAATATATTTAGCATCATACGCTAAGTCTCATTAAGTTATGAAAATACATCAACATAGAAAAATCATACCCTTGATCTATAAATATTATGTATTGAAGTTTCTTATTGTCTTCCCAGCAAATTATCTTCCTAGGATGCACTTCACCTCTTAAGGGAGCTCAGGGATGTACTTGTTGAGGCCATTTTGAGCACCCAAGAGTTCGAGTTTGAAGTTAATACAACCAAGACATATCAAAAAAATATGTATTCCACCAAGTTTCATGTGGTAATTTTCATTATATATAATGATCAGCAATATTCTACACATGGGAATTTTAGAACCTTGTATATATCCAGAAAATTGAATGACATTGAAGTTCGTTAGACCATAGTGGAAAATGGTTTTAGGATTGACATTATATATATCTAAACCATCTGACATTAATGATATAGTTAATTAGAATTTTTTAAATGTAATATGAGTATCTAAGGGTATGATAAAAGTGTGAAAAAAATTTTGATAAGTTCAACCATCGAACCTAGTTCGATGCTCTCTTTTTTAGCTTTGGATTCATGGTGGTTCTCCAATATATGACCTTCAATGATATTTGGGGTAAAACCTAACTCTAAATGAATGTGGTAATCATTTTTTTAAACCTAAAATTTATTAAGTAATTTATCAATATAAATATTTTTGTTTAACATGGTGACAATTCCCTCTTTGAGTCCTTTGAATCTCAATATATAGTCATAGGGTTTTAGAAATGGTAGGGGAATCGATTGATGGTGGACAACCCAATTTGGATAAATACCCCCAATGGAATAACAGAGGGAATAATATATCCATGAATCAAAATAATCAAATAATATGTGTTGATCATATATAAAATTGACATAACATAAACTAATTTGAGTATTCACGTAGTCACATGGGTTTTTTTATTAATAAAATAGAGAATCTAATAAATTTACTTTTATATACTAGTCAAGAGAACATACTTCTGAAAAAATCTCCTCCAAGGAAATAAAATAGTATAGTATAGTCTATGAGAGTCAACTTATCTCTATTTAGTTCATTTACCACTATTTGGGTGTAGCTGCCTATTAGTCAAACCATCCAAGGCTTTTTAACCAAGTAGATATGAATCATAGGAAAAGAAGGAAAAAAATGATGTTTAGGCACATTTTCTCCCATTCTCATGGTGTCATGTGCATCAGATAAATAAGATAATAATCCCCCTCAATGATATTTAGGATATATAGATACCTCCATTTTTTATACTAGATTTTGAAATGCACATCCACCCTCTGATTCCAAAAATAGTGATGCAGAGGTAGTGTAAAAATATGTTCTTAGAGACACACCTCTAAAATTAGAGGAGCATTTATCTGGAATTATCAACAAACTTAGTCGAGTTAATTTAGTTTCAAAGGGATATTTACATCCCATATTGATCAGTTTATCCATAGAATATAAAGAAAAATATTTATATATCTTTTTCACAAAAAAATTATAAGATGCGCTCTCTTGGATCTATATTGATTTTCCCAGGTTGGACTCCGATGTGGTTAACCATCATTTAAGGCCACTTTATGACTTCCCTTGGTTTAAGTTGGTAGTGAAGAGGATATATTAAACCCTTGATTCCAAGGTAGAGTCTAAATTTTATAATCCCATAAAATTCAACTTCATTTGGTAAATACAATACATAATGTGTCTTGCAAACATCATGCCTTTAAGGAAAAAGAATGAGAAAATATGAGTATGCATTAATTTCAGCGATCTCAACTAGAACTATTTGAAAGAATATTTACTAGTCCCAATCTTGGAGCTATTGTTTAATGTGAATTCTATATTTGAAGTTGTTTTATATATGGATGGATATTTTAACTATTACCTGATTTGAATGTCCCTAGAAGAAAGGTGTATAATGAATTTAGGGTACCCCAAAGGATATATTCCTACCAAATAATACTAATTGGTTTGAAGAATCCAGGTATTATATATCAATGTTCCATGCACCATATATTCAATCACCTTTTTGGTGAGGCAACAGAGTGCTATATTGACCATATGATAGTAATATATCAATAATTTTGTGACCATCTTACCAATATTGAGATAGTTTTCAACACACTATCATATTATAGCTTTGAAATAATCCCCATGGAATGTTATTTTGAGGTAAAATTGGGGAAATTCCACAGCTTCATGGTATTTCATCAGAGTATCAAAGTTGACCCTAAAAAGAATAGGTAAATAATTTATTTTCCACCTCTGTAAAATCTCAAAGTGTTGAGATGAATTCATGTAATCATTGTTTATTTTTTGAGTTTCATTACTAAAATTACTAGAAAATGTTTCCCCTTTAAAAAATTAGATAAGGGGGTATCTTGTCAATGGGATAAATATTTTCAAATAACTTGTGATGATATCAAGTATTATCTCCTATACCCACCAATGATGATTCTTCACATATAAGGGAATCCTATTATCACTTATATGGAAATTATGGAGTGATTTATTAGCACCCTTGTTTCGTAATAGAATAACACAAAAAATATAAAATACAATATTATATTAGCATATTGATTCTTTATACAGAGAATTGAAACTATGATATAAAATATTTTCATGGAATTGATCTTTGTAGTGTAGAAGTTGATACATTATTTATAGTATCATGAGGTCCACCGTGTTTCTCGGGTCGACTCACTCAAATATATCCTCATATACCCAAAGTTAACTAAGTTCCTAACATTATGGATGGTTTTTTTGTAGAGGTTTGAAATCAAATTCATGTATTAATAGGATGTTAATGGATACCCATTAGCCAATTTCTTCACAACATACCCTATTCTAGAGAATTCACTAATAAATACTAACCTCTGTGATGAATAATTTTTATTCATATATAAAACTTGTAAGAAATAGAATATGAACTTAACGATGATTCTAAGAGCCTGATAGTAATGATATGTTAAATTAAAATTCTTAACAATATTATCCCAGTGATTGTACTCATCTTAACATTGAATGATGTTCCTCCATATTTTTTACAACTATCAGTAAGATTCCCTTACAAAGAAGTGGAATACCAAGCCTTTTTTGTTGGTATGTAGTTGGCCCTACAAATTCATGTGGACCAACTAAATATCAAACACGAATTACAATTGGTAATAAAAAATATCAATTATGAATATTACATTGTGAAGTAATAATTGATTTTTGTTGGAAAAAACTATCCCCAATATCATCAGAAAATGTTTTCCATCAAGAATGGGGAAAAATGTTAGTAACTCCATCACTCCCAATCAAATTGGGTTCTTCCCTGGGAGAATCATCCAAAACCCTCTCTTCACTTCTTAGGAATGGATTAAAATTATGAATAATTAAGTGGAAAATGGAAAATTTTCTCTAAAAATTGACTTCTCAAAGGTCTTAAACATAATGAATTAGAGATTTATCATGGATATCTTGGAAAACATGGATTCTATAATACCTTCATTAAATTATTTTCTCCCATCATTAAGATTTTTGGGTTCTCAATCCACATTAATGAATCCTAAAGGGGATTCTTTAAATTCTATATATTTGATAGACAAAGATACCCACTTTTAGGAATAATCTATTATATTATTTAGGATTATTTATGTAGATGTATTTTTTATCATGAAAAATTTCAATAATATATGATAAATAGGGGTAAAAGAATATTAATTTCTCCCTCACATATTTCTTATATTGAATATATCGTCCTATTTGAGAAAACCTATATAATCATGATGTAGTACATCAGGATGTTTTGTGACCATTATAAGGATGTGGCTGGGTAGTCCAGAAGTTGGAATATGTCAGTAATTGTATTTTGTAATGAAATAAAAGTCTCTAAGATAAATATAGTTATAATAACCGTTGGTGTGAATAAATTGAACCCAAAATTTGAATAAATAAGTGTAAAATTGTTTCGGTAGAAATTCAAAATCCAATACATGGAAGGAACATCATCATGGATTACTACATACATGAAAAGTTGGAACGGGGAGTATATGTCATAGGTAGGAAGAATCTGCTTCATTAACTGGATTATTATCCCAATATTTGTTTATTATTTATCTATATATAAATTCCCTAACAAATTTATCAAGAGCGTCCATATCATGATCATGAATTTGGTATACATGGAATGTGTTCTTGATAGGAAACTGATCTTAGTTTCTTATAAATAGTGAACTAAACCTATTATCATGGGTGTCTTTGGAATCAAATACCTAAAACAATTCAATGACTCACTCTTATCAAAAGTTACATGGAATATATTAACAACCCAAGAGGAATATTTAGAGTTTCTCAGTGAAAGAATCAACTCAAAGCTGAAAAATGAGTATAACATTTATATTTATTGAACTATTTTTCTTATACTCAAGAAAATATATAATGATCTTATGTTCTCTTTGAGATGGATGGTTTGTATGAAATATTATATGAATTTCAAGAACACAATATGGCTCAACAAGCCTCTAAGTAACTCTATCACTTTTACAAAAAAAAATTTATGTAAATTGGAGATCTCGGTTAATATCTCCCAGAATTTTATGAAATTAACTCCCAATATAATCATGGAGATACATAGATATAGTTCTGTCTATAGGGGCATCTTTATTAAGATGTAGTAAAAAATAGAAAGTGTAATAATAGAGATTACTATAGAATTAAATGTGAGAATAATGACAATGTTCATCATTGGATATATAAATTTAGAAAGGAATTCATTGCACCTTTGGGAACACTACTAATATGTAATATCTTGTGTGGGAGAAATATACTTCATGGTAAATTGTATAGGGATAGACTCCATTTAGACTCAGGCTGGTACCCACTCATAGGAAGAGCGAATAGCCTAAAACACCTATTTTGATGATGTGAATTTATTATAAGACAATGGGACTACATCCATTAGGTGTGTGGTTTATACTTGGTTTTTGAGAGATAATTTTCTTACCTAATAAAATCCATCATTGAGAAAACATTTAGAGAGTATGTCCATAAACTACTATTGGTTACAACAGTTTTTTTGTTGCATTCATTGGGAAGGGTAGGAATAGTATGACCATTGATAGATGACCTGCCTCTACCTATGAAGGTGTCATTTAAATTTGTAGATATTTGAAATTGGCCTCTAATATCCCAACATGTTCAATAAAAAATGAAAATTTTAATTTAAACATTTTACATGTGCTTGGTGTGCCTGACAGTACAAAAAAATCACTTGTGATGAAGTTCATGTTTTGGATCCCACCGATCCTATGGTGGGTTAAATTTAACATTGATGATGTAGATTAAATTGTAGTAGGAACTTTAGGGTGTGGGGGTCTCTTCCACACACACCATGTTTTTTCTTCATGGTATTCTTCTACAATACATAAAGAATTTCTAGACCTTTCAATCGTAACTTTTGGAAATGATTTGGTTGACAAAGTACATTGTATGGTATGGATGAAATGAGATATGGGTTGAATAAGATTCATCCATCTCTATAGATAACTTTATAAAATTATCCAATAACATCCCTTGGAGAATTATTCCTTTCTATATTGGATGGTTTTAATTTGGTGAGGGCCTCCATCTAAAGTTAAAATATTCCTATAGGGAGTCTAATTAAGTAGCGGTTGTTCTTACAAATTAAGTGATTGAGGAGACCATTATAGTGTAATCATTTTTACTCTAGCCTTCCTCTAACCCTATTAGACATATATGTGAGGGGTAAACCAATACCAATATATGCAAACCCCCTTGTAGTCACTCCTTTTTCGTTTTACCTTTTTTTCAAGGACCAATCTTTTCTAGTTCCTGAAATCACTTTATATTATGTATGAGGGTTGATGGATGAGTTTTCTAAAAATCAAAACCATATCACATCCAATGCTCACAATATTTGTAATCCAATTAATTGGATAATGTGGACACAACCCTAATAGATCCAAAACAAGATGAAATTTCCATTCACACCACACTCCAATGGGGGGTCTTACCATTCACAACATTTACATAGTGAAGATAAATGAAATAAATACTTGTCTTGAACTAGACTAGATAATATACTCTTTTACCAATACAAAAATTGTATATATGTATCACAAAATAGATTATATAAAAAATATAATTCTACCACATGATCAATCCAAGAAGGTGAATATCTAGTTGTGGCTAACTAATTCCATCCAATATGATGGATCAGATCACTATATAGTTATATAAAAAATAGTATTTGACGGGGTCCTTTTAAAATTCATTAAAGGAGAATAAATACTTGATGTAATATAGGAAATCCATTCCATCACCTATAACAATAACTAGTCAGGAGCTAAGATATTTCATTAGATCAATAGAATTGGATATTTTTATCTATAAATGATGAAAAAATATTTAGAGTTGGTGAATAAATTCTATAATTTTTAGATACATTTGAAACTCATTTATCAACCCCCACAATCGCTCTACAATACCAAATACCCTTATACATTTTTAATTTAGGGACTATATTTCATGGGGCCATACCCCCCATCTATAGCCCATTAGTTCATGTATATACTCACTTCTTATATCTTCTTATTCATGTGGTCTAAGGCTTTATATCTAAATAATTACAAGACAAAGGATATAACCAACTTGGTTAAGGACAATGTCATTACTAGATTTTGTTCCTCTTGAAAAATATTAATGGAAAATTACCCATGTTTCTACTCTTAATAATTGAAAAGAATGTATTAGGAGTTTAATATCCAATCCAAAAATTTGTCCTCCTTTTATGTAGAAACCAGGGGATTGATAGAGGAATTCAATTTTTTATCAAATACCCTTCAGAATATGGTGTCCAAGGACAAGAATTATTATCATAACAAACTATTATATACTCTATCATATTATCATGTTGTAATCTGTAATACCACATAGAAGACACCATGTTTTCTTAAATATGAGAAAAAGGTATTCATTCCTATTGAATTTCAACTGCCCTTAATTTTACTTTCCATTTGTAATTAGTTATCTGAAGATGAGAAGTATCATATCTGGATATATCAATTTTAGAGACTCAATGAGAAAATTTTATGCACACTACACAACATTGTAGTTCATTAGAACCATGTTGCATGCGAGTTAAATAATAATGTTCACCTACACTTATTCCTCCATGTATAATTTCTGATAGATATGAGAAATCCCATGATATATAAAAAGATAACTCTAAATCTTAAGCCAAAATGGAAGGGACCTTACATAATTCACACAATTTAATTTATTGGATCATATTATTTGAGTATTATTGGAAGATAGTACATCACATTATGCACCAATGAAATATTTTTCATCAAATATTTCAAAGAAAATCACATAGTGTTCACATTTTCCTTATTACAAGATGTTAAATTGCATATCCAAATATTTTTTTTCATGAATTTAAACTGCTTAGAAAATTACCTTATCACATGTCCTTAAACTGTAGAATAATTACATCCTTTTCACAGAATGTTAAACCACATGACATATGCTCCACCCAGCATAATCCTAAAATGTTTTGTTAAATCCACCCCTTTGTACCAAATTCTCTTATATATTATCCAAATCTATATAAACCCACAACCATGTGGATCTTTTTCTATAAACCTATGATTCGATTAAATTACACCATTTTACATCTTAATATTTGGTTCCTCTTATACATATTGGATCTCCCACCAACCCCTAATTTAATTGAAGAAATATCTAAATTATTACATATATGACTATAAGATACATGAAACACAAGTCTTTACCACATAATTTTAAACTAAACAACATATATTACCCCATACACAATCCTAAAATGTCTAGATTTGTCTATGCCACATAACCCTTAATTTATTTTAAGGGTATATTCTATATAACTGAGATAAAAATTACCATCCACTCTCTTAGACCCCAATTTAAAAAGGGATTCATTTTCATTCCTTTTGGATTAATTGGTTTCAGATATATTGGCCAACATTAATGCTATGGTCCACCAAAAATAACCCTAAACTTATTATAAAGGTGTACTACATGAGACACATATTTTTTATACATGATCCATATTTATGTGGGAAACCCCATCACAAATCGTTTTATCCTTGAGCCTATACTAAAAAATACCCCCATATTGAAGATCTCCATCGATTTGAGTGCCATATTTCTTCATGTATGTTAGGGATATGGTTACATTCTCCTACCCTAATGTCTTGGTAATCTTATCACATGGATAGAATAATTACCTTATACATGTCAAAATAGTCTTTGGATAGATTATTCCTAACTCTGGACACACAGTGATGTCTGTACACTCTATCATGGGCCTAAATTTTTCTCCCACTTTTGTACAGGGTTCTGTTTTGGTGATAACAATTCTCCTAATTCACATGAGGTTTTCATATTTCTTTATCCAGGGAACCCATAAATTACATCATTCTACTCCTATACATAATCTATATCTATACATAGGGATTCTATTTCCAAGAACTATGTTGGTATTTATTATTATTAATAGAAGAGACATAGTTTTTCCCAGATCATTTTATTTACACCCTACCTTCGATTCCAATATACCACCACTTTTTATTAAAGTTTGGGTCCACTCTATTCATGTTTGGTTTTATTTCATAGTTTTAACAATTAGAAAAATACATTTTAAATTTTCACATGATCTATATTTAAATAAGGCACCCCACATAGAGGTCTTCATTGTACAACCCCAAATTTCATGACCCCTAAGTCCTAATTTAATGATGTTAAACTACATAAAATATGTTGAAACATGCATGAAATTAAAATAAATAGAGAGGTATAGATGATATGAACTAAATTCCTTTCATGAGATCCATATCCAAGTAATATTTCCTGGAATATGGTCTCCATCCATAAACCTCAACTATGGTAAAATGGCCCCATTCCAAAGGTATCTTGAATATTCGTTCTTGGGTAAAGTCCATGGAGATTATTATGGATCTAATATTATACCGGAGTAAAAAATACACTCCCCTACATATGATCTATATTTATATAGGTTATATTTGACTAAGAACTATTTTATTTGTTTATTATAATTATTTAAGGACACATTTTTATGTATACGTCATGTATTTTAGACCTATCCATGAATTCCTTCACCATTAAACTGCTACCAGTGTATGATATCCTGATTTATGTCAAGTATTTCTACATAGAACTCTATTTTTGGAGTAAATCACTTTTATATATACTACATGTGGATTTTTTCATGTTATTTCATGACATATAATGAATTCTAAATCATATATTTCAGACCCATCCAGAACTCACCAGTTATTTCCACTCTTTTCCAAAGGCTTGTGACACCTCGATCATTGTTAGTTCTTGACATGAATTCCTACACAACATTTTAGAATCATCTTTCCACAGACCAAACATCATATATCAAGTGTTTTGAATCACTATAAATATTTAATGGCTATCAATGGTTGGAAAATTTGGCTCCAATGTACACCTCCACATGGAAATTATTTTCATGTTGATATATCCAACATTTCCAAACATATTTATATTTCATTCTAAATAGAATGTTTTGTAATCCCCATATGTCATAATGTTTTTTAGAAATAATTATTTTATTATTGGTTAACAATGAACCTAAAAATACATTTCCCATATAATCAATTCTTGTTTCAACCTATTCAAAAGTTATTGGGTACTATTTTCTCGAGTACCATCCAAATTTTTATTTAACATCCCCATTCATGACCTAAGCACCATGAACTTAAGATATATAAACCATACTTTTATATGGTATATATTGTAATGTGATCACAATCATGTTGGTTTTACACCTTTCGTTTAGACATATAGGCTACCTCATCATTTGGTTAAAACTATATGACCATAAAAAATATCCATTTTTGGTCAATGTTATGCAACATCAAATTCAAGAGACACTTTTCAGAGCTATATGAATCTAAATTTTATATTTTTATGGTCTAAAATGTTTTACCATAAACTAAAAATGAAAGAGATAAAAAGGATTTCCTAGTAAAAAACCAGTAAAGTGTGACTTGAGAAAAAGGAAAGTATTTTATAGATAAGTCACCCCCTTAATGACATAGGTAGTAGTTAGAGAACAAATAGAACATGAAAGAAATATTTTAGGGCCCCCCATATTTCCCTTATAAAATTCAATCTATGCTCGTGGGATATATTGGTCCCATAAAAATTTAGATCAAAACGTTTTCCTCAAAACCCACACATAGGTTTAAGTGGTCTCATGTTATATCACTTCACCCTGAAATTGTGTTCCGTATATAGGGGAATAAACCATATGGATAAGAAACCCTTATTGAATATCAGTTTGTCATTGGTATTCTTCATTTATCAAGTTTTTTAATCTTTATAAACTCTTCATATCTATTGGATAATATCTAATCAAGCTCCAAGGGAAACATTTTGATGATTCTATATCAATCACTACAAGCCAAAAGAATATTTTATCCTAAAGAGAAGGTCCTATAATACCCATATACCCTAAAAAAATTATATTGGTACCCATCATTCAAATGTGGTAAAATATTATCCGCTATGAGGTTGTCCAATCTTTTCATTTCCCAATTTATATGTTTTGAGTAATGATTTACATATCCCATAAAACAACTATTAAATAAGATTGGGAAAACCTCAATGTTGCACATTCATGAATTGTGCCCATTTTAAAAGTGATAATATATAATTATATTCTTGAACATTTTTTAGTCCTCATCATGTGGTGCTAAACCACACAACACAAGGGTCTTTGTATTATAACCCTAAACCACATGACATAATGGATTCAGGAACTATAACCTTAAACCACATGAACCCATTCATGGGATTTCTTGTATTAGTACTAGTATCCTCATTCACATGGGGTTATCTCACCATTTATGGATAGACTATCTCAAATTTTGGTCAAATCTGTTAGAATATTAACATGAACAACATTTGTTCCAATAATTATAACCTTAAATTTTAGGCACCCTTCCTTGTAGTTTTTTACATTAGTGACAATGGAATATATATTATTACTGGGTTCACTTCACCTATGTTTCTATATATAGTACCTCATCTATTAGTCAAGGATAAAATATATTAAAACCCACAATCCTTGGTCAAGATTTCAAGACCATAAGAATTTCCAAGGAAAGATACATATAATAATATAGGTTTAAAATAAAAACATGGGAAAAGTTATGTTTCCACTCATGAGTGATGGACCTCACATGAAAAAGGTATAATTGAGCATTAAAAAAATAAAATGGTGTAAATAATTTTCAGGTCAAAAACTCATAAAGAAATTACCAATCAAAAGATGGTTCATTTACCACTAAGTCTTCTCTATCTAAGGCATACGAAAAAGTTAGGGCTATAAAAATTCCATCCATACTTGATAGGTCCCTTGAAATTTGAAAATAATTAAATAAACATTATTTTCCTCCCATTTATTAGTCCATATAATCCATGAGAAATGCACAAAAAAGTTATGTTTGATTATTTGATCCCTTTTAAACATTTGAATCCCCATCCCATGGTTCCCCCTTTGTGATTTTCATGATAAAATGTATCCCTTCTCACAAATTCAAATGGAATAAATTTTGTTTATAGTGATTGTACATATACTACAACATTCAGTCTATTTATACCTATCTAAGATCCCATTCCCTTGAAGAAACCATATTCTAGTGAATTAACATGGCTTACAATGATGATACATCCACCACTATATTCATGCTACCTATATTCATCTAAGGGAATATGTCTAAGAGATAATAGATTGATCTATATTTACTAATTCACTAAAGAAACTATAAATTTGGATCTACTCTATTTATACCCATATAAAGTTCATGTGGATTAATTTATCATGGAATTAACCTTTGTTAATTTCATAGATTATCATTAATAGATAGTTTGAATGACATAAAAAATCAATGAATTAATAATGATATAACAGAATATTTCATTTCATTCATTGACCAAAATTATAGGGAGGAATATCCATATTCTAGAGTCTCTAAATTTATATATAAATAAATATTGAATTAAAACACCTTTATAAGGCATTTTTAATAGACTCTTCAAGTTAGAGCATTACTTTATTTGAGTCATTGATGGATTGAAATAATTTTTCTAGGATTGTAGCTCTGACCTACTCAAAAATATACAATGATTCTTCAATTACATATAATTCCTTTTTGGTAATTTGGATTCCTTAATCAGCTCCTACTGATCCTCTACTACTTTCTTAGTGGTGGTCAGCTCCAAATGAAATTGGACTTGCTCTGTGAAAATTTTGTCTTCCAATACACTTACTTCTCTGATTTACTATTTCCACTTCTCATCTATCATAACATGATGATAAGTTTCTTGAATCATTTCATTCTTTTAATATATATATTATATTACGGATTCATCCATGCATAGGTTTTTTAGATGCATTCTTGCATTCCCATTAATGAATAATCTCATTCACAAAAACATGGATAATTTAATAATTGAAACTTCTTTATCCTAAGGATATGAAAATGTGGAGAAGATAATTTTATTATATATTCAATCCCTCTATGGGGGTTTTGAAATTATTTTACAAATTTTATTCCATATATAATATTATAAAGTTTAGTAAACATCGAGTGGTTCATAGTTTAACTCAGAGTCACATTCAAAAAACAAAATATACTCTAGAACTCTCTTATCCAAGGGAGTTTTATATACATCACATTTTGAGATTTTTGGGCCTCTAAAAAATAATACTTTCTATATTCTTGGGTGATTGAGATTCTAATGGTATTTCTCTTAGTGCGCTTCTCTATTTGAGATGATAGTTCTATAGGTATCATAAAGCTCATACATTCACTAATGAATGGAAAATTCAACAGAAGTATTTGTGAATAATTACCCATTTCCATTTAATCACTATATTCTTGAACCATTTCAGATTCCTATAATGATTCCATAAAAGTATCTCCTATATTTGGTGCTTCCCTAACAGTTACGACCAAAATGTCATCTACTATCATTAAATTGTTATATAGAATCACTAGAGTGTTTTTCCCCTTTAATGACCCGATCAAGTAATAGATCCTGACTCTCCTATGTGGTAGTCACCTAATCAATTAATGTTATGGGGATACCCTAATTAAATGAAGAGTTTGGTGGATTCCCGTGACTGGCCATAGGTAGGTTAGAGGGATCCAACACAACCATTTCTTGGGTCTTTAGTTGATCCACTCATGGAGGTGAGATGTCTCCAATTTACCATTAGTGGATCAGTCTAATTAAATTTTATATAGAGAGAAATGTTTTAAATAGTGGTTAAAATAAGTATTTGATTTTGAAAAATTATTAAACATGTTTAATCAAGAAATTATTATACTCATTCAAATCCTTTTTGAACTCTCAAGATTCATCTATAGAGGCACATACATATATGTTTGATAGGATATATTCAATCATGTGAATTTATTCAGTGAGAACGATGAGCCCTATCATGAAATATAATGTTAGTATGGTGGTGTGAAACAATATTTTCATATGTAGTGGTAATACTTTATCTATAAGATTCTCCACATAATAAAGAAAATATAGAATTCATTATCAAAGCTCTATCCACTGTCTGTCTAACTACATCTTTTGTAAGATGTGGGATATATCTTTATCTACCCATCTTATATCCTATGGGATATCATTTTATGGATCCCACTTGGATAAGTGTGATTCAGATGAAGAAATCATGATGCCAGTTACTAGATGTATATATGTTTATATAAAGATGAAGTAGAGAATGAGTTTGAAGATTGAACTTTATTGAGAGTAAGGATGTGCTTCAATAGTATCTTGGAATTCCACCAGAACCTAACATCACATAGAGGGGTATCATACCTTTCACAAGGGGATAAGTTCATATAGGTGGGAATAGGTAAATTGAATCTAGTCCCTCCTCTTCCTATATCACCCTCTAAAAAATACACCTCCATGTATTCTGGGGTTTTCTATACCACAACACCATTTATGGGGCCACCAATAATTTTCTACATAGATTCAACATGTATATTTTCTATCCCATTATTTGAAAATATAATAATCCAATATATACATATCTATTTTTGAAATAATTACCATATGTTAAAAATTACATCTCATAATAATATTACACAGCTTGGAGAAACTTTTCTTTTAGTGTCTTTGCAGACCAATTACATAGGAAACTTATTTTAAAAAAAATTTGAACATTTCACCATAATAGAGGCCCACAAGTCGCTATTAGATAATTCTTATAAGTTATTTATATATTTATAACTTGGAAAATGAAAAAATAACAAGGGGGTAGGTTAAATGCTCAGTAAGGAAAAACTCATTAATATGCCATCAAGGGTTATATAATAAGAATATGAGAAAACTTACGGAGGGAGAAATATAATATTAAAAATAATATTGGATAATAATTATTGTCTATAAATCATGAAGGAAGATCATTTAATCTCAAAACAACAAACATGTACTATGATATAAGAGTGAAAAAATCATGAAAACATGAAATAAGGAAATGATATCATATGTTCATGGAATCATAATTATGTGGAAACAAAATAAAACATGAAATCATAAGCACAATTCAGTGATCACTTATATTACTATTGATGTACCCAATTTGTGTATACATTTTCATACATTCTATTCAGTATCAAAAATATGTTTTCACAAAATATATGTTGTTTTGGAGATAAAATGCTTTGATTTGGGGATCATGATGATTTTTAGGTATTTTCCAGCCTAATACACAAATCGGAGAAATATCCAATAAAAAATTCATATATACACATTGTGTACTTCTTACACACACTGTGTCCCCTTGTCCTGACACAAATATCAAACAGGCTGAGTACAGACCCATGTTTCCAACCAAGATTCACATGCCATGTAATTCATCTTAAATTCTGTATTCTCCCTTTTATAATCTTTTGGTAGATGAAGGTGATACTACATGCCATGTGGGTTGGCGTTACACACCGTGTACTCTCACCAACTGATCACCGATGCCTTCAAAGTCAAGGGAAGTGTAGAAGATCACATACCTGCGGAGAAATAATATCCAAGTCAAGTTGATTTGGTTACATTACATGTACTTTATGGTAGACTCTGTGTAGTTCTAAAAACTTTAAATAAGAGGGAAGTATTTACACATTAAAACATGGAAGGAGTGGAGAAATAGAGACACAAAATGGAAGATGAAAGGAGAGAGAAGAAGAGAGCGAATGAAAAATAGGAAAGAGAAGAGAGGAAGTTTTTCCTCTCTTCCTTCCAAAAAAATTTCAATATGAAGTTTTTGTGATGTTTTATTCAGGTATTAAGAGTATTTTAGTTATTAGCTACTCCTTGTGTGGATAATTTCCCCATGTTCTAGGGCTGTGGATGATTTTGGTTTGTTAGTAATCTACTTTATAATTATGTTTGTATTATTTATATATGTCTCATAAACCCTCAGGATTTCTTGCTAAATATTGCACGAAACCCCATATCAGACCAAGAATTCAATTTCCAGGGATCTTCAAAGGAATTACAACAAAGTTCACCAATGATCATTGGGTGTAATTATAATATCAAAAGGGTCTATAGTTAGTAAAATTATTAGGAATCAAATTCCAAACCAAGGAATTGATCTCTATTAATCCAAAAAAACTAACTAGTTCAAGGGGGTTCCATTATATTTGAAACCCTGAGATGTGAGTTATTATAAAAAAACACTATAATATAAGAAAATCTATTTGTTGACAACCTAAAACAAAATCCACAACCCCGACGCATTCTTCCAATTTATCATCAAAATAAATTTTACATTTTTCTTTATATTTAAATAAATTTATCAAGAAATAGAATAATTGGTTATTTTTTTCATTGAAATATCAAATATTGACTCTAAATTCAGTTAATATTCACCTTATTAAGTAAAAACTAGAAAAAAAGAACGTAATTAATCACTATCCTAGTGGATCGACCCTATACTTGCACTATACTAGTAATAAGTTTGGGTATTTTAGTTTTTTCTTCCAAACATAACAACTTGTATAAAAAGACACCAACTATCATAGTTTAAAGATACCCATTCTGAATTTTATTCACTTTATATTCCCATAAACAAAGTGTATTGAGTTATATAGTGGATTGATTTGACTCCCCATTCCCTTCCATATTATCTCATGAGAATAAAGATTTACCCAATGAGTTGGAGGTATATATAATTTTGGTTCCACCCATAACATAATGAAAACCATAATTTTTATATTCATTTGTATCCCACAGTAAAATAATCCATATATAGAGCATAAGTATAAAAACCATAAGAATGAAGTGGGTTTCATAATCATGTCTCAAAGCACAGATGAAGGCTATATCATATGGATTACCAAGAGAAGAAGGAATTAAATAATTTTTTATGTTTATATTTTTAAATAGAAATATAAATTTTGAACATTGAGTTCCAATTTAGGAATATTATTAAAAAAGATCAAGTAGAAGTACTAATTAAAATGAAACACATAGGTCGTGCTTTTTGAAATGAGAAAAGTAACTTTTAAGGAAATAAATAGATTATTATTATCCTTTAAAGCTAAATTTGGTGAGGCAGTTTATCCATAAAATAATTAGGAAATTTAAAATCTATGCATTGTAAAAAAAATTTTATGGGGGTTACACTTTTCATGAAATAATAATTTGGAATGTTCTTTTAGGTCGGGTTTACTTAAATGTTGGAATTCCAAAGGGAACATAAAAAAAATATTATCAAAAAAATAAATGTAACTTGAAATTGATATATATGTAAGGAATATATATACAAAAAGTGGATGAATTATATTATAAGAATACATATGAAAATTGAGAATAAAATAGAACATGTAATTCCGAAGTAACTATGGTTATTCAGAAGATCCCTTTTTATGTTTTGAAACACCATTATAGAAATATCACACCATAAAAATGGGAAATATAATATTATTTTAGAAGAGGTTAAGTTAAATATAAATTTCATAAAATACAAAAAAAAAAATTATTTCTAAATATAAAGAAGAACATTGATGGGAAGAAAAAAATATGGACAGAGAGGAAAAATCATCGTTAAAGAGAATGAAAATTATTCATAACATTTTCATACTTTTATGGAGAAGATGTTAATAATGGAAGAATATTTGTATAAAAAGTTTTATTTTCCCATGATTTAAATATAAATTTCCATATAAAATCTTAGGGTGAAAGAAACCATACATGGAAGTAAGAAGTTTAACAAGAAACATTATTACAAAAAAACGGTTTTTGAGTTAACCAAACCCTTACAACATCATAATATTTCAAATTGAAATTACATGGAAGGTAGAAAAAGAGATGAATTTTTAAATACCTTATATATAAATAAATTTTTGAAATAAATAGATTCACAAACAATACATACACTACAAAAATAAAAAAGGTGAATATAAATCATATCTAAATAAAACAAAATTGATATAAAAAATCCAAACCTTGTGTTCTAATTCATTTTGATCACATGCCTAACATATTGGACAATCAAGTTATGTTTATAATTTTTTTTATTAAGATTATTATTCATACATATTTTATATTATACGACCTATATATTTCAATATTCTATTAATTTACTATATAGTTTTCATTCACGTCTGTTACTTCAGGTGGACTGCTCAATTTCTCCCTAACTGTCTTGGTATTTTAACCATTTTAAATGAAATTGTAAAATATATTTTTTGTACCCATATATTTATATGTTATTTTTTAATATTATATTATCAAAAAATATATACAATTACATAGGTTTATATAATGGATTCAAATTAATAAAGGTGAGCTTGTATGTTCATATGATACTATTGAATTTACTATAACAATTTATTATTAAGATCACTTATAAAATGTAAAATATTATCATTAAGTAATATTAATATTTTAATAAATACAATGTTTATAAATTAAATAAATTTTTAAATTCATCCATGTTTCGCAGTAATTGAAAAAATATACTGTTTTGTGGAGGTGATAATCCACACATTCATGGGAGACACAATCATTTTCTATAAAATGAGATGCAAATATAAAAAATAAATAATTCAAAATTTTAAAATATTTTTCATTTTATGAATTTTATATTTTTTTAATTATGTAACTATTTTTTATCATCCATTTAAAGAGTTTATAAAAAATAGAACCCTCTATTTATATAGGCGATATTCCATACAAATAGATGGTAACATCCTCATTTTTTCAAATAGTTTATGTTGGAGTCAGAAGAGTGATATCAGATTTGTATAATAAAATTTAAAAAATTAATAGTAGAAATTTTATAATAGTTTCATGTATAGTCAATATTTGAGGGGTTAGAGAAATTTAAGAAGGAGATACTAAGGAGTAAGAACTACTCAAGTAGAGAGCTTAAAATTTCTCTTGAATGTATTCTTAGAAATGAATAGATTAAGATAACCTATGGATATCATGGGTTATGAAATTTAAAGAGACATATATAATAGGTAAATTTGTTATTGTTTAAAGAAGAAAAAAATAAAGAGTTTTCTTAAATGGGTGGCATGAGTCCCCTTTTATAAGTGGAGGAAAATGATATTTTTATACGATGATGCTATTCAAGGGTCAATGGATCAAAATGTGGAACATAGTTAAGTGTTTATGGGTTTATGTAGAGAAACAATCATCTATTAATTTTCACACATATTTTAAATATTTTTTGAGTCCATTAATATTATATTTATACACTTTCTCATTTTGTTTTTTTACCTTGGTATCTAGTTTTTAACATTATAACTTATGTTTCTATAAAAAATATAATGTAACCCTTATTACAGGTTTTCTGTTTTATGATCCTAAATTCATCCTCCATTTAATCCAATTAAATTTCTATATATAAATAAAAAACATTTTTAAATTCAAATATATCACATATAGAAGAAACTATTTTGGTAGAACACAATGTTTTTACCATTAAATGTTATTAATATATTATAACATTAATCACTAATTAAATTAGTGATAATTATTTCTATATATGTTTAAAAATATTACTGATTTATTTATATAAAATATTTAAAATTATTTTATTATATACATAATTACATAACATTAATAAAACAATTCTTTGACAATAACTATTTTATAATTATTATAGTTATTAACATTAACATTAGTAATCAAAATTTTATGCATAAAAGGATTCAGAATATTACATAATATGAAAATTTTGATATAAAATTTGAAATCAATTTTTTTATATTAAATTTATATATGTGATGAAAACTAATTTGTATCACAGGCGAAAATAATTTTTTCAGAATAAAAAATTACTTAAGTTTCCAAAGTGGTAAAAAAGAGTTCTATAAATTAAAAAATATATTATAAAATTATTTATCTCCATTTATATATTTAAAATATAAAATGGTTAAAAACATTTGAGTTATTCTTGTATTATGATAATTTTATAAAAGTGATGATTTTAGAAAAAATCATATTTTTTAATATTCACATAAAAATAATTTATTTCAAAAAATATAAAAAATTAATCTTAATTTAATATTAATATGATAAAATAAAGAAAATAAGTTCATTTTTTTCTAATTAAAATTAAATATTTGAGGAATTTAAATTCAAAATAAAAATAAAAAATATATAATGATAACTATTTTCATATGAAAAATAACTTTTTAAAATTTTAATTATTCTTAATGTTTATTCATATCAAATAATAATTTTTTTGTTGTTATATTATTCATATAAAATATATAAAAAATATATTTAGTTTCTTAAAATAAATCACATACAATCCAATTTTAGAAAAAAAAATACATTTTTAAGAATAAAAAATTATCTATAACTTTATCAATGCATTAGTAAGTATATTTTGTTTTTATGAAAATGTAAATATGAAAAATTTATAAAATTAATTTTATAGATATATTTTTACATTAATAATTACATGTTTATGTCATCCTAATTTATTATTTCATTTCCCCTCAATATTTATGTGTTATATCTAAGTATAAGGTAAGCTCTGGTGGTGGTCGCTGGTTGTGATTCCACTAGCATGGATCTCCTAGAAATTTAAAATAGTTTTAACTTCTATCCCACATGATTTCACTCATAACATATATAATTTTTTGAGTTCGTCTTGATATTGGTCTAGGGAGAACCCTAGTGAAACCACAACCTTCCCAAGATCACAAAAATGAGTTTCATAAGTCAAACCTTTGCTACATGATGCCATTTATTTTTTTTTCAAAATAGATTTTATAATATAGTTATTTTCTTTTTATTACCACTAATTTAATGGAAATATAATAATGGTTAAGCATAATAATTTTATTAGAATGTTTCGCTATTTTTCTAGTTTTTTGTTTAATGTGAAACAAACTACATAAGTTATTAAGTTTCTAAGAAAAAAACTAAAATCTTTTGGAATTATATTTTCCCCATTAAATAAATTTTGGCCTGATAATTTTAATTATAACTTACCAATAGAAAAGTATAAGTTTACTTAATATATAAAAATGACACATGATATAGTTTCTTAAGAGATTTCCACCTTGAAAACTCAGAAACACAACTTTTTTCCTCAGAATTGGCTTAACCCTAATATTGTGTTTTTCCACACCGTTTGAGATTAGAGTCCATATTTATTCGGTTTCATGATCGACATTATATTATTTTCTTCTAAATAGTGTTCATAATTATCCTTGAATTGAAAGATTATCATAGGTAGATATGAAATGTTATCTCCTTATTCTAAATAATTTTTTTATCTGTGTTGAGAGAACCAATCCATTTCCAAAATCACATTAATTTTTTATAAAGGAAGAATAGTTTGATATGTAGAAAGAACTTTATGATTGACATAAACATGGGATACAGTAGTTAGTAAATTAATTTTTTTCAATATTCAGACATCTAGTTATGTAGGTGAATATTTGGAATCTCTAATAATAATTATAGGTAAAACTAAGTGTTTTTAATAGTATAAAAAATACAACACTCATAGTTCTTGAGTGATTAATCGGTGTTACTCACTCCACATCATTTTCAGAACTCACTTTAGTAGTTTTTGTTTCCTAATACTTCTCTTTTCTTGTAAAATATTGGTGTCTATCATCTTAATTATCCCTTGGATCAAGGAATTGACTTCGATAATATCTAATTTCCCCACATTTAATACACTAAACAATTAGTGGTACCTATAGATGAAATCTATTTACTTTCACTATGTCCACTGATCTCTTCAATTTTCCTTGATAATTGGTTAATATATTCCCTCATTTTCACACATAAAACATACCCCAATTCCTTTAAGATATTCCCAAAAGTTATTTTTAAAACATTTTTTACATGATGGAAATTGAAACTTTTTCCCTTAACCATCTTCATCACCTGAACTTCCTTGTGACTCCATCATTATCTTATTTGGTTTGTTCAGAAACTTAAATAAGTTCATGCATTTAATAATAATTATTGATAGATGGTTTTACATAATCACGAAATTTCTCACTCCATTTATTATCTCATTAGGGTTTTCATTGGGAAATTCTATATATTTTCTATGGAATCCATTTTTTACTTCGTTACTTTTGGAATAAGGAATTACTAAAGCCAAAGAGTTTATTATGAGTGATGGAAATTTAACACCATAAGATGATTATTATAAGATACAAAAAATTCAACATAAAATTTTCTTACTCTTAAAATTTTTTACATTAGCTTTATTTTCAACCTAAATCACTCTCAATTAGTTATTGGTATCTTTTGTTTGGGTTTTGTCAAATCCCTTAACCTAATTTGATAACATAATGAATACTTTATAATGGGTTGTAAAGAGAATGTGATTAACCAAAATATATTCCCTAGGAGTTTATAGCTAGGAGTAAAGTGTTTTTCCCACTCCCCATTCACCATAGTGAAAATTGAGTTTATACTCAACCAACCCTTTTCTATGTTATTACCCCTAAGCACATATATGGAATAACTACATACAATTTCCATTATCTATATATTGATGCAATTTCTAGGATGACCACAAAATCTATACTTTACCAAAAATCTAAGATGTTATCCTATAATTATACTTATCCCAAAGGTGTTCAGTAAATTTATCTTATCCCAGTACAAAAAACAACTAATCTAATCACATAAAATAACTAAACATTCATTTGATACTAATAATGACAACCCTAGATAATAATATTTTTATTATTTATCATTACCATAAGTTATAGATTAAATATCAAAATAATATCAAAAAACTTAAAGAATCTTTTTGGTTAGTGTCTTTGAGGACTATTCATGTAAGAAACTTATTTTATGAAACTTATGAAATATTTTACTTAATTGATCCACACTATAATTACTTTTAGAATTGTAATAACTTATACTCATCTTAAAAACCAAGGAATAGAAACGTAATAAGGGGTGTAATGAAATTATAAATAATGGAAAACTCATCAATATGTCATAAAGTTTTAGATCATAATCATATGATATAACATGAGTTTGGAGAAATTTTTTAATAAAAGGAACAAATAAATAAAAATAGTTGTCTATAATTCATAAATAAATGACCTGTATTCTCAAAAGAACTAACATTCACCACGAAATAATAGTATGAGATAAGCATGGAAACATGGGATAAAGAATGATATCCTTTTATCATAGAATCCTAAATATATTGTAACAACATAAAACATGACACAATATGAATATGTGAGTTATCACTTCCAAAATAATCATAGTGGACATATTCCCATGGTGAATTGGGATCACTTCCCATTCTCATTAACATAGTGGATAAAGTATCATAGTGGATTAGTTGCACTCCCCATTCCTGTTAATATTATACCATGATATATAAATTTTTACAAAATGTATTGGAAGGATATATAATTCTGAGACCACCCATCACATAATGAAAATCATAATATATATATAAAAACATGTTCCACATGAGTAAAAGAAACCATACATAAATAATAAACATGATAAAACCCATGAGAATGAATTAGGCTGAAAAATATTATATCAAATCAAAAATTAATTCTATATCATTGTTTTCTAATGCTTCTACTATGCTTTACAACTAGTATGTTTCTGGGATCCACATCCTTGGGCTGGCCAAAAATAATAATTTCTCTTTATTCCATCTTTCCAAATGCTAGTGACATACCCCACCATAGATAATTATGTCATATACTTGGCCAGAACTAGATGAAGGGATATCAGATCTTTATTTC
Source organism: Viscum album (assembly GCA_963277665.1). Lineage (NCBI taxonomy): Eukaryota > Viridiplantae > Streptophyta > Magnoliopsida > Santalales > Viscaceae > Viscum > Viscum album. The sequence goes on along the minus strand of OY728141.1, from coordinate 1,370,258,934 downwards.
ATATTTTCCTCCTTGGAGTTCTTCACCCAGTCCGGGTCTCCCTCACAAATCTAAGACACATTCATGAATTTTGTTCCTAGCACCATCTTCTTGTGGACAATGATGAGTTACTCCTCTTAATTCCATGATAGGATAAATTCTTTCAGTCTGTTATTATGGGGACATTGGTTATGTTGGGCATCTATAAAGTCTTAATTTTTGGGATTTGGGGGAATCTTATCATTGTGACATAAGGGTTTTCAAGATAAAAACACGAGTCATCCCATGATCACTATGAGACAACTTATATTCTATGCATAAGGCACCCATAGATGTATATTCAAGCATCCTATGCTTATCACACAAGGTGAATCTTGTTTTTTATTTTCTATGTCTGGAATATATTGCTCATCATGCCAAAAAACATATTCTCATCATCTAAGGCTTCTTAGGATTGTCAACTAAGACATCTAATTCTCATCACATGAGGTAGTAAATTGGTATCATCATCTGAATGGGGAAAAGAGATTCTATTATCATCACATAAACATCTTATTCTCTCAACACAAGGCTTCCTAGTCTAGTCACCTTAGGATTATATTTTTATTCATTGGGAGGGATCAAAGGTTTAATGTTGATTGAGGGTGCTTCACATATTTTAAATCTAGTGTATACCAGCCCACATATACTCGTCATGTATGTATTAACCATGTGGTTGATGTAAATTTGGGAAACTTCTCATATAAACTCTTCACATTCTAGTATTGGTACTAATTAGCGTCATATGTCAACATCAAAGTCCTTTAGGTACCTTGGGTTTGGATTTTGAGGGGTTTGGTGTACTTCTAAAATGTGATAATGATTTATAATTTCTACTAACTATAGTGAGGTATATTTTTGGTAATGTTGGGATATTGATATTAAATATTATGGTGGCATCCTACATACCAAATTAGGAAGTTGGGATAAAAAACTAGATAGTTTAATTGTATATTTTATAGTCATGTGACAAGACCGGACCACATGGTTTAAAATCATTTAGTAAGGATTGTAACGTCATGAAAGGGGTGATGATGAGCAATGGTGTGGGTATTACACACACACACATATGATATTCATGAATTTTGGAGTACTATCTAATTATTTTCACATAATGTAATCTATGGTCATTACTTAGGGTATGACTATAATTTAACATCATGTGTTGGGGATGTTTTTTTGTAGTTCAACATCATGAAACTTGGACTTTGTGCTATGCAGTTTAAAGTCTTACAGACCAGACATTGTCTATGATTTTACATGAAGCTACCCATTCCCAGTTATGGTGGGAGGAGACAAGGAGACAATGATACTTTCTATTTCCAATTAGAGGGAGGATGGTTAGTTTCACTTGATCACACCACTACTCAGTCTTACGTTCCTATAGAGTATATGATTTTAGAGAGAAGGTGTGTGAGAACAACCCATTTTAGGTAGTATATAGGGGTACTAAAGTGAGGATTATTATTCTCAAAAGTATAAAAAATGAGTATTCCCATCCCATGAATGGAGCATAGGTCTTTAGCCTGTGTTTCAATGATACCAATCTTGTGAATGGGGTTTTGATGGATAAAATAGGTTTGAATACTTATGGGGATTATGATCACCCAACTTGAATGAAACAATGTTTGGAAGAAGAAGAAGGTTTTGAATAGGATATGTTACATGGAAGTTATGTCATACAACTTTGGATTTGTATGAATCCTAGATGTTTTGTGAACCATGGTATCCAGTACAAGGATAGGGAAATTATTAATAACATAAAGTTGTGCACAAAAGTTATTGTTGTGCTAAACTAGGGGTTTTTCAAGGGAATTCCATTTTTGAATAACTATTTTGGTATTCAAGGAAATTTATTCTAAGTTATCTATTGAATAATGAAAAGTGATTTTGGGCATATGTTAGGGTTTTCATGAAAATTATCTACCTATGGGAATCCATGGGAGATTTTGGTTTCTTGACTTTATTAAAGAGGGGTTACATGAATAAGAAAGACTCTTCAAATTACATAGGTTGAACATAAAAAATTGTGGGGGTGATGTTATATTTATTTGTTTTTTGGCCTCTTGGGTCACTAGGCTACATAATTATGTATAATTTTCATATGTGGGGTACGGATCATGAAATATTGGGGTCGCTGTGATATTCTATGGATTTGTTGGACATATTTTTGTTGAATGACACCCATGTATTTTCTATAGATAGACATAAATAAAAATATTCCACTTGAAATAACATTTCTTGCTCATTTTATTTTTGATAAAATCACAAGGGTTGCATAAAAATATTGAAAGTTTGACACAAATTCTTATTCTGTTCTGGAATAGTCCCTAAGTCCTGGTTGTCTCCATGAATAAAGGAAATCACATGTTTTAAGGTCCTTGAAATGATTTTTAATTCCAAACATTGCTGAAATATTCATAATTGGAGTTGAAGAGGCAGATTATGGAAGAATATTTTGGAAAACAGATATTTTTGGATAATTCCCTGCCATTTCATGTAGCACTTGGACTATGTCACAGAACTTTGTTGTGTGCATGTGAAAAATAGGTAGTCCCTATCCTTTAAATGGAAAAGGGTCTCTAAGCTTAGTAACTATAATTTCATGATCAATAGTTTTTCTCATTCTCACATAACTCCAAACTATTTATGAACTCCTGATCTTCTACACCAAAATGTTTGTGAAACTCATAATTTATGAAACACTAGTAGCATGAGTCCATGTTTTTCACTTTTACATTGAAACATTTGGTGAACTAGGATGAAGTTTCCTGAAACATGGTAACTTCCTTTAGATATGGTTAACTTATGTGCCAAAACTATAAAAAATTTAAACACACTTCCAAAATGGTTTATCAAGTTACTAAAGCCTCTACCATTACTAATGCTACATCTAAGAAGAGGAAGTTGTCTATAAATAAAAAATCCCTCTGGTTAATTGGTTTATTTATGAAAATGAGGTTCTAATAAACCTAAAAACCAAGGAATAGAGTGGTTATATTCTCATAAACACACTAAATTTTTATAATTTTGGTCTACTTAATGATATCTTTATCCTAATTATAGAGATCCATGCACTAAGTTTTTTATTTTTGAGCCACAACAAGCTTCATTGGTAGATATCATTCTTTCTATCCATTTACTAAGGGAACATAATGTTGCTATAATATATGATCTTTATGGTAGAACCAGAACATTCTATGGGGTGGTTTCTTTATAGGATGGATTTTCCATCTCACTAATCCAGCATCATGCGATCTAGAATTTCGAACAATCAGATGGGCATGTATAAAGACTGGGATCTGAGTTTAGGAGAAAATTTTACCAATGAATGGGTGTGAGATAAGGTGTATTATGTAGGGAAAGTGAATATAGGGATGATCGACATCAGATTAGTCTATACGAGGTAGTTTGGATATCCCAGTTCTATATTTATTTCCACTCAGAGATGAAACTAGAGATTCATTGTAGATGATCAACAGATACTAACAACTTCTACTTTTATCACATATAAGTGAGGATAAGAATATAAGATCTGCACCATATCAGTGATATTCCACTAATAATCTTCCAATATGATGAGTTCCTACCATGTATAAATTCTTATGGGGATTCAAGCCAAACACTAGTGGTAGAAAAAAAACTATACTAGAAAAGATAAAGGAGATCGTATGCCACAATTAATTTTTCCACAAAGATATCCCCTTCAAGACACGATTAGTCACATTCTGGAATATGAATGAGTGTTGTATTTCCATATTGATGAATCAATAACCTAGAATATAGTATTAGAATATATTGGTATTATACTGTATAACGTTGCAAGATTAAAAAAAATGAGGAATAGGGTTACAATGTGTAGAATTGGCATATAGAGGTTAGGTATGTTGCATTCCTAATGAACTTATTAAGAGGGTGGATACTATTGGTTAAGGATACACACATGTGTCTATGACCAGGAACCCTAGTGATGGAATCAATCCGGATGTTTGGAAACTAGGTCAACCTCAATATCTAAGTGTGGGCCAGGTTATTTGATTAACGGGGATATGTCATGAGGGGAGACACACCCAATAACTTATTTGGTCTATTTTAGTTTCTACACTAGTGTATCATAGTGCACATTGAATGTTATATATTTTTTTAAATACTGTTACCCTTGAAAGTCATCATCTATCCCACTCTCCTAAAAATTTCTGGGGTATGGACGATATTACTCAGTTAGGCTAGGATGGTGGACCAATTTTTTTTTGATAATTTTAACTTTAGGTCCTTAAACCCATTAGAAAAAATGACCAACAAAATGTTTGTGAAAAAAAGTATAGGTAGTAACTGTATGACTTCCAATGTGGGGTTTTGGTTTTGTGGATCGATCGTCACATCTATTTGGAACAATATACCCAATCAAGATTCTCTCAAAAGTTCTACAACATTAAATAGCCAACAATGTAGGTATAAATGGTGGTTCATGCTAAAAGATACCACTATGTTATTCTTCATCTATTAGGAATTTTCACCAATAATTCCTCTTATGATTTCATTACATTTACAACTACTAACATTGAAATCAAGATCACCTAAAATTATTCTAATAATTGGTTATAAATATATATGGATGTGGTCTTTCAGAGATGGGTGTGGTGGGTGTTTTTTAGTGGTACCTAATGTGGATAAGGGAATGAGGTGGATTGACATCAAAGGTTCTCTCTTGGTAGGAATTAAGGCCTATTCATGTTAGATGCTTTAATATAGGGATCTCACAGACATCCCATTCCTCTATCTTCTGGAGGGACCACTAGAGAAATCATGTTTAATGGTGCATGAATTCCCCAGAAACAATAATAAGAGTTGGTTGAAAGATCGTATGATTGAGTAATTAGGTCCCTAAAGGATTAATATAAGTGGATATGTTAACTCATGTAGGTGGAATATGATACAATCTAACCCAATATCTATGAGGAATAGGGCATGATAAAGTAGTCCTAGATGATAGAGTAGTTATGGAGGAGGGTCACCCGGGATGGGATAATGTTTCCAGAGGTTGGTCTTGTTATTATTTCTACCCTATTATACTTCCAAGAGTAATTTAAGTAATTACTAAAAATATATCCCCTAGTATACAAAAGAATGGAGGGAAATAGTTTTACTGTATTTCCACTGACCATTCTTGGTGGGGAGCCTAACAAGGAAACTAGCTTTGAAGCTTCAATTTAGTAGGCATCATCCTGTGACACTATATCACAATAATATAGTTTCAATGAGTATTTAGGTAGTGATTCTATGTAATCGAGTCCTTAGGATAAGTGGTAAGTTACTTCTGAGGATGACCTGACAGAGGTACACTTTTATAGGGAAAGCTTCCATCTTGAGAGTACAATGTTGTGATTGAATTTATTTCTTTTAGGAATAGATAAATCATGTTTCAAATTTGTTTAAGAACCATCAGAAGATAAATATTGAGTTTCTATGGAAGTTTGGGAATTTTCTTTTGCAAGTATTGAGGATCCCACCTTAGAGTCCATCATAAAGGCTATTGTTCTTCTTACCATTAATTAATTTTAATGGTAAAAAACACTATTAAAAGTGTTTAATGTTTTAATTTAAGTTCTTTGAATCTAAGATTGATGAAATACTATTAAATCATTTAAAGATCCATGAATAAGTATTAATTGTTTTTTTGGAACCTTGTATGATGGATATAAGAATCTTTTATAGAATTTAATAAAAGTCGAGGATATACATTGTGACTCTCAAGGATTCAGGTAGCTCCGACCAATAGGTCCAATGCCACCAGCTAGCCGGTGGTACGCCTAATAGCATCTCCAAGTAACAGGATCCCATAGAATACATGATGGGGGAGAAATATCTAGAAAATAATGATGTAATAAACCCATATAGTGTTTATATGTTTTCTAACTAACCACCAGAGGAGAACCATCTAACAGGTGGTAACAAACAGTAAGCATGTTTTATCAAGTAGTCCACCATCTACCTAGTGGAGGCTAGTGGGAATTCCGTGGTTTCAAACTAGAAACTCTGATGTCAACATTTATGATGGTCAATATGCATAAAATATGGTTTAATGGATTAAATACCCCTAATTAATTAGAGAAGATTACTAAATATTTTAGATCTTATAAATAGAGACCTTTTCCACCTTGACAACACACCTTCTCTTTCAATATCCGACTCCAAAATTCTATGATTGCTAAAATATATCTCCTGGTTCTATCTTTTATAATTACACTTTTACCCATTATAATGTGAGTAAAAAATGTAACATCGTATCACTCTCTTCTTTTTTATAATCCTATCATAATATTATTCATATTCTTTAAGATAATTGATACTAATATAAAAGGTGAATTATTTTAATAATTATCGATCTTCCTTATATTTCTTCTATATTTGGTGATCACTACAGTTAAAGTGAGGGACTTTTATTTTCCTTCCATTTATATTGAAATATAAGGGACAATTATCTTGGAGTTTTCAATTACTCCCATTAAAGATCTAGTGTCTATTATATTTTTAGTTTCTTGATACAACCTAAAAAGAAAGAGAAATATTTTGTATCATTGATAGAATTAAAGCCAAGGGATGGTACCTTAAATCCTCAAGTGATTGGGGTGTTATACATAGGGGATATTTTGGATATATTTCCAAAATTTCTTACCAAATATTGTGCCATATTTACTTTCAACAATTTCATTTCATTATATTTTTATTTTGTTCATTTAATAAATAGTTTAATCCATCAATTAACATTTAATCAGTTATTAGTTTTTTCATATCACACTTTTTTTAAAATTATAATTTTTTTAATATAATTATGTCACTATGATTTAAACTTTTATTCTTTTATCATCAAAATGTTTTAATTTATTCAATATTTTAAAGATATATTTTAATCTTTCTGTTTTTTATTTTAATTTTTTAAAGTTAATTTCACCATCCTCTTTCTATTTTATACAAAACTACCTAAATTTGGAATCAAATGGGAATTGAATTTATTTATTATTTTATTTTAAAATTCATTAAAAACTCATTTTTTTTTTCAAAATAACAACCCAATAATTCAGTAAAATTTGTTTTTTCAAAATGACTAAAACACCCATGGTGCTTTGGAAATGTTGTCTTTGGGTCATGATCCTTTTTATTGAAATAATTATTATTATTAGAAAAATAAAATATATACTTTTCTTATATCTATTAAATGTACCATATAGAGAAATTTTATGCATGGTTATACTCCCACTACTAAAAAAGAATATAAATGGACCCCTAAAGATATATCTTCTGTTGAATTAGATGGTAAATCTATGAATGCGTTGCATTTTGATTTGGATCAAAATTAATTTAATTGTATTTATCCATGAATAATGAATCACGAAATTTTAAAACATTTAGAATTAACTAATAAATGTGTAGGATCAGAATAATGATGTAGATGATCAATATACAAGAGAGGGGGAGGGGGGGGGGGGTTAATTGTATCATTTAAAAATTCCTTTGGAACTTTTAAAATTGATATAATCATTTCTATTGTTTAATAGAGTTAAACAAGGTAAATTAAAAAAACCTCTTGTTCTAAAAACTTTCTAGATTCCGGAAATATGGTTCTAGAAATGAATCTTAAGAAAAGTTTACAAGGGAAATGATTCTACCTTAAAGTGTATAGAATCTTACATAGTTAGAGTACAAGTATAAGAAAGTATCAGATGGTTATAGTTTCATTATTAATCAAAATTAAGCTGAAAACAAACTTGAAATAATACAAGTAACAAGTATAGAATCTTCTAACCCAAAGTGTAGTGTATCCAAATACCTTGGATAATAATCCCTTGATTTATACTTTCAAGAAAGTTTTTCTTAACCACACTAGGGTAAGCCCTCGATAGAAATATCAGAGTCTGTCTTGATATCACCGCAATCCCTCGAACTTCAAGGTAGTCATAACCTCTGTCTTCTTTATCAAGGAAGTCCTCGAACATTAAGGTAGTCAGCACCTCTGTCTTCCTATCCCCGAAATCCCTTGAATGTACTCAGAAACATTTGGAGTCGCACGAATCTATCTGAACAAGATGTTTAGTACACACAAAGCATGAGAGTATCTCTCTCTAAAAATCACTTCAACATAATGTAATATCTAGATTTGTAGATTAGTCAGTTGTTAAAGTTATGAGCTCATTCAAATGACCTCTTATTTATAGTTACTTCTCCAACGGCCGACTCCCTCCTCCAACGGTCATATATTTTCTTGAATCTCGGAAGGACATGTACACGTGTCACTCAAACAATGGTTTGTTTGAAACAGAATGCACAACATTATTTCATAACTATAAAATGAGTAAGTAAAATATTGTTTCTCGACTAAATCTAATTTTCCAGAGTCTATGGAAAATAATGTTGGGAGTCTCAGAACATTCGAATTCTATAATTTCTGAATATTCAGATTTTGTCTATCAAGGAATTTGGAATCAGAATTCTATTGAATTCAGAGTCTAAATTATGAGGAATTCAGAGTCCGAATTCTAAGGATTTTGGAGTATGAATTCTAAGGAATTCGGATTCTGAATTCTAGAAAATTCAGGGTATAAATTATATGGAATTCGGACACTGAATTATATGGAATTCAAGACCTGAATTTTAAAGAATTGAGAGTTTGAATTCTATGGAATTCAGAGTCTGAATTATAAGGAATTCAGAGTTGGAATTTCCGAGAATTCAGAGTCTAGATTTTAGAGAATTTGGAGTCTATATTTTAGATAATTTGGAGTCTGAATTTCAGAGAATTCAGAGTCTAAATTTCAGAGAATTCAGAGTCTGATCTTTAGAGAATTCAGAGTCTCAATTTCCGATAATTCAGAGTCTGAATTTTAGAGAATTCGAATTCTGAATTTCAGAACTTGAAAACAGAATACTCTATATCTAAGTATTTTTAGAATTACTAGGTTTAAGATGTGAAACCAAATTTTAAACTTAGGAATAAAAAGAGTTAGATTTTATAAAAACGAAAACATGAACAATGAAAACATGGTAAAGATAAATTTTCCTTTGGAAAAGAAAACTTTCCTTAGTAAGGAAAATAAATTTTCCTTAAGATAGAGTGTTTGTTATTTTCAAAAAATAAAGGAATGGAAAAGTCATAAGGAAACCTTATTGAATCAACAATCTCCCCCTTTTTGGAAAGCACAAACATCCTTAGTAAAAAGAATATAAGGACTTTAAAAATTTTTAATCATAAAAATATAAACTTATCTCCCTTTACTTATGGATCAAAGTGAATATGACTAACTCCCCGTTAGTCTTTGGAAAACATAAGTATCGTATTCTTGATTTCTTGAATGAGATTTTTCATTTTAATGAAAATCTTCATGATAAACCCCCCTAGATGAACTCCACCTTAGTGAAATTTCTTCTTTACTTAGTATTATTTTTGACATTTCTTTCTCCCCCTTTGTGATTTTGAAAAAGGAATAAAGGGAATGGAAAAGAAAATATGTTACCTGAAATATTTGTACTAAACAACCACAAATAGAGAACATCCAAAAATTGCATTAAGATTGAAAGAATTTGTACAACATGAAAAAATACAACAAAAGATCAGATTTGGAAAAGATTATCCTTCCTTATCCTTTATCATCAGATTCTTCCCAATGGTTTTTAGCTTCATGAGCTCTTTGTGATCTTCTTCCATATGCTTGAGAAGCTAATCCTGATCATCAGTTTTCTTCTCTAAGTCTTTAATATTTTCTTCCTGAGCCATAAGATTCTCTGCCTGGGCTTTCAAGGATTTTTCTTTCTTAGCATGCTTCTTTTCTATCTCAATTAAGAGATCCCTTTCTCTCTTCCAATTCATGGCCACAAAATTTAGCTTCCCATTCAGATCCTTAATTTCTTTCTTTTGAGTAATCTATTCAATACTTAACTTTTCCTCAAAACTATTAGTGATATCCATGATTTTCACATATTCGGTGTCAAAATAATCCTTGACACTATCTTGAAATTCATCAAAGATTCTAATCTCTTATGTTGTCTTCCTTGACCAACTTGTCATCTTCTTACAAGATCTTTTATGAGTTTCGTAGACAATGAGAAAATATTTGAAATATGACTTGAGACTAACACATTTATTCATCACCATGGATACAGAATCCAATTTTTGATTTAGTGTATGTTGAAGCATCTTGAATCTCGATTCTATACTAGGAAATAAGGGAATAGTTCCAACAAGATTTTTCAAAGACTGAACAACAAAGTCATGTCCAAGTGTGGATGATTCTGAATATGAGACTTTTATTAGTGAGGATTGTTTTTCTATTTGAATATCCTTTCACTTCGATGAAGTACAAAATTATTTCTTCTTTACAATAGTTTTTATAGGTGTATCCACAACCACTTTTTTTCCCTTATCATCCTTCAGAATGATTTATTCTTGATTATGAGATTCTTTTTCACTATCTAATAGCTGAAATTTTTTATCTTCAACAACTTCTTCCTTATAAGCTCACGCCTCAACATCCTCTGGGTGAATGAAATCCGGATTGCTACCTTCATTTTTAGACAACTTATTCACTTATTCCTCACCCTCATAATCTTTTCTTGGGGTAGCAAGTTTTGAAGACCCAGCTTCAGAAGTTCAGATTGATAATTTATCTGAAGGAACTTACTTCTCATGAAAATCTTCTACTTTCTTTATCAAGTCCTCAGTATCACCACAAAATTGTTCTTTTCTTCTTCTTTAACTTCTTCTTCTTGAACTATTTATTCTACTTGATCTTGTTCTGTAATAACTAACTTCTATCCCGGAGTCTTTGGTAATGGTTCTACTAAAAAAGATTATGGTATCAGAATCTGTTCAGAGACTTTTTTAGTGTCCCTGGTAAGGGATTGAATCACTTCAGCTTCCAACAATTTATTACATTGCTTCTTTTCTTTTTCTTCCTTTTAAAGATTCTCAACAGTATTTTCCTTCAATGCTTTTCCTCAGTAGGGTCCAGGACAAACTTAGGCTCCCCTTCCTTTCAGTTTTTCTTATCCTCTCTCCATTTAGGCACAAATTCATCAGGATAGGATTTTTACTTATTTGGCTTAGGAGGTTCAAACTGGGGTTCCTTAACCACTGGGGTTTTTCCGTTCTCTTCTGGTTCCTTCACCTTCCTCTTCCTTCCACCATTTTTAGAGGTTTTATCCACCTCCAGTTTCATTTAATGAGATTCAACTTCTACTCCGAAAAATCATGAAATTCTACAGATTGAATATTAAATCCAATCTTTATCCTCATTAGTTTATCATCAATCAAAATCATCACCTTACTATTTCTCAGCTTAGAACTGCAAGGAATATTGAAATACTGAAGACAAATAACAAAGATCATTGATAGAATGGCTGGTTACATGATATTCTGAGACTTCAGATTTCCATTCTTTATATACTCAATCATAACAAAAATATTCTTAACCAGGTTTATCTTTCTTAGGATCACCAAGAAATCCAGAATATAAATATCATTTTTCGTCAGGGTATCCTTGTCTTCTATTATTAGAATGAGAAAAACTTGAACCCATAACTGAAGAATATGAAGATTTGTAGAGAGATGAATAATTTTCAGAGTCTTTACTTCCTTCAAGCCAATACATACTATAGAATTTTCCTTTTCAAAATATCCTATTACATCATGAATCTTGTGTGAGAAAAACTCTACTTCTCCCTCATAGGAAATTCCTATCAGATTTGCGGCCATGTTATAATAAAATAGTATGTTTTTCCATAGCTCTTGAAAGAAAATTTATCTCTTCCTCCTTGATTGAAAAAACAAACTATATCATAGAATTCGACCAGCAATTATAGATACACCAGATCTTGTGCTCTTGGTTTTTATATACATATACTCTCCCAACTATTCAGCTTGATATTCTTAGAAACAATGAAATCATACTTGGCATAAAACTTCATATCGACTAACCTTTCATGGTAGATCTGCCACTCGGAGATTTCCTTAATAGTTGAAATTTCTTTCTGAGAAGAGGATTCAATAGAAATTCAAAAGTAAGGAATTTTTAAAGATCTGTAAAGTCTTTAAAAATAGAGGCATACCTTCAGCATGCAAAGGCTTGGGGTTCAATGTGGGAAAAGCATCGGGTGGCCTTTATATAAGAAATTCAAGTGATGGTTCAGCCACCCTGACTGATCCAATGGTTGAAAACTTCTTGAGAAGATCTAACAGTTGAGATGATAGCCGAAGAAGGATTTCAATATGTTCTGATATTTTGAGGTTTTTAAAAAAACATTCAGATTTAAGGAAAAGTGAATCCAAAGAGTTTAAAAACAAATGTAAATAATAGTAAGGAAAAAATGATTATGAAGACCTAGGAAGGGAAACCAACCTTTAGGATTACCAGAAAGATTATTTGTACTAAGGAAAAATTTTATTTAATAACTTTTGATTCTAAAAATTTTTGATTACAAAAACATTGATTACAAACATTTTGACTATAAAAAATCTTAGACAAAAAATATGAAAATATAATTTCGAAAATTTTATCTATGAAAAATTTTATTACCAAAATTTTAACTATGAAAATATTTATTATGAATGTTTTAACAACAAAAAAATTTGACTACTAATATTTTAAATTATGAAAAAAATTTAGATTACAAAAATTTCATTATGAAAATTTGATTATGAAAAAAAAAACATTTACTACTAAAACAATTTGACAAAATTTTTTTTTAACTAACAAGAACGTGTACCCCCCTATGAAAAAGAGTTTGTTATAGTAAGGAGATAGATTTAAACAAGAAGTTCATTAGGAATATTACCTTACGATTATCATTCCTAACTTCTTATTTAATTTATTTAAATCTATCAGATGGTAAAGAATTTGTTAAAATATCAGCAAGTTGATCTTTCATTCTGGTAAATTCAAGAATGATACCTTCTTCTTGTGTGTGATATCCAAGAAAGTGATGCCTAATTTATATGTGTTTTTCATGAGAGTGATGTTCATGGTTTTTACTTAAGGTAATGGAACTAGTATTATCACACAATATTGGGGTTTTTTGTAAAACTCATACCATAGTCTGTGAGTGTGTGTTGCATCCACAACACTTGAGCACAACAACATCTAGCTGCTATATATTCAGCTTCTGTAGTGGAAAGTGATACTGAGTGTTTCTTTTTTTATTACTAAGAAACTAATGGATCTCTTAATAAATGAAAAGTTTTGGATGTACTTTTCCTATCCATTCTACACCCACCAAAGTCAGCATCCGAATTTTTTTTTAAAACAAAATCATTTCCAGAAGTATAAAAGAGTCCTAAATCTATGGTTCCCTTTATGTTGAAAAGAATCATTTTCAATGCTTTTAAATGAGATTTCTTAGGATTGGATTGATATTTTTTATATAACACCCCCAAATGATAAAGGGTTAAACGACTAAATGATACGACTCATGTCAACAAAGTTCACCTTCCTTTTCGGTAGCCTACCTGATTAGAACTCCACAGTTAAGCGTGCTTGGCCTGGAGTAGTGATCAGGATGGGTGAACTCCTGAGAAGTTTTTTAGGGTTTGTGTGAGTGAGGGAAAAGAAGACTAGAAAGGACATGTGTTGGCCTGTGGGGACTCTCATTAGTCAGATGACTTGTTCAGGCACGTGGGTGGACCCTGGGGTGGGCCCCACGTGTCTGCAGGGCAACTGGGGGTACCTGGTGGGCCAGGACCCGACGACCATGTTAAGGCGGGGTGGTTGTGCTGCCATCGGGGCCCAGTTGTAACATTTTACATAAGAATACTAAAAACATTAATTCTTGATGACCCGCTGTCAAGTAAAGTCAACTTTCTATCATACCTCTAAATGATGTTTAATCTACTGGTTTCCAAGCTTCATCAATATCAAGTAAATTTAAGGTACCAATGGGAGTACTTATACTCTTAGTTTTGTCATATCCATACTTTTTAAGAATATCTTTAATATAATTATGTTGGGATATATTTATTCCTTCTAGTTTTTGAGAAATTTAAAAACCACAAAAAAATGTTTTCTCACCCATGATGGTTATTTAAAATCCAGATTTCATTAGATTCGCAAATAAATCAGTTAAATATTACTGAGTTAAACCACATATAATGTCATCAACATAAATTTGAACAATGAAAACATTTTTATTATCTTTCTTTATAAAAGGGGATGGATCAAAATTTTATTTAACATAATTGTTTTGAAGCAAAAACCCTGTAAGACTATCATACCAGGCTCTAAGAGGTTGGTTAAGTCTATACAAAGCTTTGGTAAGTTTGAAAACATGTTCAAGATGTTTTTTATCTTCAAAACCAAGAGTTTGTTGAACAAAAACTTCCTATTGAACATACCCATTAAGGGAGGCACATTTAACATCCATTTGAAAAAGATTAAAGTTGAAGAATGCTACAAAGGAATGTAGAATACGAATAGATTCATGTCTGGCTACTGAAACATAGGTTTCTTCATATTTTATTTCTTCTCATTGATTATAGCCTTTAATAAATAATCTAACTTTATTTCTTACTATGATTTCATTTTCATCACACTTGTTTTTGAAGATCCATTTTACTCCAATAACAGAAGTTTCCTTAATTCATTCAACCATGGTCCAGACTTTATTCCTTTTTAATTCATTTTGCTCATCATGCATAGATTTTATCCAATCATTATCACCTAAAGCTTCATCAGTGTTTTTTGGTTATAATTGGGAAAGAAATTCTAGATGTTATACTTCATTTCTTAAGAAACATACAGTCCTTACAGGTTGATTTACATCACCAATGATGCTATCACTGGGATGATTCTTAAGAAACAAATGATTTGGGTTTTGTAAAACCTGTTCATCAACATAGGGTAGGAAATATTCTGGGTAAATGCTTCAGAAACATCTTCTTGAAAATTTTCTTTATCATAAGGATCTTTTATCAAGGGTTGATAATCAGCTTTTGAAAAAACATCTGAAGATGTAGGTTGAGGATATTTAGAAACAAAAGGATCAGTTTCATTTAATTTGACAAGTACTGTTTCTTCAATAGTACAAGTATTTTTGTTGAAAACTCTATAAGCCTTAGATTTTTTTGAGTATCCCAAGAAAATTTATTCATCATATTTTGGTGTGAATTTGTGTAGATTTTTTTAGTATTTAGAATGAATACCTTGCAACCAAAAACCTTGAAGTAGGAAATTATAGGTTTTCTACCATTCCATAAATCATAAGGAGTTTTATTAAGAAAATGTATAATCAAAACTTGATTTATAGTATGATAATCAGTACTTATAGCTTCAGCCGAAAAATGTTTGGCTATTGAATATTCACTCAACATGGTTCTTGTTATCATTTGAAGAATTCTGTTTCTTCTTTCAATAAAACAATTTTTTGAAGAGTTCTTGGTGCTGAGAAGTTATGAGTAATGCCTTTTCTACTACAAAAAGTTTCAAAATAAGAATTTTAAATTATCCTCCATGATCACTATGGATAATTATCAATGTAAGGTTTTTCTAATTTTTAACTTGCGATCTAAAACTTTTGAAATAAGAAAAAGCTTTATATTTATTTTCTAGAAAATAGACCCATGTAAATATAGTGTAATCATCAACTAGAAAAAATATATAATATTTGCCTCCAATGATTTTAGTTTTTATTGGACCAAAAATATCCATGTCCACTAACTATAATACATCAGTAGCTGAGACTTCACTGATTGATTTAAATCTTGATTTATGTTGCTTAACATATTGACAAGGATCACAAACTTTTGAAGAATCAAATCTAAGCTCTGGTATATCCTTAACTAGTATTTAATTAGTGAGTTTTCGTAGGTTCCTAATGTTATAGTATCCTAACCTTATATTCCATAACCAATAATTATCTTCCATTTCACTAAGGCAAGGTAGATCTTGGCTCCTAAGGTCTTCTATGTTTAGTGTGTAAACATTTTCTTCCCTATTGGCAGAAAGAATAAAATCTTCGTTGGAATTGTGTACTAAACACTTTTCATTCCTAAAATTGACAAGGAAACCTTCATCACACAATTTACTTATGCTAATGATATTGTGATTAAGACCCTTGAAAAAAAACATTTGAAATCAATGTTTTTTCCCATAAGAATAATGTAACCTATACCAATAATTTCTCCCTGGGTATTATCTCCGAAAGTTACTTTTCCTCCCTTCGTCTTGATAATATTTTCAAGGAAGGTTTTGTTACAAGTAATGTGATGAGAAAATCCACTAACCATGTACAATGTATTGCTGTTGGAACTGTCTTTATTTTCATTAAAATAAAAGAGTTTGAATTTAAGAACCCACACTTTCTTTGATTCAGAAATTTTAGAAATCAAAATCCTAGGAATCCACATTTTCTTTCAAAAATAAGCATTATGAAAACATAAAGGCAGAGTTTTTTTAGGGAACAATTTTTTTCCCAATGCCCACCACACTGACACTTAGTACAGAATGGATCACTTTGAGGAAAAAAATAATTGTTACCAAAAACTGGTTTTGAACTAATATAACCAAATCCAGAATTATTCTTTAGTGTTCAAATTTGGGAATACATCTTATCTTAATTTTCCTTTCCCAGGGTAAAATTTTACAAACACTTCCTCAAGGAAAATATTTCCGACTTTAGTCTAGTAACTATGTTCTTATCCTCAAAAACATTAGTTTTAGCACTAGAGTTAGGCTCTAAAATATTTTTCATAGAAATTACTTTTTCTAGATCCTTAGAAAGTTTATCCTTCTCAGAATTAAATTCCTCAAGGGTTTTTGAAACATTTTCAAAATCATAATTTTTATTGTCATAATCTTTAGAAATATCTAATATTTCTTAAGTATGAATAGTAATTCAACAATTTGCCTTATCAAGATTTTTCTTGACTTTAGATTTTTCATTCTCAAGGAGCTTAGAAAACCTAGAAACTTATATATAAGTAGGTAAAATATTATCTTCATCAGAAGAAGATTCTTCATCAGAAGATTCATAGTATTTACTATCACTATAATTAGCGTTCAAGGATACAATGGTTATATATTCAACATTGTGTACCATGGACATTAAATAAGGATTTTAAATAGGTAACTTGGCATGTAAACCAAGATTCTTCAGACCAGAATATTTATACTCTGAGGATTCTTCAGAAGATTCACCACCACTGGCACTTGAGGTGTCATTGTCTTTCAAATTTTTTTAGCATTAGCCTTGTAGTATTTATTTCTATTCCTCTCAGAATGATTTTCCTTTTTATCCTTTCTCTTAAGAATAGGACAATCTGGCCTTATATGCCGGGCTATTTTGCATTAATAATAAGTGACTTTTGAGTCTTTCTTGTCTTTTTTTTCTTTCTTATTGTATCTAGATTGAAAGTTATTCTATCCAATAATCTTGTTCATCCATCGAGTAAGATTGGATAACTCGTTTTCTGAAGATTCACTTCCACTAGATTCGGATGGAATAACAACCTTTATAGATTTAGATCTTGTAACTCTCTCAGGAGTCTTGAATTTCAAATGATTTGAAGTTGTTCAAAAAGAAACACTTCCATTTCCATTCTTTTTATTATTTATATCTGCATCTCCTTTCATTCTAGTCTCATGTAGAAGAAGAGTTCCATAAAGCTCATCAAGAAAAATTTGAGTATCTTTTCTATTTTCATCTATAAATATCCTCTTAGATTCCCATTCATTAGGCATGATGTCTATGATTTTTTCTACAAGAGATTCATCATCTAATCCTTTGTCACCCATTAATTGTAAACTGTTAACAATAGTCATGAATCTATATTGTACCATACATATGGGTTCTCCATAAGGAAAGAATAAACCATGATATTTATATCTGAGCATAGCTCTTCTTGTTTCAATAACTTTTGGAGTTCCAAAGTGAGTTACTTCAAGATTATTCTAAATACCATTTACTGCTTCACAAGATAAAATTTGGATATATATATTTCTAGTCTTGGAATAAATAAAAGTATTTCATACCTAAATGTTCAGTTGGTATTCTACCTTTTCTATATTAGTAAAGGTTCTAATGTTCGTTATCAGGAATCTTATAGTCTCCAGTTAACATAATATAGTTGTCTACAACTGTGTTTATCACAAAGGTCTTTATACGACCTCTCCAATATTCATAGTTATTTCCAAAAAAGATAGGTGGTCTTATAGGATTAATATTCTCAATCGATCCAACATTCATTCCTTCCATTTTAAAAGAAAATATCTTTACACAAAAACTTTTTTAATAATAAAATTTTGAAAACAAGGATAAAAATTCCTAAGTAGAGAAAATATAGAACAATGAAAACTTGGCCAAGAAAACTTATATGTGAGTATAATTATTTCAGAGACCTTCCTCTGATACTAATTGTAGGATTAGAAGAATGATTTAGATGTTGAATATAAAATAGGGGGGGGGGGGGTTGAATTTTATCCTTTAAAAATTCATTCGGAACGTTTGAAGTTGATATAAAGCTTTCAATTT
Organism: Viscum album; assembly: GCA_963277665.1. NCBI lineage: Eukaryota > Viridiplantae > Streptophyta > Magnoliopsida > Santalales > Viscaceae > Viscum > Viscum album. Next base: position 1,370,240,406 of record OY728141.1, on the reverse strand, counting down.
TTTAACAAAGTTAAACAAGGTAAATTCACAAAACCTCTTGGTTCTAAAATCTTGTTATATTCTAGAAATATGGTTATGGAAATGAAACTTAAGAAAAGTTTACAAGGGAAATGTTTCTACCTTAACCCATATAGTATTTTACTTAATTGGAGTATAAGTATATGAATGTATAAGATGGTTATACTTTTCTTATTAATCAAAATGAAGTGGAAAACAAACTTGAAACAATACAAGTAACAAGTATATAATCTTTTATCCTAAAGTGTAGGGTATCAAAAAACCTTGGATAAAGGTCCCTTGATTTATACTTTCAAGAAAGTCTGTCTTAACCACACTAGGGTAATCCCTCGATAGGAATATTAGAGTCTGTCTTGCTATCCCCTCAAGCCCTCGAACTTCCAGGTAGTCCGCACCTCTATCATCTTTATCAAGGGAGTCTTCAAACATTAAGGTAGTCGGAACCTTTTTCATCCTTTCCCCGGAAGTCCTCATATGTACTCAGCAACATTCAGAGTCGCATGAAGCTAGATGAACAATATGTTTAGTACACACAATTCATGAGAGTATATCTCTCTAGAAATCAATTCAATAGTATGTAATCTATAGAGTTGTAGATTAGTCAGTTGTTGAAGTTATGAGCTCGCTTAAACGAGAACCTATTTATAGGTACTTCTCAAATGGGTGGATCCATCCTCCAAGAGTCATATTTTTCATTGAATGTCGGAGGGAACTGTATACGTGTCACTCAAACAAAAATTAGTTAGAAACAGAATGCACAACATCGTTTCAGGACTGTAACATTAGTAAGTAAAATATGGTTTCTCCACCAAATCTAATTTTACAGAGTCTAAGGGAAATAAAGTTCTAAGTCATAGAACATTCAGATTCTATATTTCATGAATATTTGGATTTTGTATGTCAAGGAATTTGGAATCATAATTATGTGGACTTCAGAGTCTGAATTCTGAGGAATTGAGAGTCTGAATTCTAAGGAATTCAGAGTCTGAATTCTAAGGAATTAGGAGTCTGAATTTTAAGGAATTTTTCTGAATTCTAAGGAATTTGGAGTCTAAATTCTAAGGAATTCGGAGTCTATATTCTAAGGAATTCTGAGTCTGAATTCTAAGGAATTCAGAACCAGAATTCTAAGGAATTCAGAGTCTAAATTTTAAGGAATTTAGATTCGGAATTCTAAAGAATTTGGAGTATAAATTATAAGGAATTTGAAGTCTGAATTCTAAGTAATTCGGATTCTGAATTTTAGATAATTCGGAGTCTGGATTTCATAGAATTAGAAGTATGGATTTTATAGAATTTGGATTCTGAATTTCAGAGAATTCAGAGTGTGAATTTCAGAGAATTCAGAGTCTGAACTTCATAGAATTCAGAGTCTAAATTTCAGAGAATTTAGTGTCTCAATTTCAGAGAATTCCGAGTCTGAATTTCAGAACCTGAAAACATAATACTCTATATCTAAGTATTTATAGAATTCCGAGGTTTTATATTTGAAAGATAATCTTACACTTAGGAATAAATAGAGTTAGATTTTATGGAAACTCAAACATGAACAATGAAAACATGGTATGGATAAATTTTCCTTAGGGAAGGAAAATTTTCCTTATTAAGGTAAATAAAATTTGCCTTAAGATAGAGTGTTTGTGATTTTCAAAAAATAATGGAAATGAAAAGTCATAATAAAACATTATTAACTCAACAAAATGAACTAAAAAATTAGAATATACCCTTTTAGATAAGTTTTGACAAGACTCTTAGAGGTTCTATATGAATCCTAACAAATATATTACTAAAATGTTTACTCAATTTAGTGATATTTGTAATGGGATAAAGAATATTAATGATTTTATTTATATATAAACTTTATTTAATAATTTTTTATGGGGTTAACTAAGAAATTGGGCACCGAATTTTACCACGATCCAAGAATTTAGAGATGTGGAAAACCTGGAGGTTGAGGAACTCATTGGTTCTATCATGACATATGAGATTAATATGTTAAGGAAATCCAAAAAGGAATATAAGGATTTTAGGAAAAATAAAAAGAATAATAATTTTCAATAAATTATAAGTGAATCATCCAAAGGTGAATATGATACTACTCAAATTTTCAAAAGGGTAAGAAAGTACACCGACAACAAAAGGGACACCCAACACATCAAAAAGGAAAATCACAAAATAGAAGTTACTTAATTTGGTTAAAAAAATAAGGGACACATAAACCCAGATTTCCACATGAAAAATAGTCCAAAAATAAGGAGAAATGTAATAAAGATCTAAAGGTCTCATCTTGGAGTGCTAAAAAGGACTCAAATTCATCATATAAATCAAAAAATGAAAGTCCTAAGTTTCACATGGCCAATTTCATGGTATGTGAAGAGGGAAAATATCCTTGTATTAGTTCATAATATTCTAAATATTATACCTATTACATAATATATTAATACCATTTTAATGTTATATATAAAATTTAATATGGTATTTGTGAAATTATTCCAAAATTTAAAAATATTAAAATGAACTTAAATCAAGGTTTGTTTGAAAAAGATCAAATATAAAATGATAAAAATGATTTGATTTTATAATTAAAATAAAAAACACATGTTGAGAATTTAAAATTTAAAATTAAATATCTCAAATATTCTCTTTTTTATTTTTCCAGGGGGTTGAAAATTTGAATAAAATTTTGGGTTTCAATAATAGGTAAAAAATCACTACAATTTTTTTATAAAACAATATTGTTTCCCAAGAATTAAAAAACTATTTCAATTGTAAAAATAAATTCTCAAAACATATATATTTTTTCAATTATTTCAATAATGTTAGTAGTTTTGATTATTAATTCAATTATAAAAATAATATATATTATAAACCAAAATGAATTCATCTCACTTCTCATATTTCTTTTAAAAAAATTTGTTACAAACAATTTTTAATTCTATAATATTTATTGGATAACTCATGTGGATCCTAGGTATGGGTATGAATAATTTTAGTCTCCAAATCCTTTATAGAAAAGAGGTCTTGGGGAAACAAATTCTAGGAGATTCTTGGTATATGAATATAGTGTTCTTGAGGAAGATGTGTGGTGTTATTGCACATTAAATCATCTTAAAAACATTAATGGATGTAATTTCATATTTGGAGATGATTTGATATGTAAATATTAATGGTATAGTTATGATTGGTTTTTATAAATCTTTTTTAATTAAAGATATTACATTTTTCAAAGGATTTATGTACTAGTAAATTATATGATAATGGTTACAAATTAATTTAAAAAAATATTATTTATCTTTTTTAATTCTAAAGGAAATAATTTAATTTACTACATCCCATTTTGGAAATATTTATATTATAGATTTAAAATATATTGAAATTAAAAATGTTACTTTTTTAAATGAACATGATAATGAATCTTGGATTTGGAATATGTGCCTAAAAAATCATAATATTCAATATCTTTTCAAGATCAAACACTAGTTTGGGATTTAAAGAAATTATATTTTAAATATAACATATTTTGTAATCCTTTCCATCTTGGAAAGAAATAGAAATCACCTTTCTCATATAAAAACATTATTTCCCCTTAAAATCCTTACAAATAGTCAACCTTGACCTTTTTAGACCAACACAAGTTTTTAGTATCACATCTAAAAATTAAACCTTTGTAATTATAAATGAATTTACTAGATTTACATGGGTTTTATTCTTTTATCATATGAATCATGCTAGTAATGTATTTATCAAACTTTTAGGGAAAGTTATTTATTTTTTAAAAATCTATAAACTCCTTTACATTAGAAGTGACCATGGTAGAGAATTTTATATTAAATAATTTGATTATTTTTTTGCTTCTCAATGCTATCATATCTCATTATCCACCCCTTGAAAAACTCAATGAAATGGGGTTGTTGAATGATGAAATTTACCCTCCAAGAAATGTATAAGAATCTCTTGAATGAGTTTTACCTTCCATGATTCTTTTGGTCTGATTTGGTCAATAACATATTCATTATCCTTAACTTGTCCTCATAAGACAAATTTAGTAAAAACACCTTAGGAAATTTGGAAAGGAAAAATTACAAATGTTGTATTATTTATAGTATTCGGTTGTAAATTATTTATTCTTAATTCCAAGGTTAATTTGGGAAAGTTTGACCCAAAATCCATTGAAATAATATTTATTGGGCACTAAAACTGAAGTAAATCTTACCAAGTATTTAATAAGAAGACCAATATAGTAGAGGAATATATTCAAGTAATGTTTGATGAGGCTATTACAAAATATCATCCTAAAATTGATGATGATGTTGACCAACCTAGCTTGACCCATACTAAACAAAAATATTTTAAAGTAATTAAATATTCTCTAAAACCCCCATCCACTCCTTTACTTAATGCATGAGTTCAATATAAATACTATCCTATTGAGAATTTTATTTTTGAATTATAATCTAGAATTAAAACTATATGATAGGTTTTAAATATTGTTAAACATCAATATTTTCTCTCCCACATATAGCCTCATTCACTTGATAAATCTGTTAATGATGAGAATTTGGTATTTTTCATGCAAGAGGAGTTGAACCAATTTCAATGAAATAAGTATTTAAATCTCTTGTAAAGTCCAAAAAATTATACAATTTTTGGATCCATGTGGGTTTTTTCAAAATTAAAATGACATTATTTCAAATTTTATCCATAATAAGGTTCAATTCATAAAAAACGCAATAATCTAGAAAAAGGTTTTGAAAATTGTGAAAAATTTACATCCATTTCTTGAATAGAATGTATTAGAATATTGTGGTCATTCACCACTCATTTTAATTTTATAAATTTTAAAATGGATGTCCAAAGTGATTTTAAATGGTTTTATTTCTAAAAATGTTTTCATGGAATAAACACCTGGGTTTTAAGACCCAAACTTTCAAAATTCAATTTTCAAGTTATACAAATTTATATATAGTCTAATAAAATCCCCTCAATATTGGTATGTGAGGATAAATAATTTTTTATAGAATGATTTAAAAATTTAAAAATAAAATTCAACCATTTTTATAAAACAGTTATCAAATTATTTAATATTTTATCAAATTTATATTGATAATTTTATTTTTATATCAAATAAATAAACTCTTTTCAATGAATTTTATGTTTTAAATAATAGAAATTTTGAAATCAATTTTATGGGAAAGAAGAAATTATTTCTTAGCATTCAAATTTCCCAAAAATTCGATGTAACTTTAATAAACCAATGTAACTACACTAATTAACTTCTAAAGATGTTTTGAATAGATCATGCTATGTTAATTAGATCACCCATGAGTATAAATTGTAAGCTAACATTTTATTAAGCCGATCTGTCAATTAAAAATAAGATTTATTGATGTATTATAGGAAGTCAACATTACCTTACTATGAACCATTCTAACATCCTGTTCAATGTATGAATTAATTATCATTTTCAACTTAATCCAATTGAAATATATTTAAAATACATCATAATAATGTTTTGTTATTTAAAAATAATAAAAAACCTTTGATTATTTTATCCCAAGGAAACCACTTTTAAACATACTTATTTTTGGATGATGAATTTATAGGATTCCAACTAGATATAAAATTTATTATTGGGACATGCCATCTACAAAGAAAATACCTCATCTCATGGATTAGTAAGGAGAAAAACCCAGTAGATATTTCTATAGACGAAGAAAAATAAATAGCTACTAGGATTTGTTTCACCTATGTTTTATGGATGCAACATACTCTTCTTGAATTTGGGATGAAATATTATCTTGTACCTATATAGTGTGAAAACACTAGTATGATTAATATATCTAAAAACAATATCCAATGATATCTATATAAACACATTTACTCGAGACACCATTTTATACAAGATATGTTTCAAAAAGGAGATATAATTCTTGACTTTGTTTTCAAAAACCTTTAACTTGTAAAAAACTTCACTAAACCCCTTCCTTGTGATCTATAATAATTTATTAAAGGATATTTTGTTATGATTAGCCAAAAATTTTTATCTCTTAATCATTGGATCACTTGAATTTTTTTCGATTTTTATAAAAATAATTTTCCAAAATGGATTTCAAAAAAATGTTTTCATACTTTACAGAATTTCCCTAAAGTTATAGTGAGTTTGATACACTAAGAAAAATATTCCTATTTAGATACAAAGATGTTGATGTGGTTCTGGGATAGTTGTAGTAATGGATTTTATCCCAAAAATAGTTGATTGGGTTTTAACACTTTCCCCATCATTTTAATAGTAAGTGGGACTTTACTACACACCTATATTTACACTCATGGGGAATCATGTATGGTTTATTAACCCTATATTTGATAAAATTTAATGGTGGAATGATTTTTCAAAAAATAGTTTCAATGTATTTTATTTATTTATTTTAGTTTTACATAATGGATATGATCCCATTTTCTTATATGATATATTATTTGAGAGTGATTTAATATTTATTATACTAAAATAATCCTAGGAATAACATCCTTTTTCAAATTTTTTTAATCATTTACATAATTTTTTTTATAAAGTATTCCAAAAATTAGTTTTCTTTTATTTTAATCATTATTGAATATATATCTTTATATAATTTAATTTATTTTTTTAGTATTTCCAATAAGCATTTATATTCATCTCTCTCAAAAAATCATTAATGATGGTAAAAATAGTTTAAAATTATATATCTCTTTACTCTATAACCCTATATATGACCTCTTTTTGATAATCTAAAAGGGGAATACATATATAGTTTTATATATAAATATTTATTTTGTGAAGAAATTTTATGTTATGGATGAGATGTTAATTTTTTAGAGAAGTTTTTGATTGTTCTTTAAAAAAATATCAAAAAATATGTAAATTTAAAAAGTTTTTATCATTTTCAAATTTTTATATTCTTGGGGTCAAGTTTTTGTGATCATCAACAAGGAGAATATTGTGATGATTTTCTTTATTCTTTGATTTTAATGATCATAAACCCTCTTAAAAGTGTTTAAATTTTTATTTAAGTGCTTAATAGAAAATATTTATAACATCTTATTATAAACTAGATGACCAGTGTTTATGAAAATAAATAGTTCCACATTTATATTTCCAATGGAAAACTATGGGTATAAAATCAACCATTCCTTGGTTGAACATAGTAATCATGTATTTTCTGGTTTTACATTTGATACCTTGTGGAGTATACCAAGTATATGATGGTGTTGAGATAACAACTCTAGATCAACGTTTATGATGTTAAAAATGAAAATAATGTTGTATTCAATGGATTAAAGACCCTCAATAAATTATAGAATATTAATGAATCTTTTAGAGGCTATAAGTATAGATCTTTTGTTACTTGTAAATTTACCTTCACTACTAATCTACAATTCCAATGTGATGTGATCACTAAAATATATCTTAATTTGGTCTATTTTCTAAATCATTTTTATCCATTATATAGTGTTTAAAAATTGAAATACCTTGTCACTCTCTTATTTTTCCTCATTTTATCCAATAATAATTTACATTCTTTAACATAATTGAGACCAATCTAAAAATTTATTACTTTTAAGCAATCTTTCTATTCCTCCTCTTGATTCTATATTTTTATCTCACTACCCTTAAAGTGAGGGACTTTGGGGTTCTTACCATTTTTTGTTAAAAGTGGAACATACAATTCTTTTTGGGGTTTATAGCTCTCCCTTAATGTGAAAGTGTCTATTTAATTTATAGTTTCATTCTATAACCTAAAAATAAAGGGAATGTTTTTGTATCTTTGGTATCATTGAAGCCAAGGGGCTAATACACTAAATCCTCAATCGATTGAAGTGGTAGATGTAGGGGATATTTTAGATAAATTTTAAAACATACATAAAAAATATTTTAACTTTTTTACAATTTGTAATTTTATTTATTTATCACCTTCTTTCATTCATTTAATTAGTTGTTACATTCAGCAATGAATTCTTAATTTATTATTTATTTTTCCTCTATCAATTTTGTATTCTTTCTCTAATTTTTAATTATATCATTGTTATTTTAACTATGATTATTTTATGTTGAAATGGTTTTAATTTATTAAATATTTAGATATTTTTAATATATTTTCCTTAATTTTTTTAAAAGATAAATTCACTCCTCTTTCCATTTTACTCAACTATGACCTATAGAGGCCTTAGTAAGGGGAGACTGTAGATGAGGTTGGAGTGAGGGATCCCTTTTCCCCAGTTATCATGGTTATTTATGAGGGGAATCATCCTTTTTTCTTTACAAAATCATCATCATATAGCCTGTAATACCGCCCATAGGGGATAACCATTCAGATCCCCTTGTATCCTTGAGGGAAACTCTAATTTCCATTCACCTCAATTTTGGATTTTTTTATTGATTAATTTTTTTCTGAAATTCTAATTCTTATTTTTTATATCTTGTTAACATGAAACTATAGATGAACTTTTAGTATCCATGGAGGTGCCTATTGGGGAAAAGGGGTCCTCTACGGTCCATATCTCTTTCAAAACATTGGGTATGAAGACATTGACCGGGGCAGAGGCCCCTAGTGTTGTGATTGTTGAAGGGGTGATGTAGGTGGATATAATACATGCATTTTAAGAACATAAGTTCCCTTTTACAAGGTTTATTTTAAAAATACTTATTTTTGAAAATTTATGTAACCGGTTTATATTCAAAAAAAGTGTCTGAGCATTTATCCACTTAGTAGGAAAGCGTGCCAAAGGATATTAAGGATATTATTCTCATTTCAATGATTGGGCCGAGCCTAGAGAAGTTATCTTGTAGGGATTATATGACTCCAATCCATGGTGAGAAAACTATTGTGTCAATGTATGCTACCGAGGGGCCAATAGAACCACTCTATGGTGAGGAACTCACCACTAGGAAGGTGTTTGAGAACTCTGATCTCTCCTTAAATAATGATACCGGTCAATTAGAAAGGATTCCCAAGGACGAAATTGATTTTGATATACTTTCGGCCTTCCCTAGGCACTAACCTATGCCACCTAAAGACCTTGATCATCTCTGGTTGGATGTAAATAAAATGAACTGGGTGGTCTAGCATAGGTAATGAAGTATCATCATGTATTCATCACCCACACCTCATGGGATAAATTGGTTGTTCGAATGGGGTCCCTATAGCATTGCTTGATGAACCTAGGGACTAGTGGTGTGGACTACCACATCCCACACATGATGGCCTGATATGTTTTATTTTATTAGGTTTGTAGGGAATGATGAGTGTTTAATGTTGTCTAATACGTGTAGTCTTATAAAGGCATTAGGGAAGACTTAGTGGCCAAACAAGAGCTCTGCTTACTGAATTAGTAGATCTAGTAACATGGGGAAATCATTGATTCCATAGAGTAAATCATCATCCCATGAAGGGAATAGTTGGTAGTATCCATGTCTATGGAAGCGAGGATGGAATGTTTTTTTGAAGAATGTAGGATCAAACAGGTCCAAGTCCATGCTTGGGTAAATGAGGTTCATCCAGAAACTATGGAGGAGATAGTGGAGCGGGAAAGGCGGATGTAGGTCCTCGAGGAAACCTGATTGAGTATGGATAAGTTGGGAAGGTCCTCCTCTCAATATGAGATATTGGGGAAACTATTTTATTGTAAGGGGGAGGATGCAATATACAGAAAAACCTCCTTATAGTCATTTAATTTGAAGAAATAAAATTTTCTTTTCCCCAATTCCTTGTATTAATAATTCTTTTTGTTTCGTATCCATCATATTAACAAGATTACCACATATAAATATCTAATACCATGTGATTCATGCTCATTAATAGAAATAAGTGACCCATGAAGACTGCTCATTTCTATGAGAACTCCTAACATGGGGTTAAGGGTTGGGATAAAAATGTTTCTATGATCACCTATGAGAGCCATGGATTTGGAAATTGGGATGTGTGATTATAAGGGTTTCATGTTCCCAACTAATGTACATGATACATGAGTGAACAACAAGAAGGGTTTTATAATTCCATAAGATTAAGAGGAAAGTTAAGATAGGTAAATTGCAATATTTAGTGTCTTTATCGATGAGTAAAGGTTGGTGGGATGGGGATAAATTTTTATAATGTTTGAAACATGGGTTTGAAAACTATTATACTAATGAAATATCTTCTAGGACATATTCCCTTGATGGGGAGGAAAAAATATTTTAGCCATGTTACATCAACATAGTAGAGTCCATTCAAAGACATTTGAGGGGGATCCTTTGGGGGTGTGTGTCCTAAGTGGGAGGTGAGCCTATTATTTTCTTTTATTATCACTGTAGGGGATCCAGTTTGGACATGAAATATTTATTTAAATTAGAATCAAGGGGAAACAAAGTGTATTGATGGAAGAGTATATTTTTTTAAGAAGTGTTCAACCACTATTCAGGTTACACTATCATATGTCAGGTATATCTACAGGAGCATAAACAATAGATGAAAATAACACAATCTAGTGAGGAAAACAAAAATCTAAACTAGTTAAAATATTTGATATATATTCTCAATCATGAATCTAGTAAAATATTGGTGATCACCTAGGTTACTTAATTGAATGTCTTATATATGTGACCATATGGTGCATCTTTTAGTGTCATGTATCCTGAACAATGGGTTGTGACATTTATGGTTTTGCATCCAAGGATAATTTTGAGGGTGAAATGTTTTCCATGGATAATAACAATGAACTTTTTATGAAATATGGCCTTGAAAATCTAAATACAAGTACAAAACACCCTCACCTATAGGGAATGATTTTTGACTTGGATGTAGTATGGGGGTTTTGGGATGACTATGTATCACAATGAATTTTAATCAAGTTTTACATTGTTCTAGAAAGTTGATTGGTAGGATACGAGATCTGATTGTAGAGGGATTCCATATTAGGTTATAATGATGAACCAATTCCATAGTTTAAAATTTCATAGAGAAAGATGATATATATATAGTTTACATTCATGTATCTAGGACCATGAGGCTATGAGACTATTAGTAGTGGAAAAACAAACCCGACCTAAATAAAAGGACCCTAGTTGATTCGATGATTGAATAATTCAGATGAACAATGAAAATTAAGTTCATTACTAGGCTTGAGATAGAAGGTCTGAGAATCACTACATATCCTAAACATGAGAAAAATGTCACACATAGTTATATAGGAGATGTTTTTATGACTATCACTGAAGGTGTAACATGTATGGAGTACAACATGATACCAAACATGTTATCTTGAATAAGGACTAAGATATCACATAGTTTTAAGTCATGTTGATTGTAAAATAAACCATTCATTTTAACATCATGTATAAAAGATGTTGAAATCATAGTTTAACATTATATTGTGAGGATGAAAATAGGGGAAATGGAAAAAATGATTGGAATAAACTTTTTCATGAATTAAAGGGTTTAACGACTATAAGAAGGTGTTTTGGGGGAGTATGATGATGTTCCCTGCTGGCTTTGTACCTTTTCGTGTTATGATTTTACTTTTTCCCAAGTCATAAGGGTGACATAGAAAGAAGAATCCCAAATTTTTATCTTGATGACCTTTTTATATCTTCAAACAGAAAGGAATTTTTGCATCTTTCCTAGGAAATTTTAGTGTCATACTATTTAGGCCATCGGGGTAATGGTGTTAAAGGTCATACATTTTCAACCAAATATGGATGTTGCTTGAATTAACATAACTTTGACCTAAATTTTGGGTGAGGTAGTCCCGAAGAAAAGTGTAATAATAAGATTAATGTGAATGGAGGGAAAGGGATGACCAATGACAGCATAAAATATTATAGAATGAGAGGGGGCATTCATTTTGTTGTCATGAATCTTAGACAATGGAACATAGTTTAAGGTCATATGGATTGGACCAAAGTTATAACATAGGGGATTATGCATCATGAGAGGAGATACGATCTCAAGGTGAATGGAATGAAATGGAGGTCCCATTCCACACAAACATCCCCTCATATGGACTACACTTAATTTATGGTTTCATTTCTTAGACCACTTTTAATTGTTAATCCAACCACCCAGGTTCAGAAACTGGGACTAAAGTTTGAAAATGGAACACCAATTTCCAAAATAAGGTGTGAGTTTTGGGAAAATTGAGATTGGGCCTGATATATAAGACCTACGCATCCCTACATACCTTATGAAATGGGAATCAAGACATATGTAGTTATATAACATGGTGTAGTAGGTGGACAATGTCAGAATGTGGGGTATCATATTGGGTGAGTTATCAATGTGTGGTTTAGTTTTCAGTCATAGTATGGGGACTCTACCATATATTTTAACATCTTCTGGTTCATATGAATATATGGAAATTGATCTCTCCAGCACTGAAATTAACACAAACTAAACATGAATGGAGGGATAAGTGGTTAGGAACTTCACATAAAATAATTTTTTTGGGAGCATGTACCCAACTTAGGGGTGTAGGTCATAAAGTAGACACATATAGTTTAATGTCATAATGGTTCATCGAAAATAGGTGAAACTAGTTTAAGGTTATAAATCATGGACTAGATGGGTGAGAAGGCCTATTTGGATAATGAAGATCATACCCAACAAAAATGGAAAGTCTAAAATTCCTAACAAGATCTGGCTTGGGAAAATTGATCCCATGGGAATAGGGGAACATAATTAAGGTTCTGTGAGTAAACCATTTCACATAGTTTAAGGTAATGATGCTTTAGCCCTAGGGGCTATTACCAGTTTTGGGTCATGAAGCTTGGACTAGGAGGCTACTACTAGTATTGAGTCATGAATCATGGATTGAAAAGAGAGTAATTCTAGAAGAGTTATTATGTTATAAAAGATATTATGAATTTGATATAAATGAAGGAGAAAGGAGGTCCTATGACAAAAAAATATATCTAAATAGAGGTGAAAAAAATTTAAGTTCGTGATGCTTGGACCATTGGTATGTCTTACGTTGGAATGTTTTTGATTATTAGAAATGCTAGAGAGGATCCAACATGGTTTCTAAGACCATATTATCCCTGATCGGTGTGTGAAACATGTAGTGATTAGGGACTTACCATGTCAAATGGGAATATAAAAAAGGGGTAGAGAGAAGACATCCTAGAATGGTTTCTATGACCCTGACTTAATCAACATACATAAATTCATGGAAAAGTAACATCGAGATGTTAAAAATACATCAAAACACAGAAAGGTGGAAAGAGAGTAAATTATAAATTCTAGGATCTTAACAAAAATGGGATAAAAATGGGTGGGAGATGACTACTAACCAGGTTCAAAACACAAGTTTCACAAATGCATAATTCCTGGATAGGGATAGAAAATTTTTGATATGCTATTGACCATGTTCAAAACATAGACACCATCACAGGTTGTAAGAATACCTTCTAGGAATATACACTAGATAGAAGGTGATCGTATTTTGAACATGAATCACCACAACAAGTGACCCTTTTAAGACCTCGAGGATGATGTGGATTCAAATTTATGATGGCTAGAAGTTTTGATGTGATCATGGGGGGTTTTTCAAGGAGATTTCGACACTTCTGGGGCTACACCACCATGTGTTTGAGCAAATTGAATAGGAATATTGATAAGTGATGGTGAAAACAACTCTCTAGGTGGAAAAATCTAAATTAGGTAAGTTCACGGGATATAGCCAAGATATGAGATACAATAATCTCAAAAAATCAAATGAAATGAGAATCTATCCATATGTAGTTGTAAAATGTGGTGCAGTAGGAGACTAACACCAGAGGGGGAAGTCCTCACACATGAGGGCTAGGGAATCATGTAGTTTTATGTCACGAGATAAGAATGTAGAACACACATTTTAACACCTCGTTGCATGGATATTGGACATCCAGTTTAACATTGTATGGTGAAGATAATGTGCCACAGATTTTTAACATATTGTGATAAGGATGTTGTTCTGTAGTTTTATGTAATGTGACTAGGATGGTGTGACACACATGTTAATGGATTTTGACCAGGAAATTTGTTTATATTTTAATGTCATAATACCCAGATATTGCGACCCACAAACTTACATCTTGTGGTTGGGAAATTGACCAATTGTTCAATATCATGTGACCATGACATTGTGACATACATTTTAAAATCTTATAACTGGGAAATTTTCCAATAGTATAACATCATTTTATTGTGACATGTAAAAGGGTTATGAAATGTATTGTTTGAGAAACCTTTCATTGGTAGAAGGTGTGATATTCTCTATTTCCATAGTGATTAGTGATTATTCATCATTGGAGTAAACATTATGATTTATGAGAGGTTCCTACCATCATGTATTTAGATTTGGAGGCTTATTTCTAGAAATTATTGGAATACGTAACTCCATTACTATATCAACCTGAATGAAATAGTGGAGGTAGACCCTTTTTTTGAAATCCCTTGCTTCTCAATTCTGATGAACTTATAGGTTGTGCAGTGCTTGGAGCCTTCTCTCATCAAGGGATCCCAATTCTTCCAAGATGAATTTAACTATCTTTTCTTTTGTTTTCTAATCATAAAAAACATTTAGAGTGTTGATATTTGAACATATTTTGGTAATACTACCACTATCCCAAATACTATGGAGTATGGGGTAACTTATGTGGATTTTTTAGGCCATTTTCTGATAGAACCATAGGGAAGAAGAGATCTTGTTAGGTTAGTTTTTTTTTACAAACCATCTTTTACTGGATTTCGAAAAAGATTTTTTTGAATGCCTCAACCTACCAATTAACCTACACATGGTAACAAGAGGAATGATTGTACTAGATATTGTAATTTAAATATAGTTTCTTCATCACAACAACATGAAATTTGGTAACATTTTCTATTATAATGTTGTGAAAAATCCCAAATGCTTTGATGATGTAATATTTCATAAAATCAATCATGAAATGTTTCCTGAAATCTTTGAGAGGGACGAATTTCACCCACTTTGAAAAGATTTTGATAGCAGTTAGGATGAACTTGTATTGTTGTGTGATCTCTAGGAGAAAAGGCCCCACCATATCAAATACCCTTATTGAAATGTGCCAAGATTATTTTGTAATATAGAGGATATCCGGTGTTTGATTCATGAAGTTGACATGGTTATGGAATTTATGGAACATCTGGAAAAAATCAATGTAGTCATAAAACATAGTGGAAAAAAGGTACCCCAATATATGGATTTGGAGGGAGAGATTCAACCCTACTTGATGGGCTACACATGACCTGAGATAGTCTTCTTGGAAGACTTAGGGAACATCCATCCATTATATGAAATGGAGAATGATTCTATCAAGTTCATGTTTTTAATGAATTATATCTCGTTTGGAGATACATCAGATAGTAAAAATCATTCATGCCAATGGATTTTCTCAAACATGGATTGGTCTGATAGAGGTTCCAATATTAAAGGCACTCAATGAAAGGATTCATCCTTTTAGATTCTTCTTCTACCATAATAGTATTTTTTTAGGTCCTCCCAAAGAATTATTTCCGATAATTTAGTTCTTACGTCATTCATATTCATTGGAAATGATCAGAGAAATAACTCTGTGATGTTCCATATAAATAACCATGTTATCTTGGTAGAGCTCTTCAAGGGATACATATTGGTTTTCCAGAGTATCCACTTGATCATTATGAGATAGGAGAATATGATACACCTTCATATTTGTGGGGAATTAGTATATCAACTCACGAGTTCTTTATAGTAAGGGTACAATCCCATGATTCCTAATGATGGAGTCACTATTGTTTTTCTTAATTAACAACTTTGAATCTCCCTTTACCTATATCCCTTGTAACTCAATCATGAGATCCGAGAAGAGTCTGGTGATAAGGAAATGATACTAGGATTCATTGATAGTATACATATTTTATAAAAGGAATGAGTATAACATGAGGGATTCTACAAGAGTGATGAAGAGAATACCAATTATAACCCAGTTGAGTTTAGCCTTACTCAGTCTTCTCCTAGTTGAGATCTAAGAGGTAACATCAAAGTGTATATGAAAACACGACATGGCGTGATCCAAATTTGAGGATGGATTCATCTAGGATGTTAACATCTAAAGGAACCTCCTATGATGTTAGATCTTGAACCGGAAATATACCAATTGTTGACCCTTTATAAATTTTCATGGAATGAACCAAATTCCAAACAAGTATAGTATTACTACCCACCATTCCAATCATCCAATCAGTAATAGGTAGCTGAGGATATACTTTAGTGGGTCAATAGAGGATACTGGTTATACCTCATGATTATATATGAAGTTTCATAGTTTGAAAACCATGAAGACCAAGGTGAGGAAACCATTATTTATTGGATAATATACAGTCTCTATATCATTCCTGATGTAACTAAGATAATATAGATTATTCAACATGTATTAATTATTTTTTAAGCCAAGTGGGAACCAAGGGATCATTCATGGGAAGTTGTATAAATAATTATAGGATTACCTAAGATAGATGGAACATATAATATTGGTTATATAGGATACTATTTTATTTCCTTGAATGAATCCTAGCATCCCTTATCCCACTAATTAGAAACACCTTTCTTAATGATCCTTGAAAAGGGATAACATTTACTAGCTCGGTTGGTGAAAAAAAATATTATCTGTAGTCCAAGTTTCCTTAAGTCCATGAAAATCCCAAAGATTGTTGATGGGATGTATTTGATTGATTTCTATAATTGTTTTTGGGTTAATTTAGATGACTCTATACATAAATATTATGTTTAGGAACTTTCTAGAGGTAATCCAAAAAACACACTTCAGGGGGTTTTTCTTCAAGTGGAGAAGGTAGAGCTAGCTGAAAACATTCTCATGATAAATGGATAATTTTTTGAATTAAAATATTTAACCACCAAGTAATCCACATTTCATTCCACCAGTGTCCCAAGGATTGTTTAAATATGCATTTCCTAAAAATCTAATAAGTGACCCCTTTCTTCTTAAAACAGAATGAATTAACTCAGTAAAAATTGATCCTAAGGAACCTTGAAATAATTATCCTATTTATCCTTAAGGTCCATCTATATTTTATTATACTTATAATTTCCATTCATGAAATAGAAATCCTAAAAACTAGAAGTTGTAACAATTAGAGAATCTAATACTGGGATATCAAAGTCATCCTTTATGAAATGGTGTTCTTGGTCTTAGATGTTAATGAATAATATAATATATTATTTGTTATTCTTAACATGAATGATGTTATCCAACAACTTTTAGACAAAGAATTCCCCAATAAAGGCAAAAATGGTGAGATTATTAACTTTGGTCTCAACCATGGTACCATGGGAAAGATGCATATTTTTTGGGAGCCTTTTTGAATCCACAGTAGCCAATAAGATGGAAAAGAAAGTATAAAAAAACTTGGGGATTGCGACTTTGAATTTATTTCTAGTTCTAGGATAAAACGTTTTGGTTTTACTTCAAAAACACCATGCATTTATGGTTTTCTTATAGGGATTTATTTTCCCTAATAAAAATTAGTCTTAGATATTCCACAATGTTAAGATTCACCAGGGTCAATTCATTGATAGTGGTCGATAACCCTTCCTCAAATACAAGAGGAGTCTGATCCAAATACTCTTCATCATCCAAAGTATTGGGATTAGAAGATGGATGTGACATATCATATACTTCTATAAGAGAGTAATCCTAACAGATGGATTCTTATTCATATGATCCCATGTAGACCATGGAAATAAAATCTGACTACTCATGTCCGGACCCAACCCAATGGGGCTCAAGATGCATCTATCCCAAGGCCACCTCTATAGGCCATGGGCTAGCGAAAAGTGCTGAAAATAATACTAATTTCGGATTCATTTTCCTAAGTACTTGTATGAACACACCCAACCATATCCATGCAAAAGTGTAGAGGAATAGTAATAAAAATAAGAAATATCTTGAGAAAAAACCATGCATATAAAACTTCTAGGGAATACAAGAGCATATAAATGTAAAATGGAAAAGAAAAAGGGGGAAAATACACACTCAACCTAAAAGTTTTCCCAACCAAAAAATAATTTGAATGTAAAATTATGTGAGATCCCAGCTTTGAATCTCCAAAATTTGACCACCGATGAGGTCAAATATACTAGGGTATCCCTATTATACTATGTAATCACCACTAACCTATCCATCATTATCATATGACATGGAATGTACGGAAAACTCCCATGTAGGGGAGAGTATATACACACCTAGTAGGAGGCACACATATTTAAGGGGGATAAGTAAGAGACATAATGAGAATAGACAGCTCAACCCATTGTAAATGAGTAACAAAATCCAACAATAAGGATATAGATATAAGTATATGATCAATAAAATAATCCCAAATGAGATAGATAAAGGGGATATCTATCGCACAACCTATCCCAAGAAAAGTGTATTCCATTAGTTCCATAAGTGTCTATTAACAATGACCTTCTTCTTTTGCATCTATCCAGTTGAAACATTCTTTTCAATCTACACATCGCTACTATGCCACATTGATTAGAGGAACATTCTCTAGGTTGAGGACCCATGCCATGATACATTACGAGGGGGAAACTCAAAGAGTAGAGGACCCATTCCATGACACCACTAGAGGGTTACACTTTTAAAGTTATAGGGGAACCATGCCATGCCATACTCTGGGGTTCCACTCTAATGGTCGAGGACCCATGTCCTGCCTAGTAATAGAGTTCCAATCTGATGTTTGAAGACCCATGCCCTATCTCTACAGGAGGGTTATACTCTGATGGTTGATGAACCATTCCCTATCTCCATAAGATGGTTCCACTCTAATGGTTGATAGAGGACCCACACCATACCTAGTAAGAGGGTTCCACTCAAATTTCTCGGATGATCCCACCCAATTACTTCTATCATCGAGAATCATTTAAAAAATTATCACACTTAGAACATCTTGCATCATATCTTAAATTTCACCGTGAAGGCCAAAATCATATTCTATGTGAAAAAAACATAGGATAAGATAATAATATGCCGAAATCCATGTTCAAAAAAAAGGATATATGGGAGTTATAATATTCCTACAAAAATAGGAGGTACACGACATGTAAGGAGACCCACACAACATGTTGTCCCATGTCATTTCCTGGACGTGTCTTTCTCCAGAACATGGATCACTACCCATGTAGACTTAAACTTCATGTAAAGGGACAAAATGTAATTCATCAACCACTCAGGGTCCTACCCATGATTCTGGCCATGTTTGTGTAATCTTTCCCATGCCTGTGTACTCTGATTCACGGTGTGTCCTCTCGTATGTGGTCTTGCTCGTGTCCTTTGGGGCATGTTCATGTACCCTAGATGTGTGCTAGTACACGACATATTTATAAAACTTCCCAGGTTTGTGTACTCCTATAGTACACTATAGTTTACCAACAACATGTAACAAAATGTGTGGGGGTCGCACACAGTGTGTGATATTCAACTCACCCGGAAATACTAGTCGTCCCAACCAGGGTCCTACACTCTACGATTTTCAGACTACGTTGCATGTATTTTAGTTTAAATAAAGCTATATCTATCCCATGATTTCCAGTTCCACTCCCACACTTGTGAATCCTATCATTTTACCACCTAGGATCAGTGGAAATGATATTTTATTGTCATTTCTAGCCATTCGTTTGTCAGAAAATAGACCCCGTTCCTCCCGCACGAAACCATCTCGCCACAATAGCTCCTCCCGTTATCTCCATTATGCCTCAGATCTTATATACATTTAAATAATCATCCAAAACCCTAAATTCATCATGATATGTCCGAAATAATTGATCCATTCACCACCCACAAATATACTGCGTATTCGGGGGTTAAATCGCGCTCGGTCTCTCCCAACAATCGTTGAATAATGAAACCATAGTCCAATGATGAATAAATCAAATAAAATTGGGGAAAATCACATAAAAAGGAGTAAAATAATGATTGGACAAGTGTTCAAGGTCAAAAAATTCTAATTGGGGATTTTCAAGGTGAGAAACATGGCACAAAAATGATTAATCAAAGTAATAAATTAAATCTGATACACATGCAATTACAAAGTCTCAAATTGATGTAGATCAAGAAAATGAGAATTATCATGATAAATAATTTAATAATAAGGCTAAAAATTCACATTTTGTGAGTCTTAATTCAATATTAGATCATTTTATGATGAATAATGTATCTACCAATGAAGGTGGAAGATCCATTGCATTTTCTGCATCTCGATTCGCTTGGATACGGTGGCGCATCATTGTCTGATCTCAATCCATTAATAAAGAATGTTGTATTGTCCTCTAAAAAATCCTTTAGTTATGTAGAAAACCATAGAAATATTCTATAATATTTTATTTATGTAAGGAAATATGTTTAGGTGATTTAGAGAATTAATTAAATAAATAATTATTTAATCCATTGAACACACATTCCAATAACTGTTTTATCCTAATTCACCACACAAACTAATATTTTGTTATGTTTTGATAAACCACAAATCCTGGATTCAAATTTGGTCTCATATTTTCAATCTAATAATCCATTTAATATTTACCTCAATTTCTTAAAAAAAGGTCATGCATATAAAAAATATTTTTAATATTTTTATAAAATTAATTCCATGAACACCAGGCCTCAAAATTGCATTCCATATTAGTACCTACCTTCACACACACACACAAACACACACACACACACACACAAATATATATATATATATATATATATATATCAAATTCTTACAAGGAAATAATATTATCTCTAAATTATTCCATCATTCAATATTTTCATCTTTGAAAAAAATATAAACAAAAAGCTGGGGATTCTAACCCCTATCTGGCTTTCCCTCTCCCGGGATTTCTTTTTTATGCTCCCTTACTTCCACAAGACACAAAATAATTGGATAGTACATCCATAGAGGGTCCTATCATACCGATCCTTGATCTCCATTGGGTGATCCATGAAAGTGACTCCATCCTTGATTTTATCTCACCCCAGTCAATGAAGTTCATAAGGTCTTGCACACATCTCATCAGTTGTGACACATAAAATATTTCGTGCACCCTCTATAACTATGGGGATAGAGAGAGGTGATATAAAAACATGAAAACCCTCTGAAGGATCTCAAATATCATGATTAACCTCAGGGAAAATTTTCCTCCCCAAATGAATCACTATAATACTTGTTGTGGGGAGACTCTCTGGAAAACATGGTCTCACTAATCATACTCCAAGGGCCTAGGAAATTGATTTTCATAGGGTTTATGACAACATTAGGATTTCTTCATCCACTCATGGATTACATGGAACTTATCCATCATCACCTGCACCATCTCTAGACCAACAAGAGATGCCTCACCAATCTCAGTCGAGTAGATGTGTGACATGAAAGGTCTCCCACATAGGGCCTTGAAAGATTCCACCCTGATAGTAGAGTGATAGCTATTATTTTATGAAAACTCTAAAAATAAAATGTGATACTCACAAATGTAGAAAAAGTATAACAAACAAGACCTCAATATATCCACTAGCACTTAGATATTAATCTTGGTATGCCCATCTATTTGGGAGTGAAAGGAAGTAATCATCCTTATTTGGGTCCCTAATTCCTCTTGAAGGCGTCTCCATAACCATGATAAAAACCACAAATCATGATAATATATAACCATTGAGGTCACTCAATGATGTTTGATGATCTATTATGTGTACTAATACCCAAAAATCTCCATGGAACTCATCTCCCTAATAATAAATAAGTGTACCGACGTCATAATTCAGTCAACTATTATATATATGGTGTTATGGCCTCTTGATATCAATGGAATCCTGTCAAAAAGTCTATGGATATGCTATATCATTTCAACTAATAGATCTAAAGATATTGTAACAAACCTACTGAATCATGGTGCTCATCCTTCATCTGAGGATAGGTGATACCCTAAGAGATGAAATCATCCATTCTCTATGTCATGCCCACCCACTAAAACTAATTATAGAGGTATCTACACATATTCCCCACACTGGTATGTACAACCAAAGGATATATGTGAAACTCCATCATTACATCCCCTCAAAATGTGACTGCAACCATTGTCCTCCCTTATAATTGAATAATAGGATTTCATCCTTTAAAAAATCCATGTAGTGAATCCCATAATAATATTTGGTTATAAAATACCTCAAAGTCAATGTATCCCAACTAGGACTCTCTCACACATTAGAGAAGGAGAGGAGTCAATGCCATCAAATAAAGAAAATCTGCACCCTACTTCTCAACTAGGTTTAGCTAGAAAAAACACAACTTCTCTGATACCTCCAATACTAAATAAACTTGGGACTTCTTATTAAGGTAATATTCCACCATGTTTCTCTTAACAAGAGTATGTACTATCTCAATGTCATAGTCCTGTAGGAACTCCAACAAGTTTTTCTACCTTAGTTTCAGGTCACTCTATTTGAAGACATTTCTAAGACTATGATTTTCTTTGTGAACAACAAAGCATTATCCTAGAATATAGTTCCTTCACATCCTCAAAGTGAAGAATACCATTTCCAACTCGTGTCACGAGTCATGTTGTTCTTCTTGTGGAGTCTCAACTACCTCAACCCATATATGATTACCATATACCTTTTCATCAACAAACATATAGTCCTAGCACCAGAGGTTTCATAATATACTACATAATCTATGAACTCCTCTAGTAATATCCAAATAGGAGCATTCATCAGCCTCCTACTCAAATCCTCAAATTCTCTCTCGGACTAATCATTCTAGGAAAGTATATTCCAATTCAGTATTAGGGTGGAAAAAGGGGATTTAATCCCATATTGTTGTACTAAAAACCTCTTGTAGTACCCTGTGAAGCCCATAAAACTCTATACCTCTAACACACTCTTCAATGGATCTTATGAAAGCACTACATCAATATTCACTATTTCCAAAAATAATCCATTCTTAGAATAAAATTCCCAAGGAAGAAAACCCCATGGATCTATAACTGGCACTTCAAGATCTTACCATAATGCTCAGGCTTCCAAATTAGATCTAATACCATCCTTACATGCTATACATGCTCCTACTTTGATGAAATGTATATAAGTATTTGATCAATGAATCAGTAACAAAATGGTAAAAGTATGTTTGGATGAACTGGTACCTCAAAAATATAAACACAAAGGGGGAATTCATCACACTAAAATACATCATTTGGAACTCATAATTTCCATTGCGACATTGGAATTATATCTTCAGAATATTAGTATCGTTAAATCTCAAATGGTGGTATCCATACCTGATATTGATCTTTGAGAACCATCTCTCAAGTCAAAACTGATCCAAGATGTTTTTTATCCATGGAATAGGGTAATCATTGTTTATTTTGGCCCTTTTCAGGTTATTATAATCAACACAAAGTCACAATATCCCATCTGTATTTTTCATGAACAACACTAGATCTTCCCAGGGAGACATAATGGGTATGATAAATCCATTCTCTAGAAGGTCCTCCAACTACACCATTTTCTCTAGAAGCTCAGTAAGGTCTATATGTTATTCCTACAAATATATAAAAATGATATTGGAGTGAATTTCAATGGAAAACACCATTTCCCTCATTTGAGGTAGTCTTGAATTATCCTTAAGGAAAACATCCATATAATCCTCCAAAACTAAATGAATTCATATGACTGAAGAACCTTCTATGACATGGGAAACACTCACTAACTGATGAGTAATGGGTTGCAATCACTTTCTAAAAAATCCACTTATCCCATAATGAGATCTCAGTTTCCAATAAAGGAGAACCTCACCCCATTAGTAAAAAGTTATCTGAATCAGCTGCAGTGATGTTCAATCTGAACTCAGTCCATAAGACACCAATCTATACTGAATATAATATGGTACTTTCTCATTTTTATGACCAAAATATCCCATTAGAACCTATATCCACTAATTTATATCCCACATTACTTGTAGATAAAAGATATCTTAGAAGCATTTACCATATGAACCTCATGGAAAAGTTACTGTGCTAACATCTCAAAATGGAGCCCTATATTTTACACTAAGAGTAAAGAGATAAATTAATGAATCAATCTTGAGTCTACTAATATATAATAAAAATTAAAATAAACATAGATCGTAACTCTAATAATCTCATGTGCCACTGGGTCATGTGCATCCCTAGAATACATCTTCCCATGGACCTGATCACAAGCTCCCTGATCTTGACATGAGAGACTTGGTGGTGGTGGTATAAAGAGCTAATAAGTTTTTTAACTTACCACATATCGTCCTAATAGAGCCCCACTTTCTCCTCTTCTATCTTTTTCCCCCTAGGGGATGCCCTACCCTCGCTTGGGATATCTCTGATCACAACAATCCATCCACTATGGTAGTCCATCCACTATCTTACTTCCACCCTCATCACATCGGATTGAGAAATCAGTTTCCATGTGATGTCATCTATCATATTCATAATATATCCCATCTACTAGATGCCATGGTCATCTACATGGTCCATGATCCGCCTGACCACTTGTTAGAGTCTGATCATGAGAAGATCACTTGTGCCAAGATCTTATCGACTGTAGCCTTCTAGATGTTCAAGATGAATCATCCCTATAAGGTCAACTACCTAATCTATAAATATGGTGTCCCTATTACATGAATCTCTCCATCACTAGTGCATACTCCAACACCCTGGTATAAGTGGTAATTCATAAGGGCCTCACACAAAAACATATGTCTATGTAGATACCTTTCCCAAAATTTTACTCTCAGATGTATCCATCCCAAATTATGTTGAGGGTGTAACATGTAAGGTATCTGAAACTAATAGCATACTCAGTAACTATCATCAATAATTGTTGTATCTATATAATCTCTTAAATCCAAACTGTGTAAAATAATGTGGGGTAGTACTCCACATGAAACAGGTTCTAGAACTCAGGCCGTGAGAGTGTTGAATAATTTTTCATCTGTGTGAATAGACTCCATAAATTCCCATATTCTCTATGGAAAAGGATGGATTCTAATAAAACCACTTTATCAGTCATTTTCTAGATATTCCTAAAAAAATAAAGCCTTTTAGATTTTGAAAATATTAAATGTTTTTTCCATAACATATATAATGTAATCTTAGAGCTTCTCATACTTTAATTAGTTGATCCTATTATTTATTTATGTGAAGATAACATTGGGTGCCTATCCCTAATTTGGGGGTTGAGTGGTTCCCTCATTGAGAGGATACACTTGTAGAGGCATGTTCTGTAGAGGTTTCTAATTGTAGACCGGATGAGAGGCCTGAGTTTAAATAGTGTCAACCATTTCTGCTATCATAGGCTTATGTATTATACCTGGAGAGGGAAATTCCATGAAAAATATTTGTTTTAATATTGGGATTCTTTCAAATGGTCATACCTCTTAGTGAATTTTTGAAATGTTCTTAGAAACCTTAAAAAGATAAGTTTAGTAACAAGTTCGTATTAGAAAATTTCCATGAACATCCCCATCAACTATTCTTGAGAATATGGAACACAAAGTGAATAAAAGAGTCACTTTTATCAATAAATTATGTTAAAGACAATATTATAATCCATATTCTTTCATTTTTTTAGGTTAGTGATAATTTTTCTAAGAATGGTGGAGTTGACCTGGTAAAATAATTGCCTATGGGGATTTTTTCCAGCTGATGATGTAGCTTAGGAACAATTAAATATACCAGAAAAAAGTTGGTCCCTATATGGTATGGAGGAATGTATGATGTTTGGTATCTTTATATAACTCTATATTTCTCATATTTTGGACACAATGAGAGGTGAAGTGGGTCATATGTTATACCTGGACACCTATGCTGTTCAACAAGGTGAATCACTGGCTACCAAATTCAAGGGGCAGATGAGTGTAATCCATCCATAGAGAATATGGTTTCACTTCAAGATAAATAAAGGTTAACTATGTCTCTATGTCATTAGGATGATTGGGAAGCATTGCTATCACATTAATTGGGCGTGGGTTGTTATTCCTTTTTATTTTGACTAGCCTATTTGGTCAATAAGAAAAATGATCATGGGCCAAATATGGGAAGTTATACTGATCAATTAGGGTAAGAGATATAGGGAATTTTGGGCCATGTATCTATTTATTAGAGCCACCCGACTCTCTCTATATTTGTTATATGTGACCTCCCACTTCATTCCTAGATGTTTCTTATGAAGGAATAGTTTTTCAACCAGGGGATGAGAAGGGTTCCCTTAAATATCTTCCCACATTGGGTGCTGATCAGTGATAAGTTTGATAATGAGAATATTATAACTCTTAAGAAAATTTTGAAAAGATGCCATTTTGGAAGCTGTTCCACCCTATATTATGGGATTATATGAATAGATGGGTCCAATAATTCCCTTACCCTTGTCGAGATGTCGATGTATATGTGACATAATCTATGTGGGAATCTCAAGGCCTAATTTCAATATCTGTAGATGAATGTGGGAACCTATTGAAAAATATTACAAGAAATGAACTGACCATTGGGATGGATATTATTCTTAATCTTCCTCCTCACTATGCTCATATATTTGATCATGAAGAGGTTTGGTCGTTATAACATTCAAAATAGTATTGTTTGGAGGGGAACTTTCCCCATTAATGGCAAGATTAGCCTAACTGCCTAGTTATCTCCACGAGAGGGAAATGAATTGGATGGAAGTATTCTACCCCAAAGCTCTAATTTTTACATGGAGAGATTCCTAATATAATATTTTTTGATGCATAGTGAGGATCCTAATATAGGTTTTCTGAAAACAATAACGATACCCATATGATTTGGGGATTTGATAAACCAAGAGTCTAGTAATGTCATCCTTACACCCCTAGTGATGAATATCCTAAAGATTTTAATAGATACATGAATAAGTGAAATTTTAGTAGTATAGGTGATTTAATTTCAGTGAAATGTCTTATGTAGGAACACTGTGTGGCCCTATAAAAGAAACTAGTTTTCGACATTTCCCTCGAGGTGCACATCTAGAAATCATGTCCTTAGGTAGGTTGTGGCTCCTCATTACCCTAAATTCCCCCTTCCCAAATGTAGGAATCCTCAACCACCCTAGATTATGATGTCATCTCTTTGATTGTAATAATATGCTGGGATATAAACTCTTCCTTCTATGGATTCTTCCTAGGTGTTTCCATCCTTGTCCGGGTCTCCCTTTTTGATCTAAAATATTTTCATGAATCTAATTTCCAATTCCATCTTCTAGTGGACATTGGTTAGTTAGGGTTCTTACATCCATTATAAGAAGACTAACATTGGTTAGATATGATGAAGATATTGGGTATGTTGGGAATCTTTACAATTTATCCTTTTGGGGGTTAAGGGAATCTAATACTCATGAAATAAGGTTTCCCATGTGAAAAGCCTGAGACATCCCCTAATCAACATGAGGAAACATACATTTAGTTCCTAAGGAATATAATTATCATCACCTTAGGCATCATATTCTCATAACACAATCATAATAACAATTTTATTTTCTATGTGAGGAATGTTATTATTTAATTTCAAAAAAACTCATTCTCATCACATAAGGCTTGCTCGAATAATTACCTAAGGTATCTCTTTCTCCTCATCTAAGGTAAGGAATCAGGCTGACCAGATGAGTCCGGGAAGGTGGTTTTATGCTAATCACATACACTTCTAAGTCCCATCACATATGTAACCCTGGGTTTATCACCTAGGTATATGATTATGATGTATCAAGAGGGGTCATTGTGTTAATGCCGAGTGAGGTTAATTCACATACTTAATGTATCATTTGGATTACCACACATATGATCATAACATATGGTTAAATCAAGAGATTATAGACTAAAAGTGTTGATTCCATATATTATCTTCACATACTAGTCCATGTAGAGGTTATAATTATATGAAAATAATAAAGTCTATTGGGGACCTTAGGTTTGGATCGTGAGAGGTTTGGTATGCTCTTGAAAGTTGATCAATCTTTGGGGTGGGCTCCCCCTTAATGGAAGGTAGATTTTCGGTAATGTTGGGATGTCAATATTTAAACTCAGGGTGGTTTCCTACATAAATTATTAAAAAATAGGGATCAAAACCCACTTAGTTTTGGTACATTGTTTAATGTTGTGTGATAGGACCAAACCATGTTGTTTAATTTCATACAGTAAGGAACCTTACGTTATTAAAGGGTAGAAAAATAGAAATTGTGTGGAAATTATATATATGATCTGATGAAATGATAGATGTATCATAAAATAATTTTTATATAAGGTGTCTTGTGATCACCAGAGAGTGTGTGGATATATTCTAATGTCATGTGATACGGACGTTATCATGTCATTTAACATCGTGTGACTAGGATATTGTGTTATGAAATTTAAAGTCTTAAAACTGAAATGTTGTTTGGGATTACATGTAAAGATTCTCATTATTATTTTGGATGAGATGAGAGAAGGGTTAATGGATCATTATTGTGTCCATATCGGTGGATGATGGTTAGTTTCACTTGATGATGTCATAGCTGGGACTTATGTTCCAATTGCATAGATGCTGTTGGAGAGAAAAAAGTGCGAGAAATGATCAATTAAGGTAGTATACTGGGGTCTCGAGGTGAGTATTCTTATTCTTATGAGATAAAGGTAATGATATTTTCCAGCCCATACATGGAGAAAAGGTCTTGGGCATGAGGGTCCATGATACCAATCTTGTAAATGATATTTTAATGAATAAACACAGTTTGAATGGGTATCAGGCCCATGAGCACTCAAATTGTGCACAACTATGTTTTGTGGATGGAAGAGTTGAATAAGGGAACCAACTTTTGTGTTGAATAAATTTTTTGTTTCATGAATCCTTGAAATTTCAAAATTCATTGGTTCTAGATTTAGGATGGGGAAATGATTTAGAAGGTAATTTTGCATGAAAAATTTGATTTTGTGCATAAAATTGGGTTGAATGAGAGAATTACATATTACATGAACAAGTTTGGATATCAATTAGTGTTATAAAAAGTCATCTCATATATAATTAAAACTACTTTAGGTCAAATTTGAGTGTTTTTGCACAAATTCTCTCCCTATGAGAGTCCATGTGAGGCTTTTTTTTAGATTTCTTGAGGGGGGGGGGTGCGAACAAGAGTGAAAATAATAAAATCATACAATTCCATCCAATAAAACAGTGGGGGGGGGTGTGATTTTCACTTCATAGGTATTTGGTCCTCCTCGGGAACTAGGAATCTCATCTTTTTTCATGTTTCACAATGGGAGTTTAGTTTATACAAGATCAAGGCCCCCATAATGTTCTACTACTATGTCACAAAAAATTTGGTTATGCAACACCCATTCCTTTCATACTGATAGATGTGTGTGGAAGTACTAAATTTTATCTAAAAATTATCATGAAATTATCTACTTACCAATATATAGGGTTTCAAAAAAATAATTAAAGTTATAATAAAATGACTCTTCAGTTATAGAATAGTTATGGAGGCCTATTTGTCTCCGTGCCATTGAAAAATCAAGATATTTAAGGACCCCAGTTCATTTTTTGGAACAAAAAATCATAAGGATTCCAAAGGTAAGATGAAATTAAATCAATTTGGATGTTAATTTATTAATTTTAAAAATTAGGAATTGAACATTGAGTTCCAATGTAGAAACATTCACGGGTTGTATCAAGGACAAGTAAAAATAAAAATGAACTAGATGGGTGGTACTTTTCAAAAGGAGAAAATGAAATTCTAAATATAGAAATGAGTTATTATATTAATTTAAAACAAAATTAAATGAGGAGGGTTATCCATAAAATAATTAGGGTTTTACAATATATTCATGGTTAAAAAAATTTATGGATGAGAACTTTTCATGAAATTAGTAACCAGAAAGTTTCTTTAAGATAAGTTTACTTAAATGTGTGAATTTCAATAGAAAAAACATATATTATCTAAAAATAATTGTAATGTAAGAATGATATATATATATATATATATAAGGAATATATATATATAGAAAATGGAAAAAATAAAGACTTGAAGTTTGAAGAAAAGTGAAAAATTAAAATAGAACATGTTACTGATAATTAACAAGGGTGGTTTAGAAGATCCCATTTAATGATTTAAAACACATTTTAAAAAATCCCACAAGATAAAAAGAGGAAATAAATAATTCTTTTGAAAATAAGATAAGTGAAATATTAATTTTACCTAAGATTAGAAATTATTAGGTTTTAAAATATAAAGGAGAACATTGGTGGGAAGGCAAACTATAGACAAAGACAAAAAATAATCTTCAAAGATAATGATTATTATTTATAACAATATCATAATGAGTTCATTAAGGAATAATATTCCAATAAAAAGTTTTGTTCTCCCTAGATAAAAAATGTAATTTAAATATAAAATAATAGTGTGGAATAAAAAAAGCATGGATGTAAGTGCTTCAACATGAAACATTATAACTCATAGAAAGGGGTTTAGGTTGACAATTCCATTTAAAAATCATAATATTTCAAATTGAAAATCCATGGAAGGTATAATAGTATATTGATTTTTATATACCCAATATTTCAAGAAATTTATGAAAAAAATAAATACATTTCCAATAGATACATGAAAAAAGATTTTTTGGAATAATAATCATATCACAATAAAAAAATTGTGATAAATGACTCTTACCCCGGGTCCTGATTCATTATATGGGTGTTCCTAAAATACTGGATAATTAAATTATGCTTATTAAATTTTTTATTAATTTCTTTATTCATCTATATTTCATATGCTACAGACTATCTATTTCATTATATTACTAATTTTCTATATAGTTTTAATTCATATTAGTTAGTTGATGTTTTCCAATGAATTTTTTATAAATCTCTTGGTATGTTGAAAATTTTCAATATAGTTCTGAAATATCTTCATAGTTTCAGGAACTATATATGTGCACTTAAATTATTTTTATATTATCCAAAAATATATAGATTTTCATAGTTTTTCTTTGTATATATTTAAAATTATCTTTATATAATATTAATATTGTCCTAAATATAATTTTTATTCATTAAATAAAATTTTAATGTTATCAATGTTATGTGGTAAAGGGAATACAACATTCATCATTCTATAGAGGCAGTTGTTCACATGTACATGAATGACACATTTACTCTCTATAGAATGGGATGGGGGTGTAAAAAGGAAATAATATATCATTTAATAATCAAAATCATGTTAAAAAGATTACATTTTTTTAACAAAATAACTATTTTTAATCAACAATGTAAAGAGTTTATAAAAAATTTGACCCACTATTATTGGAGGCAATAGTCCACAAAAATAGATGCCAACATATTCATTTTTTCAGATGGTTTTGTATGGAGGTTTAAGGGTGTTATTCTATATTAATTATATTAATAATACTTATGTTATCAAACCTTTATTTATAGAAAATATTTTAAGGGGTAGAGGAAGGTTAGGAAGAAAACTCTAAATAGAATAATTTCTCACATGGAGAGCTTGAACATTCTCTTGAAATTATTGTTGGAAATAAAGGGATTATGATAAATTATTTAGGCCAAGGTATTATGTATGTGAAATTGGAATACAGGATAATTAAAATTGGAATATTTCTATGAAGAAACTGAAAAATAGAAAGGCCTTCCAAGGGTAGTGAGTGGCCCCTTTTATAAGTGGAGGAAAATGGATTTTTTTTGAAAATACCCATCACGTGTTAATAATTGCTTAAAAGTATTAAATGGTAAATAGATCTAAAAGTGTCCCATATTCTAGTGGACAGATTTTTGGTTATCTTGACCTCATTATTTCATTTTCACTCCTCTTGTGAGTCTTTTACAATTATATTTTTACCATAGTAACT
Organism: Viscum album; assembly: GCA_963277665.1. NCBI lineage: Eukaryota > Viridiplantae > Streptophyta > Magnoliopsida > Santalales > Viscaceae > Viscum > Viscum album. The sequence goes on along the minus strand of OY728141.1, from coordinate 1,370,208,457 downwards.
GGGTTCCAACTTTGATATTTTTGTTATACTAACAAGTATAAGAAAAACCTTATTAAAATTTTTTATGTGATGAAAAAAATAGTTTTACTCCATTAATTTCCAATACCACTTCTAAATATGATAAAATTACCTTTTAAATTAAAATGTATCACATATAGAAAAATGTTTTTTTGTAGAAAAATAATGTTTTGACCATTAAGTGTTTTTAATATTATATACCAGTAGTCCCTAATTAAATTATTGATAATTTATTTTTATAGATGTTTATGAATCATAATTTTTTATATATCATCTAAAAAGTTAATTTATTAGAGAAAATATTATACCACATTAATAAATCAATTATTTGAAAATAACCCTTTAACCATCATCACAATAATTAACTTTAATATTAAAAATCACAACTTTATGCCTGAAAATTTGAGTAAAATTATTAAGTAATAATAAAATATTGATATAAAATAATTTTTTTATATTTAATTCCCTTAATTTATGAAAACAAAATTTTAACATAGGTGAAAAATATTTTTTAGTGTAAACTATACTTAGCTTTCCAAAATGGTAAACATGAATTTTATTAAAAAATAGAATTTTTAAATGAATTATATTAATTTATAAATATATATTTTTATATTAAATGGTATATTTATTTTAAGTCAATATTGTATTATTATAATGTCACAAAAGTGATGGTTTTAAAAAATCATTATTTTTTTACTATTCACCTCGTAGTAAATTATTTTTGAAAAATCCTAAGAAATAGTATAAATATAATAATGATTTAATAAATCCAAAAAATGTAGTTTATTTTTGAAATTAATATTTTCGAGTTAAATTTTAAATAAAAATGATAAATATATAATTACAAATGTTTTCATTAGAAAAAATAATTTTTTAACTAATAAAATTTTCTTATTCTTAGTTTCTATCAATTTATTATTATATTGGTGTTATTTTATTCACACAAAAAATATATATAATATATATTTGTTTCTTTAAATATGTATCATAAACTCCATTTTTTGAAAAAATAAATTTTTAATAAAAAAAATGATATCATTAATTTTATCAATGCATTGGTAAAGAAAATTTATTTTTCCTTAAAAGTAAAAAAGTAAAATGTATAAAATATATGTGATATATAATTTTTTACAATAGTAGTTCTGGGTATATGGAATCCTAATTTCTATTTACATATCCCCTCATGATATGTTCATAAGATCAAAGAAAAAGGTAAGCTATAGTGGTAGTCTTTGGTGGTGATTACAGGAGCGTAGATCTCTTGATAATTTAAAAAAGTTTGAAAAACTATTATAAATGATTTAAATCATAATATAATTGTTTGAGTTTGTAATGGGATTGGAATAATGAAAACCATAATAAATCCACCAACTACCCAAACATGAAAAAATGATATTTATAAGGGAGACTTATGCTACCTGATTCAATTTGATTCATTTTTATTCATAAATTTAATAATATGGTTACTTAATTTTATATCCATTAATTTAAAAGAAATATTAAAATAGTCAAATTTAATAATTTTATATTAAAGTGTCAAAATTTCATTCTATTTTGGTATTTCATATGATTCATTTCAATAACTCATTAGTTTTTAAAGGACTAAAATAATAATTCTTTGGGAGTTACTATGAAAATGAAAAGTTGAAATTTTAGATGTTGTTTGAAAGTTATTGTATATCTTATTAAAGAGGAACCATTAACATGCATCCTTGGGATTGATTAATTCATTAAATTTCTCATAAAGGGATTGGTTAATTCCCCCATGGTTGTTGGATTCATTTTTTATATTTAGAATTGATTTTGTGATAAGAACTCATCTATCAGTTACTAATATCATCATCTACAACTCTTAGATACATCTTTTGAACTCAGCAAGATTGGTCTTGATGTAAAAGTCCCGAGAAACCTCAGCTTTTCCAATCACTGGTAGATTGATTCCACCATGAAGGGTGGACCACAATCTTATGTTGTCTATAGAAAAGAGGAAAGTTTCATAGTAGAGTGTGGTGTTAGGGTATACATAATACAAGGAGATATTAGATGAAACTCGTTCATGTCTTGAGGAAGAATCAAGATCCTTTAGTTTTAGCTATTTATCTCGACTCACCATTTTAGCTGGACTATCACAACCTTACTTTTGGTTTTGTCGGCTCCTCAATTATGAGTATTGAGCACGTTGTGGCCTGGGATGATCTGAAAATTTTGGTTCATCATCAGCCATAAGATATTTTATAATACATTTTAGTAGCCCACACCACTTTTTATGATGCTTAAGAAACCATCACCTAGTGAATGTTGGTTGATATAATTCCTTGAGGATACAAGGACATCTAGAAGTAGGAATATCCATTTATTAGACTAATAAATTCACTTGGAGGAAGTAGTGTGTTCATTGATCAGGTGGTAACTTGGACCATCATCACCTAGATATTCCATTTCACCATGTGATTTTTCTCTTTCCCAATATCCATTTTTAACACCAGTACTGGATCTTATAGGGACCAAAAGTGACTTGAAAATTGATAAGATAGATAAGGGTCACATATGATTTCATAATCAACCCGAGCCACTACAATTTATCCCCTTACAACCATCATGTATTATTTCATTATGTATTCACCATGAAAATAATTGATGAATGTTTAAGTTGGGGGATCACTATATATGAATAGTTTTAATTATGATTGTAGAATCAAATTTTTTGGGCAACTTGATAATTTAAATTCAATAGAATGACACCAATGATGATCAGAAAAATTTCTGAAATTTACACTGTTGGATATGAACAGCTCCATAGAGCATATATGTTTTAAAATGCACCTCCATTTAACCCCATCATACTTATAATGACCCCAAAATGCAGAATATGGAATTCCACTTGTAAAGGTATAATATTAATTAATGGATCTTCACTAGTAGAAACACTACTAGACCAAAATACCCCCTACAAAATCATTGACACTATTTGAAATTTACCTAACTTGACATCACTATGGGTGATAGGAAATAGAAGTATATATCTACTCAACCACTTATCTATAAATCCAACCACCTGCTTTTGATGAGGTATGTTAGTGTTGGTTTAAAATCATTATTCCATATAGTTTTCTTTCTCTAAATCTATCCAATATGTAAAATAGACCCACTGTTATTCATTGAAGTAAATCCCATTGGGTATTAGTAGGTCAACCCATTTTTGAGTGGAATCAAGAAAACCTTCATCGACATCTTAAAGATGATGTCAGTCCACAGATGGGATTTTTTTGGTCCTTATCAGGATTATACCCTGAATGGAGGGGTGGGGGGAGGATGAATCAGGAGTTTATAAACATAAATATTTCTTCCATGATTGTGATATTATTATCTCACTATGAAGAATAATTCTTTCTATCCCTCAAAATCTCTCGCAATGATGAAAATTAATAAAGAACAGAAGTGATTTTTAGGTTATTCACAAAAACTAGGATTGTCCAAGGAGTATGAAAACAATGATGTGATGATGAACCTAAAACACTATATCACAATTATTTTACATTCTGACACAATGGAGAAGTCTCAACGAATCTCCTAACTTACTGTCTACAAAGTAATGAAAATATCACTATACTTATTCTTTAAAAAGATAAAAACACTACTCCCATTCAAAAATAGGTGCTAACAAGCTCTTATATTATGTACTTCTTCTACTCCAAAATTAGATAATAAATACACCTTAAATCATGTGTCACTTATTGTACAGGTTTTATAATATTCCAATTAAGTATTAATCCAAAAATATACCATTTGTCTTTATAAATTGAGATCATAAAAATGGAATTATTTCCACTTATTTTATAATTTAGATTTATCAAGATGAATATATTTGGTAATATATACCTTCTTTTCTAAGAATAATATCTCTTATATATTCCTCCACTATTTTGATTTTTAAATCTGTACACCCAATATTAGTAAAGCATGGAATATTTTTGAATATGAGATTTCAAATTCACATCTCACTTAACTTCCAACTTACATGATTTCAAAACTAACCTTTGTATTTTTTCCCCATGAATCATAATAATTATATTATAATTAGGTTATTAATTCTCTATCAATAACAGCTAAAAATTTACAGAAGTACCAAATCCATATGACATTTTCAATTTCTAGTTTTCAAAAATCACTGACTCCCAAACACCCACCTCCATGACACTATATAGCAGTGGAGTGAATCTCTAGACATGAATCCATTCAACATGCTCAATAACACAACCTACGAATATTTATAATTTAACCATAGAATTATGAAGATCATCTATGAACATCATGCCATTGACCATGGTCACTATTACACCCATAGTGGGCTTCCACATTTTTCATATTTAACTATTCAAATAAAAATACCATATAATATAACATGATGAAAAAACACAATCTATTTAGATTCAAATGACCCTTACACAGCTAGAGTTACCTATACCCAACAATACACCTTTCCATTATGTAAGTGATTTTACAACTTGAAAATGATATCCATTATAGAGCAGTGACAACAACCTAACATTTTTAATATCACAGGACCCTTAGAACATTATAGATACCTTTACATGATAATTGAAAATACCATGCGATATTTACACACCTATAGGGACAAACTCTTACGTTTATGTAACCTCATGGATTTCAGTGCAACCATTATATGATATGCAACACAAATAATGATACAACATGACCCTATTCACCATTTCTCATAGGTGTATTTCCATGTTAAAATAATAAAGAAAATTTCCATCATAACTTCCTTATATACTTTTATTCAAAATGGATGAACCAGATTATCTATAGGGTAATATAATATATTTGGATAGTTTTCATCAAATTTGTTTCCTTATTATAATCATCAGAATAAAAATTCTAGATAACATTAATTAATGTTTAATAGGTATTACCATAAAAATTTGTAAAAAAAACACAACACAAAAACATATTAAATTTATTTTCAAACAATATACCCTTATGATTTTTCAACTATTTAAAAATGTTCCAAATATGAATTACAACTTTAGGAAAAGAAATTTATTAGGGACATTAGATCTATCCAGAAATATAAATATGAACACCCAACCTTCTTGGTTTGTATCAGTGAATTAGAAAATAATTAATTATAATCCCATGTGTGGCATTCTTAGTGAGAGAAATAATAATTGAATGAAAATATCCTCATGAACACTTACCATGATATATTAAAAATAAATCAAAGTTCAAAACAACCAATTTTTCCCTAGAATGGTCCTCAAATCACTCTTCTTATTTATTGAAAAGAAATACCACTAATTTTCCTTAATCAAAAAAATTCAATTCCTTTCTTCATTTTAATTGATGAATGAATACTTATACCCAATTTTAATTGAAAAAAATAAATATTATTTCCTAAAGGATCAAAAAACATAGTTATAAAATCAAACATTTAGCATAAGAGATTATCCAAACAATGATTTATATAGTAGTTTATAATGAGGAGTGGGGGTTCTTATTTAATTCATCTAAGTGGTTATATTTAGTTGGACTCCAAGAGACAAATGTTATTTTTATAAATTAATCTTGGGTAGTTCCTTGATCATAATATTAGTTACTTGAATTTGAGTAGGAACATATTCCATCTGAACTAACTTTTACTCAATATTTACCATTATAAAGTGATATTTGATCTCAATGAACCTGGTCCTTGAATATTGAATGAGATTTTTTTCTATGATTTTTAGTACTCAAGTTGTCACATATGATAGAAACACGGTATCCCACTTAAATTACAAAGTATTTAAGTTGTTTCTTCATCCATAAAAATTTTATACAAGATATAGTATAGGTTATATACTCTACCACAACCATGATTAAGGATATACAATCATAAATTTTTATAAATCCCTAAAATAGAAAAAAAATATGATATAGAAATTAGATTTAGAAGTAGATTTTCATTCACCTAATGAACCATACCAAACAAAATATGTAAATCCCAAGAGTTTTTACTATGATCTTATATATTAAAATAGACAACAGTTGACTATTTGATTGATATATTGAAGAGTGTTTTTCATAGCCCGCATATGAATTTATTTGGGAAAAATTTGAAAATAGGTATCCTAAAACATAGAAAATACAATATACTATCTTTTTTATATAAAATACAAAAAACTACCAATGACCTATTTATAATTAATCACATCAACCACTTTTCCATCCAGAACATTAAACAATTTCATTCGGGTCTTCTTTGGAGTGGCCATCGATTTTGATTCATATATATGAAATATTTTCCGCACTTCCTTGAAATACATTGTTTATAAAATAAATGTCATATTTTCTAATCCAACCTCTTAAAAACCATGGTGAAATAAAAATTCCTCAATTATTGACATCTTGAATTATCACCTCATGGGTTTTAAAAACTACTAGCATAGGGTTTCATATAAGATTCCAAAGATGATATCAATAAAATAGATAAGTAACACTATCCTTTTCTATTTATATATCTTGATATAGAGGCTATGATCAACAAAAAATATTGGAATTCATATTTTTTATGTATTGATCTTTCCTTGAGTACCGAGCTCTTAGTTCTTATTTTAGGCTATATAAACTCTTCTTTAAAAGATACACTTTATCATCATCTTCATCACTGAGAAAACTATCTGGTTGTTCAATGTGGACATCCTCTTAATGAAAACCATTAAAAAATTACAATTTTACATCTATCTAAAATAATTTAATCCCATTTTCACTATAATAGACAAAATGAGTCTTACAATTTTAAGTAATTCTATTGGTGAAAAATTCTCATCTACACTAATTCCTTATATTTTGGAATAATGTTTTCATAAAATATGTGATTTGTTTCTAGTCACCAAGCTCTCTATATTATTATTATTCTAGAAAAACCTATTGGTTCTGATAACATTATGTTTCTTGGACCATGGGACACTTCCAATGTCACATTCTTCTTGATCAGGTTAAGATCCACTTTCATGGGCTTGGAATAACTTTCATCTTTTGCTACTTATTCAAATATTATTAGTTCCACATGGGAAAAGTGTGATGCTTTTTCCAAACCTTAATTCTTATTTTATATTCTGGGGTAGTCTAGTCACATAATATATTATTCTTACTAACTTCTTCCCTTGTAGTTGTCTTTTTTCAAGAAACTATTGTTTTTGTATTTTTCACATTTTCATAATTTTACTTTGAGTCTTTTATATATTTTCAAAATACCCATGATTTATACACCTCTTAATAACTTTCTTATTTAATAGCTGAACTATTAATATATGAAATCTACTTGTAAAAATTAGTAACTTTCTTGTGTACACTGGAAATATTCTCATTTTCAACTACTTTAACATCATTAATTTCCACTATTATTCTAAGCCACTAGTTAAAACATTTATAGGGTTTTCTTTTTTGATGAATATATAATAAAAAACCATTCTCCATAATGAACTTCAAGAATTCTATTATATTATTTATTAAATAAAAACACTTACTTTCGAACACTCAAAAGTACAATAAGTTATACTTCCTTCCATACCATATCTTTTTGTGTATTTTTTCTTCATTTGGACATAAAAAGGATCCACCAGTGGTATAAAATGATGCAAGGAATTCCTATTTATATTATTTATATAATAATAACTTTTTAGTTAATATTGTTCAATCCATGTTATTTATAATCATGTTTACCACCTTAAAAACCCTATTTTATTGAGGAGTATTTACCACTAAAACATGAAGTCAGTTTCTATATTTTTATAATTATTATTTCACAGAATGTTTGTGAATTTAAACCCATTTTTTTGTGAGAAACCTTGTACTATTTAAACTTAACAACTTATTGACATATCTTCAATATGGAGTGATACACTTGAGTACTTCATTTTTATAGACAATAATAATTATCCATTCCATTCCTTTATAATAATCCACCAACAAGGAATAATAATGTGTCATTGGCCCACATATATCCATGTGAACAAGCTCAATTAACATTGATAATATACCTTTCTTAGTCATGTAGGTTATCCGAATAATATAATCCTTTCGACATGTTTCACAAAACTATGTTTTATAGATAAGCCATGGGATATCTCAAGATCCATTATTCTTTACCTAATTCTCCGAAGATATTTTCCTCAAATGGCCAAGTCACTTGTGCCATAATTTTTTTTTCATCTTCCATAAATACCATGGAATCTTTTTCTTCACCATTAAGGTAAATATTCCTCTTAGTTTATTTTCTTTGTAAAACCATCAAACTATCTCTATATTTAATGCTTCACCCCTTTTTGAAGAATTCTGTTGCATGTCATAAGTTAAAAAACAAACTCACACTTAGAATATTTTTATTAAAACTATCATCTAGTTTCACATCTATTTTTCATAGATTGTTTCCACTAAACTTTTCCTTTCTACAATAAACTAATTTATATCTCACATTATTTCCAAACTGAACGATTCTATTTTTATGATGTTTTAACATTAATTTGAGGCCTTAATTTCCATTAATTTGTAAATTACACCCACTATACTGAATACATAATCTATAACTATCTATTTACCTCATAGAAATATTACCAAAATATTCTATTTTAGTTTTTATTTTCATTACTGATATCTGCTGATCAACTTTTGATGGTGTTGGGTGAGTATTATTTTCCACCAATTTCATTTTTTCCTCTTAATATTTCATATATGAAAACCTATTTTTATTTTTATCATATTTGATGAAACTTATGGACACCTATTTCACATTTTAAATTCTTCTTAATCACCTTTTTATGTTTCCTTAAACAACAATGAATTACTTTGTGCCCAAAACATTTAAAAAATACTTAAAAGAATATGTTAATGTGGTAACATTTCATGATATATATTTTTAACCATGATATTAGAAATATATTTATTCAATATAAAAAACATATTGAATGTGTACCAACATTCCATATAAATAAAAATTGTTTCTCAAGTCATTATCTCTATTTTTGTGAAAAAATAATTAGTCTTATAAGAACTATATAGACCCACCTTTATGGAGGGTGTTAATACCTTAACATTCGAATTAAAAATGGATATATTCTCCTTATATTCATTCTCAAAAATTGAATTATTATTTTTCTTGAACTAATGTACATGTGGAATAGATATATGGTCTTTAATAGACACCCCAAAAACTTCTTTTATAACTGGTTCACTTAAACATACCGATGTTATTTCGGAAGAGAGAAATATTTCCCAGGATTAATACTTTTGTTTCTACATTAATAATTCTTTTTCAAGTTGTTAAATTTTATTTATCATTTCCTTCACATAAATTTTAGGCCATCAATTATTTGGATATGCTTGTCAACTTTGATTTTCAACTTCTATTATTTTTCTTGATGTCTAAATTTCTTCATTTGATTTTTTAATTTCAGTTCTCAGCTCTAACTTCTCTTCCTCATACTATTTCATGTATATATTGGAATATAATACCATTACAATATATTAAAGTATCAAATTTTTCATTTATACTCATCCTAAAATATTTTTATTTTTTCCAATAAACGTGTAACTAAGATTATTTTAATTTTGAAAATAATTCAAAAATATTAAAGATATTCTCCCATATATAATTATAAATATTTCCTGATATATCATTTTTAGATAATATTGTACAATGATCCCCCTAAATAACTGGTATCATTAGAATTTTCATAAAATTATACATGATCAATCTCTCTTAGAGCTCCTTTCTACATGCTTTTAGAAATACCATACATGGATTCTATATATACATTCATACACAATGATTAAAAATAATACTACATTCATCTCTTCCACTGTTAGAAATTACCACCTTTGAAAATAGACACATTTTTGTGATTTATAATCATCATCATTATATTGTGTAAGAATAAAATAAATTACCCCAAAACCAGAGCTCTAATACAAATTGTTGGTCCTTATCAAGGATTATACCCAAATGGGGGGAGTGGATGAATCATGGTATTATAATCCTTAATATTTATTCCTTCATTTATATTTTATTCACTCAACATGGGGAGAACTTTTTTGATTCCCTTTTAATCAACTTTGGGGGAGACAGGTAATAAATAAAACATGTGTTTTTTATTAGTTCACCCAAACAGGGATAGTATAAGTAGAATAAAAAATATTATGCAATGATTCACATGAAAAATATAGAACAATGATTTTATGTTCTTAAACAATTGATTAGTCTCACTGACCCTCCTGAATCATTAGCCACACATGTATTGAAAAGTTCATTTATCTTATTATTTACATATATAATAAAAATGGTCTTCTAAAAAAATAGGTTCTCACTAATACTTTAGTTATGGTAAGGTTCTCATAGAAAATTAGATTTGAAATTCAACTAAAATGGAGGGTCACTTCTTTCATTGGTTTGAAAATATTCTAGTGAAGTATAACTCCAAAAATATCCCTTTTGTATTTATTCTTCCAAAACATACATATGGACTTCTTTTATCTAGTTCCCTAATTCTAATTAATCAAAATTAATACATTTAGATATTTTTATCTTATATTATGAGAATAATATCCCTTATAAATAATTCCTCTATTTTTATTTTTAATTATATACACCCAATACTAATGAAACACATAAATATTATTAAATAGAAGATTTTGAATTAAAATATAACTTAAATTCTAACTCTCATGCATTAAAATCTAAATTCGGGATTATCTATCATCAAATAATCACTATTATATTTCAATAAGTCGGTAAATTATTATCTATACCTTCTAAAAGGTTGTTGAAGCACCAAATCCACATTATAGTTTGTAACCTCTAGTTTTGAAACACCACAACCTCTAAAATCCATGTTCTATGAGACCATGACATTGTGTATTGAATCTACAAGAAAGTTTAATAATGATAAAATTAACATCGTGGACTCTGTAATTTTTTATATTTGTTTTAGAATCATGAAAATTATCATAAAACATCATGCTTTGGAATATAGTCAACTTTTTTCCTATATTAGGCTTCCACATTTTTTAGAGACATATTTTTCAATTAAAAATTCCATGGCCTATGGAATGGTAAAAGAGGACTATCTTTTTTTGGATTCAAATTACCATTACACATCATGTGTTACCTCTATATAGTAACATCATTTACCATTACATATATACTCTTAAATATTGAAAATTCCCTCTACTATGGAATGATGACAATGACCTGTCTATTTTGGCTTCACATGACCCCTTACACATAATTAGAGATACCTTTACATGAGAATTGAAAATCCCAAAATAACTTTATGAATATTTAGAAGAAAACACATACCTTTCACAACCTCTTGATTTTAAAGTCTACCTTTATGTAAAATGTAACATGGATACTAATCTATTGTGACCCTCTTCTTTTTTCTCAATGTTGAATTTTAAAAGAAAACTCTCCAATTAAAATTCCCACTACCACTTCAATCTATAAATTTAAATGTTCAAAATATCCCTGCCTAAATCTATATGATGTAGTATAAGATACGATGAAGGTTTTCTTTATAAACACTGGGGATTCTTCCATCAAACAAACTCAAAATTCTATATAACTTCCCAGAATGTTACAGATGAATTCCCATAAATATTTTCAAAAAACACAACCCTAACACCTCTTAAAGGTATTTCAGTAGCTGGTTACTTCCCAAAGAATTTGTGACCTTCCTCATTAATTCTTGATATAGTGATGGTGTTCTCTTGAGATCTCCCCACACAACATTTTTGGAGAGAAATTACTCATAAATTGCTCAAATAATTGGTTCCATAGAGACTTTGTAGTAATCCCATAAACGGATGCACACACATCCATGAATTAAGTGGAATATGTTCATTTTTGGGATTCAATAGTTCAACATATTAGGGATCAAATACTATTTATTATAGGAATAAATCTATTTTTATAGTTTTATTATTATATTTAAATGACCATTAATTAGTCTCAAAACTGCAAACTTGTCTGGATGGACCAGTATGCCCACATCTACTCATGATTGACACTACTTCTGAGGACAATTTCCTAATATTTTTTATAGTCTGCTGATTCATCAGTAGATGAGTATTGGAATATACAACCAAAAATTTATTTTTGAGTCTCTCTTATTTCCACTTTGTTGTCTACGGTAACTTGAGAGTGATATAATAAGTAGGAAAAGTTGGTCTAACCTTTATTAATATAAGAACCCTTTGAGGATATGTTATCATGAAAAAGATTCATGTACTCAGAGAATAAAGAGTGAATAAAGTTGTAATATGGCCTTAGGATGTTGAAATTCATTAATATTCAATTTCTATTTAGTATGAGGAAGTCAAAAACCATGTATTTTTGATGATGTTCCCACATTATCCTTTCAAGTTCTGCCATGTGGTGTTTTCAATGACAAGTTTTTCCTTGATTGAAATCCTTTACCATAATGCCACTGTCAACAGTGAAATCAATTTTCATGATTGTGTTTGAAGTATAGTTCATTATATAGAAAAGATAATTAAATAGATGTTAGTTAGATCAGTGGAAAGAAATTATGAAAATACCCTTAGAAAATAAAAAAAAGAGAACAAAAAACTGGTCAAAATTATAAAAGGTAATTTTTATGCCTCGATTACTTCACTCTAGTTCTCTCTCCCAAGTGAATTCACTAAGTTTACTTTACCTATGAGTCTTCACCCATCCACTTCATTCAGGTCAATTCTCTAATGTAAAGGATATGCATGAAGCATAGTTCTCCCAACATTCTCACACTAAGGGAAGAGGGAAGGCTGGTGTTGAATTCTTTCCTTGATTAGATTATGAATATTTGAGAAAAAATAAAGTGTGAAGCTATAGGTTTAACTCTGGTCAAATAGATGAATGAAATGAGGGTGATGGACAACTATTGATAGAAGCAGATTCATGTTTTACATGTAGGTACAAGAGTGTAACCCCAACAAGAATCACCTAGATACCAATGTGAAAAAATCACTTCATGAGATCAGTATACATTTTTTACCCCTGGTATAAGATGAGGTTGGATTCTATATTTTGAAGTAGTTTTCACTCTATAGGGATATTTACCTTATAATTTGAGCTATATCATGCTAACTAGATCTATTTATCTGTGGGTTAGGGTTTTTATTTATTGAAACCCCGTTTTTGTAAAGGATAGAAACCCTAGTTAGGTGGGAAAAAGTCTCAATGAGAAGAGATATTAATGGATCCCCTGACCATGAGCATGGACAGACCACTCCACCTAGGCCCCTGTGTATGCACCCATATCTATATTCTTAGGTTTCCTATAATTCCATGGTTTACTTGCATGCATGTACAAATATATTTTTTAAAAATCATTATCTTTCCCTATAACAATCCTAGTTTACCTTGCATGAACAAACTCCTACACTCAAATCTGGTGAAACCTACTCTTCATGAATGCCTATAAATAGACCATTAGGGGTCCTATTTTATGGGAACATGGAAAAATAGAAAAACTTATATTACCCAAGCCACCTATGTATGTTCCCATGTCTCTCCTACCCTTAAAAGAAACTTATTAAGATGAAACATAAAAGAATTAACTTAAAAGAATCATAATTTCATCATCAGAAGAAGTTAAACACCAAAACCTTTAGGAATGACTTCTTCCCATAAGACCTTTATAATATAGGGTGATGTATCCACACATGTGACTCCACACTTATGAAACACAACACCCAAGTCTATAAATAAATTGAAATCTTCTCCCAATTCTATGCTAGGGAGACCACTTTTCTTAACCCTATGTTACAGAGGCCAATTCACCAACCCTATAATAGGGAGAGTACTTTGGTATATATTATACCCAGGAAACCATTTTTCCTAACTCTTTACAAGGAAAAAATATTCAATTTACTTTATAACTTGGGTGACCACTTTTTCTTACTCAATAACTTGGGCTCCATTTCACTCAAGTACCCCCTAGGGTTCCTATTCACCCATGTAACCTACTAAGGAACTAATTTTTTTTGGTCTATATACATGTTCCATCCTTATGCCTTAGTCTCCTACTTGGGTTTTCCATTTTACCAATAAATATACATTAGATCCACCTTCATCCAAATCTCCCACATAAAGGGAATATCCCTTCATCCCCCCTCCATGGATTACAAAGATACATGAATAGGAAATTAACATCAGTATAAAGCCAAATAATGATGTATCAAATTGAAAAAAAATCTTTTCCCAAGTTTTCCTACAAGACTAATTAAACTACCGGGGTATTAAAAAACGATTATTTCCTTGAAAACGAGGGACCCCATCATGATGATGGTAGTGAAAACTATCCCAAATCATGCTTCCCATATTAGATAACCCACGTACAATATCAAAGTATCCATGTAACCGAATAGAACTCTTTATTCCAATCAATGAGTTAGGGATCATCTAGGGCCTCCAATATGGTGTAACCAACAACCCTTCATTACTTATTTCACAAAATTCCCCAATTAGGTCAGAAACCTCCATAAATCATATGAAAATTCCTCACACATTTCATACCAGGTCCTATGCAGAAAAATTACCCCCTTTTTAGTGTAAGCTTTAACTCTCATTGCCTTAATGGAAGTGACCAAATAGGTTCAACACCTCTGGGTAGCATATATGTCATCCCCAGACATATCCTTCCTGATCAAAGGAAAAAAGTATATTCCTACTATTTGCAAGCTCAAACTACCTCATAATTTTTATATATTACCCATGATTATGGTTTTATTTCCTAGTCTAATTACCAATATTAAAGTGGTGGATGTTCGTAGCACTGGGTTTCCTATTTGTAAAACCCAACTATTACTCAAAGGGTTACATTATCGATGAGTCATTACATTATCAAAGGGAAATATACCTAGTGAGACAACTCTACCTCAGTGGGATATATTACCCACGATTATAGAAATACCATATCATGTTTTGTAACCAATAAAAAAGACGAACCAATGAGGGATGTCCATATAGAATTACTACATCAAATATTACTTTCAACCTTTCACATATTATCCCTTAACATTTATTGCTATACTACGAGGTCCAGTCTTGTCACATGACCTTAAATTGGGTAACTCAAACTATTCAATCCTCGATTTCTATTAACTAGGATACAGATTAATCCTTTTTTAGGTTCAATAATAACACTGTAGAGGTAATCTATGAATGACCATAAAAATGTTTTTATGGTCAAGGTTGCACAAAATTAAAATGTACAGAATTTCTCCTTTTCACAAGATCATAAATGGAGTGACCTGTATCATTAATTAGTGCCAAACTATAAGGGATTGGATTCCCTTTATAGGGATACTTAAAAATAAAATTTCAAGGGACCGATTCAAATTTCACAGTACCTATTACCTCCCTGGACAATGATAAATTTTTTAGTCCCAAAATATGCAACTTTAAACCATAATATGATCAAATAATAACAAAAATATGAAGAAAATATGATATATATAGATGTTCATGTCATCATATATCCTCTATGGATAACTAAGAAAATGGAAACCTTTACCACAATAGGATTTGGTAAGGATTCATCAATATATCGTAAATCTATAAGAGTGTCCAAGAGTATAAAATAACCCACCACAAAAAAGGATGAGATGAGTCTGACCTACAATACACTTGACCAATGGAAAAAAGCATCATTAGTAAACCTGCTGAAGACCATAGTCTATTAGAATATTGGTATGTGTTAGTCCAAAATTTGAAAGGGTTATTACATATTGGAAAAAAATGATGAAACTAACACAAAAACCTTCTATGAATAATTGAGAAATATAAGGATTAAATCATTTTGTAATGATTTTGGGTATATTCTCATCCAAAAAAATTAATAGTTAATAAAAATTAGGAAGAAAAATATATATCTAGGCCAATAATGCATCACAACACAACATTAGTCAGGGTAAATGATGTATCACCTTATAAAAATAGTATAATAGAATGATGTATCTATTGCTAAATGATTTATAATCACATTAAAATCTTCAAAGTGTATGATGTATCACCAAGTGAATGATGTATCAACAATATAACTATTCATGATGTATGATCTTCCACTAAGATTCAAATGAAGGTGCATGATTTGTCAGTACCAAAATAATACATGGTAAAACCTATCACCAAGATAAATAAAATTATCAGAGTGAATTAATTATCACTGTAATTAGTAAAATAATATCTCTGAATGAATCATCAATGTAAACCAAAAAATACATATAAAAGTAGTATAATCATGGTGAATGGGTTATAAACCAAATTATTTTTTCAAACAAACCTAAAGAACACTCAAGATGATCCAAATCTTAGGTGATGTACACCTAGGACACCTATTCCCTTACAGAAATCCCTTGGCATGAATTAGTATCTCACACAACTACCCATCTCATAAGGGGAATACTATTATAGAACTTAACATGTGATGATTCCATATCATGTGTATCTCACAAAAAAGAAAAACTAAAATATGAGTTTGTAACATTGTGGAATACTCAAAGGATTTCTTTGGTTTTTACAAATCATGATAGGTTATGGGGAACCCCTCATGTTTCTATAAACCATTCACTAATTATATTCCGTATATAATGTGAACATCAATAACCATTTATTCAACATATATGTCTTAGGGAACCTATCATGTTTCAGATAGATCATCTTTATTTATTATGATCTGGAGTAACCCAGCTTGTTTCCATTCTAGGTCACTTTCACTTTCTCACTAGTAGTCAAGACATATATAACCATACATACATCATCTCAAAGGATCACCCATATGTGCCTCTTTATGTGAGCGGTACATATATAGAACATGGACTCTATAGGTCACTTGAGCAACATTTCCATCATTGAAATCATATTGGTTTCTAATTTAATTTATTCAATCCTACCAGATGACTAATAAATATATTGGTGGATAAAAACTCACCACATAATACAAGAAGACATGACATAATGCAACTCTGTTATCTATTTATACCCCTCAAATGGTAAACCACTCATGGATTCCATCTGGATCACACACGCAAACTCACACAAACTTAACGGGGCTTATATTTCTCAAAATATATTAATATCCATTTCATGTGGTAATATTATACACCCCTATCCTCTATCATAGAGTTATCCCCATTATTCAATATTTTTACACCATTGGGAAAGAAATTGACCAGTTCTCTTAATGACCTTAAGTCCTTACATCAACCAATAAGCTTCAAAATTAATTATAAATAACTCATAAATAATTGAATCCCATAATTCGTTATTATTTCTTTATAAATAACTAATTGATACCTCATAATATGGAATAATGATGGAAAAACCTTAAGAAATGAGGTATGGTTCAATCCTAGCTTACACCAAGTCTAAAACTAATAAAATCCACATCATATGATACCAAATAGTTAACCAAGAAATTTATAATATAGTGTAAAACTAATAAATATCTATAGTATAAACTTATCTATAAAGTAAAAATAAACATCCCAACACATCCATCATCTTAGAGCCTCCTCTAACCTTTATAAGATATTTACCATCATTCCTTCTCGATTCCACCAAGACCAATTAAAATCCGCACCAAAAACCTAAATAGAAGTGGATGAAAGAAGAACGTGGTAAAATAATGAATGTGTATGAGTGAAATAGTTAATATATAATGTCCATTGATGAATCTAATCCCTAAACCTCCATACATTTATGTAGAATAATGATAGAGAAAAGTTAGATAAAAGGGACAGTATCCTATTATTATTGGCTAGATAAACCCTAAACCCTAATTTTTCTCAATTTAAATTCATTTCTTATGAAAATAAAAACATGGGTTCATTGAAGAATAATGCATTTTTTATGGGAAATACCCCTAACTAGGGTATCCTAAAAACTATATAATGGTATGGTGTAATTTGACTATACATTCAACAATGGATCACTACAGCATTGGGGACCCTCAATGAAAATCCATCGAACTATTATGGCATTACCATGTCCTTCATAATTAAAGTACACATTTTAAATTAATTTAAATAATAATAACCTATTGTTTGTGACATGATATAAGGATTTACATTACAATCTCCTATGTAAAATTCCCCAAGCCTCCCTTTATGGTGAAATTCCCCCCCTCATTGGACACACTTCACCGCAGAGTGCCCTTCCTTTGAAATGATCTTCCACCTATAATTGAACTTCAGCATCAAAATTTGACCAATTACTCTATCCTATAGCTAAATAACTATAAAAACACTAAGAAGTTGAATCATGAATAAAAACAATACTAGAGTTATCCCATCATTTGGAATTAAAATTAAAATTTGGTATCTCCAAATAACCTACACTTGGACTCAAAATTAAAATTCCCCACTGGATCCACCAACTCATAATGATGTGTGTCATTAAAAGACTAATGGTAATTTTATTTTTATGGTTTTATAACTATAAACAATGGTTTTATATAGACCAATTTCATACAAATAGAAAAAAATAAATTATAATATTTTAAGGTCATACCCTATAGAACATGTTTATTCTCTTTCATCATGGTAAAATTTCCAATAAGAACTTAGCCCATCAAGATTCAGAAATAATCCCAATTTGAACCAATTCATCCTAACATGAAAGAAGACTCAAAATCTTGTAAAAACCTATTTATTGCATATATATTAATATGATTATTATTTAAGGAAATAAAACGTAGACCAAAATATGTCACTCATTTTTTAGTTATAAAGATCCGATAAAAACATAATCTAATCAATGTTTTTGTTTCCTTAACCACTCTCAAATGAAAAAAATCCACTCAACAAAAATGGAATTGAACTAATGTGAATAATGAGTAAACCCAATGTTAGGTTGAATGACCATGGTAGAAATATGGAATTGAAATGAACCCTAAAAAAATGATGAACAATAACGAAATATTTATATGAATTAAAAAACTAATTTATATCAATGATATGTGTAATAGATGAAGATAAAAAAGTAAATTAACATTTGATGTATATTTAACATTAAAATTTTATATGAGGTAAATCAAGATAATTAATGTTTTAATTATATATGTTCAAACAAAAAAAGATATTATAGGAAAACTAATAAACACATTTTAATAATATGTCAATTACTATACTATTAAATTTAACTATGGTGGTTGACCAACGAGCATGATTAAAACATGAGTTTGTAATGATAATATTAAAATTATATAGAAGTTGTTATATTTTTCATCAAGACAAGTTTACATTTTCAAAAGGGTATTTGTGGGATATATTGGGGATTAATGTGTCATTACCATTCCAGAAGTGTTCATTTTATTTCAAATACACTCATTATTAATAATCAGAGTGTTTTTTAGTGATATTGGAATTTAATACATAAATTAGATTGGATATATAAGGAAGTATTAGAAAATTATATATAATACTCTATAATTATGACATTATATATTGGGTGAACCACTAAATTAAAATTGAAGTGAAACACTATGAATTTTTTAAAATGCTGTTGTGGAAAAAGAAAGGTGATTTGAAATTGATACAATGAATGAATAATTGGCACTAGGGAACTTCTAGAAATGGGAAATAAGTTATTTTTGGGGGGTTTTTCTATGATAGTGGATCTAGGAATCATATTATATATTTTAATGATAAGAATAAATTTTTACATAAATCTAAAGAAAATATACAAACCTAATATAAATGTAGTGAATTGAACACAGATTGACTTATTAAAAACTAAAAAAATGAATGTGGACTGTTTGGGGTCTTTTTTTATGGAAAACTAGTTGTAAAAATGAAATATAGTTTAAAAATTAGTGTTTCATAGGGGAGAATTAATTCCATATAAGCATACAATGAAGATTATTATAGGACATATTGGTGTCACTATGTATCCCATGAGATAAAAAATTAATATATATATATAGTTTTTATGGAAGAAAAACCCATAATTGGAGAAGGTATAAAGGTATATAGTATATCCCTGAGATGTGGATAAATCGTTGGAAAATGTTAGTGGTACTAACCCATTCACATATTAGATCATATAAAATGTGACCTTGGTTAATATTTTTTAAAACAGTATGGAAACCCAAAAATGGATTGTAAAGATGAAGAATAGTAGTTTATAATCCAGAATTCTAAAATTCATTGCATGATTGATCATATACAAAGGGGAAAGAATATAGTTGTACAGTTTGATGTCATAAATAGGGGAAAACTCAATGTAGTTTAATGTTATATAGAAAATATGGTATGTCATGTTATTTAAGTCTATATGAAAAGGACATAATTTATGTTAACTTTAGGTCACATTATAAGGACCTTGATTCATACAATTTAATTTCATGTGACAAGGAACACGCAATGTATTATATTTTCATATTAGAAGGATGCAATATCATACAATTTATGTTCATATGTTAAGGATACATGAAAATGAATTGAATTATATGCATATATATATTTTAATAAATCACATATCGGTAGGACTTCTAATGTTCTCTCCATATGATGTTATCAACGAGTATGCTCATTTGGAATATAATTTGTGTGTGATATAAGTCCCTAAAAACTTGAGTTCCATTACTGGATTATTATTTCCTAGAATCTTCAGTGTATTTAAGTCTACCACTAACTATCCTCTCACTAGTGTGGTGAGGTATACTTTTATATTATATTTCTGGTTAATTGGTTATTATAAAATTCTAGTTTATTATTACCATAAATTTATTTTATCAATAATAAACACCTCATTAAACTACAATTGTAACCATGCATCCTTCACTATTTAATCATTACTTTTTATTTAGAGTGAGGATAAAATGATTTTAATTGAAAAAAATCATCATTTCCATATACTAATGATCAATGGGTCACCTTGGTAAGGTTATTTGTGGTGGTTTTATAGTCTTATAGAGCATGGAAACGTCTTTTAGGATAATTTTTATGATATTAATCCACTATAATTTTAAGTATATTTGAATTTCCCTATTAAAGGACTCTATATTCATATTAAATTTTGTGATTTATTATGAGAAATGGATGGAAATGATCTTATAATTTAAATAAAACCTCTTCAACTCATACACACAAATTATTATTCCCTTATCCATTTGGAAAGTATGAGGAACTATAAATCTTTTGATGATGTAAGATTTTAGAAAAATGAATATAAATTCTATCCCAATATTCATTAGGGGTAAAATATTGATTCATTTGTAAAATAATTCAATGCGAGGAAGAATTTATACTACATAATGGTATTTATAGGTTAAGGAACCATAATATCTCCCCTATAAAATATGGATTGATGTTATTTGTATTAGGTAATATTTCTTGATGTAGTGGAATGATATTATCCTAATCCTAGAACACATGAAAATTATCTTTGAATTCCATATAATTATGTACCTTTTAGGGATAGAAATACCAATATTTTTTTATTTGGTGATATATTTTGGTTTATATTTTATGGCTACCACATACAACACCATTGAAATATTCTATAACAATTTAGGTATATAGGTCCTCAATGAATTTGTAGAGGACCACATCAATAACACATTAATAAAATATCTTCTTAAATGGCAAGTTGTTATAAGGATTTAAATAGATACTCATTGATAGAGTTTTACCTATTGCATCAGTATTGGGGTATAACACCATTGTAGAGGAAGTCTACAATTGAACATAACTTATTTATTGTTTTTCTAACTTGTGTAGATGAACATCATACCTAAGGAAATATGTAATTTATATCATCCATATATTATAATAATTTTCTAAATAAATAAGATTCCACTATAAAATTTGATATAAGTATGACTGATTTATTTTGGTTTGAGTTTTTGATAGTAGAAGAATGTTTAGACACTATATTAGATTTGGAATGGACAATCTAAAAGACATATGAGAGAACTTGAGTAATGGGAAAATGCAAAATTTATTCTCATATATAGTTAAGAAAAAGTACAATTACTCATTTTTGTTGGTGTATTCTCCACTAATTTTATTTATTAACATATTTTAATCCCCTTTTAAATTATTTTATGTTATTTGGATTTGTATGTTAAACTCTATATCAGTGAGTAAATCTATATATTCGACTTCATTTTCAGTTCAACTCTTATAGAAGAGGAAGTAAAAATGAAATATTTATTTCACTAGAGGGACAAAGATGATTCTTCGGACGTCCCTATTAAATTTTGGGTACTCTATCCTATTCTTATTTTAATAATTGGATAAACCATAGAAATATATTTCCCATATTTGATAGGTCTCACTAATAAAGAATACTTCTTCACTCTGGAGCTCTATGTCTAAAGTTAATTCCTATTGTGTTGGGTTCACTAATAATAATTATTATAGTGTCTTTTTTTAGTGACCCTTTGAGAGATATCGCATATATTGAACTGTTGAAGAAGTAAATCCTATATTTCTAACCACACAAAAATTATGGGCAATTGGTGATGTACTCATAAGACCAATGTAGAATATCAAATGTTACTCTTGATGGTACTTGTAATGATATATTTATTTCATTACAAAGGAAGAGGATTGGTAGTTATTTTTTATATAAAAATACATTTGATTAAACAAAATCATTATTTAGCTGAGACAATACCCACTAATTTATTTTTATTTATCATTTTTCTAAGAAAAATGGGATCCAATGGATTTCTCCAAGGCTATAAGATAATGGACAAGTGGTTTTCATTCCATAATAGGGATCATGATAAGAGGGAACAAATATTGTTTTACGATATAAAATTCAATATAATAGTCTTTATTTCAATGAAAGATTGATTTAGTTTTATTAACATTGTTATGGGTAAGCATTTTAAAGAATGGTATCTAGTGAAATTCTTGACATAGGCATGGAGTCCATGGAATCCTCTTATCTATCAAAGATTCATAAGTGGGATAATATCATCTATTTTATAGGGTTTACTTTGATAATTATACCAAAGATGGAAAATCCAAGAAATTTACTATATTTCATCTATAATAAACACTTAAATAGGATTTATTTGAAAATTGAGTGACACGTGTTTGTAAAAAATAACCAAATGGTATTTAAAGTATCCGACATACATGTTTTAATTTACTTCCATATTTTCCAAATAATACAATAAGTATTTCCTAAAAAGCTTTTATAGATATAGTGAATGCCCCTTTGATAGTAACCTTTACCATTCTTAATGGTGAAGGCAATAACTTTGTATCAATGGACTTCTTGGGGTTCATAAAATGTAATAAATTCATTATCTTCATGGACTATCTAGATTTTATTATACTTAAAATACCCATCCATAAAATAGAGGTATTAAAATATTGTTATTTTATCAATCAAAAATTATAATATTGGTAAAGTATATTTTCCTTTGGATATTGATTATTAATATCCCTAAATTTGATACAGTTGCTGAACTATCCACTCTTTTTCTTAAAAACAATTGTACTATCTAACAAGTTAAGGTATTGTATAACTTAGAATGGGTGGGGTCTAATCAACGTGTTCAATTTTAACTCTACCTTAGGGATATGGAATGGTAAATCATCCTCCCTACATATTTTTATCAATAGTGGTTGGTTGGTAGACTTAGTTAATAAAAAACCACTTGAGGAACCAATATTTCTATTAATTTTTTAATAAATGTGAAGAAATCCTTTTATCACTTGATAAATGAGATATATTAGTATTTCTAAATGGAAATCATGGGTGTTCTAAGTATAATATCCTGAAAAAATTCTTCAGTTTCAAAACCCACTTGTATGATCTTTTCAACTATAGAAGATAGAAATTCATAAATTGTTGGTGAGGATTATTTAATACCATCCTTATTATAATCATGGAAGGTAGATTAATTATCAATATCATATGATCTAGATGGTTCAACAAGAATTTTATTCACTTTTATCAGGTGTATAACCATTATATATAGATAAATAGTTTTCAAGGAAAACTATTACTAAGAGGATGGAAATAGAGACACCAGATCTTCATGTCCACATACCAGCATACACTTCTAGTTTACTAAAAATCATTGTTTGGTCAGATTTTGTGTCATTAAAACCTATATTTAGATATATATTCACTTTTACAGGGTTATTTTACATTGGGTGAATATAATTTTTTTAATCATCGTATGAATGGTGTATTACAACAATAATGTAATATAGTGATTTTTCTTAATTTAATGTATAATAGTTATCATGAAAAGAAGTATGAAAGATATTTTATGCTAAGAATAATGGTGAGAAAACTATTTACCACACCATTCACCAGGCCATGGAGAGTCATTGTGTTTAGTATATAATTAATGGAGTGAATATAGAAACAACTAGGTGGATTAAAAAGTGGTAAAGGTAAAGCAAACACCCCATGGGTGTATTTGGATGGGGAAAAAACCTCTAATTGAACTATAATGAAATAAATAGAATCTATAAAAGGATCCATTACATTTAATTCAATTTCAAAGACATATCAGAAAGATAGTGTGATACATAATGAAAACTAGCTTATTAAATAACAAAAACAAATAAGAAAAGTATATACCATCTAATGTTTCTCAGTAGTAGAGTGCCCGTCTAGTATATGCTTTTGATTCGACTCATATGAGGAGAAAAATGAAGAATGAGAAAAGAGCTTGAGATCTTACTAGTTCAGATCCAATAAGACAAACAGTTATTGAATTGTATTCCGGATGAAGATTCAGTGGTAAATCCTAGATTTGGCTTAAAAGAGAGATTATCACATAAGAGGTTCTATCCACAGGAGGAAATGACCAATTGGGTTTGAGTTTAAATATTTTTTCTGGAAAAAAATGTTAATTTCCCCAAAATCCCTGGGTCAGACGGTTTGGACGCACAATTGGCCAAACCGTGAGCCAACTGTGCACCCTTTTCTATAGGAAATGGGCACACCACATGGTTTTCTCACATAGTTTGACTAACTATGTGCAAAACATGTATTGGTCCACTATCCAATATTGTAGACATTCCCACATGGGTGTACACACCAAATCAAATTATTTTTCTAATGGCGTGGCTAGTAGGACTCCACTTTCCAGTATTAAACAGTGAGAAGTAACCATGTGACCTTCCCCACACAGTTTCTATAAAACACGTGACTTGCCTGTTTCTCCAAAAAGGTTATATTCTGGGCTCTGAAAAAGCTATGGGACTCCCGAAACACCTGTGACCTCAAAGGGAATTCCCATTAATCAATATCTAATCATTTAAACTAAAAAAAATGATCTATAAATCCTATTAACAATAGGATTCTTAAAATCTTCCCACTTTAAAGTAATTTTTTCCCAAATTACGTGCTCAAGGTTTTTGAAGATTCATATGATAAAAACATTGGAAACTAATAATGTACGTCAGATTCCCACTCACATGTCTTTTCCTATAAATGTTCATTCTACAATAGTAATCTAACTAGAAGAAATGACCACCCTAAAAGAGCCTTAATTCTCCTGTAAACAATATCAAATATATGCTCATCAAATGATGCATCTTCCTGTAGCTCAATCTACATGGGCTGAATTGTATGCGACAAATATGAGTGATAGAAGTGAAGCTAAGATTCATGTAATACATTGTCCATCGATCGTTACCTATGAGGTAAGAGTAACCGATTGGCTACCGAATCTACTCTATCTAGAATCTCAAATCTCCCAACATAGTGCTATGAAATCTCACCCTATATTTTGATCTGTATGTGTCCCAACAATGGTGAAACACTATAAAATAACTAATCAGAAACCATGAACTATTGAGGTCTTTTCAGGTGATCTAAATAATATTTTATCCGAGACAATACAGTGGTCATCATCTTCTAAATCAACTGGACCTCATTTGAAGTCTCTTGCATAAGACACGGTCTGAGTAAAGATACGTCACTTGGCTCTAACTAGCACATGGGATATTGACATGGGATACCATAATTATCTTTATAAGTTGTCATATATATTATTTAATTATATATATTGTTGTGGAAAAACTAGACAGGGGTTAAATATCTCTCTCAAGGACCCCAAAATATAGGATGAATGCTCACAGCATGTTCCCAAGCACCTGTAACATATTCTCTGACTGTGCATTAGTCTGAGGGTGTTATGCACTACTCAGAATAACCTTTGTACCCATTTCCCTATGAAAACTCTACCAAAAATAATATGTAAACCGAGAATCCCTTTTTGAAATGGTAGTGTACGGGACCCCATGGAGTTATATTATCTCAAAGATATAAAAACTCCTAATATCAATGACATTGAGGTTTTCCTTGATTTTCAAGAAATGTGAAACCTCCATGATCCAATAAAAAACCCACTCAGCATCGCTACATTGAAGAGTCCTTAGTAAATATGTCATGAAATCCATCAAAACATCATCACATTTCTACTCAAGAAAAGGAAACTACTAAAAAATTCTTGATAGTCACTGATTTTATGACTTCACTTGTTGATAGGTGGGTCATCTAGTAAAACAACCAGACACATCATTATTCAAACCCTTCCACTAGCACTGATTAAACCAGTCATGATACAAATTGGTAACGTTGGGATGCACTACCCAAACTAAGGAATGAATTTCACACATCAAATCCTCACATATATTTGATGAAACCCTAACACAACCATATATATATATATATATATGATCTCATCCTTTCCCATAGTCTAACCAAGAATATGGTCCTCACCTACCACACTCTCCCCTTGGGCTAGGCCCTATGAATCTGATTTCTATCTCATCCTCACTCTATCCAATATGGTAGAGGTCATAGTAAAGGGCGATAGATAATTCTATCCCTAACAGTCCTATACCTCCAAGTGCATCTCAAGGAACAAATCCATAAGCTTTCACTCACCACTAGATTCCTAAACTAACTATATTGGCATCCTCCTACTCACTGCATTAGACACTGCATTTCTTTTCCTGATTATAGAGGCTATCTTGAAGTCAAATTACTATAGGTATTCAAACCAGCTTCGCTGACAAAAGTTTATATCATGATGAGTAAATTTTTACTTGAGGCTTTAGTGGCCAGTGCACACCACAAAATTCTCTCCTGGTAAATAATGTATCCAAAAATTCATAGCATGAAAAACTGAAGAAAACTCAAAATCATGCATTAGGTAATTCCTCTCACGAGACTTCAACTATCAAGACCCATAGACCAAAACTCTACCCCCTACATAATCACATATCCATGCTCAATACCTATTTTTTCATAATATGTAGTACAAATTCTTCCATACACTAGAAAAACTAAGACTGTTTTTGAAGTAAATATCCCTTTAAACTCCTAAAAGACTATCTTATAGACATCTGAAAATACAAAAATCACACAATTCTTAGTAATTCTATCCAATGGTGTTGTTATGTGTGAGAATTCCCTTATGAAACACCTGTAATATCAATCTATACCCAAGAAACACCTTGTGTCAAATATGATCCTGGATGCTCTTAGAAAACTACAACTCTCACCTTATCTGTGTATATTGATACTCCTATATCTGAGATAATATGATCCATGATTTGAATTTTATCCATACAAATGTAAATATTTTGGAGATTAAAAAATAACTTTTTCTACCTTAGTGTATCCAAAAATCTACTAATATGTTTGGAATGGTTGTGTTAATTGTGAGAACACACTACGATACCGTCCAAGAAAACCACCACAAGTGAATCAAGATAAGGATGGAACACTCATATCTTCAGTGCCATGAAAACTACTAACGCATTTTTGTAATTTAAAATTATAACTAGATACTGATATAGAATATACTTGATATTAAAAGATGTATGCGGTAAGTCTATAGGTTGAACACACTGGTTATATTCGAACCTCATATCAATATTTGTGAACCCCTGATATCCTTGAAGCTGATCAAACTTGTCTTCTATTCATGGAAGATGATATTGGTTCTTAACAATCATGTAGTTGAATGTTTGATAATCCATGATTTTCATAAGGGAACTATCTCCATTTTTTTAAAAAAAGGACCGATGAAACACATGAATATGTACTAGTTCATATGATTCCATTTCCTCTAAGTCCTCCAGTATCCTTTTTAGCCACTAAAACTATTTCATATCTATCATGTAAGGAGGAATGGATTCCAGTGTAGTTACTAGCACTAGTTAGATGGAGAACTCCACCTCTATCTCTAGTGGTGAACTAGAAAATTCATCCTTGGGAACATCCTTGAAATGATAAATCACTATAGGAAAGTTTTCCAAATGATCTCCCTAATCATATAGAAACAAATTAGCGATCTAAGCTATCATTCCATCCATCCCATGGTGCTGTGGTATAAATTGACTTGATAGAACATCCCATTCACCCTTGTTAGTATAAAATCTACCCTCTAGAGATATGAAAGTCACCCTCTAGTGATATAAGTCAATGTGGGATCAATATTCCACACTCTAGTCCATGACAATTATAATGTGAAACCCAATCATCTTGATGACAAAAAGATTATAGAAAAAGTGACACCCACAATCTCAAGGGGAATGTCCCTAGAATAGCGTGAATCCTCTGTTACAATACCCAATGAAGCATCAAGGATCAAAATTACCTCAAAAGATAGTATAATTATCCAATTAATTTTACCATAAGTGAATATATAAAACTATGAGATGAACAAGTATTAAAAAAATAATATATAAGAGTTGAGGAAAATAAGATCGTACCTACAATCATAGACTGTCAAGTGACCTACTCCTCTAGGGTAGGATCTATAGAATAGATCTAGCTTAAACCATGACCTTGTTACACAACCTCACTACTCATAGTCAGCCCAATCTCAATTCTTAGTGTAACTGGTGCATGTATTCCTCATCCACGACCACCACCACCTTAGCCAAATCGACCAGTTTTTCTCTAGATATCTATCTTATATAGATTTGGGAAAACATATCATGAAACTAATGTTAGAGATGACCTCCTACCACCCAGTAATAGAGGTATGGTCCTACAAAAACGTTTCATGAGGCCCATCCTACCACAATATTGACACTTGACTAGGTTGTAGTCAAACCAATTTCTCTTATTGTCTTATCTTCCATAGTGATGAAAGAACACTGAGCTACCAACACTCACTATATAACTAGTAATAATCTCATAGGAATCATCAAAATGGTGCTTTATTTTTAAATATTTTGGACCAATGGATCTAGATATTGAACAACTCTACACTATGCCCCCATCTTCCCTCATGTTCTGCTATATAATTAGTGCATGATTCACCATCTCATTAATAAAGGTCAATCTGAACATGTTGACTAGATATTGATAAACATTTCAAAGATCTTCCTCAAAGTGTCTCACCCTCAATAAATTTTCCTCATGGTATGTTAGTGAAAAATTATCATCTTTGTGAAGTTTACCGAGTACTCTATAATAGTCATCACTCCCAGTTCCATACATATGAACTCACTAGCCTTCTCTACTCTGATATTTTTATAGATAATGTAGTCATATAATCTAGTTAGAAAATAATATGAAAACACCTGACATAGCATATCAAACTAGTTTAGAACAGCCCACTAGCATTTTGTTTCTCCCTGAGGCATTTAAGTCGCGAGCTTCACTCCCCTCTTAAGAGGTGTCCCCAGATTCATGAAGATCGACCACATAGTCTCAATCCACATATCGACTACTAATAGACCTCCATCCCTCAAAAATTTGGGAGGATATTTCTTATAGAACAAATTAATCAACTCATCTATAGATGAGGAAAGATACGGTGCTCCCTAATAAACCATTATGAAGTGATAGAACACCTCACAAATCTATGGCTCAAATCCTATGCCTGGAATAACAGATAGTGATGAAATATGCACTAGAAGGGGATCCAACAGTAGAACTTGGCTTGCCATTTCACCATCCTTGGAATCTCCAACCTCCTGGTATACCATTGGATGATTTCATAGTGGAATGCCTCTATAATTTATAACACATACCTCAGAAAAGAAGGATATCAAAGTTCACAGGTCAAAAAGTTCAAGACAGGTCAAAAACATCATATAACCATCTCATACCACACTAACATATACTAAATTAAGGATTTTAGAAAAATAAACCATCAAAACAGTCATGAGATACATTTCTTCTTTCCCACTCGAAAGCCTAGTCAAGGTCATGTTCTCTATTTAACATTTCTGTTTCAATTTGAATTTCATTTTCATTTCATATTTAACATTAAATGGTTGAATCGAATCGTTCACGAATTTACAATCAATAAGGGACAATACTTCTTATGAACCAAAATACAGTGTCCAACTAATCCATACCATAACATGTTTCTGTCCTTGTGAGTCATGGTCCATGAATCAACGTGCCACAATAGGATTCTTAGGGTGTCTACTGTAGCCCAATTAGGAAAAAATTACATAGATTATTACAAACACTTTGTGTACTAACCATGATTCTCAATATATTACAAAAAAATATATCACAATAGTAGGTATATCTATCACAACACCTATCACAACAAAATGCAATAATAAATGCATCCTAAATGTCAGAAAATAATGCATGGAATGTTATTTCTAACTAGGGACTAAAATGATGCATGAGATAGAATACCCTCCTCTCATTGGTCTACAAGAAAATAGAACCAAAATAGTAAAAATAAAAACATAAAAACTCAATCTCATCACCCAATAGTGGAATCAAATGAACTATATTAGTGAAAATCTAGCGAAAACAACAACTTCCATTCGAGGCAATTCCAGTTTTCCTCTATGTGGGTTAGCTACACCCATGAACATCTAATTACCAAATTACATTACCTTAATAATCCTAGTATGTAATCTAAAAATATTAGTACAACCCGAAAAAAGCTCTGATACCACTTTGTAATGTCATGGACCTAGTTTCCACTCAACAGTGCCCCGATCCCCATTGGACACATGGCCTTAATCACATCTCTCCGAACTCCAGAGGCTTGCGAATAGTAGCGAGGGCCTAAGGGGTGTTTTTAGGTTGTCTATTCTCTCATACCAAAGTTTAACAAAATGAAATATAAATAGTGATTAATAGACGAAGTCGATATAGAAAAAAACTGATAAATAAACAAGACAATAATATAAAAATAATGACAGAAGGGATCTCATATACAAAAGATGATGATATATGTCTCTATGAAGCATTAAAAATAAGTTGAAATTATAGATATACAATACATGAATAAAAATACCAAAAGAATCAAAATGTGCTATCTATGAATAGAATCATGAGATTCAGCTTAGTACCATGCTTTACTGATCCTTATAATGGCACAAAATCAAGCATCAAATTGTGGGTATTTTCCCCATTCCCTACCTGTATCCATAAAGTCAATCTTGGTACCCAATGGAAGCCCAAACAGGGTGTGAGATACAATCTCAGTATGAAAGCACCCAAATGACTATAAAAAGTTCTATCTGTGAAATATATTAAGCTAAAGTATCATCTAACTTATATCATAGGTAGGCAATAAGAAATGTAATGTATTTATGGAATATCTATTACTATGAAATGGATTATGTATTTCCCATCATGACTCCCAACAAAACATGAGTCAAATCCTATAACAAGTAAACTATAAAAAATATAAATAACTAACATAACTTCACCGTACATCTATATATATATTATTTCAACCACTTCCTCACCATACAACCAGAAGCATCAAATCAAATAGGTCTGTATCGCATAACCAAGGACATAAAATTCTGATGGCCATGACGTATAAACAAAGTGTAAGACCATGAAAGGATAAATATATGGTTTATAAGACCATGTAATATTCATATAGTATGAGGAAAATATTTTTGTAAATTCGGTAAAAACACTGGTGGAGTCCAAGGAACTTCTCAATAGAGAATTTCCAATGTGATTCCAGAAATCTAGATCTAAGGGGTAGAAATTACCTTGGTATCCTACAAAATAATGATCCAAGGAGAATATAGTGCCATGTAATCTTCCACCATACAACAAGATCCATGGGTGAAGCAACCATGATAACTTAACTGAAACAAGACCCTTGGTATAACAACCAAGGTATCCACTACCATTTAATTCACATCTCATTTAATTTGACAATTCAATAGAGATTCAAATAGTGAGTATACCCACTCATTATCCCATTCAAATTAAAAATCATCCAATGAGTATAAACACTAATTTATTAATTTCTATAAAATCCATTTTAGTCAACTCAATAAGGCATAGCATATTAATACATGAAAAATGAGGAAACAATTTATCTCCCTTAAGAAAATAAACTAAATTAAATTTCTAAAAAGTCTTCTCTAACTAGGAAAGCATGAAACACAACCCATAAGTGTATTAACATGTGGTAAAGGAAAAGAAAAAACACCATGGTTGGACTTATTTGGGGAAACAACCTCCAATTGAACTCAATGGAACTGATGGGAATTCCTAAAATGTTCTATTTCATTTTCTTTAATTAACCAATTCAGTTTTGGGGATATTGTAGAAATTATGGTAGGTGGAATAACAACAAATGTATAAATAAATCTCCAAAAAATTGGGAAAATTATAGACCACCAACCGTAGCTCAGTAGTACAGTGGTTTTCTAGAATCATCTCTTGATTCATCTTAGATTAGGAGAAAAATGGAGAACACATGAAGAACATGGAAATAAGAGAAATTAGATTGAACCTAAATAACTTCATTGATCTAAAGTTAAATGAAAAATGAAATAAAATGAATTGAGATCTTACCTACACTGATCAAACAATATAAACTATTATTTAATCGTTGTTTGTAAATAGATTCGGTGGTAAATCATAGATTAAGATTCAAAGAGATATTATCACATAAGTGGTTCTTCCCATTAGATTAAATTAAAAATTATATTTTATTTTAATGAAATATTAAGGGAAAATATTAATTTTCACAAAATACTTGGGTCTCCTAGTTTAGCTGCATGATTGGGAAAATCATACACCAACTGTACATACTTTAATATAGAGAAGGGGCACCCATCACAGTTTTCTCTCCCAGTTGGCTAATTATGAGTAAACTGTGTCTCAACCCACTGTTAGAAACTATAGACATGTTGTCATGGATGTGTTATCCAAAACATAAGGTTTGTATAACAATTTAGCCTATATGAATCCACTGTTCAGCCTTGCATTGTTATAAGTAACAATCTCACCTGCCCAACAGGGTTTCTATTAACCTTGTGATAAGAATGTTTCTCCCAAAAGGTTTGGTTTTGGAATCTAAACAAGCCCCTCACACCCCAAAACACCCATGACTTAAAAGATAATAAACAATAAGTGATTATTAAGTATTTAAACTAAAAAAATAGATCCTTACCTCCTAAGAAAACCCGGGTTCCTATATAATGGGTCTTATTTGATAATACATGAGTTATAAAAACATCTTTTCATTCATAAATTGTCAACAAATATTTCTTATAAAAGGATAAATGTTTCTCTTTATTGGTGTATGGTCATTTGAGTTCATCAATTTGGAGGTTCTTATGATCACCAATTTCCTTCAAATATTATTGAAGGTTTTTTCTTCCCAAGAAGCATTCATCTCTCCTAGAGAAGGCAATAACATCCCATTGAGTGTTTCAGATATCATCTAATATAGATCAGAATCTAACAGCTAGTTTATCCCATTAGGGGCAGTAATCTTAGATCACCTACTTATTTGAAAAATTCGTCTAAAGTTATCCCTACATCAAAGAATAAAAGAAACTATCAAACAATGAACCATTTATTTTCTTTTTTTATTCATTTTTAAGTATATTTCATGTTGTTTTATTCAAGGGTAGATTCTACCTATTTTGTAGTTCATATACCTTGATAAATTAAATTATGACCCAAAAAAAATTAACAGTAGCATCAAAGATGGTATACTTATTAGATAAATGTTAATTAATTGCTATTTCAAAAAACACAACATAT
Source organism: Viscum album (assembly GCA_963277665.1). Lineage (NCBI taxonomy): Eukaryota > Viridiplantae > Streptophyta > Magnoliopsida > Santalales > Viscaceae > Viscum > Viscum album. The sequence goes on along the minus strand of OY728141.1, from coordinate 1,370,174,424 downwards.
GTAATGTAAATGGTTTGGATTTGTTTGTAACTATTTTGCCTGATAACATTTAGAATTATATTTTTTACTCTATCAAATACAGATGTGTTAATTGGTGAACCATTTTTAAATCACATGGTGGAGATGAATAATTTTTTAATTCCACTTTTCATGAGTTGAGGGTAATACAAAGAATCATTTTACCCTTACATAGACTCTCATAAATCATACACCATGGTAATAAATTTTTTACATTCACATAGATAGTATTATGAAAATTTCATTCTAAAATAACTTTACATGTATGGGTCTATATAAATTTATATGATGTTTACCTTTACACATAAGATCTTTTTAAAAGAATTATATTTACATACAAAGTCTCACAAATGTAATGGGGTTTTACCTTAATTCACGTGGGGATACAAAAAGATAACCTCTATATATCTTTATGCAATGGACCTTTGTAAAGGTAACCTTTATGTTACCTTTTTCATGAGGAAAATTTTAATAGACCTCCTTATTATTACACACTTAAACATGATTTATTAAATAAAATTTCAGTCAATAAAACTTTGAGGATCGAGAGGTCTAGTTTCTTATGAAATTAGGAACATTAAATAACAACTTAAAACATGAAATACAACATCTTTATTTAAAACTTACTTGACATGAACAACTCGTTCCTTCCTACTTAACTCTGCATGGGATAACCCGAGGACATACCTAAGAAAGGGGTGAACTATAAATCCTAGAAAGGGAGTAAAAAATGTATATCATGAAGAATACAATACATTTTATTCAATAGGAATATCAATGGAGCATAATAGAAACATTAACATTAAGGCATGATACAACATGGTTATCATAACATGGAAATGTGGCAACAACATACATCCTAATATTATCCTGAGACAAAGCTCATTGCAAATGGATTAAATTGAGTAAAACCTCATTGAACATGAATTATCATGAGTAAAACCTCATTTCACAATGCGTATCATGATACTAAACATTACCTAATGCATTGGAGCGCTATCATGGTGAACCATTCATAAACATTTCATTTCATGCATAAGTGTGCCACATGGAACATATAAGATGTAAACATTCAACATAATAAGTTATTACATGATTATTGAATTTTGAATAAATACAATTAATTACCATTAAATAAGTAAATGTTCTTAAAGTTGAATACCCTTGATAGACAAATGAGTATGGTATTCACTACACGATGATTTTGGCTTGGAAAATAACAATAGAATTTCGGTAGCATAACATCATCATATAGTAATTAATAAGTGGGGTTGTTGAGAGACAAAGGGGTATTTAATAATTTATACAAGAAATAAAAAATAATGGGATCATGTAACATAATATCCCAACATATTACATTGAATTTAGAAGCATAATATGAGAGAAATACTTGAACAGAAATAAGTATAAAGGAATCACATACGGAATTTCGGCATGGTAACAGGTGTACACAGAAGGCATTAATTATATATAAAGTGTTATATCACCATTAAAACATATGTATGGAAGTATGGGGGATGTAATAAATCATACCCCCAAATTTTTAATTGAAAATAAAAGGGAATAACAACATGAATAATCATGGATAAAAATGAAAAAAGGAATCCCTTACGAAAATTCGGCATGGTAACAGGTGTACATGGGGAGATTAATGAGAGATAAAGGGGTCTCTAACCATTAAAACATAATGAGGGTAGTATGGGTGTGGTGTGAAATTATACCCCAACATTTTTAATTGAAATTAAAATTGAATAACATCATAATGAATCTTGGATAAAAATGTTAATGGATGCAAGGTAAGGATTCTTTACTTGAGTGTGTCAGTTCAAATGATTGAAGAGGGGATTCTTGAGAGATTTAGGTGACTTGAGAGGATTCTATCGAGTGTAGATAATTTTTTTGATGATATAAAAATGGATTGAGTAAAGATTAATGGGAGATTTCTTGGACTTATATAGGAACAAAGGGGAATTGTTTATTATTTAGGTTTTGGACACTACATACTAAAATATTCAAAAACACAAACCATATAATGTTTTTTTCCCATGGTTTCTAAAAAAGGGTAGTGGTACAAAATATTTTATAAGGATAAGGTTTGGACATATAAAAATATTAGGCTTTCATATGTGGAGGTGAGTCACACTCTGAAGGAGATCATTTTAAAATGTTAAAATATTTTATAAGTCTGGGAGGGTCCACTAAGGAATTAAAAAATCATACAAACTAATCTAAAATCACATTAATTTAAAGTAAAAATATATATTTTCCAAATATATATTTTATATTTTTTTATTAAATAACTGTTGGGTCATTATGATGTTATAAACCACATTATATATTTATACGGTATTTAATTTTTACCCAAAAGTTTGACTGTCTCAGAAAATTATAAAAAATTCACTATTGGATAATTTCAACATCCTAATTCCAAAAACAATATTCATTTTATCTAAATAATTTTATAAATATATGAATTCTCATTTTTAAATTAAAAACAGTCATTTATGGAAAATTTATGTGTTTTGACAAAAACAGTTTTCAAACCTTAATAAATATTACTATTTTCTTCATAAAAATTATAAAATCATTTATATTTAATAAAATTAATTTATTAATATTATTCTTTTAAAATATTATTTAATTAAAAAATCCATCAATTCGTCGAAATAGATTTCCCAATGGAATTTGTATATTAACCAAAACATACTATTTGTTCTTTAAAAATCATTTTGCAAGTAAAAATAATAAAATGGCAGTATATTAATTGTTCTATACAAAAATAATGAAAATAATAATTATGATAAGGTCTTGTTACATATCCATTTATTACACTGGAATACATCCAATGTGTATTGTGTTCCATGGTGGGGCTTTCTTGGGTATTTCATTGACCATGGTCTTGGCCATGATGTCGATGAGCTTGAAATTATCCCTTAAATGGTTTCACTCATGCTTAAGTTGTTGGACCTCAGCTGGGGATTGGTCAAGAGTGAATCCCTATGATACTACCTCCTTTCCGAGCTCAGACTAATGAGCTTCATATGGCCTGAGTCTATTGGATGAGGCCCTCAAATTCTTTTTCTATGTCTAAAGGATTTGTTAAAACCCTATATTTATATTAGTTGTCTGTTCATTGTTAAATTGTTATATTTTAAATGGTAATTTTACATAACAGTTATTTTAACCCAATAATAATAAAAAAAGGTCTATTTGTTTTCTATATCCATAAAACATTTAAACAAAGGGAATTTTATTGACAAAAGACAGGGTCATTATAACATCCCCCCTTAAGAATCTTTACCCTTGAAATTTCGTTTTACATAGTAAGGTGAAAAAAGGTGATGGTTCTTCTTTTTTATCTCTTCAAAGAGGTCTTCATTATTTCGTATTATCATTCCTTTAATTAGAAAGGGTTCCTCCATCATAATGGTACCTCAGGATATTTTCAAAATAATCAACTTCCTTTTTCCAAAAACTCCTCAACCATCATAGAATTTATTGACAGAAGCATCAATAAGTCATAAAAAGTTATTTTTTATATATAATTTTGAGACTTCTTCTTGAACAAGTTTTTTACAAAAAATTATTACAGATTCATCTTCAAATATTTCAAAATGGGGTTTTGGTAAATAATTATTGTATTTTCCCAAATAAAAAAATATATAATTTGATACATATAGGCTTATCAGATGTCTCCATATTCTAAAACATTCATAAAATCATTTAGTGTACTATAATTTTGAAATAAATAGATGAATTTTGAAAGTTCCTGATGGTAATTTCCATGCTTAGCACCATAAGAAATTTGATAGAGAAACATTCTCTAATATATGGTACTTGATCCTTGAAATAATCATGCAATTATAGAGGTATTGGATTCCTCATTAAGTTATTTTCAAGTAACATTGATATTTGAAAATGTTTTAAATTCATCTAACCATGACTTCAGGATAATCTCTCCAAGAAGTTATTTAGAATTAGAGAGAAGAGTTGTGGTGATCTTCCAAACTCCATGTTTTAACTAAGAAAAAGAAAATACAAATATGGGTTTTTAATACTTATCTAATAATAATTAAAAATAGAAAACATTGGGAATATATGGTTAAACTTGTATAATATATCCTATCTTATGATACCCTAAGTTTCATTCTAGGTTATTCCTGATCAATTTCATAAAATATATTTTTATGGGATTTTTATTGATCCCTTAATAGTGGTTCATACTAATATTATTAATTCTTCAAATCATATCCCCTAAGAGTGGTGAGCCAATAGTGATGCAAGGCGCACTGTCATGCACCAATTCCCATTTGATTCTAGCTCAATGTGGTGTTTTTGGGTTTTACCCCTAGATACATCTATGCTAGTGCCACCTCCACTTGTCTATATTCAGAAAGGTATGTATTTTCTTGATAAACTAATTACTATATACTCACTAAAACATTGGGATTATTTTCATATACTCAGTCTTATCCCTAAGGTATTCACTATATTTTTAAAACCCTAATCCGAAAAATAAGTAAACTTATCCATTGATACAAACTATAACAAACTTTCTCATTATTACAAAATTAAACATGATTTATTACATAAGATTGAACCAAATAGAAATTCAAAGACTAATATGTATAGTTTCTTTAGAAATTAAGAACATTACATAACAAATTAAAATATGAAATACAATATCTTTATTTCAAAATTCTTTGACATGACCAACTCATTCTTTCACACATAACACTGCATGGGATAACTTGAGGACATACATAAGAAAGGATTAGATATAAAGCCTATTAATGGCATAATAAATACATAAATGTAGAATAAAATACATGTTAGAAAATAGTCATATCAATGAAGCACAAGAGAAACATGAATATAAAGGCATGATATAACATGGTTATCATTACATGGAAATGTGGCAACAACATACAACATGATATTAGCATGATCCATGTCTCATTGTAAATATATTATCATGATTAAACCATAATTACATATGAATTATCATATTTAAACCCTCATTTCACTTGGAATATCCTGATACTAGATTACCCATTGCACTGGAGCGCTATCAGGGTGCACCCTTCATAAACATTTCATTTCTTGCATAAATGTGCCACCTGGATAATATAACATGTAATCATTCAAAATCATAAGTTATTAAAATATTAAGGAATGTGGAATAAATAAATTTAAGTACCATTTTATTAGTATATATACATTAAGGTGAATACAATTTATAAAAAATGGGCATGGTAGTGACTACATGATGATTTTGGCTTGGAAAATCATGGTGCAATTTCGATAACACAATGTTATCATATAAAAATTCATAAGTTCTATAGATTAGAGAGAAAGGGGTATCTCATAATTTATAAATGAAATATAAATTAAGTGGATAATGGAACATAACATACCAATAAATGAAATTTAATTTAGATGTATAAAATGAGAGAAATACTTGAATGGAAATAAGAAGAGTGGAATCCATTATGGAATTTTGGCATAGTAATGGGTGTGAGGGAAAGGTATTAATCTATGATAACGTGTTATATAATCATTAAAACATAATTAGGGATGTATGGGGGAGGTTTAAAATAATACCCCCACATTTTCAATTGAAAATAAAATGGTATACCAACATAACGAAACTTGGATAAAAATGAAAAAAAGAAATCCCTTATGAAAATTTAGATTGGTAACAGGTGTAAATGGGAGGGATTAATGAGAGATAAAGGGGTATCTAAAAATTCAAAAATAAGGAGGGAAGTATGGGGGAGGTTATAAATCATACCCCAAATTTTTTAATTGAAAATAAAAGTGTACAACAACATAAAGAAGGTTGGATAAAAATGAGAAAGGAAGAAATGTAAGGATCCCTTACTTGAGTGTGTGACTTGAAATGATTGAAGTGGGGATTCTTGAGAGAATAGCGAGACTTTTTAGGATTCTAGAGAGTCTATATAAGTGTGTGTCTAATGTAGAAATGGGTTTAGTAAAGATTATTGGTGGAATGGATGGGTTTATATAGGAAAGTCTGGGGAATTATTTATTATTTAGGTTTTGGACACTACACACAAAAATATTGAAAACCAAAAAAAATACCATGGTTTTTGCCCATGGTTTCTTCTAATGGGGTGTGACATACAATATTTTATATTTATAAGGGCCTAACATATTAAAATATTATTCTTTCTTATGTGGAGGTGATTCACACTCTCAAGGAAATCATTTTAAAATGATAAAATATTTTATATGTCTTGGAGGGTCTACTAAGGCATTATAAAATTAATCAAACAAATCTAAAATCACATTATTTTAATGGTAAAACATATATAGGCCGAATATAAATTTTATAGTATTTTATTATAGAACTATTGGTGCATTATGATGTCATAAATCACATTATATATTTATGCAGTATTTAATTTTTACCCAAAAATTCAATTGTCACAGAAAATTAGGAAAAATTCACTATTTGATAATTTTGACGTATTAATTCCAAATATAAAATTAATTTTTTCTAAATAATTTTATAAAAATGTCAATTTAAATTTTTAAAATAAAAACTAACATTTATGGAAAATTGATGTGTTTTGAAAAAACATTTTTCAAACCTTAAGAAAAGAAACAACTGAATGAATAAAAATCATAAAATCATTTATATTTAATAAAATTAATTAAATAATAAATTTGTTTAAAATATTATTTAATTCAAAAATCCATTAATTCATTAAAATATATTTCCCAATTGAATTTTAATATTAACCAAAAATATACTATTTGTGCTTTAAAAATCATTTACAAAGTATCAATAATAAAATAAAAGTATACTAATTATTCTATAAAAAAGTAATATGCATAAAAATAATTCTATGGAATTTTTACATATCCATTTTTTACACTAGTATATGACCTATGTGTAAGGTGTGCGATGGTGGGGATTTCTTAGGGTCATTCGATGAACAAGGTGTGGGCCGAGATGTCGATGATCTAGAACTTCTCCCGTAAAAAGTCTTTCTCATGCTTATATTATTGGAACTCTTCTTTGGATTGGTCAATAGAGGAACCCATTGATGCTACCTCATTTTTTTGTCTCTGATAAATGAGCTTTGTACGAATGAAGTCTACTGGATGAGGCCATCACTTCCTTTGTTTATGTCGAAAGTATTTTTTAAAACCATATATATATATTAGTTGTGTGATCACTGTTCAAAGACTATATAATCAATAGTAATGATACATAACAGTTATTAAAAACCAATAATAATTTAAAAAAAGAGTGCACATGTTTTCTATATCTACAAGACATTAAAAAAAAGATAATTTTATTCATAAATGATTGGGTCGTTACAAGACTCTTGTATGAGCTTCATATTAATGGCATCTTTAAGGTAAAATATTTTACCATCAATAAGTTGATTCTACTATATAATAGTTAAGTGAAACATATATATATTTTAATGTTTACTTATGGTTTATAAATAATAATAAATGATTCTTTTAGAATATTTTAATTGATTAAGATGTAATAAATTAACTAATTATTTATTGTTTATAATTAATTGTATATAAATGTTTATAAATCATTTAATTATAAAATACTCCAAATATTAAATATTAATATTTAAAATAAATTTTTATTAAATATATGACATTATTTGTAATTTTTAAATTAAAATTTTTATTTAGAAATAAAAATGATGATTCATGAAGATATTATATATCACATAAGTAAACATTAAATAAAAAGGTGTTTAGATTTTTAATTATGAATTGATCATACTTAATTTGAAAATTTTCAAATCAAATTAATGTCTTTATTTAAGGATATCATTTAAAACATATAAACTTTTTTTTTGATTTATGAAAGGATTAAATAATTTAATAGGTTTTTAGATGATGTAATATATATTGAATTATAAAAGTTTATAATTAAAAAATTATCATTTAAATTCTATATAATATAAAATATTAAACAGTTATTATATAAATTGAATATGAATTGTCTATATATATAATTATTGAATAACCATAATGTTTATTTTACTGTTAAATTGTTTATAATAAAATTTTAATTTATGAATAAATTGTTCTCATGTTTAAATTTATGAAATTTTTATTTATTTAGAAGTTATTTCTTATGTTATTCATGTTTATATATTTTTTATATTTTGAATTATGTGTATACTTTTTTTATGTGATAAATTAATTTTTGGAGAATGTTTCTTGTATTTCATGCTAGGTACGACTCAATAAAATTCAGTTTTCATCAACCTTTTCCTATGTTTGTAATGAATGTTATTTTCTTGTATTTAGTTATTGAGTATAATTTTTTCATATTTGTTTGTAAAATTATCATGAATTTTATACTAACTTGAGTATAATATCTCCATGGGGAGGGATATGGATTGGAAAACCCAATGAAAAGGACGATTATTCATTATTCTAGAAAGGGGATGTGTAGGGTATATATGACATTATTAGTACTCATGCGGTGATTATTAATATCATATAGTTCTAAAAAATTTCAGGATGAGTTCACATAACTTATGCATTTGATGCATTCAGATATGTATGAATTTTTTTTCTTCAATTTTTTAGTGAGTAATAATTTTTTTTGAGTTTTTTAAATATTAAACAATAATGTGGTGTGAGAACAATAATTTAGTCAATGGAATAAGGATCATACAAAATAATTAGAGGAATAAAAACATAAATTGAACACAACATGAGAAAATAAAACATTACAAATAATGTAATATATACATTCAATATGAATATGATGTGAACTAAATTTATAATAATTCTAATAGAAAGAAAACACCATAAATACTATGTGTGATATTCCTTCCAAAGAGGCAAATTTTAAGACCTCAATAATTCAATGGGGTATTGTTGGGCTCAATATGAGTACCACTAGATTATTTTGTGCAAGGAAAGAAAGCTATAAGTGGCTCTATATTACCTTATTAGGTAGGTAGATCTTAACATTATTATAACTTTATTTTTATTTGATAGTTAATACTTGGTATATTTTTGGGGGTAATTTATATAGGAAACTATAATGGTTAATAAGCAAATAGAATAAGATTTTTTATCCATAAAGATGGATTTGGTAAATATTTATTGACTGAATACTCTATTAATAATAATTTTTATGATTGGGATGATCCACTACCTAAATAATCATTTCATTTTTTAAAACAAGTCTAGCTAGAAGAAAAATCATCATAAATTTCATTTAAGATAAAAGAAATGGAAACAAAGGAGTAATAAGGGTATAAAATGAATTTCCATCCATTGATAAAAAAATGAAAAAATTAATGATCCTAAAATGATTGGTCATTTTCATGATCATATACATAATTATTAGTAATTTCACACATTGACTGGGAAGTAATTTAATTGAGGATCCTATGGATCTCTACATTGGTCCTTTTTTACTATGTAGTGGGATTTTATTTTTATTTATTGGAAGATGATATGGTCGTGAAATTCCTTGAAAGGTCTAAATATTCTATCCATGGAATTCTATTTGAAAGAAATGTAGTTAAATCCTCACTATAAATCACCTTTTTCTTACTATTTGTAATAGAATCTATAAAATAGGCATTAAAACCAATTCGAAATTACTTGAGGGGAGTTTTATCCTTATACCATGAAGTTATATTTTACAGATCCTTGTAATTTTCATCATTGTAGGCACTTATCCACATACTAGAAATTATTAAATAATAGAAACCCTTTTAAATTTATTTTTAATACTCTATATTTTATAGAACATTTATTATCTTGAGACCACATTCCTAAGGAACCTGTCATGATAAGTAAGTTTTCCAAAAGATGCACTATGCAATCCAACCCTAGAATATCAAGCCATGTAGGATTATAATTTGAAAATGTACACTAAACAACCTCATAAGAAATATGTCTAAATATAACATCCCCAAACCTACACTCCCAGATCTGGTGATAAAAACATCCTCATTTAATTTCCATATTTGATACTGATTAAAGTGACCCAATTTTCACCATATAAAACTTACAATATCAAACGGACACAATGGATCACTTACATAAATGAAGAAATTTTATATTTAGAGTTTTATGTATTTAGGAAAAACTCCTATATAAATAATAAACATGAATTGGAGGGAGTATTTTTACCACTATACCCATCTTTTTATAATTCTTATTAAGTATTCAAAATCTCCCACAAACATCATTACACTAGAAATGTTTCTAGAAATTTTTTTTATCATCATTCTTCATAACCAAGGGAATAAGAAATATAATAAGGGTGGGATTAAATGCTTAGAAAGTGTAAACATAAGCATTAACAATTTAATTTCAAAAGTTATCATAGAAAGAGAATAAGGGTACAATGACCTAATCAAACTGAATGGGAATAACATAAGAATTTTCATACACATTAATACCTAGATCATCAATCATGAAACATGGTATAAATTTTTATCAATGTAAATAGTTGTAATAATCAATAATAATGATCCATGTCAACTAAATCTTGAATAATGGAATCATAAAAAAAATCCTACCAAGAATAAATAAAATGTTCTCTAATCATTATAATATTATCTTTCTAATTTTTTTTAAACCCATGTTAGAAATACCAAGATCCCATTTAAATCCATAGTAGAAACACTTCAGTAGCTTCCTCCACATTTCCTCCAAAGAAAAGGAACATTAGCTAATGCATTGTAGTGCTATACGAGAACACCCATCGTATAATCTATATCAAGCTAACCCAACTCTATCTGGGTGCATGCATCATATAAGTAATATCTGGCTCCCCTAACACTATCTAGGTGCTCATATTCTATAATCTATATTGGTCCCACCCATGAGGAATAATGGGGATAAACCCATCATATATATAATTTTCATGAACTAAAACATGAATAAAGTAACTAGAGATTCGGATTTATCATAAAACTCATAAAAATATTCATTATTCCTTCGAAAAATTAATTAACCCACAAAAAAGAAATGTGATCCATGAAAATATCTTAAAACAAACGTAATCCATCCAGAGAAAGAATAATGATGGTATAATTTCAAATTATCCTAGTGGAGTATAAGTTCTATAATAATTTGCTGATGTTTATGAATGAAAATACCATTGAAAGATCATTAAAAACAACCTTGATGAAAATAATTTTTGTTGACATTGAGTAACCTCAAAGGATGTCATATTGGATGAAAAATGATTTTGAAAGATCACATGGAATATTTCTTGAGGAAAATATACTTTAAATTTTAAAAATGAATATTTTAAATTTAAAGCTTTCAGAATATTGAAGAAATAATTTCCTTTTAAAATAAACTTTAAAACACAAAAATGAATCTTTAGAACATTTAGTACTTTTTAGAGTAGAAATGTTTTATTCCAAGTTAATATCTTAAAAAACATTATTCATTGAAATGTTTTGTATGAGAATTCAAAAAGTACATTTTTCAGAAACAAAAATGAATATTCTATTTAAAATTATTTTTTAAAATCAAATTATGGGTAAAAATTGATGATAAACTACTATAATAATACATTTTTTAAAACATTTTTATAAAACATGGATTTGTAAGAAAAATTGTTTTTGATTGAAAAGAGAAACAAAGTGTTGAGACCTAAATCTTGATGTACAGGTAAATTACATTACTTTTGCGGAATATTTAATACATGAAAAAAACAGACACCCAAAGATCGTATTAGTTTAGTGTCTTTGGAAACTCGTAATGTAATCTTCTAATCATGGTGAAATATCTTCAACATCTCCCATAAAGATCTTCCACTTTTCTTTTTCGTACCTAAAACATTTCTTTATATCCTGGGGAAAATAAAGCATAAAAAGGGTGAGCTCAAATGCTCAGTATAGGTAAACATATAGAACATAAAACAATCCATAAACATTTGAATGCCAAAACTTGAACATAAAATCTAAACATCAAAATCTTGAGAAAAGACATACATCTTGGAAGTACGTAAGGAATATATCATAATGGATCATCAATCATGATAAAATAGCATGGGAATAAAGCATGTAATTGTGTAAACCATTAATCACATGTTATTATTTCTATAGTAGCCTAGGCATTAATGCCATGGCCATCTTAGTGGAAAAAGTCCCTTTCTGGATCGAGTTCACACCTCATTTCAGTCCTGTAACACTGAACCAGATTAACTTACCATTCCAGCCATGTCTATATCATGATATATAAATCTTTACTCAATTCATTGGAGGGAGATATAGGTCCCACCCATCTCATAATGAAATCATTCTTTCGTGTGCCAGAAAATCATAAATCATACATCATAGCATAACCCAAGTAATAGAATGAGATTATTAAACATCATGCCATCATAACATAATCCATATAAAAAAATGGATATCATTTCATCATAAGAAGAATAAAACTATGTAAATAATGGAGTCATTATACTTAAAACATAAACATATTAAATAATGTCATATTTAGATGGAAAATAGTTTTGATAAAACACTTGAAAATAATTCTTGAGAAAAATATCCATTCTTCTTCAAAAATAATTTTCTTTAAGAAAAATGCCACGAAATATTAAAAGAAAAGTGTTTTTTTTTTGAAAATAATCATGAAATATTATAGAAAAATCTTCATGAAAATTAGGCGTTATAAAACCGTAAAAATCCATTCACCCGTATAAGTTAAAAATAACATTATCCTCGTAATTTTGTTAGAAAAGTCAATAAGTTCCACATGTGGTAAAAAAAGTAAGATTCCCTTCATAATATGTGGTAAAATTGAAAAATGGGTAAAAATTCCATTAAGAATACATGAAAACATTTTTAGAAAATAGGGACATGGATGATAACAAAAACCCCAGTAAATACTTACGAATAAACAATCTCGGATAAGAGCGAGATTGGAATAGTTATCCCTTAACTTATGTCCGATATGCTTCGTATGTATCCGGAACTCCTGCATAATGATTTAAATAATGTCATTTACTTATTAAATAATCATATTCACTGTTATGATATCATATATAGTTTACTTATGACTTTATATTACCCGTTCTTTTGTAAATTCGATGTAAAAGCAGCAATTTGGGTAAAATCTTTTCATTTATTGTACGTGTTTCGACTTTTTGTTCTTGATATTATTACTTATATCCTGATTTACATAATTCCAGAATGTAATAAATGATTTATATATAATATATATTCATCATATACATATATATATGATAGATCGATAAATGGAATGAAATACACCGTTCATGGAGACGGTAGGCCGTACGTACGCATGAATGCTGTTTAAGTTTCCTTATTGAATTGAATGGAATTAAGTAGATGAAATACATACATATATATATATATATACATAAATAAAGTATAATTATTATGTCATATATTTCATTATTATTCATTATATATACTTTATAATCTTTCATGAGTGGTTAACATGGAGAATGAATCTCATCGCGTTGTGGAGACGGTAGTCCGTACGTACGCATGCGCGATGATATCATTATCATGATCATGGAATTGTATTTATGTGTATGTATAATATTTTAGAATCAATATCACTTTAAAATAGTCATATATAGTTATTTATTTGCACCATTATACCCATCCAAGTAAGGTGGTGGTCAAAAACAGATTACACCACGGCGTGGAGACAGTATTCCGTACATACACACACGTGGTGATTTCATTTTCCATAGGATGGATAGAAGGTGAAATAGGGTTGTTTAATTTTTATAATAACATACCATTATATAATTAATACTGATGTTATTACTTTATAATGATACAACTAAATAAGAAGAAGTAGAAGAAGAAAGAAACTTGAGAGAATCGGAAGAAGAGATTACCTCTTCTTCGACGCACATCGTTTAAGCTTCCTCTTAAGGAAGTAGAGTTGATCAATTGAGAATAACAGAACCTACAGAATTTTCCTAGGAAAGTGGAGAAGAAAAATGGGCAGGGGTTTCCTGAGCTTCAAGGTTCAAAAGGGTGTGAAGAGAAGAGGGAAGGGGTGCCCTTTTTATAAGGGAGGAGAGGGGCACCTTTGAAAAAACTAAAAATATTATTTTATAATAAAGTCATATTTGATTTATAATAGCTCAAAATTGATTTATTTTGAAGCTAAAGTGAGGATGAGTCGAAAGCTTCCCAACCAATTGGTTTTAGACAAGTTTAGGTTACTATTTTAACCTTATCTTTTAGATTTAACTCTAAGTTAAATAATTTAACTTTTACCGTGTCTTCTTGTTTTCTTACACTATATGGTTAATAAACATACTATAACCAGACAAACGAACCCCAAGTGGTTAATTATTAATATATACAACCTTATCTAAGTAATTTTACTGAACCATATATTTTTAGGAATATAATAACAATTAATAATATAAAATTTGTTTTAAAAACTATTTTATGTCAATTTTGACTCTATTTGGTAATTGATTTTTGTAAAAATCATAAAAACATGATTAGTTCAAAAAATGTTAATTAAATCAATACTAACATGACATATTAACCTATATAATTATTGTAATTCATAAAAAGTCTCAAATTACATTTATTTGGGTATTTATAATATCAATTATTTTAATATTTCATTATTTAGGTAATTACTGCATCACCATTGTGTCATAAATAACATAGATTATTTAACGTCTAAAAATTATAAATAAATTACAATTAGGTATTAAATATTTTTTATCTTTCTAATGAATTTTTATATTTGAATTTATCTTATTTATAACCCTATATTAAAAATGTTTTAGTTATTAAACTTTGATTTTAACTATTTTAACTCTTCTTTAAATAAAATAATATTAAATGTTTTAATTTAATCTATGTGGAACTTAATGCTCATATTTTATTCCTAAGGTTGTTTTTGGTCTAATTAAACTTATCCAATAGAATTAGGACATGTGTTAGGGTAATAATAATATCATATTTACCCTTAATTACCCTATTACTTTTAACCGCGGTAAATAAAAGTATAAAGCTACTATTCACCAAAAATTATTTTTATCTTATTGAACCACATTTTACTCCATGATATTACCAATGTCTCTCGGATTTTCTAAATTCCACTCACAGAAGCGGTAAAATTAAGTTTTATGTAAATTTTCAAATTCTCCTAGGAGGTGGGTAAAAGACGGTGAAAAGTTCAATAAAATTTTAATATATATAAAATTATTACAAAATGACTCAAATGAATTATATTGAACTTATATAGGTATTATGTATCAATTTTTACCTAAAATATATTTAAATTAAATAAATAATTATTTAAATAAAAAGTCGATTTTTAAATAGTAACCCAGTGTTTTCACTATTCATCAAAAATTGAAAGTTTTCAGAAAAATACCAAAAATTCACCCTAGGACAATTTAAATATTCTGAATCCAAAAATGAAGTCCATTTTGAATGATAAAAATTATAAAATATCAAAAAGTGAGTATTACTATTCATAACAGCTAGTTCATAATAATATTATAATAATATCTCATTTAGTGAAACATGGTATTGTGTATAACAAACGCTATTGTGGAAGGTCACTGTTGTGTGTAATGAAAGCCAAGTTAGGGTTGCGTGTAGTGCAATATTCATTTGTAGTTGCGTATAATAGAATCCAACTATATTTCATTTATAAATTTAATATATATATATATACACTCAATGTTGCGTAAAATAACTTCTATCAAACGAACATGAAATTGTGTGTAACATGATTCAAGATTAGTGTTATGTATACTTCAAGATAATACAATGTTGTGTATAGAAAAAGATAATTTTGGTGTCTCATACAACACAAGACATCAATGCAATTAAAGATAATTATTCTTATAAAATCTCTGGTTGTTACATTCTACCCCCCTTAAAATGAATTTCGCCCTCAAAATTCGTTAGGGTTATAAATCGTTTACTACTTGAAATTTTCTTTAATAGAAACCCGCATCGTAAAAAGGAATACTAAAGCTTAATTTTAAAAACTAACATATGAAACATAACAGTTACCCAAATTAACTTATCCCTGGGTTTCCCCATAGGAGAACATAGGTGAAAATATGGATATGGAAGAGAAATCTAACTGTCATGTTCTAATGGAGAGTGGTAGAGAACATGGCTATGAAAAATCCCACAATCACAAAGCCATAAATTTGTGATTATCTAAGGTACCATTTGATTCATCAGATATGAGAGTACTAGAACAACATTTTTGGTTTCCAAGATCATTTCCCTAACGTTGATGAACTTTTACATAAGGAGAAATACTTAATTGATTTTAGTGTAATATCATTGTTGGTCATTCCATGAATAATTTCCACTTCATAACTATTTAAAGAAATGAAGATGAATTTTTCATTCATGAAGTGTTAGCAGATCATGCGATAGAATGATAAGTCATCCCATCTGTTTCTATCACAAAAAGGGTAGTATAAGTTATTAAATATACATAAGTCCATCTATGGTGAGATTAATCGTATTTGATTCTAAAAATGGACTTATACTATATCTATCATACCGCTTAATAAAATAAAACAAGTTTCTACTAACCAGGGACTTCATTTAGGCCAGTGGTATGTGATAAAGGCATGTCATACTTCAGTTGTGGGTTCGATTCCCACAGCCTTGTCCGACGCGGTGGGTTGTTGCCTGTCCTGCAGGTTGTCCTTTTTCTAAAACTACATTATTATAACATTCTATAAATAATATCGAAAAAAGTTCTAGCCTTAAAAAATTATATCTGATGTCCAACTTAATCTATTCGAATCTTTAAGCCTATCAAAAATACTTCTGTCCAATCTTATAGTATAATGAAATTGATTACTAGAAATGTCATCACCCAAGCATGTGAATACCATCATTTACCCCCATATAAGATATAACTTGTTGGTCACATTCCAAACATTTGAATACCTTAATCATATATTCTCTTGAAAAATTAATACCCATTGAACCTTAGTGAAAACATGAATGCTGTAAAAAGTTAACCCTTTCCACATACCAAAATCCCAAAATTTTTATATACTCAAACCATGATATCACATTTTCTTTATATCATCCATGAGCTCATCAATACTATAAAACATCTCATTATCTACTAATCCCTTCATTATGCGCATATCATCTACTTTCCAAAAATATTTTAATTAACCTTTCATGGTTACCGGTACCATTCAACATATACTTTCAAATACTTTAGGAAAAACAACAGTATAAAAATCCTTAGATGTGTCCTTATTCCATAGTACCATTAAATTACCTATACAACATAACTCTTGATAAACATAGAATCATTCCACTAACTTCTTAAACCACTGATTGAGCTTCTTCATTTATTTCATCTCATATATCATTTTTAGTCTCTTCATCATCATCAACATAAATACTACCCATACGACCATGATGATTCTCTTCACGAGATTTTCCCTTAGGGCATTGGTTTGCATAATACCCATATATTCCACATTTAAAACATTTAACCATTGTTGATTTCTTAGAAATACCATTATCCTTGTCCATGGTGTTAACTGAACCTTTACCTTTACAATTACCGGATTTGTGTCCTTATTTTACACACCCAAATATTCTTCCGGTTCCTTTGAAACATTCTCCCTGATGGCTCTTCCTACATGATTTGCATGAGGGGAATTGAACTTTCTTTCCTCTATGATCATCAGGAAACTCCATCTTTCTCTTATTAGCTGAGTTGGGATACTTACCAAAGTTGAGATTATTGATCATACTATGATATTGCTGATTAGGCATAATAACGATTTTTGGACTTCCAGATCCAATTTAATTTGGTTTCTCATGAATAATATCATTCCATTTTCCATCATATCCTCCATTATTGTGAATCTTCATGTTTCCATACACTTTCCAAAACCCAAAAAGAAGAGTGTGAGTGGAAAAATCATGATAGGAAAACAACATAATAAAGTGGGAGTACCTTCAATATATAACACCTTAGGTTTAATTCTAATATCATTACCGTAATTATAGGACTATAACCTATATGTATACTTAACCATAGAGACATCCCTAGACATACCGTAGAAATATCTCTAGTGATCTCACTAAAGTTATCACATCCTAGTTTCCAAAGGTTGACTAAACCTTCGCTCTGAAACCAACTATAGAGACCCAAATCTTGACGTACATGGACATTACATTACTTTTTGAGAATATTTAATACATGACAAAAATAGCTGCCCAAAGATCGTATTAGTTTAGTGTCTTCGGAAACTCAGAACGTAGTCTTCTAATCATGGAGAAATATCTTCAACATCTCCTATAAAGATCTTCCCCTTTTGGTTTTCTTACCTAAAACATTTATTTATATCATGGGGAAAATAAAACATAAAAAGGGTGAGCTCAAATGCTCAGTAAGGGTAAACATATAGAACATAAAACAATCCATAAACATTTGAATGCAAAAATGTGAACATAAAATCTAAATATCAAAATCTTGAGCAAAGACATAAATCTTGGAAGTACGTAAGGCATATATCATAATGAATCATCAATAATGATAAAATAGCATGGGAATAAAGCATGTAATTGTGGAATCCAATAATCACATGTTATAATTTCTATAGTAGCCAAGACATTACTTCCATGACCATCTTAGTGGACAAAGTGAATCTTTGAATCGAGTTCACTCCTCGTTTCAGTCCTGTAACACTGAACCAGATTAACTTACCGTTCCATCCATGTCTATCTCATGACATATAAATTTTTACCCAATGCATTGGAGGGAGATATAGGTCCCAGCCATCTCATAATGAAATCATTCTTTCCTGTTCCACAAAATCATAAATCATACATCATAGCATAACCCATGTAATAGAATGGGATTCTTAAACATCATGCCATAATAACATAATCCATATAAAAAAATGGATATCATTTCATCATAAGAAGAATCAAACCATGTAAATAATGGAGACATTATACTTGAAACATAAACATATTAAATAATGTCATTTTTAGATGGAAAATAGTTTTGATAAAACAGTTGAAATGAATTCTTGAGGAAAATATCCTTTCTTCTTAAAAATCATTTTCTTTTCACAAAATTCCATGCAATATTAAAATAAAGGGTTTTTTTTAAATAATCATGAAATCTTTTAGAGTAATCTTCATGAAAATTAGGCATTATGAACCGTAAAAATCTGTTCACCCGTATAAGTTAAAAATAACATTCTCCCCGTACTTTTTTCAAAAAAGTCAAAAAGTTCCTCATGTGGTAAAAAAGTAATATTCCTTTCATAACATGTGGTAAAATTAAATAATGGGTAAAAAGGCCATTAAGCATACATGAAAACATTTTTAGAAAATAGGGACATGGATGATAACAAAAACCCCAGTAAATACTTAGAATAAACAATCTCGGATAAGTGCGAGATTGGAATAGTTATCCCTTACCTTATGTCTGATATGCTTTGTATGTATCCAAAACTCCTGTATAATGATTTAAATAATGTCATTGACTTATTTAAGAATCATATTCATTGTTATGATATCATATATAGTTTACTTATGACTTTATATTACCCATTCTTTTGTAAATTCGATGTAAAAGTAGCAATTTGGGTAAAATTGTTTCATTTATTGTACGTGTTTGGACTTGTTGTTCTTGATATTATTACTTATATCCTGATTTACATAATTCTAGAATGTAAAACATGTTTTATATATAATATATGTTCGGAATATACATATCTATATGGTAGATCGATAAATGGAATGAAATACACCGTTCATTGAGATGGTAGGTCGTACGTACGCATGAACGCTGTTTTCGTTTCCTTATTGAATTGAATGGAATTAAGTAGATGACATAAATAAATAAATAAATATATATATATATAAATACAGTATCAGTATTATGTCATATATTTCATTATTATTCATTATATATACTTTATAATCATTCATGAATGGTTAACATGGAGATTGAATCTCATCGCGTCGTGGAGACGGTAGTCCGTACATACGCACGCGCGATGATATCATTATCATGATCATGGAATTGTATTTAAGTATCTGTATAATATTTCAGAATCAATATCACTTTACAATAATCATATATAGTTATTTATTTACACCATTAAACCCAGCCAAGTAAGGCGGTTGTCGAAAACAGATTACACCACGGCGTGGAGACGGTATTCCGTACGTATGCACGCACGGTGATTTCATTTTCCCTAGGATGGATAGAAGGTGAAATAGGGTTGTTTCATATTTATAATAACATATCAGTATATAATCAATACTTATGTTATTACTTTATAATGATACATCTAAAGAAGAAGAAGTAGAAGAAGAAAGAAACTTGAGAGAATCGGAAGAAGATATTACCTCTTCTTCGACGCACTTCGTTTAAGCTTCCTATTAAGGAAGTAGAGTTGGTATTTTGAGAAGACCAGAACCTCCAAAATGTTTCTAGGGAAGTGGATAAGGGAAATGGTCAGAGTTTGGCCGAGAATCAATGATCAGAAGGGTGTGAAGAGAAGAGGGAAGGGGTGCCCTTTTTATAAGGGAGGAGAGGGGCACCTTTGGTAAAACTTAAAATATTATTTTATAATAAAGTCATGTTTGGTTTATAATAGGTGAAAATTGATTTATTTTGAAGATAAAGTGAGGATGGGTCTAAATCCATTCAACCAATGAATTTTAGACAAGTTTATCTCACTATTTTAACCTTATCTTTTGTATTTAACTCTAAGTTAAATAATTTAACTTTTACCGTGTCTTCTTGTTTCCTTACACTATATGGTTAATAAACTTACTATAACCAGCCAAAAGTACCCAAAGTGGTTCATTATTAATATATATAACCTTATCTAAGTCATTTGGATGAACCTTATATTTTTAAGAATATAATAACAATTAATAATATAATATTTGTTTCAAAAACTATTTTATGTCAATTTTGACACTATTTGGTAATTGATTTTTGGGAAAATTATAACAGAATGATTAGTTCAAAAAAAGTAAATTAAATAAATAATAAAATGTCATATTAACCTATAAAAGTATTGTAATTCATAAGAAGTCTCAAATTACATTTATTTGGGTATTTATAATATCATTTATTTTAATATTTCATTATTTAGGTAATTACTGCGCCACCATTGTGTCATAAATTACTTAAATCATTTAATGTCTATAAATTATAAATAAACTACCATTAGGTATTAAATCTCTTTATATTTCTAATGAATATTTATATTCGAATTTATCTTGTTTATAACAGTATATAAAAAATGTTTTAGTTATAAAACATTGATTTTAACTATTTTAACTTTTCTTTCAATAAAATAATATTAAATGTCCTAATCTAATCCAAGTGGACCTAAATGGTCATATTTTATTCCAAAGATTGTTTTTGGTCGAATTAAACTTATCCAATAGTTTTAGGACATGTGTTAGGGTTATAATAATTTCATTTTTACCCTTAATTACCTTATTACTTTTAACCGTAGTAAATAAAAGTAAAAAGTTACTATTTACCAAAAATATTTTTATCTTATTGAACCACATTTTACTCCTTGATATTAACCGTGTCTCTCGAATTTTTGAAATTCCACTCACAGAAGTGGTAAAATTAAATTTTATGTAAGTTTTCAAATTCTCCTAGGAGGTGGGTAAAAGACGGTGAAAAGTTCAATATAATTATAATATATCTAAAATTATTATAAAATTACTCAAATGAATTACATTGAACTTATATTGGTATTATGTATCAATTTTGACCAAAAATAAATTTAAATAAAATAAATAATTATTTAAATAAAAAGTCGGTTTTTAAATAGTAACCCAGCGTTTTCACTATTCATCAAAAATTGAAAGTTTTTAGAAAAATACCAAAAATTGACCCTAGGCTAATTTCGATATTCCTAATCAAAAAATGGAGTCCATTTTGAAAGATAAAATTTATAAAATTTCAAAAATTGTGTATTACTATTCATAATGGCTAGTTCATAATAATATTATTATAATATCTCATTTTGTGAATCTTGGTATTGCGTATAACACATGCTATCATGGAAGGTCGCAGTTGCGTGTAATGAAAGCCAGGTTAGGGTTGAGTTTAGTGCAAGATTAATTTGTAGTTGCGTATAATGGAATGCAACCATATTTCATTTATACATTGAATATATATATATATATATCCTCAATGTTGCATAAAATAACCTCTATCAAACAAACATGAAATTGTGTATAACACGATCCAAGATTAGTGTTGTGTATACTGCAAGCTTATACAGTGTTGCATATAGAACAAGCTAATTTTGGTGTAGCGTATAACACAAGACATCAATGAAATTAAAAATAATAATTCTCATAAAATCTCGGGTTGTTACACAAAGTCATATTTTCAAAAAGAGTGTTAATCTATTTATGTATGATTGAGAGGGAAATGGAACTATTAATTGAAAATTTCAGGAATAACCATTGGATAATAAAATTAAATGGGTTTATTAGAAAATTTTAGAATAATTTTCCTTCATGGAAATTGAAGCAAAAACAATCCTGATTAAAATGATATTAAAGCATAAATCCTTACCGATTTGGTAGATATTGAATAATTACATTCATGAAAGAAACAACATCAAATGAAACATCAAATAAAATGAATATATAGATATTTAGGTTATAAAATATCAAAGGGGAAGTATATTATCATTTGAAGTTGGTTTCATTATTTTAACATTCTTATTTGTTTTATAAATTACTGTCTCAACTCATTAATTCATAATTAAAAATTTGTGTTAAACATTCAAATTTTATACTTACATAAGTACCTTTTAAACTTTTAAAAGGTATATATTTTTTGAATTTTTTTTGATAATGATAACTGTTTAATGATTGTTATATTTTATTCACATAATACTTGTTCATTATATTTTTAAGTGTTACATTATCCAAAAATTTGGTCCATCCTTTTGTGCCACCATGGAAATCCCTCAACATATTTTAGGGGACCCAAGGGGTCAATCCTCGGGGAGATCATACCATAGGTATTTTGTAACACCCCATGTTTTTACAAGAGAAGAATATGTTTGATAAGGTATGTGATACTATACACTAAAACCAAACAAATAATATTTATTTAAATATGACCATTTTCACCATTCCATTAAATCCGAAGATATGAGAAGAATTAACTAGTTTATGAAATATATATATTTCATAAATATATATTATTATGAGTAAATAATTAATTATTTTTTGATAATGTTTTTTTATTCTTTAAAATATTTTTTCTTTTAAAATGTTTTTATTTCTTTTTAAAAAAAATATTATAATAATATTCTACAATATTTTAAAATTTTATTTGAAAAAAAAACAAAATTTTTGATTTCATCACATAAAAATTAACTTAGGGTGAAAATCTGTGATATTTTGGAAAATATAGATTTTTAGTGAATAGTGAAAATAATTTTTTCTTGTAAAATTATAATTTTTTGATTAATTAATTAATTTTCAAGTAAAATTATTATTTTAATTTTATTTCAAGGTAACACAAGTATTACTTAGATATATACAACTCAATTCATTATATTTAATTAATCTTTGTATTTTATTGTAGTATAAGTTTAGTTTTAGGTTGAGAAACACATTTTCCTTACAACTATTTATAAATACCAAGCGATTCACCATTATAGTTAATTAAAAAAAACAATAATGAGAAATTATTTAAATAATAATTTTATTATATAAATCTATATTTGTGAATTATAATTTATGTAATGAGGATTTCTAGTTATAGAATAATGTGAAATCAAATTTTCCATCAAAAAAATCATTTTTTGGAAACCTACTTTCAATCATGCTTGAAAGTTTTATATTAAGATAATTTCTTCCACCATGGTGAAACAATTTTTATAAAATGGATTTTATATTTTGAATCATTATAATTAATATTATGTAATAATGTCATATTAATGTATAAAAACTATACAAAATATTTTTCACCATGATAAAATAAATATGGTAATTACGAGTATTTTTTTAACAAAGACTAGAAACAATGTAACCCCAATAGAGTGAATATTTGTATTTTATTTTCGTTGAAATAATTATAATAATAATTCCTTATTTTATTACTTTATAAATGACAAAGTAATTTTTTAAATAAAAAATATATTTTGATACGTTAAAACAACAAATATATTTTTGATACGTTAAAACAACAAATGTAATTTTTATAAGGGTTTGAAAACTGTTATTGTCAAAAAACAATTCATTTTTCAATAAATATCAACTCATATCATAAAATTAGAATTAAATTATTTATAAAATTATTGGGAAAAAATAAATATTATTTTGGGAATCTTGACATCAAAATTATTCAATGGTGAATTTTTCTTTATTTTTATAGAGAGTTGAATTTTATGGTAAAAATAAAATATCTTATAAATATATAGTGTGTATTATGACTTCATAATGAACCTAAAATATTGTAAGAAATACTATAAATAGTATTACTAACCAGATACAGGTTTCTCCTTTAAAATAAGGAAATTCAATATTTATTTTATTAATTATATAAAGCCTTTATAAATCCTGCAAAACCTATAATATATTTTATGGTTTTAAAATCATTTCTTTATGGACATGACTCAATTAAACATCATCATGGATATTATATTAATAATTTAAGCTTTTAGAATTATAAAATAATATAAGAACCCCAATTTTTCAAAAAAACATAGGAAAAAACTATGGGATGGTTTTTGGTTTAGGTAATTTTATAATATAGAGTCCAAAACCAAAGTTTGAGAGGTTATAAAGAACTCCCCACTCATTTCTTATATAAAAACAGCCAATATTCCATTTATATTCATTCTAAGACATTATACCACATCTCTAATCTACCCTCCAATCTCTAGATTCCTCTGAAGGTGCACCCAATCTCTCAAGAAGCTCCTCCCATGCATTTTGAATCACACTCTCAAGGTAAGGGACCTTTCTCTCCTCATTTCAATTCAAGAACCTTCCTCACAATTACACTTTTTTATTTAAATTTATTTTATTTTTCTTAATTGATAAACTCTACATTACTATCCAATTGATGTTATTTTAATGATAAATCATTTATCCTCTCTCATTTTTACCTTTACATTAGTTGTAATTATGTCAAAAAGTTTAAGGAATTTCTCTCTTATTTTTTATTTATGCACCTCATTTATGTTATGACTATTAGTTTCAATTTGTGGTTGTTTTGGTATGTTTTCCTACAATATTTTTAGTATAATTTAGATCAGCATGTGATGAGATACCCCTTTCACTCTCATTAATCCCTCCCATAAACCTTTATGTACACTGGTTACTATGCTGAAATTTAGTATGAGATTCTTCCACTACTTTTTATTCAAGAACCTCTTTTATGGTATGACTATTAATTTCCAGTTGTTAATGTTGGGATATGTTATTCCATATCTCTGATACTTTCTATTAGATTTATAAATTATGATATGCCCCTTTCAGTCTCATTAGTCTATCCCATGAACCTTTTTGTACACCCGTTACCAAGCCGAAATTTAGTAAGGGATCCTATTCTTCTCCTCTTTGTTAAAGTACCTTCTTTATTTGATGTATTTTATACTCATTTTTTAATGTTGGGATATATTCTTCCATATCCCCATTGGAGTCTATTTTATGTCAAAATGATGAGGGACCCTTTCCACTCTTATCAATGCCTCTATTGAAACCACTAAATGTGTGCCATGCACTTTGACATTTATGGGCACATGCAATGATTTTTTTCTAATATTAATCCATGATGAAATGTTCTAATGATTTTTCAGGGGTACTTATTATGTTATTGATAAATAATTTCACATGTATCTTCTTCATCATTACATTGAAGGAATTCTAGTTTTCATATCACACCTATAATCAATATCATAGACCGTCCACACCATGCACACATGAGATTCCCCACATCAAAACTCTTGGGTCCATGTAGATAAATTTCAGTGTACTGGGATACATCAAAAGATCATGAATAGATACCATAATTAGGATTGTAAAATCATGAGAATATGAAATTTTTAGGATTACTGAAAGCCTATGTGTGTACATGTTATTTCATGAAGATGGTCCATGGATATGATTAAAATTCTATGCATATAATCTGTAATTCTTACCCTAGATATCCCACTATTATAACGACTACAAAACACGAATAAAGTAATATTCACATAGAACCTTGGTAGTCCATACATTAATCAACCGATGTAGTACATAATTCTACATTCTCTATTCATGGATAAAAGTATTCTATTAGGCCATCATACATGAAGCCTCAATTCCATGTGATATATTTAGAACATGATGTTGAGAAACTCTATTCCTAAAAATAGATCTTATGGTGATGGTGATGATTCCATGTAAAGGATACTATGAAGTTTTCTGGAATGCTGATATCACATGCATGTCGAGAGTATCTATTGCGAATGGGGAGGATACTACACCATCGATCCATTAATAAGATCATCTTTCATATCACAATCATAATCTAGAAAAATAATCATGGATTCACAAATCCTATAGGTAGACAAGCGATTCTGAAATGGTTTTATATAAAACGGATCAAATTGCAGCATATGAAATTACAAGTAATTAGTTTTGGTTGCCTATAGATGTTCCAATTTGAACATCTGGGTTATTCTCCTTGAGAATAAGTGTATATGATTAATACAATGAGAAAAATACGAAGTCCTCAACAGAAATAGAGAATGCATTGAAGCATTGTGAGAAATCACCACCACACCTTTATATAGTGCATAAGCAATAAATGGTGTGAAAATATTGGGTTTTGGATATACCTTATACATGAGGATGGTCTGTAGGGAAACTCCATATGTTGATCATGTGACTACAAAGGGCCTGCATGGGGTTATACTATCACTCAAATACAAATGATCATCACTTGAAGATACTGAAAGCTTCATTTATTTGAATACATACCTTTATGCAACATTATTTTTGGATCTCAGGCTGAGTATGTTAGTGTAACAAAAAAAAGATAATGTTCATAGGGCACACCACCTTTCATGGGCGAGTAGATACAGTGTGATCCTTTTACTATTAATATAGGAAGATCACACATCAGAGAGGGTTCTTTCCAGTTGTGAGAAAGATGGTATTATTTATACATAAAACAATGAAGCCTGACGGCACATAAGGGTTATGTGAATGAGCTTTCAAAACCCCACATAAGGGTTATGTGAAGCAACTAATGTGTACGCTAGTCTGCATGCTCTCTTTCCCATGATGTATCCAAGACATCACATAACATATATTAAAAAATGATGTGGCACCACATACCTAAACTTTCGGAGAGAAAAAAAACCTTATATATATACACCATCATGTGAACATGGAACCATAAACATATCACCATCCTGCCTCCTCCTAAAAGGAGATTAAATATCTTCATACCCTATTATGTGTAGAATTAAGGATATAAACTCAACATTTTACTATGATAAAGTCCTAAATAATTTGTTTGATGTGCCATGAAATCCAAGTATGGAGTAAAGACCCACTTCAACATCTCTATTTTATTAAGTTCCACACCTCGCACCTGAAATATTCATGTGTGTATGATAAGATCCATGTCACCCTTGATATCAGCATGTAATGAAAAAATATATTCCATGTACGTGTGTTGTGGGATTTGGCTATGAGACATTAATGTGACAACTTGTAACAATTTCCATGCCCCATTTATATATGGCCTTGACATGGAAACTGCATTGGAAATTCTATGGAATCATACAACCATGAACATGTGGTGCTTCAAAGGTAGCCAAAGTGACTATCCCTGATAATTTATTTGTTCTATCACAAAAATCCATCCATAATCATGCGATGCACCATAGAAAAATAGAATGGTTCTCCTTGACAATAGTCACAAACAATCACAATATTTATTATTGAATATGCGACATGTCAAAGTAAAGCAAAGAAACTATCCCTGAAAATGTCTTCATACCATCATGACATCCAATACTATTTATGTGATGTTATATAGGCAAGTGGGGTGTCTGATCAAGACATGGTTCATGTGCCATCTCGAGATCTCATATTGATCATGTATCACCCTCATTGACAATCAGTGGATATAGTCTACAAAAACCCTCAGAAAATAAGGAGGAAAATATCCAAATGGAGGGGAAATTGGTGGTTGTAAAATTCATGTGATACATCACTGATGTTAAGAGTCATTGTCCTTGAAAACATCCATGAAAATTCAGGAAACCCCCAAGTATCTATAAAATAAAACAATGGAAATAAAAGGGGAGGAGGTGGGAGCCTCTCAAGGCCACTAAACGTCTTACGACACATCTCGGGTGGCTCGTAGGACATCAAGAGACCCCAATGACATGCCCACTTCGTCTCACGAAATCCCTTTCAGTTGTAAGACTCTTCACATGAAAGACTTCATATATTTCAATTAGACCATGTTATCAACCTTTTTCTCCATAAGGATAAACAGATCTATTTTTCCATGAAATTCTCACACATCTCCATGAGATATCGATTAGTCACACAATACATCATCAAGAGTTTGGGTAGTTGTCTTTTACATTACTCATGTAATTGTGCATAACCTGCAAACTTTGTAAAATAAAACAAAAGAAATAAAAGTTGGAGGAGTTTTAAGCCTCTTGCGATCGTAAAACTCTTGAGAAACACTAAAGAAGTCCACAGTTCAGTCACATGAATCACCTAGACAAGCCGCCATGATCTCATGGAGACCCATAGACAAGCCACCCTTACCTCGCAAAATATCCTAGGAAAGGCATAAAACATCTCATGGAGGCCTTTCAATGGGAAATTTGATCTCACAAAGCCCCTTAGACATGTAAATATGACTATAGGGAAGTCTTTCGGCATAACTGCATTGTCGAGAAATTCCCCATTAATTGTAAATAATCCAATAATGGAGGCATTACTGAGAATGAATCTCAGTCGATGAAAATTTGATGACACCCTCAGAGAGATCCACAACAAAGGCTCGTGAAGATACATAGCACAAGACCCCTTTGATGAATCCAACTAGGATCCATGACAAATACACTGCACAAACCGAAAAAAACAACCATAATGGCGAGGATAATAAATTCCCAACCCCATCAAAGAAAATACACGAGGCTAGTACCTATTGAGACCAAGAGGGAAACCGTTTTTTTCCCATCTAGGTACATCATAACACCCTAGCATTAGAACAAATTTCTTAGAACAGATGATATCACAATCAACATGTTTTTTGGCAATATACTAACAAATATCCAGAACAATCATGAACCAAACATAAAAATGAACTTTGCTTGGTAACTAATAGATCATGTGAAAGGTTTATGAAAAGATGTGAAAATAACATCCCACACATCTTCCAGATCATGAGAGACTAAAAATAAACATTCATCGAATAAATCTAAGGCATTCACAATATATGGGATACAATAAATATTAAAGGTGGAAGAATCAATGGAAAACATGTCTATTGACAACCATGTTCTTCACATGAACCATTAAAGATATGTGATAGAACTTGGAAATGTCTCTTAGATCTCAATAAGCTCCTTTAATATTCTCTCTGGGTCATGCAAAGTCCTTTTGAAATACAAGATAAAATCACAAGGTTTCCCCTAGAGGTGTACCATCTTAGTCTCATGAAGTCCACATGGGTCCATCTCCTGAATCATGTGATTTATTTCATATATATAATCTGACTCATATAATGGTGCATGCCCATGTCAGCCTAGTCTCAAAGTAGCATATAGGAAAGTCATACAAGACTCATGATTACCACCAAAAATGTTTTTATGGTCTCATGATTCCCTATTGGATTGTCAGACATGACACGTGACACCCTTAGGGACATGTCATATTGACTCTCACGACACAATCCATGTGTTTCAGTCAGTGCCTGCGATGACACCATGGTAAGTGAGCTTGATCATACTACACCCTCTAGACAAGAAAACCATCTAATGCAATGTCTTTCAAGACAAACCATCTAGTTATTGAAATGTCCCCTGGAAAACCTACCCTTGATCATACAACAAAGTTTCGATATTCTACCTGGGTTACACAAATTACTTTAGAAAGATCAACTGAATCATTTCATTGAATTTGGATATTCTAGGCAGATAGTATCCTACATATCTGGAGAAGCATAAAATCATTGCATGTTAGGTAGAAAAGAAGGCCAGATCAACAGGGTAGCCTCAGAGTGTAAACCCTGATAAATAGAACCACAACATCTTTGATTATTACTATATTAAGGATATATAGGCCACCTATTCAAGGTTTGATCTTAATAGAAAATATCCAAGGGGTTTTTACAATATGTAAGTCTCTCACCCTCCATGAGATTACATTGATCATTTTCCATACCTCATTTCTTAGATTGAACATAGCTCACGTGATCTTTGGGAATTTCAATAATCATATCATTTGCATCGTGAGTCACCAATAGCTAGAGGAACATATGTATGTAAGACCTAAAGAGTGTAATGACACATTTTACTCAACACAAGGGAATCTAACTTGGGGGAAATACAAGGGACAAGATTCAACAAGATAAATATGAATCCTACAAAAACCATGATACATAGGATACCTTCCCATGTCTCGATCTCATATAAACATCCATTTCTATGTAATCCATATGTTGATGTGATTTCAACCATTGGGACCTGATCATTCCCTTTTGATGATTACTCTACCTCATCCATCAGTAGATAGATAAATAAATTGAACAATTATGACTTTGATTCCTACCATAACCAAGATACATCAGAAATCTCTATGAAGCATGATATTTATAATAAATACTCCCAGAGTGGTCCCAGAACATAAGTCCCACATCACGAGAAAAGAAAAAATTATCATTTTCCATCCCTTTTTTCTCACACCGAGCATATATCATAGAAGCTTAGGGAATTTCAATAATCATTCCATATACACCATAATTATATAAAATGACAAGGATAACCTCAATGTATAATCCCCAAGAAAATTAACTTTGACAAATCTTATTATCTATATAATAAAGATATGTAGGATGTCCCTATAAGACTCGATCTTGAATAACTGATGTCCCAGAGAAGCTATATAAGTTATTTCCACATGATATTAAACTACATAGATCCAAATAACTATGGGGGGTTAGATTACTATAATAACTTAGATACATAGGGCACGTCATAATCGATTAATATCCTTCTTGTAATATTAGCTGCCTTCTTACAAGGTAGATCATTTCAAAACTCTTAGTTATATAGCTTCAATACCTAAGAAACCTCCCATTACTGGCAATAGATGGATAACTTCAGATACATAAAGATGGATTCACTAAAGAGACCCCCGTCTTTTTCACAGGATGTAGAATTAAACTATAATCATTTTTTGGGTAACTGGTCTCAAATCTTGATTAGAAAAAGATTAAAAAACATTTATTAAAACTATAAGACAGCCCCAAAGTAAGAAATAATTTCACCCAAAAGAGTGAAATGGGCCTGACCTCCCATCATGTCAACCAGTGAGAGTCTTCAAGAGTTAGTGGCCCTAAAAATAAAGATGATCACCTACCATTAAAAAGTATTTCTATACCCAGCTACAGATTAGGGAACCATTGGGAGTTTCTAGTAAGAGCGACAATGCTGACCCGATGATCTATATTTTTCACATCATAAACACCCACAAAATCAGCCATCAAGTCAAACTAGACCCACTACTATGAGGGTTCTTGATCACATCTCCAATATCGATGAAATAGAAAATGGTAAATGCCATGTGAATCCCCATAATAGAAAAAATTATCGGGTTATAATCCATAAATCCATTTTGTATACACCCCATACGCAAACAAAAATGACAAGACTGATGTGGATATCATAAATGATAGAATGATCACATTGTAGGCCACTTTTCTTTTCATACTCAACATAAAAACTAAGTAAGAACAAAATGATAATATAGATTTTTCTCTATAAATTGGGTTTACATGAGATAATTACATCATCACTTTGATAATTCCAAGAAAGCAGAATAAACGAATTGGGAATAAAAGAACAATTGTATTAAATATATATATATATATATATGATTGAGCATATTATACCTATGATATTACACTAATCAGTAAACTTTTTCATTTTCATCTCCAAAATGCAGATACTACTTTTATCGCCTTGATTTGAGACAATGCCTTCATCATCCAGTTATTTCTCATGTAAATCATCTGTATCTGAAAACCCTACGTGTCTGAAAGAGATCAAACATACTCAAAAAATCCAATTTTATGTGTAAAACAAGATTTTCTAGGAGTACCACCGATTCGGTAAAATCCCGACCAGAAAAAATACCCGTGAATTTCTCAAAGCACAAAAATTGGTGAGTCCGCATCGACTAAGGAAAGATGCCACTAAGCTGGTATCCCTCCTTTCTACAACCAGATGCTTCATGAGCTTAACCCTGGTGCACGAAATATGCCACCTTCAATCTGTAATGAAGGTGGATCTGGAAACCAAATAAACCCTCTTTTGGTTCAAGTGTCATCAAGGAGGGAACCTATCAAAGATCATCACCTGCATCATCCTGTCAGTACCCACTAGTCGCCTACTAAGGGTAACACCCGACCCACTTCTTCCTCTGATGACAATGCAAAAACATGATGGTAGGATCCTTATAGGTGGAAGGCATTGGAATCCTAGGATAGGTCTTATAGCCCCATTCCTTCTGAGAGTGCCTACCAGAATATTTTGGTAGGAACCAATGAGCAGAGTTATATTCCTACCCACCCAAAACAATTCTGTGGTCATATTCCCACATCATCCATGGGGGAGGTGCATATCCCAACCCCCATGCTTGAATCCCATCAGTATATTCCGATGGTATAGTAAGGAAAAGGTGGGTTCATATGCTATATTTAATAAAAGATATCTTCCAGAGTATAACGGAGACAAAAAAATTATAGGCTTATATCCTTGCACACAATTTTC
Source organism: Viscum album (assembly GCA_963277665.1). Classification (NCBI taxonomy): domain Eukaryota; kingdom Viridiplantae; phylum Streptophyta; class Magnoliopsida; order Santalales; family Viscaceae; genus Viscum; species Viscum album. The sequence goes on along the minus strand of OY728141.1, from coordinate 1,370,141,342 downwards.
ATAAATGTCAACATATTTTAGAAACAACTAGATAACTCTGCTGACATATTCTAACACTATTGTAGATAATGGGACATGTGAATACTCCTATCCCTAAATCACCAGAAACTCCATACTTTGATTATCTCAAATTGGTTATAGTATTAGAGTAATACCACATTCTTTCTCCGTTCCATGAGGATTATCGACATATTATGGTTACAGTAGAGGCGTTAGACTGGGATCATACTCTCATTTCAACCGGGGCACACTAGGTGAGAGTAGAACACACCTTAGGACAGGGGTACATTTCTTTTAAAAAAGACTAGTGACATATTCCAATGGTCCAGGATCAGGCTCATATCCATGTTCTGGATGAGGCACACCATGTGAGAGGGGAAAAGGCTCAGGAAATGCTCATATTCCTTTTGAAGAAGTCCATCAGCACACTGCAAATGCCTATGAGAAATAATATATCACAATTTTGGATGGGGATAACCAAGTGAGAATGACACAAGCCTTGTGAAAGGCTTATTTTACTACCAGTGAATCTACCAGGAATATTCCAACAGATCACAAAATCCATCGCATATTCCTACTCTTACTGATGAACAACTACACCATCATTATTCCAAGGAATTACAAGAGGAGGATCATATCCCTTATCCCATTCTAGATGTCCATCATCATATATTGGTGGATAATTCATATTCATACCATGCTCATATTCATGTTCCAAATAAGGATCACTAGGTGAGAGAAAAACATGCCTCAAGGTAGGCTCACTCACCTACCAAGAATGAAAAGAGACATATCCCAAAGGCTTGGGATTAGGGGAATACTTCTATATAGACTGAGGATCACCAAGTAAAAATTACACATGAATCAAGAAAGATCCATATTTCTATCAAAATGAGTCAACTTATTGGTATATTCCAATATCCTCTTAGTAACAGGTGTATTTACCCACAACACAAGATGAATATAAGAAATTGTCCACCACTATCATGCAATATGCTCAAATTCCTAGAATAATTTCGACAGAAAGGTCATAAAATCTTTAACACAACACAGATTAAGAACCACATTACGAATCTACTCGATTCCAATATCCTTGAGGTTGTTCGAGACACAATCTCAACACCATGAGGGTCTATCGACTCTTCCATCGAAGCAGAAGTAGAATATTTCCATTACCATGATAGTCGTCCTCATGATAGTGTGGAGATAGATCATAGAGACTCCAATCCTAAACTCTATAATGGGAAACCTCCCCATAGTGATATCTCCCACATAAAGGGAAATACCCCCTATCCAAAAAACCTTTGTATATAGTGGTGTTCAAAACTCTGACACATTTAGATAGGGATGTTCTTGAAACATTAGGGTCAATTGTATATGGTTCCCAATCAACTTCTAGCAACACTCTATTCTAGTAAAAAAATGACCATCAGATCCATCTTCTATGGTCTTACTTGATGGAGGTGAGTATGTTTGATTAAGAGGATGTGGACATTGATATGTGGGGATATTTAGCCAGAAGAAGCCTCCCCATCATGTTGTGGTCCCTCCCTACTTTTGACAATGAGATCCTAGATGAGATATAAAAGGAGTGAATAAATTATATATGTTAGAATATACAGGCTACTTATTAGATATTGAAGGCTTGAAATATCCCTTATTCATGATACGAGAGTCACATTCTGACAACCAATATACACTGATGTCAGCTAGACATGGATGATATCTCTATGGATCGAGATCCAAAACAAAAAATGCACAACAAAAATCTGAAACATGATTTCCACTATTTCATAATGAAAATTGAACAACTAATATCTGAAGCCATGTCATGAATCCATATTTGAGGATTGAGACAGTATGGAGCATTACACTTTTCTGCACCCCTAGTATAAGAGATCCCCTTAGATTCAGTGTCCGGTAATGATATAGCCTTGTATAAATGAGGGGATAGGTAATGTTCAGGCTAGTTGGTAACTATAAAGGAAGAACCCCACTTCAAAGATTCCTAAACATCAAAAAAATAGCAAGATGATAGTGAAAAAAACATCAAAGTAGGCCTCTCCATGTAGTGGGAATGAATATCAGAAATGGGGGACAAAGATGAGAAAATGTAGACAACTACACGTAAATAATGGTTCTATTTATGGGATACCATCACAACCACTCTTATGCATGGAAAACGATTCCACATCAAACTTGATATAGATGTAGATACTATAGAAGTCATCTTGGAGTAGACCTGGCCCCCTGGTGTAGGGGAATAACTACCACCACCTGCATGCTTGGATCATCAATTCCTGAGAGTATTCAAGCCATATCCTAAACATATTCAAGAAAAAACTATATCTTAGGATGGGGGAATTTATATCTCAATCACCATCTCCAGGTTCATCATCCCTTGAGAGGGTCTTGAGAGAATCTGCGATGATTCAAGATCATCCCCACCCCACTAGGCTGGGGGAATTTATATCTTCATGTCCATCCTAGGAATCATCATATCCCTAATTGGAATATTTGGATCCTTCATAATAGTATTTGTCAATGATAATTGTGGCCCTGAATAACCCCCATTCACCAAGGTTGGGATCATTTTTTTCATCGTCATCACCAAAGAGAGTATCCATCTTCGCTAGGTTAGGAGGTAAATTTCAGCAGTCGACATCACATCAATTCCTCCCACTATGAGGAAAAAATATACTAGTCAGGGACCATATATAAATCATGATAAATAAATCCATCAAAGTCACTCTTCAAAGGCCAAGATAAGAGGATAATACAACAAAGAATATTTGACCCCACTGGGGTTGGAAGCCAAAACAACCCAATATGTCAAAGGGTTTAAATAATTAACCTAATGACGGAAGTGAAGAATTAGCCAGTTGTGTTGAATGTAATTTCACAATAACCATTACATGATATGCCTATATGAATTTAATCATTTCCAATATGAAAAACATTAATCAAGATTCAATTGTAGAGAGTCGCAATGTAGAAAATTTACCATGAGAGGAGGGTGATATGGATGCACCAAATGAGGATGCATACACTTGGAGCCATAGAAGGTTCCATATTATAGCACCACAAAATAACTAGTTTCCACCTACTCAACATAAAACTAGTAAAGAAAAAAAATGGTGTTTCTACATCCCGATCCTCATCCATAAGAGTTGATATTCCTTACATGGTTGAACAACTATCAAAATATGTGATTAAAATACAAACTCTCAAGAAACATAATGAGGAGACACTCAGGGTAAATATTCCCCCTGGGTATCTTATTTAGGTAGATACAAATATTATCCCACCCACACCTAATCTACCAGTAAGATTTGTATCTAAGCATCATATTGGATCTTGATCTAGATAGTCGGTCTATATAAATGATAAAGTTGAAAATGATCTTGACTTACCTCAATCATAGAGTTAGCCTCTCTCTCACTGAATAAATCATTCATTCATTGGAGGAATTGATAATTAGTGGGAGATGAAGGCATGACCAACTCATCATCACCCGCTTGCTCCCTGTAGATGGAAGATATCTCAGACATTAGTTCCCTAAGAGTTACTTAATGTCATATATTCCATAATACTCAAATAGAATCCATAGAAAGGTGATGGACACATGTGTATCCTAATAGGATTCCATATATTTAATGGGTGGATGATAATCCACCTCCACCCAATTTTATAAATCCTACATTCACTATCTTTTATGGTGTGAGAGAACCTAAAAAAATATCACACACTTTGTATCTTGTGGTGGGCCAATGATGGGTCCTCAACATCAATAGGTGAAAATAAAGCTAAGGTGTTTTATACAGACTCTTTCAGGGATACGCTTTATTTAGAATAACAGTATAATAATAAGATCCATTGAAGTATGGGAATGAGTTCATTGTAATTTCCTTTATCAGTTCGACTCCAAGATATAGAAGACAACAATTTTTATCCTAAAAAACTATAAGCATTGTGATAACGAGAGGGTGTATGATATCATATCCATATTTAATGTATTAAACTATTCACTCAGTATCCCTCTCTCCCATGATAAACTACTTCAAATATGTGATGAAAATCTCAGGGATGAGTTGCATACTCCTCCAATCCCCAGGAAGTACCCAGGTGGGTTTGTTGAGTTCACTGGAATTTAAAAATGTCTTGAGAAGGCTATTCAGCGATCCTTATACAAAACTTGAATCATAACCATATCATAGAGTAAAAGTCCATATAGAGAAAAATCTATAGCTTTAAATCTTAATCTAGTAGTAGTTCCCATATTAGCACCTAGGAAGGCTCTGAACCACCCATCTTCTCCAATCGAGTGATGAAAACCACAGGATCACCCTTGGAAAAAACATAGGGAAATTAGGGTCACCCGAGATTGTATGAACAAATGAACACAATATACTCAGAATGAAAAATTATTCTATTATTTCTTTAAATCCAAAGAAAATAACCTTCTCAGGATCCCACAGCCTATGAAGCCTTATGAGGTTAACCTCACCAACTTCTCTTTCTACCACCCTTACCGTAGAATTCCTTTTCATAATATCCATGACTGTTTGGTCTTAAAATATATCCTTTAAGGAATAGTAGATTTTAGACCAGTGGATTTAGACATCTTCCCACAGTAGATGTATTACATAAGCATTTTTCAATCAGAACAAAAATATGGATGTAAGAATGTACCGACCAACCATCCGCAAAAGGCCAATAACTGGATGGCTCATAAAATAGTTGATCGAGATTATGCCACCTTAGGAGAATAGTTGCGCAGAATAAAAATATCTATACCACCTAATAAGGAGGCCTGATATATTATTATTAATGGTGGTGGTGATCACCAAAAGGGGAAATATATAAGAGGTATAATCATATTTTCCTCCAACATAATCCCTAACTCCTATATATTTCTTCCCCGCAATATCTGTAGCATAATAACCACCCCACCAAATGTGATCCTCATTGGAAGAAGAGACCATATATGGTTTTCTCAATGTGATACATTTATAATTCCCCTTCTATGATGATGAATATTCCCCCATATATGAATTTACTAAACATAACTAGGGAGCTGGAGGACGCGTGCACTGAAACAAAGGATAAAGGGGAATAACCAACATGGTTAGATCCAAAATTCTTATATTATCCTGACGAAGGACATACATATATTAAAGAATAAAAGTCAAGTGCTCTAAAAAGACCAAAATAGGATTGGAGGTTCCCCAAATCCCTCAAGTAGTCGCCAACATCCCCTTTTTTCACCTGACCACCTAGTAGGGGTTCAATATGATCAAACGAAGAAATCGGGAAGGCCAACATGAGCCGCACCATAGGTAGCAAATATTCCCTTGAATTCTGCACAAGCCCTAGGCCTGTTCACCACAAATGCATCAGCTCCTGGGCCACATGCCCTAGGGAATCCCCATATCGAGTAGTTTTGAATATTAGCACAAAAGTATAATGTAATGAAATATCTTTCTATTATTCCATCCAATATCTCAATCCTTGATGTAATTCATATTTAAAAATAACACAGAGAGAAACTTGTTGAACACCTCAATAGTCATCATGAATTCAAAATGCAGCCTTCTAGAATTACGGAGCCATATATAATGAATCATATTTCCACTAAAGGGAGGCAATAAAACAATAGAGGATGATGATATATTTCTTCCATAACCAAATGGCTTAGAGACCACCCCTATGAAGCCCTGGTGTATGGTCCACAACAACTATGTATTCACCATAAATCTAGTTGAGGTAACAAATCTAGTCCCAAAAATCCAGGTTCCTCCAGTCCTCAGTGGGATGGTGAATGGAATTCAACTTCGATATCTCACTACAATGAATCGGATAGAAATGGATTATGATGCCTTTTTTAATATCCTCCCTTCCCCAGATAGTGATAGAGAATCCCTTAAATTTTCATATTCATTTAAAATGTCTCCACAGACTTAAAATTAGGGGAAGATGAGGTTGATCTTAGGACACCCCTTTAATATTTGAAGATGGTGTCTCCGCCACCATAGATGAGCCCAGAACAATAAATTTTGGAACAATGGAAGACCTCTATCCTACTATGATTATTCCTACCATACCCCTTAAAGAGAAATTTATGTACATCCCATTACTGAAAAAAATTTATATGTATTCTCCAAGAACAATAAAAAAATTCCCTCACTGAATCCAGATGTGTATACACACCTTGACAGACTACCAAATGATAATCGAGGTATCAAGGAGGTATCTTGGAAGATGAATCCCTCTCACTCCACAAATTTAGAGGTTGAGTTCAAAAATTTGATCAAATACAACTTTTTTCAAGAAGTTAAATACCCAATCTAGGTCGCCAACATCATCCTCATCAAGAAAAATAATGATATGGTTTGGGTCTGTGTTGATTTTAGAGACCTTAATCAGCATTTCTCAAAGTAAAATTTTACATTGTTGATAATAAAAATCTTGATCGATGAATCCAGTGACTTACATGATTTTCATTCATAGATGAGTATTCAGGGTATAATCAAATGAAGATGTCACCCTAAGATGAAGAAGCCACCAATTTCGTAGTCCATCATGGGATCTTTTGTTATCTGGTAATTCCATTTGGATAAAAGAATGATGTGACTACATATTACCATTCAATGCATCAAATCTTTAATCCATTTTTAATAAGGATAGTAAAGTGTTCTCTCGATGATCTTGTTGTTAAATCCCAAAAGAGATGTGATCACCTGACATATCTCCGAATTCTCTTTTCCAAATAGTTGATGCACAGTTTAAAGATGAATCTGCTAAAATGAGATTTTAAAGTAACATTGGAAAAGTTCCTCGGACTTTTAAAATGCCACCACGACATTAAGTTTTATCCCGATAAGCCTAGTGCTATTTTAGAAATGTCACACTCTAGAAATATGAATGAAATGAGGGGACTCCAAGGGTTCCTCCGCTACATTTGGAGATTCATAGAAAACCTAACTGGAAGAGATGTCACTTTCCCCTTGCTATTGAAGAAGGGTATCAACTATTAATGGGATGATGACTATCTAAAACACATTGAATGTATAAAGAAGTACCTACTGAACCCACTTATTTTGATGCCTTCGGTGGAAGGGAGACCACTCTTGTTTTTTTTTGCCACCATGGAGCGCTCATGGTACATCCTTCTCACACAGAAAAATGATACAGAAAGTGAGAATAGTATCCATTAACTCATTCGTCCTATGCTAGGTAGTGAGACTTGGAACTCTAATGTCAAGAAGAACTACCTTTCACTCATATTAAAAGTAAAAAAGATGAGGCATTAATTATAGCACCAAAAAGTACACATGGTATATTGTATTGTTCCAATCAAGTACATCCTTGGATGTCCTATGTTGAATGGGTGATTGGCTCTATGGGTTGTCATTCTGCTGCAATATGGCATTCAGTTTATATCACATAATTCTGTGAAAAGGAAAGTGTTGGATTATTTTATCGCTGCACATCCTACCCCGGAAAAAATTCTAGAAGGAAAAAAGTTTGAAGAAGAGGGGGTCTTATACACCCCTGACACTCCCCAAAAAAGGAAGAAATAATTTGATGGGACCTCTTGGAGTCCCATCAGCATAAGGATGGAAAATAATAAGCTTAATTGTGTTTGTCTAAGGATTTTATTTTTCACCCCCAAAAAAGTTGTTTTCCCTACTCTTTATTACTATTCGAAGGATGCATAAATAATGAGGTAGAATACCAAGACCTCATCGCTAGATTGTAACTATCCATATAGCTGCCCATAGCCAACCTAAATATCAAAGGGGACTCGTAATTGGTGATAAGGAAGATAAATGGTGAATATTCCATAAAAAAATGATGAATTTTCCCCCCTCACTAGCTTTCTTAGGGGACTGATGGTAGAGTTCCCTTTTGATCACACATTACATCATGTTTCTCGATCACACAATACTCACACCGATGCACTAGAAAATGTTTTCACCATCCTGGAAAACCTTCATTAGGAAGAAGAAATATTCCATATCACACATCGATGTATGGTATCATCGATCATCATACGTGATATGGAAGAAATCTATCAGGTCAACATCAACATAGAGCATGATGATCCAATAGCCACACCTGGATGGATGGATCCTATAATCAGTTATATCCAAAATGGGATTATCCCAACTGACTTATCCATAAGGGAACATATTATATGATTTGCATCAAATTTTACTCTACAAGATGTTCCAAATAGCATAAATCCATCTACAAATGATCCATTAATGGAATATGCCTTATATACATTGAATAAGTAGATGTACTCTCCATCATTTAATAGGACCATGCGGGCTCTTGTGGAACCCATCACCCCAAGACCAAATCTCCCACCATGTTAGGAGGTTGGGATATTACTAGAAAACCATGATACAATACTACATAAAATTCAGTAAGCAATTTCATGCATGCCATATTCATGAAAATTTCATCCATCAACCCCTAAAATTGCAATATACTACAAAATATTCCTTTCCATTTTCTTGTATAAGGAATGTATGTTGTGGGGAAATGTACCCAAACCACAACTAAGCACTTCAAGTAAATCCTTATAGACACTGAATTATTTTCTAAATGGTTTGAGGCAATACCCCTCAAGGAATTCACAATGAATAACATCATCAAATTCATAAATACTCAAATATTTACTAGGTTTAGGGTATCTTACACAATATTGATGAATAATGGCACAAATTATATTCTAAAAAGTTGAAGAAACTCTACCAGTAGTAAAACATCAAGTCCAATCACTCATCTCACTATCATGAAGTGGAAAATGGACAGATATATACCTTCATTAAAAGTGTGTTGAATATACTCTAGAATATGGTGAACAAGGATAAGAATTATTGACCAGAAAAACTCCTCCATTCTCTATGGGACTACCATACCACCGTACATACTTCTAGACTAGAAACACAATACTCTCTAGTGTACAATACCTAGGAAGTGTTACCCGTAAAAGTAAAGCATCCCTTTCTTTGAATAGATATATATAGACAGATCTCAAATGATGAAAAATCACAAAATCAACTAAACTAATTAAAATGGCTCAATGAGATCATGTTTCAGACATTGTAAAACCTCAAAGTCCATTAGTATCAGTTTGAACAAGAATGTAATAAAATGGGTCACCTTAATTCATTCCTCCAAGGAGAATTGGTGCTGGCTCTCAGAACCCCAATGATACTAGGAAAGAAGCCCCCAAAGCTGTTACCCAAATGGGAGGGGCCATACATCATTGATAGGGTCTATTACAATGGATCCTACTCATTGGAAACAATGGACAAAGAATATGTCACACCACAAAACAATGCGATGTTTCTCAAGAAGTAAGTTGCATATATTCCATCACCTTTGGTATCAACATTAGTGAATTTCATAAAATTATTACTGACCATGTGATGTTAAAAAGTACAGATCTCATCCTAACCACATGGAATTTAACTTTAAGGATATCATCCTACCCACGTGATGTTAAACTATAAAGAGACATCTTGGAAGGAAGATATTAAACTACATGGAATCTCATGTCCTTTCCACATGATGTAAAACATCATGGATCCATAATATCCATTTCATTCACATTGAGTCATCCACATCCTTCCCAAGTAAAAATAAACCACACAGTTACCAAAGAACTATGTATGGTTTTATTCTCATTTCCAATGAGATATGTTGGTATGAATTGATTTTATATCTTGGTATAACCACCACATGATACAAAATGCCCCAAACCTTCTCTTAAATTCCATATCATGGTGAAAATAACCCACACAAATTGTTTTTTCTCACAATGAATGTAGGTTATAAGGGCTAAGGAATTTTGGTAAGTGCTTCCCTACAAAAACAAAGAATACCAAATTTCAGGAAGCCCATCGTTTTCCAGAATGAAAGATCGTAAAATGTATACCATGAGCCCTTGCTGCATGATGTTAAACTTAATAGTTAATGTCCCCTACACGACATGAAAGCACAAGCTCCTATAGACCACACCTGAGAGGGACATTATAGTTGGTGTTGGTCTTCTACTACACCTCCAACAACTCTATCACTCTTCATGCCAAGGAGCCCACATTCTTTCCATAAGAAGTTAAACTACACAGTTCTTCAAGAACTACATGCATCTTGATTCTCACTTTCATGAGATGTGTAGTGACTTCCAAACTTCAATACATGGGCCTGCCCATAACAACCCCACTTTTTAACATTATTACATCTTTTTTCCTTAACTCACAATTTTAATTTTCATGATCTCTTATGAACTACCAGTGGATTGATTCCTATCATCACAAGAGAAACAGTAACATTTGGGTATTCAATACTGGGCTCAACTGCAACACTAAATAGATATAATTCCCACCTATATGTACAAGAAATACTTTCATATAGAGAGTTTCTTATTCAAGAACTATATATGACATGATTCCTATCCTCACATGATATGTTTCAATCCAATATTTCTAACACTGGGCCCAATCACAACAAATAAGTATGAAAATGAACCCCTCCTTACGTGACCTGCAAAAGGAACTTCATTAAGAATTATGTGTGGCTTGATTCCCATCACAATGGGATACATAGTGACACAAATAATTTCTTTCTTGGGCCTTGCCACAATACTTCCATTTCACATTGGGGGATCCACATATTCACCACTTGATGCTAAAATATAGTCTTTTAGAACTATGTGTTGTTTTATTCTCATTCTATTGAGATGAATAGTGATGACCAAACTTCCACCATTGGGCAAAATCACAACATATACATCTATTCATGTCGGGTCCCGTGCCCTTACCACAAGACATCAAACTGCACAAGAACACTTCCTTACCACATGATGATTAACTACATGAAAGTATGTCCTTACTTTACAATGTTAAACTGCAAGAAATACATCTTAGATACATGACATTTAAAATCCACAACAAATACTTCCTCATCACATGATGTTAAAATTTAAGAAAAATTTCCTAAACTCTTAAACTACAAAAAACATTTCCCTACTAGAAGATAATAAACTGTGTAGACATTCACCCATTTTTCATCCCCTATCAAGGGACCAGAAAAACCATACCCCGATCAACTAGAATTCAGGGTGCTTTAATCACCTTTTAAATTCACCTCAATCCTTTATACACACATCATTCTTTATGTGATTTGGGTTTCCAAAAACCTTAGATGTCCCTTGGAGGGGATACCTAAATCCAAGGGACCCTTTGATTGACTACGCATGTGTGCCTATGAATCATGAATATGTTCCAATGATTGTTAACCAAATTCATCACTATGTAAAATGGGATTTCTGAACCTTGTAAGACTTTATATCACTAAAGAAGAACTCAAAACCTTTTTGTGATATGTAATACTCTCAGTATGATTGTCCTATAACATTACCCATAAACCAATAACCTATATCTACAATTTACATCCTTTCCATATCTCTGTTAGATGGATGTTGTAATACTCTTGACAACTGGGTATCATGATTTGGATCTTGGGTATCATTCCGCATTTTAAGTCCATGTGTTTCTTGACTTTAAACTATCCACATATTGGTAAAATTTGTATGACCTTAATATCTAGTGCATGATGGTCAAAATCACATGACCTTAAATTTCTAGTTAAAGAGTCATGAAAACATTTTTGGTTGAAAACACGCAAAGGGCGGAGTGAGAAAAAGACATTTATTCACTTGCAAAACTCTTCATCTCTGAAGTTTAGGAAAAAATTATAGCACAAATAAATAAGGAATAAATCACATATGGTCTAAATTATAGCCATAATAAAATCCAAGCTATGCTCATTGGACCCCTGGTTCATGTAAAAGTTATAGTAATGGCATGTTACACCTCATTGCTATGAGAATATATTTTTTATGTGGTGAAAAAACTTTTAGTCTGCTCAATCCCTTCTTAGATATCACATTTTTAAAAAATTAAACTTTATTATTCGAGTGCTCAGATCCCCATAAACCTTTCATAGCCCCTATAAAATATATCAAAATTCAAGGGACCCTTTTCTTGACTATGAATGTATGCCTATGGACCATGCACATGCACCTATGGTCATAAACCAAATATGTCAGTCTATAAAAAGGAAATTCTAATCCTTATAAGCCCTAACATCATCATAAAAGAACTCAACAACTTTGTGTGTATGAGATACTCCCGATATGACTACCCCAAATCATCCTTCTTATTTGAGTTATTTGAAAAATGAATTATTGTGTCCGTACCAAACCATCTGTTTGTGTGTTCCATTGTGGACATTACGTCACTATGTTTTCTACACATTTCAAGGATGAAATGAGAATCTCCATTTCCAAACCTTTGATGGTCCACACCTCTTTATTCAAAACCATAGAGTGTATGGATTGAGATTTATAATTTAGAGCCAAACTACCCTTGGGATCTGTAATCATTCCTAGATAGTTTTCCTCCCATACCCAACCTCATCATATTGACGTTTGAGTCTTAAATAATCTTTCATATCCCATGGAAAAAAGTGGATATTATCTTGTTTTTACCAGGATATAGAAACACAAGGGATCAAACCCACCAACTAAAGGCAACTACTTCTTTTCATGAAGGATAGTCGATCCTTGTGAGCCCTAGAAACACTGCAGTGGAACCTGGATCCTTAGAGTGTTATGGGTCTTCTCAGACATGTATTCTCTATCAAATGTTCATGGAATCAGACTTTTGGGTTATGACTCACATGATCCACAATCCAACTATCTAGGAAGATCTAGTATTCTTATTATTTCTCTCTCAAATGATATTACCACCATAAATCTCTTATATCTTCTAGAAAAGTACCTAGATTAATGGGACCGTTACCTTTACTATGCATTCATGCCTATAGATCCTACATATGTGCCTATGGTCGTCAACCAAATATGTCACTCTATAAAAAGGGTTTTCTAATCCCCCAGAGCCTCAGTAACACCATTAAATAACCCAACAACTTCGAGTTTTTTAGGTCATTCCTGGTATGTCAATACTATATCCTTTGATCTAATATCAATTCTGAGCTAAAAGACCCTAAACTAATGTGATATCAGGTCCAAACTAAAAGCCCCAAAACAGATGAGATATTATGTTCGAGATAAAAGTCCCTAAACTAAAGTGACATAAGGTTCGCGCTAAGAGACCTTAAACTAAATAGATTTCAGTCCTGAGATGAATGACTATAAACTAAATAGATATTATGTCTGAGATAAATGACCCTAAACTAAAGAGATATTAGGTCCATGATAAAAGTCTATCTAATATAAAATACCCTAAACTGAAGAGATGTCATGTCTGAGCTAAAAGACTCTAAAATAATTTGATACCGGGTCCAATATGAAAGAACCTACACTAAAGTGTTATGTGGACCAAGCTAAAAAACCCTAAACTAAAGTAATATCTGATCTGCGCTAAAAGAATATAATATAAAGTCATATTAGGTCCAAGATTAAATTACCTAAACAAAATATATATGATGTCTGAGATAAAGACCCTAAACTAAAGTAATATCAGGTCTGAGCTAAAATACCATAAACTAAAGTGATATTAAGTCTGAGATAAAAGACCATAAACTAAATCAATATTAGGAATGAGATAATATAACCTTATCTAAAGTGATATAAGGTATGATATAAAATTCCTGAAACTTAATCGACATCAGATATAAGCTAAAAGACCCTAAACTAAAGCAATATTAGGACTCATCGAAAAGATCCTAAACTAAAGCGATATGAGGTCCAAGCTAAAATACCATAAACTAAAGTCATATTAAGTTTGAGATAAAAGAACCTAAACTAAAGAAATATCATATTTGAGCTAAATAACCCTAACCTAAATAAATATCAGGTCCAAGCTTGAATACCCTAAACTAAAGCGATATGAGATTCGAGTTAAAAGACCCTATACTAAAGTGATATTAGATCTGAGCTAAATTTCCCTAAAATAATGTGATATCAAGTATGAGCTAAAATATCCTAATAAAAAGTGATATCAAGTCCAAGATAAAAGACCCTAAACTAGATCGATATTAGGTCCATTACAAATAGCCTAAACTAAAATAATATCATGTTCGAGCTGAAAGGTCCAAAACTAAACCACATCATGTTCCAAGTTAAAAGACCCTAAAATAAATAAAAATCAAGCTAGTGCTAAAAGACCATAATACACAGCATGGTGTTTATTTAGAATATAAAAACTTTTAAGGACCACTATATGGAATTTACACAATAATGTGATTCTATCCAAATATATTAACTTCGACAATTGGTAGAGGAATATCCCTTTGAGACATATAACCTACCCAAGAAATTGTTATGAAAATTAGGTGATCTCATGATAGCTGGGATATATTATCCATGAATAAAATCATTTTGGTGGAAATTCATTAGAATTTATCAATAATGAATATGTTAGGGTTTCAACATTCATTTTAAGGAATTCAGGTTTACTTGATATTATTGAAAGGATGGAAATCATTTCCGATTCACATAACATATGCTGATAACTGATGTACACATCATGAATGAAGGGATTCTGAAAAAAACACATGAATTTCATCATATATATTAATTGATATCATGTAGAAGAAGGCACCCATCATCATTCAGATATATGGAAACATGTTTAATATTTACCTTAGAATCGATTTATTTTCATTCAAAAAAATACAATTCTAAGGGGGAATTTTGTTGACACTGCTAAACATGTTCCATGTACTTTTACATGGATAAGAAAATGTGATGATTTTTTGAAATATTATTCCATGATGACATGTTATAATGGTTTTTTGGGGTACATATTAAGTGATGGGTAAACAATGTCACCCATTTCTTCTTCAAACTCACATTGCAAGAATCCCAGTTATCCTATCAAAACTAGAATCAATATCACACACCAGATTAACCATGAGAACATGATCTTTCCCACACCACAACTTATAGGTCCATAAAGATAACTTATGGTTTAATGGGGTACATCCTAAGAGAATTAATAGATACTGCATTGTAGATCACAAAAGCATGAGAATATATAACTTTTAAGATTACATGAAACCTTCATAAAGAAATATGATTACATGAATATGGTTTTTAGATGGGATTAAAATGAAAAAAATATAATCTGAAACAATCAGCATGGATATCCCATTCTTCAAATGACTACAACACATTAAGGAATAACTATTCTCATAGATGATTTTTAGTGCATACATGAATCTACCGATGTAGTATAGGATTATGAAAGCTCTATTCAAGGATAAAATGAGTCCATGATGTCATCATACATGAAGACTTAATTCAAAGTGTTATATTCAGCACATGAATCTAAGAAATTCTCGGAATAAAAATAGATCAAAAGGTGAAGGTGATGATTCCATGTAGAGGCTACTGTGATGTTTTTAGGGATACAGATATCACATTAATGATGAGAGTGTCCACTATGAATGATGATGATAATACACCATCCATCCACTACTCGAATCATCTTCCACATCACTATCATGGGTCGAAAAATGACCATGGATTCATGAAGCCTCTAGGTGGACACATGATACTGCAGTGGTTTTCCGTTTATGAGATCCGATTACAGCATATGAAATTCCCAATAATCATTTTGGGTGGCCTATCCATATTTGAATCTGAACATCTAGGTTATTCTCCATGTGAAGAAGTTCTTGTGATTAATATGGTGACAAAAATATGCTGTCCCTAATGAAAATATAGAAGGAATTAAATGTATTGTTAGAAATCACAACAATGCCTGTATATAGTGCATAAACAGGAGAAGGTGTTAAAATATTTGGTTTCAGATATAACCAATATGTGAGTAAGGCCTATAGTGAAACTACATACATCGATCATGTGGATACTAAAAACCTCTATGAGGTTATGCTATCGTGCAAATACAAATGATCATCACAGGATGATACCAAAAGATTTGGTTATTTGAAGACATACCATGGCGTGGAATTATTTTCAAGTCTCAGGCTATGTACATTAGGTTAACAGATTGAATAACACATTCAAAGGGCACCCCACCATTCATGTGTGAGTAGATATAGTGAGATCCTTAGTCAATAAATACAGGAAGATCACAAATTCGAGATGGATGGTTCTATTCTTGATGAAGATGGTCACATTTTCTAGGGAAAACAAAGCATCATGATCCCACATAAGGGTTACACTAATGAGCATGCATGAACCCACATAAGGGTTACACGAAGCACCTCATGTGCATGTGATACTGTGTGCTCTCTTTCACATGAAGTAGCCAAGGAATTTTATAACCTATCTGGAAAAATTATGTGGCACCACATACCTTAACATGCAGTGAGAATATGATGCTTGTTTACATACTCTATCATGTGAACATGGAACCCGGAACTTATCACCATCCCGTCTCCACCAAAAAGAAGACTAAATTTCTGCATACCCAGTTATATGAATAATTATGGATATGAACACAAAATTTGGCTATGATCAAGTCCTAAAGAATTTATTTTATGCACCATGAAAGACAATAATTAAGTAAAGACTCAATGCACCATGTCAATCCAATTACGGTCCACATTGAGCACATAAAATATTCATGTTTTCATGAGAAGCTCCATATTAGATTTGGTATCATCACATGAAGAAAATAAATATTCCACTTAATTTTTTTGTGGGATTTGGATATGTTACATTTATGTGATAACTTTGAACACTATACATTCACCCTTTCTCATACGGCATTGACACGAAAACACCCTTGTTCACACTATGTCATCATAAAGTCATGAACATGTGGTGCATCAAAGGTATGAAAAGTGACTATCCTTGATAATATCCGTGCAACATCAGAAAATCTGTCACAGATCATGTAACACACCAAATACAAATAGAAGGGTTTTCCATGAAAATTATTGTGCACCATCACCAAATTCATCATTTAATTTGGGACACATCGAAGAAGGAAAATTGACTATCATTGACAATGTCTGCATTCCGTCATGATATCCAACACTGATCATGCAATGCTATATAGTAAATCAATTTGAATGACCATGAAATGTGTGTACACCATTGACAGATCCCATATTGATCACGCAGTTTCCTCATAGACAATCAATGGATGAAGGCTGAAAACCCCTTTGAAAATAAGGAGGAAAATGGCCCAAATGAAGTGGGCAATTCACAATCGTAAAATTCCTGAGAAGCATCACCGATGTGATGGGTAATTTTCCTTTACAAGATCCCAAAAAATTCTTGACAACCCCGTTCCTTTGTAAAATAAACTGATGGAAAAAATGGAAGGTGGGTGGAGCCGCTCGCTGTCACTGAACGTCATGTGATGCATTCCTAGAAGCTTGAAAAATGATGTGATACCACAGTGACGTGCCTGCCTCATCTTTCTAAATCCCTTCTTCTTTTCATCTGCAACACATGAAAGACATCATGTATGTCTAGGAAACCATGAGCTCCCCCTTTGGATCCCTAAGGATAAAGGGATATATTTTTCAATGAAATGATCTCACATCTTTATAAGACATCTGTTGGTCACACAATGGATCATAAATAGGCAGGGAAATTGTATTATATTGTACTCAAATAATTGTGGATAATCCTAACCTTTGTAAATTAAAATAAAGGAGATAAAATAGGTAGGATTAAAATCTTCTCAAAGTAGTAAAATACTTTATGATGTGATAAGGAAGTCTACAATGTGGTCCCATGAGACTCCTATAGAAGCCACCTTGATCTCACAGATACACCTGGACAAGCCATCCTTGGCTCGTGAAATATCCTAGGTAAGGCATCGAGCATCTCATGAAGGCCTTTCAATAAGAAAATTTATCTCACAAAGGACCATAGAAATGTCAAAATGATAATATGAAAGTACTTCTTTATAGTAGCATGATCAAACAAGTCCCCATTAAATAGAAATAATAAATTGGAGGAATAGATGGGAAGGACTCATCTCATTGAAAATCAAGTGATTCCCTTGGATTGATCCATGAAAAAGGCTCACAAAATGTGTAGTGCCAGAACCCTTCATCGAATCTAGCCCAGATCCTTGCTATATATGAATGAGAACTAGAAACAAATCAGGGTGGAGGCTTATAAATTCACTCCCCCGGGCATGATAAAGGTATTGGACCACTTCCCATCTCAATAATGAGAACTAAAGGTTGATTTTTTCACATCCAGGTGCATCTAATCACTTGGGAACCAGAGAAAATTTCTTGAAGTAGCTAATCTTGCAACTGGAAAGTATTCCTCTAAGTAATATACAATAGAACAAATATAATAATCAAAAACCATGCATAAAAAAGATAACTGTGTTGTCACTCATAGATCATGTGAAGTAATTCTTACAATATGTGTGAAGAAAATTTAACAAATTTACCAGAACATGCGAAACTCCAAATAAGCTGACATAGAATAAATATAATGCATTAACAATATAAGAGATAGATAATAAATGTGGAGGAATTACGAGAAGAAACCCTTTAATGGACACCATGTGATTCATGTGATACATAAACGACACAAAAAAACACCAGGACATGTTACCAAAATCTCAAAAATCTATTTTAGTGTGATATTTGGGTCACGCAAAGTCTTAATGATATAATAGAGAAAATCACACGCCCCCTTGAGGGTGTACCATCATAGTTTCATGAATCTTCCACAGGAATATCACACAAATCTTGTAATGCCTTTCAGATATATCTTTTGGCTCATATAATGGAACCCTATCATGTTAACCAAGCCTTACAATGACATCTGGGAATGTCAGTCAAGACTTGCGACGCTCACCAGACATGCTGTCCACTTCTTGCGTTGCCCTCAAGAAGTATCATCCAAGGCATGAAAAACCCTATGAGACATGTCATATTGAATCTTGTGAAACCCTAAATGCGTGTAAGTCATATCTCATGATGACACTAGGGAAATTTTGTTAGATCATGTGACACCCTCTAGATAGGCTAGCTAGGTCCTGTGATGGCCTCCAAGACAAACCATCTAGATCTTGAGATGTCCCTGGGACAAGTCATCCTTGATCATCCGACAACCTTTAGATATCACTCCCAGGTTATGGAAATCCCTTTATAAAGAAAAACAGGATCATTATGTTTTCTTCAGATATGTTAGGTAGATATTCTCTTACATATTAGGACAAGAAGACAATCAGTACATTCCAGGTAGGTAATCAAGCCTGATCAATAGGGAAACCTCAGATTTTAGGCCCCGATCAAATAAAATCCAGAGATAGTATGATTTCTCTTGGAGAATTTTTAGACAAAAGATATCTTGTGTAAAGATCATTGAGAGTTATTATAAAGAGATGAAATGGAAAGAAGGTGTCCATCATTAAGAGTAACAATTTTAAGGAGTATACTTTACATGAATTAATAGGATCTCTACTGTAGTATGAATTAGAGATGAAAAATATTGTTGATAGTATGTATAGAAAGAGAAGATGAATTTTATTTATATCTAATTTTATTGATACCTCTAATTCCTCAAAATTCAAGTTATATGAATGTGAAAATGAGATGGCCCACTTTAGTAAGATGGTTTCTAGTTCATGAAAAACAAAGGTGGATTGAACTAGTTTAGGTGAAAGTCAAGAAAGAACTATAATAAAGGTAATACGAGTGAAAATAATGATGTTTCAGAATTAACATGATATTAGTACATGAATAAAGGTAATATAAGGACTGACTATCCTAAACTAAAATATCCAAAAAAGAAAAATTTACAAGACAAAAATGGAGAAAATATTTGTTTGGTGGTTGGGACTACTCAGATGGTTCTGACTCAACTAGTGATTGTCAAAGTGCATAAGAGATCAGGAATATTTTCTTGAAGGGTATTCATTGTGAGGTAAATGATTATACCGTTACACATTTACTAAATCATTCATTTTTTGTTCTTAATAGTTTATCTAAAAATCAATATGAAATTATTTTTGATTCATGTTCTGATTGTTATTCTATAAATCACAATGTTAAAAAACTTCTTAAGGAGAATGTATAAATAAAAAGGGATGGAGTAAGGAAAATTGAACTGTATACTAACATAAAAGTTAAAAATCATAATATTATTAAATAAAATAATAAAATAAAAAAGGTAACAAGACAATATAAAAATAATTTTCCCAATAATGGTCGATCTAAAGAGGACTATGATTTTGATTCGCTTAAACACAAACATGAAAATGGAATGGTTAAAAGAATTCTCTAATTAAATGATATAGAATAAGAAAGAAGTTTCAATTTTGTTTTGGATTATTTAACTAGTGTAGAAAATGATTTCAATAAATTAAATCATGATAATAAAAAATGAATAAACACATCTTCTTGATCCAATAAAAACGTTTTTATTTATTTCGAATATATTCAAAAGGATAATAGGGTTTTTAAAAATAAAGTTAATATTAAAATAAATATTCCTTATTTTGTTTATGGAAATGAAAAATATGATAATATTATGTATTTAAAAAAATTAAAATAAAAATAAAAAATTGTTTTGGATACATCAATTTAAGAACATGTTTAAATAATACTGACATTATTAAAATCTTAAAAGGCATTATTTCTTATATTATTAGTTCTAAATGTTGAATGAAAGGGAATTATGACATTAAGTGCTCATTGAGATTTAAATAATAATTTGGACAAACTAAAAATTTCAATGATAAATATTTTCATTCTTTTCATCTAACTAAAAAATGATTTAAATAATTTTTGGAGCTAATATTTTATGCTACTAATCCAGTTGGATGTATATTCTAATGGGTACCATCATAGTTTTTTTTAGTCTTTAATTTTTGGAAATATTCTATTAAAATATCAAATAATAATTTCATATAGATAGTGGCTGATCCAGGAACATAAAATGTGTTATTTCAAAATTTCTTTCATTTAATTCATGTGATTGGGTCCATTTATTATTTGGAGACAACTCCAAAGGTCACATTAAAAAAAATTAGTGAAGTTGGTTTTTATTAAACAGTTTACGCATAAAGAGTTTTTTATGGACACTTATTAAAAAATAAGCTAATAAGTATATCATAGTTATGAAAAGATCTATTATATTTTTTATTTAAAAATTATAGATGTTTTATTTTTAAAAATACATTAGATTTATTTTGTTTATATAAAAATGAAAAAGTATACTCTTTTATTTTTTCTAATATATCCAAAAAAAGGTTAAGTGTTTGAATGCTGTATAAGAAGATGACATTCTCTGGAATAATAGGTTTGGGAATAAACATTTATTATTGTTTTAGTTACTATCAAAGCATGAATATTTTCTGTGAATAGACAAGTTACATACAAAAATTACTTCATGTGTGATTCATATTTGAAGGGAAAGAAAAAAATACCAATTTAAATCTCTATATGATTTTAGTACTACTAGATGTTTATAATTATTATATCTTGACTTATTTGGTCCTATAAAACCTTTTAGTTTTGGTAGTAAGAAGTATGTGTTTTAAAATATAGATGATTACATTGGATTATTATGGATTTATTTCTTGTCTCATAATAATGAAACTTCATCCATATTTTTTTATTTCTTTAAACTACTTCAAAATTTATAAAATATATTATTTATTTATATAACAAGTGATAGAGGTGGTGAATTTTTGAATTTATAATTTGATATTTTTTTGAAACAAATGGATATAAACATTAATTTTTATCACTTATAACACCATAACAGCCCAAATGGACCGAAGGCCTTCATTTTTTATTTTATAATGGATAATACCACCTTTTAAGGGTTCAAGGGGAACCCGTACATGACCCGTAGGCCTAGAGAACAAGGCCCGACAGACCGGCAATACATGACCTGAAGGCCGAGAAGCATACCATTCCCAATACATGACCCATAGGCCCATCCCACTTCAACTATCCCTACCCAGCTTCTGAATTATTGATAACCTAGCACCTCACCTTGGATTTCTGATCGGCTAGCATTGCCCAATACAAAGGTGCATGGTGCCTAGTCCCGATGGTAGCTACCATACCCTCTCATTCTTCCAACCCGGTTAGCTCGACTTCTGGTGGAAGCTACTATTGTTTCTCTGATCCTCTTCTAGGGCATGTTCTATGTGAACTGGGCTACTACATGGTCTACATGGCCTGAAGTCCCTGTGGCCCGAAGGCATTTGATGACACGAAGGCCCTGGAGACCCGTAGGCCCAAACCGGTGGCCCGAAGGCCCAAATCGGGTGAATAGTTCTGGCTGCTACAGTTCCGAATAGTAACTGCTACAGTAAGTACTACATTACTGCTACAGTAATACTACAATACCCATGAATTTTCCTCCACCTAGTTTTGAACCTGGGTCTCTTGGATGCCAAGTAGGAGCCCTTACCACTCGGGTACGAGCTCATTGGATAACACTATAACAGAATGGTGTGGTAGAATTAAAGAAAATATCCTTCCAAGAAATGGATAACTAAATGATAATTGAATTTAGTTTACCTAAATAAATCTGGGAAGAATATATAAATACAAATTAATATGTTTTAAATTGAGTTTATTTTATAAATTTCATTAAAAATACCGCTTATGAACTTTTTTAAAGGGTTTAATCTAGAATTTGGATATTTCAGGGTCTTTGGATGAAAATTATATATCATAAATAAAAAATAGAATTCAGTAAAAATAGATTATAAATCAAATGAAGAGATATTTTTTGGATATTACAATTCTAGAAAATATTATTGAGTTTTGATTAAGAAAAAATTTATTATTGAAGAATCTATACATGTTAATTTTGATTAAAAAAATTCTTATAAGCTATATTATAATTTAAATAATAAAAATGATGAATTTAGAGTATATAATTTTGGTGAAGATAATAACAAAGATAATGAAAATGCATTAGTATAGAGGGAACAAGTATATTCTCTAATTGATCCAAAGGAATGGAAAACTATTTAATATCATCCTATTGAGAATGTAGTTCATAATTTGGGAAATGGAATTCATAGAAAAAAATAAATTTTTTTACTTTATTTTGAAAAATAAACCTATTTTGTTAATTTTTTTACTCTGAATGTTGAAAATGATTCAATTGATTAAAAATGGATTAATTACATGCATGATGAATAAAATCAATTTGAAAGGGATAAAGTGTGGGATTTAGCTGGTTTTCCAAAATACAAACATGTTAAAGGAATTAAATGTAATTTTTTTTAAAAAACCTGAAGAATACTAAAATGTATTTAAAAGTGAATAAATACTAGTTGGTCATGGTTATTCCCATAAATTGGGAATTGAATTTGAAGATTATTTTTCTTCTATCGGAAGGATGGAAGCAATTAATATTCTATTATCCTTTTCTAGTTTTCAAAACATAAAATTCTTTTAAATGGATGTAAAATGTTCCTTTGTTAATGGAATTATTTCAAAGAAAGTCTATGTTATACAACCCCCTGAATTTGAAAATGATATGTTTTGAAATAATGTTTTTAAGATTTATAATGAATTTTATGGTATTAAGAAAGCTTCAAGAGATTGATAAGGAAGACTAACACATTTTTTATTACATAATGATATTTGAATGTTAGGTTGATAAAAAATTGTTGATAAAAAGAGTTTCATGTGACATACTGATTATACAGATATATGTTGATGATATAATAATTTTTTAGAAAAATGATTATATGTGTAATGATTTTAATAAAGTTATGAAATGTGAATTTGACCTGATCCTAATGAGATGACTAAATTATTCCTTGTTTTAAAAATTAGTGAAAGAAAAGATGGTATTTTCTTAAATCAAGATATGAATAATAATGAACTTGTAAAAAGTGTTGGAATTGATTCTAATAATTCTATAAAAACCTAAATGAGTATTAATTCAAAATTATAATTATATAAGTCTCAGTTGATATTAAAATCTATAGAATAATTACAGGTAGTCTATTATATCTCACTGCATCTCGACTAGGTATAATGTTCACAGTATATTTTTGTACTTGGTTTCTTAGAAAACATAAATAAAGTCACATTAAATATATTATAATTGTAATTAGATATATCATATGTACTATTTGTTATATAATGTTATATTCTAAAGAGAATTGTTTGGATTTATTATGTTATTGTAATTCTATCTTTAGAGGTTACAAACTTGACCAGAAAATCACTATAGGTATGCGCTATTTTAAAAAAAATTAATTTCATAGAGTTATAAAAGAAAAATTTCAGTAGCACCATCAATAGCTGAGAATGAATATGTTGTTGCTGCTAATTGTTTTCCTCTTAATATATGGATAAAACAAACTCTGTATGATTTTAGTTTCACTTTCGATTAAAATCATATTTACTATGAAAATTCATGTTTTATTTCAATTTTTAAAATTCGTCTTCAACACTATAGAAAAAAACCCATTGATATTGGATTTAATTTTTTAAGGATCTAGTAAATAATGGTGATATATATTTTAAAATATTTTGCCTTCTGATAAATAGTTTGAATATATTTTCACTAAACCCTTAGATTATTTAAAATGTGGAAAAATGAAGTTTTAATTGGGCAATCTAGAGGAATAAAATCTATGGTTAGTATAATCACAGATCTTAAATATATTTTTACATGTGTTCTATAATAGAATTAAATTTTTATACTTTGATTAAATAATAGTTAGATATTACTATTTAACACATATTGTTATACAATTAATCTTTATTAATTAAATGTTATTCGAATATTATTTACTCTTGTGAAAATATACTTCTCTATTACTTTTAATGTATTATTTTTTTTATGAGTAAAAAGTATGTTTTATTTATTAGATTCTAATATAATTTTTGATAAATTTCAAAAATGGTATTTTTATATTAAAATCTTAATAAATGTTTTTTTAATTTAAAAATATGGGGGTTTTATTATTATTAAAAATTGGTTTTAATACTTGAAAAGTCTTATTTTTTTGATAAATTAAAAATATCATCCAATACATTTGAAATTAAATTTTTTTATTAAAAATAATTCCGTTTATATTTACATAATTAACATCTACACATTTTAGTGCTTAACGTTTATGAAAATGTTTTCATAATGTTAATTTTTTAATGTTTTTTATATTTCATTCACTTAATGTTGTTAATATTTTTTATGTGTCAAATTATCCAAACATTTAGGCCATCCTAGTGAGCCACCATGGCTAGCCCACAACCACTTTTTGTGGAACCAAGGGGCCAACCCCGTGAGAGATCCTTCGATAGGTTTCCCACTTAGAGGTAAAGCATTTCCAGCTATGGATAGTGTATGTTTTATTGTGAAAGAACCTGTGTATAAGGATCATATAGAATTATTGGAAGATGCATGGGTTGGGATTGGTAATCCCATTGGGATAAAGACCATTGTGTGTGTGTGTATATAGTGTAACTGGTGTTAATCCTAGAAACCTAGAAAGAAATTTGGGAATCTATAGATTGATAGTTTTACTACTTGATCACCACACCCCATAATCGATGTGGGGAACAAATTTTTTTTCATTATTAATCCAATTTAAAAAACTTAGATAGATTTCCAACTGTATGATCAGATCCATGTGAACTATTAAATCTCATTTTTATCTCCCATGGATTGTTTTGTTTTCCCACTCTTCTTCTTATTCAAACATCTCGTCTTTGTTCTCAGCCTTCTGTTTTTCTTCAATACACCGATGAATTTTAAATTCAATTTACAGAATCTACCCGAGCCTCTAAATTCATGTCATGATCAGAGTTTGTTTCATTTTGTATTGACATATTTTTCATGATTTTAGTTTTCATTGATTTCATTATTATTTCATGAATACTTTTTGAAAAAGGAATTTAGTGTTACATCAGAACTATGCTTCTTCTTCAAGATTCTACATACCTATTTATAAATTTGATCAGTTGATTATGAGTCACTAGTAGATTTTTACAATGGTCAACCATTGGTATTTGTCAGAAGATATATATCCACAATTTTCTTGAACACCACTTCTATATTAAACCCCACGGGTAGATATCTAATAGATAATATTTTTCAATGTCTTATTGCAACGTTTCTTCAGTGTAGCATCTCAATGCATGTCCAATATTTGGTGTGTTCTTCACTGGTTGTTTTACACCACTGGTAGAACCATCAACTATTGGAAATGAACTGTAGATTAATTTACCATTGGGAATCCACCAGTAGATCACCATCACTAGTAGATCTCTTAATCATCGATAGAAACTTTCTCCAATGATTGTAAATTCATGTTGCTTCAAAAGACCTCATTTAATTATACAGTGGAATAGAAGTAATCTTCTTGATTATGGATCCTTTTTTTACATTTATTATCATCAGGTGCAGTAGGATATCATTGCATAGTTTTTAGTTTCTTTAATATTTCATCAGTAGAAACTTATCTAGTTTCTTAATGGTAGATCTATGATTCACCAATAGATCAATCAAGAATTGGAAATCAATGGTTGATTAATCCACTATTGGACATAAATGGAAGATCAATACTCTACTGGACACCAATAGTAGATCAATCCACTGTTGGAAACAGATGGCCGATCAGTCCACTATTGAACATCAATGGTGGATCACCCCACTGTTGGATACCAACATTTAATAAATCTACAACATGTTTTTTGATACCACAATTAGTTCAAAAGAAAATTGTTTTTAGTTTTCAATTATTAATTATTTTTAAATTTTTTAATTAAAATAAATATTTAGACACATATTTAATTATATTTTTTTAAGTTTCATTTTAATTTGTGTAAAAAATAACTATAATAATTTTTTTGTTCACATAAATATGTACTTTTAGTTATTTAAATGATATATTTTTTAAAATCTTACTTTATTAATAATCTAGTAGATTATTATTTCATTTCAACTATTCTATAGTCATGAATTATTTTTTAAACTTATTAATTTAATTTTTTAATATTATTATTTCATGAAGAGATATTAAACATGTTTTCTCTTGGTTATTCTGTGAGGTTTTTACAAAATATGGTAAAAATTGAATTATTTAATTATTATACACTAAAAAGTGTCATGCAGTTATTGGAAATGTAGGTTCTCCTTGAATATCTTTGTCTTAATGATCCAAGAGATATCTTCAATGAATAAAAAAAATTCCAGTGTAGATCTTTCGATAGATGCTTTGAGATACAACATTGATACATTATTTTCTACTCTCAATCATTCAATAAACTTTTTAGACTTCTATACTCCAAATATGATCATATAGAAACTTCAACATTCAACATTATTCTATTCATGTGATGAACTATACTCAGGTTTAAACATATTTTACATATTTGATCATCTTATGATGTCTCTATATTTTTTTCTTTCTATACAATTTTATTCTTTGTATTTTATTATGTATGATCTACAATTTTAACAATAAAAAGAAAGTATTTAATTATTAATTTATTTGACCAAAAAAAGTGGGTTGTGTCTCATGATCCAAATTCAGGTCACAAACTAAGGTTTTTTCTCTTATACATGACTGGGTTGTGCAGCTGGGTATTTGTAAGAGGCATTATCTATAAGAGGTCCTTACACCTTTAAAGGATATATTCATAGTGGATACCAATATTCTTGAATATTAGATAAGGTTGAGGAGTGTACTATGATATTTGTGATACGAACCACTTTAAATCTTGTTGTTCTTTTTTTAATTCTGGTTACTTAATTTCATGAACACCACTCACCATAAATCATTATTTTATAAACTATGAATTTTTTTCCAATTTTATTGAAATAAATACTCACCCATATATAGTCATTATATCCATAAATATTGATCAAAAATAGTAACTAAACTTCATAAAATAAGTTAGTTGTACAATATAAAATGTATCCCAAAGAAGACAATTTGAGACGAGCAACCCATACCATGATCACAACATCAAAGTTAGAATTTATCAAAGAATCGATTATCTATATCAAATTTAAATCTTAATAAAACAAGTGTAAATAGAAAATAATATAATAAAAGTGGATTAAACACATACTCTTTTAATATCAAAGTCAATGAATAAATAATATAAACCAAGAAAAAGAAATTAATTTATGAAATTCTTTACAACTTGGTAACCTTTATGTGAAATACCCTTAGATAAAATAATTCAAATTAAATATAACAATACCAGGATTTATTAAGGATATATTATATTACATGTAAAAAGGGCAGTATATATGTATTATAAAAGAAATTAGGTTCATAACACTAAAATATGCCTCAATGAATGAAAATTGGGAAGAAGTCCATAACCTTGAGTCCATACTTTCCAGTTTTGTCCTTTATCTATGGTATAATAAAATTATATCAACTAATATATTTATTAATAATTTTTACAGGTTTAGTACCATAGACCAAAATAATATTTTCATTATAGTGAAATATTTTAATATTTAAACAGTTAAGTCCATGTCGGGTGTTTTTGAGGACATTCAGTTCATATTTTCAAAATGACTCCAGTATGTTGACAGTGGGAATCATTCCATCAACTAAAGAATAATAATCATGTAATAATTATAATATTTATAAATATATTATACTTTTAAAACCAATCATAAAATATGTTCATTAAAAATGGGCTACATTATAGTCATGGAGATGGTAGGCCATAAGTACGCATGAGTAACACTTATATTTTTAAACGATCATTATGGAGAGAAGGTAAGTATTATTTTATATTCAATGAATGATAAAAATATCATAAATATCATATTATTTCTTTAAAAAAACACACATATATATTATCCATGCGACATGGCGATGAAATATAAATAACATTGCTTTGTGGAGGTGGTAATACCCATGTATGCAAGAATGAAAATACAATTTCTTAATGAATGTAATGGTAAAAAGAAAATGATATAGTATCTTCTTAGAATGACAAATATGTCATAAATATCATTAATATTTCATATATATCACATATATTTACGAAAATTATACTTATTACCTTTCATGAAAAGTGTTAGTGAAAAATGAATCACATCGCCTCGTGTGGGGTAGTCCACCATAAAATGGAGCGATGTTTTCGTATGCCCCATAGAATAGAAAGTAAGAAGGTATTTTTGAAATAATTAATATAGGTGCGAGATTATTTTATAAATATCTTATACATAATTTAATTCTATCATTATAAAAATCCAAAGGAGGAGTTGATAGAATAGGATTTACATCAGTTATCAAGGTGAGAGTCCTCCATAAACATGAGAAATTAATTTTTTCTCATTCTATTGTGGAGGATAGGGATAAATATTACTAAATAATAATAATAACATATAAATATGTGTTATATGATAATGTTTTTATGTTGTAAGTATGAAGACATAATTAAAGGTTGTAAAAGTAGAAAGAAAAAGAAAGTGCTTTGCTATGATGAATACCTTCTCTTAAAGAAACCTCTATTGAATATCCTCTCAAGGACACTACGCTTGATATTTTTGGATTAATAAAAGATCAATAATATGTATAGGGTTTTTAGGGAGAATGTATGGTTTGTTTTTTTGAGACATATGGCCTCATAGGTTTGAATAAGTGTGGAGAGGATGTGACCTTTAATAATTGATGAGGAGTTTCATTTTTATAAATACTCAAAACAATTCAATAATGAGGAATCAATCCCAACAAAAATGACTCCAAAATTGATAAATAATGTTTTGAGGGCTTATATGGTCGAGAAAAACAAAAAAATATATATTTGAAAACGTTTTTTCCTTAAACTCTAGCTTTACCTACTTTTACCATTTTAGTTTTCTCTTTGATAACTAGTCATTTTACCTTGAAAATTTATCCTTTAATTCTAAAATAAAATAAGCCTTCCTAAATAATATTGAACTAATTATTTTAAATAATAAATAAAATTTTTCAAATAAAAAATCACATATGTGTGGAAGATTAACTTTTAACATAAGATCATGTAACACAAAAAACCCTATTTTAACCTTAATCGTGGTAACAATGTATTTACCATATATGGGTCAATATATTTACTATAAAAGGAAAATTTTTCAATGAATGAAATATGTTTGATATTTTAAAAAATATAATAATAAATTTTATTGATATTGTAATTTTTGGAATTTTAAATCATTTAATAAATATTATTTATAATAAAAAACATTAATGTAAATTTTGATAGTATTAAATTATTTTGACTTTGAAAGCATCAAGAAAAATATGAAATTAGAATACATTAATTTGAAAAATGTATAAAATGTTATATGTTTCTACAAAATTAATTGAACTAAAAAATTTATCCAATTTATACTACATTTAATATTTTTTATAAGAATTAATTTTATTTTTCCATTAATTAAATAACTACAGCTCCAACATTACATGAAAAGTTAAGGTAATTAAATAATAAATAAAAACTAGAAATAAAATAACCACATGAAAATAATTTCATTATTATTAAAATTACTAATAAAATTCTCACAATACTTACTTTTTTCCCTATGTCAACACATAATTGAAATTTAAAATCTAGAGGGTGACTTTTTTTTGTTTTCTCTACTTAAATTAGTATGTGGGTCACTTTCATGGAAAAGTGTTACAAAAAATATAAAATAAATGATATAATTATTAGTATACAAATAAATCCAAATAATAATATTTAATATGAATAATTGTGGTATTATCCCTTAGTTATAATCTTTATCCCCCTAAATTACCATTTTACCACGATCATAAATGTTTTACAGTTTTTCTATTCATAGTGGCCATAAATTATGTTGGAATTATTAAATAATATATATTATTATGAATCAAATTATTTAATTAATTTTATCAAATTATTTCTATAGAAGTGGTGGAATTTAATTTAAAATTAAACACACAGACGCGATGAAAAACCAGTTTCCATGAAAAACATTTTTGAAACATATGATGAATTAATATTAACATTACAACTAGTAATCATGATTATATTAATGTGAATTAATATTTATAGATATATTATATAGAAATTTCATTTTAATTATTTCTCATTATCATTTATTTTAATTAATTAAAATAGAGAAATATTATTCATTTCAAAACCATTTTAAAAAAATTGGATTTAATCCTAAAGACAAACATATACTGAAATATAGTATAAATATGATTCCAATGTAACTAATTGAATAAAATATAGAAATATAATATTTATTTTATTTTTAAAAAATTAAATTCATAATGTTACTTTTAAATTGGTTAATTTTCGAAAAATAAATGATAGTTTTAAAAATATTAGTATTTTTGACCATTAATTTTTCTAGAAAATCACAATATTTCACCCTAAGTTAATTTTGATATGATGATTTTAAAAAATAAAATAATTTTATTAAATACATTTTATAGAATTTAAATAAGATATTTATAATAATTACTAATAAAAAGAAATAATAATAAATTTTACAGAAAATTTATTTTTGAAGAATAAAATCAAGTTAATAAAAAATCATTGATTATATACTAATAATATATAAATAAATTTATACATTTTAAGAAATATATATATATATATATTTCATAAAGTAGTTAATACTATTTATACCCTCTAATTTATTACCTAGGTTATAATGGTCTTATATTTCATGGGTGTTTTATGATCAATGTAGTGTGTCTTATAAACTATTAAATATGTTATTATTTTAGAATATCATGGTGTTACATTATACCACTTAAATAAATTTCATCTTCACAATTTTCAATTGATATAAATAATTAATTTTTTGAAATTTGAAAATATTTTTGTTGAAAAATCAAATCGTATAAACAATTAATAAAAAATTCACTTCGAAATATAGAGAGGGAAGTATGATGGTTATCCAGAGTAATGCATAACTATGTTTTAATGTATGAAACAACTATTGGGAAGTGAAGATATATAAATGGATGAAAATCTAAATTCCAAAAAAATTATGGGTATTTGAAGAGACCATTTATCATCTAAATGTGGATGGTTATCACATATTCAACATCCATAAAACCATAAACCAAGGAGGTTTGAAAAAGGAAATCATTTCATCAAACATGACGTTAATAAGAATTTTTTTTGTTTCCTGATATTTTTACCTGATTTTAAAAATTAGTTAACCATAAATAATATGAACATAATGATACAAAATTACTTTATGTGTATAATTTTATCCTATAATAAATTTCGACCACAATATCATTTTTCTCAAAATGATGAGTATTATAGATGAATTTCATAGGCCAAAAGCACTAGAAATAAAAATTTCAAGGGTAAAATAACCATAAAAGGGATTAAAATATATTCCACATATCATTATACATTAACCAAAAAAAGTATTTAGAATATGTTAAGATAATTACAAAAATATGTAAACCTTCATATGATGAAATAATATATTGATATTAAAAATTCCATAGTAATACCTAATGTTGAAACAAAATAATTCACAATTATGCCATTATTAAATAGTTTTTTAACTTTTAATATTATCTAATAACATTCATCTTTTGAGAAAAAAATATGGTGATAATTTTTTTAAATAACATTAATCACTTACTGACCAAATCAATTTTCAATCCCATGGTAATCTAGATGATAAAACTTGTGTTCCCATTATTATCTCAATATTCATGATCATATAAATTCTAAACGTCACCAGTAATTTAATAATTATATCCAAAAAATTTAAAGGAATAATTAATGTTAAATCAAATATATATATACACTTCAACGTAAAAAAATGTATCCTATAATCTCATTAATCAAATTAAGATCTCATCACTGAAAAACTCAATAGGTGTTTTGAGGACTTTGAACTTATGATATCATTAATCTTATATACATATGATTCTATCCAAAACCATTAAGATAACCTCACTGGAAAACATATTAATCTAATTTTTTTTTTCTAAAACTTGATTTGAAACCAAATATAACATCCCCGAATCTGCACTCCCAGATCTAGAAATAAAATCATAAACTTTATATTTCTAGAATTTATACTAATCAAGGTGACCCAATTTTTTCTATTAAAAAATCATATAAATAGAAATAAATATTATATCACTTATATAACCAAGTACCTTTTTTTAGAGTTTTAGATAATTAGTAAATTCTCTTACATAATCAATACACATAAATTCAAAGGATCATTTTTTATAACATACATACCTTTCCATTTTCTATATTTTTCCTTAAACATCTCCAAAAAACATCATCATGGTAGAATCATTTCTAGAAAAAAATAATTTAATCAAAATTATTCATAACTCTGAGAATTTCAAACATTAAAAGGGTGATCTCAAATACCCATTAAGGGTTAACATAATTGTTAAAAATTGAATGTCATTATTTAGAATAGTAAGATAATAAGTGTATTATGACAAAATCAAAGTGTATGATAATAACGTAAGTATATTCATACCCATCAATAATGGTACAAGTCATAATGTTGTATTAAAGTCAAGATTCATTAGAATTAATAATCACGAAATATATGATTTCAATATTGATTAAATGAATTATTTAAATCTCATATCTAGCATATAGAAAACATATTGGAATATTTGGAAAATTATTTTGATAACCAATTTTAAACCCATTCCACAAATAAAAATATCCTAGTTAAATCTTTAGGACAAACTCTCTCATAATTCTTTTATTATTTCCTTCAACACCATGGAACATTACCCTATGCAGTGGATCATTATCTAGGCTCACCCATCATATAAGCTATATCAGTCTCACCTAATGAAATCTATGTTAACTAATAACATATGTTAAATTGGGGTTACTAGACACTATCTAGGAACACTCATCCTATTAGATATATCAGTCTCACCCATGAGAAAAATTTGGGGCCCAACCCGCCATATTTACAATGTCCATGAACCAATACATAAATAAATAACATAGATATTTTATATTATTTTAAAATTAAAAAAACTAATCATTATTACTTTCATTACATTATTAACATGTGGAAAATAAAGGGGTTCTCTAATATTCTATTGAAAAAAATCATAATCCATCCAGAGAAAGAATAAAGATGATATCATTTCATCATATCAAAGTCTAGTATAACTATGAGGAAGTGTTTTTCAATTTGAATAATGGAAATAAAATTATAATATCATAAAAAACATTTTTGAGGAAAATACCCTTTTCATATTGAGCAACATCAAATGATTTAATCATATATTGAAAATTATTTTGATAGATCATTTGCAACATCTCTTGAGGAAAATATACATTCCACTTTAAAAACAATTATTTAAAATATAAATCCTTCTCAATATGAAAAACATAATTTCTATAGAAAATAAAAATTGAATCCTAAAGTTTAATCTTTAAAAATTTATGTGGTCATGATGATAAAAAAGTTATATTTAAGCCAAATACATTAAAAACAAAGATTTCTTCCACATTTTTCTATGAAAATTCAAAAAGTACCTTATTTTGAAAAAAACAAGAAGATAAATTTAAATTTTTTAAAATAATTTACTATTAATTTTTTTCAAAAAATCATAGTAAATAATTTTTTAAAACATTTTTAGAAAAATGGATTTGAATGAAAAAGGGTTTTCGTTCGAAGAAAGAAACAAATTCATATTTTCTTAAAAAAATATCTCAATTATTTTTTTGTATCAATGTCAAGAAAAATGGGGTTATTTAATTATAATTTCAATAGTAAATATAGGATCATAAAATAAAATGGGTTTGTTATAAAATTATCAAAAAATTCGTTCAATTGGAAATTAAAAAATAAAAAATCTTGACTAGATATTAAAACAATAAACCTTACCACATTAGTAACATAGGAATTACTACTCCCATAAAAGAAATAAAATCAAATGAATCATTAACTAGAATGAATATAAATATATTCAGGTTAAAATATATCAAAGGGGTATTATATACAACTCATAAAATAATATTTATGTATAACACAACATGTATCCCAAATGAATATAATTTGATACGAGAAACCCTAACAATGATCATAACATTTAAGTGACAATTTATAAATGAATAAATTATTTATATAAAATGTAAATAAAATAAGTTATAATATAATATAATAAAATAAAAATTAATTACACACATAATCATTGAATATCAAGGACAATTAAGATTTAATATAACCCAATGAAATGAAATTGAGTTAAAAAATTATTTTGCACTTGGAAACATTCAAGTCAAATACCATTGGATGAAATAATAAAAATGGTAAAATAAAATAAAATAATTTTGTTTGGTTCATTATATTAAATTTATTTGGGTTAGTATATACATAATATAAAATAAATTAGGTTCAAACCATTAAAATATGCCTCCATGAAGGAAAATTAAGATGGTGGCCCTTACCTAAAGTCCTGAATTTCTATTTATTTTCGTTAAATTATGTATAATAACCTTTTATAAATTATTTTATTTCTTAAAAAAACTACAAGTTTAATAAATTTTATCTAAATAAATTTTTTTAATGACATATTTATACATTTAAATAGTTATGCCTACATCGGGCATTTCAGACGATGTTTTGTCCATATTTTCAAAATGGGATTGGTATATTAACTGTGGTCATTTTGGTGATTGTTAGATCATATTGTGAATAATAATAAAGAAATAATTATAATATTTTTATGTAAATTATTTATTTAAAACAGATCATGAAATATGTTTATGAAAAATAAACTACGTTACAATCTTAGAGATGGTAGGACATACACATATCTAAGTAAAGTTTCCATTTTTCAAAGATCGTTATGGAAACGTGGTAAGTATTTATTTATCATTAAATAATGATAAAATTAACAAAAATTTCATAATATTTATTTAAATAAAATTAAAAATATCATCCATGTGATTTGGTGATGAAAAAAATAATCACATCGCTTTGTGGAGGTGGTAGTCCAAACTTATGCACGAATGACGTTATCATTTCTTAGTGAATGGAAAGGTAAAAATGATATGATATATTTTCATTTAATAATGATATATATGTAATTAATATAGTAATTATTTCATATTTTTCATACATATTCATTAACTTGATCCTTATTACCTTCCATAAAAATAGTTTTTGGAAAATGAATCACATTGCATTGTGAGGTGTTAGTATGACATACAAGAGAGTGGCATTATCGTATCCCCAATGAAATGGAAACAAAGAAAGTATTTGTGGTATAATAATTCAAGGATTATAATTATTTTTAAATCAACATACATATACATTAAATCCATAATTATAACATGATGTGAGAGGTGGTTAATGAAAATGATTTATATCTATTCGCGAGGTGGTAGTATGCCGTACACTTGAGCGATGGATTTGTTTCCATTTTTATGGAGGTGAAGATAGATAAATATTATACCAAAAAAATATAAATATTTAATTATATTTTATATAGTATTTTTATTATATTATAAGTTTTAAGAAATAATTTAAGGTTGTAAATAAATAAATAAAAAAGAAAGTACTTCATTAAGATGATTACCTTCCCTTAGAGAAACCTCTTTTCGATCTCTTCTTATGGACCCTTGGATTTGACTTTATAGAAGACCCAAGTTCTATAATGTGGATAAAGATGTTGGGGAGAAATTTTGGTTGGGTTTTATTATGAAAAATGTATTTAGAGGTGTGAATATGTGAAAGGAGGAAGTTTCCTTTTATAATTGAGGAGTGACATTCTTGTAAATACCCAAAAGTATTCAATAACAAGAAGTCACCCTTAAACCAAATGCCTCAAAAATAGATAAATAATTTAGTATTAGTATTATATGGTCTATAAAAACAATAAAAAAAAAATCTCTTGAAAATTTGGTTCTTTAACATCTATGTTTATTTAATTTTACCAATTTCATTTTCCCTGCGGTATATAGTTCTTTTACCTAGGTAATTTTACCATTAACTAAAAAATTAAAAAATAAATATTTGATAATTTAGACCTACTGATTTAAAATAATAAATTAATTTATCAAAAATAAATCTTATATTTTTTATCATATGTTTTTTTATTATTAACTTTTAACTCAAGAACATGTAATGCACAAAAACCCCATTTTAACCACAACTGTAGTAACAATTATTTACAATTTAGGGGCCAACATAGTTACTATAAAAGAAAAATTGGTATATTAATGGACTAAGGTTGTTATTTTTAACCATAAAGTAATAAATTATAAAAATATAGTATTTTTAATAATTGTAAATCATTTAATAGAATATTATTTTCTAAAAAAACATCAATGTCAATTTTGGCACTATTCATTTAATTTGACATTAAAAACATAAAGATAGAAACAAAAATAAAATATTACATGTTAAAACCAATATAAAATGTTTTATTTATCTAAAAAAATATATTATATCTATAATTTATTCAATTTAGTTTACTTTTATTAATTTAAGAAACATTTATTAAATTTTTCTATTAATTAAATAATTCACTTGTTACTGTTGCTTGAGAATTTAAGGTAATTATAAAATTAATAAAAATTATAAATAAATTATCCTCATGAAAATAATTTAATTATTCTCAAAATTATCATCCAAAATCATTTAAAACATAGTTTTATACTTATATGAAAACATAATTTAAATTTATAAGGAAGTCGGTGACATTTTCTCTTTTTTCCATACATAAATTATTTTTTTTGTCAATTTCATTGAAATCTGTCACAAAAACATATAAAAATATAGAATAAGGTTATAATGGTAGGAACAAATTTTTTAAAAAAATATTTAGGTTGAAAAAAGGTGTCTATATCACATTGTTATAACCTATGTTCTTTAGATTTAACATTTTACAATTATAATACATTTTTACTATTTTTACTAATCATAATGAAAAAAAACTTAAGGTGTAATTATTAAATTATATTCTTTATTATGTTTCTGAATATGTAATATATTTTAAATAGTTCATTTTGTTTATTTTCTATAATTTAATTTAAAATTAATCCCACAAACATGATGAAAATGTGAGTTTTCAAGATACTTATTTTTCAGGTAAAAAATGATTTTAAATTAAATCTATGACTGGTAATCATCTTGATATGAATTTAAATTAATATTTATAGATATATATTCTATAAATTTAAATTAAAAAAAATCCTTCATTAGTTTTTATTTTAATTAATTAAAATAGTGAAACATAATGAAATTTAAAACCATTTTTAGAAAAAATGGGGTTTTAAGCTGAAACAAATATATGCTAAAATACAGTATAAAGTTGATTCAAATATAATTGGTTGGATTGAATATAAATAAAATATACATATGTAATATAAAAATAAATCGATAAATAATGTATCTTTTAAATTAAATTATTTATAGAAAAAAATGATTGTCTTACAAAAGTATGTATTTTTTACTATTCTATAAAAAATTAATATTTTTTCAAAACTAAAAAAAATTTCACTATAATTCAATTTTGATATGATAATGTTAAAGGTTATGTAAACTTTTTAAAATGAATTTTCTAACAAATATATACATATTAATTATACTAATTACTCATAAAAAAAATAAAAAATTATTTTGAATAAAATATATCTTTGATGTATAAAATCACATTATAAAAATATTATTGATTTTTGACTATGAATTTATAAATAAATTTATATTGATTAGGATATATATATAATTTAAAAAATAGTTAATATTATTTATAATAATTAATTTATTATCTAATTTATAATGGTCTTTTATTTCATGAGTTGTTTACGCTCGGTGTTCCATGTCATATACACTATCAAATATAATGTTATTATTTTAAAATATGGGTATGTTACACCAATGGGATAAAACTCCTCATATAGTGGTTGATTCATATCACCCTTTTTATTAGCATAATAGTGATCATCTGAAACCCCTAGAAAGTTCATGTCTACGATGACACCTCAAAAAGCTTCTTTTATAGATGAGTCAACTATTGCTCATATTTTATTTGAATCATTATCCAGAACTTAACCTTATTGTTATAATTCATTTGAAAAAATAAGTTCCAAAAAAATCATAAATAGTAGCTACCATATATCATGTGTTTCCATTGCACAATAATTTGTCATTCTGATTTCCCTTTTCTCATTTACTACAGATATCATCACTATTCTATTTTAGAGTGAATGTAGAATGAATCAAATACCTACAATAATTCTCCTTTATGTACCCAATCATCTTTAATCCCTCAAAAAAATCTAGGATTTTCTAAATTTTTATTTGGGGATCCAGATCATCATTAGTTTTAAAATATCAAAATTTTTCAATAAGTGTGTAAGAATGATGTACCTTAAAAAGTATCTATGAAAAGTGTCCCAACCATACCTCCTCGATATCCTTGTACATATCGGTGGGTGTACCAATTGATGAACATACATAGAACAAGTTCCATAGGTTCTATATGATCCAGTTCAAACCGAATACATGAATCCATAATTGCGACCCACTATTTATAAAAGTGAATTGATTGAATTTTGAATCAAAATCATGGATACAAAACATACATGGTCATATTAGGACCATTATTATTAAATTTCTTTAATGAATATCCATAAAAAATGATACTTATTTGATAAAAAAAAATTTTGATAATGAAATCATTATCTTTCTTAATCTTTAGATATATAATTGAGAATGAAAAGTATAGTAGAAGAAATATAGTGACCCAAGATAAATGTTTCTTTATTTTATATCATTTTTATAAGTTAAATAGTATTTA
Source organism: Viscum album (assembly GCA_963277665.1). Lineage (NCBI taxonomy): Eukaryota > Viridiplantae > Streptophyta > Magnoliopsida > Santalales > Viscaceae > Viscum > Viscum album. Next base: position 1,370,101,587 of record OY728141.1, on the reverse strand, counting down.
TAAAAAATGATCTCACCATACAATGATTCGAAGGTTTACTGTCATTATAGACTATCTTTATAAACAACTTATTTTACAATATATATGAACATTTATCTATAATCAGACCACAATAGACTCAATTCTACACTTAACATAAATTATACTGTAATTCATAACCCGTTGAATAGAAACATGGGAAAGGGGTGATATAAAATTATTAGAAAAAGAAATATTGGAGAATATAATCAAAGAGGATAAGCGAGAATAAGAAAACATATTTTATAAGAACAAAATCATGATCCCCGATAATTTTATAAGTATTTCATAATAAAATGAAAATGGTAAATTAATAAAATACCACATTATAAGGATATGAGTTTAATGTAAGACATGAGACATCGTAAAAAGTGTTTACTACAAAAACATTAATTAGTCCCACACATAGTCCCATGAACATATTTTAACCATAAATAGGCCCACAAATCGTCTTTTGAACATAACATAAAGTTAATTAGTCTAACACAGTCACATGAACATTTTAGAACCACAAATAGGGCCACAAAAAATCATTTTAACAAATATTAACAAAAAATAGGTCTAAAAAAAGTCATATGAACATGGAATAAAAATAACTAGGTCCACAAAAAAATCATTTGAACCTATTTTAACCACATGTTTGTCCAAAAATAGTTATATAAACAAAACTTAACCACAACTGTGGCCATGCACAATCATGTGAACATAACTTACCCATAACTTGGTCCACAAAAAATAGTATAAACATAGATTAACCACAAATAAGATCGTACACCAAATTCATATTTTCATGAGAAATAATTAGTCATAAAAACATAAATATCCTAGGGAAATAAAAACAATCATTAATTATAACATAAAGTTCCCTTGTAAAGAAAAATTGGGTTGACAAAATTTCTAGATGGAATCATAAAAATCGACCTCAAGATTATATGTGGTTAATATCCAAATTTAATTCACCTAAAAAGAGTATTTCAAATGAATATTTATAGGGTGATCCATCAAAAATAAAATCCAATATAATAAATACTTTAGATATAAATATAAAAATTTAAGTGAATCTTAAAAGTGTTCCATGAATTTTTTTTATCAGTGGCGTAAAATATCAAGTTACGATCACCTTTGAAATTAATTTTTAAAAATGTAAATTTATTATTTTAGAAATTTTTTTTTTAAAAAATATTCTTTAACAATATAGATTTTAAATAAATAGGCTTTTTCTAAAAGAAATTTGGAGTGGAAGATAAAAAATTTTGTTTTGAAAGGATAAAAAACTTTTTAAATGTTTTAAAATTCTTTTATTCAAACCCCACATCCTAAAGAGAGGTAGTAATCTTTACTTTAGAAAATTTTAAATTTTAAATAGATTTTTTAAATGATTAAAAAAATATTTTTATTTAATAATAATAAATTAATGCATTTATATAGAAACAAAAAACATGAAAATAGAGGGAAAACTCTCTTTATGTGAGATGAAATCTTTTATTAAAAACATTTCAATTTTATGAAAAATAAATTCATTGAGAAATAAAATTTTATTTTAAAACATAATTTTCTTCATAAGGAGAAGAGAAAATAACTTATTAATGAGGAAATAGAATAATTTATCAAACACAGAAGAATGATTCTCATGGTATCACATTTTTACTCAAAGAAAAATAAAATTTAACCATATCCCATATAAATATCACTATCCATCAAGAAAGAAACGTTTATAAAGAATTTTATGTTGTAAAAATTAAAATATCTAAAATAGAATAAAAAATACTTCCTGATGAAATAAAATAGAAAAATTTTCCCAAAATATATTGAATAAGTTCAAGAAGAACCATCATTACTCAATGCAAATTAATTATGTTTACAAAAACAATTTCATTAACGGTAAAATTAAAATAAGAAGATTAACATCAAATTGAAATTAATAAAATTTATTCATAATAATTTATGTCAATAGGATAGTTAATACAATATAAAAAATGATGGTCCATAATATCTAACATGTCTCATGGATTTTAAAATGAGAAAAAGAAATCCTTACATTTCTTTCCTTATTAGTCGAATTCACATTAACATCATGTACACCAAAAATAACCATATTTATATTCTATTTAATAAACTTATTCATTTACATAACCTTTTTTATACTTCATTTATGATCATTTATTATGAATATAATAATTAGTTACAGATGATATTTACTATTGGGTGTTAGTAAATTTAATTATTTCATGGATGCTTTATGTTATTGATTTGAAAACCCATTCTTTGAAACCAATTACACAATTACTAGATAATTAACTATAAATTATTGTATATAATATATTTATTTATAATCCTCTTATATCAATCTATAAGATTTTTATTTTTTATGTGTAAAAGTGGAATCTGTGTTTCATATTTTAAAATAATATTAGTTCTCAAAAATGTTAAACTAAATTCATAATTGAAAATTTATTAAAATATAAAATAATCGAAATTTTAATATTTAATTATATCAATATATGTATTTAGTTTATAATAGTCATCGATTATATAGTTTTATATCACTGTTCAAGTAGGTGGTTAGACTCACCCAAACATGAACATACCATAATTAATAAATGATTAAGGTTATAAAAGTTGATTCTTTTAGTATAAAATAATTATTGTAGATTCATAATGACATTATATATATATATTTAATGTGGTTAATATTATTTAAATATTTTTATATAAATAATTAAATTCAATAAGAAAAATTAAAAAACATTATTTCATAGAGATGGTAGTCCTCACAATGCACTGTTAACATTTTCATTTTCACAATGAATGGAATGAAATAAATGTGGATTATAATTAGTCACTAAATAATTATTATTATGTTACATATGTCAAATTTATTCTTAAATTCAATCCTTTTAACCCCAGAAGAGTGGAAATAGTGAAAAATAAAATTCATTGCTTCGTACATGCAATAATTCACACAAACCCAAATTCAACATCCATTTTTTTATTAGTGGATGAGAAGAAATAAATCCTTATTTTTATATAAATCTAATAAAAATTAATTATAATAAAAAAATTTAGGTCATTATAAATCTATTTTTTTTATTTTTAGGAAGATAAATATTAATGAAAAATACTTATAATTAAGTAATACTCAAGTTGGTTCTTTTAAAATTAATTTGAAAAAATCCTTAGAAATGAAGGGATTAGTATAATTAATTAAGACTGGTGTATTATTTACATGATATAGATTTCTATTGGGAATTTTTTTAGAGTTTAAGGTTGTAATTATAAAGAATAAGGGTGTCATGAAGGGGTGGAAGTGTTCCCCTTTTATAAGTGTTGGAAAGGGTACTTTTGTGAATACCCATTATTTTTCAAAAATAGAATGAGACTAGTCCTTGTTAAATGGATAAAAAATAATAAAATAATGAAATTTCGGGTGGCTTAATAATTTTAATTCCTCCAGAAATTATTTTTACATAGTTTTAAATATGTTTCAAGACTTTACCTAGGGTTTTTTAAATTTTACTTTCTTTGTTTTTACGTTGGTAGTTATTTTTTAGCGATGTTATTTATATATATATTTTTAAATTTAATGTAAATATTATTATTTTTTATGGTTATCCAGAAACAAAATTTAGTTCTAATGTAATCTAAATAATGTTTTAAATAATAGAAAAAAATATTTATAATAAAATAAATCACAATTAGAAAAACTGTCATGTAGAAAAAATATTGTTTTCATAAATAAGGGTTGTTAATATTATTCTATATTTATTAAAAATTTAATAATTGATAATATATTTTATTTAAGATTAATCATAATTGTAAAATTATTTTTATTGGGATCTAATTTATTTTATTAGATACAAAAAACACAATATTATGAAAACAATTCTCAAAAAATACTAGTTTTACCATTGTTGTGACCACTAACATTAATCTTAGTAATCATAATTTATGACAAAAAATGAAATTTAAATTATCACATTTTATAAACATGTTAATATAAAATATTATTTCCTTTTTTATATTTTATTTCTACAAGTGGTGGGAACAAACATTAAAAATCAGTGAATATAAAATAGTTTGTAGTGTAAAAGACTACTTATGTTTCCAAAACACTTAAAATAGGTTATTAAAATTTAACATATTATTTTTTAATGATTTATTTAAATTTTAAAAATATATATTTTAATATAAAAAATTTTAAAAAACTTTTAAGTAGTTATTATATTATGATAATGAAATAAATGTTGTGATATTAGAAAAATCATTATTTTTTCTTCAATTCACCTGAATGTACATTATTATGGAATAAAAAATATAAACATTCATCATAGGATAATTTTGATTCATTGAATTAAAAATTTAACTTCATTTTGAAAAAAAAATTCCAAAATTTATAAATTTATCTTTTAAATGAAAAGTCAATATATATAAAAAATTATTTTTTTGAAAAATGACTTTCTAAAACATTATGTGATCTTAATAATATTTTTTTATTAATTTTATAATTTAATAAAATATTATTTATTTAAGAGAGGTTTAATTATTCTTAAGATTTCTTAATAATATATAAGTTTCAACTCATTTAGTTTTGTGTTACATGTGGTACGAACTATCGAACATATTATGATATTACAGAAAAATATTTTAAAATTCCAAGGTGTAATATTACACCCAATAAAATAATTATGCCCTCATATTTTTAATTATAAACCACTAAAAAAATATGTTTTAGGATAAATAATAAACTAATTAGATATATTCTACTGAGATATCCACCTTATTATCCTTAGTAAGTGTAGAAAAGTATTTATCCCAAATATTTATTTTTTTGAGTTCTTTAAGGAAAAACCTTTAATAGATTCATTTTTGTGATATTGTTCTGAAAAAATTACAACAAGTGAACTGGTTATGATAATTTCCATTAAAATTAGAGTAAATGAGCATATTAATATGAAAACTCAATCCTAATATGGCTTCCCTAATGACACCTTTACTTCTCCCTATAATATATTCGATTCAATTATGATATAATGACGCACGCCTGTCGTGGGGCGTGGAAAAACAATATTTTATTTACCTAAGTATAGTATAACAGTTGATCCTAGGTAGTCTCCCGAAGAGGAGTGCACACAAAACAAGGTTGTCACTTTTTGTTGTTTTTCTTAAAAAGATTGGTTTTAAAAAATTTGAATGACTATGAGAGAAACAAACAACAGAAATTGATTGATTTTAACAAATTATAAAGACGGTGATCGGATTTGGTTCGGCTAGACTTAGTGTTGTGCCATCATGGTTTCCAAATTTTATCTCTTCTTCTTCCTTAAACTGGTAAGAGAGATGTGATTAGAATTTCCCTTTCTAAAACCATAGATTGGTCTATCCTCCTTCCAATGTGTTTAGGGTTGTAGAAGGTCTCTTGATTAATTAGAGCAATCCCAGACCTGAAATTTTTGTTCCCTAATAAACCAAGATTTCGACATACAATCCTATACACGTGCTTGACAACCGTCGAGCAATCACCACCCAACCCTAATCATGTTCCACCGTATACAGATTAGAATTGGGTGGAGGGAGATGTGATCATCGACCAAAACAATTTATAATTTCATAATAAAAACCGTAACACAACCGCATTTGTAATTTAATACTGAATTATGAATTGGAACCAGAAGAAGAAAGAAGAACACATTTTATTCATTTCAAGCACAAAACTCAAGAACAACACATAGGTCCAGCCTTCCCTCTTTCCGATCACTCAAATGAAACTACCCCTCCATGGATGGGGTAAGCGAGATAATGCGGGAGAGGAGAGACATTTTAAAATAAAATAAATAAAAGAAAAAGCTGAGAAGTTCTTCTCCTGGGTGCCCGGGAAGGAATGGGGTGGAGAATGGGATGTCTTGAGGAGGAGGAGCTCTCCTCCTTTTATAGCCAGATTTCTGTCCTCCGAATGTTGTCGCGTTTAGGACCCAATAAATGACCTCTTCACGCGTTGATCCCTTATTCAATGTTGTGCATAATTGTCTTGGCCGTGTCCCCGAAAAATCTCAGCGTATTTGGATAGGTATTCCGAGTGTTATGGACCTTTTATTCGGATAATTTATTCTGTCCAGTCAGAATATCCAAAACGTCAAACCCCGGATTAGGAAGCTTTAATGGACCCTCAAACGGCCGAATCCCGCGGTTCTTCCTTCATTAAAGATGCTCCAAACCCCCTTGTGCGTCCACCCACCGAATTTAGCAATAGTTGGGCCCACAATGGATGAGTTATGGATTCCACACCAAAACTAGGAAGAACTGGAAAAAGTTTTCTTGACCCAAAGTGTGAGCTTCTTTGGAGCTTTCATATGGCCGATTCATCTTTTAGTCCAAATATAGTAAATGAAGCCCTGGATGTTTAGAATCTGTAAAAGAAATAATTTTGCAATTTGGATCAATGTAGATAATGTTATGGCCAAAATACAGAAATAAGTTAAAACTGTTAAAAATCCAAAATGGCCAATTTTTACTATTCAGCTCAAAATAACACCAAAATCATAAAAATGAAACAATTCATCTTAGAGGAACACTTTTGTGAGTTTAAAAAAATGATATTAAATATAAATTAATTGAAAATATTTGCTCTATCAATTCCCCCACACTTAAACTATGCTTGTCCTCAAGCATAAAAGCTCAACATGGAATTCAAAGGGCACCAATGTCACCAATATTTAAATTTCAAATGGAATAAAATCAAATGATTATCAATGTCCAATCAAATTTTCCAGTTCCACAAAAATACCAATTTAATTTCCCATTTTTCAAAGAAACAATCAATTCATGCATTTTACTTTTTCCCTTTGAAAAATAATGAAGCTTCTCCTTTCATTCATTCAAGCTTCTCAATTTATTATTATTAAACATGCCAAATCTTGACCTACCTAACTTTTGAATCTTTTCTCTCATCACTCATGATACAATTAATAGTGGAGTTATGCTCATATCATGAGAACATGCTCCTTATCCATAGGCTTCTAAAGTAACTACTTTCTCCACTTTGTAAAGACAAAACACACATAAAATCATGAAGACTTGCAATAAAGGTTAAAATGACTCTGTGGATTAGGGTTGGTGGGTAAATGATTGAAATAATTTAAGGCCAGAAGTAGGAGGTTTTACTCTTAAGTACAATGCATGATTATTCAAGTGAAAACACAAGATGAAACTCACTCAAATCTCCTTGAAATGTGAATCACAACACCACTCCCCTTTCAATGACATGGGTCATGAGTCAAAAAATGATTACAAAGAATGATATCATCCAAGTTCTCCCTGTTTTTTTTGTAAAGCTTCAGAAAGGCACAACTTTATTTTTTTTTCTTTTTTTTGTAAAGCTCCAGAAAGGCACAACTTTATTTTCTTTTTCTTTTTTTTTGTAAAGCTCCAGAAAGGCACAGCTTTATTTTCTTTTTTTTATGGAGAACCGGATGAAATGAAAGAAGCATAATGAAATGATGACTCATGCCCAATTTTCTAATAATACATTGCCCAAAATGATGACGCACACATTACACCACCCAAAAATGATACATATCCCATGGAACGCACACGAAAGGCCCTTCCCCCACACTCAAACTTGAAATAACCATGCAAAATACTAAAAGGGCAGGTAGGTAAGGAAAAATTGGATTGTAATGTGTCTTAAACCTATAAGGCAATTCATGGCATCTAAGGGCTTACGAAGGATTAATGTAAAGGTGGGTCTTAGGATAAAATGTTGCTAGCCAAAGAGATGCCTCAATCATTTTAAATGTGGTTTTGTATAGTCATAGCTTTGACAAGTTTCAATACAAGTTCTAGCAGGTGGCACATCCCAAGATCACTCAAGAAATATGCTCAAGATAAAATAGGAAATATTTGGTCTAGAAATCCTCTCAGGAATGAGAATATGATATTGGACTATCACTCATGGGATGATTAATAATAACAAATTAATTCACATGAATTTCAGAAATTCAAAGAATGAAAAATGGAAGGGAAATTTCATTTACATGAATCAATTAATTCCCTCAAATCATGAGTCCTTATTTCAATATCCTTGCTTCACTTTAATCATCCAATTATCCATTTTAATCATTCAATCTCAGAAATATTGAAATCTAAAACATAGAATCACTGGATTTCTATGAAACTCATGTCTCCTAGAGAAGTCAAGTAAAACATGAATTCAAGCGTGGGCATGCCTTTTCTTGATTAATTCTTTAAAATACTAAAAAATGTAGGGAATAAAGTCGGATAATATAGAATTGAAACTCATACTACCCTATCAAATGGATCCTTTTCTTCACGACATATAATCCCACAACACCCTCTTCATTAATGGACCTGAAAAAAATGAAAACAATTGATAGTGCAGGCCCGTTCAATCATGCTGGTAAATGACTAAGAAGACAAGTGGAAAACGGGGGAAAATGTGGGTTGCCTCCCGGTAGCGCCTTTGTTTAATGTCGTTGGCTCGACAAAACAAAACAAAACATTTTTTTTTTGAAAAATCTCTTGGACATCAAGATTTCCTCCCCCACACTTAATTTATGCAGTGTCCTCAATGCATGTAAATGTATGTTTCAAAAAGTTGGAGTTACTGCATTTAATCAAGTGTAAAGGAATGATGCAACCTGGTAGGTGTTCATTTGTATTCAGGATGATGGAGTGTGATCTCCTCCACTGGTTCTTGAGGTACGGTCCCATGGAACTTCTTCAGCCTCTGCCCATTTATAGTGAATGGTTTTCCTCCTCCTTCCTTTTGAATCTGCACAGCACCAAAGGGATATACATGAGTAACAGTAAAGGGGCCCTCCCATCTGGAACAAAGTTTACCTGGCATAAGCTTAAGTCTCGATTTGAAGAGTAACACGTGATCTCCAGGGTTGAAGGTTCTTGGTTGAATTATCTTGTCATGGGCCATCCTTGTTCTCTCTTTATAGATCATTGAGTTTTCAAAAGATTCCCTTCTAATTTCCTCTAACTCCTGTAACTGCAATCTTCTTTCTTTCCCAGCTTTCTCAAGGTCCAGATTCATCTCTCTGACCGCCCAGTAGGCTCTATGCTCCAACTCCACAGGAAGGTGGAAACTCTTTCCATAGATCAATCTATAGGGACTCATCCCTATCGGTGTTTTGTAGGCCGTTCTGTATCCCATAATGTATCATCTAACTTTTGGCTCCAGTCCTTCCGGTTGGGTTTAACAGTCTTCTCCAGAATGGATTTGATTTCTCTATTAGAGACTTCTGCTTGGCCATTTGTTTGGGGATGGTATGGGGTAGATGTTCTATGATGTACCCCATACTTCTTTAGCAATGCTTACATTTTCCATGGCACTTCACTGTTGATGATGTAGAGTTGTTCTCCAGGAAGCTCATCATTAAGTGGGTTCTGCTTTGGTATTTCTGTTTCAGCGGTGTGGGGTAGTCGACTCAGATGATCAGCCACATGATTTTCAGTCCCCTTCTTATCTTTGATTTCCAAATTGAACTCTTGTAAGAGTAGCATCCATCTCACCAACCGGGGTTTTGCATCCGCCTTTTTCATTAAGTACCTAAGAGCTGCATGATCAGAAAAAAACAACAACTTTAGTTCCCAGAAGATATGATCGGAATTTATCTAGTGAAAAAACGACTGCAAGGAACTCCTTCTCTGTGGTTGTGTAATTTATTTGTGTTTCATCCAAGGTACTTGATGCGTAGGAGATGACTTGGGGCTTGCTGTCAATTCTCTGTGATAGAGCGGCTCCCACTGCTTGGTTGGATGCATCACAAAGTATCTCAAAAGGGTAATCCCAATTGGGTGGCTGCATTATTGGTGGTGTTATCAGCCTTTCCTTTAATTCATCAACTGATTCCCTACAAGCACAATCAAAATTAATGTTAGCATCCTTTATAAGTAATCTTGAGAGAGGGAGAGAAATCTTACTGAAATCCTTGATGAATCTTCTGTAAAATCCTGCATGCCCTAAAAAGGATCTAACATGTTTGACACAAGTTGGATATGGTAAGGAATTTATTACATCAACTTTTGATTTATCAAACTCAATCCCATTTTGTGAAATTATGTGCCCCAACACTATCCCTTTTTCAACCATGAAATGACATTTTTCAAAATTTAATACAATGTTCTTTTCAATGCATGTTTTCAAAACTTTTTCCAAATTTCCCAAGCAATGATCAAATGAATTGCCAAAAACTGTGAAATCATCAAGAAACACCTCCAAGAAATCCTCAATGTGGTCCGAGAAAATACTCACCATACATCGTTGAAATGTACCTGGGGCATTGCATAGCCCGAAAGGCATCCTTTTGTAGGCGAATGTTCCAAAAGGGAAGGTGAAGGTTTTCTTCTCCTGGTCTTCTGGTGCAATTGGTACCTGAAAATAACCTGAGAATCCATCTAAAAAACAGTAATGAGTATTTCCAGCTAACCTTTCAAGCATCTGATCAATGAATGGAATAGGAAAGTGATCTTTTCTGGTAACTTGATTTAGATTCCGGTAATCTATACAGACTCTCCAGTTGTTTTGTATTTTCATGGGGATCGGTTCATTTCTTTCATTTGTGACAGTGGTCAGGCTAGTTTTCTTGGGGACTACATGAATTGTGCTGACCCATTGAGAATCGGAGATTGGGTAAATGATATCAGCTGCTAACAATTTCTCAATCTCTTTCTTAACGACCTCCATGATTGTGGGATTGATTCTTCTTTGAGGTTGTCTAACTGGTCGAGATTCACTTTCTAAAAATATCCTGTGAGAGCATACCTTAGGGTTGATTCCAGGAATATCACCTAAACTCCATCCTACAGCTTTTACATTCCTTTTGAGAAGGTCAATCAATGTTTGTTCTTGTGAATGGGATAGGTTATTTGCAATGATTACTGGCAATTTCTCCCCTTCCATTAGGTAATCATACTTCAAGTCACATGGAAAAGGCTTCAGTTCTAAACATGGGGGTTGTTCAAGGGATGATATTGCATTTATGTTTCCTGCATCTAATGTTGAATTCTCTAGAATAATCTTACTTCCTCTTAACAAATCATCGAAAAAATCATATTTTACCTCATCCTCCAACATGATATCAGAATTTTCAGGTTCATGGGAGTTATAAAATTCAAATGAAGAGTGTTCTCCCACAGATAACAAGTCATGAAGCATACCTGAGTCTTTAATTGGTTCTATATCTTCATCATGGGCGATTGCATAAAGTGAGTGATTGCTAGACGGGTGTTTCATCGTATCAAGAATATTGAAGTGTACCGTACTATCTCCGAGCTCCATGGTGAGGGTTCCTTCATGCACGTTGATGATTGTTCTTGCTGTTTTCAGGAATGGTCTCCCTAAGATGATGGGAGATTGGGATGGTGCTCGGTCTTCCTCCATGGTAAGGACATCAAAGTCTGCTGGAAAGATTAATCCTCTCACTCCTACAAGTACATCTTCAACGACTCCAGCTGGGAAAACGGTGGATCTGTTTGCTAATTGTACCACCACCCGAGTTGATTTTAGTTCTCCGATCTGCAAAGATGAAAACACAGAGTGAGGAATCACATTTATCGAAGCTCCAAGATCACATAGTGCATCAGTAAAATTTAATGAACCGATAGTGCAGGGAATAGAGAAAGTCCCTGGATCTTGACATTTTTGCGGTATCGGTGGTGTGATCAATGCTGAGACGCTTCTTCCTAAGTTGATTCTTTAATTTCCATCCAGCCTCTTTCTTTTAGTACATAGCTCCTTCAGAAATTTTGCATATTTAGGGATTTTCCTGATTGCATCCAGTAGTGGAATGTTAATCTCAACTTTTCGGAATGTTTCCTAAATTTCCCGTTGAAGTCGTTCTTCTTCTACCTTCTTTGACTCAACCAATGCTGATGGGAATGGTGCTGGAATATCCTTTTTCTCCCTTTGTTGTTTCTGCAATGGTGTTTCTAGTCTTTGTTTCTTGAACCTTGTTCTTTCTACTTTGTTGTTGACTCCATCTTTTGGTTGGACAGGACGAGCTTCAGCAGGTTCCCTAGATTCATCCTCCTCATATTGTTTTTGTGGTTTGAGCTCCTTCCCGCTTCGGGTTGTGATTGCACTAACATTCTCTTTCGGATTGGGAATTGTTTGTGCAGGAAGCTTACCTTGGTTCTTGGTGAAAGCATCCATAATGCTTGCAAATTGATCAGCTAGCTTGTCCATCTTATCTTCTATTCCTGCAACTCTTGTCTTCAGTTGTTGGTCTTCATTTGTCGGTGCACTTGTGGATGGTTGCTCATAATTCTTCTGCTGGAAAGGTGGTGGCTGAAAAGTTTGTTGTTGTTGGAAGGGCTTCTGATAAGGTTGTTGGAATGCTATCGGGTTCTGATATTGCTGCTGAAAAGGTGCTCTGGCTTGGTTCTGTTGAAACCCATACCCTGGTTGGGTTTGCGGTTGGTATTGCCTTTGTTGATAGGCTGCAGCACAACTTTCTGTCCCCTGCACTTCCGGACATTGATCAGTGTAATGAGAATTAGAAGAGCATAAACCACATACCTGATTCGGTCCTTGTTGTTCCTTCACATGGTTCACAGCTATTTGTCGCACCAACCTGGTGAGTTCACCCATTTCATTCCTAATTAAATCTACTGAATCAGATGTTCTTACCTCATGGATCCCTCTGGTGATTGTACCTCGAGTGCCAAACTACTGTGAATTTTGTGCAATCTTTTCAATCAGAATTCGTATATCTGCAGGTGATTTATCAATGAGGGCTCCTCCCGACAAGGCATCTAGTAGATTCCTGTCATTGTCAAGCAATCCTTGGTAGAAGCACACAAGTAATTGGTCCTCTTCTATTTCTTGGTGTGGACAACTTGCACAAAGCTTCTTGAAACGTTCCCAGTATTCGTAGAGTGTTTCTCCAGTTGATTGATGGATGAAAAAAATCTCCTTCTTTATTGCAGTGCTCCTAGATGTTGGGAAGAATCTTTGTAGAAAGCATTTTTTTAGATCTTCCCAGTCACTGATCTCCCCCGGTTGTAGATTGTACAACCATTCCTTTGCTGCACCCTCTAGTGATAAGGGGAAATCCCTCCACTTCACATGCTCTTCCGCGACTGCTCGAGGTTTGAAGATGGAGCAGACATAGGTGAATTCTTGAATATGTCGATTTGGGTCTTCACCTGCAAGACCATGAAATTTAGGAAGCACTTGGATCATGTTAATTCGCAATTCAAAATCATTTTCTATGGCAAGAATTGCAAGTTGATAATTTTGATTGACAAATTGAGGTGCACAGATGTCACGTAGGGTTCGGTTGGGATTTACAGCCATTATTAAAGGTTCAAAGTCTTCACTCAAGGTATCACTTGAATCAGTGAGATTGATTTCTTCAAATTCTTTGGGAAGATTTTGATTTTTCAATTTGGTTATTGTGCGCTCAATTTCTGGATCGAATTCTAATAAATTGCTATTTGAACTACGTGTAATTCAAAAGAGATTTTTTTATTTATTTTTTTTAAAAAAAAAACTTTGAGGCACTACCTCCCCGGAAACGGCGCCAAGTTTGACGCACGCCTGTCGTGGGGCGTGGAAAAACAATATTTTATTTACCTAAGTATAGTATAGCAGTTGATCCTAGGTAGTCTCCCGAAGAGGAGTGCACACAAAACAAGGTTGTCACTTTTTGTTGTTTTTCTTAAAAAGTTTGGTTTTAACAAATTTGAATGACTATGAGAGAAACAAACAACAGAAATTGATTGATTTTAACAAATTATAAAGATGGTGATCGGATTTGGTTCGGCTAGACTTAGTGTTGTGCCATCATGGTTTCCAAATTTTATCTCTTCTTCTTCCTTAAACTGGTAAGAGAGATGTGATTAGAATTTCCCTTTCTAAAACCATAGATTGGTCTATCCTCCTTCCAATGTGTTTAGGGTTGTAGAAGGTCTCTTGATTAATTAGAGCAATCCCAGACCTGGAATTGTTGTTCCCTAATAAACCAAGATTTCGACATACAATCCTATACACGTGCTTGACAACCGTCGAGCAATCACCACCCAACCCTAATCATGTTCCACCGTATACAGATTAGAATTGGGTGGAGGGAGATGTGATCATCGACCAAAACAATTTATAATTTCAGAATAAAAACCGTAACAGAACCACATTTGGAATTTAATACTGAATTATGAATTGGAACCAGAAGAAGAAAGAAGAACACATTTTATTCATTTCAAGCACAAAACTCAAGAACAACACATAGGTCCAGCCTCCCCTCTTTCCGATCACTCAAATGAAACTACCCCTCCATGGATGGGGTAAGCGAGATAATTCAGGAGAGGAGAGACATTTTAAAATAAAATAAATAAAAGAAAAATCTGAGAAGTTCTTCTCCTGGGTGCCCGGGAAGGAATGGGGTGGAGAATGAGATGTCTTGAGGAGGAGGAGCTCTCCTCCTTTTATAGCCAGATTTCTGTCCTCCGAATGTTGTCGCGTTTTGGACCCAATAAAGGACCTCTTCACGCGTTGAGCCCTTCTTCAATGTTGTGAATAATTGTCTTGTCCGTGTCCCCTAAAAATATCCGCGTATTTGGACAGGTATTCCGAGAGTTATGGTCCTTTTATTCGGATAATTTATTCTGTCCAGTCAGAATATCCAAAACGTCAAACCCCGGATTAGGCAGCTTTAATGGACCCTCAAACGGACGAATCCCGCGGTTCTTCCTTCATAAAAGATGCTCCAAAACCTCTTGCGCGTCCACCCACCGAATTGTGCAATAGTTGGGACCACAATGGATGAGTTATGGATTCCACACCAAAACTAGGCAGAACTGGAAACAGTTTTCTTGACCCAAATTGTGAGCTTCTTTGGAGCTTCCATATGGCCGATTCAGCTTTTAGTCCAAATATTGTAAATGAAGCCCTAGATGTGTAGAATCTGAAAAAGAAAGAATTTTTCAATGTGGATCAATGTAGATAATGTTATGGCCAAAATACTGAAATAAGTTAAAACTGTTACAAATCCAAAATGGCCAATTTTTACTATTCAGCTCAAAATAACACCAAAATCATAAAAATGAAACAATTCATCTTAGAGGAACACTTTTGTGAGTTTAAAACAATGATATTCAATATAAATTAATTGAAAATATTTGCTCTATCAATTCCCCCACACTTAAACTATACTTGTCCTCAAGCATAAAATCTCAACATGGAATTCAAAGGGCACCAATGTCACCAATATTTAAATTTCAAATGGAATAAAATCAAATGATTATCAATATCCAATCAAATTTTCCAGTTCCACAAAAATACCAATTTAATTTCCCATTTTTCAAAGAAACAATCAATTCATGCATTTTACTTTTTCCCTTTGAAAAATAATGAAGCTTCTCCTTTCATTCATTCAAGCTTCTCAATTTATTATTATTAAACATGCCAAATCATGACCTACCTAACTTTTGAATCTTTTCTCTCATCACTCATGATACAATTAATAGTGGAGTTATGCTCATATCATGAGAACATGCTCCTTATCCATAGGCTTGTAAAGTAACTACTTTCTCCACTTTGTAAAGAAAAAACACACATAAAATCATGAGGACTTGCAATAAAGGTTCAAATGACTATGTGGCTTAGGGTTTGTGGGTAAATGATTGAAATAATTTAAGGCCAGAAGTAGGAGGTTTTACTCTTAAGTACAATGCATGATTATTCAAGTAAAAACACAAGATGAACCTCACTCAAATCCCCTTGAAATGTGAATCACAACACCACTCCCCTTTCAATGACATGGGTCATGAGTCAATAAATGATTACAAAGAATGATATCATCCAATTTCTCCCTGTTTTTTTTGTAAAGCTCCAGAAAGGCACAACTTTATTTTCTTTCTTTTTCTTTTTTTTGTAAAGTTCCAGAAAGGCACATATTTATTTTCTTTTTCTTTTTTTTTGTAAAGCTCCAGAAAGGCACAGCTTTATTTTCTTTTTTTTATGGAGAACCGGATGAAATGAAAGAAGCATAATGAAATGATGACTCATGCCCAATTTTCTAATAATACATTGCCCAAAATGATGACGCACACATTACACCACCCAAAAATGATACATATCCCATGGAACGCACACAAAAGGCCCTTCCCCCACACTCAAACTTGAAATAACCATGCAAAAATACTAAAAGGGCAGGTAGGTAAGGAAAAATTGGATTGTAATGTGGCTTAAACCTATAAGGCAATTCATGGAATCTAAGGGCTTACGAAGGATTAATGTAAAGGTGGGTCTTAGGATAAAATGTGGCTAGCCAAAGAGATGCCTCAATCATTTTAAATGTGGTTTTGTACAGTCATAGTTTTGACAAGTTTCAATACAAGTTCTAGCAGGTGGCACGTCCCAAGATCACTCAAGAAATATGCTCAAGATAAAATATGAAATATTTGGTCTAGAAATCCTCTCAAGAATGAGAATATGATATTGGACAATCACTCATGGCATGATTAATAATAACAAATTAATTCACATGAATTTCAGAAATTCAAAGAATGAAAACTGGAAGGGAAATTTCATTTACATGAATCAATTAATTCCCTCAAATCATGAGTCCTTATTTCAATATCCTTGCTTCACTTTAATCATCCAATTATCCATTTTAATCATTCAATCTCAGAAATATTGAAATCTAAAACATAGAATGACTGGATTTCTATGAAACTCATGTCTCCTAGAGAAGTCAAGTAAAACATGAATTCAAGCGTGGGCATGCCTTTTCTTGATTAATTCTTTAAAATACTAAAAAATGTAGGGAATAAAGTAGGATAATATAGAATTGAAACTCATACTCCCCTATCAAATGGATCCTTTTCTTCACGACGTATAATCCCACAACACCCTCTTCATTAATGGACCTGAAAAAAAATGAAAACAATTGATAGTGCAGGCCCGTTCAATCATGCTGGTAAATGACTAAGAAGACAAGTGGAAAATGGGGGAAAATGCGGGTTGCCTCCCGGTAGCGCCTTTGTTTAATGTCGTTGGCTCGAAAAAACAAAACAAAACAATTTTTTTTTTTGAAAAATCTCCTGGACTTCAAGATTTCCTCCCCCACACTTAATTTATGCAGTGTCCTCAATGCATGTAAATGTATGTTTCAAAAAGTTGGAGTTACTTCATTTAATCAAGTGTAAAGGAATGATGCAACCTAGTAGGTGTTCATTTGTATTCAGGATGAAGGAGTGTGATCTCCTCCACTGGTTCTTGAGGTACGGTCCCATGGAACTTCTTCAGACTCTTCCCATTTATAGTGAATGGTTTTCCTCCTCCTTCCTTTTGAATCTGCACAGCACCAACGGGATATACATGAGTAACAGTAAAGGGGCCTTCCCATCTGGAACAAAGTTTACCTGGCATAATCTTAAGTCTGGATTTGAAGAGTAACACGTGATCTCCAGGGTTGAAGGTTCTTGGTTGAATTATCTTGTCATGGGCCATCCTTGTTCTCTCTTTATAGATCATTGAGTTTTCAAAAGATTCCCTTCTAATTTCCTCTAACTCCTGTAACTGCAATCTTCTTTCTTTCCCAGCTTTCTCAAGGTCCAGATTCATCTCTCTGACCGCCCAGTAGGCTCTATGCTCCAACTCCACAGGAAGGTGGCAACTCTTTCCATAGATCAATCTATAGGGACTCATCCCTATCGGTGTTTTGTAGGCCGTTCTGTATGCCCATAATGTATCATCTAACTTTTGGCTCCAGTCCTTCCGGTTGGGTTTAACATTATTCTCCAGAATGGCTTTGATTTCTCTATTATAGACTTCTGCTTGGCCATTTTTTTGGGAATGGTATGGGGTAGATGTTCTATGATGTACCCCATACTTCTTCAGCAATGCTTCCATTTTCCATGGCACTTCACTGTTGATGATGTAGAGTTGTTCTCCAGGAAGCTCATCATTAAGTGGGTTCTGCTTTGGTATTTCTGTTTCAGCGGTGTGGGGTAGTCGACTCAGATGATCAGCCACTTGATTTTCAGTCCCCTTCTTATCTTTGATTTCCAAATTGAACTCTTGTAAGAGTAGCATTCATCTCACCAACCGGGGTTTTGCATCCGCCTTTTTCATTAAGTACCTAAGAGATGCATGATCAGAAAAAACAACAACTTTAGTGCCCAGAAGATATGATCAGAATTTATCTA
This sequence comes from Viscum album, assembly GCA_963277665.1. Taxonomy (NCBI): domain Eukaryota; kingdom Viridiplantae; phylum Streptophyta; class Magnoliopsida; order Santalales; family Viscaceae; genus Viscum; species Viscum album. The sequence goes on along the minus strand of OY728141.1, from coordinate 1,370,083,392 downwards.
GTGAAAAAACGACTGCAAGGAACTCCTTCTCTGTGGTTGTTTAATTTATTTGTGTTTCATCCATGGTCCTTGATGCGTAGGAGATGACTTGGGGCTTGCTGTCAATTCTCTGTGATAGAGCGGCTCCCACTACTTGGTTGGATGCATCACAAAGTATCTCGAAAGGGTAATCCCAATTGGGTGGCTGCATTATTGGTGGTGTTATCAGCCTTTCCTTTAATTCATCAAATGATTACCTACAAGCACAATCAAAATTAAATTTAGCATCCTTTAGAAGTAATCTTGAGAGAGGGAGAGAAATCTTACTGAAATCCTTGATGAATCTTCTGTAAAATCCTGCATGCCCTAAAAAGGATCTAACATGTTTGACACAAGTTGGATATGGTAAGGAATTTATTACATCAACTTTTGATTTATCAACCTCAATCCCATTTTTTGAAATTATGTGCCCCAACACTATCCCTTTTTCAACCATGAAATGACATTTTTCAAAATTTAAGACAAGGTTCTTTTCAATGCATGTTTTCAAAACTTTTTCCAAATTTCCCAAGCAATGATCAAATGAATTGCCAAAAACTGTGAAATCATCAAGAAACACCTCCAAGCAATCCTCAATGTGGTCCGAGAAAATACTCACCATACACCGTTGAAATGTACCTGGGGCATTGCATAGCTCGAAAGACATCCTTTTGTAGGAGAATGTTCCAAAAGGGCAGGTGAAGGTTGTCTTCTCCTGGTCTTCTGGTGCAATTGGTACCTGAAAATAACCTGAGAATCCATCTAAAAAACAGTAATGAGTATTTTCAGCTAACCTTTCAAGCATCTGATCAATGAATATAATAGGAAAGTGATCTTTTCTGGTAACTTGATTTAGATTCCGGTAATCTATACAGACTCTCCATCTGTTTTTTATTCTCATGGGGATCAGTTCATTTCTTTCATTTGTGACGGTGGTCAGGACAGTTTTCTTGGGGACTACATGAATTGGGCTGACCCATTGAGAATCAGAGATTGGGTAAATGATATCAGCTGCTAACAATTTCTCAATCTCTTTCTTAACGACCTCCATGATTGTGGGATTGAGTCTTCTTTGAGGTTGTCTAACTGGTCGAGATTCACTTTCTAAAAATATCCTGTGAGAGCATACCTTAGGGTTGATTCCAGGAATATCACCTAAACTCCATCCTACAGCTTTTACATTCCTTTTGGGAAGGTCAATCAATGTTTGTTCTTGTGAATGGGATAGGTTATTTGCAATGATTACTGGCAATTTCTCCCCTTCCATTAGGTAAGCATACTTCAAGTCACATGGAAAAGGCTTCAGTTCTAAACATGGGGGTTGTTCAATGGATGATATTGCATTTATGTTTCCTGCATCTAATGTTGAATTAGCTGGAATAATATTACTTCCTCTTAACAAATCATCGAAAAAATCAGATTTTACCTCATCCTACAACATGATATCAGAATTTTCAGGTTCATGGGAGTTATAGAATTCAAATGAAGAGTGTTCTCCTACAGATAACAAGTCATGAAGCATACCTGAGTCTTTAATTGGTTCTATATCTTCATCATGGGAGATTTCATAAAGTGAATGATTGCTGGACGGGTGTTTCATCGTATCAAGAATATTGAAGTGTACCGTACTATCTCCGAGCTCCATGGTGAGGGTTCCTTCATGCACGTTGATGATTGTTCTTGCTGTTTTCAGGAATGGTCTCCCTAAGATGATGGGAGATTGGGATGGTGCTCGGTCTTCCTCCATGGTAAGGACATCGAAGTCTGCTGGAAAGATTAATCCTCTCACTCCTACAAGTACATCTTCAACGACTCCAGCTGGGAAAACGGTGGATCTGTTTGCTAATTGTACCACCACCCGAGTTGATTTTAGTTCTCCGATATGCAAAGAAGAAAACACAGAGTGAGGCATCACATTTATCGAAGCTCCAAGATCACATAGTGCATCAGTAAAATTTAATGAACCGATAGTGTAGGGAATAGAGAAAGTCCCTGGATCTTGACATTTTTGCAGTATCGGTGGTGTGATCAATGCTGAGACGCTTCTTCCTAAGTTGATTCTTTCATTTCCATCCAGCCTCTTTCTTTTAGTACATAGCTCCTTCAGAAATTTTGCATATTTAGGGATTTGCCTGATTGCATCCAGTAGTGGAATGTTAATCTCAACTTTTCGGAATGTTTCCTGAATTTCCCGTTGAAGTCGTTCTTCTTCTCCCTTCTTTGACTCAACCAATGCTGATGGGAATGGTGCTGGAATATCCTTTTTCTCCCATTGTTGTTTCTGCAATGGTGTTTCTAGTCTTTCTTTCTTGAACCTTGTTCTTTCTACTTTGTTGTTGACTCCATATTTTGGTTGGACAGGACGAGCTTCCGCAGGTTCCCTAGATTCATCCTCCTCATATTGTTTTGGTGGTTTGAGCTCTTTCCCGCTTCGGGTTGTGATTGCACTAACATTCTCTTTCGGATTGGGAATTGTTTGTGCAGGAATCTTACCTTAGTTCTTGGTGAAAGCATCCATAATGCTTGCAAATTGATCAGCTAGCTTTTCCATCTTATCTTATATTCCTGCAACTCTTGTCTTCAGTTGTTGGTCTTCATTTGTCGGTGCACTTGTGGATGGTTGCTCATAATTCTTCCTCTAGAAAGGTGGTGGTTGAAAAGTTTGTTATTGTTGGAAGGGCTTCTGATAAGGTTGTTGGAATGCTATCGGGTTTTGATATTGCTGCTGAAAAGGTGCTCTGGCTTGGTTCTGTTGAAACCCATACCCTGGTTGGGTTTGCGGTTGGTATTGCCTTTGTTGATAGGCTGCAGCACAACTTTCTGTCCCCTGCACATCCGGACATTGATTAGTGTAATGAGAATTAGAAGAGCATAAACCACATACCTGATTCGGTCCTTGTTGTTCCTTCACATGGTTCACAGCTATTTGTCGCACCAACCTGGTGAGTTCACCCATTTCATTCCTAATTAAATCTTCTGAATCAGATGTTCTTACCTCATGGATCCCTCTGGTGATCGTACCTCGAGTGCCAAACTGCTGTGAGTTTTGTGCAATCTTTTCAATCAGAATTCGTATATCTGCAAGTGATTTATCAATGAGGGCTCCTCCCGACGAGGCATCTAGTAGATTCCTGTCATTGTCAAGCAATCCTTGGTAGAAGCACACAAGGAATTGGTCCTCTTCTATTTCTTGGTGTGGACAACTTTCACAAAGCTTCTTGAAACGTTCCCAGTATTCGTAGAGTGTTTCTCCAGTTGATTGATGGATGACAAAAATCTCCTTCTTTATTGCAGTGCTCCTAGATGTTGGGAAGAATCTTTGTAGAAAGCATTTTTTTAGATCTTCCCAGTCACTGATGTCCCCCGGTTGTAGATTGTACAACCATTCCTTTGCTGCACCCTCTAGTGAGAAGGGGAAATCCCTCCACTTCACATGCTCTTCCGCGACTGCTCGAGGTTTGAAGCTGGACCAGACATAGGTGAATTCTTGAATATGTCGATTTGGGTCTTCACCTGCAAGACCATGAAATTTAGGAAGCACTTGGATCATGTTAATTCGCAATTCAAAATCATTTTCTATGGAAAGAATTGCAAGTTGATAATTTTGATTGACAAATTGAGGTGCACAGATGTCACGTAGGGTTCGGTTGGGATTTACAGCCATTATTAAAGGCTCAAAGTCTTCACTCAAGGTATCACTTGAATCGGTGAGATTGATTTCTTCAAATTCTTTGGGAAGATTTTGATTTTTCAATTTGGTTATTGTGCGCTCAATTTCTGGATCGAATTCTAATAAATTGCTATTTGAACTACGGGTCATTCAAAAGAGATTTTTTTATTTATTTTTTTTTTAAAAAAAAACTTTGAGGCACTGCCTCCCCGGCAACGGCGCCAAGTTTGATGCATGCCTGTCGTGGGGCGTGGCAAAACAATATTTTATTTACCTAAGTATAGTATAGCAGTTGATCCTAGGTAGTCTCCCGAAGAGGAGTGCACACAAAACAAGGTTGTCACTTTTTGTTGTTTTTCTTAAAAAGATTGGTTTTAACAAATTTGAATGACTATGAGAGAAAAAAACAATAGATATTGATTGATTTTAACAAATTATAAAGATGGTGATCAGATTTGGTTCGGCTAGACTTAGTGTTGTGCCATCATGGTTTCCAAATTTTATCTCTTCTTCTTCCTTAAACTGGTAAGAGAGGTGTGATTAGAATTTCCCTTTCTAAAACCATAGATTGGTCTATCCTCATTCCAATGTGTTTAGGGTTTTAGAAGGTCTCTTGATTAATTAGAGCAATCCCAGACCTGGAATTGTTGTTCCCTAATAAACCAAGATTTCGACATACAATCCTATACACGTGCTTGAAAACCGTCGAGCAATCACCACCCAACCCTAATCATGTTCCACCGTATACAGATTAGAATTGGGTGAAGGGAGATGTGATCATCGAACAAAACAATTTATAATTTAAGAATAAAAACCGTAACACAACCACATTTGGAATTTAATACTGAATTATGAATTGGAACCAGAAGAAGAAAGAAGAACACATTTTATTCATTTCAAGCACAAAACTCAAGAACAACACATAGGTCCAGCCTCCCCTCTTTCCGATCACTCAAATGAAACTACCCCTCCATGGATGGGGTAAGCGAGATAATACGGGAGAGGAGAGACATTTTAAAATAAAATAAATAAAAGAAAAAGCTGAGAAGTTCTTCTCCTGGGTGCCCGGGAAGGAATGGGGTGGAGAATGGGATGTCTTGAGGAGGAGGAGCTCTCCTCCTTTTATAGCCAGATTTCTGTCCTCCGAATGTTGTCGCGTTTTGGACCCAATAAATGACCTCTTCACGCGTTGAGCCCTTCTTCAATGTTGTGCATAATTGTCTTTTCCGTGTCCCCTAAAAATCTCAGCGTAGTTGGACAGGTATTCCGAGAGTTATGGCCCTTTTATTCGGATAATTTATTCTGTCCAGTCAGAATATCCAAAACGTCAAACCCCGGATTAGGAAGCTTTAATGGACCCTCAAACGGACGAATCCCGCGGTTCTTCCTTCATACAAGATGCTCCAAAACCCCTTGTGCGTCCACCCACCGAATTTTGCAATAGTTGGGCCCACAATGGATGAGTTATGGATTCCACACCAAAACTAGGAAGAACTGAAAACAGTTTTTCTGACCCAAATTGTGAGCTTCTTTTGAGCTTCCATATGGCCGATTCAGCTTTTAGTCCTAATATAGTAAATTAAGCCCTGGATGTGTAGAATCTGTAAAATAAAGAATTTTTCAATTTGGATCAATGTAGATAATGTTATGGACAAAATACAGAAATAAGTTAAAACTGTTAAAAATCCAAAATGGCCAATTTTTACTATTCAGCTCAAAATAACACCAAAATCATAAAAATGAAACAATTCATCTTAGAGGAACACTTTTGTGAGTTTAAAACAATGATATTCAATATAAATTAATTGAAAATATTTGATCTATCATATAATCAGACCAAAAAAGCACTCCTTCAATTTGATATGTGTTATCTATGATTATTTTACTTCTATGTTCTATAACCTAAGCCATTATTGAATTGAAATATATTTATAACCATAATATTAATTTTAAATTATAATGTGATTAACCAAATAATATCACCTATGAGAGTATATTGAGGTGTTCTATCTTAGACCCCCTCTTAACTCGCCAGAGTGAAGATTGAGTTGATAGTCTACCAACCATTTTTAGTTGATTCCCACTAGTTTAATCTATTATCTTGATTCATATACTTTTCATTATAGAGAAACGGTATTAATTTTTATGATATACACATTTCCTATACTTTATGAAAACACTACGATGTAATCCAATATTTAAACTTATCCCTTATACATGTCCTTAAGGTGTTATCTAATATACACATATTATAATATTAAAAAAGAAAAAAACTAATCCTTAAAAAACATACTTAATTATAGAAAATAACCAAACCCTACTTGGATACCATCTATAATGACCCAAGGTAAACATATCTTTATTTTACACCATTTACATAAGTTAAACATCACATCCCATATATAATATCACAATATCTAGAACAGAAGGTTTTGTGACTTTGATGAATAGATACACAAACAAACTATCTTATGAAACTTAATAAAGTTTCTCTATAATTGAACCACACTAGACTCTATTATAAACTTCATATAAGTTATACTCATCTTCATAACCTTAATAATGGAAACAAAAGAAAAGGTTGATCTCAAATACTTAGTATGTAGAATCATTAGAGACAATAATCAATTATCATAAATTTTTATAAGATAACTCATTGAATTAGAACATAATCAAAATCCATGACAATGTTATAATGATTTTATAAAGAAATTAACTTTTAACAAAAATATCATAGTATAAGTATATTAGAAGATGATACGACATGATACATCATAACAACTATTCCCTGTTGAAACACATGGTTTGAGAAAAAAATATGAATAGGAAAAAACACACTAAAGATAATTTAACCATAACTATTCCCATAAAAATTATTCTCAAAATATATTAACCATAAATATTCCAAAATATAATTATGTGAATATATATTAACCAAAACTAGGTGAACACACATTCTTATATACTTATCATAACCACAACTAGGTCCACACACAACCACATGAACAATGATTAACCACAACTAAGTCCACACACAATAATGTAAAAAAATATTATCTATAATTATCTCCATAGATAGTCATATAAACATATCTTAACTATAACTTGGTCCACACACAATTATACATTTATGGATTAACCACAACTAAGTCCATGCATAGTAATACAAATATAGAATAACAAAAACTATTCAATGTAAATGGATCATTATATGATAGTATATAAATCATTATCAATTAAATTTAGTGACATATAAGACCCCACCCATCAATAAACCATACATATGCATGAAAATCAAAAAATTTCATTCATCACAACTTAAATTTCACAAGGAAAAAAGGATTTCCCAATATTAATAGATGGCATACATAAATTGACCTTAAGAATGTAAATAACTGATACCCTAAATTCAATTACCTATAAACATTATTTCATAATAAAATTTAGAGGCTAATTCATGAAAAATAATTTCATGTTAATTAATCATTTATTGATATAGTGAACATTTTAAGTGAATTCATCAGATAATTTTTAGAAAATTCTTTGACTAAGGTGTAAAAGATGATGCTACAATCACTTTTAAACTTCATTTTCAAAACATAAAAGTGATTTTTTGTTGAAAAAAAAATTACCTTTTATATGAATATTCCTTAATATATATTTTAATATATAATAAGGTTAAAAAAGTAATTTTTTTGGAAAAACAAGACATTAAATTTTATGTCTAAAAACCTTTTGAAGGCGGTGAAATACATTAATTGAAAACACACTTTATAAAAAAGGTCATGAAATTTCAATTTGAAAAATTTTAATTTAAAACATTATGGTTCCGAAGTAAAAAAAATTGGAATTAAAAATAGAAAGTAATTTTTTTTGTGAATAATTAATATGGAAAGGCAGGAAAAACCGACTTTAAATGAGATGCGTTTTTTTTCATAAAAACATGAAACTTATATGAATAGAAAATTACTCAAGGAAGAATAATTGAGTAGAAATTTCTTTCTCATATATTAAAGATAAAATATATCATGAAAAAGGAAATAAAAGAATTTATCAACCATTGAAGAATAATGAACATGTATCACATTTTAACACAAAGAATTGAAATTCAAGTAAACAAATACCTTACAGATATCATAATGTATAAAGAAAAAAAAATTAAAAATATGATTTTGTGGAATAAATTTAGATACATATATAAAAAATATAAAATACCACTTTTTAAAATCCAAGAACCTAATGTGCCCAACTTATATGGAATGTGTTCAAGAAAGACCATCACAACTCAATGAATGAGAATTGAGTTTCCAAAAAATACTTATATTAATGGTAGTTTAAGATTTATAGGGTTAACATGAAATTGATATTAAAATTTTATGAAACTAAAGATATTAATTATTCATTAAGGTTGCAGGGAAATGAAGACAAATATAAAAAATAAATGATGGTGCACAATATCAAACATGTCTCATGGATTTGAAAATGAGACAATAAAAACTATACATTTCTTCCCAACTTAGTAAAATGTGATATAACCAATATAAAATAGATATAAATATCATAATAATTTAGTTAGTAACATAATAAAATTATATTACATTTTATATAATTCATTTATGATCATTTAATATGAATATATTTGTTAGTTATAGATTTTTTTTACCATAGAGTGTGAGAAACATTTACTGTTTTGAAGAGGTTTTATGACTTAGATTTTATTACCTATTATTTTATACAATGTTCATAATTTATATATCATTTAATTTAAAATATTATATAAATTAAATTTATTTATAAGTTACTCTTCTCATTCCATATGTGTTTGTGTCATTTTGTGTTAATGTTGAATTAATGCAGACTAATTTTGGAAATTTTAGTGATCAAAGATGATAAGTTAAATAATAAATATAAAATTTGAAAAATTATAATACAATAATTATTTTTTATTAAGTTGTAATATAATTATTATTTAATTTCTATAGTCATTCATGATATAATTTTATAGCATTTTTCGAGTAGGTGGTTAGATCGATTCAAACAAGAACATACCCATAATTAATGGATAATTATTGTTATAAAATTGTTTATTTTGGAATAATATCATTAATAAAAAATTAATAAGTATTTTATTAATATTATTTTATGGTTTTGATTAAAACATTAATGGGTTTGGATTAATTATTACAATGAAGATGAAAAATTTAAATCTATTATTTTGTGGAGGCATTATTATGCACAACACACGGTTAACATTTTAATTTCCCAATGAATGAAAGGGAGTAAAGGCAGAGTATAATTTATCTCTTAATAATAGTAATAATTTTGTATATTTCATATTTATTTTTTAATTAAATCCCTATAACTAGTAGGGATATGAGGTTGTGAGAAATGAAAGATGTCAATTCATAGAGTGGGTATCTTTCACAAATACATGACCTATATTCTTTTGTTTTTATATATAGATGTGAATGAATAAGTAATGGTTGATTCATTAATATAATAAAACTTTTTTATAATAATTTAAATTAGGTAACTTTATTATTATGTTTTTTATATTTTTCGAATAGATATATTAAGTAGATTTGTTTAAGGATTTAGTAATACTCACCATTAGACCATGAACATTCTCATGAAAGTATCCTTATAAATTAAGGGATTATGCTAAAAAATTGAGACCAAATGATTTCAAACAGGATATTAGTTTTATATTAGGACAAACATGGTATTTGTTTATATAATTCAGTTTAATAAGGGTGATGTAAAGGGGTGGAAGTGCTTTCTTTTTTTAAGTAAAGTAAAAGGAACTTTTATGAATACCCATATTTTTCAATAATGACATGACACTATTCTAGGGACATTGGCTAAAAAATAATTAAATTATAGACTTCATTATGAGATAAGGTTTTTCAATCTCTAAAATCTTATTTTAAAACTTGTTTAAAACACTTTTCAAACCTTCTACTACTTGACTTTTACATTTTACCCATTTGGATTTTAACTTGGTAATTAGTTTTCACCCAAGTAATTTAAATTTTAATAAAACTATATAGTAAACATCATACAAAAATTTTAGTTTGATTTAACTAAATTAATTATTCTTATAATATAATTAAATTTATAAATATGATAAAAATAACCTTTACATTAAAACATTTAATATATATATTTTTTAAGAAAATGTTTTTTTATCATTAAGTGGACTTATATTATTTAGTTTTTATTAACAAATAAATGAGTGATAAAATGTTTATATATATTCACAAACAGTTATATAAAACTCGATTTTGTCAGATATTAATTTTTTTATTAGATTATATTTACACAACATTATTAAAATAATTGTATGAGAATTACCATTTTTCCATTATTATTCTCATTAAATTTAATATTAGTAAGCATGCATTTATTAAGAAAAACATAAATATAATTTATAACATATTATGAAAATTTGGAAATAAAACATGAATACCAATGTTCAGATTAAATTTCTATAACTGATGAAAACCAATTCACATTAAATTAATAAAAAAAAACTTTTTTTAGGTAGACTTTTACTAATGATTTCGAAATGTTAAACATAAGTTTTATAAAATTATCATTGTATTTTAAAATGATTTATTTTACATTATATATATTATTTTTCAAGTAAAAATGTTTCACATACTTTTAAGTTAATATTTTATAATGAAATTGTTATAAAAGTGGTGATATTTTTAAAATCATTATTTTTTTTATAATTTACCTAAAAATATATTATTAAATGAAAGAATAAAAAAAATACACATTCGGATAATTTTGAAACGTATAAATAAAAATTGAATTTATATTTTTAAATTAAAAATTTAAATATTATAAATTTATCTTTTAAATGGAAATTAAATATAAATATATATATACATTTTCTTTGAAAATTGGATTTTTAAATCTATAAGTGTTCTTAATAATATTTTATATTAATTTTCTAATTGATTATAATATTTTTTATTTAACATAAGATTTATTAATTTTAAATTTTTATAATAATAAATATTCCAGAACAAGTATTATTTTTATGTTGCCTATAGGGAAATCTACCGAACATTGTATAAATTTGGAAAAAAATATGTATTCCAAAATATTGAGGTGTTACCATAAATTTTCTTAATTTGTATATAAACATGAGAAACATTCTCACGAGATATGGACAAGGGAAGGGATGGGGAGAGCTCTCGACACGCACTCTTGGCTGATAGCAAACCCTAGATCGTGATCTGCGTTTGTGATTCTCGGTTTGATCCATCAGCTATGGCAAGCTTCAATCCTTCTTGGGAGACCAGATCCGTAGGAAAAGAGATGGTCTACAAAACCCCTAATGCTACCAATCCTCCGCAACAGAAACTGGCGCTTGAAGGGACTTCAAAGGGAATCTACATTGTGGAAGGGATTAAAGAACCGGAGCAGGATCCTCGCATGCGAGAATCAGTTGAGGTTGGTCAGAATAACCATTATTTTTGTAATTTCAAGGATTCTCATGCATGGATTAAGAAGAAAGGTTTGGATACGCATGTCAAAGCCGACGCTGATGCTGTGGCTGAGAGATTGAAATTAGGGGATCATTCTATCATCGCTAGGCTGATCTTGCCGAAGGGCTCGCAACCCTGGAGGTTAGACCATCTCAAGTCATGAATATCTGATATCTGGGGATTTGATTCCTGGAACTGAATTTCTCTCGGTAAGGGATTCTACCATTTTTTATTTCCTTAAGAGGATCTTTAATTGAGAGCCTGGGGGTTTGGCTCCATCTCATTCAATCCTGGGGCTTTACACATTCGTGAGTGGGACAGATCATTTAATCCTTTGGTGATGGGTAACTCTATGGCACAAGTCTGGATCAAAATTTTTGGTTTAAACTGGATCCTATGGAATACTAGGATCCTATATGACATTTCTTTGGCTATAGGGGTGCCCATTAGAATAAATAAGGAAACTGAATTGGCCAGATATGGGAATTTTTCCAGATGTTTAGTTGAGGTGGATCTTTCATCTACTTTAATTGATAAAATCTGTTTATCTACTGATGAGGAAGAAATAAGTTTGAGAATTGAGTATGAAAGCTTACCTAGATATTGTTTTGATTTTAAAGTTTTAGGGCATGACTCCTCTAACTGTAGGAAGATTCTCTTTTGATCAAATTGTTCTATGAATGGGCATGATGTTAAATCATGCCCCAAACTGAAAAACATTATACATGAACAGAGAAGGGATCCTTCACCCAAGAAATATTCTGAATTGATTGTTCAAAATTGCTCCACAGTGTCACCTCCCAAAAAATCTTGGGCTGCCATTGTAGAAGAAGGACAATCTGGGCTCCCAGACTTGCAACATTACTGTACTGGTAATGTGGTCACCTTGAAACAGCCACAAAACACCAACTCTGATAAAATGCACACATGTTTCTGAACCTGCTTCTGCAATTGGTGTTAAATCTGATTCAAGAATCTCAGAACAACTTTCTTTGGCTAACAGAGTCCAGGTTTCTCTGCCTAGTCCTTCTCTTACAAGAGTTGTTGATAAAACTTCATTTGATTCTCCAAATGTTCCATCTGCTGTTAATCATGCCGCTGTTGAAAGAGCAGATCAGTCTCCTGTTTTGACAGTTCGGGACAATATAGTCCAGAACAGTGAAACATTGGTGGCTGCTCCTATTTTGAATGTCCCCACTCCTGACTCTCACCTTGGGGAGGCTGGAATAACTGTCAACTCTATTAGGACTACTCAGTTGGAATCACCCGTCATGGCTGGAACCCCAGAAATGTTGAAGAAAAATCCTGATGTGAAGGTGAGTAAGAAATCTGGAGCTCCTATTTTGCAGGAAACTGTTTGTGTGCAAGAATCTTTAGGAAAAGAAGATCAGAAGAAGAAAGGCATTGATGATGAATGGCACCATGCTTGAATTTGAAGCAAAATGAAGAGAGAAAAGAAAGAACAAATGAAAAGGAAGGAAGAGGCTCAAGATGAGAGCTCTGATGAAGATGTTGAATCACTTCTACAACAAGCCAATGAGATAAAAGAAGCCTACTATGGGGGAAGAGGAAGAGGAAGAAGACATATTAGCGCCAAGATTTGGAATGAGATGAGGGATAAAGAACGTATCATAGGGGAAAAGTTGAGGAAAAATCTTAGAATCCATGATCAAGAGAGATAAGTTTCTCTGTTTTCATTCCCTACTTTGTACTTCTTTTGACTTTCTTTTTCTCAATAATAATCTAGGGCTTTTCCCTTTAAAATAAAAAAGGGAAACATTCTCACGTAAGAGTGGAAATGATTTTAATTATAATATCCCCTTTCAAATAAACATACTACGAAAATATTCCAAAAAATGAGTTACATTTCTAGGATAAGTGTTGAATGGACTCATGGGAATTTTTCAAACTAAGGCTTGTTACCATTGATTGTATGTTAAAAAACAACATGATTATATGCTCAATTAAAATGTGATATAAAATGTAAACTATCTCTATCAAGAAAAAATAATACATGAAAGCGATGGATTTTCGAAAGCTCTTATCCAAAGTAAGATGATAGAACATTACTTTACACTCTTGTACATAATATGATTGAGTATATAAATGATTTTAGAAGGGGTTTTCACCTATAAATCTTTAGGTTAAGAGATATTAGATTTTCTAGTATAATAAGAATCACTTCTATATAACCTTTTTCAATATGTGAATTATATTGAGGTTAACAGAGTTGGAAATTTTTGGTCTAGAAATATTACCACACTGATGGTACATAAGAAGATGGAAAAATATATCAGTTATAAAATAGGTTGTGGATAGTTAATATTACATGTAAAGATAAAAAAATAATGAGAATTCCATCATCATGTATAGACTAGAAATTAAATATTGATTTTTTTTTTAAATACAATAATGGACATTAGAAGCAAGTTGGTGAGTTTAATCCATATAGTTATTTTATTGAATTAAATTGTCATATTTTTAATGGAATTTGCAGTTAAATATATATTTTACAAATGTTATAAATATACAGGAGTTTAGAATCATAAGTGAATAATTAAAATATAGTTCTTGAAGTGATGGATAAGGTTATTGTTTCATTTATGAAGTTTTTAAAGTCAAGCTAAAAGGAATTTTAGATTTTGGATATTCATTTAACCCATTTTTATTCTTTAAAAAATTGGTTTTTTTAATAAATGCGATCATGTTGATTCACATTTTCTTCTTCAAATACTATAATATGTTTTGAAAAGGAGAATTGGATAAAAGTGTTTTATTCAAGATAATGTGTTTATCCAACTATTTGTTAAAATATGATAGATTCTGAACCCCACCCGAAATTTATTTATTTTAATGAATATAATATTCCTATCTACAAAATAATCCAAATAGGAAGAATTTTATATACGAATGGAAATGATAATTTATTTGAATATTTATACTGAATAGAAATAAATGTTATTTCTTAAAACACAATGTATTTTGTTTTAATATTTGTAAGATATTGTAAATAAAATACAATGTACAATGGGACAGTGGGAGTATGTTTGAACATAGTGAAGTTCATGGTTGAAAAATAAAGGATTATACCGGTTAAATATTATAATTATTTTTTACTAAATATCATTAAATATTTATTACATTTGAGGATAAATAAAAATATTGAGTTATATTTATTTATCATGAATAAGTGAATGTCACTATTTTTTTATATTCTTCTATTCAAATAACATTGTGAATTACACTCAATATCCTATATGGAAATTCGGTTATAGTGGAAAAATAAATTTAAATAGTTAAATTTATTTTACTCTAACAAATTGGATGTAACATTATCCTATAGATGATTAGGATGTTCAATTAATGTAATAATAAATATATCATCATTATCTATGAAAAATATTTATAGGAAAATATATGATGAAAATGGTTCCAACGATGATGATGATGTAGTTTAGAAATATTTCTATGAAGAATAATTAGGTTAACATCATTTATTGTTTGGATGTCAAGGAGTTTGATTAGTTTCAATTAGTTGATCATTAAGAATATTATTCATAAGTCTCATGATCATTTAAAATGTATTACATCTTATATCATACCCATTAAATGATTTTTGTGGAAGTATTTTATCATATCGTCATATTGTATTGTGACTTCAATTACATATAGATGTAATAAATTATCAAAATCATTATTATAGAATAATAATTATAGTTATATAGAATTTCCTCGTATATGATAATTGAGAGATTTATGTAATAATTTAATAATTTTTCATGACCTTATTATAACTAATATCTTCATTTATCATCCATTCACGCATGCTGAAATTTACTTTACATGAATGATTGGATTAAAATATCCTCTGAAAGGAAAACCTTGAGTTTTCCCTAACCAAAGATCATTATTAACAGTAATATTTTATAATGAAATTTTATCTATAACATTAATATATTCTTATAATCATTACAAATATTTAAATATGAGATATGAAGAATAGATTCATAATGTAATAAGTGGAGATGTAATACTATAGATGAACTGTTAAATTATATCTCATGGAATATCTTATCATCGTCAATATACATACAATCATTTCCTTAGAATAATTACTTTTAGATGTGTTTTTCATTATACATAACACGATAACCTTCGTACATTGACAAATTAATTACACAATTCAAAATGTGAACTTAGATAATTATGGGGTTGTTGGGTATGTTTCTGATCGTGTCATCATTTAAGGTGAAAAAGAGATGGGATTTGTCCACTTGTAAGATAAATAAACACATTTGGTCCTTGATTGAATTATATTGAAGAAATTTAGTGCCATTGTTTGTTAGGTTACATATGAAGTTATAAGTTACTATGACAAAGGACATGATATATTATCATATGTTAAATTAATTTCATCTGTTATATGCATTTAATTGGTTAGTATATTTCAAGGAATCCACAAAATTTAATAGGTCTACAAAATATTTTCATGTGTCATGTATAGTTCTCACTCAATGTCATTAATAGAGGGATTATATAGGGTTGTATATAAATGATTGAATGTTAATTTTTTATATTTCAAACACATTTGAGGAAAAATTCAGAAACCATACATGACTTCAATGAATTAAAAACAACCAAACAACCATAATAAAAAAGTTTATGGAAAACAACTCACTCAAGCCTACATAGATGAGCCCCTACCCAATGTCAAAAACATTAAGATCAGTTTACTTTGACTCACCACTGAATGACATGATGTCCCATGCATAATTTCACAGGTCTTGTACTGATCTCAAATCTATTCCCTCTCAAACATCCAAATTTGAATAGTGAGGACCAGGAGAAAAACACCACACTGAACCCCATATACATCAACCCCTTGTAAGAGAAGAGTTACATCAACCCTAAAAAATCAAACCACAAGGCCACAAAGAGCTCAACTCCACAAAATGCATAATACGATTCAAAAATTCTTCCACAACACAATCCAAAATTCACAATAGAAAATAAACTAACACCTCCATCACTTCACCAAAAGTAACACCATATGTGAAACTCATAGAAATCAAACCTAAAAGGTTATCCCTAGGATGAAGGAAGCTAGAAAAAAGAGACCCTCCACCCTCTACACCGCACTGGGGCCCGTTACATGCCTCACCTAAATAAAGGCAAGCCAAACTGTGGCCTTTGACCACTAATGCCAAACCAAGAGCTAACGCAGAGACACTCGCCTGAAACTCATCTAGCCGACACACATTCTATCAAAGCCAAATCCATGCCAGAGACTTCACAAGGGTTGTCGAAGCCATATCCACTGTTTCACCAAGCCAATGCTCTAGCCGAATCTATTCCCGAGACTTTAAAAGGGCAGTTGAAGCTGGATCAACACCTTCGTAGAGCCAACACTCGAGGATGACTAAGCCAGATCCCTTCATGGACCACCGCTAAGGCAATACACCAGGGATGATGATCAAGAGTCTCACCAGCCATCACTGAGGCATGCCAACACTGAGACGAGAACATTGACACCAACCCGCACTACACCACACCAGAGGAGAGGAGGGAAAAAAATTCATAGGAGAAAACTTTATCCCTTGAGAATACATAATCACCGCTGCTCAGTGGCTCAACACCCCAGGTGCATGACCAACTTCAATAATATTGGTTTTTATATGATTATATGACACATCCTTTTTCATCCATGTTTATATAAATATGTGAACATGTTTATTTAAGATTAATCAAGATCCCTTAGTAGCTTAAGAAACATTGTTGTTTTTTAGAGGCCACTCCTTCTGTATAAATATGAGATATGGATTTCATATTTGATTTCAATGTTATTAAGGCTTGTGGGGTCACATGGTTAGTCTCTTGGATAAGGATAAATTTGGGGACAAAGAGTTTATTGAAAAATGATTTGATATTGATGAAATAGTATCCAAATGAGTTAGGATGGACTCAATAAGAGTTTTTAATCATGGAATAAATATTCAAAAAGATTTTAGTACAAGTGGGATATTTTTAGATGTGCATGAAAATATACTTACATATGATTATAAATTATTAAATAAAAGTATATGAGGCATGTAGAATATAAATTTAATGTTATATATATAGTAATTTGAGATACTATATATGATACAACGTATATATATTTATATAGTGAAAAAATATAATTATGTATATGATGCATATAGAATAAAAGAATATAATACATGTATTTTTACAGACATACCACATGTGATACAACCTATAATATTAAAACAAGGTAAAAAAATCTTCCCTACATGGTTTCAATGTGTATTAATAAATCATGAATGGATTAATACATTTCCATTAATATTATTGAATGATTTCATAAACAAAGAACAAGTCATCGGTATTATTTGATAAAACACAACTTTTATAGAGGCATTAATAACTATTTTTATATATTTAAAATAAAATAATAAATGGTTATCATCATTAGTATGTGTTCCTTTTAGTGAGTTTGTTAAAAGGTGATTGTAATGATTGGTTTAGTGAAAATATTATTAAAGATATCTTATTTCGGGGCATTGTTCACCTCTCTGAAAGAAGGTTTTATCACCCCGTTCAAGTGTTTCATTATCCTCTGAATGAGATTGGGATCCAATGTTTTTTGTGACCCCTCAAAGTAAGTAGTCTAAGATTAACCACTCTTTTTTTTTGATATTCCTCCAGAATTATCTCCATATCATGGAAGTAAAGAACCATTGAAACAAAATACTAGGTACACTATAATTTTAGTGTTGTTAAAGTACATTCATGTTTCTTCTATCTTAGTATTTATTTTTCTTTTTTGGTGATCTTCCATTTCCAAAATGATCATTAAAAGATCAATGAAATCCTAACTATATTATCTTTGGATATATCTAATTATGGGTGAACTGAGTAAAATAATTATTTTATTGATCATTTACATTTATACATTGTATAATTTGATGTGTTTAGAGAAAATAAAAACATGATGACAATATCCAATTAATTTTTAAATCAAGAAGAAATTATAATACACCAAAATTTACCCACACCTCTTAGAATCTAGATGGACCTTAGGGTATAACATGTTGGTTATTCAAAAACTATTTTTTTTATTATCCATTAAAGGAAAATAAGTTATGCAATTTTTCTATAGCCTCAACTCAAAGGGAAATATTACTTTTCATGCATTTTTTAATATCAACTAGATAAATGGAGAGTATAAAATTATCCATTATATCATTAAAAGGATTCAAATGTGTATATTCCAATCCATTTGATTATATTATATACACTATCTTATCAATTCGAGAGAAATTTTCCTCTGTATTATAAAACCTAACATCAATTTACCAAAACTTTTATTTGTCAAAAAAGAATTTTTATCCATAATGTTATCATAATTTTCCATGGAAATAATACCTCCTAATTTTATTTTACAAAAGGGTATTACCATGTAAAAATATTTTCCTACCATTATAGTAGAAAATTGAACATAATATCTTAATAAACCACCATAAATTTACTATTTGACCTTATGTTCACAAATTTTCTCCTCATTCCAATATTTCCTTAAGGATTTTCAGGGTGTTTTCAAGTTTCTAAATTGAGAGATTAAAGGTGACTTGGCCACTATACCATCTTTTATAATAATGAATATGGGATCCCATGAAGTTCATCATAAATCCATTTTTTCACTATTATAACAAATATTAGTAATGGGACATTTTAGATACATATAGGAATATGAGGATCACTATTATTCTTGTTTCTTAGTCTTTTACCATGATGAAAATAACTATATGGTAATATGAGAATTTATTCCTGTCATGGTTCAAGGTTACCTATTATATGGATAACCTCTAATTTGAGGCATAGAGGGAAGAGGTGATCGTAATGAAAATACCACTAGAGTTTAGAATTATGGTTAGCCTATTGTTTTAAATCTTAGGTTTCTAGGCCTAAAATAATTCTAAAAAATTCCAGGGAATATTTATTGATTTTTTCTTTGCTTATTTGTCCAATAGTCATATTTGAGAACAAAGACCATTTTTCGATTTAAAACCAGAATACTAATCATATAGATTCATTTTATTAAATATACTTATTGTTTTAAGAACTAATGTTATATTTTCAAAATTTACTCCATGGCTCTAGGACATATCTTCGGTATGTATTCCTCTATCTTAAAATCTTTACCCGAAATTATAGGGAGATCTTAGTTCATAAAACTTCTCTTACTAAGTACACACTATTATTAGAAGAAATATAGTAATATAAGTGAGCTAATGCATTTTATCAAAGGATGAGCTCATTTTTTGGTGTAGTTATCGACCTTATAATGATGGGGCCATTACTTCTATATGATTCAAAACTAGTATAGGTACTAATGAGGGTACCTCTTCCCAAAATTTTCCACATCAGTATTTATTGAATTTGTACATTAATGTTTAAGAATTAATGGTTTTTACAATTATAATTTCAATGTTAATTAGTGATAAGACTATTTTATTCATTCATCCCTTTATGATTGTGTACACAAAATTGACAAACATTAAGGTGATTCAAGAATTGAAAATCTATTTTTTTTATCTATAAAATTTTTCCATTCACATATTTTCATTAGGGGTAGTATCTAATATGAATGTCACATGAGATTTTGAATTACATAACTATTTAAACATTTTTTTAAATTTTTTTAGTGATAATCCTTAAACATAAAAAAAATACTGCATTTTATAACTCAATATCAAGTTATAGTGGAAATAATTTTGGAGGTCATTTTAATATTAATCCTCATTATATATAATAATTTATAAAACAATTAAAATATTCTAATAAATAAAATAAAATAACCCTTGAATTATTCTAAAAAAATATATTATTCTATATTTTGATGGATTATAATGTCATAAAACCATTATTACTTATTCTTATCTTGATTGTTTGAATTCGGTGAAACAAGATATTTTTATTAATGTATAGGGGGTGTTTATTACTAGAAACTAATTAATTTTGGGTATTATCTATTACTGCGAAAATCTTGAGAGTAGTAATATCTTCATAAGATTTTTAGAGTTTCTTATTTAGGGGATATATATTCACAAATATTTCATTATTGTTTAAAAAATAAAAGTCTCTAGGTGTTGTGGAATTTTCATGAAATTTCATAATCCCCCATGATACATTTGTGGGATTATTATATTATCCAACTCATATTAAAAGAACTCCAAATATATCCCTATTGAAATTTGGTGTAGAAGTCATATTTAAAAGGATCACATCACTATATTTACCTAAGTCATAAAATTTTAAACTATCTCATTCCTTATTTATTATAGTTGAAGAGGGAATGGATGTTTTTCCCATATCATTAATCTGAATTGGTGATGAAACTTTTTAAAGATATATTTCAAAATAGTGATGAAACCTGAAACTCTGTATATTTAAAAATAAAATTTCATTTCTTTCATGACTTGTGATGAAACACAATTATTTTAATATTTTTCGTTGTTTAGGGGTATCTAATATTGGGTCATATTAAGAGGAAATGTGGGTAACTACTATATCCCATCACCCATTACATTATATGATGATAAGTATGGATTTGTGAAATTTAGTTGTTTAGGGGTAATGTTAACCTAATAAATCCATCATATAATCTTTGGTTTAACTCTTACAAGATGTGATTAAATGGTGTTATACATATATAATGGTTTCGAGTGTCTCAGT